>CM062819.1:456339551-457755054 GCA_031772625.1 Pinus tabuliformis | reverse complement strand
TGAAGGCCACACAATTGCCTGGAGACAACCTCTGAGAATTTCAGGTTAGAGATCCATCATCAATATTCGGCAGGAAGATTCAATATTTGAGAGACCACATCATTATTTGTCATTTTTTTGCACATTGGCCATCCAACCAATGTGAGAATAAGAATTAAACTCTTTGAATTGCAGGTTTGACTTGGAATCAAATCAGAAGAGAGTTTTTCAAGCTAGGCTGTAGTAAAATTCAAGGTTGATCAAGATTACTCAGCCAGCACAAGTTGGACTCACAATTAATCAGAAGTTACACTCTGCTCACCGATTTTTTCCAATTTTTTTTCTCAAGCGCACTATGAGCATTTCTCAAGTTACACTATGAGCATGTGCTGAGGTGAGAAATGGCATTTTATGAACAATGCTGCTCAGTGTTCCTTGAACAGAGTTTATATTGTTATAATCCTTGTGCAATTCAGTACTAGTTTGGAGAATTGATGGCTATTTAATATTTGTACAGGTCATGCTCGGAGGCTATTTTGCTTTGAAAAGAGTTGAATATCCATCTACAGATTTATTGTATCCATTTCCATTTGGAATCAATAAACCATTAAAAAGTTTTTCACAGCCTTTGGAAGTAATACATACCCTATTGATATTCATTTTTATCTCTAGTATATCAGCATTATTTATGGAGGAACAGAAAAAGGGACTGATGTAGTATGGTCGGATGTGTGCCAGCATTTGCTTAATTATAATTTTTTATTTTTATATTCCCAGAATGACAGTCTGCAACTTGGTAAAACCCTGAAGTTGGACCAATGAACAATTCGAGATACATATATGAATAGAGGATACATATATTTGGCCTAGATAATACTTTGAACAATTCGAGATCCTTCAACTCTGTTGTCTTCAAATCCTGAACTTTACTATTTGTATCATCAAGTCTAAAGCATAATCCTAAGTAAATTGAAGGGCATTCATTAGCTATAGTCATACTGGATTATTTCAAGGACCAAGGGATATATTTTCAGCCTTAGTTATGAACCTAATTTCAAGCATGGATCCATTTCAGATCTCTGAATCATCCTTGGACCAGGACAAAGCCATTACAGCTGTGAGCAAATTCTGAAGCTAGAATAATAGATTATGAAAGAGACCCTTTAGAATTAAATATGTTACATCTAGTGCTTGAGGGAAAGAACCTTAAAATTCCCCTTCTCCATTATCCAGTCCATCACACACTTGGAATCTCCATAAATCTGACAGGAGATAATGTTCAATGATGTTTCAATATACAAAAGGGCCCAAACTACAGAAACCTCTGCCTTGGTATTAGACTCTGAACCAATATTCAACCAAATATGATAAGACCCATTTCTAGGGAGGAAACTGATGGCACCCCCTCCACATACACCTAAATGATATGCATCATCAAAGAAACCTACATTTATAGATAGAGGACTATGAGGGAAGCATAAGGAGTGACTACGAGGAGGATTCAAAGGCTTGAAATACAGAGAAGAAACCCATAATATGAGGCAGGATGTCAGAGATCTCTGCTTTCAAAGATATGTTTATTCTGAACCTTATAGACACCCCAAGCGATGAAGATAGGAAAGGATTTACAATTACCCATGTTTTTCTCACATAGAAAAGGAAATGGTCAATATGATACCTTGGAACAAGGTCCAAAATATGGAGGTTGCAGTCCAAAGTTCCATGGAAAAATCACACAGAAAAAATAAGTGATTGACGTATTCAAATTCTTTGAATAGAGGATACATATATTTGGCCTAGATAATCCTTTATGTGCATTTGTGGCTTCTTCAGCACAAGCGTACACCATAGAGATGATTCGGTTTTGTGCTTGTACGCTAGCATTTTCAAGACAAGGATTTCCTTGTAATCATGTTGTTTGATTGTTGTAACTCTGTGTTCTATGATTTAACACTTTGACCCATGAAGTAATGTATGATGCATTTCTTAAAAAACTGGAAAGAGATCTAGATCGGTATATTGTAAGGAAATGAAAGAACTTCTAAGCAGCTTAAACAGTAGCTTCAATTTTTCTTTTTATAACATACGATTGGTTCTGCTATGTTTTGTTAATTTTTCATGGCGGGAGGGATTCAACATCCAATCAAGATAGGGGACCATGGCTACTCAACCCAGAGAGGGGAGACCCCTGTTATCCCACATTCATATAACACAGTTGTACCAGGGGCAAAAAACATTCAGCAAATCCAACAAACACAATGGGAAAGACCTTTTAAGGCACCACTTGAAGGCCACACAATTGCCTGGAGACAGCCTCTGAGAATTTCAGGTTAGAGATACCATCATCAATATTCGGCAGGAAGATTCAATATTTGAGAGACCACATCATTATTTGTCATTTTTTTGCATATTGGCCATCCAACCAATGTGAGAATAACGAATTAAACTCTTTGAATTGCAGGTTTGACTTGAATCAAATCAGAAGAGAGTTTTTCAAGCTAGGCTGTAGTAAAATTCAAGGTTGATCAAGATTACTCAGCCAGCACAAGTTGGACTCACAATTAATCAGAAGTTACACTCTGCTCACCGATTTTTCCAATTTTTTTCTCAAGCGCACTATGAGCATTTTCTCAAGTTACACTATGAGCATGTGCTGAGGTGAGAAATGGCATTTTTATGAACAATGCTGCCCAGTGTTCCTTGAACAGAGTTTATATTGTTATAATCCTTGTGCAATTCAGTACTAGTTTGGAGAATTGATGGCTATTTAATATTTGTACAGGTCATGCTCGGAGGCTATTTTGCTTTGAAAAGAGTTGAATATCCATCTACAGATTTATTGTATCCATTTCCATTTGGAATCAATAACCATTAAAAAGTTTTTTCACAGCCTTTGGAAGTAATACATACCCTATTGATATTCATTTTTATCTCTAGTATATCAGCATTATTTATGGAGGAACAGAAAAAGGGACTGATGTAGTATGGTCGGATGTGTGCCAGCATTTGCTTAATTATAATTTATCATTTATATTCCCAGAATGACAGTCTGCAACTTGGTAAAACCCTGAAGTTGGACCAATGAACAATTCGAGATACATATATGAATAGAGGATACATATATTTGGCCTAGATAATACTTTGAACAATTCGAGATCCTTCAACTCTGCTGTCTTCAAATCCTGAACTTTACTATTTGTATCATCAAGTCTAAAGCATAATCCTAAGTAAATTGAAGGGCATTCATTAGCTATAGTCATACTGGATTATTTCAAGGACCAAGGGATATATTTTCAGCCTTAGTTATGAACCTAATTTCAAGCATGGATCCATTTCAGATCTCTGAATCATCCTTGGACCAGGACAAAGCCATTACAGCTGTGAGCAAATTCTGAAGCTAGAATAATAGATTATGAAAGAGACCCTTTAGAATTTAAATATGTTACATCTAGTGCTTGAGGGAAAGAACCTTAAAATTCCCCTTCTCCATTATCCAGTCCATCACACACTTGGAATCTCCATAAATCTGACAGGAGATAATGTTCAATGATGTTTCAATATATATAAGGGCCCAAACTACAGAAACCTCTGCCTTGGTATTAGACTCTGAACCAATATTCAACCAAATATGATAAGACCCATTTCTAGGGAGGAAACTGATGGCACCCCCTCCACATACACCTAAATGATATGCATCATCAAAGAAACCTACATTTATAGATAGAGGACTATGAGGGAAGCATAAGGAGTGACTACGAGGAGGATTCAAAGGCTTGAAATACAGAGAAGAAACCCATAATATGAGGCAGGATGTCAGAGATCTCTGCTTTCAAAGATATGTTTATTCTGAACCTTATAGACACCCCAAGCGATGAAGATAGGAAAGGATTTACAATTACCCATGTTTTTCTCACATAGGAAAAGGAAATGGTCAATATGATACATTGGAACAAGGTCCAAAATATGGAGGGTTGCAGTCCAAAGTTCCATGGAAAAATCACACAGAAAAAATAAGTGATTGACATATTCAAATTCCTTTGAATAGAGGATACATATATTTGGCCTAGATAATCCTTTATGTGCATTTGTGGCTTCTTCAGCACAAGCGTACACCATAGAGATGATTCGGTTTTGTGCTTGTACGCTAGCATTTTCAAGACAAGGATTTCCTTGTAATCATGTTGTTTGATTGTTGTAACTCTGTGTTCTATGATTTAACACTTTGACCCATGAAGTAATGTATGATGCATTTCTTAAAAAACTGGAAAGAGATCTAGATCGGTATATTGTAAGGAAATGAAAGAACTTCTAAGCAGCTTAAACAGTAGCTTCAATTTTTCTTTTATAACATACGATTGGTTCTGCTATGTTTTGTTAATTTTTCATGGCGGGAGGGATTCCTGAGGACTGTTTATAAGGTTGGTAACCTACAGTCATATTATATTAATGAAATCTGTCCTAGACCAAAGTTCAAATCAGTACACTCAGATTGACATGGCAGTTTTAAAAAGTGAGTACAATGAGGAGTACCTGTATTTTTCATGAACTCTAGCTTCCAGAAGAGGATATTCTGAACTGCACTTGTAAATTTCAACAGTTGTTCTTCTGAAAATCAGACAATCGTGCATGGAAGTAAGTTTAACAGTGCAGTTGTGGCGGGATCAATATCTATTTATACTGAGTGATGATCTAATCAGATCAGATGATGTGGAGGGGTCAACGGTTAGTTTATTATGAGCAACTTTATTCTTACTAACATTTACTCACAAAATCGTGCATGTATTTGCTGACAAAATAGTGCAGTAGATGCAGGTTGGTATTTGGAATGGAATTGTAAGTAAAATTTCCATTTTTTATTTTTTATTTTTTAATATCAAATAAGCAATTTAGAAATTACTAAAAGAAAAAAATTAGAGATTTTTCTTTATTTCAAATAAGAAACTAGTTCAAATAAAGAATTTAGTGGTTATTAAAAAAGCTAAAAGTAGAGTTTTTTCTTTATTTCAAATAAGGAATTTAAGAATTTATTAATTACTCCCTATCTCTATTTTTCTAGCAATATATACTTGTCTTATATAAAACCTCAAGTAATAGGCTTGTAACACCCTTGAAATAATATTTTCTCTCATTTATTAAATACTTTGTATTTCCACTTTTTACCTTGAGTCACAAAGAAATAATAAATCTAGTTAATATGCTAATATTGAGGACAAGTTTGACATGGCATATAGGTTAGTTGGGGCTTTTTGCACATTTAGGTGATGGGGAGCACTATTTGCCATTATTATAAACCAAAGTAATATAGATGTTGTATGGGTGTTAATGTGAGGATAATTTTGCCCCTAGACAAGGATGGGTATGTTTGGGGCCTTGGACATCATCTAAGGAGAAACACCATTATTATCCCAGGGCATACGAGTGGTTTTGGTTGGTTTAGTAATAGTACAGACTGTGCACATGGTACAAAATCACCTCCCAGTGCCCCTAAGGTGAACGATTGGCCTAGTGGTGCTCATCGCCAACATCAAGGTTTCTTGTTGGTGGCTAGTGTCCTACTTACTAATGTCTACTACCTAATATTGTGACATTTTGATAGATCGATGTGCCAACAACTAATACATTGCATTAGTGTTGGTTGACCTTGAGGTGTCCTTGATACAGTTAGCCCGAAATTTGACCTAGACTTGGTGGACTATAGTCCCCAACCATGGAGTGAGAGTCCTTGAACCCCCTATCTAGATGAGCTAATGGATAATGTAGGATGATATGCTAATATCGAGGACATTGAGCTTGACATGGCATGTAGGTTAGTTGGGGCTTTTTGCACATTTAGGTGATGGGGAGCACTATTTGCCATCATTATAAACCAAAGGAATATAGATGTTGTATGGGTATTAATGTGAGGATAATTTTGCCCCTGGACAAGGATGGCTTTGTTTGGGGCCTTGGACATCATCTAAGGAGAAACACCATTATCATCCCAGGGCGTACGAGTGGTTTTGGTTGGTTTAGTAATAATACAGACTGTGCACATGGTACAAAAACACCTCCCAGTGCCTCTGAGATGAACGGTTGGCCTAGTGGTGCTCATCGCCAACATCAAGGTTTCTTGTTGGTGGCTAGTGTCCTACTTACTATTGTTTACTACCCAATATTGCGACATTTTGATAGGTCGATGTGCCAACAACTAATACATTGCATTAGTGTAGGTTGACCTTGTTAAGGTGTCCTTCATACAGTTAGCCTGAAATTTGACCTCTCGATGGACTATAGTCCCCAACCATGGAGTGAGAGTCCTTGAACCCTCTATCTCCATGAGCTAAATTATGGATAATGTAGGATGATATGCTAATATCGAGGACATGTTTGACATTTTGATAGGTCGATGTACCAACAACTAATACATTGCATTAGTGTTGGTTGACCTTGAGGTGTCCTTGATACAGTTAGCCCGAAATTTGACCTAGACTTGATGGACTATAGTCCCCAACCATGGAGAGTCCTTGAACCCCCTATCTAGATGAGCTAATGGATAATGTAGGACGATATGCTAATATCGAGGACAAGCTTGACATGGAATGTAATAATATCTGATTATCATCCTAGGGCCTACGACTGGTTTTGGTTGGTTTAGTAATAATATAGACTATGCACATGGTACAAAACCACCTCCGAGTGCCTCTAAGGTGAATGGTTGGCCTAGTGGTGCTCATCGCCAACATCAAGTTTTCTTGTTGGTGGCTAGTGTCCTACTTACTAATGTCTACTACCTAATATTGTGACATTTTGATAGGTCGATGTACCAACAACTAATACATTGCATTAGTGTAGGTTGACCTTGTTAAGGTGTCTTTCATATAGTTAGCCTAAACCAAAGTAATATAGATGTTGTATGGGTGTTAATGTGAGAATAATTTTGCCCCTAGACAAGGATGGCTTTGTTTGGGGCCTTGGACATCATCTAAGGAGAAACACCATTATCATCCCAGGGCGTACGAGTGGTTTTGGTTGGTTTAGTAATAATACAGACTGTGCACATGGTACAAAAACACCTCCCAGTGCCTCTAAGATGAACGGTTGGCCTAGTGGTGCTCATCGCCAACATCAAGGTTTCTTGTTGGTGGCTAGTGTCCTACTTACTATTGTTTACTACCCAATATTGCGACATTTTGATAGGTCGATGTGCCAACAACTAATACATTGCATTAGTGTAGGTTGACCTTGTTAAGGTGTCCTTCATACAGTTAGCCTGAAATTTGACCTCTCGATGGACTATAGTCCCCAACCATGGAGTGAGAGTCCTTGAACCCTCTATCTCCATGAGCTAAATTATGGATAATGTAGGATGATATGCTAATATCGAGGACATGTTTGACATTTTGATAGGTCGATGTACCAACAACTAATACATTGCATTAGTGTTGGTTGACCTTGAGGTGTCCTTGATACAGTTAGCCCGAAATTTGACCTAGACTTGATGGACTATAGTCCCCAACCATGGAGAGTCCTTGAACCCCCTATCTAGATGAGCTAATGGATAATGTAGGACGATATGCTAATATCGAGGACAAGCTTGACATGGCATGTAATAATATCTTATTATCATCCTAGGGCCTACGACTGGTTTTGGTTGGTTTAGTAATAATATAGACTATGCACATGGTACAAAACCACCTCCGAGTGCCTCTAAGGTGAATGGTTGGCCTAGTGGTGCTCATCGCCAACATCAAGTTTTCTTGTTGGTGGCTAGTGTCCTACTTACTAATGTCTACTACCTAATATTGTGACATTTTGATAGGTCGATGTACCAACAACTAATACATTGCATTAGTGTAGGTTGACCTTGTTAAGGTGTCTTTCATATAGTTAGCCTAAACCAAAGTAATATAGATGTTGTATGGGTGTTAATGTGAGAATAATTTTGCCCCTAGACAAGGATGGCTTTGTTTGGGGCCTTGGACATCATCTAAGGAGAAACACCATTATCATCCCAGGGCGTACGAGTGGTTTTGGTTGGTTTAGTAATAATACAGACTGTGCACATGGTACAAAAACACCTCCCAGTGCCTCTAAGATGAACGGTTGGCCTAGTGGTGCTCATCGCCAACATCAAGGTTTCTTGTTGGTGGCTAGTGTCCTACTTACTAATGTCTACTACCCAATATTGTGACATTTTGATAGGTCGATGAACCAACAACTAATACATTTCATTAGTGTTGGTTGACCTTGTTAAGGTGTCCTTCATACAGTTAGCCTGAAATTTGACCTCTCGATGGACTATAGTCCCCAACCATGGAGTGAGAGTCCTTGAACCCTCTATCTCCATGAGCTAAATTATGGATAATGTAGGATGATATGCTAATATCGAGGACATGTTTGACATTTTGATAGGTCGATGTACCAACAACTAATACATTGCATTAGTGTTGGTTGACCTTGAGGTGTCCTTGATACAGTTAGCTCGAACTTTGACCTAGACTTGATGGACTATAGTCCCCAACCAATGGAGTGAGAGTCCTTGAACCCCCTATCTAGATGAGCTAATGGATAATGTAGGATGATATGGTAATATCGAGGACATTGAGCTTGACATGGCATGTAGGTTAGTTGGGGCTTTTTGCACATTTAGGTGATGGGGAGCACTATTTGCCATCATTATAAACCAAAGGAATATAGATGTTGTATGGGTATTAATGTGAGGATAATTTTGCCCCTAGACAAGGATGGCTTTGTTTGGGGCATTGGACATCATCTAAGGAGAAACACCATTATCATCCCAGGGCGTACGAGTGGTTTTGGTTGGTTTAGTAATAATACAGACAGTGCACATGGTACAAAACCACCTCCCAGTGCCTCTAAGATGAATGGTTGGCCTAGTGGTGCTCATCGGCAACATCAAGGTTTCTTGTTGGTGGCTAGTGTCCTACTTACTATTGTTTACTACCCAATATTGCGACATTTTGATAGGTCGATGTGCCAACAACTAATACATTGCATTAGTGCTGGTTGACCTTGACATGTCCATGATACAATTAGCCCGAAATTTGACCTAGACTTGATGGACTATAGTCCCCAACCATGGAGTGAGAGTCCTTGAACCCCCTATCTAGATGAGCTAATGGATAATGTAGGATGATAATGTGAGGATAATTTTGCCCCTGGACAAGGATGGGTATGTTTGGGGCCTTGGACACCATCTAAGGAGAAACACCATTATCATCCCAGGGCATACGAGTGGTTTTGGTTGGTTTAGTAATAATACAGACTGTGCACATGGTACAAAAACACCTCCAGTGCCTCTAAGGTGAACGGTTGGCCTAGTGGTGCTCATCGCCAACATCAAGGTTTCTTGTTGGTGGCTAGTGTCCTACTTACTAATGTCTACTACCCAATATTGTGACATTTTGATAGGTCGATGTACCAACAACTAATACATTGCATTAGTGTAGGTTGACCTTGTTAAGGTGTCCTTCATACAGTTAGCCTGAAATTTGACCTCTCGATGGACTATAGTCCCCAACCATGGAGTGAGAGTCCTTGAACCCTCTATCTCCATGAGCTAAATTATGGAGAATGTAGGATGATATGCTAATATCGAGGACATGTTTGACATTTTGATAGATCGATGTACCAACAACTAATACATTGCATTAGTGTTGGTTGACCTTGAGGTGTCCTTGATACAGTTAGCTCGAACTTTGACCTAGACTTGATGGACTATAGTCCCCAACCATGGAGTGAGAGTCCTTGAACCCCCTATCTAGATGAGCTAATGGATAATGTAGGATGATATGGTAATATCGAGGACATTGAGCTTGACATGGCATGTAGGTTAGTTGGGTCTTTTTGCACATTTAGGTGATGGGGAGCACTATTTGCCATCATTATAAACCAAAGGAATATAGATGTTGTATGGGTATTAATGTGAGGATAATTTTGCCCCTAGACAAGGATGGCTTTGTTTGGGGCATTGGACATCATCTAAGGAGAAACACCATTATCATCCCAGGGCGTACGAGTGGTTTTGGTTGGTTTAGTAATAATACAGACAGTGCACATGGTACAAAACCACCTCCCAGTGCCTCTAAGATGAATGGTTGGCCTAGTGGTGCTCATCGGCAACATCAAGGTTTCTTGTTGGTGGCTAGTGTCCTACTTACTATTGTTTACTACCCAATATTGCGACATTTTGATAGGTCGATGTTCCAACAACTAATACATTGCATTAGTGCTGGTTGACCTTGACATGTCCATGATACAATTAGCCCGAAATTTGACCTAGACTTGATGGACTATAGTCCCCAACCATGGAGTGAGAGTCCTTGAACCCCCTATCTAGATGAGCTAATGGATAATGTAGGATGATATGCTAATATCGAGGACAAGTTTGACATGGCAGGCATTCCTCCACTCAAGGAGTTTTCCTCCTATCCACTTGTACAAACAATAGGCTTGAGTAAGATAATAGGATTAGAAGAAAATCATAGGAAAACATGTGAATAATACGAGAGGTTCAGATTCCAAGATTTTTTTGTAACTTTGTTATCTTCAAAGTTACAAACAACATGTTTGTTAATTGAAGTGATATTTGATTTCAGCGCTTAGTTTAGCTTTCTTCTAAGGTTTTTAAGTTTCCTTGTGTTAACTTGGCCCATTAACCTAGGTGGTCAATATCCCTCTTGTATCATTTATGTTCACATATTTGTTTATGAGCAATTTTTTCTTACAACTTATCTTAACATTTGTTGATGATAGTTGTAGCACTCTTACATTAATTAGATAGAATTTTTACTTTAAATTTAATTCATTTCCATTACTATTTTTAATTTTTTTGGTTCATTATGTGTTATTCATTAACCCTACCACAAATTGTTTTAATGCATTGGATATGTTCACTTTCCAATTTTCCAACTTCTCATTAGCATCATTGCCATCCAATACCACATTTAGCATATTCACCTTCACATTAGACTGTTTCTTGTAGAAAAATAAGGACACCTGTAGCAGTTTGCAACCCGACTTCCAAGCTTGCCCAAATTCACACGAAACATAAGATAATCCGTGATTCAACGATTTGGGAAACTTTTGAACAGACAGATAATCAGTGATCCGTGTGCTTTGAGAAGCGGATGCACACATTATATCCAATATGGTCGGGGGTATCCTGTAGCATTAACAGGTGAGGCGCATCTGTCAACAACCCTTTCGGACGGCCAAGACATTTTTATAAGCTCTGCATTTAATTCCGTTTTTTTCTGTGAGGCCGATCTTCCATAGTTTTTGCCTAAAACAGGTATGTGTTTAGGCTTTCTGTTTGTTTTATTAAAAAATGTCTCTTTGGATAAATTATTATCATATCCTGTTGCCTGTTCAGATTGTTGGGGCTACCTTTAGATTATATCTTTTTGATTTTGCAGACTTTAAACACATATCTACTAAGCATAGGATGATAAAACGTTGCATTTTCTTGGATCGGATTCTAGCTTAGTTATTTCCTCTGCTTCTGGGCATATGTAACGTTAAGTGCATGTTAATGGAATTTGATTACTTGTTTCTTTGTGTTAAGTACATTGATAAGCAGAAAAACCTTTATCGCTTCCGAAACATCTTCACCATGCACTTTCTGGGTAGAAATGTTAGGACTTCTTATTATTTTCAATGGCATATTACCACAAGAACGCTTGAGATGAGGGATACTCAGATTACGTCCATAACAGATACAGATTGGTGTATTTTCAATGGCATATTACCACAAGTCTTCTTATTTTCAATAGAATATTACCACAAGAACGCTTGAGATGAGAGATACCCAGATTACGTCCAGAAAAGATACAAATTGGTGGTTCTTTCAGTGACCTATCCCTAGCCAGTTTCTCAACAGTAACTTTCACCTTTTTCTCAGGAAGACTAATTTGAGAGGCTTCCATCTTTATACGAAACCACCCTCTTTCTTTTTCATAAATAGAAGATTTTGATATCATTGGGCATGGACTATCTGTTGTAACAAGTCCCAACATAAGTCGTCAAAATGGTCATATATTTTGTTCAATAGCACAATGACTAACCTGCAAAACATAAACCCCGTTTGTTAATAACATCTGGAGCATTAAAAAACACATTTTCCTTCACAATGAAGCAACATAGAAACCCTCAGAATTGAAAATATCCATTCTTACAAGTAGTGGAAAGACTGAACTGTAAGTCCCATCATAAGTCGTCAAAATGGGCATAGATTCTGTTCAATAGGACAATGCCTGACCTGCAAAACATAAACCCCGTTTGTTAATAACATCTGGAGCATTAAAAAACACATTTTCCTTCACAATGAAGCAACATATAAACCCTCAAAATTGAAAATATCCATGCTTACAAGTAGTGGAAAGACTGAACTGTAAGTCCCATCATAAGTCGTCAAAATGGCCATAGATTTTGTTCAATAGCACAATGCCTGACCTGCAAAACATAAACCCCGTTTGTTAATAACATCTGGAGCTCCTTCTATTAGGGGATCTCCCTTCTACTAATTATTTCCAAAGCTCATATTTCATCTCAAATTCTGGGCTGTTTATATATTGTGTCATCCTTTCTTGTTTTCCTCATTGCAGTCTTTTATTATCAGGTGGAAATGTGCTTCTGAATTGGGTCTACATGGTCTTCTAGCATATGAATGGGACAATTTTATTAAGAATCTTATTCTTAATGGTCTAATCTTTTTTTTTCTGAGTAAAGACTATTCTATTAGGATTAAAAAGAGAAAAAATATTTACAAAGAGGTTTGAACCTCTGAGGGGGCCGTAGCCTGCCCTCTGTCAAAGAACCATTGCAGGTAGCTTTTTTCCTTCTGTTTACAAAACTGATAATCATAGCCTCAACACTGAACAGAACTATATGGACCAAGACTAAACAGAGCTAAACGCTCCAGAGTGAGCTGCCCTATTACAAAAAACTGTTCTTTACCATAATTAGAAAAAAGGAAATCCAAAATTGTACCCTGGAGAATGAACAAATTCATATTGTTGGTATCAGAAGCCATGCACACTGAAAATGACACACGAGATCTAGAAAACCAAAACGGACTTACTGTCCTGTAGCTGAAACCAAAGGTAATTAAACTTGCCGTGGCGCATCCGTAGCATTTTCATTAACCTGATTAGGGGAGCTTGCCCAGGTTACCATCACCTCATCTTCAGCTTCCATCAAGTTGCCTTCTGTAGGAGGCACAAGGTGCAGAACACTGCCAAAGAGGCGCGCTGGCTCACAAACTATGGTCTGTTCTTGAGGAGAGTCCGGCGGAGGGCGAGAAGCCTCCTGTTGACCTTCTTCGTACACCGCAGCAGAAACATTGAGGACAACACCAGCCAAGCTGCTCTGAGAATCACTGGAATTCTGAGAAAGCGACTGTTCCTTGGAAATTTCGTTTGAGCTTGTGAGCTCATCTTCTTCCTCCGAGAAGATGACAGTAATTATAACTGAGATGAGCGGTCTGTTAAGTCTGCTTTTGAACTTAACCCTTGAGGTATGAAGGGAACTGTTTAGGGAGGGTCCAGAATTGTCTGAGGGTGGAGAGGAAGGTGAAGCAGTAGCTAACGGGGATATACGACGAGGCGCAAAGCTACCACGCCCTCCAGATCCTCCACGAGATCCCGAGTTGCTCCCTCGCCTTGGAATACCCCGACGACGGACCATAACAGAATACAACAGCGGAATGAGGATGCTAAAGGACTGGGTGTGAGGGAGAAGCAACGCGCTGGGCAATTGTAACCAAATTAAAAACCAGACCTTTGAATGAAAGACCCAGAAGCCCAGCACACATAAGCTAGACTCGGCGTCAAGAAAATACCCAACGGCGACTGAGAAAGCCCAGTACCCAACCCAGACACCTTTAACAAGGACAAAAACCAAATCCCTTCCCGAAATGAACCAGAGGACTGACTTAAGACACCAGACGCAAATGGAGAAAACAAACTTAATGCACCCGACGCTGTCTGAAAGAGGCAGAACTATATACCTGAAGCCGACCAAATGGGAGCAGTTATGAGACCAAGGAGGCTTCCAAATTCGCTGTGTTGCACTAAGACTCTGAGACCATGACCACCAGAGGAGACCTCTGCTAGAAAAAACCGGAAACACTACATTGATGCCTGAAAAGACCAGAACAAATGAACCTTGGAGAATGCGCGCCATCCTGATAACTTCCATCTGCGTACCTCGAGCTCGGGCCTTCATTAATGCGGATTAATTACCTGCCACGAACCGCCTTACCCTTCTTAATTACTCGCCAGTTGCCGACTCCGCGTGCTCCAGCATTAACACCTCTTAAGGACACCCGCATCTGGGTTTGAGTCTTCCTTCGACTGCATATCACTTGTTACTATAGTATGGAAGGTGGAAAGTTGGTTCTCAGAAGCTATGCAAGATATAGAGCCTTCATAGAATTCCCTTCCACTGTCCACTCCTAAATTAGCAAGAAAGTCTGCCAGTTTGTTCCCTTCCCTTCTGATGTGTTTAAAAGAAATAGCTTGATTGTGAATAAGCCATTGCTGTAGTAGCTCGAGTCGAGTTGCCATTCTCCAGCTGCTACTGACCTTGTGAACCGGGGATCCCTGCAGAAGTTTTAAGGCCATGTTGTCCACTTGTCTATCAGGTATTTTGTCGAAATTTCCTGTTTTACAAGCTTGTTCTAGGCCCAAGATATCTAGCTCACCAATATCTATTGATTCCGTGTCCTCCTCCATGATTTGAGGTTCTTGATGGTATCCATCGCTTTCCTTCTCGTTTTCTGTGTTGGGATCTGTACCATCTATATCCATTTCAGGGAAGCTCCAGGTGTTTGATGCAGTTTTAAGCTTATTACCCCCTTGTTCTACATTCGGTTCCCCTGTTATCGTTTTGGATCCTTCAATCTTCTCCTGGCTAGATCCTTTTTGATTGAAGGGCCTATTGTCTGGATCCGGCATTTCTTCATTGGCTAGGACTTCAAAGCTATTGCTAGTAGAGGGCTTTGATTGATCTACTGGGGGAGTCCTTGTAGAGATTACTGATTTTTTATTTCCTCTTCGGCGATTGAGCACCTTAGTGAAGCCATCCGGCGTTGGGTTTTCCTGGGTATTTTGAACTGAGGGTTTGCTGTTTAAAGGGCAATCTCTGTAGAGGTGTCCTAGGTCATGACATTTTCTGCATCTAAAGGGTACATGCTCATAATCAATTAACTGTATCCATTCCACATCTTCATGAAAAAGACTTACCGTATCAGGCAAAGCTTGTTTAAGGTCCATGTAGACGCAGATCCGTGCATATGAGGTGTATCTGTGCGTCTTTGTTTCTTCCGCTATCTTGACGAAGTTGCCCAGAACATTGCCTATCGCTTTGAGAGACTCCTCTTCCCAGTATTCCAGTGGCAAAGAATACAGCCTGATCCACACCGGTGCGCAGCTTAGGTCTTCTTTATCAGGGTTGAATCTTTCGATCCATTCTTTGAGAAATAGCCCAGCAGAGTTAAAGAAATAAGGCCCTCCATCTAAAACTCTGTTTCTGTCTTCCAAACAGTTGAAGACCGCCGTAAAAAACCCCTTAGGCCCTAGATGCAAGGTTATGTGTCCTTTTGGATGCCATTTAACATTTATCCATGCTCTCAACGCTTTCTCGTTTGGCCATATTCCAATAAATTTGCCTATGAGAGCATGATCTCTCATATACTGAATCCTGGCATTGATGCGATGGCTTGGTAGCTCTACTTTTGGCCTATGCGTAGCTACTGGTTTGCATGTGGAAGAGCTGACCTTTGGCTTGTCCTTCTGTGCTTGTTCAGTTTGCGTTTGCTGACTTTTGTCTGCGCTTTCATCATTGTACTCCTTATCCCTGTCTGATCCCTCGATATTCCCTTGCTTGTTGTCGTTTGTTGGAGGAGGCGCCCCTCCTTCCCCCTGAGGGGGGCTCATTGTTGCCGCCGGCCAAGACCAGTGGGTTGTGACCTGCTATACTACCGCGTACTGTTCCTGGCGAGCTCTGTCCGGAGGACCTGCCGTCGCAGGTGAGTTCTGAAATTGTTTTAACCTCTATCTCACTTGAGGAGTTATGAGAGGAATATAAAGCTATCCAATGTGACCCATCTCCCATGAGCATTGGTCATAATGACAAATTCCTCATTTGCTCATTGCATAAGGTGAGAGGGTGAAGAAGTGGCATTGAATATAGTGAAATGAAATCACATGGGATCAATTGTCACCTATAAGGCTTATACCTAGTAACGAAGACTTCAGAGGAAGGTCAAATCACCATTGCAAGGCTTCTTGGCTCAAAGGACACTTAACCATGCAGTTTTTCACCATAATCAAGCCTATTTAGCTTTCTATCCCAACCTATTCATAGATCCCTTCTCTTTAAATTAATATTTGTTTATTGCTAAGCATCAGTGGGTGGCAGTAACAATAGTATTGAGTAGGCACTGACAAGTGCACTTAGTTTGAAAGTTGGGAAGTCAGATAATTTGGGGAATCATTATCTGTCAGATCATATCTTCCTCTGAACATCGGAAAATAATTCTTGTTCGGAGTATATCCATCAAGCTATCAGCACTCTGTTATTCATGTATGTATGAAAGTCACCTAATCATACTGCTTCATAAGTAACAAGAGTCATTAGACATCATATTATAACATCACATCTCCCTCACAATGTTTAAAAGGTAAGCTTACTTAAAACATAAGCATTGAGCTATATGCAACCTTCTCTTAATCATATGGTCCATGTGCTGGAATTATCCAATCATAATCATGCAGCTTATATCAAAATCAGTTATCAAGACATGCCTTTCATCAGGAATCATCGGACAAGAACAGTCATTGAAGATTTTATGGCTCCCTCTTAAGCCTTTCTTGAAGTCAGATGAGGCAACAACTTCAGAAAAGGTCTGAGTCATCATAGTCCTAGTTGTATCATCCTTCATTGCATCAAATTACCCATTTCATGATGGCAAGGAGAATTTCTCATCAGGCATTCATATATGTAGAACCATTCTTCACAAAATCCTGATTTAATGCAATCAATATATCATGTTCTTTTGCTTATTTTGCTTGTATACTTGCTTCTATTTTTCACAAGGATTGATAGAGAATTGGTCAGAGTGCTATGCACTTCTTCTAGATGACCTTCATGATTGAAGGCTTTAGGTGAGGTTTACTTCTTATCAAAGGTGCGACAATTTCCTTTACTGACAGATCCTTGAGAGGTTTGATTTTGGCCTAGAATTGTTGTTCCTTTGTTGATTCTTGTTTCCACTTGTAGCTGCAAGCTCATAGTAATTAATGATTTTCAGTCGTCACTAGGATGTCATGTCAATCATGTTTCGTGATACAAGATTAATGTAAGGCAAATCAATGTAGGATCACAACCAAGTTCCATCATAGGTCAAAATTTTAGAAGGCTACTTCCTTTATTACAAAAATTGTAACTGTCTTATTTTTTCACAAAATCATTGTCCTGAAGGTCTTTGATTTACTGACAGAATGTGCTTTAAACAAAATCATTTTCTTCAGATGATTGCAAGAACCCTTTACTTTTTCCTGTTGATATTGGGAGCTGTAAAGATCCATACGTGATTTATTTTAGCTCAGGGTAGGCCAAATAACTCTACTGCTCAGATAATATTCTAATGATGTTGATGATCTTGAGGGCCAAGATTGAACATAAATTAAGAAGTATTTGGAGAGAAGTAAACTTAATCCAAAGGCTAAGTAAGTTTTTAAAGGGACTACTAGATTATTGATCACATTTTCACACTTCGAGCTATTGTTGAAAAGGCTAGGCAACAATTCTCAAAATCATTTTATTGTTTTGTGAGTTTCATGAAAGCCTTTAATTTCGTGCCATGGAATTCATTGTTCCAGAGATAGCATGATATTGCAATCTCTGGTCCTCTCATTGTTGCAACTTGATATTATGAGAGGAAATCTGAGATTGTTTTAGGTTGGTTTTGTAGAACTCAAGGACTTCGACTTTATTAAGAGAACTATTGGGCTTAAGTAGGGATGTTGCTGCTTCTTGACTTTATTTGGGATCTGTGTTGATGAGATTAAGGAGTACATTAAGGGGAACACAAAGTTTCATACTGATATTTGACAACCTCCATTATTCTTGACAAGTTTCATAATGGAGGTTTGCTGACAAATAATGCTCCAAAATTTGGGGAAGTTTTATGTAATCAGGGTGAAGTACAGCTACAGGAAGAAATATAACTTATTTTCTTATAGAGTACTAGGATCCAATATTATTATAGTTTTTGTGTTTTTACAAAAGAAATTATCTAAGTGCACAAGAGTAGCATGGTACATTCTACAAATTGGGTGGGAATGGCAGAGGTGGTGTCCGTGTAACACTACATTGAATCCAGAGCATGGACTAGTACATTTAATATGAGCATGAGTGCAAACCTATTCAAACCTAAGTACATTATGCACCTAGAGGTTATGAAGCTCAAGGATGCATATCATTAGTTGATATAAATGGATATTAGATATTAGAACATGAAATATGAAACCTCAAGATTCTGAACCTCAAGTTGCATATGAGACGCGGGTTTAGATGGGCCTTGGATAGTTATTTAATCATATGAATGAAAAATAGAGTACAACAACATGTGTTACATTGACGCCTTCAATTGTATAGTTCTTGAGGCTCAGTTGCAACTCCAAGGCTCATATGGTTTTGAGATTAGTACACAGTTTCTTAATCTATGTCTTGCCTTACAAGTGTTTGAGAGGGATCTGTAGATTCTTCTCAGTGGAATGCATATATTGTTTGTAAAATTGTTTATTATACGATCATCTAAAGAAAAGAAAATTACAAGAATATGGGCTTTAATGCCTCACGGGTCACAAGTATAGTGTTGTTGTGGCCCAGTTTGCAACTCTGAGATATCAGAACATTTGGAGAATAGTATAGGGATTCTTCTCAATGCATGTCCTTTCCTTGTAAGACCTTGATAGGGGTATATAGATTATTGACAATAGAATGCATATTTGTCTGTATAGTTGTTTATTATGTAATCATCTAAAGGGCAACAGAGTACATGAATATGGGTTAGACTGTCTCGTAACTGTATAGTTGTTGAGGCTCAATTGTGATTACGTGATCTTGGAAGATTTTGAGAGTATATAAACGCTTCCCAATGTATGTCCTTTCCTTACAAGACTTGGATAGGGGAATATAGAGTCTTATTATTGAAATTTAGATTTTTTTTTTTTGTATAATTGCTTATTATCTACTAATCTGAAGAAAAACAGAGTTACAAGAATACAAGTTTAAATGCCTCAGAAATGTACAGTTGTTGAGGCTCAACTGCAACTCTGAGAACACGGAATATTTTGTGTGGAATATATAGACTCTTATCAATCAATGTCCTTGTATTGCAAGACCTTGATAGGGGTATACATATTTTCTCAATAGGACACACATGTTTGTATAATTCTTTATTGTCCTAATCATATGACGAAAACCAGAGTGCACGAATATGGGTTTCAATGCTTCACAACTTTTAGTTGTGGAGGCTCTATTGTGACTTGGAGAACTAGTAATACTTTTAGAAGAGTATATATATTGTTTTCAATCCATTTCCTTGCCTTGCAGGACCTTGAGAGGGGTATATAGATTCTTCTCAATGGGAAACAATTGCCATTTGTATGGTTGATTGTGATCCAATCATCTGCAGAACATGAGAGTGCAAGGATTTTCAGGGGATCTACATTCAAAATAAGGCTTGAAGAGAATCTCCACTATCAAATCAACCAAGGGTAGACTTGCTTAAAATGTGCAATCAAAAAACAGTTTACTTCTTAATCCTCCCTACAAAGGAATTTTCAATTGCAAAGACTAAGCACAAAGAATACTGTGTGACTAGCCTTTGACCTTGGGTAAGCTAGCTTCCATGACTGTCATGCCATATGTGTTTTTCCAATTAGACCTAGGCATATGTGGCATGAGAGTCATGTGATATTATCCTTTGACCATTTTAGTCGCTTTTATGTAAAGTGATTGGGAGTATTAAGACTCCTCCATTCATTATTTAAATCATGGAAATGATACTAGTAGAATTGAGTGAGATTTTGGGTGAGGTTCTGTAAATTAGACCTTCTTATCCAACTGAATGTGCTATTATTTATTCTCGAGCACCAGAGGATGTGCTTCCTAATGGATAGAAATAATACCTTGTGAATTTATTAAAAACATTCTCCCAGACAGGCCTGCTTCTACTTATGTTTTGGAAAAAACATATCATCTGATTGTTCTAAACATCAAAACCCAATAGCCAAACTCATTCCTATACCTCTTCAATATTTCTCCATTCCAACTAGGCTGAATGATCCTGAATTCAGAGGAAAAGTACCAGCCTTCTCGTCATGCAATCTCAAAACAACTTTGAGGGCTAACCCACCTTCTTTGGATGAAAGGAAGGTATTAACACATCTATTTAGGGTGCATATTTATGTGCAGTTGCGGCTTTTTCAGCACAAGCATACACCACAGTGATGATTCAGTTTTTTGCTTGGGCTGAGGTGAGAAATGGAATTTTATGAACAATGATGCTCAGTGTTCCTAGAACAGAGTTCAGATTATTATCATCCTTGTTGGCATGTGAAGGTTTGTCATGCCTTGTATATTCTCATGATCTATATGTATTCATTAAGTTAGTGAAACTGGAACCTCCCCATTGACATATTTTCATTGCCAAATTTCCAAATGCTATAAAAAAAAAAGGTTGAGCAAGGTTGCAGTGAGTGAACTCCAGTGTTTTTGCTGAGGCAGAAGCCATGCTTCTTTCAAATCAAATGTCTAGTGCTACAATTCTCAAGGTACTTTAGGACTTGTGCTCTCTTTCTTCCCCACTTAACGAGGGAAAGGATGATTAGGTACCAACTTATAGATATCATGATGAAAGTGTTATTATAATCACGAGTCTAAATTTAGCTATTGAACTTCTATGGCAACAACTGGGTCTATGCATCAGTAAGATAGTAAAATTGGTCATCTTCTTTGCCTATTGTACCTTTGTCTTCTGATGCTAATGGATTTTTACTCCCTCTACGACCAGGCACATAGAATATCTTTCCATATATTGACCTATTTTTGTAATATGTGAAAAGTTGCAACCTCATCAAATGACACTTACACAGCTAGAATACACCAGTGCTACCTCTAGAGAGATAAGACCAGCTGCAAGTTCATCTGATTCCTTAGTGCTCAAGATACTGGCCCATTGTATACACATAATCAAAGGGAATATCCTTCACTTTGACAAGTGAAACAACCGGTAAACTCAAGGCAGCAATATCAAGATGAGTCCATACACACTAAATTATTAGATTGACTTGGTAAACTGATATCCTGTTGCATGTTCAGATTGTTGGGGTTACCTTTAGATTCTTTCTTTTTTTATTGTACACACTTTAAACACATACCCAACCCATTTCCTCGTAAGCATTAATAAGCATAGTATGATAATATGGGGCATTTTCCTGGATCAGATTCCATCTTAGCTATTGCCTCTCCTTTTGGGTAGATGGAAAGTTAAGTGCATTCTAAGGGAATTTGATTGCTTGTTTCTTTGTGTCAGGATACCTGCAAATGTCCTTGCTGACATCGTGACATCAATGTAAGAGAATTCCTTATAATCAAATGGGTATTTATCCCAGGAGTTTACTCTTGTGCATTCTCACATTTTCAAGTCTTGCATATGTGCCAGAAATCATAGACAAGTACCCAAACTTGGAAGAAAACTCAAATTTACTATGTAGCTACCTAACCCAATTCCAATTCAAGAGGTACACAACTCAATCAATAATAGCACTCAAAGGGTTATGATGCTACTGAGCTCCATTCCATAGAAACAGAGATCTCAATGAGTTAAAATTCAAGCCATGGACCATTGAAGAGTTAGATCCAACATTCAGTATTGCAATGAGTGTATATGAAATACACCAATATTATCTATGCATTCATAAGCAATATCTGACAAACACCTTTGGCAACTAGCCTTTAGTTTTTACAAGAGATGCATGAGAATATATGAAATAAATCAATCTTATCTATGCATTCATAAGCAACATCTGAAAAACAACTTTGGCATCTAGCCTTTAGCTTTTACTAAAGATGCATGAAGCATTATATAAACAGAATGCAATCTTTTGGGAATTCCATTCAAATGTGGAACATTACTATGGAAGCCAAGTTAAGAATTGATATTAGATCTTGCATGCACATTTCATGGATTGTTGTAGTAGTGACATAAAAATGGACTTGGTGAGTTATATCATATATGTCAAAGATAGTCTAAAGTGAAGTATGAAACTTCCAGCTTAGCTATAAACTTGGCTAAATGGTCCAACCTAAAACTGTGATCCTTCCTTTATTGCTAAGCATCAGTGGGTGGCAGTAACAATAGTATTGAGTAGGCACTGACAAGTGCACTTAGTTTGAAAGTTTGGAAGTCAGATAATTTGGGGAATGATTATCTGTCAGATCATATATTCCTCTGAACATTGGAAAGTAATTCTTGTTCGGAGTATATCCATCAAGCTATCAGCACTCTGTTATTCATGTATGCATGAAAGTCGGTCAATCATACTGCTTCTTAAGTAACAAGAGTCATTAGACATCATATTATAACATCACATCTCCCTCAGAATGTT
Organism: Pinus tabuliformis; assembly: GCA_031772625.1. Taxonomy (NCBI): domain Eukaryota; kingdom Viridiplantae; phylum Streptophyta; class Pinopsida; order Pinales; family Pinaceae; genus Pinus; species Pinus tabuliformis. The sequence goes on along the minus strand of CM062819.1, from coordinate 457,732,393 downwards.
TGAAAGGTAAGCTTACTTAAAACATAAGCATTGAGCTATATGCAACCTTCTCTTAATCATATGGTCCATGTGCTGTTATTATCCAATCATAATCATGCAGCTTATATCAACTTCAGTTATCAAGACATGCCTTTCATCAGGAATCATCAGACAAGAACAGTCATTGAAGATTTTATGGCTCCCTCTTAAGCCTTTCTTGAAGTCAGATGAGGCAATAACTTCAGAAAAGGTCTGAGTCATCATAGTCCTAGTTGTATCATCCTTCATTGCAGCAAATTACCCAATTCATGATGGGAAGGAGAATTTCTCATCGGGCATTCATATATGTAGAACCATTCTTCACAAAATCCTGATTTAATGCAATCAAGATATCATGTTCTTTTGCTTATTTTGCTTGTATGCTTGCTTCTATTTCTCACAAGGATTGATAGAGAATTGGTCAGAGTGCTATGCACTTCTTCTAGATGACCTTCATGATTGAAGGCTTTAGGTGAGGTTTACTTCTTATCAAAGGTGCCACAATTTCCTTTACTGACAGATCCTTGAGAGGTTTGATTTTGGCCTAGAATTGTTGTTCCTTTGTTGATTCTTGTTTCCACTTGTAGCTGCAAGCTCATAGTAATTAATGATTTTCAGTCGTCACTAGGATGTCATGTCAATCATGTTTCCTGATACAAGATTAATGTAAGGCAAATCAATGTAGGATCACAACCAAGTTCAATCATAGGTCAAAATTTTAGAAGGCCACTTCCTTTATTACAAAAATTGTAACTGTCTTATTTTTTCACAAAATCATTGTCCTGAAGGTCTTTGATTTACTGACAGAATGTGCTTTAAACAAAATCATTTTCTTCAGATGATTGCAAGAACCCTTAACTTTTTCCTGTTGATATTGGGAGCTGTAAAGATCCATATGTGATTTATTTTAGCTCAGGGTAGGCCAAATAACTCTACTGCTCAGATAATATTCTAATGATGTTGATGATCTCGAGGGCCAAGATTGAACATAAATTAAGAAGTATTTGGAGAGAAGTAAACTTAATCCAAAGGCTAAGTAAGTTTTTAAAGGGACTACTAGATTATTGATCACATTTTCACACTTCGAGCTATTGTTGAAAAGGCTAGGCAACAATTCTCAAAATCATTTTATTGTTTCGTGAGTTTCATGAAAGCCTTTAATTTTGTGCCATGGAATTCATTGTTCCAGAGATAGCATGATATTGCAATCTCTGGTCCTCTCATTGTTGCAACTTGATTATTATGAGAGGAACTCTGAGGAACAATGAATGAAACCAATATCTAGTGGTAACAACAACCTCCAAACACGTTAGAAGGCAGTGAAGTTACAGGGCTGACCTGGTCATGACAAGGGTCTCTAAGATGCGTTTGGTGTGGTGAGACCCCCACAACACGTGGAGATATTTCCTTAACAGAGGCTGATCATGATGCTAGCTTGGTTCAAGGTTCATATACTTACTCTGTTTGTTCTGCTGCTACGTATGCATATATATGCTCTTAGGTATACTACTAGATATACTACTGGAACTAGAACTGCTAGTGCTGCTTCAAAAAAAATTAGTGAATTAGCAATAACATAGTAGTGAGCTTGAGTGGACCCTCAGGGGGACTCTACACCAGCTAGGATCTGTCCAAGTTAGATATCAAGCACACTTTCACAACCCAACACTGGATACTCTACACCAGATAGGATCTGTCCAAGTTAGATATCAAGCACACTTTCACAACCCAACACTGGATATTCACTGAGTTTGGAAGGAAATAAAATTTAAAAAGATTGCAGATCTATTTGATTGAGAAATATTCGGAACAACATGCAGATTTAATTACACTACAACACATTCCTTGCTGAAAAATGATCCTTTAAATAGAATGCAGATCTATCTTATTCCCCACTATTTTCACCATCTTCCCATACACTATCAACAACTCGCAAAACAACAAGGAGATCAATACTTTTCATTTCCAGAGAAATACCACCTACCACATTATCAATAGTTTCAAAAGGGAATCAGTTTCTTTATACCACAGATGGCAAAGTTCCTTTAAGGGGTACTCCTTTGGGGATCCTATTATTAGACTTTGTGGGTGGTCCATTTATTGGAAACACCAAATGAACTCTATCAAACTTGCAATCTTTGCCTCCTCCTTGTAGAGTTATATAATGTGTTGTAGAACCTTTCTCATAATTCAACCTAGCTAGTTGTCTGCCACTGCATTTTTACCTCAAGATATCACTTCTTTGGAAATGGCTCTAAGGTTTGCATAAAATTATGAACCCATAGTTAAATAGGAACCTCCTATATCTCCTAATGACTTCGCAGTAATACATGTATCCCATTGGATTGGAAGTACCACCGAATTGTAGGGGCTGGTTGACAGAACTGGATTCCAAAATGTCATTACCTAGTGGAGCCCCAATTTCTGGTAGGCCTTTATCATTAAGTACCTCTATCATATCATGCCATGAGTGAAACTTGATTTGATGTGCTTACCCACCATTACATGGGGGCCTTTTCCAAATTCATATACATTGTTGCAACCCTTTGCTCAAGCACAATCTACTCCACCACTTGTTCCAAAGATTCTTTCATGGTGTCAGTTGTGCCATTAAACTCGATATCTTCTTAAGCTCTGCACTAATCCACCTAACTATTTTCAACATCATGCAATGCCAAAAAAAATTTACAGTCTATTCAAGAGTGATTAAAATCTATATTTATCTTTTTCCATAGATCAGACACTGACACACAAGACAGAGTTCCGAGTCATCATTGTGCTCATACAAAATAAAAATTCAACCTTTCTTACACAAAGGCACAAAAAGAGTTGAAATATGGGCATTTGTTTGGAATTCACTCTATGTGCCACTGTACCCAGTTAGTTTTATTGTTATGTTTGTCTGGTTTTACTTATAACACTTAAAAAGAGGATGAGAATGGAAACAGTAAAGGAGTAGAGAAACATCTTCCTCTGCGAAAACAACAACTATGGTGGAATGGTAAACGCTCCTCGCATATTCACACCTTGGAAACCTTATCTCGAAATGAAGCTAGTCCTCACTTGCATTAGAGCAAATCCATTTGAACCTTGTTGGGCCTTGAAAGAGAGATCAAATTTCTCCAAACACCTCGTAAACAAATATTCTTGTAAATTTTTTATATTTTTTAATAAAAAACAGCTGAAAGGTAAGATAGGCCCCATATAGTTGACTCAGTAATAAAATTTAATTATTTTTAAATTAGATTTTTTTCATACAAAACATGTTTGCTTGAACAGAACATACTGAAAAGGAAGATAACCCGATAACCCCATATAGTTGACTTAGTAATTAAAATTTTAAGTTTATATGGTATCAAATTCCTCATCAAATTTCTTTCCACATCATCCAGTGGTAAAAAATATATCGAAGAATTCAATATATTTTAATACACAATATATATATATTTTTAATTTTTTTACATAAAATTTTATGTTTATCATATCAAATATTTTATATTTATAAGAAAGATTAAGTTTCTAAGAGTTTAATATCTTTTAATATGTAGCATATATTTTTAATAGACAATATATTAAAGGGAAAAATAATAAGATAACTTTTTTGTAAGTTAGTAAAGTTTCAATATATTACTAAATAAACATACAATACAAAAATAGTAGTTGGTTTACCAAACCAGTTGTAGAAGAAGATTCTCTTTGTCACACATTTAACCAGACATGCCATATGATTTTTTTGTCTTTACTTTCCCTTATATAGTTCAAAAAAGTTCCCCTTCCCACTACTACTATATGTAGGTCTGCCTATCTGAATAGCTATATAGCTCTGATCTTCAGACCTAAACTTGACAAAATAACTACAATACTACCTATATAAACATAACACAAAACTAAACAAAAGATTGGTCGATGCCATGATCAACTAACACAATATTATTTGCTTGGAGTTGTTATCGTCGTTGGCCCCATTGTTGGGTCCTCCACAAGGGTTGTCGCTGGAGCCTCTAGGGTTGCCAGTGGACAGCCACCTGCAGCGCAAGCCTCTCGAACTCGATACTTCCTCAAACGGGCGAAATCTCCTATCTCTACACCCATCGATATATCCACATTATCGATATAATTGAGATAGATTGAGAACATTTTGTTAAGATCCCCAATTCTGCCAACATGCAATTTCTCTATGTTAACCAAACCCTTGAGAGCCTTTTCAATTCCTTTTAGGCGTTGGTCTATAGATTTTAACTCGATTTCTATCTCGAGTTGCCTCTTTTTCCTCTACTCTGCTGCCTCTGCTTGCAGCTTTTCCACCAGAGTCTTGACATGCCAAGCGGTCTCCAAGGTCTTTTGGTACACAGTCATCTATGTTTTGGATTTCCTTGTGTTGATGATCCAATCTCCTTCCTCCTCTATTCTACCATCAAAGATAGCCCTACAATGTCTTCGAACCTCACTCTCCCAGATTTCCACTATATCCTTCCCTTTTGTGTGACTGTTTAGCAACAACCTCCGCTGCTTCCTCCATGCATGTCTGTTTGCAAAACTCAAAGCCCTGAGCATCCGCGGGAACTACCTCTTGGCCTACTAGCATCACTTTAGCTCTTACTCATTGCACTCCCTGATAACTGAATTTCCCTCATAGAAATTACTATCACCAACTCACAATTACACCACCTTTCAGTGTTTTGCCTTATGTCGATGAAGCTTGCTCCCTAGCTATGATTTAAAGATGACACCCCAGATGAGACTTGCCTCGCCGATATTTGAGTACTTTCCCTCTCAATTTTTAGTAACTCTGACCTACTAGCGATGTTGTTGTTCATTCGTGTGTACTTGTGGACGTCCTTCCTCTCATTTTCCCTTGCCAGCGGTTTGTTCAAAATCATAATCACCCTAACCTTGCTCTTGTATGTTTCCCCTCTTGATTTCGTACCTTCCCACTCCTCTTGCCACATCTCCTATTAATGAGACGATCACACTAACAATCTATTATGGGGGAAATCCTCTCCTTCCCATGATTAACCATCACTCTATCCTTGTATTGCAAACACATACCCCTTCTCGTTTCCTAAGTATGTCCATAATGAAGGATTATTTGTTCGTATGAACTGGTAGATCACTGTCCTGATTCGGGCCCACCCCTTCTCTATCAACCTGCCTTAATGGCGTGGAGTGATCTCTCTCTGCCAACCTTTGGCTTTCCTCCTTTAGCTAGCCCTCTGAAAACTTGCACATCACGTCGGTGAGCAAATGGACATTATCTACCCCTTTATTTTCCACCCTATCCACCAAAACATTTGAAAACCACTGAACTAAGGTGAATTCCATGGTTTTCAACACCTCCAGATGTTTTTGAATGCGTTGGGTTAATGGGGGCAAGTGCCAGTTCCATGTTACTTTACTTATTTGTGTGCCACATTGTAACTTACGTGTCACTTGAATGATAAGAGGTGCGGTTCCTACTAGGTCTGGTTCCATGGGAGTTTGCATGGGCTTACAACCATTCATATGGGATTTCTCAATAAGTGTCTTGGCATATTTTCTTTTATATACAAATATCCGGTGATGTGTTTGTCACACCTCCAAACCAAGACACTAATGCAATAGACCAAGATCGGTCATGTCAAAGGACCTTTTCAAATCTTGCCAAAATTCTCTTCTCATAACTGCCTGTGATTACTAAGTCATCGACATACACAACGATGATCACAATATCCCCCCTTGATCTTTGCAGTAGAGGTTAGGATCATAAGGGCTTCTCTTTCAGCCGTGCTGTGCAAAATGCTCATCAATTTGTATAGAAAGTTCCCACAATATATTTCGTTTAAGCAAAATATAATGCTTAATATTTTGCAAAATAGATACAAATGGATTACTGCGATGTAGTAATATCTCTGAAAGAGTATCTAAAAGCATATTTTCAAGATATTTACACCATGCAGAGGTAAAAAACCAGGGCATATATGTTTAAATCCCTCCCATCAAAGTACCTTGAGGTCCCTCTAATGGTGCAAGCCTAGAAGAACTCCAATTAGGAAAAAATTGTATCAAGCCTTGAGGATAGGGTGAAACAATGGAATGTCAAAGCCCTAAACCTGGGTGGTCATCTGATTCTAACAAACACAGTGCTACAAGCTATTCCAAGGTATATGTTATCTATCCTCCCTTCTCCCAAAAGATCTGGGACATCCAAAGGAACTTCTTGTGGCGAGGGGTAGAGGTGAAACGAAAATGGGCGCTAGTGGCCTTAAATAGAGTGCAAACCAAAAGATGCAGGTGGGCTAGGTCTTCAAGATCCAGAGGTAACCAACAAAGAAAATGGAGCAAAATTATGGTGGAGATGGTTAAAAGGGGGGTCATCACCTTGGGAAAGGCTTTGGAAATCAAAATATGCACCTAATTTCCATACAAAAAAGTTAGTTTGGTTATCAAGTTCCACTCAGGGGTTGGCAATTTGGAATTTAGCATGGAATAAAAGAGGTATAATGCAAAAACACTATTCTGGGAAATCAGAAATGGAAAGGAGGCCCTATTTTGGGATGATGCGTGGTAGAAACAAGCTAAGTTATGCAGGGAGGAATGACATCCCTTCAAACTAAGCACATAAATATAAGAGTATAGAGAATTCTACCAATTCTAGGATCAAGGACTAGAAAATAACAAATGGAGGCGATGGAATTTTAATATCTTTCAACGGCCAACCCAGAATGACTTAGCTATTCAGTATCTAACAGAGGAACTAAGAAAATTAAGAATTATGTTCAATAATGAACAAGACCAACTCAAATGGGGGAAAAAAGAAGATGTGGAGTTCAATCTCAAGGAAGTCAAAGCTTATCTTAGTGAGGGATATACTGGTACAAATGATCCATCGTGGAGAAAACTGGATGGTGCCACATTGGCCATAAATTTAAATTTTCATGTCATTGATTTTACACCAGAAGGTCCTAACTCAAGACAAAGTTATAAAGAGAGGATTTATAGGTTCCTCTTCGTGTTTCCTCTCCGAAAACACAAAAGAGAGGCTTAATCATTTACTCAACACCTGTAACTATATGGAGGCACTATGGGACTAATTAGCCTCAATATTTAGATAAAGAAACCAAAGTCGAGAGAGCATACAAGAAACAATAAAGAAATGGCGGGTGCATTATACAAAAAACGAGGTGGTGAACCTTACCTGAAATTTCATTCGAGGTTTCATCCTTTGGGAAATTTGGAAGGAGCACAATAGATGAATATTCTCTTATAATAAGCTTCCTGTTGACAACCTAGTGGAAGGAAAAATGTGTCAGCTAAAGGAAACATTAATTAGTACGGGAAATCAACCATTAGAGGAACAACCACCCCCCCAAGGAAACACAAATTTTGAAGTGATGAGGCTTCATGTTTTTCACCCTGTTTTCCCCAAATAAATATATTCTAGCAGGAAGAATTATTCATTACTTTCCCCTCTTACAAGCAAACACTCGACAAAAAAAGGATTTCACACCTCAGAGTTTTTTTGTAGGATAAAGGGAAAGGTGAGTGGGTATCCTGCAGTAGCTGCATTGGTCTTATTAGCATTACGCCACTTTTCATATGGGTCTTCACAACAAATAATCACCATTACACTTTGTTGATTTGTTTTAAAAATAAACATAACACCCAATAGATTTCTTTTGGGATGCAATGTTGTTGTTGGTAGTATGATTGTATTTGTGCCACATGTAAAGCTAATATGCGTTAAATTTCTTTCACCTTGCAATATTTTTATTGGAAATGTGTTTGTGTTTGGGCTAGAAACTATGCTAGATTTCTTTTGCTTTGCAATAGTGTTGTTGTCAATTTGGTTGTTTATGATAAAAGGAAATCTAGCAAGTGTTAGATTTCCATCACTTTGGCAATGTTATTGGAAATGTTGTGCTTGTGTTTGGGCTAGAAGTTGTGTTAGATTTCTTTTGCTATGCAATGTTGTTGTTTTCAATTTGGTTGTTTATTATAGAAGGAAATATAACACGTGTTAGATCTCTTTCACCTTGGTAATGTGCTTTTGTTTGTGTTAGAAGGAAATATAGCATGCACTAGATTTCTTCTGACATAAAATGTTGTTATTGGTAGTATGCTTGTATTTATGCTACATGTAAAGCTAGCATGCGCTAAATTGATTTTACCTTGCGACATTGTTGTTGGAAATGTGATTGTGTTTGTGATAGAAGTTGTTGGATTTTGTTGGCTTTTGTTTGCCCTACAATGTTATTGTTGCCAATGTGCTTTTGTTTGTACTAGAAGTAAATCAATCGTATGCTAGATATCTTCTACACTGCAATGTTATTTTTGGCAATGTGATTGTGTTTGTGCTACAATAAACTCTAGAATGTGTAAGATTTCTTTTACTTTGAAATGTTTTTGTGAGTAATATGCTTCTATTTACGTTAGAAGAAAATTTAGCATGTGGTGGATTTCCTTCGCCTTAGAATATTGTTATTGGCAATGTGTTTGTGTTTGTGCTAGAAGGAAATCTAGCATGTGCTAGATTTATTTGACCATGTAATGTTGCTTCTAGCAATATGCTTATGTTTGTAGTAGAAGGAATGATATTGATTGTTAGCTTTCATTTGAGGAAACAATGTTTCATTACATACAACATGACAACCATAATATTTTTATTTTTGCATTTATATTACTTTTTCGGAAGTTGTGTGTTTTTGGGGAAATATAAAGTCACACTTTACACGGTTCATTCTTTTAATTACAAGTTACGATGTAATTGTTGTTACAGAATTGATGCAAGCTACAATGGAAAATATAATTTTGGCAAAAGGGGACTATGTTGATCTCCTTATTAATGATCAAGTCATTGGGCTAGCAAGGGTTGAATCTGCAGAGTCTGGAACTTATTATGTTGGAAAAAAGGTTAATGTTGGTTATGTTGCAATTTTGATAATTGATCTCATTCAACCACATTTGATTGATGATGATGTTAATGAAGGGGACATACATCCATGGAAGATTGTGGATTTGAGACACCACATAGGTAAATCAAAATATTGAAGCATGTGTTATATATTTTTGATACTATAATAAATGTTCTTTTTTTGAGTAAATACTAACATTATTTACATTTGTTTATAGGTACAAATGTTTCTTCTACATTTTCTATTGGAGACAAGGTAAATCTTCTACAACATGGAGTGAAGGTGGGCGAGGGCTCCATATTCAATACAGAGCTTGGGCATAAAGTGCATGGAAAGATGGTAAAGAAAGGATGCATAGTGGTTAAAATTGAAAAGGTGTTAAAACATAATGTTCCTCTACCACATCCAACAGGGTTTGAGCATACACTTGGGGGTGCATTAGAATCTTATGAAATTTGGCCAGAATCAGATTTGGAGCCTCACTGTCATGATCATGCCATAAATATTCCCCAAGATAGGGTTAAATTCATATGTGCAAAGGTTTCTCTTACACATGAATGCATGGGAACAAGCATGTGCATTGCCAAAGGAATGCTAGTTCATGTCCACGAGGATGACATTGTTGAGGGTGAAACACTAGGTGAAATGGATTTTGGTGTTTTTCTAGAAGAGATAGATGGAAATTGTGAGATATGCAAAATTGGAGATAAGTCTATACATTGTTTGGTTAGATGGCCAATAAATAAGTTGGTGGACAACAAAGGTGTGATATTAAGGGTCAAGGAAAAGTTCAAGGAACCAACCAAAGAAATGGTGATATGGGATGTTATAGAGGACACAAATCCCTTAAACAAATGGGATGGGTACCTTTGTAATGAAAAAGATAGAAACTCAATTGATATGAATGTAACAAGGCCATATAAAAGGATTAAACGAGTTATGGCTACAAAAAAAACTGCAAAATGTCAAACAAAAATAGATGAAGAGAAAGAAATTCGACTTTTGGCAGCAGATGTATGTTGTAGAAAAGATTGTCTTCAACATGTCGATAGGAAGGCCATTGCAGTTGCTAGAAGGGGTATGAGACAAATAAATACAAATGGTATTAGAGAATTTGTCTTGAATTCACTCATGTCAAACACAGTGATGTCAAGCGGCCATGGCCATGGCCATGGCCTACCACCTATTGCTAGAAATGTAAAGGACATGAGATTTAATGGGAATATTATTTGTAAGAAAGCATGGTATAAGATACATAAAATTCCTCAAAGCACATTCTATAACTACCAACATTATTTCCAACATGGACAGATCAAAGCTATTCATGGTAACACCAACACATGCAAAGCACGAGCTCACACAGTGGCAGCTATAGAAATATTGCACAAAATTGTAATGGATAATTCAGATTTTTCACCAAATCAAACACGTCAAGTTGAAGAAGATGGAACATCTGCTCCTTTAAGACTGCTTCCTTCGACTTACACACAAAATTCTTTGTTAAAAGAGATCAATGAGGCTCTTCAAAAGCTCAATTACCCATCAATATCACAACCAACAATGAGCAAGATCTGGAATACTAAGTTTCGAGATGTGGCATTTTCAAAGAACACCAACTTCAGTAAATGCAGTGAATGTATTGTGTTGAAAGCACAAATGAAGTCAGCAACTACAAAAGAGTTGGAAGAAAAGGCACGAGGTAGGTTGACGAAACATAACAAGATTGTTATGTGTGGAAGATATTGCTACTATGCCCATAGAATTATGTCAGAGCGGTTTCCAAAGGAGTATTTGAGCATTATCCATGATAAAATGGACAAAACAAAGACATCAATCCCAAGGCTACGTGTCAAATCAAAATCTGTTGTAGGAACAAATTTGGGTTTGTCATTGACAGGTATGCTTACACATGGGCATAAGGCGGGAGGTTTTGGTCATTTCTCCTTACCATTTGTCCATATGGGATCACAATTTACTATTACATCCCTTGCAAAGTGCTTAAGGGACCTTGAAGACCCACAAATGGATATGTATGGTGATCTACTTTATGAAAGTGGAATTTCAAGAAACCCACTTACAAATGCATTACTTGACACCTCTATTTACCCAAAATGTCAAGGGTACAAGGATGATTTTATATCTCATGGAAGTTCAAAAAGTCAAAATGTTGATTTTAAACCTCTTCCTCCACATTTGTTGTTACAGTTGGACAATGCAGCAAGTGATAATAAGAATCGCTATCTTTTCATGTTTCTATCACTTTTAACTGCACTTGGTGTCTTCATCACTATTGAGGTTGGGTTCTTGCCTGTGGGGCACACCCATGAAGACATAGATGGAACCTATGGAAGAATGTCTTCCAACCTAAAAAGTAAAGATATTTATTCTTTACCTGAAATGATGGATACATATCGCATAATTGAAGAAAATAGAGTGTTTCCACCTACACTTATTGACAAGGTCTATGACTTCAAAAGTTTCCTTAGTGGATACATTAAGGAGGGAAAAAATGCACTAGTTGGACATCTTAATGTTCAATACTTCCAATTTCTTATACTCAATGATGTTCCAGTACTAAGGTATAAAGAATCAATTAGAGACTCTCAGTGGTCAGAACCAGTTGAGTTATGGAATATAGATGATGAAGGTCGACCTATAATTCCCATAGGGAAGCCATCTTTCTTAGCTTCCAAACAGAATGATGTCTATTTAAAAGAATTAAAGGAAGGGATAACATCATACATAAAAATGTGGAAAGACACTATTGGGAATGAGGATTCACCAATTGTTACAGAGGAATGGAAAAATAAAGTGGTGTATTGGGAAAAAGTTCTTGATACATTAGATGGAATCTATAATGATCATAGAATAATAGATGGAAATGATTCATCTTCTGAGGATTTCTGGCCCAAGACAAGGCACATTGTTGATGTTGATCGTAATGCACTCCAAGTAATCTCAAGTATTATGGATGGAGATTTTGATAATGCGATAGATGAACCAATATATGTTGGACCCAAATGCAACAAGCCAAAGCCAACATTCAATCCGATGATTGATGTTGAGAAAGGAAAGATGTTGCTAGTTAGATCAGGAAATGAGGATGCAGGTGAGATGATTTGGATGGCAAAATCCATCTCAAATATCTTTAGGGATAATGAAAGTGAGAATCTTCATGTAAAGGTTGACTGGTGGAAGCCTATGTCAGGGAAATACAATGGAAAATTTTTAGAGCAATATTGGGTACCAAATCCTGATGACAAAGAACTTGGCTCTATTCCAATTAATACCATAGTGTGGGCATGGATGCCAAAGAAAGAACATTGCAAGAAGACCAAGATAAATAAATATGGTGTAGAAGCCATTCTTGATCTACTTGAGCGATTATCTTAAGAGTAGGTTTATATGATACATAAATGTAATTTTTTTTTGGAGGATCTATTAATATACATTCAGACACATTTTCCCATATTTGTTATATAAATATTATCTTCATATTTTTTTTGAAGGAGTTTTATATTATTTAATAGTTCAATGTAATCATGTGTTATACAAATTACATGACAATGCCATAAAATATTTAAGTTTTCAAAGCTTTATTTGACCAACATGACTTCTCACCATATCAAATATGCGTAATAAAATTCAATAATGCACCTAAAAACATCTTCTAAACTTGTTATATTAAAACAACAGTGGGGTACCTAATTAGTATTATATTTAATATAAACCATTTAAACTCTTAATGAATAAATGATAGATGCTTGATATAATGTTTGAGGTGAGTTTTCCTTAATTTTCCTTATTATAATTGATATAATCAAATTCCCTATTTTGTTGTATGTTAATTTATAAAAAAAATATTTTGATCATTGAACAACACAACTACAATTATAAAATATTTCTACTTATAGATTTTGAAGTGGTGCCAACATTATACTAGTATAATTAATTTGTACTCAACTTAGGAAAAGTAGTTAGTGTCAATTTAAAATGGTCAATAATAGTAAGAAAAACAATATTAATATATTGTTAAATAACTTTATAGGTAAGATTTTTTTTACACAATCTAGTATTCATGGTCATATTTAATACATAAATATAAATGTTAATGGTAATAGAAATAATGTAAGGAATTTAAGTTTTAGATGAATGTTAATATGTTCTTTTCAATATAGTATCATTAAACATTACAAGGATAAAAACTAAACATGTGTAATAAATATCTTAATCATTTTTCTCTCTTTCTTGTTGTATTTGAAAATAATCAAATTGTACTACTTTGTTACTATTCTAATTCATGATTGATTTTGATCATTAAAATGATTAGTAATTGAAACGAGAGGCTCATTTTACAGCCCAATATGGGGGGATGTGTAAGTTTGTCTATCCGTCTGTGCCCGTTTAAAATAAAAATTATGTTCTAAATAGAAAAATATAAAAAAAGAATATTTTGTAAAGTAATTAGAAGTAAAAAAAAATGTGTGAATCAGAGGTTTAAATCTTATAATTTTCAAAAGTAACTATTGAAGATTTATGTTAACTAATTTATGTCAATATCAACTTCATATATATCTATATATATAAAAAAAAATTCTTATGGTTAAAATTATTATTTGTTCTTATATATACTCTATTTAGCTTTCAAAAATGTAGTTTCAACAATTAAAAATAGCACATTGTATCTTTCACTCTAAATGTGTTTGCACTTGAAATTTGATCCCTACATCTGCACTTAAAATGGATCTATGATGGTATATATTGGACACATTACTATGATCATTTGTCATTGAATAACTTTATACTTAATATATAGCTTGCATATTAATATATTATTCATTAAGTAAGCCTCAACCAACTTCGTTTCTTACATAAAAGTACAAATAATAAATAAAAATAAATTATATTCAACATTTAATTTGATCCTAAAAAAATATTTTCTCCTAACTCTAAAATGGTGCAAACTTCTTACAATAGTATGTAATGATGATGGTGATAATAATGATTATCATCCACTAAGACCAACTATGGTATATAAGAAGGTAAAAAGATATTACTAAAAGTTATTTTGAATTTTAAATTGTGCCAACATTGTTTTAGTAATAATCGTAAATCAACATATACATGATATTTACTATATCGGATTATCGGTTAATAATAGTTACACACACATCATTATTTTCATAAAATAACCTTAACAAACTTATCTTTTTAATATAAACCAAAAAATATTAAAATAGATAATGTAAGGAATCCAATATTAATATGTGAAATATTTTCTTTCTCAAGTTTATATAAATTTGTTTTATAAAGTTTATCATGATAATTTTTACACAAAAAATGGTAAATATCTATATAAAAATTAGTGAACTAAGTGGCTTTCTAATTCCTCATTTCGAAAAAATATAATCTAGTTAAAGTTCTAAATAATGGTATATATTGGACACACTACCAAAAATTTCATTTGTCATTAAATAACTTTATACTTAATATATATCTTGCATATTAATCTATTATTCATAAAGCGAGCCTCAATCAACTTCTTTATTAACATAAGCGTACAACTAATAAATAAAAATAAATTATGCTACTACTCACATGCAACATTTAATTTGATCATAAATTTATTTTTCTCCTCAACTCTAAAATGGTGCAAACTTTCTACAATAGTATGTAATTATGATGGTGATAATGATGATTATCATCCACTAAGACCAACTATGGTAAATAAGGAGATAAAAAGATATTATTAAAAGTTATTTCGAATTTTATTGTTATGCTGAAAAAGCATTAAAAGAAGTGTTTCAATATCATCATAATTTTGTTTAGTTAAACAATCAAAAAGGTTGGTACCGTCACAAATATATTGAAATTTAATTCTAATACGAGTATAAACTCGATGCTTTGAGGGTTTTTTAATCTTCAATCATAATATAACTAGTGTTGCAAAGGTGATAGACTTTTAAATTGTGCCAACACTGCCTTAGTAATAATCATGACTTTTCACATACATGATATTTACTATATCAGATTATAATTAAATGGATTAATAATAGTAACATATGCATCATTATTTTCATAAAATAACCTTAACAAACTTATTTTTTACTATAAACCATAAAAAATATTAAAATAGATAATGTAAGGAATCCAAGATTAAAATGTGAAATATTTTTTTTAGCAAGTTTATATAAATTTGTTTTATAAAGTTTATCATGATAATTTTTACACAAAAATGGTGAATATCTACATTAAAATTAGTGGATTAAGTGACTTTCTAATTCCTCATTTTGAAAAAACTTAATTTAGTTAAAGTTCTAAATTCTAGATCCACTGAATACTTCCATATTTAATGAAATATGTGTTATGTGCTCCACTACTAACCATACTCACACAGATGACCTTTGATCCAATAAAAAATAGAACACAGAGAAGACTCAATTTGTCATCAATGCCTTTCTTCAACACAAGCCTTCTCAAGCCTTTTACAGTTCAACTACACAGTTGGATTGTCTGCAGATATTTCTAGAGACATAATCCAACAATTACAATACATATACTTTAGATCTCCAAGAAGATCTTCAATCACAGAGCATTGGTTCATTTGCCCATAAATGACGATTTTTTCAAACCTTGGTCACAATTTTTTTCTGGGCATAAACAATGGTGTTGTCTCTCTCAGATATCACGTCCTTCATCTTTCATTAATCCATACTTCATACTTTATACACAAGATAACAATCTAATTACACAATGTGAACATACTATGCCCCTCTTTTGACCTCTGTTTGATTCACTGAGATCCCTTGGTGTTTGTCTTCATCCACAACAATTCGTCTTTACACCAATGAACTTATTATGGCATCGCTACAACAACGACAAATGGTGTGGTTCCAAGTACCATGCAGCGAGTGTGGAATCTATTGCCAAATCGAATGTAGGGAAAACCAGCACGGATATTGGATAGGTTAACTCTCTTATCACTCAAAATTCCAATGTAGTGACACAACAAAAGCTAGGATCCAATACCACATGAAGAAGAATCACAAAGCCATATAACCATATGCACAACAAATTAACACCCAAAAACTAAACTGACAGAAAAGGTAGAGAGCCATCATGTGGTATCTCATGCTTGAATTTAATTCACTTTATTCAAAAATTTAATAATACATTTAAATACATGAGTAAGTGGTCTTAAGATAGTGCCTCTATCTTAGACTCACTTGGTTTAGACAATTTATCAACTTACACACTAATTTAGGAGAGCTAGTTGGAGAGAATATCTCATCCAAACTAGACTCCTTTGTTTGAATAATTCTCATGATTTTATTTATTTCATTTAATAATTGGATTTATTATTGATTTTTAAGAGAGTGAGGATAACATTGGAAATTCACACCTTCTCACCACCCAACCTAGAACTGTTCTCCACAATTCACCTCCAAGCCGAATTCTCCTTGTCAGCAATCAACAACCCCATGTTGATTGCTTCATCAAGTATTTAATACTTTTCTTTCATAATAAAATTTCCTTTTAGTGGCATCCTGCATTTGTGGATCTTTTTTATCCATTTTCATAGGATTTTCCATAAAATCCTGCCTTTCTCTCACGCAATGATTTTATGTTTTTTCAAGCTTAACATCTTTATCCGACTAAGCGATTTAATGGATCTTTCTCTCCCCTCCATTAAGCTTATCTAGAATTTTAACTAGATTCCTTATGATGAAAGAATTACCCAATCTCATTTACGTATGAGATTATATTCTTTTGTTTTCGAAAGATTCTTGTTTATAGGTGTCTCATTCCAAGTACCTATGCTTTATTTATTTATTTATTATCAATGATTCATTTATATCATTGTTCCCGTATTTTTCATGGATTTTCCACAATTCTAGTTAAAACAAGATTACAGTGCTAGAGGGATATTACATTCTCCTCCCATTTTATTAACACTGTCCTCGGTGTTTTCTATCTGATTCCACATTTCCCTGAACTCTTGTTGGATAACATTCTACGACTTCCCTTCACATGTCCATGTAGTTTCCTCAGAAATACAATGTTTTGTTTGTACTTCAGCCTACATTTGTTCTCTTCCAGAACCTGGTATGAAGGAGTTCGGTCCACGTATCTCCTTCAAGTTCTATCCACAAAATTTGTTCAAGCACCACTGTGAGAGTAATCATGAACACCTTTTTGAATTACTACTACCCAAACTAAAATATGATGAGCTTTATTTTAACTAATAAAAAGGTTTTGCAATTTTCTCAATATTTCTTATTTTGACTTCCCTTGTGTTTCTAATAGCAGAAAGGAAAGTTCCCATTTTTATAGTATGTGTGTACTCATGCTCTACGTTTGCTTCTTGCAGTTCTTATGTAGTCATCATCTCAATTCACATGCATGCCAAGCGTTGTGATATTAGTAACTTTAATATATTATCATAACACTACCATAATTTCCTTTTCATTCTTCTTATTCACACTATATCCAATGTCATGCATATGATCTATCATAAAACTCGAAATAGATTTTTTCTTATTACTTCCCCGAAAGTCATAGTAATCAATTGACTATTTGTTTTAGTTAATTTGTCAATATGCATCTAGTATGCATGTTTTTAGTGAATGATAGTTTACTTCTGCTAGTGTTATGGTTCACATGTACTTAATCAATCTCGATGAAGTTATTTTGTTACATATTTCCATGCCCTTCCAGAAATAAGTGAAAGTATATGGCTATTTATAATCTAGATACTTAAGGAGTATATTGATACATTTGATCTTCATGGTTAGGGTCTAATTTCCTTATTCATGCCACAAAACCTTCCATACATCATCATTCTTACGTGCTTCTGTTTCTAATTTAGTTCAAAGATTTTCTTCCTTCATCTGGATTGTACCCTTTTACTTATTGTTATTTAACTAATTTTTCATTTGATTTGGCTATTTAGTTGATCTAAATGTACCGGTATTTCTATTTCCAGTGGTTTATGGTCATCATTTTTTTTTTAATCACACAGTGACAATGTGGTTATCCACATTTCTCTACTGCATCTTTTAGTCTATCCATTTTGTTTTCCAAATTGACAATACATATCCATAGTTGTGCATGTTGCAACATTTCTGAAACAAATATACTTTAGACATTGTTCATAAATTTAAATTCGGCATGACTCAACCCTACTTGTTACTGAGTTATGTATCCACCACTGGCTACATGTTGTGACTCCTGTTTTTAAAAATGAATATGATGGTATAATACATACTATGTTCATTTCATCCATACCCAACAACTCTTAATGCAGAGTTGAACAAGGTCAGTAACAACGTCACTGTACCATATATGATGTTCATATAATCACTCACCTAGTTGTATGACCACTGTTATATGTGACACAAAAAATAACGAATGGCATTTCCATCTTGCTCATATCAAGGTACTATATTTAGTAGTCTATTGGGTTCATATGATGTCATTAGTTGTTCCTTTTTATATTTAAGTAGATTTGATGGTTGCTATCTTATCATCAAAGCAACTTTTAATGGGACTTAGCTATGTCCACTTTTGATTTTTTTTATTTTTATTTTTTCTGATTTCAGAATACAAGTTGAAATCATTTCATTCATATTACTACAATTTTGAAGTTTCTTATATTCTTATTAGGATCTAATGGGTTGTAACAATATGACTTGTGTACCTTTAGGTGTAGAGCACCTTACTCACCATTCTCATATCTGGTTGGTGGTATCCCAAGATAACTTAATCAACCGATTCCTATAGGCTGCCAATGTTTTCCTAGGTATACCCTTATTTTCATGTTGATGGTTTATGTATCTCCTCGAGTTATTATGCATTGTAGGCAATTTCCAGTCTTCATGTTCCTTACAGAAGTGTTTTATCCCCCCTTTTCGTAGAATGTGAATTTTCCACAGAACATGTTACTGATTTTGGTGACTTTGTCCCTTTTTTAGCCTTATATATCTCCCACCACTTCTCCTAATATGATCTTCTTTGTACTACTTCGGATTAGAAGTGATAATAACCCTGACATGTATACATGATTTTGGGTTAGTTTAGATGAAAAGTTTTGCAATCTACTCCAGGGACACACAATTTTCTTAGTCATAGTGCCCAGAAATGACGTCTTACTCATTGCACCATTTAGCCTTTATTAACATAAAAATGGGATCACATCGTCCACTTATACATACCCTCAGTTGGGTTGGAAAATAATGGTTATTAATTAGAGGTCTCATATCACAAGTACAAGAAGTTATTTTTGCATCATGACCCAAACCACTTCTATAATTTGAAACATGTGTGAATTCATCTTTTGCCCAAATCCCTCATATATTCCTCTTTTATTGTCTATTTCTTTTAATACTAAGGTGCAACAACAAAGTAGTGCAGAAGAGATCAATCTGTTGTACCCTTCTAACCAGCATTCTCAACTAATCTTTGGTGGCAAGGGTTTCCAGCATATACTAATATCTGTCAGAGAGGAGCTTTGGAATGTAACCCCATCCGCATAAAGACAATGCAAATGATACTGCACATATAGTAAATAATTTTGGGAATTGGCATTAGTCAAGTTGATATTCCTCATTAATCATGAATACACATAATTACTGTCAATTTGCATTATCAACTTCGACTTCCAAAGTAAGCTTTAAGGTTGTACAATTAAGCTAACTAGCAAGCTGGTAGAGTAAATACCTCCATTTTTGCTGGCTTGAACACATTGAGAAAGGCTGGTGATTCAATGGTAATTACTTGGAAATTTTATATTCTTCTTCTATATCGTCCATTTCCCAGAATACAGGTTATGATTATAGTAAATTTAATATCTTGATTCATCATGAATTTTATATAAACAATCATTATATAACAATCTAAAATATTTGCATGACACACCTAATCATGAGCATTTCCATCGCTATTGGTATTTTTTGTTTCGCAGTTGTAGTTTGGCCATTGAGTTCATCATCGAGTGTATAGCCTTGTTATCCCAGTCAATGCTAGTTTTCGAACATTAAGTTGTTATGGAAACTTTTAGTTATATAGCTCGACATCTATGATATGTTGTTAAATTGATGCACTCTACATATCTAGTTCAATGACTTGTAACCATGCTCTTTCCTTCCCATTAGGTTCGAAATTTCAATGTAGGCTCTAATACCACCTGTCATGAACCCCTTGTTCCACTCACTGTAGTACACACCAAGGTTAAACCAAGGTTACTTCTTTCAACAATTTCTCGTTATTATGGTATAAACTATAGAATTTCCTATCCTCCTTCCCACGAACACTCCCTCACAAATATTAAGGGTGAAAGCTGAAATTGGGTTACGCTTTTGTGATAAATGGCCCTGAAAATTTCACAATCTCAATTTTTTGGCCGAACAATTTCATTTTTTTGACAGAATTTTCTAAATTTATTCGGTTGAACCATTATAGTAATGTTCAACCAAAATTTTGGCTATTTAGACTTGCACCGGTTGTTAAACAGAATGTTTTCCTGAGTTGAAAAAATCGATGAAAAAATATTTGGCCAAACTACCGTTTTGGCTGAATTATTTATTCGACCGAAAAAAAATTTATACATACGATTGGCCAGACCCTGCTTTGAATTCTCCTGCTGTGTTGATTTTTGAGTGTGGTTTGTCGAGCATTGTGAGATCTGTTGATTTTTAATGTGGTGTGCCGAGCAATGTGAGCTATGTGGATTTTTGAATTTGGTCTGTCGAGCGCTATGAGGTTCATTAATAATTTAAATTTACTACTTTGTTGAGCATTGTTGGTTTGAGCTGAAGACCTGCAGAACATTGTGAGGTTCATTCTTAATTTTTATTTTTTGTTTATAGGAATTTTTTAATTGGAATTTTTTATAATATATTTTATTTTTTTGCAGCTTGGCACCAAAGGAATTTTGGTTGGTTGCACTCGTCACTAGCAGCTTTCTCAACCTCCTCATCTAGACCAGGTAAGTTTCCCAAGGCTCCTTTATCCCTATAAATTGGAAGCTCACCTATTGGAATCTCATTTAAATATAAGAGAAAAAATTCTACCATGCCTCATATTTATATATTTGGAATATGGAATTTTGTTTAATCTCGATCAGTCAAACTTAAAAATGTACTGTATCGTGTAGTATTTCCTAAAGTGCTAGATTAACTCCGTACTAGAAATTACCTGCAAACTTTTGGTTCAATCCTCCACATTATCAATTTGTTCTAGGTCACCTTTGCTTCCCTTCCTTTACGGTAACTCCTAGTGGCATTACAAATAGGATCTTTCATCCCTCTATCTATACCGATTTTGCCATGTATTTATTGGTGGATCCAACGATCTAATGTCATCCACATGTCAAAGACTGTAATTGTAAGAATGTACTTTATTTTCCAGTTTTATGTTATTTTCTACTGAATTTACCATATAAACAATGTAAACTTTTAAACGGGAACTGATACCATTACTCTTTTTTTGAGGTAGCAAAAAAATCAACCAATTTTGAAAATCATTGATTTAGCATATATATATATATATATATATATATATATATATATATATATATATATATATATATATATATATATATATATATATAGCTAGCATAGTTTTGACACTTTAAGGTTTTTTATGTACATTATTTTTTAGAATGTTAGTGATTTGCACGTTGATTTTAAAAAGTGTTGATGCTGCATCAGGCTTTTTTTTTTAAAGAATTATATTTTGACTTTAAATTTTCTAATGTATTAAATGTGAATAATTATTTTCTAAATTTAACAATTTTTTAAGTAGTCTTCTTCTTCATAATTGTTTTTTTTTGTTTTATTTTTATTTTTATAATGAGATCTTTATTTTTTTGCATAGGTTAAAGAAAAAGGTCGATATTTTAAAGTTTCGATATTCTACATATTTATATATAGTTAATTCATTTTTCAATGTACATCCAATAATTGTCTCTAAAAATAATAATTTTTAAAAATTGACATAGAAATAAACATTCTGAACATACATATAGAAAAACAATTACACATTTTAATAATTTTTTGCTAGAAATGACAGGTCAAAATCATAAGTTTTATAGGAAAAATTTAACAAAAATGGTTAAATAATAGTTTTTTTTTTATGAATTTCATGTCAAAAAATAATAATAGTCATGGTTTCTTTCAAAAAATAATGATTTACATAAAAATTGAAGAGAAAATCACATAAAACAAATATTGAACATATAACAACATTAACTGAATACTTATTCTTCTCATAAAATGTCAAAGTAAAACATTACAGGTATAACGAATTAATGGTTACAAAAGATGAGCTTGATTTCCAATCATAACTTAAATTTAATCAATAATATCATGTAATCCCAACTCTTCATTTTCTAGAGTTTCATCATTGTATTTTTCCACAATATTTTTTTCTTCAGTTTGCTCATTTTTCACTTCTGATGGATCTTTGATGTCTGCGAATCTCCCAATGTATGCCTTTCTAACCATTCCATCTAATGGTGGATGAGGCTCCATTCCCTTTTTTTCTACACGTGATTCATTAAAATACCCTTTCCTCAACCCAATTTATTGCATTGCATGTGAAATAAATTGAAGAGTATTAATTCTTTTCTAAATAAATTTGCATTGCACTGAGTCTTTTTAAATGACAATGAAATTTCTTCTCTTTTGTGGGCAACATGCTTGTGTTGTACCTAATTATCAAACACAAAATAAATAATGAAGTAAATTAATATAATCACATATAAGTTAAGAAAGAAGTTTTTGAAACTCAATTTTATATAATAAAACTTACCTAAACCTAAGAATAAATCCAAAATTCAATCTCCTTCATTTGAACATAAGTCTATAAGATAGTTAATCAATGATTGTGGTTTTTTTAAATGTTAACTATCTCTCATTTTTCTCCTTTATCTCCATATGTTAGTTTTTTTACAACATCATCATAAACTAGTACTTGTCTATGACTCTTTCCATCTACCAGATTAAGAAGCATAGACTTATAGTTATCATCTTTTGTCCAACTTTTAACATGGATGAACTCACAATCACTTATAATTGGTTGATCTTCATGATTAATAAGATTTAAATTTTTTTTGTAACATGAAATAGTAAAAGTTTAATTAACTTGTACATAAATGAATTTTTTTACATTAATCAAACAACAATTTCAACGTCTTACAACGTAAGCTGCATCCTTGAGTTTTCTTTCCCCTTAAAGATTGTCAATAACATTGCTAATTCTGTGTCTAAATGAAATGTCACAAATCTCCATATTCGTGATTATGTGACTTCTACAAATTCCTCAGCCACTTTACTAAGAGCTTGATAAGTATAAGGGTCACTATCATGGTCAATGTTTGGGATATTGGAACCATGGGGAATATCTACAATAACTAGGGAATAATCCCTTTTAGGTATGAGTTTCGCAATGTTTTTGCAATCACCCTGTATTATTTGATATTGAAAAGCATCAATCCCATTCCAAATGAAATAAGAGTTCGATCATGTTCAACATTACTAAGACGTTGATTTCTTAGTCTTTCGATCTTAATTTTTTCAATAAGTCTTATGAAACTATTTAGTAATACACTTCACTATTTTGATATTTAAATTGTCCTTCACTTAACTTATAGATTTTTCTTACATTAACCTGAAATGTACGACCACCCTCAGTCAATTTTGTCTTTGTCAAGTGATTTCGAATGGAATTTTGTTTTTTTTTAATAATGCCATCCTCTAAATCAACTCCTCGCGTAGTGATTTCCCTTCTTTCTTTTAAATTTTCACCAGGATGTTTACAGATAGCCTTCAATTTTTTAAAATGATCAAATTTTATTTTCTTCCTCCTGCTTTCTTCTAGATAAGTAACATCCTCATCATCAAATAGAATAGAGACATTCTTGGGCACTTTTTCTTTTTGTCTTTTATGGCTCTTCTCCTTTCTAACATAAGTTATAATCTCATCCTCAGTAATGGAAACATATTCTTCAGCTTTAGTTTCAATTTCCTCCTCTTCAAAAGTAACATGACTATCTTTGCTAGATTTATCCACTATAGGCATTCATTGTTGATCCCTTCGATGTAGTTTTGTAGCATCATGAATTACTTTTTTGTTTGTTTTTTTTCCATATCTTCTTCTGACCCTGAGTAGAAACTATTGACAACATTCATAATATCTTCTTCAATAAAATAAATGTCTCCCAACATAATTGAAATATTTTCAATAAAATTTTGTCAAAAAAATATCATATGTCAATAAAAACTAAGTTATATAAGATATAATAATACAGTTACAGTAACACAAAACATTTAAATATAAATAACAATACTTGTGATATCTTGTGAAATCTCATTTATGATTTGTTTACACATCTTTGTAGATTCATCTGTCATGTCATACATTGATAATGCAAACTAATATCTAATATTGTCATGTGACTTGGGCGGTTTTGTAAGTACATAAACAACTTCACTATCCTATATCAAACACATGGCTAGTACTTTTCCTCGTACCTCATATCTTCCACTATCGTTAGGGATATCAACATATAGATATATTTGTAGATGTTATTCGTCTTCTCTATCTTTCACAAACCATATATGTTATGTATGCTTCACTTCTTGTGATTTCTTCCTATAAGAAATCAACTTCTTATCCTTTGAGGCACATGAAAGATTTGTAGTTATTACCTCAAGTTTGGTTTTCTTAGCAGTTTTTTTTTAGGATAAACCTCTAGTTTTAATAGCCTTTGGTCCAGAAAGATTCATAAAATATTCCTTGATGCCATTTTCTTCAAAAAATAATACACATATATATAAATAAATAAATTACAAAAAAACCAATAACTTAAGTAAAAAAACAAAACGAAACAATATATAAAAACAAAAAAGACTATAAATATGCACATTGACCCCCATGATAAGTTAGTTGTTAGGTTCATACAAGGAACAATAAAAATTCCATCCTTAGAAAAAGAATTATTTATTTTTTCATTTGTCCCTAGTCCTTTGGCAAACACCTGTTAGGGGATCGTTGTGCCTTAGTGTCGTGTCATGATTATGCCTATGAGCAGGCACTCCTGACTACGGGCATGGCCACCCAGGGAAAAAATGCCCTTTGGCCTGCTAGGGGTCAAACCATAGAAGAACCCCTGCCCTACAGGGGCCAATTCTGGGAATAGCCTCCGACAGGACAAGGGGCTGATTCCTAGAATCGATCCCCAGCAAACCAAGGGGCGATTCTAGGAATCATCCCCACTGGCCTGTCAAGGGTAATTTTTGGAATTGGACACTTGGCAAGGGGCGACTAGGGGAATCGACCACCTTGTCCGCAAGGGGCAGATTCCAAGAATCTCACCCTAGCCTGCCTGGGGTTGATTCTGGGAATCAACCTTCAGTTAGGCCAGGGGACCGTTTTGCATTTCTCCCAGGGTGGGCAGGCCCATGGCCAGATGTGCATCGCCCAACCATAGGCCTTCCCACCTACGACACGTTGGCATGTTGTGTGCTATTGTGTCATGGGCACGCATGCCCAAGGTCTAGCCCCCCTTCACCCCCCACCCCTACGACCCAACCTACCTAGGGGTGAGGGTCAATTCTGAGAATCAGCCCTTGCTCCTAGGCGAGTTGGGCTGCCGGGAGGGCGTGCCCCAGGCAAGCACGTCCACATCCGGGTGCACTCGCCCATAGGCATTGCCTGTGGTTGGGCATGCTGGGTCATGGGTGTGCCCACCCAAGGCAGAGTTGCCCCTGGTAGGCCAGGGTGTCGATTTCGAGAATTGACCCCGAAGCCTACAAAGGGGCCGCTCTGCCCTGGGAAAGCACGACCACAACTGGGAAGCCCACGACCGAGCCCACCACGCCCACTACTGTCATAGTGGCCTCCTTCCTACTAGTGGGCTATTGTGTAAGCCTACCTCCTGTCAATTTTTAATTTGTAAAAAGAATATAAATTTCATTAATAAAAAAGTTATTTTTTTTAAACTAGAATGTGTTTTTTGTCTTGTATTTTGCGTGAACATAACAACCCAACTAACACATAAGTACTAGTAAACCTATGGGAGTTTAAGACCTGCACTAATCAAAAGGGAAACTAACCTTTCAAATGCGATAATCTCCGGTCAAATGTGTTGTCAATAACAATGTAGTTGCCCCACAAAATCACTCCAAGTCTTTAAACGAAACCTTGAAAAGTCTTGATATGACGTGAGGAATAATGATAATGAAATTTATGATATAGCAAAAATTACAGAATTTTTTTACTGCATGGTGAATGTGGTATTAATTTTTTTTTTAGAAAAACTTAACATATAAATCATGTTATGGGGATATAGTAATTTATTTTAAATGTGCGATAGAAGATATAATAAAAATAAAAATAATTATTCAATTCTTTAGTAAATGATATATAGTTTAAGTAAAAGATTTAATTTAAAAGATTAATTTCATGAGAAAATTTTAGTTAAAATTTTTCAATAAATTGTAGAAGAAAACATTGGAGTGAAATACATGAAAAAAAAAATGGAGGGAAACTTTTCAGCGAAAACTTTTGGAGGTAAATTTTCATTCTTTAAGCTATATATTATCATTAAGAGAGAGTTCATTTGTATCATTCAAGCTCTTTTTTTTTAATCCATAGACTCTTATGATACTGAAGTTTCACTTTGTGAAGCATCAACATCTTCATCGCGTACCAACTCTACTCATATTGATGAATATAAAAAAATTCCTTCACTATGATTAGAGAGTCAAATCTTCCACATAGTCATAATCCTAAGAACTATGAGAGCAACATTGATGAAGGGCAAGATGAAGAATTTCAAATAAATAAAGTGTTACGATTTCCACTTAGTCCTAATCCTATGGACTAGGAGAGAAATAGTGATGAAGAGCATGATGAAGAATTTAAAATAAATAGAGAGTCACGGTTTCCACTTAGTCATAATCCTATGGAGTATGAGAGAAATAGTGATGCAGAGCATGATGAAGAATTTCCAATAAATCGAGAGTAACATTTTCCACTTAGTCCTAATCCTATGGACTATGAGAGGAGAAGTGATGAAGGCCAAGATGGAGAATTTCCAATAAATCGAGAGTCGCGATTTCCACATGGTCTTAATCCTATGGACTATGAGAGAAGTATTGATGAACTCCAGGATGAATAATTTCCAATAAATAAAGAGTCAGAGTTCCCAATTAGTCCTAATCGTATGAACTATGACAGTAGTGATGAAGGCCAGAATGAAGAATTTCCAATAAATAGAGAGTCACATTTTCCACTTAATCATAATCCTAAGGCCTATGAGAGCAACAATGAGGAAGGTCAGTATGAAAAATTTCCAATAAATTGAGTCACATTTTCCACTTAGTCCTAATCATAACAACTATGATAGTAGTAGTGACAAAGGGCAAGCTGATGAATTTTTAGTAAATAGAGAGTCACATTTTCCACCTAGTCCTAATCCTAAGTTCTATGAGAGAATTAGTGATGAAGGGAAGGATGAAGAACTTAGTCCTAATCCTAAGGACTATGAGAGTAGTAGTGATGAAGGGTAGGATGAAGAATTTGTAGTAAGTAAAGAGTCACATTTTCCACGCAGTCATAATCCTATGGACTATGAGAGCATCACTAATAATGAACATGATGAATAATATCCAATAAACATCAAGTCCAATTTTCCATTTAGTCCTAATTATAAGGAATATGAGGGTAGCAATGACGAAGAAAAAGATGAATAATATCCTCCAAGTCATTATTTCAAAACCACATATGATCATAGTGAGGATAATATTCCACCTAATGATGATGAAAATTCTTATACAGATGATGATTCAATGATGGACATGTTGCCAACAAATATTGTATCGAGGAGTAGGAGCAGTCCTTTTCATATCAATCCAATATGTTGTAGCTATACACGGGGTAGAGAAGAATATCTCATGAGAAGAAGTTCTATCAGTGCTCTCATTTCAAGTGAATGATGTCAAAAAGATTACTTGAAACATATGGATTTCAAGTTTACATTGGAGAAAAGGAAGAGATATTTGTCAATGGATAAAATCATGGAAAAATCATATCTAGTGGGGTGCATGCAAAATACATTTTCAAGTTAGAATTATCATATTTGTTCTTTATTTGTCTTTAGAAAGGCTTTCAAAATGTTCCATTCAATGGATAATTTTCATATATCAAGAATCTAAAATAATTTGGAAATGTATCCCACATTTTATTCAGAAGTACGTCATAAACGACAGTCTGGGCCCTTATCAAATACTGCAATGTCATGGATGAAATAATTATTTTCAAAGCATGGAGAGTGTATGCCAAATAGAGAGAAAATACATATTCCAGATAATTTCTCAAGACGAGAAATCTACAACTTATATAAAGAATATGCAAAAGGTGTTGAAGGAAATGGTCGATTTATTACATATCAATATTTTGTGACGATATGGAAGAAAGAATTCAACAATGTCTGTATTCCTAAGACGACAAGGATGGGGATTTGCAGTACATCTGCATTTCTTAAATCCAAAAGGGATAAATGTTAAGGGGCAGAAAGAGGTAAGCATGCATAACATTAAATTTTAAAATTGTATAGTCATCAACTATGAAAATGCATTTATTAAAGATTTTCTTTTATATTGTGTATATTCCATTGTTAAAGTGTTTCAAGAGAATCAAAAACAACAAATAATTTCAAATAATTTCAAGGAAAAAGTTGTACAAGCATCGAAAGGAGTGTTATGATAATCCAAGTAAATATTTGGGTTTCATAATTGACGCTATGGACCGGAAGAATACACTTCTACCACAATTTATTTCAGACACCAAAAATTTACAGTGGGAGAATTTTATTCAGTATCGCTTGGTCGGTTGTATGGTCTTCAATGGGAAAATGTTTCCAAAGGTATACTTCACAACTCCAAATATTCATAATGATGCAAATATCACAATAACCATAATTCATTATGTGCTTTCTCATTGGTGTGGTAATCTTCCTAAAGTTTTGTATCTACAATTGGACAACACTTGTCGTGAAAACAAAAATTAGATTGTTTTCGGATATCTAAACATGCCTATTGAAATGAAAATTTTTCAGAAGGTAAAGGTTGGTTTCTTTCTTGTTGGGAACACTCATGACCATATTGATTAGAAGTTCAATCATTTTTCAGTCACATTTAGGAAGAAGGATGTTGGGAGCTTGCCATCATTAATTGAATGTATTAAGAAATCATACATGCTAGAGCCTATTTTTGATGTGTTGGAAGAAACTGTTGAAATGTGAAGGTTTATTCTTGGATCGCTTGCTGAGAGAAATGCATTGAACAACTTGATGACATTAGCTTCCAAGATCAATTTTGTATAATAAAAAGATGATGGGAGAACACTAATGTGGGGTAAGAAGTATTCAATTACTGCAGAATGGGCGCCGTCATCAAGCTTGACATTATTGAAATTCATTAGATCATCCAATATTTTAGTCAAATATATTGTTTTTACAAACAGATTCTAAATTTCATAATGCACACAAGTAGAATAGAGATATTAATTATTCACAACTAAAGGAAAGGGAAATGTATATCGCTTCCAGAATATCTCATGCATAATGTGAAGACATGGAAGACCTTTGCAGGGGTTCAATATAGGATACTAAGGAGGGTTACATGATCACAATGCTAGTAGATGGAGATGCCAATGGCTATCCATTCTGGGTTGGTAAGGTTATAAAGGTCATTACATAAATTGAAGATGTTGCAGATGTTGAGGTACATTGGTATGCCACAAATACACACCCACTCAATGGTGTGTACAAGCCAGAGATTTTAGTTGATAAAAAAATGGGGGAAAAATAAAAATAAAGGGTACAAATATAAATCATCGATGCACAGACCTATTAAAATTGGAGGATGTTGAAATAATTGTTTATTACTTCAATTTAACAAAGAGATGAACTCTTCACTTCAAGATGATAGAGATTCTGAAGAGGTTATTACGAGAAGAAATAGTGTTGAGATGGGGTCTGCTAAACCCAGTCATAAATCTAGAAGAATTTTGAAACTTGAAATGGTGGGCATGCATGTGAACTCAGATGGGGCACTAGTTGATGAAAGAGAAGAATATGGAACATCTTCATCTGAATTTATTCATTCATATGAAAATGTGAATTTTGATGGTGTGCACGAAGATATGAGTGATTTTGAATAATTTTCTAAGACAATTTATATAACTCATGTTTGCATCTTATCTTGAAATAAAAAAATTGATTTCCATATCATGTTAAATGAAGTTATGAGTCATTTTTATGTTTGTTGGATTATATGTTTTAATTATGATGAGTTTTGTCGTTTAGAATATGCAAAATGCAACAATAACTTAGAGATATAATTTATGTTTAATTCAATCTACAAGTATTAACATTTTGATTAATTTAGTCAAGTAATTTGTTCATAATGTCATGGTTTAAATGTTTTGAAAACTAGAGTTTTTTGATTGTATGGTTGAAAAATTTCCATTTGTTTTTATCTTTAATGTTATGGTTGAAAAAAATTAGAAATTTAGCGATATTTAGTGTCATGTTATTATATGTTTAACAACATGGACGAAGACTTATGGAATTTTAAAGTGTTTTGGATCCCATTATTTTATCTTTATCGTCATTACTAAAAAATGTTGAAATTATATCTCAGAAAGAAAAATGTTATTCTACCAAAAACAATAGTGTGTTTTTTTCATTTATTTTGCACAAAAAAATTGTTTTAATGCCATTTTCTAAATATGTTGAAAATTAAACCTCAAAAAACATTGTTCTAGAATACACACTTTTCATTTTTTGGACTGTTTTTCATGCTTTTTTCGGGTTTTTTTTGCTAGAATATTCTGTTTTGAGTTTATAGTTCATGTTTCAAAGTTTACATTGTTTATCCTGTAGTATTTTCTAAAGTGCTAGATTAACCTTGTACTAGAAAAATGCCTGCAAACTTTTAATTCAATCCTCCACATTATGAATTTGTTCCATGTCACTTTTGCTTTCTTTTACAACATGACTGCCTTGACGGTGACGCCTGATGGCATTACATGCAAGATCTTTCCTCCCTCTATTTATACAGACTCTTCTTGGAACATGGATCTTATTGGCTTCCTAAGATGAGGTAGAATACACTTAATTGAAGGTTATTGTACATTCTCTTTTCAAGTAGCAATTTCTTTTTGAGATACATCTTTTTCATTTCTATTTTGTTGGGTGCATGAGATTGAAGCTAATTAGAGTGTTGGAATTTCTTTGTCATCTATCTTTTCTGTTTCAATTTTAATGCTATTGGGTTGCTAGTCAGAGTTTTGGCATTCCCTTGTCATCTATTATTGGTGTTTTAATTTTAATGTTATTGGGTTGACTTGTTCTACCTTGATTTATCTCGTAGAACAAACTTGATGTTTCTTGGTAACATACTTTTCTTGCTTACGTTGTTACATGTTCATTTATGTTTCCTTTTTCATTATGTGTAATTCACTTCAAGATTCCCTATTCTGCTTGTAACATGGGGCTTATTAGCTTCCTAAGATGAGGAAAAATACACTTAATTGAAGGTTCTTGTACTTTGTATTTTCAAGTAGTAGTTTCTTTTTGAGATGCATCTTTTTCATTTTTATTTTGTTCGGTGCATGAGATTGAATCTAATTAGAGTGTTGGAATTGCTTTGTCAGTGTTTTAATTTTAATGTTATTGGGTTTCTAATTAGAGTGTTGGCATTTCTTTGTCATCAATTTTTTGAATTTGAATTTTAATGTTATTGGGTTGACTTGTTCTACCTAGATTTATCTCATAGAAGCCCTATGATTATCAGGAGCCACTACTTGATCAAATTGTGCTATCCTGAGAATATGGGCATATGATGCAGTGCCAAAGAACTATAAATGATGCACCTATCATTAATTCTAGTTGCATATCTGCATCTTCTCAGCACATAACATTTTAATTGAAAAATGAAAAAATTGATCAACGAAGAGGACGTCAATGAAAACGATAAAAGCATGGCCATTGAAAAACCTTGATTGCGTTGTCATCTATTTTTGGTGTTTTAATTTTAATATTATTGGGTTGCTAATTACAGTGTTGGCACTGCTTTGTCATCTAATTTTGGTATTTTAATTTTAATTTTATTGGGTTGACTTGTTATACGTTGATTTATCTCATAGAACAACCTTGATGTTTCTTAGTAACATACCGTCCTTGCTTTTGTTGTTATATGTTCATTTATGTTTCATTTTTCATTATCTGTAATTCACTTTTCTTCCCTATTTTCTTGGAAAGTGGGTCTTATTAGCTTCCTAAGATGAGGAAAAATACATTTAATTGAAGTTTCTTGTACTTTCTTTTTTCAAGTAGTAGTTTCTTTTTTATATACATATTTTTCATTTCTATTTTGTTGGGTGCATGAGATTGAAGCTAATTAGAGTGTTGGCATTGCTTTTTCATCTATTTTTGGTGTTTTAATTTTAATTTTAGTGGGTTTCTAATTAGAGTGTTGGAATTTCTTTGTCATCTATTTTTGGTGTTTTAATTTTAATGTTATTGGGTTGACTTGTTCTACCTTGATTTTTCTCATAGAACAACCTTGATACTTCTTCGTAACATACTTTCCTTGCTTTTTTTGTTATATGTTCATTTATGTTTCCTTTTTCATTATATGTAATTAACTTCAAGCTTCTCTATTTTCTGGGAACATAGATCTTATTAGCTTCCTAAGATGAGATTGAATACTCTTAATTGAAGGTGTTGTACTTGCTCTTTTCAAGTAGTAGTTTCTTTTTGAGATACATCTTTTTCATTTCTATTTTTTTTTTGTGCATGAGATTGAAACTAATAAGAGTGCTGGCATTGATTTCTCATCTATTTTTGGTATTTTGATTTTAATGTTATTGTTTTAATTTTAAGAAGGCAACATAGATATTAAATATACTAGAATAAACTTCGACCTATCATTTTCATTATTTTTTTTCCTCTTTCTTAAGTATATTTTGAAATAAGCATATATAAATAGACCAATTTAGACCATATAATTAAACATGTATTATAGTGTTAGTAAGTAAATTTTATAACAAAGTAATATAAGTGTTAACTTTACTAGAACAAAATCGGTCTATCATTTTTCATTTTATTTTTTTTTCCTTTGTTAACTATAGTTTTTAAAGAAACATATAAATATATCCATATATGGAATATAAATAAACATGTATTATAGCTTCAATAAACAAATTTTATAACAAGGAAAAATAAGTGTTAAATTTCCAAGAATGAAAATAAAAATAAATTAATAAATACTTTCAAACTTGGGTGATTTCATGCTAAGTCGAATTAGAAGCATTTGTATCTCTAGAATGAACATAAAAATAAATTAGTAATTACTTTCAACCTTCAATTGAATTGAAGCTAAGTTGAATGAATTAGATATTTTTAGTTGAGTTGAATTAGAGATCTCTAATTGTCTTCTTCTTGTAATTCTCCAACCATCCAACCAAGTAGAAACAACCTTAATTGCTACCTATCCTTTTGACAAATTTTTCTAAACAGTTATCTTTTGTAAAACCTTACAATACATGTATAAATATATAAATTCATTCTATTGAATTTATTTTTTACAGAGATCAAAAGACCCATTAAACATGGTTGAAAAATGGACATCATACATAGAAGTTTCTTGTTATTCCTATCGATGGCAAGGAGTGATTACTTATGTGCTACGAAATATTGTGACGAACCAAGTCCTCCAAAGGAAAAGGAATATACCTGGAAGAACAACAGAAAATGGAGCATATCATATTGCATCTATAGAAGGCTTAGGAACAACTAGGGAGTATGGATCCAATGGAATTGTAGCCTTCACCAATTCCAAACATGTGTGCAACCAGATGAAAGGTGTGTACCAATTTAAAAAAGAGAGATTAAAACAATTGAATGGAGAAGCAAAAAATATTGTTAATCAATTTCAATCATTTAGCATAAGATATTGTGAAAATGTTAATAAGATGTCTAGTGATGTATTCTATGGGGCAATGCCAATTCAAGATTTGTGTGAAAGATGTATTAGTGTTAAGAAGTTCTCTATAAATATTTATTGATGTAGATTATAAGATATCTTTGATATGTGTGTACTTTTTAGTTATAAATGTGTCATTTTTAATGACCATGTGTTTTTTTCAATTCTATACCAAGTGTTCCCCCACTATGTAAGCACAACTCGGTGAACTTGACATGTTTTAGAAAATTTTGTATTTAATTTTCAAAATGTGTGTGCTTTAACATTTCTGTTTTTAGTCTTGAGTATATTTTAAATGAAGAGGTTCAGATTGTTACATTAATTTTCTGGATTCTTTCAATGTTTTTAAATAGCAATTTTAAGATCTTAAAATGCATGATGTAATTTCAAGGGATACATCAATTAAATGCATGGGGTAACTTCAAGGGTTATTTCAATTTTCTGAAATATCTTAATCTTTTTAAATAAGAATTTCAAGATTTTTAAATGCTTGAGGTAACTTCAAGAGTTATAATAATTCTTTGAATTCTTGATCTTTTTAAATAAAAATTTAAAAAATAATTGTAAATACATGAGGTAGCTTTTTGAATATCATGCATCTATACATCTATAGATATCCATATCATGGATGAGCATTTGTCACATGATCCTTTGAGGTAAGCATTAACAGAGCCTCATGCATCTACTAGAAGGGGTCAACATTCTCCGAGTGGTCATCAATCTTAGGGTGGTCAACATTCTCCGGGTGGTCATCAATATTCTTGGTGGTCATCAATCTCAATCGGATCATCATGATGAACATAATTTTGGTAAATTATATGAAAAGAAATATATGTTAAAACAAATTTGTACATGTAAATGCATGTACATGTTTATGTTGCATACCTTTATGAATACATTTGTTCACATGTTTTTATATTTATGTAATTGTGTATATGGATCCAGAGGGTGAAAATGTTGGTCCAAGTAGATGTAAGCGAAGCCAGATAGTTCAAGAAGAAAGCCAGACATCAACTACCACTTATCCATCTGATATTCCAGATGAGCTTCCTTGTGAGACAAACCTCTAACAATGCAGATTACAAAGGTGCAAAACATACATATAGAACCGAGATTAACATAAACATACATATAAAACTGAGATTAACATAAACCTATCTAGTAAGTAATTCAATTAAAATTTTGAAAGCTCTAAACATGTTTATCCACATAATTAATATTTCTTTTAACCATTTTAACTACTCTTAATATATTTAAATTAAATTTTGTCCCATACATTCTATACATTAATATAAATATTTTCTTAGAATTAAAATTGTAAGATACTTTAAAAAAAATATAAAGGTTAATTTTATTAGACAAAGTATTTTAAAAATGATTTAGATATAACATTTTATATTATTTATTAATGTTTGCATTTCTTTTTATTATGTTACACACCATATTTTTTATTCAAAGATCAACTCTATCTTTTAAAAATGAGAAGTTTATTTGAAAGATTTAGAGAGACAACACATACAGACATTTGAAATGGATATTCTAAGTATGTGGATGGAAAAACAACATTATTTTATATCGATACTTACATACTTACAGGAAATGCTTTGGCTCACAACTATTGAAAAGATAAATATATTAATATTTGATTTAAAATGATATATTATAAAAATAATCAATCAATTATAATTGCAAGTTGATTAATTATAATTGCTCTAATCGTTTGGGGAGCGTTTTGTGAATATGTTGTCAGTTTTCAGGAGAGGAAATTGAGGTGAAGCATTCTGTGAATATATTGTTAGTTTTCAGCAGAGGAATTGTAAGCAAACCGCTTTATCATTTGATTCATTTCTATATAATCCCTAGGAATACAGGAAAATCTCTATGAATTGGGAAGGGAAAAGGTTGCAGATATTGATTCATCCAACTGCTCCAATTATGTCGACTCCACCAGGTTCTCCAAAATATGTTGATGTAAATCCCCAAGATTTGCGTTTCATGCACAATAATATCAATAATTCCTTCATCGAATACCACGACAGCAGGATGTTAAATGAAGCAGTGAGGGCTGTTAAGGATGGAAAGTTCGAATTGGGCCCTCTTAACGTCCATAAAGGAGACAATTTCCACCTCTATTGCAACAACAGTAGAAGTATCTATGCAGATTGTTGGAAGAATCACCGCACTTTATGGAATTTGTAATTTCCACTCTTCCTAGTTACTAGTTTGGAACGTTTACCAAAACCTATGGGTTTTGGTGTAACGGAAAACCTCTTCATAGTATTAGAGCCTGGACCCAAGTTTGATTTCCCCGAGTTGCGTTTGAGGCGGGGTGTTCGAAGAATCACCATACCTCTATGGAATCTGTAATTTCCAACTTCGAGATCCTAGTTACTGGTTTGAAATGTTTACCAACACCTCCACGTGGTTACACCAAAACTCATAGGTGTTAGTAAACGTTCCAAATAGTAACTAGGATCCCCAGGGTACGTTCCAAACTAGAAACTAGGATCTCCAAGGTGGAAATTACGGATTCCATAGAGGTGCGGTGATTGTTTCAACACCCCCCTCAAACGCAACTCGGGGGAATCGAACCTAGGTCGAGGCTTTAATATCGTTCTTCCAACACTCCCCTCAAATGCAACTCGAGGGAATCGAACTTGGGTCCAGGGTCTGATACCATGTGGAGGTTTGTCGTTACACCAAAACCCGCAGGTGTTGGTAAACATTCCAAACCAGTAACTGAGATCCGTAGGGTGGAAATTACGGATTCCATAGAGGTGCGGTGATTCTTCCAACACCCCCCCCCCCCCTCAAACGTAACTCGGGGGAATCGAACTTGGGTCAAGTCTCTGATACCATGAAGAGGTTTACTGTTACACCAAAACCCATAAGTTTTGCTAAATGTTCCAAACCAGTAACTCGGATCCCCAATGTCATGCCCCTACACCTGCGGTAGTCTTTCAACCGCTTATAGTGAGGTGCGGCACTACCAACCATTTTTTTTTCACCAATACTTACGATTGTAGACTACGCCTAACATTCCATACTTAGTTTATTTTTATTTACCAATTATTATCTTTATCCTTTATACAGATGAAAACCCATACATATTCATCATCAACAGCAATTAACACATATACAATTGCACAATAGTATAATGGGAGGGGCAACTCCCTGTAATATGCGTCTTCCCGATATCAATATATATAATTTTCCACTTTTACAAAGTATAAGTTAAATCTTGGGAAACCCCAAATTTACACTTAGCCAATTTTCCAACTTCGGAAACTCGATTGCCCAGCTCATCGATGCCTCCACATGGTCACTGCATGACTCACCAACCCTTCGTTCACCTCGTTGAACAATTGTGTTGTTTGCCCAACTTGGGCGTGCCTCGTCGTAACCAAGTCACCACACACGAGAGCCTCCGCACGAGTCACACCTTCATTCACAACTCCAACACTTCACTGTTTCCACTTTTTCATCGTGCACGGCGCGCCCTACCCAAGTCACCCATCCGCACGATTCTTCGTTTCGGCGTGCATGGCGTGCCCTCGCGTGGCCACCCGTTCGCACGTCCACCCATTCACCAAAACTTGTTCACCCGAAAAATTTCACTTGAGTCGCCACACGACTTCACCCTGGTCGCCCGACACCCTCACCCAGTTCGCCCAAATGACTTCACCCGGGTCGCCCGATGAACTCACCTGGGTCGCCTGAACGACCTCACCCGGGTCTCCCGACGACCTCACCCGGTTCGCCCGAACGACCTCACCCGAGTTTTTTGCATGAGTTTCCTGCACTAGTTTTTCGCCCGAGTCTATCGCCCGAGTTTCTCACCCGACTTTTCCACCTTTTTTTTTGAACGAGTTTTACACCCAAGTTCTGCCTATTGTGCGGGCTCATCCACGCACCACAGAACTCCTTGTTCGAACATGTTTTGATCGAATGATGGACATTTGCCTCCAAACGCCCTCTAATATATATGGGCCGGTGGCGGATTATGTCACCTGGCCGACCCACGCCCAACGCCAAAGCTGACTCATCCATAATGAGTTGTCTTGCCAAGCAGGAGGGTTGGCCCACCCAACTCATGGGACCGCCCCCTCAACTCACCCAACACCTTATAAACTCATCCAAGGTTCATTTCATTTCACATTTCGCACATCCTTCGCACGGTGGAGTCGCCTTGCCCGTCACATGGACCGAAGGTCCTTACATCCTCCCCCACTTGAAGTCATTATCGTCCTCAACAATATCTCATCTCGGCAACCATTTGTCACCAAGATCACCGTACCAAAGCATACACCCCATCGATATGTCATATATTGGAAATCATCTCAATCCATGATGATCAACCACTCTGTCACAATCTCTACATGCTGCTCCCCATCGTGGAAGGTTGGCCCCTCCATCTCAAGCTACATGCTTCCTGCAACATATCATGCCGTCCTCATCATGTGTCGTCCTCATGTGAACTGCTGCCATGATACTTCAACACAATGCTAACACATCTCTTCACATTGCTAGCCCTCATGGCTTGAACTAGTTGGGTAGTTGATCCAACTGTCATGCTTAACCCATGAGAGTGCACATCCTCATGCCACCATCAATTGTTTCTCTGAACATCCTGTCACATCATCAACTCGATCAAGAATCCATATCCATCTAAGTAAGCCATTCTCAGGTCCATGATGCAGTCCCCATCTCATCTGCAAAATGTTGTCCATGATGTTTGGTACCAAAATCCTACCTGAAATCAGCTGCATCTATCCCAACATCATCCATCTGCAAAATATCCATCTCCTCAAAGTGAAGAGATCATCACCTCAAACTCCGACTCTCGATGTGCCACATCCAAGTCCATGAAGTCGCCTCCATCATATCTGTATGTGCCATCCCTTAAGTCTGCCATAGAAATAAGTATATACCTATCTCATCTATCCATGTGCTACCCATGATCATAGATCAATCAGGTCGTATGTGTCAAAGTGGTTATGTCTCGGCTCAACCCATGCCCAAGTGTTGTCACCAAGGCATCATCTCGTCATAACTCCATCACTCCAAAGTGTCTCATATCGATCCTCCACATCAAATCACTCTTCCAAGCCATTCACATACATGTACTCAGAAGTATGCATGTCATTTTGCATCAAAGTCTCTGACCTCAGCTCCTCAATGCATCAGATCCTCTAACTCCACCATATACGAAGTCTCCAAAAGTCACAACCTCATGTCATCATGAGCTCCATGAGTCATCTCCAACCAACATCTAGCAAGCATACAAGTCTCACCCCAAAGGTCTCTGCAAGATTCCTCAGCTCTCCATGTAGTAGGAATGC
Source organism: Pinus tabuliformis (assembly GCA_031772625.1). NCBI lineage: Eukaryota > Viridiplantae > Streptophyta > Pinopsida > Pinales > Pinaceae > Pinus > Pinus tabuliformis. Next base: position 457,693,084 of record CM062819.1, on the reverse strand, counting down.
TCCATAGTCTGCTCACAACTCCATCCAAGTCCATGGACTTTTTGTACAAGAGTGCACATCCTCTCCATCAACTCATAACCAAAATATCTCCATGTCACACTAGCAAATCCACCTGCACAACATCTCTGCCTTGGCACACCTCATTGGATGCCCATAGTAACACCTCTATAAGTGATCCTGCATAATGTCCCTGCATAAGACTGCCATGCTCCATGTCTTTAACATGATGTCCATGACTAATTTTCCCATGTAGTCACACCAAGTAGACCCATCACAACAATCGGTCATCATCCAAGTCTGTAAATCCGGTCTAGCGAACTCGGTCACCCAACCATATCATCATCGTTATGAGTCCCTTTTATCATAGCTCCCCCACTAAAGGTTCCACCAAGAATTGCTCTTGGTCTCGGCGATGAGAAGTCCACCCATGTATCATCATACCTCAAGTGTGTGCCCTCCTCCAATCTATTCATGAGTCATGCCGGCACTTAGCCAATCCTCCATGTGGCTAAAGCATCACCCAATCCTCTGCAACGATCATCATGTTCCTCCCTTGTCATGTGCCTTTGTACCTTCTATCATAAGGTCACAAACAACCCCAACAAGTCATGCAACAATCAACAATCCTTGCTTCTCCATACAAGGTCTCATCATAGACGTCCATGGTAAGATCCTTCCTATCATTGGCAAACTGATTTTGCTCTTCCATGCATACGGTTCATCTCCCAAATGCTTAAGTGAAACACAAGTATCAATAGTATTTACATCATCATCATCATGAGGCTCCTCCATGTGATTATCCCCATCCATCCATGTCTGCAAACCGCACGATTCTAGTCCAACTTGATCAATCTCAAGTTCATCCTCCATCGTTTTCATATCTGCAACATCCTCACTCATCACGGCTTCCTCTTCCTTGTTAGCACAATCTGCAACTTCATCCTGCTCCATTGTCCAACCAAGTTGAAGAAGTTTGTCTTCAACATTCTTTTCCAAGACTTCAAGTTCCTTTCAAATCCAGGGATTCTCTTATTTCATCTGCTTCAACCTATATAAGGTAAGCAAGAGTCTCCCTTCGCATTTTTCCAAACCTGCCATGCCTTGTCATTCAGCTTGATCCAGGCACTAAGCTTCACCTCTGCTAAACCTGTTTCACCATTCACTAGCTTCACCAAGTTCCCTGGAACCATGAACTAGCTCTTGTTCCAGTTGTATGAGAAACCAGCTTCCTTCCCCTGTAAGTACCTGCTTCCACTGTCATCAACCGTCAAGTGCTTACACACTTGCTTCACCCAACATCCTGCAAGACTTCTCCAAGTCTTTAGACTAGCTATGATACCACCTGTCACACCCCTACACCTGCGGTAGTCTTTCAACCGCTTATAGTGAGGTGCGGCACTACCAACCATTTTATTTTCACCAATACTTACGATTGTAGACTACACCTAACATTCCATACTTAGTTTATTTTTATTTACCAAGTATTATCTCTATCCTTTATATAGATGAAAACCCATACATATTCATCATCAATAGCAATTAACACATATACAATTGCACAACAGTATAAAGGTAGGGGCAACTCCCTGCAATATGAGTCTAACCGATATCAATATATATAATTTTCCACTTTTACAAAGTATAAGTTAAATCTTAGGAAACTCCAAATTTACACTTATCAAATTTTCCAACTTCGGCAAACTCGGATTCCCAGCTCGTCAGCGCCTCTACACGGTCGCCGCATGACTCACCAACCCTTTGTTCACCTCATTGCACGATCATGTTGTTTGCCCAACTTGGGCGCGCCTTGTCGTAACCAATTCGCTAGACGCGGGCGCCTCCGCACGAATCACACCTCCATTCACAACTCCAACACTTCACCGTTTCCACTTTTTCATCATGCACAGTGCACCATACCCAAGTCGCCCATCTGCACGATTATTCATTTCGGCGTGCACGGTGTGCCCTCATCCAGTCGCCTATCCGCACGTCCACCCATTCACCCAAACTCGTTCACCTGAACAACTTCACCCGAGTCACCACACGACTTCACTCGGGTTGCCCGACACCCTCACCTGGTTCGTCCAAATGACGTCACCCAGGATGCCTAACGACCTCACCGGGCTCGCCCAAACAACCTCGCCCGGGTCACTCGACCATCTTGACCGGTTTGCCTGAACGATCTCACCCGCGTTTTCTGCACGAGTTTCTTGCACGATTTTTTCGCCCGAGTTTCTCACCCGACTTTTCTGAACGAGTTTTACACCCGAGTTCTGCCCGTCGTACGGGCTCATCCATGCACCACAGAACTCCTTGTTTGAACTCTTGTTGATCGAATAACGGTCATTTGCCTCCAAATGCCCTCCAATATATACGGGTGGGTGGTGGATTATGTCGTCTGGCCGACCCACGACCAATGCCCAAGCCTACTCGTTCACAATGTGTTGTCTTTCCCAGGAGGAGGGTCGGCGTGCCCAATTCATGGGACCGCCCCCTCAACTCGCCGAACACCTTATAAACTGGTGGAGTTTCCCTACCTATCACACGGACCGCTGGTCCTTACACCTACTGTAAGGACCTACACTCCTTCCATTCGTGCGACGAGCTAGTTCATCCCTCAGGCACGTGGTTTGAACAAAGTGCGAAGCTGAGACTTACATATGCGACGTGTCATGTGGATAATGGAGGAGGGCAAGCTATTTTATATGTGTGGGAGCATGATGGAACACCCACGGGCTGACCCATACTTGGAGACAAATCCAACGAGGTATTGCGATGGAGTGTGGATGCGTTAAGGTATGGCAGACGAGTTGGCCGGGTAGACCAACTCGCCCTGCGACCCGTATAAACTAGTCATGCGATGGACTCATTAGGAATCATCACTCAAGCAACATCTTTGGCGTACAACAAAGAGGAAAGGGCGCGGATCAAGGATACAAGTGCGAGTTGCGAGTGTAGGTCTATGCGCCCAAACTTCGGCGAAGGCACATGGTGAATGCACGGAGTATCCGGTGAAGGCGTTGGGCCTAGGCAGGGTCGCCTACCGGTTGAAGTGTAGGGCGTGCACGGGCGTGGCACCCGGGTTATGCGAAGGAGTGCCCGACAGTGAAACAAAGGCGTGGGTGCCCGATTTGTGCGACGACTTGGCACGAGTTCATGGGTGACTCGGGTGAGCGCCTGCCCGTCATGCAAGTGTGCATGGTGAGACATTTGGTGAAGCCGATTGTGTGAAGAGGGTGTCTTGGTGACTTGGTGGAGTCACTCGCCTGTCGTCTAAGAAGAGACGAGGTTCAGTTGTGAAGTGCGGAAGGAAGCTTGTGTGAGGGCGTGCCTGCCTGCCTTGGGCAAGGAAATCTTGGCTATCACACGGAGGTGTGATGATGATGTAAATTTGGCTAAGTATGAAACTTGGTGTTTCCCAAGTATACATGTAAAGCTTTGTAACATTGAAGATTATATAATATATTACTCGAGCAGACTCATTGTTTAGGGAGATGCCCCTCCCTTTATACTGTGCAATTGTGTTCTTCATTTATAATTGCTGATGATAAGGAATGTGTATGGGTGTTCCTTGTTATAAAGGAAAACATAATAATACTTGGATGCGAAACACAAACTAAGTAGGTTAAGCGGTTAGGCGTAGTCCACAAACATAAGTATTGGTGAAAAGAAAGTGTTCGGTGGTGCCGCACCTCACCTAGCGTTGTTTAAAGACTACCGTCGGCTTGGGGGCGTGATAGGTTGTATCGGAGCTCGCTGATGACCAGGTTGACGATGAATTGTTGATCCCACTGCGCTATCCTGACAGGTGGTATCAGAGCTAGTCTGAAGACTTGGAAGAGTCTTGCAGGAAGCTGGGTGAAGCAGGTGTCCATACACTTGACAGTTGGTGACAGTGAAGCAGGTACTTGCAGGTGAAGGAATTTGTTTCACATACAAGTGGAACAAGGGCTGGTTTAGGTTATAGGCATCTTGGTGAAGCTGTTGGATGGTCAAAACTAGATCGAAAAGAAGAAATAAGCTGTTAGAAATGGCAGCTGAATCTCACGCTGGGTCTAGTCACGTGCAAAGGATGCTACTATGGCATTCATGGAAAAAGTGTTGGAGAAGATGGAGGAATTAGAAGCTTTCTGGACTAAGAAGATGGACTTGATTGAGAGAGATCAAGAGGCCAATTTGAAGATGAAGGAAGAGCTCGATGAACTCCGAACTCAACAGGAGTACATTGATCTTATGTGTACACAACTTGAAGTAAGGGTCAAGGAGGTTGAAGAGGCAAGAGACCGAGGTCTTGTAGAGATAGTGGACTTGCAGAAATCTCTTGACGAAGCCAGAGATGAATCGCGGTGTTGAAGAAGGCTGTGAGGGATAACTCAGGTGGAGGAGTGCCTCATGTGAAATTCAAGGAACTGAAATCCTATGATGGTACGAGGAGTGCAAAGACTCTTGGCAACTTTCTATGGGACATGGAGCAATACTTGGAGCACTTCGTTCTATCCGATGATGAGACAAAGGTGAAGGTAGCTGCTCAGTTCTTGACAAAAGATGCTAAGATGTGGTGGTGAAGAAGGATGGATCAGATTGCCAATGGCAGTGCTGGTGACATTACATTGTGGGATGAGATGGAGAAAGCTTTGTAGACCCATTTTAGTCCTGAGGATGAAATGTGGGAAGCAAGGATGAAAATTAAGTTCATTAAGTAGACAGGGAACCTACAGACATATTAGCGGGAGTTTGCAAGTGTGGTTCTGGAACTTCCTGACATGGCGGAGAGGGACAAGGTGTTCAATTTCATTATTGGGTTGAAGCCTTGGGCACGCAATGAAGTGAAGAGGCAGAGGATTAGAACACTTGAGGAATCTTTTGTTGCTCTAGACAGGTTGGTGGAGCATTATAATGAAACTTCTGATGATAGGAAGAAGAAGTCCGATAAGCCGAAAGAAAAGAAGAAGGATGATGCTTTGAAATTGGATGATAAGTCAAAGACAAAGAAAGCCTTGAAGTGTTGGATATGTGCTGAACCACATACGGTGAAGAATTGTCCTTCTAGACTGAAAGTGGCTACGATTGCATAATCTAATGTGAAGAATGAAGATGTTTCTGTGGGGATGATGCAGAAACCTGGTGCTATTACGACTACAGAGGTGATCTCTTGGATGGATCTTGAGAGGAATAGTTTGGAGTATGTTCGGATGAATATTGGGAGTGTTGATATACTCACTATGGTGGAGAGTGGGGCCACTCACAACTTCATCGGTGAAGATACTGCAAGAAGAATTGGGATGAAATTTGTATCGGTGAAGGCACAGACGAAGATAGTCAATTCTCCTCTTGTTAGTATTCTTGGTGTAGCTGAAAAGGTGGACACACCATTAGGTGAGTGGACAGGGAAGGTCGACTTCACTATAGTATGGATAGATGACTACAAAGTTGTGCTGGGAATGGAATTCTTGAAACAATTTGATGCTATGATTGTTCCACATTTGAAGAAGCTGTACATTTATGATGGAAGGGAAGATGTACCGATTGGTGTACCAACCATTGGAGTGACAAATCCTGATTGTAAGTTGGCAATGATGAAAATGGGGGATGAGAAGTGAATGGAAGGTATGAGTAAGCAGTTGTCTATGGTTGAGACAAATCTTACCGAGAAGTCATTGGTCATCGGGACTCTTTCAGATAGTATATTGGATTTTTCAAGAAGGCTAGAAGTGGTCGAGGATGATGATGATGGTGATGAGGCATATGTGAGGCCAAATGTCCGAGAGAAGGATCGGGTCACTTATCTACAGAGGATGGAGATAGAAAATCTCGATAGATGGATTGAGTTGATTAGTGAGGGTGAGCCTCCAGGCTCTACTCCCTCCACATCTTCTTAGATGGAAAAGAAGATGGGGCTCATTATTAGCTACTCATGGCAGTGAGTCCTTAAAACAAGTTGAGCAGGTATGGCAGATGGTGCAGGGATGGCTTGGCATCAAGCATCCTGAAATGTTGTAGAAGGGATGGAGTTTCCATGGACCTGAGCATGGGAGAGATTCTTGGTAAGTCTAGGATGTGGCAGAATCCGAGATAGACTGGTGAAGGCATAAGGATGGACACTCTTATGATTTGAGCATGGCAGTTGAACTGATCACCCGACTAGTTCAAGTCATGAGGGCTAGTAGTGTACCAGAGAGATGTTGACATCAGGCAGACAGGAAGGATGATAGTTCAACAGATGGGACAACAGATGATGGAGATGGGAGTTCTACATATGTTGCAGGGATGTTTACAGTATGTGGACGAGTTGACATCATGGACCAAGGATGAGACAGATATTGATGATCTTGGTGGATGACTACCAGGATGGTATGTTGTCAAGGACGACAATGACTTCAGGTGGAGGAGGATGTAAGGACCTACAATCCTTCCATTCATGCGACGAGCTAGTTCATCCCTCAGGCATGCGATTTGAACGAAGTCGGGAGCTCAGACTTACATATGCAACGAGTCATGCGCATAATGGAGGAGGGAAAACTGTTTTATATGCGTGGGAGCGTGATGGAACACCCACGAGCTAACCCATACATGGAGACAAAGCTGATAGGGTATTGTGATGGAGGGTGGGTGCGTTAAGGCGTGGAGGATGAGTTGGTTGGGTAGACCAACTCGCACTGCCACCCGTATAAACAAGTCATGCGATGGACTCATTTGGCATCATCGATCAAGCAACATCTTCAGCCTACAACAAAGAGAAAAGGGTGCAGATCAAGGATACAAGTGCAAGTTGGGAGTGCAGGTCTATGCGCCCAAACTTGGGCGAAGGCGGCACAATGAATGCACGAAGTATCAAGTGAAGGCATTGGGCGTGGGCAGGGTCGCTCGCTGGTCGAAGTGTAGGGCGTGCACGGGTGTGGTGCCCCGGTTGTGCGAAGGAGCGCCCGACGGTGAAACGAAGGCGTGGGCACCCGATTTGTGTGACGACTTGGCATGGGTTCTTGGGTGACTTGGGTTAGTGCCCGCCCATCATGCAAGTGTGCACGGTGAGACATTTGGTGAAGCTGGTTGTTTGAAGAGGGTGTCTTGGTGACTTGGTGGAGTCACCCGCTTGTCGTGCACGAAGAGACAAGGTTTGGTTGTGAAGTGCAGAAGGCAGCTTGTGTGAGGGCGCGCCCGCCCAGCTTGGGCAAGGAAATCTTGGCTATCACACGAAGGTGTGATGATGATGTAAATTTGGCTAAGTATGAAACTTGGTGTTTCCCAAGTATATTTGTAAATCTTTGTAACATTCAATATTGTATAATATATTATTCAGGCAGACTCATTGTTTAGGGAGTTGCCCCTCCCTTTATATTGTGCAATTGTGTTCTTCATTTATAAGTGCTGATGATAAGGAATGTGTAGGGGTGTTCCTTGGTATAAAGGAAAACATAATAATACTTGGTTGCGAAACAAAAACTAGGTAGGATAAGTGGTTATGTGTAGTCCACGAACATAAGTATTGGTGAAAAGAAAGTGTTCGGTGGTGTCGCACATCGCCTAGCGCAGTTGGAAGACTACCGCTAGCTTGGGGGCGTGACACCCAGGGTGGAAATTACGGATTCCATAGAGGTCCGATGATTCTTCCAACACGGCCCAGGAAGCCAGCATTGGGTCAGTTGAGGTGAAGATAACGTTGGACGATTCCAAATCTCGCCATTTTGGAAGAGAAATGAGGGAGAATTTGAGTGACCCCAATTTTGTTCCCAAAATACGGGGTGCTAGCCCATGACACCCCGGGCCTTACAAGGGTTTGGTGGTATGGACACATCTAGCTACTTTGTAGACGAATTTTTGTTTTAAATTCAAGTGATTGACTCTACCTGTTTTTGCAATGTGTTTTAAGTTTTGTGACTGTCAATAGATATTAGAAAGTTTGTTTGTGTGTCATTCTATGTTAAATTATCTATCTGGACTCCATGCTATTTTAATTTTTTTAGTAAAAGATTTATTTTTGTTTTTTTAGAATTTTTTGAGTGGAGGAGCTTATTTTGCAGTTGAGTGAAGGCACTGTGTAAGTATGTTAGTGCTCAATTTGGAGTTAACCCGTGTCCCTCTTGAACACAAATAAAATATTCTCTATATTGAAAAGCAACTAAATACAAATAAAATATTCTCTAAATTAAAAAGCAAATGTCGGATATAATAAAAAAGAATATACTATGCATGTTTAATTAGTGGTCCATATAACTTAATATAATTTCATCTAAAGTAATTAAAAGCAAAATAAAGAAAAAATGTTTAAATGTCGTACTTTTCAAAAATATTTTAACACTTTATTTAAATAAATTATTTGAATATCTATGTTAACCAACTTAAGTGAATATCAAGTTCATATATATTTATATATAATAAAAAAAAATGTTAAGAGAAAATATTTTAATATTGTGTGTAATAAAATATGCTATATAAATTATGAATAAAATATTTCAATATGAATTAATATAATTATATACTTAAAAATATAAAAATATATATCATTCAAGAATATAATTTATAAAATTAAAAAAATACACAATTTTTTTTTACTTTAAATTTATATCTTAAAAAATTTAAGCTTAATTTACACTTCAAAAAAATTCAAATTCTCTCCGCTCATATTATATTTGTACTTAAAATAAACCTATATTAATAAAATTACATAAATAACTTAAAACATAAATCATATAAAATTACATAAAAAAAACTAAAATCTTAAATCATACAAGCATATATGCAAATACATCCTCCAAATCATTATTGTTGCAAAAGGTTTAGGATTACATTTACACCATACTGCTTCGAAACTTAAGACTTAAAAAATGCATTTTTGATATTCTCTCTCATGATTTTCCGTTCTTTTTGCATGAGTACTTACACTGAGATCTTTTTTCACCCTTACAATCTACACAAAAATCGGTATAAAATCTAGCTACTTGTTCACGCTGCTATTAACTTTTATTCTCCTACCATATTATACGAATAATGAATTTAATGATTTTTTTATAATGAATTAAAACAAAAGGACGTTTGTTTAATAGCATTTTAACGAATCAGTACGGCATGCATTTTAACATTATAATCAATGAATATCAATATGATTTTGAGGTGAAAATTCGTACTGCAATCGTAATTTTATTTATTAAGTGATAATATATCCATTCTCTAACTTGGGGAAGAATATAATTTACAGGATACAATATGTATGGGCTGACTTGTCAACATTATTGTTTACTTTTACTGATTCATCGTGACTATTGCAAGTTTTGTGTGCATGCTTATTATTCTTGTTCATGGCAATGCATGTTGCTGCGTTTACCTCGGCATTCAATCTTGTCTATTGGACTGCTCCAAAGCTGTATAGTGAAAGTTGAGATTTATATGGTCTTGAAAGTCTAGTCCTATCTTATTATTAGCGTAGCGGTTGGTTTTCAGTGATTTTTTTTAATTTTTTTTATGAGGTTAATTAAATAGAAAAAGTATATGAATAAGTGTCAATTTTATTTTTAGGAAATATAATATTAATAGGAATAGTAAAATGGAGTAAATCATTATTGTTAAGAATTTTGTTGCATATTTTTTTAGATGTATATATGTATGTTTTTTTTCTTTTAAAATTTTCTGGCAAGGAATTTTTTTTAATGCTTATCATAGATTGATGTCTATACACATTCACTAGTCATTTAATTCATACAACCCAGCATAGAAGTAATTAAATGGTATGCTTTACCACCTTATATTATGATTGCTTCTAGAGGCCGGCTATGTGCCATTTTGTCCGTGCTCAATGTGGAGTTGACATGTGTACCCTTTCAAATAAAAATAAAATATATTCTAAATACAAAAACAATGTGATTGGTTTTGAATGAATACACATATTTGGTTAGTTTTAATTGAAAGCATAATAAAATATCAATATTCCACTTTCATTGTAGCTTAGTGAGCTTGGTGGTTTGTTAATATTACAAAGCAGTATGAAAGAGATGCCGTGAAAAAATTCACTTTAAATTTTAGAGCCATAAATACTAGCAATTGCACCACATGTTGTGGAGCATATGAAAGAGTAGCATAGAAGATGGAAGTCAAAATTTTATGCAATTTTATTTATTTATCAGCTTTTATCTAAGAAAATCTTTGAAATTTAAATTTTAGAGAATTGAGCTATATCATGGATTATAATTACAAGATGGGTTCATTACTAATTAATAGACTATTTTATTGAATGTTTCATCATTTCAATATACATGATTTATTTTAAATTTGAATGGATAATCTCAATATAGATTTTGTGGAAAGTTTTAATGATTGAATAATGAAATTGATATTGAGTGTTTGCAAGGAGAAAATCACAAGCTTGCCTCACCTTTACAAGTTGAGCTCAGTATAATATTAGCAACACCATCTAAATCATCCAAAATATAATTCTATGGATAAGATGTTCTATGTTGTACAAGTGGACTTCAACATAGTACTAGATACAACATAAGATGATTTCCATGTTAGCTAACATGAATTCCTCTTCCACATTTTGCTTTCTTTATCCTGACTATGGGAAGACATAAATATCTAAAAGCATATGAGAAGCTTCTTTATTGTACATGACCAATCCTACCCATTCTAGGAAGCACGTTGTTGATTTTGTAGTGAAACTTGACATTAATTCACTTCATATATGATTCATAATGAGATTCATAAACATAAAACATGCTATCAGGCACTATCAGTGGAAATTTTTCAATGCAATTCAATATCCTTTTTAAGTTATCTCTACCATAAATTTTCATGCCAACAACTTCTTCACTACTTGTAAAAATCCACAAGTCTACCTTTTTGTACCAAAAGTGGCTTAGGCTGTGGCTTCTAGGAACCAAATCTTTCTGGAGCATACATTAGGAGTGTTAAATAAAAATTCCAATCAGAATTCAGTTTCATGTCTTAGTCATTCTGTTGTGGTTTCTTTGTATTTTCTTCATTATTTCAGTTATTTATACAACAAGTGGTATCGGAGCCTACATCAATTAAAAATGCCCAAAAGCTTTCGTGGGGCAGGCGGTTGGAGCAGTTGAGCATTTCAACTTGCGTGGAGAGCTCTGCCTGTGGAGTTCGGTTGGAGCAGTTGAGCATTTCAACCTGTGTGGAGAGCTTTGCATGTGGAGTTTTTTGTTTGGTGGCATGAGGAGCGTAATGGTGGCTACATGTTTGCGTGAGGGGGAAGATCTGAAGTCTGCGTGAACTGTTCAGTCAAACCCCTGCGTGTGAAGACGAGAACGTGTTCTTTCAGCCTGCGTATTTTCCAGAGTGTGAATCTACGTGCTGTTGAAGCTGCGTGTTTTTCTGTGTGAGAAGAAGATCTGAAGCCTACATGAGAGGGAAGATCTGAAGTGTTCTTTTAGCCTGCGTATTTGCCAGAGCGTGAATCTATCTGCGGTTGAAGCTACGTGTTTTGCTGTGTGAGATGAAGATTTGAAGCCTGCGTGAGAGGGAAGATCTAAAGTCACTGTTGCGTGCTGCCAGAAAGCCGCTGCCTAGTCTAGCAGGAGCAAAATATGAGCTACTGTCTAGCGGAAGAGGAAAAACCTCTGTTCTGTGTGTTGGCTGCCAGAACTTGTTCAGAAAATCTTCTGCAAATGCGGGTATTTTTTTTAACAAATTTTGTTTCAGAATTTTTTTGAATAAAGGGGAGAATGTGAGAAATTGAAGAAAAAGAAGACAGTTTCTTTTAAGGAAAGGAGAAAAGAAGTTTTTTTTAAAAGGGGTCTTTCTTTGAATTGAAAAAAAAATAAACAAAGGTTTTTCCCTGAAAAATATTTAGCAATTTTTTTTTAAAAGATTGACGTAGGGAGAGTTAAAACTTGGAAATCCTTTGTTGGCATTGGAAATTTTTTTTTTGGAAGAAGAAAATTGAAATATTTTTTTTAAAAAGCCTAGACGTAAGGTTGAAAGTCTTAGAAAATGGCCAAGATGTCGAATGCAAAATTCGAGGTGGAGAAATTCACCAGAAAGAGCAATTTTTCTCTTTGGAAACTGAAGGTTAGGGATTTGCTTGTGCAACAAGGGTTCCACAAGGCATTTGATGGGGAAGCTAAGAAACATGCAACCATGACTACTTCAGACTAGGAGGACTTGGATGCCCGAGCTCTCAGTACCATCCGGTTATGCCTAGCGGATGAATTTCGTTTCAATATTGTGAGAAAAACTTGAAAATCTCTATATGACAAAGTCATTAACCAACAGAATTTATCTGAAAAGACAGTTATACAGTCTTTGAATGAAAGAAGGTTCAAATGTTGCAGAACATTTGAATGTTTTTAATACACTAATATGTCAATTAATAGATATGGAAGTCAAAATACAGGAAGAAGATAAAGCCATAACCTTGCTGTGTTCTCTGCCTGAATCGTGGGATCACTTCGTAACTTCAATCAGCTTCAGCTCTACTGATTCTTTGAAGTTTGAATCAGTCGTGGGAGCTCTCCTGTCTGAAGAAGTATGAAGGAAATCCAGCACTGAAACAACTGCATCAGAAGCCATGGTTGCTAGAGGACGCTCAAAGGAAAGAGGAGAAAAACAAAGGGGGTCTTCCAGATCGAAATCGAAGTGAAAGAAGTGTAAGGCAAAATGTTGGAACTGCGGTAATGTTGGACACTTGAAGAAGGACTGTTGGAAACGAAAGGAATCTGAAAACCCAAAGAACGAAGCCAATCAGGTCGATTCAAGTATGATAGATGAAGTTTTATCTACTGAAGAATTATGTATGATAGATGAAACTTCACCTGAATGTAATGTCTCTCAGGGTTTTGATAGTTGGCTGTTAGACTCTGGTGCTTCGCATCACATGTGCCCACATAGAAATTGGTTTACCTTGTCTGAAAATGTAAACGGTAGTTCTGTGTTTATGGGTAACAATGTGTCATGTCAGAATGTTGGGATGGGAGATATCAGGATTAAGATGTATGATAACACAGTTAGGACATTAACTAGTGTTAGACATGTACCTGATTTGAAGAAAAATTTAATCTCTTTGGGAGTGTTGGATTCAGATGGTTATAAGTTTACATGTTAGGATGGCGTCTTGAAAGTCTTTAAAGGAGCGCTTGTGGTTATGAAGGCAGAAAAGGTTGGAAATCTTTACAGGTTAAAAGGAAGTACTCAGGTCAGTGAAGCAGCAGTTGCGTCAGAAAAGGAAGAAGCAGGTACTCGTCTGTGGCATCAGCGTTTGGGTCATATGAGCGAGAAAGGTCTTCGTATACTGATGAAACGTAAATCTCTTCCCGGTCTGAAATCCTTGAATTTAGATTTCTACAAACATTGTGTGTATGGAAAACAGTGTAAACAGAGATTTAAAGTTGGAAATAATAATAGTAAAGATCTTTTTGACTACATTCATTCTGATTTGTGGGGGCCTTCCCCTGTTATGTCATATGGAGGTGCATTGTATTTTTTAACGTTGATTGATGATTACTCTCGTAAAGTTTGGGTCTATATGCTAAAAAGGAAAGCTGATGTATTAAATGTCTTTAAACAATTTAAAGTAATGGTAGAGAAAAGAACAGGCAAATCTATTAAATGTTTAAGAACTGACAATGGTGGTGAGTTCACTTCGGTTGAATTTGAACAATACTGTAAGGATGAGGGCATTGTGAGACACAAAACTGTTGTTTATACTCCTCAGCAAAATGGTGTTGCTGAGCGTATGAATCGGACTCTTAAGGGAAGAGCCAGAAGCATGATCAGCAATGATAACTTGCAAAAGAAGTTGTGGGCAGAAGCAGTATCTACTGCTTGTTATTTAGTTAACAAGTCACCTTCAGTAGCAATTGATTGTAAAATTCCTGAAAAAGTTTGGATAGGTCAGTCTTGTGACTATTCACATTTGAGGATATTTGGCTGTGATGCTTATTCTCTTATTCCGAAAAATCAACATTCAAAATTAGATCCAAAGTCAAAATGTTATGTCTTTGTTGGGTATGACTATGAAGTGAAAGGATATAGGTTGTGGGATTCTACATTGTGGAAAATAGTCATTAGTAGAGTTGTAACATTTGATGAATCCTCTTTGTTAAAATCAAATGTTGAAAGAATTGAACAGGAACAGGTATCATCGAGTCAACGAGTTCAGTTGGAGGCTAGACCTTTCGGTGACAGTCGAAAGGAAGGAGAGACTTCTGGAGAAAAAGGTGTTGAAGACGCAAAGGAAGTCGTTGAAGCTTCTAAACCAGTGCAAGTTTCTAAACCAGTTCAGCAACCAGTCGCTCTAAGAAGGTCTACAAGGGAAAGGAAAACTGCCAAAAGGTATGAAGATTCTGCTTCATCTTTTGCTTTGATTACTGAAGATGGGGAACCTTCTTGTTATCAGGAAGCAGTAGATGATACAGATAGAGAGAAATGGAAAATGGCTATGGAAGAAGAAATGGACTCCTTAGCCAAGAACAATACCTGGGATCTTGTAGAGCTTCCTGAAGGGAGAAGTGTTGTTGGATGTAAATGGGTCTTCAAGGTGAAATGAAAAGTTGATGGAAGTATCGAAAGGTATAAGGCGCGACTGGTAGCAAAAGGGTATTCTCAGGTTGAAGGTATAGACTTTCATGAGATTTTTTCTCCGGTTGTAAAAATTGTTTCTGTACGTACTGTGTTGGCACTAACTGCGTTGCTTAATCTTGAGTTAGAACAGTTAGATGTTAAAACAACTTTTCTACATGGTGATTTGAACGAAGAGATATATATGGAACAACCAGAAGGTTTTGTATGAGGTCGCAGCAGAAGATTAGTTTGCAAGCTCAGGAAATCATTGTATGGTCTAAGGCAGTCTCCCAGACAATGGTACAAGAAGTTTGATTCCTTCATGGTGGGCCAGAACTTTATAAGAAGTAAGTATGATCATTGTGTGTACTTCAAAATTTTCAATGGCATATTCATTATCTTAGCTTTGTATGTTGACGATATGCTTATTGCAAGCAAAATCATGGAAGAGATCAACAGGTTAAAGGCTCAACTCTCTAGGACGTTTGATATGAAGGATCTTGGAGCAGCAAAACATATCTTGGGCATGGAGATACACAGAGACAGGAAAAATGGTAAGCTTTGGTTGTCACAGCAGAAGTATGTGGAGAAGGTACTTGAAACGTTCTCTATGAATAATGTGAAACCTGTTAATGTTCCTCTAGCTTCCCATTTTAAGCTTTCTTTGGTTTTGAGTCCTAGAGCTGATGAAGAAAAGCAGTATATGTCTCATGTACCATATGCAAACGCTGTAGGCAACTTAATGTATGCGATGGTATCTACAAGGCCTGACATTTCACATGCAGTTGGAGTTGTCGGTAGGTTCATGGCAAATCCAGGTAAAGAACATTGGCAAGCAGTGAAATGGGTGCTTCAATATCTAAGAGGCATAAGTGACCATTGCATTGTCTTTAATGGTAGTGAAGGATCAGTCTTTATGTCTTTGTTGGGTATGACTATGAAGTGAAACGATATAGGTTGTGGGATCCTACATTGTGGAAAATAGTCATTAGTAGAGTTGTAACATTTGATGAATCCTCTTTGTTAAAATCAAATGTTGAAAGAATTGAACAGGAACAGGTATCGCCGAGTCAACGAGTTCAGTTAGAGGCTAGACCTTTCGGTGATAGTCGAAAGGAAGGAGAGACTTCTGGAGAAAAAGGTGTTGAAGTCACAAAGGAAGTCGTTGAAGCTTCTGAACCAGTTCAGCAACCAGTCACTCTAAGAAGGTCTACAAGGGAAAGGAAAACTGCCAAAAGGTATGAAGATTCTGCTTCATCTTTTGCTTTGATTACTGAAGATGGGGAGCCTTCTTGTTATCAGGAAGCAGTAGATGATACAGATAGAGAGAAATGGAAAATGGCTATGGAAGAAGAAATGGACTCCTTAGCCAAGAACAATACCTGGGATCTTGTAGAGCTTCCTGAAGGGAGAAGTGTTGTTGGATGTAAATGGGTCTTCAAGGTGAAATGAAAAGTTGAAGGAAGTATCGAAAGATATAAGGCACGACTGGTACCAAAAGGGTATTCTCAGGTTGAAGGTATAGACTTTCATGAGATTTTTTCTCCAGTTGTAAAAATTGTTTCTATACGTACTGTGTTGGCACTAACTGCGTTGCTTAATCTTGAGTTAGAATAGTTAGATGTTAAAACAGCTTTTCTACATGGTGATTTGAAGTAAGAGATATATATGGAACAACCAGAAGGTTTTGTACGAGGTCGCAGCAGAAGATTAGTTTGCAAGCTCAGGAAATCATTGTATGGTCTAAGGCAGTCTCCCAGACAATGGTACAAGAAGTTTGATTCCTTCATGGTGAGACAGAACTTTATAAGAAGTGAGTATGATCATTGTGTGTACTTCAAAATTTTCAATGGCATATTCATTATCTTAGCTTTGTATGTTGATGATATGCTTATTGCAAGCAAAAGCATGGAAGAGATCAACAGGTTAAAGGCTCAACTCTCTAGGACGTTTGATATGAAGGATCTTGGAGCAGCAAAACATATCTTGGGCATGGAGATACACAGAGACAGGAAAAATGGTAAGCTTTGGTTGTCACAGCAGAAGTATGTGGAGAAGGTACTTGAAAAGTTCTCTATGAATAATGTGAAACCTGTTAATGTTCCTCTAGCTTCCCATTTTAAGCTTTCTTTGGTTTTGAGTCCTAGAGCTGATGAAGAAAAGCAGTATATGTCTCATGTACCATATGCAAACGCTGTAGGCAACTTAATGTATGCGATGGTATCTACAAGGCCTGACATTTCACATGCAGTTGGAGTTGTCAGTAGGTTCAAGGCAAATCCAGGTAAAGAACATTGGCAAGCAGTGAAATGGGTGCTTCGATATCTAAGAGGCACAAGTGACCATTGCATCGTCTTTAATGGTAGTGAAGGATCAGTCTTTATGTCTTTGTTGGGTATGACTATGAAGTGAAAGGATATAGGTTGTGGGATCCTACATTGTGGAAAATAGTCATTAGTAGAGTTGTAACATTTGATGAATCCTCTTTGTTAAAATCAAATGTTGAAAGAATTGAACATGAACAGGTATCTCCGAGTCAACAAGTTCAGTTGGAGGCTAGACCGTTCGGTGACAGTCGAAAGGAAGGAGAGACTTCTAGAGAAAAAGGTGTTGAAGACACAAAGGAAGTCGTTGAAGCTTCTGAACCAGTGCAAGTTTCTGAACCATTTCAGCAACCAGTCGCTCTAAGAAGGTCTACAAGGGAAAGGAAAACTGCCAAAAGGTATGAAGATTCTGCTTCATCTTTTGCTTTGATTACTGAAGATGGGGAACCTTCTTGTTATCAGGAAGCAGTAGATGATACAGATAGCGAGAAATGGAAAATGGCTATGGAAGAAGAAATGGACTCCTTAGCCAAGAACAATACCTGGGATCTTGTAGAGCTTCCTGAAGGGAGAAGTGTTGTTGGATGTAAATGGGTCTTCAAGGTGAAATGAAAAGTTGATGGAAGTATCGAAAGGTATAAGGCGCGACTGGTAGCAAAAGGGTATTCTCAGGTTAAAGGTATAGACTTTCATGATATTTTTTCTCCAGTTGTAAAAATTGTTTCTATACATACTGTGTTGGCACTAACTGCGTTGCTTAATCTTGAGTTAGAACAGTTAGATGTTAAAACAGCTTTTCTACATGGTGATTTGAAGTAAGAGATATATATGGAACAACCAAAAGGTTTTGTACAAGGTCACAGCAGAAGATTAGTTTGCAAGCTCAGGAAATCATTGTATGGTCTAAGGCAGTCTCCCAGACAATGGTACAAGAAGTTTGATTCCTTCATGGTGAGCCAGAACTTTATAAGAACTGAGTATGATCATTGTGTGTACTTCAAAATTTTCAATGGCATATTCATTATCTTAGCTTTGTATGTTGACGATATGCTTATTGCAAGCAAAATCATGGAAGAGATCAACAGGTTAAAGGCTCAACTCTCTAGGACGTTTGATATGAAGGATCTTGGAGCAGCAAAACATATCTTGGGCATGGAGATACACAGAGACAGGAAAAATGGTAAGCTTTGGTTGTCACAGCAGAAGTATGTGGAGAAGGTACTTGAAACGTTCTCTATGAATAATGTGAAACCTGTTAATGTTCCTCTAGCTTCCCATTTTAAGCTTTCTTTGGTTTTGAGTCCTAGAGCTGATGAAGAAAAGCAGTATATGTCTCATGTACCATATGCAAACGCTGTAGGCAACTTAATGTATGCGATGGTATCTACAAGGCCTGACATTTCACATGCAGTTGGAGTTGTCGGTAGGTTCATGGCAAATGCAGGTAAAGAACATTGGCAAGCAGTGAAATGGGTGCTTCAATATCTAAGAGGCATAAGTGACCATTGCATTGTCTTTAATGGTAGTGAAGGATCAGTCTTTATGTCTTTGTTGGGTATGACTATGAAGTGAAACGATATAGGTTGTGGGATCCTACATTGTGGAAAATAGTCATTAGTAGAGTTGTAACATTTGATGAATCCTCTTTGTTAAAATCAAATGTTGAAAGAATTGAACAGGAACAGGTATCGCCGAGTCAACGAGTTCAGTTAGAGGCTAGACCTTTCGGTGATAGTCGAAAGGAATGAGAGACTTCTGGAGAAAAAGGTGTTGAAGTCACAAAGGAAGTCGTTGAAGCTTCTGAACCAGTTCAGCAACCAGTCGCTCTAAGAAGGTCTACAAGGGAAAGGAAAACTGCCAAAAGGTATGAAGATTCTGCTTCATCTTTTGCTTTGATTACTGAAGATGGGGAGCCTTCTTGTTATCAGGAAGCAGTAGATGATACAGATAGAGAGAAATGGAAAATGGCTATGGAAGAAGAAATGGACTCCTTAGCCAAGAACAATACCTGGGATCTTGTAGAGCTTCCTGAAGGGAGAAGTGTTGTTGGATGTAAATGGGTCTTCAAGGTGAAATGAAAAGTTGATGGAAGTATCGAAAGATATAAGGCACGACTGGTACCAAAAGGGTATTCTCAGGTTGAAGGTATAGACTTTCATGAGATTTTTTCTCGAGTTGTAAAAATTGTTTCTATACGTACTGTGTTGGCACTAACTGCGTTGCTTAATCTTGAGTTAGAATAGTTAGATGTTAAAACAGCTTTTCTACATGGTGATTTGAAGTAAGAGATATATATGGAACAACCAGAAGGTTTTGTATGAGGTCGCAGCAGAAGATTAGTTTGCAAGCTCAGGAAATCATTGTATGGTCTAAGGCAGTCTCCCAGACAATGGTACAAGAAGTTTGATTCCTTCATGGTGAGACAGAACTTTATAAGAAGTGAGTATGATCATTGTGTGTACTTCAAAATTTTCAATGGCATATTCATTATCTTAGCTTTGTATGTTGATGATATGCTTATTGCAAGCAAAAGCATGGAAGAGATCAACAGGTTAAAGGCTCAACTCTCTAGGACGTTTGATATGAAGGATCTTGGAGCAGCAAAACATATCTTGGGCATGGAGATACACAGAGACAGGAAAAATGGTAAGCTTTGGTTGTCACAGCAGAAGTATGTGGAGAAGGTACTTGAAAAGTTCTCTATGAATAATGTGAAACCTGTTAATGTTCCTCTAGCTTCCCATTTTAAGCTTTCTTTGGTTTTGAGTCCTAGAGCTGATGAAGAAAAGCAGTATATGTCTCATGTACCATATGCAAACGCTGTAGGCAACTTAATGTATGCGATGGTATCTACAAGGCCTGACATTTCACATGCAGTTGGAGTTGTCAGTAGGTTCAAGGCAAATCCAGGTAAAGAACATTGGCAAGCAGTGAAATGGGTGCTTCGATATCTAAGAGGCACAAGTGACCATTGCATCGTCTTTAATGGTAGTGAAGGATCAGTCTTTATGTCTTTGTTGGGTATGACTATGAAGTGAAAGGATATAGGTTGTGGGATCCTACATTGTGGAAAATAGTCATTAGTAGAGTTGTAACATTTGATGAATCCTCTTTGTTAAAATCAAATGTTGAAAGAATTGAACATGAACAGGTATCTCCGAGTCAACGAGTTCAGTTGGAGGCTAGACCGTTCGGTGACAGTCGAAAGGAAGGAGAGACTTCTAGAGAAAAAGGTGTTGAAGACACAAAGGAAGTCGTTGAAGCTTCTGAACCAGTGCAAGTTTCTGAACCATTTCAGCAACCAGTCGCTCTAAGAAGGTCTACAAGGGAAAGGAAAACTGCCAAAAGGTATGAAGATTCTGCTTCATCTTTTGCTTTGATTACTGAAGATGGGGAACCTTCTTGTTATCAGGAAGCAGTAGATGATACAGATAGCGAGAAATGGAAAATGGCTATGGAAGAAGAAATGGACTCCTTAGCCAAGAACAATACCTGGGATCTTGTAGAGCTTCCTGAAGGGAGAAGTGTTGTTGGATGTAAATGGGTCTTCAAGGTGAAATGAAAAGTTGATGGAAGTATCGAAAGGTATAAGGCGCGACTGGTAGCAAAAGGGTATTCTCAGGTTGAAGGTATAGACTTTCATGAGATTTTTTCTCCAGTTGTAAAAATTGTTTCTATACATACTGTGTTGGCACTAACTGCGTTGCTTAATCTTGAGTTAGAACAGTTAGATGTTAAAACAGCTTTTCTACATGGTGATTTGAAGTAAGAGATATATATGGAACAACCAAAAGGTTTTGTACAAGGTCACAGCAGAAGATTAGTTTGCAAGCTCAGGAAATCATTGTATGGTCTAAGGCAGTCTCCCAGACAATGGTACAAGAAGTTTGATTCCTTCATGGTGAGCCAGAACTTTATAAGAACTGAGTATGATCATTGTGTGTACCTCAAAATTTTCAATGGCATATTCATTATCTTAGCTTTGTATGTTGACGATATGCTTATTGCAAGCAAAAGCATGGAAGAGATCAACAGGTTAAAGGCTCAACTCTCTAGGACGTTTGATATGAAGGATCTTGGAGCAGCAAAACATATCTTGGGCATGGAGATACACAGAGACAGGAAAAATGGTAAGCTTTGGTTGTCACAGCAGAAGTATGTGGAGAAGGTACTTGAAAAGTTCTCTATGAATAATGTGAAACCTGTTAATGTTCCTCTAGCTTCCCATTTTAAGCTTTCTTTGGTTTTGAGTCCTAGAGCTGATGAAGAAAAGCAGTATATGTCTCATGTACCATATGCAAACGCTGTAGGCAACTTAATGTATGCGATGGTATCTACAAGGCCTGACATTTCACATGCAGTTGGAGTTGTCAGTAGGTTCATGGCAAATCCAGGTAAAGAACATTGGCAAGCAGTGAAATGGGTGCTTCGATATCTAAGAGGCACAAGTGACCATTGCATCGTCTTTAATGATAGTGAAGGATCATTCTGCGGATATGTAGATGCTGACTATGCAGGTGATTTGGACAAAAGAAGATCTACTACAGGTTATATCTTTACTCTTGCAGGTGGAGCAATTAGTTGGATGTCAAAGCTTCAAGAAACAGTTGCGTTGTCCACTACCGAAGCTGAATATATAGCTGCTTCAGATGCGAGTAAAGAAGCAATCTGGTTAAAGGGTCTACTTGATGAGATTGGAAGGATGCAAGAGAAAGTGAATGTACTTTGTGACAGTCAAAGCGCTACTTACTTGGCTACAAATCCTGCTTATCACAGCAGAACCAAGCACATTGATGTAAGGTATCATTTTCTGAGACATGTGATCGATGGCAGAAAAGTAGCTGTTCAAAAGGTCCATACGCGAGAGAATTGTGCAGACATGTTCACAATGCCAGTTACAATAGAGAAGATGCGGTGGTGTTTAGCTTCTCTTGGCTTGCAGAAAAGATGATGAATGGGCATGGGCAAGAAATTAGGAAATAACTGAAATAATGAAGAAAATACAAAGAAACCACAACAGAATGACCAAGACACGAAACTGAATTTGGATTGGAATTTTTATTTAACAATGATTCTCCGCATTACATTTCATGGGCATTTGATAGTTTTTATGTCATCGACTGTCGTTACATAACTAATTATTCGGTATAAAACTGTCTAGTTACATTTTACCTAAAGTTACTAATTCGTTGTCAAACTAACAAGGAGTTTGGTTAAACAACTAGCCTCATCTAGAAATCATGTAATTCGTGGGTGTTTGTACCCCACATCCAAAACTTTGGTAAAAGAGGCTTCTATGATTGACATGTGCTCAAGCTCCAACACATATTGATCAAGGAAATGGCAAGATGATGAATTTGTCATCTAACTTAGATGAATAGGCTATGATCAAGGAAATGGAAAGATGATGAAGTTTCCATCCAACATAGGCTAAGGCAGCAAAGAAAATTATTCATTCCAAGAAGAAGAGCCAAGAGCTTAATTTGTCTATGTTGTTTTATTTCTTTTTCTTGCCAATTGGATGTGGTTGTTTGAATGCTCTTTACTTTTATTTCTTAACATTGGTAATTTTATCTAGCAGAGTAATTGTAATAGGCACATAAATCGAGATGGGTTTTCCCCTATTGAGGATAACCTAAATTACTATACAATTTTATAATTAACAAGTTCTGAGATCATCATATGATGATTTAACAAACTACAATAACATGATATCTCTAGTGACTTTGACATCATTTTATTCTTGCTTCTATAGTACCTTCCATCATGACTCAGGATCTTGAGGATGTAGAGGAATTGTTAAGGAAGTTGTACAAGGTGTGCAACCCATCCATTTATTCTAGGAATTTAGGGGTTTGGATCCCATCAGATTTCTTTCAGGTTCTTTCTTTGCAACTTGCTTCTAATCATAACAATGCCAAAACACTGAGCCAAGGAGAAATTATCTAATAACATCAAATAAAATAAAATAAATAAAATGATGTCTGGAAGCTATGATAGTAATGAACAAAGTGAATGTTCAAGCCTAATATCTTCCATGTTGTATTCTTTTGTTTCTCAAAATAGGTCATATATTGATTGCATTTTGTACTTTTATTGACATAGATTCGTAAAGAGAAAGTATTGTTGCTTTAAGATATATTAATATATTTAACATTCCATACATATTTTGAATCATAGATTGAATTCAATCCTTATTTTTGACCTTGAATTCCATTTTTATTGTTTGCCTTGACACCTCCAGGCTAGCAAACCCCTAAGCTTTCTAGTGATCTTGTGATCAATGGCTCATCAAGATCACTCACCTTCATCCAACCTGCACACACATTACAGTATCAATTACTTATAGATAGAGAGCAAGTTGTCTTAGGTAGTCGTGGAGTAGGTCACATTCAATTAATAAAGTGATTACATACCAATATTATTATTTTTTTCAATTCTTTAGTGTTGCAAATTTACATAATGGATTGCCATTGAAGGACATATAAAATGTAATCATATAACAAGAAAAAGAATTATGTTATCTTTTCCAAGACCATTTTTCTTTGGGGAGAGATTGCTATACACTTGGATTAATAAGAATTGAAATTTTCTCTTTCCTTGAATTTCCTTTCCTATTTAGAAAGAATGGGTCATATTCAATTAATAAAGTAATTACATACCCATATTATTATTTTTTTCAATTTTTTAGTGTTCTAAATTTACATAATGGATTGCCATTGAAGTACATGTAAAATATAATCATATAACAAGCAAAAAAATTATGTTATTTTTTCCAAAACCATTTTTCTTTGGGGAGAGATTTCTATACACTTGGATTAATAAAATTGAGTTTCTATAATTTAACAAATTGAAAAAATAACTTTCATTAATGCTATAAATTAAATTCATTTGTTATTTTGGGTGAATGAAATTTCAGGTGATAGATAGTAATTGAAGTTTTGATGAGAGGAGTTAAAGTTAAGGATGATTATAAATATATTTGAGAGAAAGAATATTCTAGCATAATATTAAATATTTACATGGAAGGTCTTCCTTTCGAAACAATTCATTTGCCAATATTGTCTACCTTTTACTTATTGGGTGACATTTGTCCGGATGTACACTCACGACTTTTGTCCCGTGGTATGCTCATGCTAGAATCCTTGTTCCGTTGTGGCCTCCACACGTGTAGCGCAGAGGAAACAACTATCATTATTTTTGTTTTCCACCGTTGGTTGGAGTTTGGCGTTGTCCGTGCTCCCTCATTTTTTTTAAAACAAGTTTTGAGAGTTTTTAGTCTGTGAGGTTTCCCAGGCCGGGAGATATCTTGAATCTAATCATGACCACTGAGCACTCTATCATGGTGAAATTGAACAGAAGCCTCACAAGTGGACATGCATGGCAGGGGAACAACAGGATGCCTCACCCAATGCACCACATCGTTTTCAAAGGAATGAGATAAAACCTTGTCTGGTACACAGGCAAGCTAAGAAACGGGAAGCAGTTAAGGGTGAAATTCATGTTGAGCCAGAGGTAAACACGCAAGCCTACGTAAATAGTAATGCAAAATTATTGCGAGGAAGGCAAGAAATTCTAGAATTATTGATGAGGGTTGAAAGAGCGGGCAAATAGAGCTGGAGAGACTGTTGGAGCGTCGGACAGTTTCAGACTTTTCACATGGCAATCGTTGAAGGGTTAGTAATTTGAGTTAGAATTGATGATTTACTTGGGATCATGTTTTTATGTATTTTGTTTTCTCTGTTTCAAAGATGCACAAAGTAAATTAGTGACTACTAGTTTTTACGAAATTCTTCCCGAAGTTGTAGGATAAACCCATTTTTAATAAGCTCACATTTATGCTCAAAATGAACATGTTTTTCGTACTGGAGTCATTTTCTCTTTGCATGTTTGTCTATTTTATTTGATACTTTTGTGTATTCCACGGATTATATTGATTTGATTTGATTGTGTATTCACTTTCTGATATTTTCAAAACTTATTCAGCAACAGTTCAGTTTCTACTCAGATATTCTGAATAAAAAATAAGCCTTATATTTCTTTTTGGCATTGTTTCAAAAGGAATGCCTCGGCTATCCTGTTTTCGCTAAAGTGAAAATTTCCCATCATATCATGAAGTCCCCAGTTCCCTACAGATTTCCTTTGTCGAATGCCCGGTAATGAATCCTCCCCTGGCTGCGCTGCAAGTAATATTATCCCGAAATTTTGACTTTTAGATATATTATTTTTATTAATATAATTACTAACAATTTTAAAAGATGAAATGATATTATTGTAGATAGAGAAATTTTAGACATTTAAAATATTATACTTTAATAATATTTTTTTATTATATAATTTATATTTTAAAAATGATTTAAAATTACATTTACGAATATTTTTAAAAATAATGGTTGCCTCTGTTATTTAAAAAAATACAGTTATAACCTGGGAAGTTGATTTGTCAAGTTTTGTCTTATTTTCACTGTACCAAACTCCATATGGTTTTGTCATGAACCCCTCATTCCACTCTAATAATCTGTAAGAAAAAAAAAAAAATGTCACTCACTATAGTATACAACAGAGTTACTGGTTTCACCAATTTTTCCTTATTTTGTTATAAACTCTAGAATGTCCTATCTTCGTTCTCACGAAGACTCCCTCACAAATCTTAACCTTTTCCCCTTATTAACTAGGAGTTATACATATCTGCACTATAAACAGTACTCCCCTTAAGGAGGTGACTATAGCAGTTGCTTCATCGAACCATTCTAACTATACTCGTTCTACGTATAATTCCCTGAATGATAAATCGTTATACGCTTCATTCAATACTTTTTCTCAAAGTGCAGGATATGCCATACTCTTAATATATATAGCCATATTATTTCATTAATCACTTAGGACCCCTATTGCTTTGAGGTGTATGTCACGGCTGCTCATTCAAGATACTCTTAATATATATAGCCATATTATTTCATTAATCACTTAGGACCCCTATTGCTTTGAGGTGTATGTCACCGCTGCTCATTCAAGATGTTGTAGCTCTTTTCTTATACATAGTAATGATATAATGATCCTTGAATACTTATATGTGCCTTGCTACAAAGTATCTCAGCCTCTCAATCTTATGTATGGCTTTGCATGGGGTTTGGTGGTGTAACTAGGTGAATGAATCCAAACCTACTTCTTATCACTGTAAGGATTACAATAATACAAACCCATGTGGTATACTATTTCTATGCTGAAAGCCTCAATGTCATATGTGGTCGATGCCTTATCTTTTTTGTTCTATCCTTAAATTATCTTTAGTATGCAACCTACTAGCTTGCGTATAGTTTTCAATACACCGAGTTGATTAGGCGCATGATTGGCTGAAGGTTATTCATGGATACTTAATGCTATAAGTGTTAACTGATGGATACTTTATTTATGAGCAGAGCCACCATTCCTTACTTTTAATTTCTCCATACTTTCGTTAAATGCTCACCTTATCCACCGTAGAATGGTAAGGAAGATTGTACGCTTGGAGAATGATGTGTTGAACATTGCCAGGCTGATGCAGGGGTAACATAGCACATCCCATGTGCCGGTCACATGGGCAACGCCCAAATTTTGGTTTTCGTGTATAGCTTAGGTGGCGTGAAGTCTTCCTATAGTTGGAAATACCTCTCTTCCATGCCCAAACCTTTCTGCTTCTCTTTACTTATGTCCTCTACCAGTTAAACTATACGCTATTCTCTACCACAATGATAACTGGGAGGTTTGAACAAGTGCCTTGGTTACCCGAGTATGCGTAGGCACATAATCTTTCCTTTCTTAGCAAGTGCAAGACTGGGATACTAAGGTTATCAATGGCCTACAACTTCAATGTTGCGTTCTTACCTCTGGTATTATTTTTTATAATGACTGCAGAGCGATATCTAGTGCAGAACGTCGCCTTGTAAATGTGTTAGAAACCCTGCACAGATGAATCCAGCTAGTAAAGGTTGAACACACAGCTTTGCAGAGCAAAAACACTAAAAGAAAATCGAAAGAAGAAAAGAATGATTCATTAGAAAATAGGTTATAATGCTCATGATATAGCATTACTGGGTGAAGATCCCATGGTAATGCACCATAGTGGTGATCAATGAGAAGACTCAACACCTACAACAAGTTCCGGAGAGAACTAGCTAGTTGCGGAGTAAAATAAGGAGCAAATCAGGGAGTAAATCATGCAGAAGAACTAACTAGTTGCGGAGTTAAAGAAGGAGCAAATCAAGGATTAAATCATGCAGAAGAGCTAACTAGTTGCGGAGTTAAAGAAGGAGCAAATCAAGGAGTAAATCATGCAGAAGGAATCTTCCATGTAGTCCCATGCTCTAACTAAGAGTCCACATATAGGTGTGTAGTAGTTCCAACACCCCTCGTGAACACCACTATGGGGAAAAATAGGAAATGGGCCCTGGAAACTAAGGCCAAAGGTCACCCAAAATACATTGCAACTTGTACTAAAATTGAGGAAAGAGGGAAAACCTCGTGGGAAAAACCCCCCCTCAAAATACAATGTAATCAAAATAAAAGAGGAAGAAAAGACAGTTGGTAAGCAACTGTGTCCTTCACTCCAAGACGATCGCACAAAGAGCGAAACTTTTGCTCAGTGAATGTCTTGGTGAAGATGTCTGCAGTCTGTTCTGCTGAAGGATAGAATTACAAATCAATGACTCGACCATGTACTAAGCCTTTGATGTAGTGCATATGGATCTCTATGTACTTCGTCCGCTGCCGCTGTACTAGATCCCCGCAAAATTTGAGAGTGCGTTGGTTGTCACACCAGATGATAATGGGCTGGTGGAACTTGACGCCCAACCCAGTGAGGAAGTGTTGTAGCCACAGACCCTAAATGGTGATGTTGACTACTTCTCTGTACTCGGCCTCAGCTGAAGAGAGAGCAATAGTAGCCTGCTTCTTGCTCGACTAGCAGATAGGGCCAGATCCTAGACTGAGTGAATATCCGGAGGTGGACTTGCGATCAATGTTGTCTCCCGCCCAATCAGAATCTGTGAAGCCAAGGAGATTCAATGCAGTTTCTGCTGCATAGTGAATCTCAAAGGTGATGGTGCCCTGCACATATCAAAGGATGTGCTTGGCAGCATTCCAGTGTAGCTCATGTGGCTCCTGCATGTATTTGGGAACTGCCCCTACTGCATATGAGAGAACTAGTCTGGGGTGGGTGAGGTACGATAAGCTCCCCACTAGCTGTCACTAGAGAGTGC
This sequence comes from Pinus tabuliformis, assembly GCA_031772625.1. Taxonomy (NCBI): domain Eukaryota; kingdom Viridiplantae; phylum Streptophyta; class Pinopsida; order Pinales; family Pinaceae; genus Pinus; species Pinus tabuliformis. The sequence goes on along the minus strand of CM062819.1, from coordinate 457,665,003 downwards.
TGTCAACTAATGGAGTGTCACCTCCATCCTCAAGGTGGACCCCAGACAGGATAGGAGTCGGTGCTGGCTTGCAGTCAGTCATGCGAAATCTCTCGAGGAGATCCCGTGCATACTTAGCCTGAGGGATTTTGATGCCTGTGGCATCCTGAATGATCTCAAGACCAAGAAATAAGTGAAATGGACCCATGTCCGTCATCAATAACCTATCATGCAAGGCCCTCTTGACTGTAGCAATGGCTGAAGCCGAGTTTTCGGTGATTAGGAGATCATCCACATACAAAACTAAGAAAAGAAGAGAATCATGTGTCTTGAGCATGTAAACATTTAGATCAGACTTACATCTTTCAAAGTTTTGTGATAAGAGAAAAGAATCCATCTTCGCATACCAAGCTCTCGGGGCCTGCTTAAGGCCGTAGAGAGATTTCTTTAGTCTGCAGACCAAAGATGAATCCTGAATGAAACCATGTGGCTGCTCCATGTAGATCTCCTCAGATAGGTCTCCGTGAAGAAAGGCATTCTTCACATCCATCTGATGTACTTCGCAACCCTGGGCAGCCGTAATGGCAAGTGTAAGGCGTATGGAATCCATCTTTGCTACTGGAGCAAAGGTCTCGTCATAATCAATGCCATGCACTTGTTGGAGGGCTTTGGCTACTAGCCTTGCTTTCCGTCTGGTCATTTGCCCATCTAGAGCACTCTTGATCCTGTAGACCCATTTGCATCGGACAAGTTTCCTTCGTGAAGGAAGGGGAACCAGATCCCAGGTCTGGTTCTCGAGGAGGGAGTTATACTCCTCCTCCATGGCAGACTCCCAAGATGGATGCCCAACAACCTTAGCATAAGACTGTGGATCAGAAGACTGAACCAAATGACAATGTCAGGATGGTGATGGTTTAGTGGTAGTGAGGACAAGAGGAGGCTCGATAAACTCTGACCTAGTCCTCTGTAGATTAGAATTATCCCCCACAAGACCATTTCTAGTAGCTGGGTGGTCTTGTGCATATATCTCACGTAAGCTCCTTGTTCTCTGATTTATGACAGGGGAATATGATTCACTGCTGGAAGCCTGATCTGGGCTTTTATGTGGATCATCATTTGCATGCACTAGATTTGTATCTGAAGACTCTGTCTCTGCATCTGCATTCTCTACCTCGGCATCTGCATGCTCTGTATCTATAACTGAGTGTACTGAGTCATCATCTCGGACATGAGGTAGATGAAAGGTGCCTACATGAGGCGATTTAGGTGCATGCGAGAGACTTTCTTCAAATTTGACACTTCGCTCAATGATGAGCTTGTCCGTAGAGGGAATCAGGAGTTGGTATCCCTTCACACCATCAGGGTATCCAACAAGGATGCACTCAATGCTCTGTGGATCAAGAGCTTTCCTCTTTTCAGAGGGGATCTTGGTCCATCCTCGGGAGCCAAAAACACGGAAGTGGGTGACCTCTGGTTTTGTGCCGCTCCAAGCCTCAAAGGGGGTTTGATCCTTGACAGGCCTATGAGGAGATCTGTTCTGGATGTAGTTAGCACAATTAAGTGCTTCAGCCCATAGCTTATGAGGTAGTGACTTAGCATGCAACATGCAAGAAGCCATCTCTTTGAGATATCGATTCTTTCTCTCAGCAACTCCGTTCTGCTGCAGAGTGTATGGAACTGTGTACTGCAACTGTATGCCAGACTGATGGCAAAGTTTCTAAAGTGTTGTGTTGACATATTCCCCCCCATTGTGTGTATGGAGGGCTTTGATCTTTGTCTCTGTCTATGTCTCAACTAGTGCTCTGAAATCTTCAAAGTGTGCAAAAACTTCATATTTTTTCCTGAGAAGATACACCCAAGTATACCATGAGAAATCATCAATAAATGTAAGCACATACCTTGCTTTGTTGATGGAAGGATGAGGAAAAAGCCCCATGAGATCACTATGGATCAGATCTAGAGGAGAGGATGCTTTGTGAGTCTTGCCAGTGTCAAACTTTTCTCTAGGATGTTTGCCAAGGACACACCCTTCATAAACTCCTTTGGAGAAACTGATATTTGGCAAGCCTTCCACCATCTCATGCTTTCTTAGCTACTACATATACCTGTAATTTAAGTGACCAAACCTCTCATGCCAAAGCCTACTACTATCATCAGCATGTGTAAGCAATAAGGCGGATTTAGATTCAATAAATTCAGAAAATGTATATAGTTTGGCTCCATTTTTTACCTCACCAGTTGCAATTTTGGAGCTGCTATGTAGGTCATATATTTTCACTACATCTAGAGTGAATTCCACTCTCTTTCCAGTGCTGGAATGAGTGATCTGATAAACTGAAAGTAGGTTTACCAAAAGTTTTGGAACATGAAGCACATCTTCAAAGCTTCTATGTAAAAGTTCCACTCTACCTTTTCCAGTGACCTCAATAGGTGAGTCATCTCCCATGAGGATGGGAGGTCCTTTGCATGCATCCAAAAAGGAATAGACTTCCTTTACAACAGCCATGTGATGTTATGCACCAAAATCTATAATCCATGCATCAGGGGAAGAATTAATTGCGACTAAAGCATGAAAATTGCTACCTTTCCCGTGTGGCGGATCCTCAGTTTTTTTCTTGGCGCCCTGAGGGATGTGGTCCCCAAGGTTGTGCTTCTAAAGGATTTCTACCATTTGGTCAATTTGTTTCTTCATGCAAGAGGATTCTGGATGAATCCTCTTTGACAGTAGGTGCATCTATTTCCTTTCTCCCCTTTCTCATTTCTCGATCCGGAGGAGTCATTGAAGGGCTTGGTGTACCCTTCCTTCTTTGGATGGGAATGCACTTTTCCCTTGTCTTTTTGTTTCTAATTTTTCTGATTTGAATCAAATCTATGATTTTTATTGTGGTTTCCATCATGCACAGCAAGTGCATGCACTTTTGGAGGTTTGATTTTCCCCATGCCAATGAGTTTATCTTGCTAAAAAATAAGGGACTCCGTAAATTCTTTGAGAGAAGGCAGAGTGTAGGATTTACCTGTTACGAGCCTTATTGAATGAAATGTAGACACAAAGATGGAGTATTCAGGTCCAAGCTTTGACATAATAGAAAGAACTTGGTGACTCTCCCCCTTGGATTTGTCAATTTCACAACCCTTGAGTTGCAGCAATAGATCATTATATTTGGTGAAGAAGTCTTGAATTCTGTCATAATTCTGTGGATCCAATGATAGCATCTCCACTTCGAGTAGATATCCTTTCATCTCATCCTATTTCTTGTAGAGTTCTTCAACCTTTTTCCAAATCTCATTGGGAGTATTGCAGGCAGATATATGAAACTGCAACTCTGGAGAGATGCACATGCATATGGATCTGTGGGCCTCATCCATACGGTTGAGGTACTTGGATTTCTCTATGGCTGAAGTGGGTTCCACTTCTGTATCCATGGTAATCCTGTACAACCCTTTTTGATGAAGGTATCGAGCCATTTAGTTCTTCCATTTGTGATAGTTGTACGATGTTAGGATCGATGCTTTGGGAAACTCCATTTTTCTGTCGATCTTCGATCTCCAAGTTGTAATACCTGCAAAATAAAGTACTGGTGTGCCTTTTATCTAGAAACCTGTGGGATTTCATGCCATGTAAATGTGTTAGAAACCCTGCACAGATGAATCTAGCCAGTAAAGGTCGAACACACAGCTTTGCAGAGCAAAAACACTAAAAGAAAATCGAAAGAAGAAAAGAATGATTCATTAGAAAATAGGTTACAATGCTCATGATATAGCATTACTGGGTGAATATCCCAAGGTAATGCACCATAGTGGTGATCAATGAGAAGACTCAACACCTACAACAAGTTTCAAAGAGAACTAGCCAGTTGTGGAGTGAAAGAAGGAGCAAATCAAGGAGTAAATCATGCAGAAGAACTAACCAGTTGCGGAGTTAAAGAAGGAGAAAATCAGGGAGTAAATCATGCAGAAGAACTAACTAGTTGTGGAGATAAAGAAGGAGCAAATCAAGGAGTAAATCATGTTGACACCTAATCCTCAGTGGTTGGGTGTACCCAGAATGTGAACAGTCATCAAGTAGATGAACTGATCAGTCACATTCCTTTGTATAAACAATAGTTACCTAATGAGATAAATCAATCAGTTTTTTCTGCCAAGTCTGGAGTTACCCTAGCCTGACATGGTATCAGAGCACAGGTCCCAGATTCCTTTTTCTCTGGCGTGCCTTGTAACTCCTCTGTTCCATACTCTACCATAATGCATCTGCCTGGCCTGAACGTTTGTCTGGCCTGTACGTTTGACTCTTTGCACGCATAAAGATTCCATGCTCCTGCGTAGGCCGATTTCTTCTGCCTAAATGGCTTTAATGCCCTCTGCGTGATAACGCTTTGCATACCCATCAAATATCAATTCTTTAGCACTGATCTCTTTGTTTTTACCGTTTACTGTATATGCATTAAGCCTAACCTGTGTGAAAGATTGGGATCCACCAGAACATCACTGTCCGGAGCTGGAAATGTCAAGGACGAGACGTTCATCGAGTTACAAGTAGGAGTGAGACCCCAAACCATCACAGTATTCGCGCCCTAGCCCGAGAGCCATTACTCATCTTCTGAGCCCGAGAGCCATTGCTCATCTTCTGAGCCCGAGAGCCATTGCTCATCCTCCGGTTTTTTGTGCTTGTCTGTATAGGAATCCACGCAGACTAAGACATACAACCTATTGCTCATCCTCCGGTTGCTATTCCAGGTTCAATCCTTGTGTGAATACCATTGAACGTTGGCCACTCCGCATACGTTGTGTGAAGCATTGAACGTTGGCCTATTATTTGTGTGACTGTTTAACCTGGTATGTGTATTCCCGCCCTGCTAAAAGTTGAGCGAACCGCCTCGTCAGATTTTGCTGCATCTAAAGTTTGTCGTGGTTTGACGTTAGCGTGTCAGCTACGCTTCTCCCTCCCAACTTTGTGTGCATTGTCACAAGAGAATGTCGGCCGCCGAACGCAAGAAGAAGCATTGATCCCGGAGTGAATTAACTGTGTGATTCGCCACAGGTCCCAGGATCTCTTCCGCCATGGATTTATGATTATGGGCCTGTTTTTTTGGCCATCGAATGTTAGTTCTCATTCTGGTTGAGTCTGCACAAGTTTCTGAGAAGTGCATACATTTGGATTGTATACATGGACTCCTTTAGGACCGACATTATGTGTGGATTTTGAAATCAATGTGTATTGCTACACACTCTTCAGGATAGTCAAATTCCTACTAATTTGTTAGTTTTTTTTTTTAAGGAATTTGAGAAGAAGGGACTTGTCTGGCTTGTCTACACATCATTTGTTTCAGAGGATTATAGTTTTTAAGACTTGGAGATGCTGATGAAAGGATTTAAAATCATCAGCCTTTGATTTGAATGCCTATGATATTGCACAGTTTTGTTCATTCAAAGCAGTTGTAATATTGCACAGTTTTTTTTTATCATTTGAATGATAATGCTGCTTTGAAAAGTTAAAGAATTAAAGTGATATTGAAGTGAGGAAGTTTTTTTTTATCAGCAGAAGTATTTTTTACAGAATGCATTCAATCATCTCTATGGTAGGGATAGTTCTCACTAGCAAGCAGAACTATCCTGAATGGTCCAGGATGATAAAACACACTCTCATCTTCAATGAGTTGTGGAAAGGAGTGTGCGTCGGAGAAGGAGACAATGACCCAGTGCAACCTACATCAGACAAAGAGCTCGTCATTTGGGAAAACAAAAACAACAAAGCCTATGCATTAATCGCAACATCTGTAAATGAATAAGTAAGTCGCCATATTTCATCATATTCAACTGCCTTTGAAGCTTTACAAAAGCTGAAAGAACTTTATGACTCACATTCTGCACTTGAAGTTGTTCAGCTCATGATTAAACTCTTCACTCTTGAACTGAAAAATAATGATCCTCTTGCTCTTGCATCTGAAGTAAAATCCATAATGATTGATATCAAATCCACTAAGGTTGAGCTGGATATCCCTCTTATTTCTTTTCTCAAGGCACTCTATCCTACTTACTCCAATTATCTTGAGTCTTTACAAGCAAATGGAAATCTTAAAGATATAACCTTTGATTCTCTTGTGAAAAAGTTTGTTGAAAGAGAGAAAGACTTTGGAAAGAAGACAGTCCCTGAATCTTTTGAAGAGACTGTTTGCCTTGCTCATAAAGAAAAGCATCATGCTCAAGATTCTACAAGAGGAAGAGGTGGACGAAGAGGAAGAGGAAGATATTTCAGAGGCAGGGGGGGCAGACATTCTCAAGGAGAAAAGGCAGATCTGCATTGCATTCACTGCAAACGAAATGGATCACATGATGCTTCTACATGGAAGCTAGCATGGGACAAAATTGAGCAGAAAAGAAACCATCAGAAAGGTAAAACTGATGATACAGACAAAGGTAAAGCACCTGAATCCACTAACTATATTGAGGCACAATGCAAAATTGGAGTAAATGAAGATTTGTTTAATGCTTCACTTGCTTCTTCGAAAAATGATTGGTTGCTTGATTCAGGAGCAACCTGTCATATGACTCATAGGAAAGATTTTTTTGAAGATTTCACTGACAATGTTGATGGAGCAGTATACTTTGCAGATCAGTCAAAAATCAAGCCATCAGGGCTTGGCACAATCAGGCTTAAACTGCCTGGTCTTCCAGACTTTCTTCTGGATCATGTTCTATATCTCCCACAGCTCAAGAGAAACTTGCTGTCCTTGGTCCACATCCGTCAGCAAGGTCACTCCATTCATATGTTTGATGGCAAGCTTGAGGTAAGAAAAGCATCTGACCACTCACTTGTCATGAGGGGAATAGAAGAAGAAAGACTTCTCAAACTGCAAGGAACCTCTGCTCATGAACAAAATTTCTCATATATTTCTCATCATGAAGAAGGTACACTTCCATCAAGTTTATTATGGCATGCTAGATTTGGACATTTAAACTATGACAGTCTCCGCTTATTGAAGAAAAATGGTGTTGCTGGTTTGCCTACAATTCCTAGAAAACATAAGCAATGTGATGCTTGCATTCTAGGAAAGCATAGCAAACAGTCTTTTCATGATTCACATTCAAGAGCACATAGGAAGCTTGAACTCATTCATTCAGATTTATGTGGTCCAATGCCTGTTCCTTCTGCAAATGGAAATAAATATATCATGACATTTATTGATGATTACACCAGAATGTGTTGGGTTTATTTATTGAAGAACAAATCTGATGCTTTTCAAACATTCAAGAATTTTCATAAATGGATTGAAAATAATGCAAATCTCATATTGGGTCTATTCACACTGATAATGGAAAAGAATATACATCAAATGAATTTGACAACTATCTTCGCCAACATGGAATCAAACATCAAACAACTGTACCTTATAATCCCCAACAGAATGGTGTAGCAGAAAGAATGAATAGAACAATCTTGAATATGGTACGATCCATGCTTTTCTTCAAAAATGTAAAGATAATGTTTTGGGCTAATGCTGTTCTATGTGCTGCATATATAAAGAATAGATGTCCATCTAGTGCTATAAGAAACAAGACTCCTTATGAATTGTGGTATGGACATGTTCCTTCGGTAAAACATCTCAGGATCTTTGGTTCCACCTGTTATGCTTTAATACCAAAGGTACATAGAAACAAACTTGGTGCTAGAAGTCATAAGTGTATCTTCCTGGGGTATTCAAACACATCTAAAGCATACTGCCTCTATGATGAAGTAAATAAAAAGTTTGTTGTATCTAGAGATGTCATTTTTCTTGAATCATCCAAATCTGACAATGTTGTTTAGCGGCAACTTGATCGCTTGGATAGATTCGCAAAAACAAAATCATTTCAAGAATTTGATAATCAGATTCCACATCTTGAAGGGGGGATTCCTATACTAGAACAACATGTGGAATCTTCTTCTGAAGAACAATCTCCCCTGCATGAAACTCCAACAACGGATGATGCTTTAAGTGATGTAATTGATAGAATTGGGAGACTCAATCTTGATTCAGTCCCAACTCAATCAACAGAGCAGCCTGGACCATCTCAGAAAGGTCCCCCAAAGTGGCTGACAAAGACACTTGAAAGTGTTCATCCTGATGAAATTGGAAAAACAGGAACCAGAAACTCAAACCGAGGTGATGTAGATGACTCTAATTCACCTGTTGATATGGATGTTACTTATGATTGTGAATTGAACTTGTCTACAGATTTTGAACCAACTTCCTTCAAAGAAGCTGCTTCTCATGATGAATGGAAAGAAGCAATGCAAAAGGAGTATGATGCCCTCATAAAGAATGGCACTTGGAAGCTGGTTGATCCTCCATTTGGAACCAAACCAATTGGCTGCAAGTGGGTCTACAAGAACAAATACAAAGCTGATGGCTCACTTGACAAGCACAAAGCTAGGCTTGTGGCAAAAGGTTTTGCACAGAAGGAAGGGGTCGATTATGAAGAAACTTTTGCCCCCACAGCAAAATGGGCCACCATCCGGACACTCTTTGCACTAGCTGCTCAGAACGGTTGGAAAGTCCATCAAATGGATGTAAAAACTGCATTCTTGAATGGAGATCTAAAAGAGAATGTTTTTATGTCCCAACCTGAAGGATTTGTTGTGAAAGGACATGAACATAAAGTATGCAAACTTGTGAAGTCCTTGTATGGCCTCAAACAAGCACCACGAGCCTGGTATGAAAAACTAACAAAGCATCTTCTGAAACTCAACTTCAATCATTTTGATCTTGATGATGCAACTTTATTTGTCAAGAAAGTTGGCAAAACAGTTGTATATCTTGTGGTATATGTAGATGATCTTTTAATGACAGGGAACAATGAAAGCTATATTGCATCCATAAAGAAAGAATTAGGAAAAAGTTTTGAAATGACTGATTTGGGCTATGTTCATTATTATCTTGGCATTGAAGTAACCCAACATCCAAAATCCATATTTCTTTCTCAAAAGAAATACATTAGATATTTGTTAAACAGATTTGGCATGACAGAGTGCAATCCTCTTTCTACTCCAATGGAACAAAACTTAAAGCTCACATCTATTGAAGGAAAGGAATTTGAGGATGCAACAAAGTATAGACAACTTATAGGAAGTCTCATCTACCTCACTACTATTAGACCAGACATTTCATTTGCTGTTGGAATCCTCTCCAGGTTTATGCAAAAGCCTTGTGAGGGACATTGGTCTGCTGCAAAAAGAGTTCTAAGGTACTTGAAGGGAACTCAATACCTTGGAATCAAGTATACACAGGTGGACGACTTCAGCTTGATTGGATACTCTGATTCAGACTTCGATGGAGACAAAGAAACTGGAGTATCTACTTCAGGATATGCTATGAGTCTTGGATCAGGAGCTCTCTCTTGGAGATCACGCAAACAATCAGTTCCAGCAGATTCCACAACAGAAGCAGAATACATGGCAGCAGCTGAAGCAACGGAAGAAATTGTGTGGCTCAGGAAAATTCTTGAAGATTTGTAGGTAAAACAAGTACAATCAACTCCACTCATGATTGACAACACCTCTGCAATAAAGTTGGCCAAGAACCCAAAGTTCCATGATCGTACTAAGCACATCAATACTAAATATCATCTGATCTGACATCATGTTGAGGCCAAAACAATCCATCTCCGTCATTGTTCCACAAATGAGCAAATTGCAGACATCTTCACCAAAGCGCTTGGAAGAGAAAAGCTTGAAAGATTCAGAACGATGCTTGGACTCACCAACATCCCTTCAGATTAAGGGGGGGAATTGTTGACACCTAATCCTCAGCGGTTGGGTGTACCCGGAATGTGAACAGTCATCAAGTAGATGAACTGATCAGTCACATTCCTATATATAAACAATAGTTACCTAATGAAATAAATCAATCAGTTTTTCTGCCAAGTCTGGAGTTACCATGGCCTGACAAATCATGCAGAAGGAATCTTGCATGTAGTCCCATGCTCTAACTAAGAGTCCGCATGTAGGTGTGTAGTAGTTCCAAAACGCCTTTCTCTTCAAGGTGAAATTCTCGGGGTTTAGCTCAAATATGTGGTGACCAGATTCTCTATGAGTGATGCACACTGCACAATTTCCTAATAAAAATATGTCCCAACCTATCTTCCATGTCGGGGAATGGTACAGCTTCAGGAAACTCTACTAGTGAATCATTTATTGGGATTGCGCCATTCACATATTCCATCTTACCAGTTATTGTAGTTATAATAACTTTACTAAGGTGATTTCCCGGTGTGGGGGCATCAGTCGCTCTTACCGATATTTCAAGAAAGGTACAGGTCGTGCTCTCCTATTGGCATGATATATTTCCCACCGAGGAATATTTTAATAGGTAATTTGCATACTTGACTCCAGGGTTAATCTAACTGTTATATTAGGTGTGCTTATCTAATGCCTCTTATGTGTTTTTGTGGTTGAATTTGTCTTTGGCAGGGTTGTGAACCTAAAGCATGGAATGGTGGTGCTATGGTTGGCAGAGTACACAGACAGACCGGTGCCCTCATTCCCCTCTTCTATGCATACAAGAACTACCATCTCCCCAAGCAAATTTGGTTCGCTAACAGGTGCAATGAGGGCTTCCATTTTCCACTTGTCGTTTTTATCGATTCATGTTACCATCTCTTAGGTTTCATTTCTTGGTTTATTTTTTTCTGTACATTTCCTAATTCCTTTTCTCTTGTGATAGAGATTTAGATGCAACTGGCAGGTTAATCCTCTTTTTGATAGGTAATTGGTGGATTATTTATATTTCCCGCATTAATTTAAATTTACAAAGTTAGTAATGCTTACTTGGGTACCTTTCTTCTGCATCTTTCAGGTACACTCTATTCCTATAGTGGTTCGTTGGATTTATGGACTTTATACCATGTGTGGGTACCATTGATTAATAATTTCAGCATTTGGGGCATTCTAGGTTTGTTACAACACCTCGGTGGGGATTTTGGCATAGTTGCTTTCACCATGCTTCCTGAGATACAGGAAAAGAATCATTGGCATGTTGTAGAATTTTTTTGTTGCAAAACTTTATGTGGGTTTTCATTTCCAATGAATACCCAATTGGTAGCTTATATCAATAACAAGTTCCCTTTCACTGGATGCTAAACTCGCTAGTTGTAATTTATTAAATTCAAGTGCACCTAATTCCAAGTTTCAATTTTGTAGGCTTTAACGAAGCCCAAGCCTCCGATACTATTTCCCTACCGTTCGATAATCTGGGACATCTTTGAATAATGATGGCAACAAAAGTTTGAGATGTTAATCTAAAATTTCAGACCTGCACTAGCAATTTTTTTTCTTGCATAATATGCTTGATATGTCATTGCTTGAGTTAGATGGGTTATATTTTATTTTCATTGAGCCATAATAACAGTTTATTTGAAGTTAATACCAGTTGGGGTTTTAGCCTAAACATTTTAATCTGTCCTCATTTTTGTATATTGTATTTGGCTAGCTTGGCGAACAGCTACACTCTATTACATTTTGGGAATTCTCATTTTAAATGGCTATGAGCATTTTGCGTTCAATTCAACGATTCCAACTTTTACAAGTTTAGGAATTGTGATAGTCATAATGATATGGTAGTAAAGTGACTAATTTACTGCTATTATTATTTCCTGCATTACTTACATGGCTATGAGAAATATTCTACCCCTAACTATTGTACTCAAAATATTTCTCCCCCAATTTTGTGCTAAGATTCTATCTAGCTTATATAGAATGTGCTTCTCTTGTTGTTCCATTTTCTGAGGTAATAACTAATATGGTTTATTATACAACATCATTATAGTACTAGACTTCCAAATCCTCTGTATTGTTCTGAAGAAAATACCAAAGTTTGCATGTATCTCGGTGATACCATATTCTGTTTATAAAATCTTGTCTATTATTTATAAAATGGTCAACATCTGTTTTACCAATTGTTCTATGTGTTGCTATTCATAATTTTAGTTTTTTTTGAAAAACACAATATAGGTATTGTTGAATTGGCTTGATTATACTAGACTCCATTATAATCTTTAGTAGTATCCGAATTTCACTATTTCTAAGTGCCATTCTTCTCTTCTATTATATGTAAGTGCGTGTATACAAGGTAATGTTTATTTTTCATACCTTTTTATTTATTCTTAATGGACTGTTATCATGTAGTGCTCAAATATGTATACTTCCTTTAGACCAATACCCATTTTTTGTTTTTATTTTCATTCTTATGAATGAATTTATTCTCGACCATCCTAAGTTAAATACTCAGGTCCAACTATCTTCCCCATGAACATCCTGGTTATGAAATCAAATCAGGCAGTTCCCATTTAATCGAGAACCCTATGCCCACAATTTACATTTAGGTGGTATTTTCTTAGGGATTTCTATCAAAAGTGTACCAATTCTATCTACAGTCAATAAGGCTTATAAGCTTCCAAGTTTTCTCTAATTGAACTCCTAGTAAATAGTAATTCATGTAAAACTATTGTTTCACCATGGTAGCCACATCGTTTTTGCATGCATATAAAATAAAACAACGTTCTACTAAATACAACCATGGAGGACACATATTTTCTACATGCAGATAAAGTAAAACAACATTCTACTAAATTCAATTGTTGTTGTTACTTTGAACAACTAAAATACATCTTACACCATACAACATAATTTCCACACAAAATATCAAGTATTCCAGTTCAACGCAATAGGTACCTAACTAGTTGAAATAAAATCATAGAGAAAATAATAAAATGAAAAATTAATCATCAAAGGAGTACTTGGAAGTTCACACCTGCTCACCACCCAACCTAGAACTGTTCTCCTCAATTCACCCCCAAGCCGAATTCTCCTTGTCAGCAATCAACAACCCCATGTTGATTGCTTCATCAAGTATTTAATACTTGTCTTTCATAATAAAATGTCCTTTTAGTGGTGTCCCACATTTGTGGATATTTTTTATCCATTTGCCTAGGCTTTTCCAAAAAAGAATGCCTTTGTCTCACGCAATTCTTTTATGTTTTTTCCAAGCTTAACATCTTTCTCTAACTAAGTGACTTAATGGATCTTTCTCTCCCATTCATTAAGATTATCTAGAATTTTATCTAGATTCCTTATCATGAAAGAATTACCTAATCTCATTTATGTATTAGATTATATTCTTTTGTTTTGGCAAGATTCTTATTTCTAGGTGTCTCACTCCAAGTACCTATGCTCTATTTATTTATTTTTTATCAATTATTCACTTACATCATTGTTCCCATATTTTTCATGGATTTCCCACCATTCTAGTTAAAACAAGATTATAGTAGCAGAGGGATATTACATTCTCCTCCCCTTTTATTAACACCATCCTAGGTGTTTTTCTATCCAATTCCACATTTCCCTGAACTGTTGTTCAATAACATTCTGTAACTTCCCTTCACATGCCCATGTAGTTTCCTCAAAATACAATGTTTCGTTTGTACTTTAGCCTAGATTTGTTCTCTTCCAAAACGAGGTATTTTTCATGGATTTTCCACCATTCTAGTTAAAATAAGATTATAGTAGCGGAGGGATATTACATTCTCCTCCCCTTTTATTAACACCATCCTCGATGTTTTCTATCGAATTCCAAATTTCCCTGAACTCCTGTTGGATAACATTCTGCAACTTCCCTTCACATGCCCACGTAGTTTCCTCATAAATACAATGTTTCATTTGTACTTCATCCTAGATTTTTTCTCTTCCAGAACCAGGTACGAATGAGTTTGGTCCACCTATCTCCTTCAAATGCTACCTACAACATTTGTTCAAGCACCAATGTGAAATTTATCACGTACACCTTTCTAAATCACTGCTACCCAGAAATAAAATATGATGAACTTTATTTTAACTAATAAAAAGGTTTCATAATTTTCTAAATATTCCCTGTTTTGAATTCCCTTGAGTTTCTAATAGTAGAAAGGAAAATGCCCATTTTTCCAGTATGTGTGTACTCATGCTCTATGCTTGCTTCTTGTATCTCTTCTATAGTCATCGTCTCAATTCACTTGCATTCCAAGCACTGTGATATTAGTAACTTTAATATATTATCATAATGCTACCATAATTCCTTTTCATTCTTCTTATTCACACTATATCCAATGTCGTGCACATGATCTATAGTAAAAATCGAAATAGAACTTTTCGTATTACTTCCCCAAAAGTCATAGTAATCACTTGATTATTTGTTTTAGTTAATTTGTCAATATGCATTTGGTATGCATATTTTCAGTGCATAATAGATTACGTCTACTAGTGTTATGCTTCACATGTACTTAATCAATACCGATCAAGTTAGTTTGTTATATATTTCCATGCCCTTCCAGAAATAAGTGAAAGTATATGGCTATTTATAATATAGATACTTAAGAAGTATCTTGATACATTTTATCTTCATGGTTAGCATCTGATTTCATTACGCATACCATGAAGCCTTCCATGTTTCTCCATTCTTATGTGCTTCTATTTCTAATTTAGTTCAAAGATTTTCTTCCTTTATCTGGACTATACCCTTTTACTTATTTTTATTTAATTATTTTTCCATTTGATTTGGCTATTCAGTTGATCTAAAGGTACCAGTGTTTCTATTTCAAGTGGTTTACGGTCATCATTTTTTTTAATCACACAGTCACAATATGTGGTTATCAACATTTCTTTATTGCATCTTTCAATCTATCCATTTTTTTTCCAAATTGACAATAAATATCCATACTTGTGCATGTTGCAACATTTATAAAACAAGTATAATTTAGACATTGTTCATAAATTGAAATTCGACGTGACTCAACCCTACTTGTTACGAGTTATGTATCCACCATTGGCTACCTGTTGTGATTCATGTTTTTAAAAATGAATATGATGGTATACTACATACTATGTGCATTTCATCCATACCCAACAACTCTTAATGTAGAGTTGAACAAGATCAGTAACAACATCACTCTACCATATATGATGTTCATATATTCACTCACCTAGTTGTATGACCATTGTTATACGTGACACAAAAAATAACGAATGGAATTTCCACCTTGCTCATATCAAGGTACTAACTTTAGCAGTCTACAAGGTTCATATGATGACATTAGTCATTCCTTTTATATTTAAGCAAATTCGGTGGTTGCTATCTTATCCTTAAAGCAACTTTTAATGGGACTTAGCTATCTCCACTTTTTTTTTTTAGAATACAAGTTGAAATCATTTCCTTCATATTACTATAATTTTGAGGTTTCTTATATTCTTATTAGGAGCTAATGGTTTGTAGCACAGTGACTTGTGTACCTTTAGGTGTAGAGCACCTTACTCACCATTGTCATATCTGGTTGGTGGTATCTCAAGGTAACTTAATCAACCAATTCCTATAGGTTTCCAATGTTTTCTTAGGTATACCCTTGTTTTTAACTTGATGGTTTATGTATCTGCTCGAATTATTATGCATTGTAGGCAATTTCCAGTTTTCATTTGCCTTACAGAAGTGTTTTTAAGCCCCCTTTTTTCGTAGAATGCGAATTTTCCATAGAACATGTTACTAATTTTGGTGACTTTGTCCTTTGTTCGTCCTTATATATCTCCCACCACTTTCCATAATCTGATATTCTTTGTACTACTCGAGATTACATGTGCTTCTAACCCTAACATGTATACATGATTTTGGGTTAGTTTAGATGAAAACTTTTGCAATCTACTCCCGGGACACACAATTTTCTTAGTCGTACTGCTTGGAAATTATCTTTTATTCATTGCACCATTTAGCCTGTATTAACATAAAAAGTGGATCACATCCTCTGCTTATACATACCCTTAGTTGGGTTGGAAAAAAATGGTTATTAATTAGAGGTCTCGTATCACAAGTACAAGAAGTTATTTTTGCATCATGGCCCAAACCACTTCTATAATTTAACACGTGTGAATTCTGCTTTTGCCCAAATCTCATATATATTCCTCTTTTGTTGTCTATTTCTTTTAATACTAAGGTGCAACAACCAATTAGTGGAGAAGAGGTCAATTTTTTGTACCCTACCAACCAACATTCTCAACTAAGCTTTGGTGGCAAGGGTTTCCACCATATACTAATATCTTCTAGAGAGGGGCTTTGGAATGTAACCCCGTTAGTATAAAGACAACGTAGATGATACTGCACAAATAGAAAAATAGTTTGGGAATTGGCATTAGTCAGGTTGATATTCCCTGTTAATCATGAATACACATAATTACTATTAATTTGCATTATCAACTTCAACTTCCAAGTAAGCTTTAAGGTTGTACAATTAAGCTAACCAACAAGCTGGTAGAGTACATACCTCCATTTATGTGGGCTTGACCACATTGAGAAAGGTTGGTGATTCTTCTTCTGTGTCATCCATTTCCCAGAATACAAATTATGATTATAGTAAATTTAATAGCTTGATTCATCATGAAATTTATATAAAAAATCATTATATAACAATCTAGAAGATTTGTATGACACACCTAATCATGAGCATTTCCATCACTATTAATATTTTTTGTTTTGCAGTTGTGGTTTGGCAATTGAGTTCATCATCGAGCGTATAGCTTTGTTATCCCAATCAATTCTATTTTTCGAACATTAAGTTGTTATGGAAACTTTTAGTTTTATAGCGACATCTATGATGTGTTGTTAAACTGATGCACTCTACATATCTAGTTCAATTAATTGTAACCATGCACTTTCCTACCCATTAGGTCCAAGAGTTAAAACTAGGCTCTAATACCACTTGTCATGAACCCCTTGTTCCACTTTAATAATCTGACATTTTTTTTGCTCACTGTAGTATACACTAGGGGTACTAGTTTCAACAAGTTCTTGTTATTCTGTTATAAACTCTAGAATTTCCTATCTTCCTTCCCACGAAGACTACCTCACAAATATTGAGGGTGAAAGCGTGAAATTAGGTAACACTTTTGTGAGAAATGGCCCCAAAAATTTCACAATCTCAATTTTTTGGACGAATAATTTTTTTTGGCCGAAATTTTGGTCATTTAGACTAGCACCAACCGTTACATAGATTTTTTTCCTGATTTGAAAAATCGACAAAAAAATAGTTTGGCTGAGCTATTGTTTCGGCTGAATTATTTTTTCAGCCAAAAAAACTTTTATGCATACGACGGGCTAGACCCTACTGCGAATTTTTCTGCTCTGTTGATTTTTTAATGTGGTCTGTCGAGTGTTATGAGCTCTGTTGATTTTTTAATGTGATTTGTCGAGCAATGTGAGCTATGTGGATTTTTGGATTTGGTCTGTCGAGTGCTATGAGGTTCATTCGTAATTTAAATTTACTGCTTTGTTGAGCATGGTTGGTTTTAGCTGAAGCCATGCTGAAGTTGAAGCCGAACACTACGAGGTTCATTCGTAATTTATATTTTTCATTTATAAGAATTTTTTAATTGGAAATTTTTATAATGTTTTTTTATTTTTTATTTTATTTTTTTCAGCTTGGCGCCAAAGGAATTTTGGTTGCTTGCACTCGTCACTAGGAGGTTTCTCAACCTCCTCATCCAACCTCCTCGTTGTTGTTGGGAAAAGTATCCAATACGGAATGACCCTATCCCACTCTAAGGGTGATAGTACCTCAGCAACAACTGAACACAAAGCTATTCAAGATTACTTCTTTATGAGATGTAAGAGAGAGGAGGAAGAGATCCACTAACCGTTATCTTCCGCTAATGATTGATCCAATCTTCCCTCTTTGCTGCTTGCTCCCAGCTCCTTGCTCTTTCACTGGCCCAGCTACAAAAAGATCCTGCAAAAGCACAAGAAAGGGAAACTACAAGAAGCATACATCCATAACTGATTCAAGGATTAGAATAAATCAAATATACAAGCATCAATTCGCCATAGAGACACATGCATATAGAAGAACCTCAAATGCTTTATTAATGGAAGAAGTAAAGTTCTGAGAGTGTTACAACCATAAGAGGCCCAATCCAGCAACACCTCCCAGCAGAAAGAAATCTCCTCTTCACCTCCTTCAAAGCAATCACCCAATAGTTCTATACACAAACCAACAGCACTTCCTTACATTCACAAGATTCCAGCCTCCTTAGACCTCATGAGAGAGCTCTATATATAGGAGATTTGGAGAAAGGATGAGTCAGCTTGAGTTTGGCATGAAGCTGACTAGTGTCCTTTCCCACTTTAGTTATACTTCAGTTCTTGAGTCCACTTGGAGTTTCTTGCTTCCACTTGGAGATCTAGATCCTCTTACTCATCACAAGGTGAATTCCCTGATCCAAGTGTCATTTTGGAAGCTTCCTGGGCATTTGACACCTTGCAGAATGACTGTGCCACTTGGCCAATCTCGCCCAGCGCAGGTAGCCTTCATTGCTTTTGACATTCAGCGCAGGTACAAAGTGGAGCAGTTGACATTCAGCGCAGATGCTCAGTGGAGCAGCTGACATGATCCAGAAATAGCTTGTTTTTGAGTGTTTTCAGGTGGAGAACTGATTTTCAGTGCTGTGGTTTGCTGACCTTGTTCCTCTAGGGGTAGGAACAACATGTTTAGGGACTTTGGATCCCTTAGATTATTGACATTTCATGCTTCATGCTGTAAGGCACAAAAATGTCTATAACAGTTGCCCCCTAAAGTATGAGGTCGTTTATCGGGTGAAATGCTTTATCAGGAGGATCCGAAGTTCATTCAATCGCTGAGAGGTGCCCTGTAATAAAATACAATACATTATTTTTCATTCTGCTTTCATGATCTAGCTGAGGCGGGCATTCCCATGCTCAGCTTTATAAATTCATTTTGGTACATAGAACAGACGATCGTCTGGTGGTAGACTGATAATTCTCTGCTGAAATTATCATCCTTTGAGTAGGATGATCATCTGCTGCAATGATGTACATAATAAATGTCTTTATATCCTGAATATATATATCGCAGCCCGGATGGATGAAACTAGATCCGGGGTCTTCAAACTCGTTCGACCTTCACTCTAAGTACAAGTCGATCCATGTGAGAATTGCACTGAAGTCGAACATGGAAAGACATCACTTGATTACCGGTCAATAATGTAAACCGTTAACAAGCGCGAGAGGAATCACCAATAATGACAATGACCCTCAAGGTACTGCAGTACAATCCACGTGGTGTGAATAAAGGACTTGGTGTCGAACACCACGCAAAATCTTCTAGTCGAAGGTCATTGATGTATACCTGTCGCCGGAAGTGAGAAACTTGCCATTGAGGCATGCAAGCTTCAAAGTACTGGGGGGTTTGTTCCTAGATCAACTTCTTGGATAATGAGCTGAAGTCGACAAGAAGCGATCTGTCAAAGGAGGGCCTTAATGAATCCCACATCAGTGACACGGAACGGAGCTAATGATTTTAGTGGAGATGAAAACAATCTGTGAAATATGATTCAAGGTGGCGATCATGGGTGGATGAAGGATAATGTATGGCAGTGGATGGGACACGGTTGACTCTTTCTGAACACATCTCTTGAACATATAACGACACTGATGTGATGGATCGGTAGCATTACCCCAAATGTGGATGGTTTGGCGAGGACCATGGTGATGAGACCGGTGAATGAAACAACCCAACCCGATGTGATACGGAGGACAAAGTGTCATGTTCAAGAGCGACTTGCTACCATTAAAGCTTTGAGGTTCTCCCGATTTTTCCCCAGTCATTTCTGACCAGTACCTCTTTATTTTTGTCAAGCTTGAGGAGGATAACATATGCTTGTTCTATAACCTGCCCTTCGGGCAAGCCCATCGCTATGTTTTAACGAGCCTAGCGATAGGTAAACTCGTTCTCGTCTAAAGACAAGTTTGTCGCTATTTAATCATTTTAACGAGTCTAACGACAAAGAAAACTCGGTCCTTTTCAATTTTAGAGAGTTTGAAAAGGTACAGAAAGCTAACTCCAAAATTCCTTTTTCGTCATCTAATCCCTTAAGTCCGAAAAAGTATAAAACAATACAGAAGGGATGAGTTTTCGATCACTTTAACGAGCCGAATAAAACAAGCGCTCGACCTTTTTGTGCAATAATCCCTCAGGTCCAAAAAGATTAAAATCTAGAGGAGGGATAGCTCTTCCGGTCCTTTTAACGAGATGGAAGGCCAAAACTCGGCAAACTTTTCATATTTTACGAGTCAGATGAAAAGAGCTCAAAGAAGACTCGTCTTTTGAGGAACGAGTGATAAACAGGGATAGCAACTGATTCCAGGTACAGGTTGGAATTTTCCAATCACGGCAGTGTCACAAGGATGGCTAGGTGAAATCACTCTTCGCAGCTGTTCCTCAAAATGGGTAAACAATCATATGGAGGTGAACGATCGGCCAAATGACGGTGGAGGTGGCGGGTGCAAACACGACCAAGGCTCTTTATGGCTGATAAAATTACGATCACAAAGGTTATTTACCGGGATAGGTTCTTTTTTTAGATAAAAATGAGCTTAAACTCTGGAGGAAACATTGCTCACTGCTTTTATTTATTTTTTAACGAGCATGAAGACCGCGTTAAAACTGCTCGGATCTTGCGTTTATTTTTTAACGAGCATGAACTTTATGCTAAAACTGCTCGATATACCAGTCATAAGATAAGAAATGTATCTTGTGAGATAGCTATTTTTTATGGAGCTTTATCTCACGAAGCTATGCTCCTCATTTGGCAAATTTTGACCTTTGCCCCACATCCTTTCTTTATGTAAGTTAGGAAACGATCAATGACCGCTCTTTGCTTACACTCCAAAAGGTTTGCATGCCCCCAGGTATAAAATACAATTTCAAGGCTGCCCCTCCTCTCCCCCACCTTTGTTTTTCTTTGGGTGTTCACAGCTACTTGTCGTCTTGCTAGTCTAATGTTAACGATACTTGTCTTCTCGTTATTTTTAACGGGTCTTACGCGGTACTTGTCTTCCCGTCGGCCCAACTTTTAACAGATCTTTTGCAAGATCGCAAGAGAACAGCTACTTGCGACAAGAGAGCAGCTACTTGCGACAAGAGAAGAACACTACTCAAAGACAAAACATTAATGTTATTGAGGGAGGCTTGCCTCTTTCTGGTTACCCAAAGAATGGTTTTATTTGCTGCCGCAAATGAAACTCTTTCTTCGGCGATGTCTATCATTAGGTTACTCAAAGATGGTTACAATTTGTTGCAGCAAACGAATCTCTTTCTTTGGAGGCTGCCCCTACTTATCCTTTAAAACATTTGTTTTAACGGGTGAGGCTTGCCTTTTACCCAAAGATGGTTACAATTTTCTGCCGCAAAGGAATCTCTTTGGCATTGCCTACCTGTTTAGACAAAGTTGAATGACCTTTGTCAAACAAGTAACCTTGACAAAAGAATCCTATTCTAGAACAACCCCTCTTCCTTCCACGGACGGGGTACGGACTAGTCATATTCTTTCGCGGAAATTTTACTTTATACCCAAGGTTTCTTCTGCCCGAAGCAGACCAGGATGCATGCCCCCTAGGTTCCAGTCCCATCTTTCCGAATCACTCGCACTCATCGGGAAGGAGGACTGGGGGTGGAGACATTTCTTGGGTGAATAGACCATTCAGGGTTGGTATTTGACTATTTGCGATGCGTGATCCCGGAAATGAAAGTTGGTCTACGAGCTTGACCATTCTTCCTTCGTGTGGAAAACACATTACTCTAAAGAGTGAGGAGACTATAGCTCCTATGCAATATATATAGTCTCGTCCAAGGAGTAGGTTATAATCCAAGGGTCCTTGAACGACCATCACGTTCATTTGAACGGTCTTCCCTTTCAATGTAACAGGCACATTGGGGAGGATCCCTAACGGTCGACTGGTTCCTTTATCAAAACCCGAGAGATTTCTTATCTCAGGTAAAAGCTCTGGGGAACCCAGTGCTTTCCAAGCAATAGAGGAAAGGATACTCACAGATGCCCCTTCATCAATGATAGTTCCAGCCATTACCATTCTGTAGATTTGGACTATGATTCTGAACGGTATATTGGCTGGTAACCGGGGTCTGCCTAGTTGGTTCCAATCAAAGGATACAACCAGGTTGCTTGGTGGTGGGACCGAATACACGGCCGGATACGATCCTGACGATGTTCCTTCCTGCGATAAAGGAATGGGCGCATTGCCCTGATTCTCATCAGAATCTGTGCTGATGAAAAGAATTTGGATGGTGTCATCCTTATTCTCTTCAGTGAGGGTGTCATTTGAAGATGAATCTTCAGTGACAGTGTCATTTGAGGATGAAACCTCTGAAGGAAGAACCAGGTCAACTGCTGTATCGACCTTTAGACTTTCGTCTGGTCTGGATTCAGTAGGTTCATTTTCAATGACTGACGCTTCAGCTGACCACTTGAGCAGGCCAGCTGTATTTTCAACCAACGAAGGACTCGGCACGAGTTTTTTGTATCCAGGAGGAAGTATTGCCGGTGAAACCGGACGATCTTCCAAAACTCTCTTCGCTTCGTCTAAGAAGGGACAACGGTGGATGGCGTGACCGCCTTCACACAGTCTGCAGGGGGATCTTACTCCCCCTCTTTGTCTTGAACCTTCACTTTCGCTGGTTGACGGTACGCAATCAACATGGTTATCAGAGGTTGATGCTCCCGAATTGTGCAAACGAGGTGACCAGTCCCTTAGTATCCGGGGAATACAGGGACAATCTCTATGGAAGTGGTCTCCTTTACATATGACACATGGTGATTTAGGCCCGGTCTGTGCTGTGTGTGGGTTTTTGTCAGATGTCTTTTGCTTGCCCCCAGTCACCTTAGGCTCCTTCTTCTTCCTTTCTCTCTTCTTCTTCTCCTTCTTCTCTATGGGAGCTTGGCTTTTGCCAGCCCCACCTTGTGAAGATGAAGGATTAGAGGAAGAGTTATAAGAAGTAGAAGGCTGGTGGGCAGCTCTAGACTGATCTAACTGTTGACTCGACTGCTCAGGAACCATGGTGGTCTGAACTACATTAGTTGAGAATAGCCAAATAGGTAGGCCAATTGTCAGTCCTGGAAGCGACAATGTGGCCATGTGGGGCGCACCGACTTCTCCCCAAGAGGAGAATGGACTAGGTTTTCCATCATGTGGAGTTCCTTGGTTGGGGTGTTCCATGTTCTCAACTTAAGATCAACGCGGGAATAGGAGGTGATTATGTTCCGTTTAAAATAAATTTTATAACGACGCTTAGACACAACTTGCTTTTTCACTTTTTAAGAGTCGAGAAAAAGCTTAAAGATGACTCTAGTCTCCTTCGATGTTTTAACGAGCCCGAAGTGACAAATGCTCGGATGGACTTTTTCAGTTATAGAGTTTGAAAAAGGCCAAAAGAAACTGCTCTTGAGTTCTAGGCAGAGGGTGTGCCAAACTTTTCGCAAAACCACAGAATACGTTTTACGGTACGGGTGGTCGATCTTCGTGAATGCTGTGTTCACTGCATTGCGATCAGTAGGGCGGCCGACACGGTTTCCTATTGGATAAAGGCTTTGTTCCTATAGGGGTCTCCCAATATATACGCGACAGTACGTGGGAGCACAAGTCCGTATTGATACTTATCGCTTCACCGTGGAGGAATCACCCAACCACTCAACGCTAAGATATCACGTTTAACGACGCCGGAACACGTCTCTAGCTTAGACCTCTAGATGTTTGCGTTATGTTTCAATGCGTTGTTATGTAAATTCAATTTATTTTAAGGTTGATCTTGTTTAGCAGTTTGCCTTTATGGATCACCACGAGATGTATAGTAACACTCCTAAATGCAGTCTAAGATGATAAGCAAGCTTTTCAATCTTTCAACTTTGAAAACCTTAACTACTGAGGGAAAAGAAAGATAACACCTTTTCACACAGATCATAGAGCACACACTAATGCACTTTTCCCTAAATCAACATGCAAGCTGTCATAATGCACATGCAATATGCAAGTATTTCTTTTCTCTTTCTTAATGTCGGCGTAATGCAAAAAGAAAGCTGTTGTATAATTTTGAATTCAATTTCAAGTGAAAGCAAACAAGCTTGTCCAAAATCAAAAGACACCTTAAGATTTACTTGTTTCGACACTAGAAATATATAAACTCAAACCAAATGACGAAAGCAAAAGCTCAATCAGCTATGAACAACAAACAAACTAACTCTTAAGACCAAAACGACACTTTATCACAGGTCTAGATCTAAGAGGCCACAGCAAGACTAGTTCACTTTCGTTATGGGAAACTGTAAATGTACAAGAAATACACAAAGAACAAACACAGTTTCTTTATACAACTGAGGCGGAATAGTGACAAGGAAAGTTGGTTTCAGATAGGCCCACTTACTGGTAACAAACAGCAAAAACAAGAGTGAAAACAAGGCAAGAACCAGCAGGAAACCCCAGCAGCACAAGGCAGGACTGGTCCAGTGCAGGTGGAACACTGCCTGTTTGACCTTCAGCGCAGGTAGCCCCTTCGGGAACTGTGCTGAAATGCAAACAACCTTTGTACAGCCTGCACTGAAGAACGAAACTTTCGTTTCTGGTGGTTTCCGGGTCACAGATTGCTCAAAAATTCACAGTTTTTGCTCAAATTAGAAGCTATCAATCAAGGACACACTAAGGGATGACAAGGAGGATGAAAAGCTATCACTAAGAGCTTATTAGAGTCCTTGTGGATTAGCTCTTCAAATCATAAACTTGCCCAGAAATTGAGCTAGAGTAGCTGCCCTCTACTTTGCATTTGAAAGATTCAAACACAGTTCGATTCGGTACTCCCTTTGTTTATGAAATGAATAGCAAAAACACAAACAACCAACAAGATACGATCCCCAGCGGAGTCACCAATTTGTTGTTGGGAAAAGTATCCAATACGGAATGACCCTATCCCACTCTAAGGGTGATAGTACCTCAGCAACAACTGAACACAAAGCTATTCAAGATTACTTCTTTATGAGATGTAAGAGAGAGGAGGAAGAGATCCACTAACCGTTATCTTCCGCTAATGATTGATCCAATCTTCCCTCTTTGCTGCTTGCTCCCAGCTCCTTGCTCTTTCACTGGCCCAGCTACACAAAGATCCTGCAAAAGCACAAGAAAGGGAAACTACAAGAAGCATACATCCATAACTGATTCAAGGATTAGAATAAATCAAATATACAAGCATCAAATCGCCATAGAGACACATGCATATAGAAGAACCTCAAATGCTTTATTAATGGAAGAAGTAAAGTTCTGAGAGTGTTACAACCATAAGAGGCCCAATCCAGCAACACCTCCCAGCAGAAAGAAATCTCCTCTTCACCTCCTTCAAAGCAATCACCCAATAGTTCTATACACAAACCAACAGCACTTCCTTACATTCACAAGATTCGAGCCTCCTTAGACCTCATGAGAGAGCTCTATATATAGGAGATTTGGAGAAAGGATGAGTCAGCTTGAGTTTGGCATGAAGCTGACTAGTGTCCTTTCCCACTTTAGTTATACTTCAGTTCTTGAGTCCACTTGGAGTTTCTTGCTTCCACTTGGAGATCTAGATCCTCTTACTCATCACAAGGCGAATTCCCTGATCCAAGTGTCATTTTGGAAGCTTCCTGGGCATTTGACACCTTGCAGAATGACTGTGCCACTTGGCCAATCTCGCCTAGCGCAGGTAGCCTTCATTTCTTTTGACATTCAGCGCAGGTACAGAGTGGAGCAGTTGACATTCAGCGCAGATGCTCAGTGGAGCAGCTGACATGATCCAGAAATAGCTTGTTTTTGAGTGTTTTCAGGTGGAGAACTGATTTTCAGTGCTGTGGTTTGCTGACCTTGTTCCTCTAGGGGTAGGAACAACATGTTTAGGGACTTTGGATCCCTTAGATTATTGACATTTCATGCTTCATGCTGTAAGGCACAAAAATGTCTATAACACTCGTCCAGACCACGTAAGTCACCCAAGGCTCCTTTATACCTATAAATTGGAAGCTCACCTATTGGAATCTCATTTAAATATAAGAGAAAAAATTCTACAATGCCTGATATTTATATATTTGGAATATGGAATTTTGTTTAATCTCGATCAGTCAAAATTAAAAATTTAATACTTCATGTAATTTCTTTAGCTATTAATAGAAAATCATAAAAATATAAAAAAACAAATGAAATAAATGCCATGTCAAAGTCTCTGTCATCGATGGCTCTCCAATACTCTAGCCTCTGAAGCTCCCTACCCTGATAGTGTTAAGCTTACAAAATACAAAAATTGAGTACCATTCAAGATATATAAGAGCTGGAAAATAACTTTTTCTTTTGCAAAAAGAATTACATTGTGACTCTTAGGCCAAGACTGAACAACAACTCCCACTGCCAGTTCTATCCCTGAACAATAAATTTTCAATGCCACCCATCTAAGATATGATCAACATGCCACTATGTAAAGGAACCTAACATGCCAGACAAGCCAGAAAACAATTGAGCACCCACCCCCACGAAAACAAAAAGTATCTAAATACTATTCTAATTCAATTTAATCATTGAGATCATGTTGCAAAAGTTACGAGAATTAATTAAAGGAGTGGAATAACTTCGAAGAAAGTTTTGAAACCAAAATGTACAAACAAATAAAATATAACATCCCTCGAATCAACTTGAACTGCCAAGGCTATGTAAATTTATTACATTGGTAGCTTTCTCTTCATTCTTCTCTTTATCTGTTGATACAATATTTCATTATAGGCTTATTGGTACATTACAGTCCCAGTCACTAAGAAAGTTCATGCACACCATGAGAGAAAGCATGAACCTGAGAGAAGTCGTCAATTTGTGCTTTCTAGGGATTCCTTTGTGTACAATTTTTTTGCTGGAAAATACAGATGTCACCCATAATAAAATAAAAGAAGTATTTTTTTTCATTTTGAAATTTCATTTAAGGCTTTCTATAATGACAAAATCTTAGCTACTAATCCCTGGCATATATTTATTGGTGGATCCAAATCTGATGTCATCCACACGTCAAAGGCTATAATTGTTAGAATGTGCCTTACCTTCTAGTTCTCTTTTATTTTTCACTGGTTTTACCAAATTGTGTAGTATTTTCTAAAGTGCTAGATTAACTGTGTGCTAGAGGATATCTATAAAATTTTATTTCAATCCTCCATATTATCAATTTGTTCCAGGTCACTTTTGCTTCACTTTACAGCATGATTGCCTTGACGGTAATGCCCAGTGGCATTACAAATAGGATCTTTCCTCCTTCTATCTATACCAACTTTGCCATATAATTATTGGTGGATACTTATATCTAATGTGACCCACATGTCAAAGACTGTAATGTAAGAATGTACCTTATTTGTTAGTTCTTTGTTATTTTCTACTGATTGTACCATATCATGTAGTATTTTCTAAAGTGCTAGATTAACTTCATACTAGAAATACTTGCAAACTTTTAGTTCAATCCTCCACATTATCAATTTGTTCCAGCTCACCTTCGCTTCCCTTTACACCATGACTTCCTTTACGGTACCTCCTGGTGGCATTACAAATAGGATCTTCCATCCCTCTATCTATACCAATTTTTCCATGTATTTATTGGTGGATCCAACAATCTAATGTCATCCACATGTCAAAGACTGTAATTGTAAGAGTGTACTTATTTTCTAGTTCTATGTTATTTTCTATTGATTTTACCATATCAACAACATAAAATTTGAAACAGGCACTGATACCATTACTCTTTTTTTGAGGTAGCAAAAAAATCAACCAATTTTGAAAAGTGTTTGTTCAGAATATGTATATATATATATATATATATATATATATATATATATATATATATATATAGATATATATATATATATATATATAGCATAGTTTTGAGACTTTAAGTTTTTTTATGTACATTATGTTTTAGAATGTTAGTGATTTGCAGGTTGATTTTAAAAAGTGTTGACGCTGCATCAGTGCCTTTTTTTAGAAGAACTATATTTTGACTTAAAATTTTCTAATCTATTAAATGTAAATAATTATTTTCTAAATTTAACAATTTTTTAAGTAGTCCTCTTCTTCATAATTTGTTTTGTTTTTGTTTTATTTATTTTTTATAGCGAGATCTTTATTTTTTTGCATAGTTAAATCAAAAGATCGATATTTTAAAGTCTCAATATTCTACATATTTATATATCGTTAATTATTTTTTCAATATACATCAAATAATTGTCCGTAAAAACAATAATTTTTAACAATTGACATAAAAATAAACATTTTGAACGTAAAAATAACAAAACAATTACACATTTTGATAATTTTTTTACTAGAAATGACAAGTCAAAATCATAATTTTTATAGGAAAAATTTAACAAAAAATGGTTAAATAATAGTTTTTTTATGAATTTTGTGTCAAAAAATAATAATAGTCACAATTTCAAAAAATAATGATTCACATAAGAATTAAAGAGAAAATCACATCATACAAATATTGAACATATAACAACATTAACTGAATACTTATTCTTCTCATAAAATGTCAAAGTCAAAAAATTACAAGTATAATGAATTAATAGTTACAAAAAATGAGCTTGATTTTCCAAGCATAACTTAAATTTAATCAATAATATCATGTAATCCAAACTCTTCATCTTCTAGACTTTCATCATTGTCTTCCACAATATTTGCTGCTTCAGTTTGCCCATTTTCCTCTTCTGATGGATCTTTCATGTCTGCGAATCTCCCAATGTATGCCTTTCCAACCATTCCTTGTAATGGTGGTTGAGGTTCCTTTTCCTTTCTTGCTACATGTAATTCATTAAAATCTTTTTTTCTCACCCCAATTTATTGCATTGCATCTGAATGAAATTGAAGAGCATTAATTCTTTGCTGAATAAATTTGCATTGTACTGAGTCTTTTTAAACGACAATGAAATATCTTCTTTTTTTTTGTAGGAAACATGCTTGTGTTGTACTTAATTATCAAGCAAAAAATAAATAATGAAGTAAATCAGTATAATCACATATAAATTAAGAAATAAGTTATTGAAATTCAATTTTATATAATAAAACTTACCTGAACCTAAGAATAAATCCAGAACCCATTCTCCTTCATTTGAACATAAGTCTATAATATAGTTAATCAATGATTGTGGTTTTTTATAAATGTTAACTATATCTCATTTTACTTCTTTATCTTCATATGTTACTTATTTTACAACAGCATCATAAAGTAGTGCTTGGCTATGACTCTTTCCATCTACCTGATTAAGAAGCATAGACTTATAGCTATCATCTTTTGTCCAACTTTCAACATGGATGAACTCACAATCACTTATAATTGGTTGATCTTCAGAGTTAATAAGATTTGACTTTTTTTGTAACATGAAATAGTAAAAGTTCAATTAACTTGTACATAAACAAATTTTTTAACATTAATCACACATACAATTTCAACGTCTTACCATGTAAGCTACATCCTTGAGTTTTATTTCCCCTTAAAGCTTGTCAATAACATTGCCAATTGCGTGTCTGAATGAAATGTCACAAATCTCCATAATGGTGATTATGTGACTTCTACAAATTCCTCAACCACTTTACTAAGAGCTTAATAAGTAGAAGGGTTACTATCATAGTCAATGTTTGGGATATTAAAACCATGGGGAATATCCACAATAACTAGGGAATAATCCGTTTTAGGTATGCGTTTAACAATGTCTTTGTAATCACCTTGTATTATTTGATATTGAATAGTGTCAATCCCATTCCAAATGAAATAAGAGTTGGATCAAGTTCAACATTCTAAGACATTGATTTCTCAGTATTTCAATCATAATTTTTTTCAATAAAGCTTCTGAAACTATCTAGTGCTCCATTTGCATCATTTTTCATCTTTATTAAAATAAACAAATATATGTATAAGTTATAAAATAAAAATTGTATATAGATGAATAAAAATGAATGCATAAATCAACATACATTTTTAAATTCAAGATAGAAATATTTTAGTGTTGATGTAGAACTTGAATCTGTGTAGTTGCATACAAAATCATCGCAACTATCTTTATTCAAAAATTTAACCATTTGTTCTTGTATTTTCATGTAAACATTGTGACTGAATAGATAAAGTAAAAAAAGTTAATATAATAATATGTATAACAAATACTACCAACAACAATATGTTATATTTAAAAGAAAATTATAAATTAGAAATAACTAAAAAATAATTCAACAAACTTACTTTTGAAATTCCTCCACATTTCGTCTAATGATAATTTCCCTTACTTCACACGAGATAATATTGTTTTGACAAGTTTTCCATCATTCACTCCTTCCAATGTTGCCCAAGGTGTCATAATCATATCTTATGGAAGTTGCCTTATTTCAGGACTTGATTTACTACTGCTACATATCAATAGTTTCGACTTTTGACCTTTTGGTTTTTAATGCCAATGTTATCCCATATGATAAATATCTCATTAATCAATTCCCATATATCTCCAGTTCCAAATATCCACTGGAAAATGTTATCAATACCTTTGAATATATCAGAGTGTAATTTTCCACCTTTTGAATTGATTTTTTCCTCAATTTGATAATCTATTTCCATACAACATTCCTTCTGAAATTCTATACTAAACTTTGTATTATCCCCACCACATTTTTATTCAAATTCATTACGAATAAATCTAACCCTTTGGATGAAAGTCATAGTCATCCTATACTCATTATCTGTATCATGATCCCATGCCAATAATTTTTCTTCCATATCTGATAAACCACCATAAATGATACATTTCGTTGTTTCAAAACATTGATTATTGGGATATTCCTCTACAAATTTCCTTTGAGCTTCTACAGAATGGTTCCCGTAAGCACATAATAATTTTGTTCAAAACATTTTGACTTATCAAATGATTCTTTGTTGGGAACTTGAACTGGATCAACAAGAAGCACATAATCAAGCACATGAGCATATGGATTGTACCTCATTAATATCTTCAAGTTGTTAATATGTACGTGGTGTGGCTTTCTATTTTTATATTTAAATTTTCTTTCACTTGACTTATAGATTTGTCTGTCATTAAGCTGAAATGTACGACCACCCTCAATTAATTTTATCTTTGTCAAGTGATTTCAAATGGAATTTTGTTTTGTTTTAATAATGCCATTCTCTAAATCAGCTCCTGGTGTAATGATTTCCCTTCTTTATTTTAAATTTTCACTAGGATATTCACAGATGGCCTTGAATTTTTTAGAATGATCAACTTTTATTTTCTTCCTCCTCTTTTCTTCTAGATAAATAACATCCTCATCATCGACTAGAACAAAGACATTCTTGGGCATTTTTGCTTTTTGTCTTTTATGGCTCTTCTCCTTTCTAACATAAGTTCTAATCTCATTCTCAGTAATGGTAACATATTCTTCAGCTTTAGTTTCAATTTCCTTCTCTTAAAAAGTAACATGTCTATCTTTGCTAGATTTATCCACTATAGGCATTCAGTGTTGATTCCTTGGATGTTGTTTTGTAGCATCATGAATTACTTTTTTGCTTGATTGTTTTCCATATCTTCTTCTGACGCTGAGTAGAAACTGCTGACAACATTCATAATATCTTGTTCTATAAAATAAATTTCTCCCAACATAATGGAAATATTTTCAATAAAAAATTTTCAAACAAAAATCATATGTCAATAAAAACTAGGTTATAAAAGATATAATGATACAGGTACAGTAACGCAAAACACTTAAATATAAATAACAATACTTACAATATCTTGTGCAATCTAATTTATGCTTTGTTTACACATCTTTGTATATTCATATGTCGTGTCATACATTGATCATGCAAACTGATATCTAATATTGTCATGTGACTTGGGCGGTTTTGTATGTACATAAACAACTTCAGTATCCAGTATCAAACACATGGCTAGTACTTTTCCTAGTACCTGATAAATTCCATTATCGATAGGGATATCAACATATAGATATATTTGCAGATGTTATTCGCCTTCTCTATCTTTCACAAACCATATCTGTTATGTATGTTTCACTTCTTGTGATTTCTTCCTATAAGAAATCAACTTCTTATCCTTTGACGCACTTGATAAATTTGTAGTTATTACCTCAGGTTTGGTTCGCTCAGCAGTATTTTTTGAGGATAAACCTCTAGTTTTAACAGCCTTTGGTCCAGAAAGATTCATAAAAATATTCCTTGATTCCATTTTCGTGCAAAAATAATACACACACATATATATATATATATATATAAATAAATAAATTACAAAAAAACCAATAACTTAAGTAAAAAAAAAAACGAAACAATATCTAAAAACACAAAAACAGGCTACAAATATGCACAACGACCCCCATGACGAGCTGGATGTTAGGTTCATACAAGGAACAAAAAAATCTATCCTTAGAAAAAAAATTATTTATTTTTTCATTTGTCCCTGGTCCCTTGGTAGGCCACTTGCTAGGGAGTCATTGTGCCTTAGTGTTGTGTCATTCCTATGCCTGTGAGCAGGCACTCCTGACTATGGGCATGCCTGCCCAGGGAAAAAATGCCCTTTTTCCTACCAAGGGTTGATTCCTAGAATCGCCCCTGGCCTGCCAGGGGAGATTAAGGGAATAGCCTCTAACAAGATAAGGGGTCGATTCCTAGAATCGGACCCTAGCAGGCTAGGGGGCGATTCTGGGAATCATCCCTGCTGACCTATCGAGGGAGATTCTAGGAATCAGCGCCTTGGTAGGGGGTGACTAAGGAAATCGACCCCCTCATTCGCCGGGGGTCGATTCCCAGAATCTTCCCCTATCCTGCCTGGGATGGTTCTAGGAATCAACCTCTGGTTAGCCTAGGGGACCATTTTACATTTTTACTAGGGTGGGCAGGCCCACAGCCAGGCACGTAGTGCCCGACCATAGGCCTTCCTACTTGCGGCACACCGGCGTGTTGCATGTTATCATGCCACGGGTGGGCACGTGCAAGGTTTCGCAGCCCCCCTTCACCCCCACCACTACAACCCAACCTACCTAGGGGTGAGGGTTAATTCTAAGAATCAACCCCTACCCCTGGCCAGGCTAGGTCGCGGGGGGGCGTGCCCTAAGTAGGCATGTCCACATCCGAGTGCACTCACCCACAGGCACTGCCTGTGGGTGGGCACAGTTGAGCGTGGGTGTGCCCACCTGAGGCAGAGTTTCCCCCTGGTAGGCCAGGGGGTCGATTTCAAGAATTGACCCCATAACCTACCACGGGGCCGCTCTGCCCCAGGAAGGCACAACCACAACCAAGAAGCCCACAACTGGGCACACCATGCCCACTACTGTCATATTGGCCTCCTTCCTGCCAAAGGATTGTCGGGTAAGCCTGCCTCCTGTCAATTTTTAATTTGTAAAAAGAATCTAAATTTCATTAATAGAAAGTTAACTTTTTTTTAAACTGCAATGTGTTTTTTGTCTGGTATTTTGCGCGAACATAACAACCTAACTAACACATAACTACTAGTAAACCTATGGGAGTTTAAGACCTGCATTCAGCAAAAGGGAAGCTAACCTTTCGAATATGATAATCTCCCGTTGAATGTGTTTTCGATAACAATGTAATTGCTCCACAAAATCACTCCAAGTCTTTAAATGAAACCTCGAAAAGTCTTGATATGATGTGAGGAATAGTGAAAATGAGATTTATGACATAGTAGAAATTATGGAATTGTTTTACCGCATGGTGAATGTCATATTAATTTTTTTTAGAAAAACTTGACCTATAAATCGTGTTATGGGATATAGTAATTTATTTTAAATATGGGATAGAAGATATAATAAGAATTAAAATAATTATTCAATTATTTAGTTTAAAAGATTAATTTCATGAGAAAATTTTAGTTAAAATTTTTCAATAAATTGTAGAATAAAATTTTGGAGGGAAATAGATGAAAAAAATGGAGGGAAAATTTTTAGCGAAAATTTTTGCAGGGAAACATTGGAGGGAAATTTTCATTCTTTAAGCTATATATTATCATTAGGAGAGAGTGCATTTGTATCATTCAAGCTCTTTTTTTTAAGCCATAGACTCTTCTAATATTGAAGATTCACTTTGTGAAGCATCAACATCTTCATCACGTACCAACTCTATTCATATTGATGAATATAACAAAAACAAAAAAACGCTATGAATAGAAAGTCAAATCTTTGATGTAGTCATAATCCTAAGGACTATGAGATCAGCATTGATGAAGGGCAGGATGAATATTTTCAAATAAATAAAGAGTCACGGTTTCCACTTAGTCCTAATCCTATGGACTATGAGAGAAACAGTGATGAAGAGCATGATGAAGAATTTCCAATAAATCGATTGTCACAGTTTCCACTTACTCCTAATCCTATGGACTATGAGAGGAGTAGTGATGAAGGCCAGGATGAATAATTTCCAATAAATCGAGTCATAGTTTCCACTTA
Organism: Pinus tabuliformis; assembly: GCA_031772625.1. Taxonomy (NCBI): domain Eukaryota; kingdom Viridiplantae; phylum Streptophyta; class Pinopsida; order Pinales; family Pinaceae; genus Pinus; species Pinus tabuliformis. Next base: position 457,630,675 of record CM062819.1, on the reverse strand, counting down.
GTCCTAATCCTATGGACTATGAGAGAAGTAGTGATGAAGTCCAGGATGAATAATTTCCAATAAATCGAGAGTCATGGTTCCCACTTAGTCCTAATCGTATGAACTATGAGAGCAATGATGAAGGTGAGGATGAAGAATTTCCAATAAATCGAGAGTCACATTTTCCACTTAATCCTAATCCTAAGGCCTATGAGAGTAACAATGATGAAGGTAAGGATGAATAATTTCCAATAAATTGAGTCACATTTTCCACTTAGTCCTAATCCTGAGGACTATGACAGAAGTAGTGACAAAGGAAAGGATGATGAATTTCCAGTAAATAGAGAGCCATGTTTTCCACTTTCTCCTAATCGTAAGGACTATGAGAGTAGCAGTGACAAAAGGGAGGATGATGAATTTCTAGTAAATAGAGAGTCACATTTTCCACCTAGTCCTAATCCTAAGTTCTATGAGAGAAGTAGTGATGAAGGGCAAGATGAAGCACTTAGTCCTAATCCTAAGGACTATGAGAGTAGTAGTGACAAAGGGTAGGATGAAAAATTTGCAGTAAGTAAAGAGTCACATTTTCCACGTAGTCATAATCCTGTGGACTATGAGAACACCACTCATAATGCACATGATGAATAATATCTAATAAACATCGAGTCAAATTTTCCATTTAATCCTAATTCTAAGGACTATAAGGGTAGAAATGACGAGGGGAAAGATGAATAATATCCATGAAGTCATTATTTCAAAACCATAGATAATCATAGTGAGGATAATATTCCACCTAATGATGATGAAATGCTTATACAGATGATGATTCAATAATGGAGATGTTGCCAACAAATATTGTATCGAGAAGTAGGAGCAGACCTTTTCGTATCAATCCAATATGTTGTAGCTATATAAGGGGTAGAGAAGAATATACCACGAGAAGAAGTTCTATAAGTGCTCTCATTTCAAGTGAATGATGTCAAATTAAATTGCTTGAAACGTATGGATTTCAAGTTTGCATTGGAGAAAAGGAAGTGATATTTGTCAATGAATAAAAGCATGAAAAAAACATATTTAGTGGGGTGCATGCAATCTACATTGTCAGGTTATAATTATCATATTGGCTCTTTATTTATCTTTAGAAAGGCTTTCAAAATGTTCCATTCAATGGGTAATTTTCATCTATCAAGAACCCAAGAAAATTTGGAAAAGTATTCCACATTTTATTCAGAAGTACATCATAAACGACAGTCTGGGCCATTATCAAATACTACAATGTCGTGGATGAAATAATTATTTTCAAAGCATGGAGAGTGTATGAAAAATAGAGAGACAATACATATTCCAGATAATTTCTCAAGATGAAGAATCTACAACTTATACAAAGAATATGTAGAAGGTTTTGAAGGAAACGGTCGATTTATTACATATCAATATTTTGTGAATATATGGAAGAAGGAATTCAACATTGTATGTATTCCCAAGAAGTAAAGGATGGAGGTTTGCAGTACATGTACTTCTCTTAAATCAAAAAAGGATAAATCTGAAGGGGCAGAAACAGGTAAGCATGCATAACATTAATTTTTAAAATTGTATAGTCATCAACTATGAAAACATATTTATTAACAATTTTCTTTTATATTGTGTATCTTCCATTTTTAAAGCATTTCAAGAGAATCGTTAACAACAAATAAGTGAAAGGAAAAAGTTGTACAAGCATTGAAAAAAGTGTTATGATAATCCAAATAAATATTTGGGTTTTACAATTGAAACTATAAACCAGAAGAAAACACTTCTACCACAATTTGTTTCGCACACCCAAAAATTTACAAGCGGGGAAATTTATTCAGTATCACTTGGTTGGTTGTATGGTCTTCAATGGGAAAATGTTGCCTAGGGTATACTTCACAGCTCCAAATATTCATAATGTTACAAATATCACAATAACCATAATTCATCATGTGCTTTATCATTGGTCTGGTAATCTTCCTGATGTTTTGTATCTACAATTGGAAAACACTTGTCGTGAAAACAAAAATAAAATTGTTTTTGGATATCTAAACATGCTTGTTGAATTGAACATTTTTCAGAAGGTAAATTTTGGTTTCTTTCTTGTTGGGAACACTCATGACCATATTGATAGAATGTCGTTTTTTAGTCACATTGAGGAGGAAGGATGTTGGGAGCTTGCCATCATTAATTGAATGTATTAAGAAATCATAAATGCCAGAGCCTGTTTTTCATGTGTTGGAAGAAACTGTTGACATGGGAAGGTTTATTCTGGGATCGCATGGTGAGAGAAATGCATTGAACAACTAAATGACAATAGCTTCCAACAACAAATTCGTATACTAAAAAGATGATGGGAAAAAACTAATATGGGGCAAGAAGTATTCAGCTACTGCATAATGGGTGTCATCATCAAGTTTGACATTATTGAAATTTATTAGATCATCCAATATTTTGGTCAAATATATTGTTATTACAATCTATTGATGAAGTTCATAATGCACACAGGCATAATAGAGATATAAATTATTTTGGTTTCCCCACAGAAATTAAAAAATGTATTAGATATATATATCAGTACTTTGGTATTCCTCATTCAGTTTGGTGGGAGTATGTTTTCAATAATAAAAGTAATATCATTTCGAGAATAACAAATGAAGATATACTTTTGAAAACTCCATTTATCTGGCCACAAAATGTGTCAAATGAACATGAGGAAAGAAACATTGTTCAATGGAAACAACCTCAAAGTATTATTAACTATTCATAGGTAGAAGAAAGAGAAATTTATATCAATTCCAGAAGATCACATGCACAATGTGAAGCCATGGAAGACCTTTACGGGGACTCAGTATAGGATACTAAGGAGGGTTGCATGATCACAATGCTAGCAAATGGAGGTTCCAATGGCTATCCATTCTGGGTTGGTAAGGTTATAAAAGTCATTACATAAATTGAAGATGTTGCATGTGTTGAATTACATTGGTATGCCACAAATACAAACCCATTCAATGGTGTGTATAAGCCAGAGATGGTAGTTGATAAAAAACTTGGTGGAAAAAGGAAAATAAAGGGTACAAATATAAATCATCGATGCACAGACCTATTAAAATTGGAGGATGTTGACATACTTTTGTATTACTTCAATTTAACAAAGAGAGGAACTCTTCGCTTCAGGATGATAGAGATTGTGAAGAGGTTGTTACCAAATACTGTTGAAATGGGGGTATGCTAAACCCAGTCGTAGATCTAGAAGAATTTTGAAACATGAAATGGTGGGCATGCATGTGGAATCAGATGGGACACTAGTTGATGAAAGATAAGAATATGAAACATCTCATCTGAATTTAGTCATTCATATGAAGATGTTAATTCGGAGGGTGTGTAAGAAGATATGAGTGATTTTAAATAATTGTCTAAGATAGTTTATATAATTGATGTTTGCATCTTATCTTGAAATAAAAATTTTGATTTCCATATCATGTTAAATGAAGTTATGAGTCATTTTTATGTTTGTTCGATTATAGGTTTTAATTATGATGAGTTTTATTGTTTAGAATATTCATAATGCAACAATAACATAAAGATATAATTTATGTTTTATTCAATCTACAAGTATTAACATTTTGATTAATTTAGTCATGTAATTTTTCATAATGTCATGGTTTAAATGTTTTGAAAACTTAGAGTTTTTTTGTTCTATGGTTGGAAATTTTCCTTTTTTTTTATCTTTAATGTTATGGTTGAAAAAAATAAGAAATTTAGTGATCTTTAGTGTCATCTTATTATATGTTTAACAACATGGATGAAAACATATGGAATTTTAATGTGTTTTGGATCCCATGATTTTATTTTTATCGTCATTACTAAAAAATGTTGAAATTGTACATGGGAAAGAAAAATGTTATTCTTCAAAAAACATTAGTGTGTTTTTTTCATTTATTTTGTAGAAAAAAAAAAACCATTGCCATTTTTTAAATATTTTGAAAATTAAACCTCAAAAAACATAGTTCCAGAATACACACTTTTCATTTTTTGGACTGTTTTTCATGTTTTTTTTCGATTTTTTTGCTAGAATTTCCCATTTTGAATTTATAGTTCCCTTTCCAAATTTTACATTGTTTATCATGTAGTATTTTCTAAAGTTCTAGATTAACGTTGTACTAGAAAAAGACCTGCAAAATTTTAGTTCAATCCTCCACATTATCAATTTGTTCGAGGTCCCTTTTGCTTCCGTTTACAACATGATTGCCTTGACAGTGTCACCTGATGGCAGTAAATCCAAGATCTTTCCTCCCTCTATTTATACAGACTCTTCTTGTCACATGGATCTTATTGGCTTCCTAAGATGAGGCAGAATACACTTAATTGAAGGTTCTTGTACTTTCTCTTCTCAAGTGGCAGTTTCTTTTGAGATACATCTTTTTCATTTCTATTTTGTTGGGTGCATGAGGTTGAAGCTAATCAGTGTGTTGGCATTGCTTTGTCATCTATATTTTGTGTTTTAATTTTAATGTTATTGGGTTGCTAATTAGGGTGTTGGCATTCGTTTTTCATCTATTTTTGGTGTTTTAATTTTAATGTTATTGGGTTGACTTGTTCTACCTTGATTTATCTCGTAGAACAACCTTGATGTTTCTTCATAACATACGTTTCTTGATTACATTGTTACATGTTCATTTATATTTCCTTTTTCATTATGTGTAATTGACTTCAAGCTTCCCTATTTTGCTTGTAACATGGGGCTTATTAACTTCCTAAGATTACATTGTTACATGTTCATTTATATTTCCTTTTTCATTATGTGTAATTGACTTCAAGCTTCCCTATTTTTCTTGTAACATGGGGCTTATTAACTTCCTAAGAGGAGGCAGAAATACACCTAATTGAAGGTTCTTGTACATTTTCTTTCCAAGTAGTAGTTTCTTTTTGAGATGCATCTTTTTCATTTTTATTTTGTTTAGTGCATGAGATTGAATATAATTAGAGTGTTGGAATTGCTTTGTCATCTATTTTGGTGTTTTAATTTTAATGTTCTTGGGTTTCTAATTAGAGTGTTGCCATTTCTTTGTCATCTATTTTTGGAATTTTAATTTTAATGTTATTTGGTTGACTTGTTCTAGGTATATTTATCTCGTAGAACTATGGTCCAAGTGTAGAAAAACGCTCTGAAGAGAAGCCCTATGATTATAAGGAGCCACTAATTAATCAAATTGTGCTATCCTAAGAATATGGGCGTATGATGCAGTGTCAAAGAACTATAAATGATGCACCTATCATTAATTCTAGTTTCGTATCCGCATCTTCTCAGCACATAACATTTTAATCGAAAACATGAAAATTTTGATCAACGAAGAGGACGTCAATGAAATAGGGACATCAATGAAAAAGATGATAGCATGGCCATTGAAAAACCTTGATGCTTCTTGGTGACATATTTACCTTGCTTATGTTTTTACATGTTCATTTACATTTCCTTTTTCATTATGTGTAATTCTCTTTACTTCAATATTTTCTTGGAACATGGGTCTTATTAGCTTCCTAAGATGAGGCAGCATACACTTAATTGAAGGTTCTCGTACTTCCCATTTTCAAGTAGTAGTTTCTTTTTGAGATACATATTTTTCATTTCTATTTTGTTGGGTGCATGAGATTGAAGCTCAGTAGAGTCTTGGCATTGCTTTGTCATCTATTTCTGATATTTAATTATAATATTATTGGGTTTCTAATTAGAGTGTTGGCATTGCTTTGTCATCTATTTTGGTGTTTTAATTTTAATTTTATTCGCTTGACTTGTTCTACTTTGATTTATCTCGTAGAACAACCTTGATGCTTCTTAGTAACATACTTTCCTTGCTTTTGTTGTTATATGTTCATTTATGTTTCCCTTTTCGTTATGTGTAATTCACCTTTTTTTCCCTATTTTCTTTGAAAATGGGTCTTATTAGCTTCCTAAGATGAGGCAGAATACATTTAATTGAAGTTTCTTGTACTTGCCATTTTCAAGTAGTGGTTTCTTTTTCATATACATCTTTTTCATTTGTATTTTGTTGGGTCCATGAGATTGAAGCTAATTAGAGTGTTGGCATTGTTTTTTCATCTATTTTTGGTGTTTTAATTTTAATTTTAGGGGGTTTCTAATTAGATTGTTGGCATTTCTTTGTCATCTATTTTTGGTGTTTTAATTTTAAAGTTATTGGGTTGACTTGTTCTGCCTTGATTTATCTCGTAGAATAACCTTGATAGTTCTTGGTAACATACTTTCCTTTCATTTGTTGTTATATGTTCATTTAAGTTTCCTTTTTCATTATATGTAATTAACCTCAAGCTTCTCTATTTTCTTGGAACATAGGCCTTATTAGCTTCCTAAGATGAGATTGAATACTCTTAACTGAAGGTTCTTGTACTTGCTCTTTTCAAGTAGTAGTTTCTTTTTGAGATTCATCTTTTTCATTTCTATTTTATTAGGTGCATGATATTGAAGCTAATAAGAGTGTTGGCATTGATTTGTCATCTATTTTTGGTGTTTTTACTTTAATGTTAGTGTTTTAATTTTAAGAAGGCAAGATAGATATTACATTTACTAGAACAAACCTCGGCCTATCACTTTTTATTTTAATTTGTTTTCCTCTTTCTTAACTATATTTTGAAATAAGCATATATAAATAGACCGATTTAGACCATATAATTAAACATGTATTATAGTTTTAGTAAGTAAATTTTATAAGGAGGTAATATAAGTGTTAAATTTACTAGAATAAAACTGGTCTATGATATTTCATTTTAATTTTAAAACATATAAATAGATCCATGTATGGCATATAAATAAACATGTATTATAGCTTCAACAAACAAATTTTATAACAAGACACAATAACTGTTAAATTTCCAAGAATGAAAATAAAAATAAATTAATAAATACTTTCAAACTTGGGTGATTTGAAGCTAAGTTAGATTAGAAGTATTTTTATCTCTAGAATGAACATAAAAATGAATTAGTAATTACTTTCAACCTTCAGTTGAGTTGAAGCTAAGTTGAATGAATTAGATATTTTTAGTTGAGTTGAATTAGAGATCTCTAATTGTTTTCTTCTTGCAATTCTCCAACCTTCCAACCAAGTAGAAACAACCTTTATTGCTACCTATCCTTCCGACAAATTTGTCTAAACAATTATCTTTTGTAAAACCTAATAATACCTATATAAATATATTAAATTCATTTTATTGAATTTTTTTTTACAAAGATAAAAAAACCCATTAAACATGGTTGAAAAATGGACATCATACATAGAAGTTTCTTGTTATCCCTATCCAGGGCAAGCGGTGATTACTTATGTGGTATGAAATATTGTGACGAACCAAGTCCTCCAAAGGAAAAGAAATATACATGGAAGAACAACAGATAATGAAGCATATTATATTGCATTTATAAAAGGCTTAGGAACAGCTATAGAGTATGGATCCAATGGAATTGTAGTCTAAACCAATTCTAAACATGTGTGCAACCAGATGAAAGGTGCGTACCAATTTAAAAAAGAGAGGTTAAAACAATTGCATGGAGAAGCAAAAAATATTGTTAGTCAATTTCGATCATTTAGCATAAGATATTGTGAAAATGTTAATAAAATGTCTAGTGATGTATTCTATGTGGCAATGTCAATTCAAGATTTGTGTGTGAAAGATGAATTAGTGTTAATAAGTTTTCTATAACTATTTATTGATGGACATTGTAAGATATTTTTTATATGTGTGTACTTTTTAGTTATAAATGTGTCAATTTTTAATGACCATGTGTTTTTTTCAATTCTATACCAAGTGTGTCCCCACTATGTAAGAAAAACTAGGTGAACTTGATATGTTTTAGAAAATTTTGTATTTAATTTTCAAAATGTGTGTGCTTCAACATTTCTATTTTTAGTCTTGAGTATATTTTAAATGAAGATTGTGACATTAATTTTCTGAATTCTTTCCATGTTTTTTAATAGCAATTTTAAGATCTTAAAATGCATGATGTAATTTCAAGGGTTACATCAATTAAATGCATGAGGTAACTTCAAGGGTTTTATCAATTTTCTGAATTTTCTTAATCTTTTTAAATAAAAATTTCAATATTTTTAAATGCTTAAAGTAACTTCAAAAGTTACAATATTTTTTGAATTCTCGATCGTTTTAAATAACAATTTTAAAAAAAATTGTAAATGCATGAGGTAACTTTTTAAATATCATGCATCTATATATCTATAGATGTCCATATCATGGATGTGCATTTTCTACATGATCCTTGAGGCGAGCATTAATAGAGTCTCGTGCATCTACTAGAGCGAGAGGTCCATTGTTCACATTGTGGTATATATATATACATGTACTTAAATAACAAATAATTAGAATCATATTTATGTACACATATATATTGAATTTATTTTATATTCTTTTAGACACTTTTCTCACTATGTCATTGTGTCATGGTGGTCAACATTCTCTGAGTGGTCATCAATCTCAGAGTGGTCAACATTCTCTAGGTGGTCATCAATCTTGGGGTGGTCAACATATTTTGGGTGGTCATCTCTGAGTGGTCATCAATCTCTGAGTGGTCAACATTCTCCAAGTGGTCATCAATCTTGCGATGGTCAACATATTCTGGAGGGTCATCAATCTCAAACGGATCATCATGATCAACATTATTTTGGTAAATTATATATAAAAAAAAAAGTATGTTAAAACAAATTTGTACATGTAAATGAATTGTATGTAAATGCATGTACATGTCTATCTTGCATACCTGTATGAATACATTTTTTCACATGTTTTTATATTTATGTAATTATATATATTGATCCAGAGGGTGAAAATGTTGGTCCAAATAGTTCAAGAAGAAAGCCAGACACCAACTACCACTTATCCATCTCATATTCCAAACTTATCCATCTCATATTCCAAACAAGCTTCCTTGGGAGACAAACCTCCAACAATACACATTACGAAGGTGCAAAACATACATATAGAACTGAGATTAACATACACCTATGCTAGTAAATAATTCAATTAAAATGTTGAAAGCTCTAAACATATTTATCCATATAATTAATATTTCTTTTAACAATTTTAACTACTCTTAATATATTTAAATTAAATTATGTCCCATACATTCTATACATTAATATAAATCTTTTCTTACGATTAAAATTGTAAAATACTAAAAAAAAAAAAATAATATAAAGGTTAATTTTAATAGACAAAGTATTTTAATAATGCTTTAGATATAACATTTTATATTATTTATTAATGTTTGTATTTCTTTTTATTAGGTTAAACACCATATTTTTCATTCAAAGATCAACTCTAATCTTTTAAAAATGAGAAGTTTATTTGAAAGATGTAAAGAGACAACACATATAGACATTTAAAATGGATCTTCTAAGCGTGTGGATGGGAAAACATCATTCTTCTATATCGATGCTTACGGGAATGCTTTTGTTCACAACTATCGAAACGATAAATATATTAATATTTGATTTAAAATAATATATTATAAAATCATCAATTAATTATAAGTTGATTAATTATAATTGCTCCGATCGTTTGGGGAGCGTTTTGTGAATGTGTTGTCAGTTTTCATTATAGGAATTCGAAGCGCAGCTTTTTGTGAATATGTTGTCAGTTTTCATCAGAGGAATTTGAGGCGAAGCGTTTTGTGAATATATTGTCAGTTTTCATACAGGAATTCTAAGCGAACCGCTTCATCATGTGATTCATCTCTATATAATCCCTAGGATTGCAGGGATTTACAGCAATGTCGAATACAGGCAAATCTCTGTGAACTGGGAAGGGAAAAGGTTGCAGATATTGATTCATTCAACTGCTCCAATCATGTCGACTCCACCAGGTTCTCCAAAATACGTTGATGTAAATCCCCGAGATTTGCGTTTCACGCAGGACAGTATCAAGAATTCCTTCAGCGAATACCACGGCGGCAGAATGTTGAGCGAAGCGGTGAGGGCCATTAAGGATGGAAAGCTCGAATTGGGCCCTCTTAACGTCCATAAAGGAGACGATGGCCACCTCTATTGCGACAACAATAGAAGCCTCTATGCGGCCCGGGAAGCCGGCGTTGAGTCAGTTGAGGTGAAGATAACGTCGGACGATTCCAAATCTCGCCGTTTTGGAAGAGAAATGAGGGAGAAGCTGAGTGACCCCAATTTTGTTCCCAAAGTACGGGCGCTAGACCATGACACCCGGGCCTTTCAACGGTTTGGCGGTATGGATGCATCCAGCTGCTTTGTAGACGGCCTTTTGTTTTAAATTCAAGTGATTGACTCTCCTTGTTTTTGCAATGTGTTTTTAGTTTTGTGACTATTAATACATATTAAAAGGTTTGTTCGTGTGTCATTCTATGGTGAATTATCTATCTAAATTCTCTGATATTTTAATTTTATTGGTAAAAATTTTATTTTTATTTTTTTAGATTTTTTTTAGTAGAGGAGTTCATTCTACATTTGAGTGAAGGCACTGTATAAGTATGTTAGTGTTCAATTTGGAGTTAACCTGTGTCCTCTTGAATACAAATAAAATATTGTCTAAATTGAAAAGCAGCTAAATACAAATAAAATATTCTCTAAATTAAAAAGCAAATGTTGGATATAATAAAAAAGAATATGCTATGGATGTTTAATTAGTGATTCATATAACTTAATATAATTTCATTTAAAGTAATTAGAAGTAAAAGAAAGAAAAAATGTTTAAACTCGTACTTTTCAAAAATATTTTAACGCTTTATTTAAATAAATTATTTGAATATCTATGTTAACCAAGTTAAGAGAATATCAAGTTCATATCTATTTATATCTAATAAAAAAAATGTTAAAATAAAATATTTTAATATTGTATATAATAAAATATGCTATATAAATTAGGAATAAAATATTTCAATATGAATTAATATTATTATATACTTAAAAATATAAAATATATATCATTCAAAAATACAATTTATACAATAAAAAATTACACATTTTTTTTACTTCAAGTTTGTATCCTTAAAAAAATTAAACTTAATTTACACTTCAAAAAATTCAAATTCTCTCCACTCATATTATATCTGTATTTAAAATAATTTTATACTAATATAATTGCATAAATAACTTAAAACTTAAATCATATAAAATTACATAAATGACTTAAAGCTTAAATCATATCAGCATATATGCGAATACATCCTCCAAATCATTATTCTTGCAAAAGGTTTAGGAATACATTTACACCATACTGCTTCCGAATTTAAGACATAAAAATCCATATAAAATCTAGCTACTTATTCACGTTGCTATTAACTTTTATTCTCGTACCATATTATACGAATAATGAATGTAATGATTTTTTTATAATGAATTTAAAACAAAAGGACGTTTGTTTAATAGCATTTTAACGAATCAGTACGGCATCCATTTTAACATTATAATCAATGAATATCAATATGATTTTGATGTGAAAATTCGTACTTCAATCGGAATTTTATTTATTAAGTAATAATATATCCATTCTCTAATTTGGGGAAGAATATAATTTACACTATACAATATTCGAGTTTAGGCTTCTGTGATCCATATCGAGTTAGAGAAAGATTTCAGCGAAAATCACATGGAATCTCATTTGTCGACGCGTTTCGAACCAACTAGTGTGGTTCATCGTCAGGACAACTTGTCTTGACGATGAACCACACTAGTTGGTTCGAAACGCATCGACAAATGAGATTCCATGTGATTTCGGACGAAATCTTTCTCTAACTCAGTGTACAATATGTATTGGCTAACTTGTCAACATTATTGTTTATTTTTGCTGATTCATCGTGACTATTGCAAGTTTTGTGTGCATGCTTATTATTCTTGTTCATGGCAATGCATGTTGCTGCGTTTACCTCGGCATTCAATCCTGTCTTTTGGGCTGCTGCAAAGCTATATAGTGAAAGTTGAGATTTATATGGTTTTGAAAGTCTAGTGGTATCTCATTACTAGCTGTATCTTAGTGGTATCTCATTACTAGCTGTATCTTATTACTAGCTGTTGGCTTTCAGTTTTTTTTTAATTATATTTTTTATTATGTTAATTAAATTGATTAATTAAAAAAGAAAACTATATAAATAAGTGCGAGTTAGCATAGAAGATGGAAGTCTTTATGCAATTTTACATTTATCAACGTTTATGTGAGAAAAGCTTTGAAATTTAAATTTTATAGAATTGAGTTATATCATGGATTATACTTGCAAGATGGGTTCAGTACTAATTAATAGACTATTTTATTGAATGTTTCATCATTTCAGTATACATTATTTATTTTAAATTTGAAAAGATAATCTCAATATAGATTTTGTGGAAAGTTTTAATGATTGAATAATGAAATTGATATTGAGTGTTTGCAAGGAGAAAATCACAAGCTTGCCTCATCTTTACAAGTCGAGCTCAGTATCATATTAGAAACACCATCTAAATCATCCAAAATATAATTCTATGGATAAGGTGTTCTGTGTTGTACAAGTGGACTTCAACATAGTATTAGATACAACGTAAGATGATTTCCATGTTAGGTAATGTGAATTCCTCTTCCACATTTTTCTTTCTTTATCCTAAGAATGGGAAGACATAAATATCTAAAAGCATATGAGAAGCTTCTTTATTGGACATGGCCAATCCTACCCATTCTAAGAAGCACGTTGTTGATTTTGTAGTGAAACTTGACATTCATTCACTTCACATATGGTTCATAATGAGATTCATAAACATAAAACAGGCTAGGCACTATAAGTGGCAATTTATCAATGTAATTAAATATCCTTTTTAAGTTCTCTCTACCAAATGTTTTCATGTTAACAACTTCTTCACTACTTGTAAAAATCCACAAGTTTGTGTTTTTGTACCAAAAGTGGCTTGGGTTGTGGCTTGTAGGAACCAAATCCTTCTAGAGCGTACATTAGGAGTTTTGTTAAACAACTAGCCTCATCTAGAAATCATGTAATTTGTGGGTGTTTGTACCCCACATCCAAAACTCTGGTAAAAGAGGATTCTATGACTGACACGTGCTCAAGCTCCATCACATATTGATCAAGGAAATGGCAAGATGATGAAGTTTTCATCCAACATAGATGAATAGGCTATGATCAAGGAAATGGCAAGATGATGAAGTTGTCATCCAACTTAGGCTAAGGTAGCAAAGAAAATTATTCATTCCAAGCAGAAGAGAAAAGAGCTTAATTTGTCTATATTGTTTTATTTCTATTTCTTACCAATTGGATGTGGTTGTTTGAATGCTTTCTTTACTTTTACTACTTAAAATTGGTAATTTTATTTAGTGGAGTAATTGTAATAGGCATATAAATCCAGATGAGTTTTCCCCTCTTGAGGATAACCTAAATTAATGTACAATTTTCAAATTAACAAGTTCGGAGATCATCATATGATGATTTAAGGAATTGCAATAACATGATATCTCCAATGACTCAGACATCATTTTATTCTTGCTTCTTTAGTACCTTCCATCATGACTCAGGATATCGAGGATGTAGAGGAATTTTTAAGGAAGTTGTACAAGGTGTGCAACCCATCCATTTATTCTAGCAATTTAGGGGTTTGGATCCCATCATATTGCTTTTTGGTTCTCTCTTTGCAACTTGCTTCTAATCATACCAATGCCAAAACACTAAGCCAAGGAGAAATTATCTAATAACATCAAATAAAATAAAATAAAATAAATGATGTGTGGGAGCTATGATAGTAATGAACAAAGTGAATGTTCAGGCCTAATATCTTCCATGTTGTATTCTTTTGTTTCCCAAAATAGGTCATATATTGATTGCATTTTGTACTTTGGCAAATATTCATACAGAGAAAGTAATGTTGCTTTAAGATACATTAATATATTTAAAGCTCCATACATATTTGAATCATAGATTGAATTCAATCTTTATTTTTGACCTTGAATTTCATTTTTATTGTTTACCTTGACACATCCAGGCTAGCAAACCCCTAAGCTTTCTACTTATCTTGTGATCAATGGCTCATCAAAATCACTCACCTTCATCTAACCTGGACACACATTACAGTATCAATTACGTAATAGAGAGCAAGTTGTCTTAGGTAGCCATGGAGGTTACTGTTAGGTGAATTGAAATTCTCTCTTTCCATGCACTTCCCTTTCTATTTAGAAAGAATAGGTCATATTCAATCATAGTTTTAAAAAACGGCCGTTTCGAAATGGAAATGGCCGAGTTGGTCCGTTCCATTGCCCTCAGGAGTGACTCGGTACAAAAAACGGCTCGGTTCGCCATTGAATGACTCGGCCGAGTCATGGCTGACTCGGCCAACTCGGCCGTTTCCTGTACTGACTCGGCCGAGTCACAAACAACGGCCCATAACCCACTAAAACAATGATTTAACATTATTTTAATGAAATTTTAAGGGGTTTGCTGATTGGTTTGGACTTCAAGGTGTTTTATGAATTAGATAAATGTTATTTGGGGTCCATTTCCCCCTCCCAAACCCTATTTAACACACTCAAATGCTCTCTACTATTGATATGCTATTCAAATTTCATGGTAATGTTAAATTCTTAAAGTAAAAGTGACATTCTCCTTAATCTTCATTTTCATCCTTTTACTTAAATTTTTAACATTACAATGAAATGACTCAGAATGTTTGAGAGTGGTTTTGGCCTCATTGGATTTTATATGGAGAAAGTAGAATTTTAGATTTCATTCAAAATCCAGCAAACTTATCAGCTTTTCAGGATTTCAGGATTGGAAGATTGCAATGTTTCCATTGAACTTTGTCATGTATTAGGGTATGGAACTCGTATTTAATCAAGAGCACCAATCCCTCTATGTACCTTGATGTTAGTGACATTGGTTGTCGAACTCCTCTAGGATTCGCTCCCAAACCAGGAGCTTCTGAAAATGTCGCTCTCGCTCCCGTTTTCGCTCCTGCTCCCAAGTAACACAAAGAAGAGAAACCGTTTGGATAAAAAACAGTTAAATGATATAGTTTATGTCCAATACAACCTCCGGCTCAGACGAAACCATTTGCTGAACAAAAGACTTGATTTAGATCCCATTGTGTTGGAAGACATTGATCCAACATCAGATTGGGTAGTGGAGAGTCGTCCAACAGAGTTTGATGCTGATGAGGATCTTGATTTAGATTTAGATATCGAGACATTAGTTGAACTTGAACATGATGTTCAGTTGAATGCAGATCCCAATCCACCAGCCTCAGTCTCACAGCCAGCAAGGACTCCAGTTGTAGGTGCTTCCTCTGCTCAGCCACGACAGAAGTGCAACCGTATATCTACTCTATCTCAGCTTGCATCTGCTGTAGTTGCACATCCTACTACTGGTACCACTTCTACAGTTGCAGTTGGAGATGATGATGATGAGGAGGAGCCATGGGGCCCCCTGTTTGACTCTGATGATGATCCAGAGATTGATCGACATGATCTTGGCTCCTTTGGCAGTAGCTACTAGCCAGTAGCTGTGCTGCTGTAGTACTAGTACTGGAGTCTGGTCACAGTTTACTTTTGTTGTAGAGGCCATTTCTACCCTCCTTGGTTATGTGTTTTTTGATTTGAGTCTTTGATCATGTATGACAGTTCACTATGTATTTCCATTGGGTACCATTTTCATATAATGGATTGGTTCATGAGCCTACTTTGATCATATGTTGTCTTCCATCTATATTATAATGCTATGTGTTTGGAAACATGAATGAAAATCTTTAAAATTATGTTTAAAATCTTTAAAATTATGTTTTTTTATAAAAAAAAAAAAATATTTAATGTATTTTTTACAAAGACCGAGTCATTGAAATCGAGTCGGCCGAGTCATTATCGTTTCGGAGTTGGAGTCGGAGTCGATCCTCGACCGAGTCGAATTTTTAAGACTATGCATTCAATTAATAAAGTAATTACATACCAATATTATTATTTTTTCAAATTTTTAGTGTTGCAAATGTACATAATGGATTGTCATTGAAGGACATATAAAATGTAATCATATAACAAGCAAAAGAATTATGTTATTTTTTCCAAGGCCATTTTTCTTTGGGGAGAGATTTATATACACTTGGATTAATAAGAATTGAAATTCTCTCTTTCCATGCATTTCCCTTTCTATTTAGAAAGAATAAGTCGCACTCAATTAATAAAGTAATTACATACCAATATTATTATTTTTTCCAATTTTTTAGAGTTACAAATTTACATAATGGATTGCCATTAAAAAACATATAAAATGTAATCATATAACAAGCAAAAGAATTATATTATTTTTTCCAAAACTATTTTTCTTTGGGGAGAGATTGCTTTACACTTAGGCTAATAAGATGGAGTATCTATAAATTACAAAATTGAACAAATAACATTCATTAATACTATAAATTAAATTCATTTGGTATTTTGAGTGAGAATTTAAATTCATTTGTTATTTTGGGTGAATGAAGTCTCCAGTGATAGATAGTAATTGAAATTCCTAAAGTTAAGGATGATTATAAATATATTTGAGAGAAAGGATAATGTAGGATAATTTTAAATATTTACATGGAAGGTGATCCTTTCGAAACAATTCGTTTGCCAATATTTTACAATTCAGTTGCCAATATTTTCTACCTTTTACTTATTGAGTGACATTTGTCCGGATGTACACTGACGACATTTGAGTGCTTTTGTCTCGTGGTATGCTCATACTCGCTAGAATCCTTGTTCCATTGCGGCCTCCACACGTCTAGCGCAGAGGAAACAACTATCATTATTTTTGTTGGGCGTTGTCCGTGCTCCCTCATTTTTTTAAAACAAGTTTTGAGAGTTTTTAATCTTTGAGGCTTCCCAGGCCGGGAGAAATCTTGAATATAATCATGACCACTGAGCACTCTATCAGTGTGAAATTGAACACATGCCTCACGAGTGGACATGCATGGCAGGGGAACAACAGGATGCCTCAGCCAATGCACCACATCATTTTCAAAGGCACGGGATACAACCTGGTCTGGAACACAGGCAAGCTGAACAAAGGGAAGCAGTTAAGGGTGAAATTCCTGTTGAGCCATAGGTAAACACGCAAGCCTATGTAGATAGTAATGCAAAAATATTGCGAGGAAGGCAAGTAATTCTAGATTTATTGATGAGGGTTGAAAGAGGGGGCAAAGAGAGCTGGAGAGACTGTTGGAGCATTGGGCAGTTTCAGACTTTTCACATGGCAATCGTATAAAGGTTAGTAATTTGAGTTAGAATTGATGATTTACTTGGGATCATGTGTTTTTATACTTTGTTCTCTGCTTCAAAAATGCACAAAGTAAATTAGTGACTACCAATTTTTACGAAATTCTCCCCGAAGTTTTATGATCGACACATTTTTAATAAGCTTGCATTTTTGCTCAAAATGAACATATTTTTCGTCCTGGAGTCATTTTCTCTTTGCATGTTTGTCTATTTTATTGAGTATTGTTGCAATGATATTTTCTCTTTGGTATGAAGATTTTGTAGTCTTAGTTAACCATTGTGTTATAATTTTCTTTTAAGGATTATTTTTTTAACCATCACTTTTTGTCTATTCATTTTATCATCATCATCATATATTCGGCTTACATTCACTTTCTGATATTTTCAAAACTTATTCAGTAACAGTTCAGTTTCTACTCAGATATTCGTTTCTGTGCACAATTATATTCTGAACAAAACGATAAGCCTTATATTTCTTGTTGGCACTGTTTCAAAAGGGATGCCTCCGTGATCCTGTTTTCGCTAAAGCGAAAATTTCCCATCATATCATGATGTGGCCAGACCCCTACAGATTTCCCTTGTCAGATGCCTGGTAATGAATCCTCCCCTGGCTGCGCTGCAAGTAATATCATATCGAAATTTTGACTTTTAGTTATATTACTTTTATTAATATAATTTCTAACAATTTTAAAAGATGCAATGATATTATTATAGATAGAGAAAATTTAGACATTTAAAATATTATACTTTAATAACATTTTTTTATTGTATAATTTTATATTTTAAAAATAATTTAAAATTACATTTACTGATATTTTAAAAAAAATGGTTGCCTGTGTTATTTAAAAAAATACAGTTATAACCTGGGCAGTTGATTTGTCAAGTTTTGTCTTATTTTCACTGCACCAAACTCCATATGGTTTTGTCATAAGCCCCTCATTCCACTCTAATAATCTGACCAAAAAAAATTTGTCAGCTCACTGTAGTATACACTAGAGTTACCGGTTTCACCAATTTCTCCTTATTTTGTTATAAACTCTAGAATGTCCTATTTTCGTTCCCATGAAGACTCCCTCACAAATCCTAACCTTTTTCGAGTTTGGCTTAGATATACATATCCGCACTATAAACAGTACTCCCCCTTAAAGAGGTGACTATGGCAGTTGCTTCATCGAACCATTGTAACTATACTTGTTCTACATATAATTCCCTGAATGGTAAATCGTTATACGCTTCAATGGTAAATCGTTATACGCTTCCTACGATATATAGGCATATTATTTCATTTATCACTTAGGACCCTATTGCTCTTTTCTTATACATAGTAATGACTATGTATAATGATCCTTGAATACTTATATGTGCCTTGCTACAAAGTATCTCGCCCTCTTAGTCTTATGTATGGCTTTGCATGGGGTTTGGTGGTGTAACTAGGTGAATGAATCCAAACCTACTTCTTATCGTTATAATGAGGATTACAATAATACAAACCCATGTGGTATACCATTTCTATTCTCAGAACCTCAATGTGATATGTGGCTGATGCCTTATCTTTTTAGTTTTAACCTTAAATTATCTTTAGCATGCAACCTATTAGCTTGCATATAGTTTTAAATACACCGAGTTGATTAGGTGCATTATCATCTCAAGGTTAATTATGGATACTTGATGCTATAAGTAGTGTTCAGTGATGGAGACTTTATTTATGAGCATAGCCACCATTGCTTACTTTTAATGTCTCCATACTTTAATTAAATGCTCACCTTCTCCACCTTAGAATGGTAAGGAAGATTGTACGCTTGGAGAATGACGTGTTCAACACCGCAAGGTTGATGCAGGGGCAACACAGCACACCCCATGTGCTGGTCACATGTGAAACGTCCAAATTTCGGTTTCCGTGTATAGCTCAGGTGGCGTGAAGTGTTCCTACAGTTGGAAATACCTCTCTTCCATGCCCAAACCTTTCTGCTTCTCTTTACTTATGTCCTATACCGGTTAAACTCTACCCTATTTTCTACCACAATGATAACTGGGAGGTTTGAACAGGCGCCTTGGTTACCCGAGTATGCCCATGCACAGTTCCTTTTTCTACAAGTGCAAGACTGGGAGACTAAGGTTATCAATGGCCTACAACTTCAGTGTTGTGTTCTTACCTCCGGTATTATTTTTTATAATGACTACAGAGCGATATCTAGTGCAGCGCGTCGCCTTTCTCTTCAAGGTGAAATTCTCGAGGTTTAGCTCAAAATATGTTGTAACTATATTCTCCGTGAGTGATGCACACTGCAACATTTCTTGACAGAAATGCCTCCCAACCTATTTTTCATGTCGAAGAATGGTAATGCTTCAGGTAACCCTACATGTGAATCATTTCTTATCTTTTATACCCATATTGGGATTGCGCCATTAACATATTCCCTCTTACTGGTTATTGTAGTGATAATAACTTTACTAAGGCGATATCCGGGGTTTGTGTCGTGCTCTCCTATTTGCACGATATCTTTACCAGTAAGGAATATTTTAATAGGTAAGGCGCATACTTGACTCTGGGGTTAATCTGAATGTTATGTTAGGCATGCTTTATCTAATTATTCTTATGTGTGTCTGTGGTTGAATTTGTCTTTGGCAGGGTTCTGAACCTAAAGCATGGAATGGTGGTGTTATGGTTGGTAGAGTACACAGAACGGTGCCCTCATTCCCCTCTTCTATGCGTACAAGAACTACCATCTCCCCAAGCAAATTTGGTTTTCTAACAGGTGCAACGACGGCTTCCATTTTCCACTTGTCATTTTTATCAATTTGTGTTACCATCTCTTAGGTTTCATTTCTTGGTTTATTTTTTTTTATGTACATTTCTTAATTCTTTTTCTCTTGCGACAGATACTGAAATGCATCTGGCAGGTTAATCCTCTTTATGACAGGTTATTTGTGTCCTCTTTGGTAGATTATTTATATTTCCCACATTAATTTATAGCTATAAAGTTAGTAATGCTTACATGGGTACCTTTATTCTTCATCTTGCAGGTACACTCTATTCCTATAGTCGTTCGTTGGATTTATTGACTTTATACCGAGTGTGGGTGCCATTGATTAATAATTTTAGCATTTGGGGCATTCCAGGTTCGTTACTACACCTCGGCGGGGATTTCGGCATAGTTACTTTCACCATGCTTCCTGAGATACATGAAAAGAATAGTTGGCATGTTGTAGAAGTTTGTTGTTGCAAAACTTTATGTGGGTTTTCATTTCCAGTGAATTCTCAATTGGTATTTTATATCAATAACGACTTGTCGCTTTCAATCGATGCTAAACTCGATGGTTGTAATTTATTAAATTCAAGTGCCCCTGATTCCAAGTTTGGATTTTGTAGGCTTTACTGAAGCCAAGTCTCTGATACTGTTTCCCTACCGTTAAATAATTTGGTACATCTTTGAATAATGATGGCAATAAAAGTTTGAGATCTTAATCTGAAATTTCAGACCCGCCTTAGCAATTTCTTTTTCTTGTAGAATATGCTTGGTATGTCACCGCCTAAGTTAGATAGGTTATATTTTAATTTCATTGCAAGTTTATTTGAAGTTACTACTAGCTGGGTTTTTAGCCTGAACATTTTAATATGTCCTCATTTTTGTATGCTATATTTGGGTAACTTGCCGAACAGCTGCACTCTATTACATTTTGGGAATTTTCATTTTGAATGGCTATGAGCATTCTACATTCAATTCGATGCTTCCAACTTTTACAAGTTTAGGAATCATGATAGTCACAATGACATGGTAATAAAGTGACTAATTTACTATTACTATTATTTCCTGCATTACTTACATGGCCGTGAGAAATATACTACCCCCAACTATTGCATTCGATGTATTTATCCCCCAATTTTGTGATAAGATTTTTTCTCGCTTATATAGAATGTGCTTCTCTTGTTGTAATATGTTTTTCTATACAACATCATTATAATACTAGACTTCCAGATCCTCGATACTGTTATGAAGAAAATACCAGAGTTTGCATGTATCTAGGTGATACCATATTCTATTTATGAAAGCTTGCTTAGTATTTCTAAAAGGCTCAACTTGTATTTTACCAATTGTTATATGTGCTACTATTCATGACTTTACTCTTTCTTTGAAAAACACAATACAGGTATTGTTGAATTGGCTTGATTACACTGGACTCCATTATATTCCTTAGTCGAATCTGAATTCCACTGTTTCTAAGTGCCATTCTTGTCATCTATTATATGTATGTGCGTGTATACAAGGTAATGTTTATTTCCCATACTTTTTTATTTATTCTTAACAAACTGTTATCATCTAGTGCTCAAAATATGTATACTTCCTTTAGACCAATACCCATTTTTTGTTTTTATTTTCATTCTTATGAACGAAGTTCTTCTCGACCATCCTAATTTAAATACTCGGGTCGAACTATCTTCCCCATGAACATCCTAGTTATGAAATCAAGTCAGGCAGTTCCCATTTAATGGAAAACCCTATGCACACAATTTACATAGGGATTTCTATCAAAAGTGTACCAATTCTATCTACAATCAATAACGCTTATAGCCTCCCAAGTTTTTTCTAATTGAACTTTTAGTCAATAGTAATTCATTTAAAACTATTGTTTCACCATGGTAGCCACATTGTTTCTGGATGCATATAAAATAAAAAAACATTCTACTAAATACAACCATGGAGGCCACATATTTTCTGCATGCAGATAAAGTAAAACAACATTCTACTATATATAAAATCTGTGATAGGTTAATTCGACAATGCAATATAAATCAAAGCATAGTACTATAACCTACTTCTACTATCAATTTGCGGAAGCTTAAAGATCAATTTGAACAATATAACCAAAAGAAGAAGAATCAATGGCATAATACACATGAAAATACTTTGGGGAAAGCCTCAGCTAAAAACCCCACACTATTGTATTATCATACATGGTGGAAATACATACGAATTATACAAAGCCTTATCTCTCACAGCGAGCAAGCCCTCACTACAATCCTCACAGATGCTGACGGCCAATCTTGGCTTCTCTCCAACCTTCCTCTTTGCCCTCAAAGCTCCTATTTCCTTATGTTGTTCCTTGTGGATGATTAGTCTATCACCAAGTGGAAAACCAACTTTCAAAACTGTATAATCCTCAAGGATGAACCCTTGACTGCATGCATGAGTTTTCTCCATAAGAAAACACATGCAACTGATAGTACACTGTCCTTGAACATTAATCTCAACTGGGTCTTTTTGAGTAGCACTAGTTCAGTGCATTAATGTGTCAACTGACTGTTAACTCACTAGTAGTTCCTCAAACAATTTGGAACTAATTTAACTACACTTAACTCAGTAAAATGAGTTAACTAATTACAACTCAAATATAACTCAATATTATCTCCTTAATTTAAGGGATAACTCTTGCATGACTTCAAAAAGACTTCTAACTTGAATTTCTCCAACTATTTAATTTAAAATAAATTAATTGGTTATTTCCAAGTAGCTGTTAAGACTAAATTAGATTTTAATTCACAATTTAATTCAAAGAAATAATAAATTAGAATATTCTTGTTGCCATATTTCAACAGTAAATACTATTTTTGTTGTTACTCTGAACAACTAACATACCTCTTACACCATACAACATAATTTCCACACAAAATATTAAGTATTCTAGTTCAATGCAATAAATACCTAACTATTTGAAATAAAATCATAGAGCAAATAATAAAATGAAAAATTAATCATCAGAGGAGTATTTGGAAATTCACACCTGCTCACCACCCAACTTAGAACCGTTCTCCTCAATTCACCGCCGAGCCGAATTCTGCTTTTCAGAAATCAACAACCCCATGTTGATTGCTTCATCAAGTATTTAATACTTGTTTTTGATAATAAAATTTCCTTTTAGTGACATCATGCATTTGTGGATCCTTTTTATCCATTTTCCTATCCTCTTCCATAAAAGTCTGCCTTTCTCTCACGCAGTGCTTTTATGTTTTTTCCAAGATTAACACCTTTCTCCAACTAAGTGACTTAATGGATCTTTCTCTCCCATCCATTAAGCTTATCTAGAATTTTATCTAGATTCTTTATCATGAAAGAATTACCCAATCTCATTTATGTATGAGATTATATTCCTTTTTTTTGGCATGATTTTTGTTTATAGGTGTCTCATTCCAAGTACCTATGCTCTATTTATTTATTTATTATCAGTGATTGATTTACATCATTATTCTCATATTTTTCATGCATTTTCCACCATTGTAGTTAAAACAAGATTATAGTAGCAGATGGATATTACATTTTCCTCCCATTTTATTAACACCATCCTCAGTGTTTGCTATCCAATTCCGCATTTCCCTGAACTCTTGTTGGATAACATTCTACAACTTCCCTTCACATGCCCATGTAGTTTCCTCAGAAATACAATGTTTCGTTTGTACTTTAGCCTAGATTTGTTCTCTTTCAGAACCAAGTATGAAGGAGTTCCATCCACCTATCCCCTTCAAGCGCTACCTGCAACATTTGTTCAAGCAACAGTGTGAGAGTTATCACGTACAAATTTCTAAATTAGTGGTACCCAAAAATAAAATATGATGAGCTTTATTTTAACTAATAAAAAGGTTTCACAATTTTATCAATATTTCTTATTTTGACTTCCCTTGAGTTTCTAATAGCAGAAAGGAAAATTCCCATTTTTCTAGTATGTGTGTAGTCATGTTCTACTCTTGCTTCTTTTAGTTCTTCTTTTGTCATTGTCTCAATTCACATGCATTCCAAGCATCGTGATATTAGTAACTTTAATATATTATCATAACGCTACCATAATTCCTTTTCATTCTTCTTATTCACACTATATCCAACGTCATACATATGATCTATTGTTGGGTTGTGTTATATTATTTCCACGTAGTTAACAGGGGGTTTGAAGGGCACTCATAACCCCACTTTATGGGGTCTGGGGTAGCGCTCTGGAAAATTTTGGTTTTGGACCCTATGTTAAGTTGGGCGGACCCACCTATGGTTTTGTGCATGATTTTCGCACATGTTTTTTGGACACAATGGTTTTTCGGTCCATGGTATTGAACGCGATGGTTTTCGGTCCATGGTATTGGATGCTTCGACATGTATAAATATGTACTGTAACATTGAAAGGAACATAATGAAAAATCAAGCTGGTAGTCCTAGTTTTGGGATCCAGTGGGAAATATATTCGTTTTATGTGCTATGCTCTTGCATTGTTTATTTTTTTGTTTTTTACAATTCAGATGCAGGTAATTTATGTACATGGTTAAAGCCTACATCTATCGTAAAACTCGAAATATAACTTTTCGTATTATTTCCCCGAAAATCATAGTAATCACTCGACTATTTGTTTTAGTTAATTTGTCAATATGCATCTAGTATGCATGTTTTTAGTGCATGATAGTTTACTTCTACCAGTGTTATGCTTCATATGTACTTTATCAATCGTAATCAAGTTATTTTGTTACATATTTCCATGCCCTTCCATAAATAAGTGAAAGTATATGGATATTTATAATCTAGATACTTAAGGAGTAAATTGATACATTTGATCTTCATCGTTAGCGTTTGATTTCCTTATGCATACCACAAAACCTTCCATACTTTGCCATTCTTACGTGCTTTTGTTTCTAATTTAGTTCAAATATTTTCTTCCTTTATCTAGATTGTACCCTTTTACTTATTGTTATTTAAATATTTTTCCATTTGATCTGGGTATTCAGTTGATCTAAAGTACTAGTATTTCTATTTCTAGTTGTTTATGGTCATAATTTTTTTAATCACATAGTCACAATGTGGTTATCCACATTTTTCTACTGCATCTTTCAGTCTATCCATTTTGTTTTCCAAATTGACAATACATTGTTAGGATATTTCGAAACATAGGAAATAGTTAAGTATAACTTGGTCTAGTGTAGAGTTAGGTAAATTGTGTTTCTTTACTATGTACTTTTGTAACTTACAATCTGATGGTCACAATATGTATTGATCCAACGATTCATTCTCTCCTCAGTATTACCGACACTTGATCTGTGGCTTCACAACCAATTGGTCCATGATCTCTATTTAAAGAGCATGGAGGGTCATTTGTAGGGTAACCATTCATGAGAAAAGCTTATGTAAATTTTCATTCTTTTATTATAAATTTCCTGAAGTGGTCGTGTTGTCTCAGGCCGTGGATTGTTTCCCTCTTTGAGGGTTTTAACCATGTCAACAACACTGGTGTATTGATATGTGATCTATTTGTGAGCGGTGTCCTTTGTTGTTCTATCTAAGGAACTTACCCTATAAATTCCTACATAGTATCAGAGCTATTTGAGGGCCATATCCATTGGTGATTCAAATCTGAAGTCGGTAGAACTGCATCCGAACTGCCATTTCCAAGATTTACTGTTTTTTATTTTTTTCAGGCCGAGAGGACTGCTCTATTGTGTTATGATCATCTCTTCTAGTGAAGAACCCCTTTCGTTTCACGCAAAAAGGTTTCTGGTAGCCCTAGTTACGTCATTTTTAAGATCTGGAGGTATATAGTGTTTATTTGCAGTTTCTAGTTTTTTTTCTCTCTGCTTATTTCAGTTTATTTATCTCTTTGTTTTTTATTACCGGATCTACACCTTTCATTTCTATGTATGCTCTTTTCCCCGCGACTTCGTGCGATCTGGGTAAATCAGAAACAGAAAGGAAGTTTTTTTCTCAGGTGTATGCGCTTTTCTGCCGCGCCTTAGTGTGATCTCTGAAAATCAGAAACATTGAGGAAATTTGTTAGTTTCCGGGTAAAGTTAACTTCAAACCATAAGGTTTGTTTTTTCTTTGTATGTCTGTTTTGGGTTTTGTGGTTTTTGTTTTGCAAGCAAAAAGAGCTTTCCAAGTAAGCACGCACCCCAAAGCTTCAGTGAGTTCAAGTCTTTCTCTTTGTTGAGCTAATTAGATTAAGTTTGCAAAGGGGGACAATTTTTTTTAAAATATAACATTATCATTCATTTTTGCACATTCCTTCAGCGTCTTCAACAACTTTTCTTCAAAAGTCCATAACTTCTTCATCTAGACGCCGTTTTCAGACTTGTTTTTTTAATCAATCTAATTTTTCGAGATCTTTCCATTGGAACACTTAGTTTCAACATCTATAACTTTAGTTTCTATTAAAATGGAAAGTCCATGCCAATTTATTCTTAACAATACCAACTACTTCAAATGGTGGTCCTACATTGTGGATTGACTTAGAAGTAAAGGTCTTTACAAAATAGTCTCAGGCCAAGGAACCAAACCAAAAGATGAAGATAAGGTAGCCAAATGGGAAACTGGGCAAGATCAAGCACGTGGGTTGATAGGGATGTCTATCTCTCCAAAACTTAGATTCCATATCGCAGAACTTGATACTCTTAATGAAGCAATGAAACAGATCACTAAAATTTTTGGAATTAAAAATGAACTTAAAGCCCATCAACTCGGAAATGAGTTGTTTACATTTGACCCCAATAATTTTTCTTCCATTGAAGATTTTTTGTCCAAGTTCAGGACCCTTAGACTTCTATTCGACGGTGTTAAAGTTAAGAAAGAAGATGGTAACCTTATATATTCGATTCTTACTAAGTTGGGATCAGCCTACTCTGTGCTTGTTTCCAGCTTCCATTCTACAACAGAAGCCTTCATTTCTCAAGGACAAGACTACAAGTCCCCTTCCTTTGATTCATTTTGTGATTATTTAATAAGTGAATAAAAAAAACTCTTACACCTTGGTCTTCTTAATCTTGGAAACTCTTCTAAGAAAGCCTTAGCCACCCAGCAGAAACCAAATTCAATGAATCCTAAGAAGTCATATCCTAAAAAGAATGGTCCTAAACCAAACAAGGGTCCTAGGCAATTTCAGCTTCAAAATGAAAAATCATTTCAACAAAATGATAAGGCAAATAAAAACAAAGGGAAGAAGACTGATAGACATTGCCAATTTTGTAATCGAGATGGCCACTTAGAATCCAAATGCTTTAAGAGGATGGAAGCCTTGGAAGTAGCAATGAAGAAGCATAACATCCATTTGGAGCACTCTTCAACTTCAACTTCCTTTTCAAGAATAACACTTTCGGCATGTGGCTATCAAACATCTTAGTCTCGATATGAACTAAATGTATCTTCTTCTTCTAATTCTCATGAGTGACTCATTGATTCTAGAGCTTCTTATCACATGGCAAAAAACAAAGCTATGTTTTCTTCTTTAAATGATTTTAACACCAAAAATATATATTTTGCTGATGATAGATCTCTTAGTGTTATAGGGACTGGAACTATTCATATAGACAATGGTCAATTTAATGATGTATTATGTGTTCCAACCTTATCTTGCAACCTTCTATCTATATATCAGATAACTTATTCAGGTGAAGGTAAAATCGTTGAATTTTCACCTCACAATGTTGTAATTAAGGACCTAAGGGATCCTAGACAGATTTTAGCTACTGGCATTGTTGATGATTCTACAAGGTTGTATAAGTTTAACAACTTTGGGTCATCAAATATTCTCTCAGTATTTGTAGCTCATAATGATGAAGTGAGCAAACTTTGGCATGAGCAATTTGGTCACTTAAACTATCATTCCCTTCAGAGACTATGTAAAGAAAATATGGTGACAGGTCTTCCCATGGTATCTTGCAGAGATGGTGTTTGTTCCGGATGTGTCCTCAGAAAACATCATTTAGATAGTTTTGAAAAACGTGCCTCTTGGCATGCCTCAACCCCTTTACAGCTTGTGCATAGTGATTTATGTGGTCCACTTCCAGTTGTTTCATTCTCTGGCTACAAGTCTTTCTTAACTTTCATTGATGATTTCTCTAGATGCACTTGGGTATACTTCTTAAAACTCAAGAGTGAAGTATTTAACATGTTCTTGGCCTTTAAGGCCTTTGTTGAAAAACAATCTGGACATCAATTTCTTAAGCTAAGATCTGATAATGGCGAAGAATATGTTAACAACAAATTCATCAACTTTTGCATTGATAATGGTATTCAAATGCAACATACTGTTCCAGATACTCCACAACAAAATGGTGTAGCTGAAAAGAAGAATCGTACCTTAAAGGAAATGGCTAATTGTATGCTTCAATCTAAAGGACTTAGTCTTAATTTTTGGGCAGAAGCAATTAACTGTGAAAATTACATAATAAGTCGCACTCCTACAAAGGTTTTAAATAATATCACTCCAGAAGAAGCATGGAGCTAAATTAAACCATAAGTAAGTCAGTTTCATGTTTTTGGAAGTGAAGCATGGGCCCATATTCCAGATGAGAAACATAAAGCTTTAGAACCTAAGAGTGAAAAGTGCATTTTTGTTGGATATACTGAAGATGTCAAGGGATAGAGACTTATTCCACTTAAGTCCAAAAATGTTATCATTAGAAGAGATCTAAAGTTTTCTGAAAATATATCGGCATACGAGCCTAGTTTAGTGGATGTGCCACCACTCTCTATCCCTTCTACTTCTGAAAATATTTCTTTTTCAAATGATGACAGCGAGGATGAAAATTCTCCCCCACCTTCTCAGGATCCTCCTTCAGCTCCTCAGCTTCCAAAATGGGTTTGTGCTACTCGAGATGCAGTAGGTTCTCTTACCGGTGATCCTACAAATCAGTGACGTACACGTTCTTAGTTCAATAGAGTCTCTTCTTTACTGGATCAAGCTTCATCTAATTATAATCCCGAAACCTTTGCAGAAGCTTCATGCCATCTAGATTGGGATGTATCTATGAATGAAGAATATCATTGATTATTGGAAAATGATACATGGGATCTTGTTCTTCTATCAAAGGGACGAAAACTTGCTAGATACAAATGGGTTTACAGAACCAAGTATGGACCAGATGGAAAAGTTGATAAACCTAAAGATCGTCTTGTTGCTAAGGGTTTTTCCCAAGTAGAAGGCATTGAATATACTGAAACCTTCTCCCCTATTGCCAAAATGAGCTCTATCAACCTTGTTCTTTCCCTCGCTGCCTCTTTCAAATGGGAAGTCCAGTAGATGGATGTTAAATCTGCCTTCTTGCATGGGGACTTACATGAAGAAATATATATGGAACAACCTATTGGCTTTATACAAACAAACTCCAACCTTGTATGTCAGCCTAAGAAATAACTTTATGGTCTCAAGCAAGCCCCTCGAGCTTGGTATGCCAAAATGGATAGCTTTCTTTTAGAAACTGGCTTTTCTAGGTGTCATTTTGACAATACTGTCTACACCAAGAAAGTGGGCAAGTCCCTTATCATTCTTGTTCTTTATGTTGATGATCTTATCCTTACTGGTAGTGATCCCAAGCTTATAAACCATGTGAATTCCAGCGTTAAAAGGAAGTTTGAAATGACAGACATAGGACACTTGCATTATTTTCTTGGTCTTCAAGTCTTGCAATTCAAGGAAGGTATTTCCCTTTCCCAGTCTAAGTATGCTTGTGATCTTTTACACCATTTTCACATGGAAGATTGTAAGTCAGCGCCTTCTCCCTTTCAGTCTGGAGCCAAAATTTCAGTCTCTTGTACTTCACCTGAAGTTGATGCTACCTTATGTTGCCAACTTGTAGGAAAACTTTTATATCTGACCCATACTCATCCTGACCTTTCCTTTGTTGTTGGCCTTATTGCTCAGTTTATGCAAAACCCACATGAAAGTCATTGGAAAGAAGCTAAAAGAATACTTCATTATGTTCGAGATACAATTCAGTTTGGGATTCATTACAGTGTCGAAGCATCTCCTCTATTGGTTGGTTTCACTGATTCTTATTGGTCTGGTTACCGTGATGATTGGAAGTCTAGTGCAGGTTATGTGTTCGCTCTTGGTTCAGTACCTATTACATGGGCTTGCAAGAAGCAAAGTTCCATTTCTCATTTTTCAGCAAACCTAGAGTATCGTCGTGTCGTAGAAGCTAGTAAGGAAGCCCTATGGCTTCATCAGATCCTATCAGTGTTTGGCTTTTAGCAACAACATCCGACTACACTTTGGAGTGATAATCAAAGTGCCATTCAACTATGCAAAGATTCAGTGCAACATCAGCGCAACAAACACATTGAACTGCACATGCGCTTCATCCGAAAGCTCATTCATGACCATGTTCTTGAAGTGCAATATTGTTCAACAGATGATCAAGTTGTAGAGATCTTTACAAAGGCTCTCACAGAGCTGAAGTTTACTAAACTTCGATTTATGGTTGGAGTTCAAGAATTTGTCACTAAGGGGGGATAGGATCTAATGCCTCCTTCCTTCTCCTATTGTGTCATATTTGTACATCCTTCAATCCTATCCCAAGTTGTTCCTAAGGGGGGACGTTAGGATATCCTGACACATAGGAAATAGTTAATTATAACTTGGTCTAGTGTAGAGTTAGGTAAAGTGTGTTTCTTTACTATGTACTTTTGTAACTTACAATCCGACGGTCAGAATATGTAGTGATCCAACGGTTAATTCTCTCCTCGGTATTACCGACACTTGATCTATTGCTTAACACCCGATTTGTCCATGATCTCTATTTAAATAGCATGGAAGGTCATCTCTAGGGTAACTGTTCATGAGAGCAGCTTATGTAATTTTTCATTCTTTTATTAATAAATTGCCTGAAGTGGCCGCATTGGCCTAGGCCATGGATTGTTTCCCTCTTTAATGGTTTTAACCACGTCAACAGTACTGGTGTATTGGTCTGTGATCTGTTTGTGAGTGGTGTCCTTTGGTGTTCTGTCTGAGGAACCTACCTTGTAAATTCCTACATACATATCCATAGTTGTGCATGTTGCAACATTTCTGAAACAAATATTCTTTAGACAATGTTCATAAATTGAAATTCGACGTGACTCAACCCTACTTGTTACCGAGTGATGTATCCACCACTAGCTACCTGTTGTGATTCCTATTTTTAAAAATGAATATGATGGTATACTACATACTATGTGTATTTCATCCATACCCAACAACTCTTAATGTAGATTTGAACAAGATCAATAACAACATCACTGTACCAGATATGATGTTCATATAATCACTCACCTAGTTGTATGACCATTGTTATATGTGACACAAAAAATAACGAATGGAATTTCCACCTTGCTCATATCAAGGTACTCTCTTTAGTAGTCTATAGGGTTCATATGATGTCAATAGTTGTTCATTTTTATATTTAAGTAGATTTGATGGTTGCTATTTTATCATCAAAGCAACTTTTAATGGGACTTAGCTATGTCCACTTTTCATTTCTTTTATTTTTATTTTTTCTGATTTCATAATACAATCTAAAATCCTTTCCTTCATATTACTACAATTTTGAAGTTTCTTATATTCTTATTGGGAACCACTATGACTTGGGTACCTTTAGGTGTAGAGCACCTTACTCACCATTCTCATATCTGGTTGGTGGTATCCCAAGGTAACTTAATCAACCAATTCCTATAGGTTGCCAATGTTTTCTTAGGTATACCCTTGTTTTTAACTTGATGGTTTGTGTATCTACTCAAATTACTATGCTTTGTAGGTAATTTCCAGTCTTCATTTTCCTTACAGAAGTGTTTTTAACCCCCCTTTTTTTGTCGAATGCTAATTTTCCACAGAATGCATCACTGATTTTGGTGACTTTGTCCCTTGTTTAGCCTTATATATCTCCCACCACTCGTCCTAAGCTGTACTTCTTTGTACTAACCGAGATTACAAGGGATAATAACCCTGACATGTATACATGATTTTTGTTTAGTTTAGACAAAAACTTTTGCAATCTACTCCCCGGACACACAATTTTCTTAGTCGTAGTGCCTGGAAATGATGTCTTATTCATTGCACCACTTAGCCTTTATTAACATAAAAAGTGGATCACATCCTTTGCTTATACATACCCTTAGTTGGGATGGAAAATAATGGTTATTAATTAGAGGTCTCGTATCACAAGTACAAGAAGTTATTTTTGCATACCACTTCTATAATTTAACATGTGTGAATTTTTCTTTTGCCCAATTCCTTCATATATTCCTATTTTTTTGTCTATTTCTTTTAATACTAAGGTGCAACAACCAAGTAGTGGAGAAGAGATCATTCTGTTGTACCCTTCCAACCAGCGTTCTCAACTAAGCTTTGGTGGCAAGGGTTTCCAACATATACTAATATCTTCCATAGAGGGGCTTTGGAATGTAACCCCGTCAGCATAAAGACAATGTACATGATACTAGACAGATAGAAAACGAGTTTGGGAATTTTCATTAGTCAAGTTGATATTCCCCGTTAATCATGAATACGCATAATTACTGTCAATTTGCATTATCAACTTAAACTTCCAAAGTAAGCTTTAAGGCTATACAATTAAGCTAACCAACAATCTGGTAGAGTACATACCTCCATTTATGTTGGCTTGACCACGCTGAGAAAGGTTGGTGATTCAATGGTAATTACTTGGAAATTTTATATTCTTCTTCTATGTCATCCATTTCTAGACTACAGGTTATGATTATAGTAAATTTAATAGCTTGATTCATCATGAATTTTATATAAACAGTCATTATATAACAATATAGAAGATTTGTATGACACACCTAATCATGAGCATTTCCATCGCTATTGATATTTTTTGTTTTGCAGTTGTTGTTTCGCCATTGAGTTCATCATCGAGCATATAGCCTTGTTATCCCAGTCAATGCTAGTTCTCAAACATTAAGTTGTTATGGAAACTTTTAGTTGTATAACGACATTTATGATGTGTTGTTAAATTGATGCACTCTATATATCTAGTTCAATGACTTGTAACCATATTCTTTCCTACTCATTAGGTTCGAGAGTTCAACCTAGGCTCTAATACTACTTGTCATGAACCCCTTGTTCCACTCTAATAATCTGACATTTTTTCGCTCACTATAGTATACAACAAGGTTATTGGTTTCAACAATTTCTCATTATTCTGGTATAAACTATAGAATTTCCTGTCTTCCTTCCCATGAAGACTCCCTCACAAATATTAAGGGTGAAAGTGTGACATTGGGTTACACTTTTGTGGGAAATGGACTTGAAAATCTCACAATCTCAATTATTTGGCCGAACATATATATATATATATATATATATATATATATATATATATATATTGCGGCTGAATTTTCTAAATTTATTCAGTTGAACCATTATACTAATGTTTGACCGAAATTCTGACCGTCTAGACTAGCACTAATCGTTAAACAGAATTTTTTCCTGAGTTGAAAAAATCGGTTAAAATTTTTTTGGCCAAACTATTGTTTCGTCCAAATTATTTATTCGGCCAAAAAAACATTTATACATACAACGAGCCAGACCCTGCTACGAATTTTTCTGCTCTGTTGATTTTTGAACGTGGTTTGTCAAGCGTTGTGAGCTTTGTTGATTTTTTAATGTGGTCTGTCAAGCGATGTGAGCTATGTGGATTTTTGAATTTGGTCTGTTGAGCGCTATGAGGTTCATTCGTAATTTAATTTTACTTCTCTATTGAGCATGGTTGGTTTGAGTTGAAGCCTTGCCGAAGTCGAAGCCGAGCATTGTGAGGTTCGTTTGTAATTTATATTTTTTGTTTATAGGAATTTTTTATATGTTTTTTATTTTTTTGCAGCTTGGTGCCAAAGGAATTTTAACTGGTTACACTCGTCACTGGTAGCTTTCTCAACCTCTTCATCCAACCTCCTCATTCAAACCATGTAAGTCGCCCAAGGCTCCTTTATCCCTATAAATTGGAAGCTCACCTATTGAAATCTCATTTAAATATAAGAGAAAAAAATTCTACCATGCCTGATATTTATATATTTGGAATATGGATTTTTTTTAATCTCGATCAGACAAACTTGAAAATGTAATACTTCATGTAATTTCCTTAGTTATTAATAGAAAATCATAAAAACATAAAAAAACAAATGAAAAAAATTCCATGCCAGAGTCTCTATCATCGATGGCTCTCCAATACTACAACGTCTAAAGCTCCCTACCCTGATAGCGTCAAGCTTACGAAATACAAAAATTGAGTACCATTCAAGATATATAAGAGCTGGAAAATAACTTTTTCTTTTGCAAAAACAATTGCATTGTGACACTTAGGCCAAGACTAGACAATAACTTCCATTGTCAGTTCTATCCCTGAACAATAGCTTTTCAATGTCACACATCTAAGATATGACCAACATGCCACTATGTAAAGGAACCTAACATGTTGGACAAGCCAGAAAACAATTGAGCACCCACCCCTACATAAACAAAAAGTCTCTAAATACTATTCTAATTCAACTTAATCATTGAGATCATGTTGAAAAAGTTATGAGAATTAAGTAAAGGGGTGGAATAACTTCGAAGAAATTTTTGAAACCAACATGTACAAACAAATAAAATATAACATCCCTCGAATAAACTTGAACCAGCCAAGGTTATATAGCTTTATTACATTGGTAGCTTTCTCTTCATTCCTCTATTTATCTATTGATACAATATTGCATTCTAGGTTTATTAGTGCATTATAGTCCCAGTTACTAAGAAAGTTCATCCACCCCATGAGAGAAAGCATTTGTGCTTTCTAGGGATTCTTCTGTGTACCACTGTTTTGCTGGAAAAGGCAGATGTCACCCATAATAAAAATAAATAAATAAATATATATATATATATTTTCGTTTTGAAATTGCTTTTGAGGTTTTTTATAATGACAAAATCTTAGCTACTAATCCTCGTCATATATTTATTGGTGGATCCAGAAATCTAATGTCATCCACATGTCAAAGACTATAATTGTAAGAATGTGCCTTATCTTCTAGCTCTCTTTTATTTCTTACTGGTTTTACCATATCGTGTAGTATTTGCTAAAGTGCTAGATTAATTGTGTGCTAGAAAATACCTGTAAAATTTTAGTTCAATCCTCCACATTATCAATTTGTTATAGGTCACTTTTGCTTCACTTTACAGCATGACTGCCTTGACAATAATGCCTGATGGCATTACAAACATGATCTTTCCTCCTCCTATCTATACTGACTTAGCCATATAATTATTGGTCTCTTTTATTTCTGACTGGTTTTACCATATCGTGTAGTATTTGCTAAAGTGCTAGATTAACTGTGTGCTAGAAAATACCTGTAAAATTTTAGTTCAATCCTCCACATTATCAATTTGTTGTAGGTAATTTTTGCTTCACTTTACAGCATGACTGCCTTGACAATAATGCCTGATGGCATTACAAACATGATCTTTCCTCCTTCTACCTATACTGACTTTGCCATATAATTATTGGTGGATCCATAAATCTAATGTGATCCATGTGTAAAAGAATATAATTGTAAGAATGCACCTTATTTTCTAGTTCTTTGTTATTTTCTACTGATTGAACTGTATTGTTTAGTATTTTCTAAAGTGGTAGATTAACTTCGTACTTTAAATTACCTACAAACTTTTAGTTCAATTCTCCATATTATCAATTTTTTCTAGGTCACCTTTGCTTCCCTTTACAGCATGACTTCCTCTACGGTAACTCCTGGTGGCATTACAAATAGGATCTTCCATCCCTCTATCTATACCAATTTTGTCATGTATTTATTGGTGGCTCTAACGATCTAATGTCATCCACATGTCAAAGACTGTAATTATAAGAATGTACTTTATTTTCTAGTTATATGTTATTTTCTACTGATTTTACCATATCAACAACATAAAATTTGAAACGAGAACTGATACCATTACTCGTTTTTTGTGGTAGCAAAAAAATCAACCAATTTTGAAAAGTGTTGATATGTATATATATATATAGCATAGTTTTGACAGTTTAAGGTTTTTTATGTACATTATTTTTTAGAATGTTAGCGATTTACACGTTGATTTTAAAAAGTGTTGATGCTGCATCGGGCTATTTTTTAAAAGAATTATTTTTTGACTTTAAATTTTCTAATGTATTAAATGTGAATAATCATTTTCTAAAGTTAACAATTTTTGAAGTAGTTTTCTTCTTTATTTTTTTTCTTTTTGTTTTATTTATTTTTTATAGTGAGATCTAATAGTTAAAAAAAAAGGTCGATATTTTAAAGTTTCAATATTTTACATATTTATATAATGTTAATTAATTTTTCAATGTACATCAAATAATTATCTCTAAAAAACAATAATTTTTAACAATTGACATAAATGTATATAGAAAAAAGTTACACATTTTGATAATTTTTTGCAAGAAATGAGAGGTCAAAATTATAAATTTTATAGGAAAAATTTAACAAAAAATGGTTAAATAATAGTTTTTTTATTTATGAATTTCATGTCAAAAAATAATAATAGTCACAATTTTTTTCAAAAAATAATGATTCACAAGAAATTTAAAGAGAAAACCACATAATACAAATATTGAACATATAACAACATTAACTGAATAATTATTCTTCTCATAAAATGTTGAAGTCAAAACATTACAAGTATAACGAATTAATAGTTACAAAAAATGAGTTTGATTTCCGAGCATAACTTAAATTTAATCAATAATATCACGTAATCCAAACTCTTCATCTTCTAGAGTTTCATCATTGTCTTCTTCCACAATATTTTCTGCTTCGGTTTGCTCATTTTCCTTTTTTAATGGATCTTTGATGTCCGCGAATTTCTCAATGTATGCCTTTCCTACCATTCTATCTAATGGTGGTTGAGGTTCATTTTCCCTTTTTTCTACACTTGATTCATTAAAATACCCTTTCCTCAACCCAATTTATTGCATTGCATCTGAAAGAAATTGAAGAGCATTAATTCTTTGCTAAATAAATTTGCATTGTACTAAGTCTTTTTAAATGACAATGAAATTTCTTCTTTTTTTGTAGGCAATATGCTTGTGTTGTACCTAATTATCAAGCACAAAAGAAATAATGAAGTAAATTAGTATAATCACATATAAATTAAGAAAGAAGTTATTGAAATTTAATTTTATATAATAAAACTTATCTGAACCTAAGAATAAATCCAAAATCCAATCTCCTTCATTTGAACATATGTCTATAAGATAGTTAATCAATGATTGTGGTTTTTTGTAAATGTTAACTATCTTTCATTTCGCTTCTTTATCTTCAGATGTTAGTTTTCTTACAACATCATCATAAACTAGTACTTGGCTATGGCTCTTTTCATATACCCGATTAAGAAGAATAGACTTATAACTATCATCTTTTGTCCAACTTTCAACATGGCTGAACTCACAATCACTTATAATTGGTTGATCTTCATGGTTAATAAAATTTGAATTTTTATATAACATGAAATAGTAAAAGTTAAATTAACTTGTACATAAATAAATTTTTAAACATTAATCAAACATACAATTTCAGCGTCTTACCATGTAAGCTGCATCCCTGAGTTTTCTTTCCCCTTAAAGATTTTCAATAACATTGCCAATTGTGTGTCTGAATCAAATGTCACAAATCTCCATAATCGTGATTATGTGACTTATACAAATTTCTCAACCACTTTACTAAGAGCTTGATAAGTATAAGGGTCACTATCATAGTCAATGTTTGGGATATTGAAACCATGGGGAATATCTACAATAACTAGGGAATAATCCCTTTGAGGTATGCATTTAGCAATGTCTTTGCAATCGCCTTGTATTATTTGATATTGAATAGTGTCAATCCCATTCCAAATGAAATAAGAGTTGGATCAAGCTCAACATTACTAAGATGTTGATTTCTTAGTATTTCGATCTTAATTTTTTCAATAAAGCTTCTGAAACTATCTAGTGCTCCATTTGCATCATTCTTCATATTTAATGAAATAAACAAATATATGTATAAGTTATAAAATAAAAATAATATACAGATGAATAAAAATGAATGTATAAATCAACATACATTTTTAAATGCAAGATAGAAATATTTTAGTGTTGATGTAGAACTCGAATCTAGGTAGTTGCATACAACATCATCTCAGCTACCTCCATTCAAAATTTTAACCATTTGTTATTGTATTTTCATGTAAACCTTGTGACTGAATAGATAAAGTAAAAAAAGTCAATATAATGATATGTATAACAAATACTACCATCAAGAATATGTTATATTTAAAATACAATTATAGTATATAATTCGACAAACTTACTTTTCAAATTCCTCACATATTTCGTCCAACGATAATTCCCCTCACTTCACACAAGATAATATTGTTTTGACAAGTTTTTCATCCTTCACTCCTTGCAATGTTGTCCAAGGTTTCATAATCATATCTTCTAGAAGTTGCTTTATTTCAGGACTTGATTTATTGCTACTACATATAAATGGCTTAGACTTTTGACCTTCTGGTTTTCAGTGCCAATGTTCTCCCATATGATAAAAATCTCATTAATTAATTCCCATATATCTCCAGTTCCAAATATCGACTGGAAAATGTTATCAATACCTCTGAATATATCATAATGTAATTTTCCACCTTTTGAATTGATTTTTTCCTTAGTTTGACAACCTATTTCCGTACAACATTCCTTTTGAAATTACATACTAACCTTTGTATTATCCCCACCACATTTTTCTTTAAATTCATTATGAATAAATCTAACCCTTTGGATGAAATTCAGTCATCCTATACTCATTATCTGTATTATGATCCCATGCCAATAACTTTGCTTCCATATCTGTAAATCAGCATAAATGATACATTTCATTTTTTCAAAACGTGGGTTATTGGGCTATTCTTCCATCAATTTCCTTTGAGCTTCTACATAATGGTTCCCCCTAAGCACATAATAATTTTATTCAAAACATTTTGACTTATCAAATGCTTCTTTGTTGGGAACTTGAACTAGATCAACAAGATGCACATAATCAACCACATGGACATATATATTGTACCTCATCAATATCTTCAAGTTGTGAACATGCTGGTGGTGTGGCTTTCTCTTTTGATATTTAAATTGTCCTTCACTTGACTTATATATTTGCAACCGCCCTCAATTAATTTTGTCTTTGTTAAGTGATTTCGAATGGAATTTTGTTTTGTTTTAATAATACCATCCTCTAAATCAACTCCTCGTGTAATGATTTCCCTTCTTTTTAAAAATTTTCACCAAGATATTCACAGATGGCCTTGAATTTTTTAGAATGATCAACTTTTATTTCCTTCCTCCTATTTTCTTCTAGATAGGTAACATCCTCATCATCAAATAGAACAGAGACATTCTTGGGCATTTTTACTTTTTGTCTTTTATAGCTCTTCTCCTTTCTAAGTTCTAATCTCATCCTCAACAATGGAAACATATTCTTTAGCTTTAGTTTCAATTTCCTCCTCTTTAAAAATAACATGCCTATCTTTTCTATATTTATCCACTATAGGCATTCATTTTTTATCCCTTGGATGTAGTTTTGTAGCATCATGAATTACTTTTTTTTTATTTGTTTGCCATATCTTCTTTTGGCTCTGAATGGAAACTGCTGACAACATTCATAATATCTTGTTCGATAAAATAAATGTCTCCCAGCATAATTTAAAGATTTTCAATAAAATTTTGTCAAACAAAACATCATGATTCATATGTCAATAAAAACTAATTTATAAAAGATATAATGATACAGTTACAGTAACGCAAAATACTTAAATATAATTAACAATATTTACAATATCTTGTGAAATCTCATTTATGATTTGTTTACACATCTTTGTAGATTCATCTGTTGTGTCATACATTGATAATGCAAACTGATATCTAATATTGTCATGTGACTTTCACGGTTTTGTAAGAACATAAACAACTTCAGTATCCGGTATCAAACACATGACTAGTACTTTTCCCAGTACCTCATAAATTCCACTATCGTTAGGGATATCAACAAATAGATATATTTATAGGATTTATTCGCCTTCTCTATCTTTCACAAACCATATATGTTATGTATGTTTCACTTCTTGTGATTTCTTCCTGTATGAAATCAACTTCTTATCCTTTGAGACACTTGATAGATTTGTAGTTATTACCTCAGGTTTGGTTCATTTAACAGTATTTTTTGAGGATAAACCTCTAGTTTTAACAGCCTTTGGCCCAGAAAGACTCATAAAAATATTCCTTTATGCAATTTTCCTGCAAAAATAATACACGCATATATAAAAAAATAAAGTACAAAAAAAACAATAAATTAAGTAAAAAACAAAACGAAACAATATCTAAAAACAAAAAAAGACTAGAAATATGCACATCGACCCCATGAAAAGTTGGACGTTAGGTTCATACAAGGAACAAAAAAAATACATTGTTAGAAAAAAATTATTTATTTTTTCATTTGTCCCTGGTCGCTTGGCATGCCACATGCTAGGGGGTCATTGTTCCTTAGTGCCATATCATGCCTATGCCTGTGAGCAGGCACTCCTGACTATGGGCATGCCCACCCAAGGAAGAAAGGCCCTTTGGCCTACTAGGGGTCAATTCCCAGAATCGCCCCCTCGCCCACCGGGGACCAATTATGGGAATAGCCTCCGACAGGACAAGGGTCCCTTGCAGGCCAAGGGGTGATTTTGAGAGTCATCCCCGCTGGCCTGCTGAGGGAGATTATGGGAATTGCCCCCTTGGTAGGGGGCGACTAGGGGAATCGACCGCCTCGCCCACCAGGGGCCAATTCCAAGAATCTCCCCCTATTATGCCCGGGGTTGATTCTGGGAATTGGCCTCTGGTTAGGCTAGGGGACCATTTTGCATTTTTCCGAGGGTGGGCAGGACCACGTCCAGGCACGCATCACCTGACCATAGGCCTTCCCACTTGCGACACATCAGCGTGTTACATGCTATCATACCACAGGCAGGCACGCCCAAGGTCTCGAGTCCCCCTTCATCCGCCACTGCTATGACCCAGCCTACCTAGGCATGAGGGCCAATTCTAAGAATTAGCCCTTACCCCTAGGTGAGCTGGGTCACAGGGGCGGTGCCCCGAGAAAGCACATCCACATCCAAGTGCACACATCCACAGGCATTGCCTATAGGTGGACGCACTCAGTCGCGGGTGTGCCCGCCTAAGCCAGAGCTTCCCCTTGGTAGGCCAGGGTGTCGATGCCGAGAATTGACCCCCTAGCCTACCAAGGGGCCGCTCTGCCTCCGGAAGGCATGACCACAACCGGGAAACCCACGATCGGGCCCACCACGCCCACCAATGTCATAGTGGCCTCCTTCCTGTGAGAGGGATGTCAGTTAAGCTTACCTCCTGTCAATTTTTAATTTGTAAAAAGAATATAAATTTCATTAATAAAAAAGTTAAAATATTTTTTTAATTAGAATGTGTTTTTTCTGGTATTTTGTGCGAACATAACAACCCAATTGACACATAACTACTAGTAAACCTATGGGAGTTTAAGACCTACACTCAGCAAAAGGTAAACTAATCTTTCAAATGTGATAATCTTCTGTTGAATGTGTTGTTGATAACAATGTAGTTGCTCCACAAAATCACTCTAGGTCTTTAAACGAAACCTTGAAAAGTCTTGATATGATGTGAGGAATAGTGATAATAAAATTTATGATATAGCAGAAATTGCCAATTTTTTTTACTGCATGGTGAATGTGGTATTAATTTTTTTTAGAAAAACTTAACATATAAATCGTGTTATGGGGATATAGTAGTTTATTTTAAATTTGGGATAGAAGATATAATAAAAATTAAAATAATTATTCAATTCTCTAGTAAATGCTATATAGTTTAAGTAAAAGATTCAGGGTAAAATATTAATTTCATTAGAAAATTTTAGTTAAAATTTTTCAATAAATTGTAGAAGAAAATTTTGGAGGGAAATACATGAAAAAAAAATTGAGGGAAACTTTTCAGCGAAAATTTTTGGAGGGAAACTTTGGAGGGAAATTTTCATTCTTTAAGCTATATATTATCATTAGGAGAGAGTGCATTTGTATCATTCAAGCTCTTTTTTTTAAGCCATAGACTCTTTTGATACTGAAGTTTCACTTTGTGAAGCATCAACATCTTCATCACGTACCAACTCTATTCATATTGATGAATATAACAAAAATTCTTTCACTATGAATAGAGAGTCAAATCTTCCATGTAGTCATAATCCTAAGAAATATGAGAGCATCATTGATGAAGGGCGGGACGAAGAATTTCAAATAAATAAAGAGTCACCGTTCCACTTAGTCCTAATCCTATCGACTATGAGAAAAACAGTGATGAAGAGCATGATGAAGAATTTCAAATAAATAGAGAGTCACGATTTTCACTTAGTCCTAATCCTATGGCCTATGAGAGAAATAGTGATGAAGAGTATGATGAAGAATTTCCAATAAATCGAGAGTTACAGTTTCCGCTTAGTGCTAATCCTATGGACTACGTGAGGAGCAGTGATGAAGGCCAGGATGAAGAATTTCCAATAAATCGAGAGTCACAGTTTCCAATTAGTCCTAATCCTATGGACTATGAGAGAAGTATTGATGAAGTCCAGGACGAATAATTTCAAATAAATCGGGAGTCATAGTTCCCACTTAGTCCTAATCGTATGAACTATGAGAGCAGTGATGAAGGCTAGGATGAAGAATTTAAAATAAATCAAGAGTGACATTTTCCACTTAAAAATAATTCTAACGCCTCTGAGAGCAGTAGTGATGAAGGTCAGGTTGAAGAATTTCCAATAAATCGAGTCACATTGTCCACTTAGTCCTAATCCTAAGGACTATGAGAGAAGTAGTGACAAAGGGAAGGATGATGAATTTCCAGTAAATAGAGTCATGTTTTCCACTTAGTCCTAATCGTAAGGACTTTGAGAGTAGTAGTGACGAAGGGCGGGATGATGAATTTCCAGCAAATAGAGTGACATTTTCCACCGGTCTTAATCCTAAGTTCTATGAGAGAAGTAGTGATGAAGGGAAGGATGAAACACTTAGTCCTAATCCTAAGGACTATGAGAGTAGTAGTGACGAAGGGTAGGATGAAGAATTTCCAGTAAGTAAAGAGTCACATTTTCCACATAGTCATAATCTTATGGACTATGAGAGCAACACTAATAGTGCACATGATGAATAATATCCAATAAACATCAAGTCAAATTTTCCATTTAGTCCTAATTCTAAGGACTATGAGGGTAGCAATGATGAAGGGAAAGATGAATAATATCCTCAAATTCAGTGGTTCAAAACCATAGATGATCATAGTGAGGATAATATTCTGCCTAATGATGATGAAAATACTTATATAGATGATGATTCAATTATAGAGATATTGCCAACAAATATTGTATCGAGGAGTAGGAGCAGTCCTTTTCGTATCAATCCAATATGTTGTAGCTATACAAGGGGTAGAGAAGAATATCTCGCCAGAAGAAGTTCTATCAGTGCTCTTATTTCAAGCAAATGTTGTCAAAAAGACTGC
The DNA here is from genome assembly GCA_031772625.1 of Pinus tabuliformis. Lineage (NCBI taxonomy): Eukaryota > Viridiplantae > Streptophyta > Pinopsida > Pinales > Pinaceae > Pinus > Pinus tabuliformis. The sequence goes on along the minus strand of CM062819.1, from coordinate 457,587,081 downwards.
TTGAAACATAATGGATTTCAAGTTTGCATCGGAGAAAAGGAAGAGATATTTGTTAATGAATAAAAACATGAAAAATTCATATCTAGTGGGGTGCATGCAATCTACATTCTCATGCTAGAATTATCATATCGGTTCCTTATTTATCTTTAGAAAGGCTTTCAAAATGTTCCATTCAATGGGTAATTTTCATCTATCAAGAATCCAAGAAAATTTGGAAAATTATCCCACATTTTCTTCAGAAGTACATTATAAACAACACTTTGGGCCATTATCAAATATTGCAATGTCATGGATGAAATAATTATTTTAAAAGCATGGAGAGTGTATGCCAAATAGAGAGACTACACATTCCAAATAGTTTCTCAAGACGAGAAATCTGCAACTTATACAAAGAATATGCAGAAGGTGTTGAAGGAAATGGTCGATTTATTACATATCAATATTTTGTGAAGATATGGAAGAAAGAATTCAATAATGTTTGTATTCCTAAGAAGAAAAGGATGGGGGCTTGCAGTACATCCGCTTCTCTTAAATAAAAAATGGATAAATGTGAAGGGGCAGAAATAGGTAAGCATGCATAAAATTAATTTTTAAAATTGTATAGTCATCAACTATGAAAATGTATTTATTAATGATTTTATTTTATATTGTGTATATTCCATTGTTAAAGTGTTTCAATAGAATCGCGAACAACAAATAAGTGAAAGGAAAAAGTTGTACAAGCATTGAAATAAGTGTTATGATAATCCAAATAAATACTTGGGTTTTATAATTGACGCTATGGACCAGAGGAAAACACTTCTACCACAATTTGTTTCGAACACCCAAAAATTTACAAGGGGGAATTTTATTTAGTATCACTTGGTTGGTTGTATGGTCTTCAATGGGAAAATGTTTCCAAGGGTATACTTCACAGCTCCAAATATTCATAATGATGCAAATATCACAATAACCATAATTCATTATGTGCTTTATCATTGGTCTGGTAATCTTCCTAAAGTTTTGTATCTACAATTGGACAACACTTGTCGTGAAAACAAAAATCAAACTGTTTTTGGATATCTAAACATGCTTGTTGAATTGAAAATTTTTTAGAAGGTAAAGGTTGGTTTCTTTCTTGTTGGGAACACTCATGACCATATTGATCAGATGTTCAGTCATTTTTCAATCACATTGAGGAGGAAGGATGTTGGGAGCTTGCCATCATTAATTGAATGTATTAAGAAATAATACATACTAGAGCCTATTTTTGATGTGTTGGAAGAAACTGTTGACATGCGAAGGTTTATTCCAGGATCGCATGGTGAGAGAAATACATTGAACAACTTGATGGCATTAGCTTCCAACATCAATTTCATATAATAAAAATATCATGAGAAAACACTAATGTGGGGCAAGAACTATTCAACTACTGCAGAATGGGCATCGTCATCAAGTTTGACATTATTGAAATTTATTAGATCATCCAATATTTTGGTCAAATATATTGTTATTATAACTAGTCGTTGAAGTTCGTAATGCACGCAAGTAAAATAGAGATATAAATTATTTTGGTCGCCTCGAAGAAATTAAAAAATGTATATATATATATATATATATATATATATATATATATCAGTACTTCGGTATTGCTCATTCAGTTTGGTGGGAGTCTTTCAATAATAAAAGTGATATTATTTCAAGAATAACAAATGAAGATATACCTTTGAAAACTCCATTTATTTAGCCACAAAATGTGTCAAATGAACATGAGGAAAGAATCATTGTCAAACAACAACAATCTCAAGGTATTATTAATTATTCATAGGTTGAGGAAAGGGAAATGTATATCGGTCCTAGAAGATCGCGTGCATAATGTGAAGCTATGGAAGACCTTTACAGCGGTTTAATATAGGATACTAAGGAGGGTTACATGATCAAAATGCTAGCAGATGGAGATACCAATGGCTATCCATTCTGGGTTGGTAAGGTTATAAAGGTCATTACATAAATTGAAGATGTTGCAAGTGTTGAAGTACATTGGTATGCCACAAATACATACCCATTCAATGGTGTGTACAAGCGGGAGATGGTCGTTGATACAAAAATTCATGGAAAAAGAAAAATAAAGGGTACAAATATAAATCATCAATGCACAAACCTATTAAAATTTGAGGATGTTGACATACTTGTTTTTTACTTCAATTTAACAAAGAGAGGAACTCTTCACTTCAAGATGATAGAGATTCTGAAGGGGTTGTTACCAGAAGAAATAGTGTTGAGATGGGGCCTGCTAAACCCAGTCGTAAATCTAGAAGAATTTTGAAACATGAAATGGTGGGCATGCATGTGGACTCAGATGGGGCACTAGTTGATGAAAGAGAAGAATATGGAACATCTTCATCTTAATTTAGTCATTCATATGAAGATGTGAATTCTCATGGTGTGCAAGAAGATATGAGTGATTTTGAATAATTGTCTGAGACCGTTTATATAACTGATGTTTGCATCTTATATTGAAATAAAAATTTTGATTTCCATATCATGTTAAATGAAGTTATCAGTCATTTTTATGTTGGATTATATGTTATAATTATGATGAGTTTTATTGTTTAGAATATCCACAATGCAACAATAACTTAGAGATATAATTTATGTTTAATTCAATCTACAAGTATTAACATTTTGATTAATTTAGTCACGTAATTTTTTCATAATGTCATGGTTTAAATGTTTTGAAAACATAGAGTTTTTTAATTCTCTGGTTGAAAATTTTCCATTTTTTTTTATCTTTAATGTTATGGTTGAAAAAAAATAGAAATTTAGCGATGTTTAGTGTCATGTTATTATATGTTTAACAACATGGATAAAAACATATGGAATTTTAATGTGTTTTGGATCCCATTATTTAATCTTTATCATCATTACTAAAAAATGTTGAAATTATACCTCGCAAAGAAAAATGTTATTCTAACAAAAATATTAATGTGGTTTTTTCATTTATTTTGCACAAAAAATTGTTTTACTGCCATTTTTAAAATATGTTGAAAATTAAACCTCAAAAAACATCGTTCCAGAATACACACCTTCGATTTTTTGGACTGTTTTTCATGTTTTTTTTTCGGGTTTTTTTTCTATAATTTCTCGTTTTGAGTTTATAGTTCCCGTTTCAAAGTTTACATTGCTTATTATGTAGTATTTTCTAAAGTGCTAGATCAACTTTGTACTAGAAAAAGACCGGCAAATATTTAGTTCAATCCTCCACATTATCAATTAGTTCCAGGGCACTTTTACTTCCCTTTACAACATGGTTGCCTTCATGATGACGCCTGATGGCATTACATACAAGATCTTTCCTCCCTCTATTTATACAGACTCTTCTTGGAACATTGATGTTATTTGCTTCCTAAGATAAGGCAGAATACACTTAATTGAAGGTTCTTGTACTTTCTCTTTTCAAGTAGTAGTTTCTTTTTGAGATACATCTTTTTCATTTCTACTTTGTTGGTTGCATGAGATTGAAGCTAATTAGAGTGTTGGCATTGCTTTGTTATCTATCTTTTGTGTTTTAATTTGAATGTTATTGGGTTGCTAATCAGAGTGTTGGCATTCCTTTGTCATCTATTTTTGGTGTTTTTATTTTAATATTATTGGATTGATCTTTTTTACCTTGATTTATCTCATAGAGCAACCTTGATACTTCTTAGTAACATACTTTCCTTGCTTTTGTTGTTATATGTTCATATATGTTTCCTTTTTCATTATATGTAATTAACTTCAAGCTTCTCTATTTTCTTTTAACATGGGTCTTATTAGCTTCGTAAGATGACATTGAATACTCTTAATTGAAAGTCTTGTACTTGCTCTTTTCAAGTAGTAGTTTCTTTTTGAGATACATATTTTTCATCTGTATTTTGTTGGGTGCATGAGATTGAAGCTAATAAGAGTGTTGGCATTGATTTTTCATCTATTTTTGGTGTTTTTATTTTAATGCTAGTGTTTTAATTTTAAGAAGGCAACATAGATATTAAATTTACTAAAATAAACCCCGGCCTATCTTTTTTCATTTTAATTTTTTTCCTCTTTCTTAACTATATTTTGAAATAAGCATATATAAATAGACCAATTTAGACCATATAATTAAACATGTATTATATTTTTAGTAAGTAAATTTTATAACAAAATAATATAAGTGTTAAATTTACTAGAATAAAACCGGTCTATCATTTTTCATTTTAATTTTTTTTCCTTTGTTAACTATAGTTTTTAAGGAAACATATAAATATATCCATGTATGGCATATAAATAAACATGTATTATAGCTTCAATAAACAAATTTTATAACAAGGCAAAATAAGTGTTAGATTTCCAAGAATGAAAATAAAAATAAATTAATAAATACTTTCAACTTGGGTGATTTGAAGCTAAGTCAAATTAGAAGTATTTGTATCTCTAGAATAAACATAAAAATAAATTAGTAATTACTTTCAACCTTCAGTTGAGTTCAAGCTAAGTTGAATGAATTAGATATTTTTAGTTGAGTTGAATTAGAGTTCTCTAATTATCTTCTTCTTGCAATTCTCCAACCATCCAACCAAGTAGAGACAACCTTTATTGCTACCTATCCTTCTGACAACTTTGTCTAAACAATTATCTTTTGTAAAACTTAACAATACATGTATAAATATATTAAAGTCATTTTATTGAATTTATTTTTTATAGAGATAAAAAAACCCATTAAACATGGTTGACAAATGGACGTCATACATAGAAGTTTCTTGTTATCCCTATCCAGGGCAAGAGGCGATTACTTATGTGCTATGAAATATTGTGACGAACCAAGTCCTCCAAAGGAAAAGGAATATACCTGGAAGAACAACAGAGAATGGAGCATATTATATTGCATTTATAGAAGGTTTAGGAAGAGCTAGGGAGTATGGATTAATGGAATTGTAGTCTTCACCAATTCCGAACATGTGTGCAACCATATGAAAGGTGTGTACCAATTTAAAAAAGAGAGGTTAAAACAATTGCATGGAGAAGCAAAAAATACTGTTAGTCAATTTCAATCATTTAGCATAAGATATTTTGAAAATGTTAATAAAATGTCTAGTGATGTATTCTATGGGGCAATGCCAATTCAATATTTGTGTGTGAAAGATGAATTAGTGTTAAGTTCTCTATAAATATTTATTGATTGACATTGTAAGATGTCTTTGATATGTCTGTCCTTTTTAGTTATAAATGTGTCATTTTTAATGACCATGTTTTTTTTTTCAATTCTATACCAAGTGTTTCCCCACTATGTAAGCATAACTCGGTGAACTTGACATGTTTTAGAAAATTTTGTTTTTAATTTTCAAATGTGTGTGCTTCAACATTTGTGTTTTTAGTCTTGAGTATATTTTAAATGAAGAGCTTCAGATTGTTACTTTAATTTTTTGAATTCTTTCAATGTTTTTAAATACCAATTTTAAGATCTTAAAATGCATGATGTAATTTCAAGGGTTACATCAATTAAATGCATGAGCTAACTTCAAGGGTTATATCAATTTTCTGAATTTTCTTAATCTTTTTAAATAAAAATTTCAATATTTTTAAATGCTTGAGGTAACTTCAAGAGTTACAATAAATTTTTGAATTTTCGATCTTTTTAAATAACAATTTTAAAAAGAATTGTAAATGCATGAGGTAACTTTTCAAATATCATGCAACTATCTATCTATAGATATCCATATCATGGATGAGAATTCGCCGCATGATCCTTCGAGGCCAGCATTAATAGAGCCTTGTGCACCTAATAGAGCCTTGTGCACCTACTAGAGGGGAGGTCCATCATTGACAGGGTGGTGTATATATATGCATGTACTTAAATGATAAATAAGTAGAATCATATTTATGTACACATATATATTGAATTGATTTTCTTTTTTTACATGCTTTGCTCACATCAACATTCTCCGAGTGGTCATTAATCTCAGGGTGGTCAACATTCTTTGGGTGGTCATCAATCTTGGGGTGGTCAACATATTCTGGGTGGTCATCAATGTCAATCGGATCATCATGATCAACATCATTTTGGTAAATTATATTAAAAAAATTATGTTAACAAATTTGTACATGTCTATCTTGCACACTTGTATGAATACATTTGTTCACATGTTTTTATATTTATGTAATTTTATATATTTATTTAGAGGGTGAAAATGTTTGTCCAAGTAGATGTAAGCGAAGCCAGATAGTTCTAGAAAAAGGCCAGACACCAACTACCACTTATCTATCTGATATTCTAGATAAACTTCCTTGGGAGACAAATCTCCAACAATGCACATTACAAAGGTGCAAAACATACATATAGAACCGAGATTAACATAAACATACATATATAACTGAGATTAACATAAACTTATGCTAGTAAATAATTCAATTAAAATTTTGAAAGCTCTAAACATGTTTATCCACATAATTAATATTTATTTTAACCATTTTAACTACTCTTAATATATTTAAATTAAATTGTGTTCCATTCATTCTATACATTAATATAAATCTTTTCTTAAAATTCTAATGATAAAATACTTAACAAAAAAATAATATAAAGGTTAATTTTATTAGACAAAGTATTTTAAAAATGATTTAGGTACACCATTTTATATTTCTTAATGTTTGCATTTCATTTTATTAGGTTAAACACCAAATTTTTCATTGAAGATCAACTCTATCTTTTAAAAATGAGAAGTTTATTTGAAATATTTAAGAGACAACACATATAGACATTTGAAATGGATATTCTAAGTATGTGGATGGGAAAACATCATTCTTTTATATCGATACTTACGGGAATGCTTTCGTTCACAACTATCGAAAAGATAAATATATTAATATTTTATTTAAAATGATATATTACAAAAATCATCAATTAATTATAATTGTAAGTTGATTAATTATAATTGCTCCGATCGTTTGGGGAGCGTTTTGTGATTATGTTGTCAGTTTTCATTATAGGACTTCGAAGCGCAGCGTTTTATGAATATGTTGTCAGTTTTCATGAAAGGAATTCGAAGAGAAACGTTTTGCGAATATATTGTCAGTTTTCATCGGAGGAATTCTAAGCGAACCGCTTCATCATTTGATTCATCTCTATATAATCCCTAGGATTGCAGGGATTTACAGCAACGTCGAAGACAGGCAAATCTCTGTGAACTGGGAAGGGAAAAGGTTGCAGATATTGATTCATCCAACTGCTCCAATCATGACGACTCCACCAGGTTCTCCAAAATACGTTGATGTAAATCCCCGAGATTTGCGTTTCACGCAGGACAGTATCAAGAATTCCTTCAGTGAATACCTCGGCGGCAGGAAGCTGGGCGAAGCGGTGAGGGACATTAAGGATGGAAAGCTCGAATTGGGCCCTCTTCGCGTCCATAAAGGAGACGATGGCCACCTCTATTGCGACAATAATAGAAGCCTCTATGCGGCCCGGGAAGCCGGCCTTGAGTCAGTTGAGGTGAAGATAACGTCGGACGATTCCAAATCTCGCCGTTTTGGAAGAGAAATGAGGGAGAAGCTGAGTGACCCCAATTTTGTTCCCAAAGTACGGGGCCCTAGTCCATGACACCCCGGGCGTTACAACAGTTTTCAAATTCTTATGTGCAAATGGATGCATCCAGCTACTTTTTGTTTCGACTCTCCCTGTTTTTGCAACGTGGTTTAGTTTTGTGACCATTAATACATATTAGAAAGTTTGTTCGTGTGTAATTCTATGGTAAATTGTTTATCTCGACTGCGTGATCTTTTAATTTTATTGGTAAAAGTTTTACTTTTGTTTTTTATTGTAGATTTTTTTTGAGCCCGGGGTATAGTTCAGTGAAGGTAGGATTTTTTGAGTCTATAAATTTATTTTACAGTTGAGTGAAGGTATGATTTTTTGAGTCCAGAAATTTATTCTACAGTTGAGTGAAGGCACCATGTAAGTATGTCAGTGTTCAATTTGGAGTTAACACCTATCTCTCTTGAAATAAAAATAAAATATTCTCTAAATTGAAAAGCAATTAAATACAAATAAAATATTCTCTAAATTAAAAAGCAACCTTCTGTATGATAAAAAAGAATATGCTATGCATGTTTAATTAGTTTCATGTAAAGTAATTAGAAGTAAAAGAAAAAAAATGTTTAAACTTTATATTTTTCAAAAATATTTTAACACTTTATTTAGATAAATTATTTGAAGATATATGTTAACCAACTTAAATATATATATATATATATATATAAAAATGTTAAAAAAATATTTTAATGTTATATATAATAAAATATGCCATATAAATTATGAATAAAATATTTCTTTATGAATTAATATTAATATATACTTAAAAATAAAAATATATATATATCATTAAAAAATGCAATTTATACAATGAAAAATTTCACATTATTTTTTTATTTTAAAATAAATTTAAACTTAAATATATTATATATGTGATTCAGTTAAATCCATACTAATAAAATTACAATGAGTAACTTAAATCCTGTCATATATGTGTAATACAACCTCCAAATCATTATTGTTGCAGAAGGGTTAGGAATACATTTACAGGATATTGTTTCCGAATTTATGACTTAAAAAAATGCATTTTTGGTATTCTCTTGTGATTTTCCCTTTTTTTTGCGTGGGTACTCACACTGACATCTTTTTTCACTCTTACAATCTATACAAAAATCCATATAAAACCTAGCTTATTCACGTTGCTATTAACTTCTATCCTCCTACCATATTTTACGAATAATGAATTCAATGATTTTTTTTATAATGAATTTAAAACAAAAGGACGTTTGTTTAATAGCATTTTAACGAAACATCAGTACGGTATGCATTTTAACATTTTAATCAATGAATATCGATATGATTTTGATGTGAAGATTCGTACTTCAATTGTAATTTTATTTATTAAGTGATAATATATCCAAGTTAAGAATATAATTTACAGTATACAATATGTATTGACTGACTTGTCAACATTATTGTTTATTTTTGCTGCTTCATCGTGACTATTGGAAGTTTTGTGTGCATGCTTATGATTCTCGTTCATGGCAATGCATGTTGCTGCGTTTACCTCGGCATTCAATCCTGTCTATTGGGCTGCTCCAAAGCTACATATTGAAAGTTGAGATTTATATGGTTTTGAAAGTCGTAGGTTTTTTTTACTAGGTTAATTAAATTAATTAATTCAAAATATATATATATATAAGTGTCAATGTCAGAAAGTTGAGATTTATATGGTTTTGAAAGTCTAGTCGTATTCAATTATTAGTTGTTTGGTTGAGATTTATATGGTTTTGAAAGTCTAGTCGTATCCCATTATTAGCTGTTTGCTCTCATTCGATGGTTCTCAGCGACTAGTTTTTTTTTTTCATTATGTTAATTAAATTGATTAATTAAAAAAAAGACTATATAATTAAGTGTGAATTTTATTTTTAAGAAATGTAATATTAATAGGAAATAGTAAAATAGAGTAAATCTCTATTGTTTAAAAATTTGTTGGATACTTTTTTAGATTTATATATGTATGTTTTTTTTCTTTCATAATTTTTGGGCAAGAAATTTATTTTAATGCTTATCATAGATTGATGTCTATACACATTCACTAGTCATTTAATTCATATAACTCAGCTTATAAGTAATAAAATGGTATGTTTTACCACCTTATATTATGATTGTTTCTAGAGGCCCATTTTAAAACCTAGTATAAGGGCTATGTGCCATTTTGTCCATGCTCAATGTGGAGTTGACATGTGTACCCTTTCAAATAAAAATAAAATATATTATAAATACAAAAACAATGTGATTGGTTTTAAATGAATACACATATTTGGTTAGTTTTAATTGAAAGCATAGTAAAACACCAATATTCCACTTTCATTCTAGCTTAGTGAGCTTGGTGGTTTGTTAATATTACAAAGCAGTATGAAAGAGATGTGATGAAAAAATCACTTTAACATTCACTTTAACTCTGAGAGCCATAAATACTAGCAATTGCACCACATGTTGCAATGGAAAGTCCGTAAAGCAGGAGCTGTTTATGTGAGAAAAACTTTGAAATTTAAATTTTACAGAATTGAGTTATATCATGGATTATAATTGCAAGATGGGTTCATTACTAGAATTACCACATGTAGAATTAGCAGACTATTTTATTGAATGTTTCATCATTTCAATATTGAATAATTGAGTGTTTGCAAGGAAAAAATCACAAGCTTGCCTCATCTTTACAAGTCCAGAGCTCAGTTACACAAGTATGTATAATATTAGCAACACCATCTAAATCATCTAGAATATAATTCTATGGATAAGGTGTTCTATGTTGTACAAGTAGACTTCAACATAGTGTTAGATACAATGTAAGAAGATTTAGATGTTAATTAACGTGGATTCCTCTTCCCCGTTTTGCTTACTTTAGGCTAACAATGGGAAGACATAAATATGTAAAATCATATGAGAATCTTTTTATTGGAAATGACCAATCCTACCCATTCTAAGAACAATAATGAGCGATAATATATACACTAAGTGGCAATTTATCAATGCAATTAAATAGCCTTTTTAAGTTCTCTCTACCAAATGTTTTCATGTCAACAACTTCTTCACTACTTGTAAAAATCCACATGTCTATGTAGTTTGTACCAAAAGTGGCTTAGGTTGTGGGCTCTAGGAATCAAATCTTTCTAGAGCATACATGAGGAGTCTGGTTAAACAACTAGCCTCATCTAGAAAGCATGTAATTCTTGGGTGCTTGTAACCCAGATCGAAAACTCTAGTAAAAGAAGCTTCTAAGATTGACATGTGCTCAAACTCCAACACATATTGATCAAGGAAATGGAAAGATGATGAAGCTTTCATCCAACTTAGATGAACAAGCTAAGGAAGCCAAGAAAATTCTGCATTCCAAGCAGAAAAGTCAAGAGCTTAATTTGTCTATGTTGTTTTATTTGTATTTCTTACCAATTGGATGTGGTTGTTTGAATATCATGACTCAAGATCTAGAGGATGTGGAGGAATTGTTAGAGAAGTTGTAGAAGGTGTGAAACCCATGCATTTATTTTAGAATTTTTGGGGTTTGGATCCCATCAGGTCACTTTCTGGTTCTTTCTTTGCAGCTTGCTTCTAATCATAGCAATGCCAGAAGCCAAGGAGCAATTATCTAATAACATCAATTTTTTTATTTAATGTATGGCAACTATGATAGCAATGAAAAAAGTCACTTTTCAAACCTAATATCTTCCATGTTGTATTCTTTTGTTTCCCAAAATTGGTCATATATTGATTGCATTTTGCACTTTTATTGACAAAGATGGATACAGAGAAAGTATTGTTGATTTTAGCTACATTAATATATTTAAAGTTCCATACATATTTTGAATCAAAGATTGAATTCAATCCTTATGGTTAAACTTGAATTCCATTTTTATTGCTTACCTTCACACCTCCATTCTAGCAAACCCCTGAGTCTTCTACTGATCTTGTAATCAGTGGCTCATCAATATCACTCACCTTCATACAAGGTGCACACACATTACAGTATCAATTACTTATAGATAGAGAGCAATTTGTCTTAGGTAGCCATGGACGTTATAATTAGATGAATTGAAATTTTATCTTTCCATGCATTTCCCTTTCCATTTAGAAAAAATAGGTCACATTCAATTAATAAAGTAATTACAAACCAACAAAAAAATGCAAGTACTAAATTATCTTGATATAATCATTTATATAATGACGTGCATCACTTCTTCTACTAATTATGAAATACATATAAAAACAATTAATCAACCATGACAAAAATAAATATAACCATTTAATAAAAAAACACTCATAGTTTTAATGTCAACAAATAAATGATATATATTTAAAATATTTTTAATGTTATAAATTTACATGAGAAATTGTTTTATATATATATATAGATAGATAGATAGATATATACACGCACTAAGTATAAAAACTATACTGTATTTTCTAATATTATTATTTTTTTCCAAATTTCTAGTGTTGCAAATTTACATGATGGATTTCTATTGAAGGACACATAAAATGTTATCATATACCAAGCATAAGAATTATGTTTTTATTCCAAAACCATTTTTCTTTGGGGAGAGATTTCTATACACTTGGATTAATAAGGTCGGGTGTCCATAAATTACAAAATTGAAAAAATAATATTCATTAATGCTATAAATTAAATTCATTTGTTATTTTGGGTGAATGAATTCTCAAGTGATTCATTTGTTATTTTTAGTGAATGAAGTCTCAAGTGATAGTGAATGAAGCCTCAAGTGATAGATAGTAATTGAAGTTTTCATAAGAAGACTCAAAGTTAACTATGATTATAAATATATTTAAAAGGAGAGATATCTAGGATTATTTTGAATATTTACATCGAAAGTGTTCCTTTTGAAACAGTTCACCTGCAGATATTGTCTACCCGAAATTTGTCTGGATGTACACCGACGACTTCTGTCCCGTGGTATGCTCATAATTGTTGGAATCCTTGTTCCATTGGGGCCTCCACATGTCTGGCGTAGAGGAAACAATTGTCATTATTTTTTCTTTCCACCGTTGGTTGGAGCTGCGCGTTGTTCGTGCTTCGTCATTTTTTTTTAAACAAGTTTTGAGAGTTTTTAACCTGTGAGGTTTCCGAGGCCGGGAGAAAGCGTGAATATAATCATGACCATTGAGCATTCTGTTATGGTGAAATTGAACACAAGTGAGTGAGAGAGCTATCTCAGGAGTGGACATGCATGGCAGGGCAACAACGGGATGCCTCAGTCAATGTACCACATCATTTTCAAAGGCATGAGATACAACATGGTCTAGTACACAGGCAAGCGAAGCAGTTCAGGGTGAAATTCCTGTTGAACCAGAGGTAAACACGCAAGCCTATGTGAAATTCCTGTTGAACCAGAGGTAAACATGCAAGCACAAAGGTTGCGAGGAAGGAAAACAATTCTGGATTTAATGATGAGGGTTGAAAGAGAGGTCCAAAGCGAGCTGGAGAGACTATTAGAGCATCGGGCAGTTTCAGACTTTTCACATGGAAATCGTATACAGGTTAGTAATATGAGTTAGAATTGATGATTTACTTGGGATCATGTTTTTTTATATTTTGTTTTCTTTTTTTCAAAGATGCACAAAGTAAATTAGCGACTACTAATTATTATGAAATTCTCCACGTAATTTTATGATGAACACTTTTTTAATAAGCTTTCATTTCTACTCAAAATGAACATGTTTTTCGTCCTAGAGTCATTTTCCCTTTGCCTATTTGTCTATTTTATTGAGAATTGTTGCAATGATACTATTGTGTATTCCACGGATTATGTTGCTTTGGTATGAAGATTTTGTAATCTTAGTTAACCATTGTGTTATAATTTTCTTTTAAGGATTATTTTTTTAAACATCACTTTTTGTCTAGTCATTTTATCATCAGCATATATTCAGCTTACATTCACTTTCTGATATTTTCAAAACTTATTCCGTAACAGTTCAATTTCTACTCAGATATTCATTTTTGTGCACAGTTACATGCTGAATAAAAAATAAGCCTTATATTTCTTGTTGGCATTGCTTCAAAAGGAATGCCTCCGCGGTCCTACTCTCGCTGAAGCGAAAATTCCGCCATCATATCATGATGTGGCCAGACCCCTACAGATTTCCTTTGTCGAATTCCCGGTAATGAATCCTCCCCCGGCTGTGCTGCAAGTAATATGCCTATAAACATATATTATTTCATTAATCACTTAGGACCCCAATTTCTTTGAGGTGTATGTCACCGCTGCTCATTCAAGATGTCGTAGATCTTTGCTTATACATAGTCACGATATCATGATCCTTGAATACTTATATGTGCCCTGCCACCAAGTATCTCGCCCTCTTAATCTTATCTATGGCTTTGCATGGGGTCGTAGATCTTTGCTTATACATAGTCACGATATCATGATCCTTGAATACTTATATGTGCCATGCCACCAAGTATCTCGCCCTCTTAATCTTATCTATGGCTTTGCATGGGGTTTAGTGGTGTAACTAGGTGAATGAATCCAAACCTACTTATTATCATTGTAATGAGGCTTAAAATGCATACAAACCCATGTGGTATACCATTTCTATCCTCAGAACCTCAATGTGATATGTGGGCGATGCCTTATATTTTTCGTTCCGTCCTTAAATTATCTTTAGTATGCAACCTATACCTCGCATATAGTTTTAAATACACCGAGTTGATTAGGCTCATTATTGGTTCAAGGTTATTCGTGGATAATTAATGTTATTAGTAGTGTTAACTGATGGAGATAGTATTTGTGACCATAGCCACCATTCCCTACTTTTAGTGTCTCCATACTTTAATTAAATTCTCCCTTGCTCCGTCGTAGAATGGTAAGGAAGAATATACGCTTGGAGAATGACGTGTCCAACACTACCAGGCCGACGGAGGGCCAACGCAGCACACCCCATGTGCCGGTCACATGGGCAGCGTCTGAATTTTGTTTTCCGTGTATAGCTCAGGTGGCATGAAGCGTTCCTTCAATTGCAAATATCTCTCTTCCATCCATAACATTTCTGTTTCTCTTTACTTCTGTCCTTTATCGGTTAAACTATACCCTGTTCTCTACCATAATGATAACCGAGAGGTTTGAACAAGTTCCTTAGTTACCCCAAGTATGCGTATGCACATCATCTGTTCCTTGTTCTGCAAGTGCAAGACTGAGAGACTGAGGTTATCAATGGCCTACGACTTCACTGTTGTGTTATTACCTCTGGTATTATTTTTTATAATGACTGCAGAGCGATGTGTAGTGTAGCGCGCCGCCTTTCTCCTGAAGGTGAAATTCTCGGGGTTTAGCTCAAAAGATGCCATAACCAGATTCTCAGTGAGTGATGGAGACTGCAACATTTCTTGATGGCAATCTCTCCCAACCTGTTTATCATGTCAGGGAATGGTATTGATTCAGGTTACCCTACCTGTGAATCATTTCTTATCTTTTATACCCGTATTGGGATTGCATCATGCACACATTCCTTCTTACTGGTTATAGTAGTTATATTAACTTTACTATGGCGGTTTCCAAGTGTATGGGCATCAACCCCTTTTGTCGATATTTCAACAAAGGTTCGGTTCGTGCTCTCCTATTGGCACGATATCTTTACCACCAAGGAATATTTTAATAGGTAAGGTGCATACTTGACTCTGAGGTTAATATGAATTTTATCTTGGGCATGCTTATCTGATGTCTCTTATGCGTGTCTATGGTTAAATTTGTTTTTGGCAGGGTTCTGAACCTAACTCATGGAATGGTGGTGCTATGGTTGGCGGTGCCCTCATTACCCTCTTCTATGCGTATAAGAACTACCATCCCCCCAAGGAAATTTGGTTCGCTAGTAGGTGCATCGACGGCTTCCTTTTTCCACTTGTCGTTTTTATCAATTCATGTTACCAATGATTAGGTTTCATTTCTTGGTTTCTCTTTTTGTGTACGTTTCCTAATTTCTTTGCTCTTGTGGCAGAGACTCAGACGTCGTTACCATGTTAATTCTCTTTCTCACAGGTAATTTGCGTCCTCTTCAATGGATTATTTATATTTCCCGCATTAATTTAAGGTTATAAACTTAGTAATGTTTACTTGGGTGCCTTTCTTCTACATCTTGCAGATACACTCTGTTCCTATAGTGTTTCGCTAGATTTATGAACTTTATACCACGTGTGGGTGCCATTGATTAATAATTTCAACATTTAGGGCATTCCAAGTTTGTTACTACTCCTCAGCGAGGATTTCGGCATAGTTACTTTCACCATGCTCCCTGAGATACATGAAAAGAATCATTGGCATGTTGTAGATGTTTGTTGTTGCAAGACTTTGTGGATTTTCCTTTCCATCGAAATCTCAACTGGTAGCTTCTATCAATAGCGACTTGTCGCTTTCGTTGGATGCTAAACTCACTGGTTGTAATTTATTAAATTCAAGTGCCCCCGATTCCATAGTTTTGATTTTGTAGGCCAACTCTCTGATACTGTTTCACTACCGTTAAATAATTTGGGACATCTTTGGATAATGATGGCAACAAAAGTTTGAGATGTAAATATGAAATTTCGGACCTGCCTTAGCAAATTATTTTTCTTGCAGAATATGCTTGGTATGTCACCCCTTGAGTTAGATGGATTATAGTTTATTTTCATTGCGCTTACTACCGATTGGGTTTTTAGCCTGAACGTTTTACTCCGTCTTCATTTTTGTATATTGTATTTGGCTAGCTTGACGAACAACTGCACTCTATTACATTCGGTGAATTCTCATTTTGAATTGCTATGAGCATTCCGAGTTCAATTCGGTGGTTCCAACTTTTAAAAGTTTAGGAATCGCGATAGTCACAACAACATGGTAATAAAAAGACTAATTTATTGTTATTATTATTTCCTGCATTACCTACATGGTTGTTGTTTGTCAATTTAATTATCGAAATTGTTACCTGAATTATCAATCAGAGTTGGTAAGCTTGTGAAGTGCAACTGCACTATATATGCTAGAAGTCCTTTTATTAGATCAGATTATTAATGTGCATGATTGAGTTATTGAAATTTACTTCTAAGGATGTTATTTATTCCTATATTACTCTTCAAAGAAAAATGATTTAACACATTAAATATTCCTACTTCTTTCTAGTGAAATAAAAAATGCTCTTCACACTTGAAAAATGAAACTTAAAGAAAAATCACATTATTGCATTAAGAAAACTTAATTGATCTATTGCAACACAAATTTAATCTAAAATCAGAATCATTCATCTAACATTCTAACAATACTTTGCATAAAAACCAAAATGAAATTAACTTTTATTCAAAATGAAAACCACACATTTACTTATTATCAATCACTCATGCTTTGAAATGAAAATCATAAAGAAATCACACATGCTTTGAAATGAAATATTGTAAAATGAAACTATAAAGAAATCTAACTCTGAAATGAAACACTTTGTAATAATAAGGAAATCTATGAAAAGAAATTACATTACCATTAACATCGTTATACATCAACTTGAAAAAGGAACGATTAATGAAATATTGTTGTCCTTATCTAAATGAAATCAAGACTACAAATCAATTCTAAAAATGTATGAACAACTCCAATAAAAGATAAAGAAAAGATATGTGAATGCATAACCTTCATTGTTTGCATGCGCCCTCTACAAACAAGCGGTCATAGAACTTCAATCGAACATTCAGCTATGCATTGGAACTTTAAAGGATTTTCTTCATTAACATTGTAAAAAAAAAGTTTTAAAACATCACTATCACATACCACGTTGACTTTATCCTTTGACAATGCAATCGAACAATACTTTTGATGATCTGGTTTGAATGAATATGAGGAAACTGTTAAAGGAATGAATCTCCACCTGGCCATATATTTCTCCTCTTAGTTGTCACCTCTGATTCTAGTAAACCATGGAATCAACTACAGAAACATAGATTAGTTGCAGAATCATGTGAATTCCGTAGCTAATACAAATATTAACTCAATAATAAGGAACATTATAAAATATGAAATATAATACAATCAAATACCTTACCATGTCAAAAACATTGTATTTTGATGCCTATTGAGTTGATGATGATGGTTAAGGAAAGGAAAATAAGTAAGGGAGAGTGTCAAAATGAAGCAATCATGAGGCTCAACATTCCCCCACATGGAGGCCATTGCATGTCCTCATGCAAAAATTCAAAACTAGAAATATTTATATGTCACTGCTCTCTCACAGAAACTTGGGCCAGAACATCCAAGTTTTTCCTTCTTATATTCTTTCTTGCAATTGTCATTATGGTCTTCTTCATCAAAACCCTGCATTTTAGACTCATGACCTTCTTTCTTAGAGATTCATTCTTCTTCTTCAACTTTTTGTTCTTTCCACACCATAAGCCCATATGTAGAAATGTAATCATTCTCAGTCCTTTGTATCTCATTATGCATCTTTAATGTCTCATGCTTTTTCTTCATATGTCTATTCAATGTCTCCAACTCAAAGAATTCTTGTTTCAAAGTTTTTACAAGTGTAGGTTCTTGTGGAATGTTAGACTGGATTTCACTTTCATGAACTGTGGAACAAGATGCCTTTTCTGTAGTCCTTCTCTCTAGTGACTCAAAGTAGTCATAGATTTCTTGTTGTACTGGATCTATTTGTGGTGTTCTTCGGCCTAGGCTATGAATAGGTGAGATGATAGTAGGTGATGGAATTTCCATCTTCTCTTCTTCTTCCAAATTAAAATCTATATATTGTTGAGATGGTTTTTTACTAAGCGTGTCATTTCTTCTTACTTTGATGGAAGAGGGTTTTTATTTTTAACTCTTTTCTTCTCTGTTTGAGCTTCCTCTATTTTCTTGGATGCGTTTTCTTCCTTTTTACTAGCTTTCTTTCTTCTAACAGATTTCCTTTTAAGGCTTCCTAAAATTTCTGCAATAGGAGTCTCATCTTCTAACTGTTCTTGTGGTTGTTGTTGAGGTAAGTTTTTAATAGGATTCTTAGATATTCTCTTCCTTAGTCATTTTTCTTTCTAACTATTTCTAACTAGGAAGCTATCACAATTATCTCCTAGTCTTTCAAGATGAAATTCAATGAGTATTTTTATAAGTTCATGGTGATACATGGTGTTTTCTATGAATTGGATCCTTTTTTGAACATTCCCAGACATTTTCCTTAAGATATTTAACAAAAAATAAGGAAGATTGATTTCATTCTCTTCGAGAAAATTCATCATCAAATGAATGTGGTAAAAAAACATACAACCAAATCTTCCTTCACAGGTGACAAATTTCTGAATTACTAGCAACAAATTTCTCCATTTACCCTTAAGTGTTGTACTAGGAATTCCTTTCTTAAAAATAGTGATATCCATACCTAGATTTTTCAATAAGGTCTTCCATTCTTCACCTTCAATGCCTTTGTTCTTATCCATTTCTCTCAGACTCTTGACAGTTTGGTTGCTTCAGGAATAAGATATTTTTTCATTGCAAACTTGATGTCTCCAATTTCAACCTCTACG
Source organism: Pinus tabuliformis (assembly GCA_031772625.1). Classification (NCBI taxonomy): domain Eukaryota; kingdom Viridiplantae; phylum Streptophyta; class Pinopsida; order Pinales; family Pinaceae; genus Pinus; species Pinus tabuliformis. The sequence continues at coordinate 457,568,011 of CM062819.1, read as the reverse complement.
CCATCAAAATCTCTAGCGAATGATTTAGTCACTTCCTTGTTAAAACCATCAAAATTTTCCACGAACTCTAGCCACTGTGCTTTCTGTAGCATTTCCTTCACCTACGGATATCCTTCCATGAATTTTCTTCCATTTGGTTATGTTCTTACTATGACACCCATGGTTGAGAAGTTTTACCTCAGAATTCGCTTCTTGACAGGGTATGAGTTAGGGTTTCAGGATAATGGCTTGCGTGAGAGTATAAAAGCAAGTGAGGGTAGAAACACGTGAAGTGATCATTAGGATATGAATGCATGTGAGTTGGGTGATTTCAACAATGAATTCAGAATTTGAGACAAATGTTGTGTAATGATGAGGGATGAATGGGTGATTTACGACTTTTTATTTGATATGACAATATATTTTCATTTCACTTTTGGCAATGATGGTTTTTGAAACGACAGTATAATGTCCATATAATTCATACACTAATGTTTTGACCCTTATTATTAAATTAAATATTTGCATACCTTTTGAATTGATGATTCTAACATTTGATTGCTCCTTTTTGTATTTCCTTCAGGTGCTTCTGAGGATGGATTTGATCATTTCTTCAATTTCTCCAATTAGTAATTCCTATGAAACGTCAGCTGCAAAATTCTATCAAAGCTACATATTCTTAGAAATTCTATAGCTATTTTATTCTAGAAAGAAAAAGAGGGACAAAAATAAAATGGGAATGGGAAAGAAAATTTAGAATGCCAAAATTACTTGGTTTTCACCCTAAATGTTTTGTACAAACATGCCAACATTGTTGGTTTTCATGTTTATATATATATATATATATATATATATATATATATATATATATATATATATATATATATATATATATATATAAGTAAAGTTGGATGAGAAGGAAAATCCTTCTTGACCAACTAGAAATCAATGTTGTCTTTATGACTCAAGTTGGAGGAGAAGGAAAATCCTTCTTAACTAACTGGAAATTAGCGTTGTCTTCCAAATGTTTGATAAACTCCTCCTTTGTCAATGGCTTATGATAGATTCTTAATCGATGACTATTCACAAGAAAGGAGGTCCTTTATTCATCAATAGTTATAATCCTAATTGCACCATTATCAAAGATTGTTTCAATCTTATAGGGCCCAAGCCAATCAATTTGAAATTTCCCTTGGAAATCTTTGAACTTTGAATAAAAAAGTAATCCCCAATCTCCTGGCTAGAGCTTTATTTATTTGATATATTTGTCATTGCATTTGGATCTTTGTTGTTGAACTATATTGGTTCTTTGTATTACATCTTGTTTTATCTCATCAAGTTCATTTAGCTACCCCAATCTTTTTTTTTGTGCTTCTGAAAGATCAAGACCCAATTTAACTATTTTCTTGAAACTTTTCACTTGAAACTAAATAGGAAAAAGCACTTGCTTCCCATAAACAAGTTCATAGGGAGTATGCCCTGTAGTGTTTCTCCATGTGGTACAGTATGCCCATAAAGCTTCTGGAAGCTTTTCTGCCCAGTCTCTTCTATGTAGATCCACAATTTTGGTGAGAATTATGTCAATTACTTTAATGGTGGACTCCACTTGTCCATTTTCTTGTGGATGGTATGGAGTGGACTTCCGATGTTTGATTTTGTACTCCTCCATTATCTTTTGTACCAACTTGGATGTGAATTGAGTACCTTGATCTATTACAATTTCCCTTGGGACACCAAAATGAGTAAAAATATCCTCGAAAAGAAATGAAACTACAACATTTTCAGTATCAAAAGGAAGTGCTTTAGCTTCTACCCATTTTGTAACATAATCAATGCAAACAAGAATGTACATTTTCTGTCTCGATGGTGGATTGATTGGACCAACAAAATCTAGAGCCCATTTTTCAAAAGGCTCAATAAATACCTAAGGCTATAGAGGCATTTCATCAAAGGGAATAGGTTTCCCCATCTTTTGACAATTATCACATTTCTTAACATCCTTCTTGGAATCCTTCTAAAGGGAAGGCCAATATTATCCTAAGAGAAGGATTTTGTAGGAAGTTCTTTTGTCAACGAACTGTCCTCCACATGGCTCATCATGACAAGATTTCAATACCTCTGGTACTTCATCTTCTCTAACACACCTTCAGTTGATCAAATAAGGACCTATTTTATACAATTCTTCATTTGTCCATGAATAAGATGCACTAATTTGAATTACCTTCTTTTTTCTCGAAGAGATAAATATGATGGTAACTTCCTTGTAGCCAAATAATTAGAAATATCTGAAAACCAACGTGATTTAGTAGATATTGCAAAAAGATATTCATCAGGGAAATTGTCTTCTACAGGTACATCATTATTATCATTTTGAATTCTAGACAAAAAGTTAGCAACTGTATTTTGTTTCCCAATTCGATCCAAAATAGTGATGTTAAACTCTTGCAACAACATCAACCATCTTGTAATTCTACGATTAGTGATAGGTTTATTCATTAAGTACCTAATTTCAGAATGATCTGTATGTACAAAAGTTTCGTAGCCAGTAATGTAATGTCTAAATTTATATATAGCATGGACAAAAGCTAAAAACTCATTTTTTGTTATAGTATAATTTAACTATGCAGGAGTCAAAATTTTACTGGTGTAATAAATGGCATAAGGAGTTAAATCCTTTTGTCCTAGCACAAATCCTAAAGTTGTGTTTGAAGCATCAGTTGAAATGTGAAAAGGTAGTTTCCAGTTTGGTCCTCCAAGAATGGGTGTTTCAGAGATTTTCTCCTTTAATGCTTCAAAGGCCTTTTGGCAATCAGAATTCCAATTGAATTCACAGTATTTTGTGAGAAGTTTGAAAAGTGGAGATGCAATTTTTGTAAAGTTTTCTATGAATATTCAATAGTAATAGTGAAACCAAGAAAAGTTCCAACATCATTGTTGGAATTGATAATTTAGAAATAACTTCTACTTTAGATGTGTCCACTCTAATTCCATTTCCTGAAATATGGTGTCCTAAAATAATTCCCTCAGTAAACATCATAAAACATTTTTCATGGCTTAATGAGATATTTTCCTGTTTACATCTAATGAGAACTTTTTCCAAATCTTTAAGAGCTTCCTCAAAATAATTTCCATAAATTTTAAAATAGTCCATATATACTTACACACAATCATGAATTAGATCATAAAAAATGCATAATACTGCTCTTTGGAATGTTGCAGGTGCATTACATAATCCAAAAGGAAGTACTTGGTAAGCATAAGTTTCCCATGGTAAGGTAAAAGTAGTTTTATCTTGGTCTTCTACGGCTACTTGGATTTGATTATACCCACTAAAACCATCTAAAAATGAAAAATATTTATTTCCTGCCAATGTATCTAAAACCTGATCTATAAAAGGAAGTAGAAAGTGATATTTTAAAGTGGCTTTATTCAATTCCCTATAGTCAGTACACACTCTCCATTTTCCATTTTTTTTTAGGAACAATTACTAAGGGTGAAATCCATTGACTGTTTGATATTGGATATATTAAATTAACATTCAATAGTTTTTGTAGTTCCTCCTTAACAATTTCCCTTAGATTTGGATTCATTCTTCTTTGAGGTTGTCGAATTGGTTTGACATTTCCTTCAATGTACATATGATGTATACAAGTATTATGATAAATGCCCTTCATGTCAGTACATTCCCATGCATAGGCAGAGGAATGTTCTTGTAACATCTTTATTAATTCTTTCTTTTGAAATTCTTCCAAATTATTATTGATATTCAAAGTTTTTTCTTGAAATATTTCAATTGTAAAATTGCCAAATTTTTCCATAGAATGCAAGGATAGTTGACGAGATGATAAATATTCAATATTACATTATTCTTGAAAACTCTAACTAGATTCAAAATATGATGAAGATTCATTATTTTCCATCAAATTCAAAAATTGATCTTCCTCATCTATTTGTGAAGTGGCAAAGATTGGTCTTATATCAATGTCATCATCAATCCATGCTTCATTTTCTGCTTCTATTATTGCTTTTGCAGGTGGATAAAATGTGAATTTCTTTGTTGAGCTCCCATCAGAAATAAACATATCACCAGATCTACAACTTATAAAAGCATCAGCTATAGCTAGCCATGGTCTTCGTAGAACCAATGGATGTCCTCCTAAGTTATTCTTAGGTGTTAAAATCAGAAATCGACAAGGTATTCCCAAGAATATATATATATATATATATATATATATATATATATATATATATATATATATATATATATATATCTTCTAATGCACCATCAGGTTGATTACATATCTATCTGCCAATTGTAATAGTGTAGGTGTGTATTGAAGATTAGAAAGTTTTAATTGACTCATAGCTTGTTTACTCATGATGTTTATAGTTTCTACTAGATCAATCAATGTATTTGGGATCTCTACACCATTGATGTGTGTTTTCACAATGGGACTTCCTAGATCAAGATATTTGTGAATTGTTGTCTTACCTATCATGATATCTACAATTTTTCCAACAAGTTAGATTCTTTTGACTTCTTTTCTTTTTTCTTCCTAGTCTTTTTATGCTCAATTCCCTAATTATCTTTGCAAAAATTAGTATTTATTTAATTGCTTGTAGCAAAGGAATTTTTATGCAAACATTCTTTAGTTCATCTAACATGTCATAATCAAGCAATAAAATTTGTTTTTCTACCCCTTCATCAACTTTTAATCTCTCAGGAAAAGGTGGTTTTAAAACATATACTAAAGGTTGTTCCATAATAAGAGTTGAGTTATTTGAATGTGTTGGAGTAACTTTTTTTTGAGTTTTTTTCTTTTTCATTAAGAGACTTCTCCTCTTCAGAGATCTTTTCTTTTTCACTTTCCTGAATAACAACTGATGGAAACTTTTTCTCTAATATTCTATCAGATCTAAGTTGAACATTGTGTAGATCTAGTGGAGTTATCATGTAAGTTTGAAAATTTTGTCCTTTAATATTGTAAACAGGTTGTGAGTTTTTATTATTGTTTGGATTTGGGAGTGGTTGGGTAGGAAATTAGTTTGGACTTTGAGGCAATGATAATGAAAGTTATGGATTCAAATTTTGAGGTTGACTTTGTTAAACAGGTTGAGGATAATATTATGGAGGAAAAGTAGGATATGATTGTTGAATATGTGGAAATTGAGGATATTGAAGATGTTGAGGGTAATTTCCATAAGGATTTTTCCATCCTTGTGACCAAGGTTGTGGCCAAGATTTTCAAGGAATTAGGGCAATCCAATTACTTTGTGATGATTGTTCAAATGGTTGAGTGTTAAAACCTTGAGTTATATTTAGTTCTAGATTCTACCAGGGTCCTTTAGCAATAAAACAAAGAGGGTCTACCTGATTTGGCATTCCTTCTTCTTGATAGACAAATTTAATACTTGGTGTTGAGGGAAATTATTTTGTATCATAATTTTCTACACATATAACACAAGTTTCTACACTCTTTAAATCAAGAGGACATTCTCTCAATGCATGTTTCCTTCTGCACTTAGGGCAAGAAATGGACAATTCAACATTTTCATATTTTTGCTTGTTTTGTATTTTAAGGGTGTCAATTTGTTCACTAAGACTCCCTAAAATATTTTTTTTTAAATTATCATGCAAATTTCCTAATTCTTCTCTACTTACTATCCCATTTGCAGATTTATTAATCCTTGAAAAAATAGGATCTCCTGGATATTTCCCAGTTCTTGCTTTTCCTCTTGAAATGTGTATGAATAACTCACAAATTTCTCCTAGTGACAACTGATAAATGTCTCCCTTACCCACTATATTGATAATATCAATTCACTCATCTCTAACGGATTTCAACAAGAGAGTTTTCAAAGTTTCTTCATCTAGATTATTCATTTTTTCCCTTTTAACATTATAAGCAAATCTTTCAGCGAAGTCTTCAAGATTTTCATCGTCTTTTTGTATCATTTTAAAGACTTCATCCTTACTATTATGGGGCATACAGTAGTCCTTATATTTTTCTAAGAATGTAGTTTTCATTTTTTCCCATGTTCTTATGGAGTTTATTCCTAAAGTCATAAACTATTTCAATGTTGCATCTTTAAGGGTTGCAGGGAATAATTTCAACTTTTGAGCATTATGAAGATAATCATATGATCCACACAAGACTTCAAATTCAAAGAGAAATGTTTCAGGATCTTCACTACTTAGTCCATGAAAGTTTGGAAGGATAGAGGGTGAGATATTTTTCATTGTCACAATATTATCTTCATCGAAGATAGGAAATCCAAAGGGTTCTGGATTTATATCTTCTCCTCTCCTCCTCCCTCTTCCTCCACCTCTTCCACCTCCCCTATTTCCTCCTCTTCCTCCTCCAATCCTAGGTTGTTCACCATTAAAATTATGTACCTATCCTTCCCCTTCTCCAATCGTTGCATATTCTTTAGGACTAATATAGGGTTTGAGTTCCAAAATTGGTTTTCAGCTTCCTCTAGTTCTTATGGTTCTTCTATCAATGGTTTGTTAAAATAGGTTTCTTCTTCCTCTTCTTCAGTAGGAATTTCCAGCTCTTGAGCTAGAATTTTATATCTAGTTGAAGATAGGAAAATTACTCCTATCGTTGGGTTTTTTTTTTTTTTTTTTAATATCAAAATGAAAAAGACTAAGACTTCTATTTACACTTCCCCGGCGATTCTGCAAAATTTTTTGTCAATTTAATTGTATTAAATTGTTGCATGAATTATCGACCAGAGTTGGTAATCTTGTGACGTGAAAGTGCACGATATATGCTAGAAGTCCTTTTATGAAATTAGATTATTAATGTGCATGATTGAGTTATTGAAATTTACTTCTAAGTATGTAATTTATTCCTATCTTACTCTTCAAAGAAAAATGAATTTAACACATTAAATATTCCTACTTCTTTCTAATGAAATAAAAAATGCTCTTCACACTTGCAAAATGAAACTTAAAGCAAACTCACATTATCTCATTAAGAAAACTTAACTGATCTATTGCAACACAAATTTAATCTAAAAGCAGAATCATTCATCTAACATTCTAACAATCCTTTGCATAAAAACCAAAATGAAATTAACTTCTATTCAAAATGAAAACCACACATTTACTTATTATCAATCACTCATGCTTTGAAATGAAATACTGTAAAATGAAACTATAAAGAAATCTATCAACTCTGAAATGAAACACTCTGTAATCATAAGGAAATCTATGAAAAGAAATTACATTACCATTAACATCATTATACATCAACTTGAAAATGGAACAATTAATGAAATATTTCTATCGCTATCTAAATGAAATCAAGACTGCAAATCAATTCTAAAAACATATGAACAACTGCAATAAATGATAAAGAAAAGATATGTGAATGCAAAACATTCATTTTTTGGAAGGGCCCTCCATAAATAGGCGGTCATAGAACCTCAATCGAACAGGTAGCTACACATTGGAACTTCAAAGGATTTTCTTTATTAAGAGAGTAAAAACATAGTTTTAAAACATCATTGTCACATACATAAAAATCATTCTTTTGTTCATGTTTGCTCCATGGTATTTATAAAATCTTATGTCAATAATTGTTCGAGGCTTTTACGCCTACCTTATTTAACATAATTCTAAATTAAGCTTATAACAACTATCAAGATATCATTGCTCATGATTTTCTATTTTGCAAAGAAAATTGTGAAGTGTAGGAATATCAGACTCTCACTCGCCTGTTCAGCAACCACAATGACTTTATCCTTTGCAATGCAATCGAACAATCCTTTCGATGATCTGGTTCAGATGAATAGGAGGAAGTCATTAAATGGATCAATCTCCACATGTCCATATCTTTCTCCTCTTAAATGACACCTTCGATCCTAATAAACCATGGGATCAGCTACAGAAATAGAGATTATCTGCAGAATCATTCGAATTCGGTAGCTAATACAAATATTAACTCAATAATAAGGAACATTATAAAATATGAAATATAAGACAATTAAATACCTTACCATGTCAAAAACCTTGTAGATTGATGCCTATTAAATTGATGATGATGGTCAAGGAAAGGAAAAATAGGTAAATGAGAGTGTCAAAATGAAGCAATCATGAGGCTCAATAGCTGTGAGAAATATACTACCCCTAACTATTGTACTAGAAGTATTTCTCCCCCAATTCTATGCTAAGATTCTATCTCACATATATAGAACGTGCTTTTCTTGTTGTTCCCTTTTTTGAGGTAATAACCAATACGTTTTGTTGTACAGCATCATTATTTTAATACTAGACTTCCAGATCCTCTATATTGTTCTAAAGAAAATACCAGAGTTTGCATGTATCTTGGCATTACCATATCATGTTTATAAAATATTGCCTATTATTTTTGAAATGCTAAACTTCTATTTTACCAGTTTTTATATGTCTAGCTATATATAATTTTACTCTTTTTATGAGAAACATAGTATAGGTATTTTTGAATTGGCTTGATTATACTGGACTCCATTATATTCTTTAGTCGTATATGAATTCCATTGTTTCTAAGTGTCATTCTTGTCTTCTATTATATATGTGTGCATGTATACAAGGTAATGTTCATTTCCCATACCTTTGTATTTATTCTAAACGTACTGCTATCGTCTAGTGCTCAAATATGTATACTTCCTTTAGACTAATACCATATACTTTTTTTTCATTCTTATGAATGAATTTCTTCTCGACCATCCTAATTTAAATACTTTGGTTTAACTATCTTCCCCACAAGCATCCTAGTTATGAAATCAAATCAGACGTTCCCGTTTAATTGAGAATCCTACGCACACAATTTACATTTCAATGGTATTTGCTCAAGGATTTCTATCAAAAGTGCACCAATTCTATCTACAATCAATAGGGCTTACAACCTCCCAAGTTTTCTCTATTTGAACTCCTAGTCAATAGTAATTAATGTAAAACTATTTTTTCAACATGGAAACCCTTTCTTTTCTGCATGCATATAAAATCAAAAAACATTCTACTAAATATAACCATGGCAGCCAAAAATTGTCTGCATGCAAATAAAATAAAAGAACATTCTACTAAATACAATTTTTGTTGTTACTCCGAACAACTAACATACCTCTTACACCATACAACATTTATTCCACACAAAATATTGAGTATTTCAGTTCAGCACAATAGGTACCTAACTAGTTGAAATAAAATCATAAAGCACATAATAAAATGGAAAATTAATCATCATAGGAGTACTTGGAAGTTCACACTTGCTCACCACCCAACTTAGAATTGTTCTCCTCAGTTCACCCCCGAGCCAAGTTCTCCTTGTTAGCAATCAACAACCCCATGTTGATTGCTTCATCAAGTATTTAATACTTTCCTTTCATGATAAAATTTCCTTTTAGCGGCCCGCATTTGTGGATCTTTTTTATCCATTTTCCTAGGTTTTTCCATAAAAGCCTCCCTTTATCTCCCACAGTGATTTTATGTTTTTTCCAAGCTTAGAATCTTTCTCCACCTAAGCGACATAATGGATCTTTCTTTCCCATTCATTAAAGTTATCTATAATTTTATCTAGATTCCTTATCATGAAATAATTACCCAATCTCATTTACCTATGAGATTATATTCTTTTGTTTTGGAAAGATTCACGTTTCTAGATGTCTCATTCCAAATACCTATGATCTATTTATTTATTTATTAGAAATTATTCATTTACATCAATGCTGTATTTTTCATGGATTTTCCTCCATTCTAGTCAAAACAAGATTACAGTGGTGGATGGATATTACATTCTCCTCCCCTTTTACTAACACCATCCCTGGTATTTTCTGTCCAATTATGTGTTTCCCTGAACTCTTGTTGGATAACATTATGCAACTTCCCTTCACACATCTAGGTAGCTTCCTTGAAAATACAATGTTTCGTTTGTACTTCATCGTGGATTCATTCTCTTCCAAAACCAGGTACGAAGGAGTTCAGTCTAACTGTCTCCTTCAAGTGCTACCTGCAACATTTGTTCAAGCACTAGTGTCAGAGTTATCACGTACACATTTCTAACTTACTGCTACCCATAAATAAAATATGATGAGATTTATTTTAACTAATAATAAGGTTCTGCAATTTGATCAAGATTTCCCATTTTGACTTCGCTTTAGTTTCTAATAGTAGAACGGAAAATGTCATTTTTCTAGTATGTGTGTACTCATGCTCCGCACTTGCTTCTTGCAGTTCTTCTGCAGTCATCGTCTCAATTAACATGCATTCCAAGCATCAGGATATTAGTAACTTTAATATATTATCATAAAGCTACAATAATTCCTTTTCATTCTTCTTATTAACACTATATCAAAGGACATTCATATGATTTATTGTAAAGCTCGAAATAGAACTTTTCGTATTACTTCCCTAAAAGTCATAGTAATCACTCAACTATTTTTTTTTTTGTTCATTTATCAATATGCATCTAGTATGCATGTTTTTAGTGCATGATAGTTTACTTCTATCAGTTTTATGCTTCACATGGACTTAATCAATCTCGATGAAGTTATTTTTTTACATATTTCCATGCCCTTCCAGAAATAATTGAAAGTATATGGATATTTACAATCTAGACACTTAAGGAGTATCTTGATACATGATCTTCATGATTAGCAACTAATTTCCTTATGCATACCATGAAGCCTTCCAGACTTCACCATTCTTATGTGATTTTGTTTCTAATTTAGTTGAAAGATTTTCTTCCTTTATCTGGATTGTAGCGTTTTACTTATCTTTATTTAACTATTCCACCATTTGATTTGGCTATTCGGTTGATCTAAAGGTACCAATAGTTCTATTTCTAGTGGTTTATGGGCATCATTTTTTTTTAATCACACAGTCACAATACGTGGTTATCCACATTTCTCTACTGTATCTTTTAGTCTATCCATTTTTTTTGCCAAAGTGACAATACATATCCATAATTGCGCATGTTGCAACGTTTCTGAAAAAATATACTTTAGACATCCTTCATAAATTGAAATTCAGCATGACTGAACCCTACTTATTACCCAGTGATGTATCCACCACTGGCTACCCGCTGCGATTCCTACTGTTAAAAACGAATCTAATGGTGTACTACATAATATGTGCATTCCATCCATACCCAACAACTCTTAATGCAGAGTTGAACAAGATCAGTAACAACATCATTGTACCATATATGATGTTCATATAATCACTCACCCAGTTGTATGACCATTGTTATATGTGACACACAAAATAACGAATTCCATTTCCACCTTACTCATATCAATTTACTATCTTTATGATGGAATTAGTAGTGCCTTTTTCTATTTAAGCAAATTCAGTGGTGCCTTTTTTTTTTCTTTTTCTTTCTTGTCTCAGAATACATGTTGAAATTATTTCCTTCATATTACTACAATTTGTAAGTTTATTATCTTGTTATTAGGATCTAATGGGTTGCACCACTGTGACTTGTGTACCATCCATGTAGATAGCCCGCACATTTAGGTGTAGAGCACCTTACTTACTGTTCTCATATCTAATTGGTGGTATCCCAAGGTGACTTAATCAACCAATTCCTATAGGCTGCCAATGTTTTATTAGGTGTACCCTTGATCTTAACTTGATGGTTTATGTATTTTCTCAAATTATTATGAATTCGAGGCAATTTCTAGTCTTCATTTTCCTTACAAAAGAGTTTTTAACCCCCTTTTTTCCGTAGAATGTGGATTTTCCATAGAACGTGTTACAGATTTTGGCAACTTTGTCCCTTGTTCAACCTTATATATCTCCCACCACCTATCCTAAGCTGATATTCTCTATACTACTCAGGATTGCAGGTGATAATAACCCTGACATGTATATATGCTTTTGGGTCAGTTTGGATGAAAACTTCCGTAATCTACTCCCGGGACACACAATTTTCTTAGTCGTAGTGCCCAAAAATTATGTATTATTCATTGCACCATTTATCCTTTATTAACATAAAAAGTGGATCACGTCCTCCGCTTAGACATACCCTTAGTTGGGTTGGAAAATAATGGTTATTAATTCTAGGCCTCATATCACAAGTACAAGAAGTTATTTGTGCATCATGGCCCAAACCATTTCTATAATTTGACACGTGTTAATTCTACTTTTACCCAAATCCCTCATATATTCCTCTTTTGTTGTCTATTTCTTTTAATACTGAGGTGCAACAACAAAGTAGTGGTGAAGAGATCAATCCACTGTACCATTCCAACAAGCATTCTCAGCTAAGCTTTGGTTGAAAGGGTTTCCACCTTATACTAATATCTTCTAGAGAGGGGATTTGGAATGTAACCCTATTAGCATAAAGATAATGTAGATGATACTGAATATATAGAAACGAAGTTTGGGAATTTTCATTAGTCAGGTTGATATTCCTCGTTGATCATGAATACACATAATTACTGTCAATTTGCATTCTCAACTTCAACTTCCAAACTAAACTTTAAGGTTGTATAATTAAGCTAACCAGCAAGTTGGTACAGTACATAACTCCATTTATATTGGCTTAACGATGCTGGGAAAGGCTGATGATTCACTGGTAATTACTTAGAAATTTTATATTCTTCTTTTGTGTCATCCATTTCCAAGAATACAGGTTATGATTATAGTAAATTTACTATCTTGATTCATCATGAATTTTATATAAACAACCATTATATAACAATCTAGAAGATTTGTATGGCACACCTGATCTTGAGAATTTTCATCACTATTGATAGTGGTTTTTTTCTAGTTGTGGTTTGGTCATTGAGTTCATCATCGAGCGTATAGCCTTGTTATCCCAGTCAATGGTAGTTTTCGAACATTAAGTTGTGATGGAAATTTTTAGTTGTATAGCAACATCTATGATGTGTTGTTAAATTGATGCACTCTACATATCTAGTTCAATGAATTGTAACCATGCTCTTGCGTTCCCATTAGGTCCGAGAGTTGAACCTAGGCTCTGATACCACTTGTCATGAACCCCTCGTTCCACTCTAATAGTCTGACATTTTTTTTTCGCTCACCATAGTATATACTAGGGTTACTGGTTTCACCAATTTCTTGTTATTCTAGTATAAACTACAAAATTTTCTATCTTCCTTCCCACGAAGACTCCCTCACAAATCTTAAGGGTGAAAACATGAAGATGAGTTACAATTTTCTGATAAATGCCCCCGAAAAATTCACAATCTCAATTTTTCAGCCGAACAAAAAAAATAATCAACCGAATTTTGTCAATTTATTCAATCGAACTACTATAATAACGTTCAGCCAAATTTTTTTCCATTTAGACTAATTTCGGTCATTAAATGGAATTTTTGTTGGAGTTGAAAAAATCGTCAAAAAAATAGCTCGGCCAAAAAACCTTTTATATACACGACGGTCCAGACCCTACTGTGAATTGTTTTTCTCTATTGATTTTTAAATGTGGTATGTCAAGCGTTGTGAGCTCTGTTGATTTTTGAATGTGGTTTGTCGAGTGATGTGAGCTCTGTTGATTTTTGAATGTGGTATCTCGAGCGCTATGAGGTTTGTTCATAATTTAAATTTACTACTCTATTAAGTGTGGTTGGTTTGAGCCGAGGCCCTTCCAAAGTCGAAGTCGAACATTGTGAGGTTTGTTCGTAATTTAAATTTTTTATTTACAGGAATTTTTTAATTGGAATTTTTTATTATGTTTTTTTTTTTTTTTGCAACTTGATGCCAGAGGGATTTTGGTTGGTTGCACTCATCACTGGCATCTTTCTCAACCTCTTCATATATCCTCCTCATCTGGACCAGGTAAGTTGCCCAAGGCTCCTTTCTCCCTATAAATTGGAAACTCACATATTGGAAGCTCATTTAAATATAAGAGAAAAAATTCTACCATCCCTCATTTTTATATATTTCAAATATGGAATTTTGTTTAATCTGGATCAATCAAACTTACAAATCTAGTATTTCATGTAATTTACTTAGTTATTAATAGAAAATTATAAAAAAAAATAAAAATACAAATGAAACAAAACGCCATGCAAGAGTCTCTATCATCGATTTCTCTCTAGTACTCCAGCCTCTAAAGGTCCCTGCCCTAATATTGTTAAGCTTACAAAATACAAAATTGAGTACCAGTCAAGATATATAAGAGCTAAAAAATATCTTTTTATTTTTCAAAAACAATTTTATTGTGACACTTATGCCAGGACTGAACAACAACTTCCATTGCGAGGTCTATCCCTGAACACTAGCTTTTCAACGTCGCCCATCTAAGATATGACCAACATACCACTATGTAAAGGAACATATCGTGTCGAACAAGCCAGAAAACAATTGAGCACCCAACCCCACATAAACAAAAAGTATCTAAATACTATTCTAATTCAACTTAATCATTTAGATCATGTTACAAAAGTTATGAGAAATTAAGAAAGGGGGGTAAAATAGCTTCTAAGCAATTTCTGAAACCAACATGTACAAACAAATAAAATCTAACAACCCTCAAATCAAATTTCACTGGACAAGGTTATATAGATTTATGATATTGGTAGCTTTCTCCTCATTCTTCTTTTTATCTGTTAATACAATGTTGCAATCTAGGTTTATTAGTACATTATAGTCCTAGTCACTAAGAAAGTTCATGCACACCATGAGAGAAAGCATGAACATGAGAAAAGTTGTGCAGTTTTTCTTTCTAGGGATTCTTCTGTGTACCATTGTTTTGTTGGAAAAGACAGATGCCACCCATAATAAAAATAAAAGTAACTTTTTTTTCATTTTGAAATTTATTTTGAGTCTTTTTATAATGAAAAAAACTTAGCTATTGATCCCTGCCATATATTTGTTTGTGGATCCAACAATCTAGCATCATCCACATGCCAAAGATTGTAATTGTAAGAATGTACCTTATTTTCTAGTTCTTTGTTATTTTCTACTAATTGTACCATATCATGTAGTATTTGCTAAAGCGGTAGATTACCTTTGTACTAGAAAATACCTGCAAACTTTTAGTTCCATCCTCAACATTATCAATTTGTTTTAGGTCGCTTTTGCTTCACTTTACAACATGGATGCCTTGATGGTAATGCTCGGTTGCATTACAAACAAGATCTTTCCTCCCTCTATCTATACTGATTCTGCCATATATTTATTGGTGGATCCAAAAATCTAATTTCATCCACATGTCAAAGACTGTAATTGTAAGAATGTACCTTATTTTCTAGTTCTTTGTTATTTTCTACTGATTGTACCATATCATGTAGTATTTGCTAAAGTGCTAGATTAACTTTGTACTAGAAAATACATGCAAACTTTTAGTTCAATCCTCCACATTATCAGTTTGTTCTACCTTGATGGTAATGCATGGTGGCATTACAAACAAGGTCTTTCCTCCCTCCATCTATACTGACTCTGCCATATATTTATTGGTGGATCCAGCAATCTAATGTCATCCAAATGTCAAAAACTGTAATTGTAATAATTTACCTTATTTTATAGTTCTCTGTTATTTTATATTGATTGTACCATATCATGTAGTATTTGTTAAAGTGTTAGATTAAATTTGTAC
Source organism: Pinus tabuliformis (assembly GCA_031772625.1). NCBI lineage: Eukaryota > Viridiplantae > Streptophyta > Pinopsida > Pinales > Pinaceae > Pinus > Pinus tabuliformis. Next base: position 457,552,478 of record CM062819.1, on the reverse strand, counting down.
TAGAAAATACCTGCAAACTTTTAGTTCAATCCTCCACATTATCAATTTGTTCTAGGTCACTTTTGCTTCCCTTTACAGCATGACTTCCTTGACAGTAATGCTTGGTGGCATTACAAACATGATCTTTCCTCCCTCTATCTATAGCGACTCTGCTTGGAACATGGGTCTTATTAGCTTCCTAAGATGAAGCATAATACACTTAATTGAAGGTTCTTGTACTTTATGTTTTCAAGTAGTAGTTTCTTTTCAAGATATATCTTTTTCATTTCTATTTTGTTGGGTGCATGGGATTGAAGCTAATTAGAGTGTTGGCATTGTTTGTCATCTATTTTTGGTGTTTTAATTTTAATGTTATTGGGTTGTTAATTTGAGTGTTGGCGTTGCTTTGTCATATATTTTTGGTGTTTTCATTTTAATGTTATTGGGCTGACCTGTTCTACCTTGATTCATCTCATAGATTAACCTTGATGCTTCTTGGTAACATACTTTCCTTGCTTCTGTTGTTATATGTTCATTTATGTTTCTTTTTTCATTATGTGTAATTCACTTCAAGCTTCCCTATTTTCTTGGAACATGGGTCTTATTAACTTCCTAATATGAGGAAGAATACACTTAATTGAAGGTTATTGTACTTGCTCTTTTCAAGTAGTAGTTTCTTTTTGATATACATCTTTTTCATTTTTATTTTGTTGGGTGCATGAGATTGAAGCTAATTAGAGTGTTGGCATTGCTTTGTCATCTATTTTTGGTGTTTTAATTTTAATGTTATTGGGTTTCTAATTAGAGTGTTGTCATTGCTTTACCATCTATTTTTGGAGTTGTAATTTTAATTTTATTGGGTTGACTTGTTCTACCTTGATTTATGTCATAGAACTAGGGTCCAAATGTACCAAAACGCTCCGAAGAGAAGCCCTACGATTATCAGGAGCCCATACTCGATCAAAATGTTCCATCATGATAATATGGGCATATGATGCAATATCATAGAACTAGAAATGATGCACCTATCATTAATGCTAGTATCATATCCCCATCTTCTCAGCACATAACATTTTAATCGACAAAATGAAAAATTTGATCAACGAAGAGGACGCCAATGAAAAAGATGATGTCATGGCCATTGAACAACCTTGATGCTTCTTGGTAACATATTTTCCTTGCTTTTGTTGTTATATTTTCATTTATGTTTCCTTTTTCATTATGTGTAATTTATTTTTCTTCCATATTTGCTTGAAACATGAGTCTTATTAGCTTCCTAAGGTGAGACAGAATACACTTAATTGAAGATTTTTGTACTTGCTATTTTCAGGTAGTAGTTTCTTTTTGAGATGCATCTTTTTCATTTCTATGTTATTGGGTGCATGATATTGAAGCTAACTAGAGTGTTGGAATTTCTTTGTCATCTATTTTTGGTGATTTAATTTTAATATTCTTGGGTTTCTAATTAGAGTGTTGGAATTTCTTTGTCATCTATTTTTAGTGTTTTAATTTTAATGTTATTGGGTTGACTTGTTTTACATTGATTTATCTCATAGAAAAACCTTCATGCTTCTTGGTAACATATTTTCCTTTATTCTGTTGTTATATGTTCATTTATGTTTCTTTTTTCATTATGTGTAATTCACTTTGATTCCCTATTTGCTTGGAACATGGGTCTTATTAGCTTCCTAAGATGAGGCAGAATACACTTAATTGAAGGTTATTGTACTTTCTCTTTTCAAGTAGTAGTTTCTTTTTGAGATACAACTTTTTCATTTCTATTTTGTTGGGTGCAAGAGATTGAAGCTAATTAGAGTGTTGGCATTGGTTTGTTATTTTTTTTGGTGTTTTAATTTTAATGTTATTGTTTTAATTTTAAGAAGGCAACATAGATATTAAATTTAATAGAATAAAACTAGGTCTATCATTTTCATTTTAATTTGTTTTCCTCTTTCTTAACTATATTTTGAAAGAAGCATATATAAATAGACCCATTTAGGCCATATAAGTAAACATGTATTATATTTTTAATAAGCACATTTTATAAGAAGGTAATATAAGTGTTAAAGTTACTAGAATAAAACCGGTCTATCATTTTTCATTTTAATTTTTTTTGCCTTTGTTAACTATAGTTTTTAAAGAAACATATAAATAGACCAATGTATGGCATATAAATAAACACGTATTGTAGATTTAATAAAAAAAATTATAAAAGGAAAAATAAGTGTTAAATTTCCAAGAATAAATAAAAAAAAAGTTAAGAAATACTTTAAAACTTGGGTGATTTGAAGCTAAGTTGAATTAAAAAGATTTGTATCTGTGGAATGAACATTAAAATAAATTAGTAAATACTTTCAACCTTCAGTTGAGTTGAAGCTAACTTGAGTGAATTATATATTTTTAGTTTAGTTGAATTAGAGATCTCTAGTTGTTTTCTTCCTGCAATTCTCCAACCATCCAACCAAGTAGAAACAACCTTTCTTGCTACCTAGCCTTCCAACAGATTTGTCTAAACAATGATCTTTTGTACAACATAACAATACCTGTATAAATATCTTAAATTCATTTATTGAATTTGTTTTTTACAGAGATTAGAAAACCCATTAAACAGGTTGAAAAATGGACATTATGCATAGAAGTTTCTTGTTATCCCAATCCAGGGCAAGCAATGATTACTTATGTTCTATGCAAAATTGTGATGATCAAAGTCTTCCAAAGGAAAAGGAATGTACCTGGAAGAACAAAAAACAATGGAGCATATTATATTGCATTGGTAGAAGGCTTAGGAACAACGAGGGAGTATGGATCCAATGGAGTTGTAGTCTTCACCAATTCCAAACTTTTATGCAACTACATGAAAGACATGTACTAATTTAAAAAAGAGAGGTTAAAATAATTGCATGGAGAAGCAAAAAATATCGTTAGTCAATTTCAATAATTTAGCATAAGACATTGCACAAATGCTAATAGGATGTCTAGTGATCTATTGTATGGGGCAATGCCAATTCAAGATTTGTGTGAGAAATATGAATTAGTGTTAATAAGTTCTCCATAAATATTTTTTGATGGACATTGTAAGATATCTTACATATGTGTGTGTTTTTTAGTTATAAATGTGTCATTTTTAATGACCATCTGTTTTTTCAATTCTATACCAATTGTGCCCCCACTATATAAGCACAACTTGCTAAGCTTGACATGTTTTAGAAAATTTTGTATTTAATTTTCAAAATGTTTGTACTTCAAAATTTGTGTTTTTAGTCTTGAGTATATTTTAAATGAAGAGCTTTAGATTGTTACATTAATTTTTTGAATTCTTTTAATGTTTTTAAATAGCAATTTTAAGATCTTAAAATGCATGATGTAATTTAAAGGGTTACATCAATTAAATGCATGAGGTAACTTCAAGGGTTATATCAATTTTTAGAATTTTCTTAATCTTTTTAAATAAAAATTTGAAGATTTTTAAATGTTTGAGGTAACTTCAAGGGTTACAACAATTTTCTGAATTCTTGATCTTTTTAAATAGCAATTTTAAAAAGAATTGTAAATTCATGAGGTAACTTTTTAAATATCATGGACCTATATATCTATAGATATCCATATCATGGATGAGCATTTTCCTCATGATCCTTTGAGGTGAGCATCAATAGAGTCTCATGCATCTACTAGAGGGGGATGTTGAGATCAACGATCAAAGATAATATCAAATAAATTGGGGGAAGTCCATCGTTCACATCGTGGTGTATATATATATATTTGTGTGTGTGTGTGTGTGAATTTAATTAAATGATAAGTAAGTAGGATCATATATATGTACACATATATATTGAATTTTTTTTCTATTTTCTTAGATGCTTCGCTCACTATGTCGTCATGTAACGGTGGTCAATAGTCTCCAAGTGGTCATCAATCTCAGGGTGGTCAAAATTCTCTAGGTGGTCATCAATCTTAGGGTGGTCAACATTCTCCAGGTGGTCATCAATCTCGGGGTGGTCAACATTCTCCGTGTGGTCATCAATCTCAGGGTGGTCAACATTTTTTAGGTGGTCATCAATCTCAATTGGATCATCATGATCAACATCATCTTGGTATATTATATATAAAAAATTATGTTAAAACAAATTTGTACATGTAAATGAACTGTATGTACATATATGTGTACATGTCTATCTTGCATACATGTATGAAAATGTTTGTTCACATGTTTTTATATTTATGTAATTTTATATATGGATCCAGAGGGTGAAAATGTTGTTCTAAGTAGACGTAAGCGAAGCCAGACAGTTCAAGAAGAAGGCCAGACACCAACTACCACTTATCCATCTGATATTCCAAATGAGCTTCCTTGGGAGACAAACCTTCAACCATGGAAAATTTTAAGGGCTAATATTCACCCAGTGGGCTCGTTTTCCATGATTTTTCCATACAAAAGATTCACCAATTTCCAATTTTTATAAAATACGATTCGCCCAATTTTTAGAATATAAAATTATTTTACCTTAAAAATTGCCAACATTATATAGAGGCTATATATAAAATCATTATAAATTTGAATAATTTTACAAATATATCAATAAACATTTTATAGTTTGAATATTAGGGATTAGTGAGATTCGGAAATGTTTTTAAACTTCAAGAAAAAATTTCATCCTTAAATTTTTCCTTGCCTCGAACAATGCACATTACAAAGGTGAAAAAGTCATTATTCTAAATTGAGGAAATATCTCGGGAGTTTGGAGCTCCCTGCAGAGAGCAAAGAAAGCTTAGAAATAGTTGTGCACTCTCTAAGCTCATTTCCTGATATTTACAAGAAGCTTGGGCCAACCACAGATTGATTTATAGATATGATGAGGCGTAGAAAGAAAGTAGTAGTGGGTCCCAATAAATGGGTTGAGGTTAGTAAAAGGGTTACAAAATAAAATGCAAAATCTATGTTTAATTTCAAAGAAGGTTCGAAAAGAAAGATGCTCAATGGGAAATATTTCAAAAACCCTGATATAGCTATCAATTTTTATGATAGGTTCCTTACAACGTATGGAAAGATATCATGGAATAACGAGGTTCCAATTTATTTTGCAAAATTATTTTATGCAAAATTATCTTTGGGTATGAACCCCAATTATAATGAACTTCCATCTTAATATTATGGTACCGGGAGAGGTCGGTTATATGATCGTAAGGGCGCATTATGTGATATTGAATTTCCTTGCCCTCAGCCACCTTTGTTATGCCAACCTCCTCGTCTGGTAACTTTGCAGTTAGAGATGGATGTCATTTCTCAAATTGGTCGAGAAGGAATGGATGTCATTATAGACAACATACAGAGTGCATTGACCAAAATTGATATCGGTCTAAATCGGCAAAGAGCACGAGCTAATTCACGTGCTAATTTTTTTATATAAAATAGATGCAGATATAGATAATGTGAATGTTGAGGAGCTTAAATCATATGCAAAGGCTTGTCGTAATGGTTAGAAAGACCTAACTATTCATGAATAAAAGGGTGTGGGATCAGTATGTGTTAATGGTTAGGGTGGATATTTTAATGAATTTGTAATGTATGTGTTAATGTCGATTCACACACATTTTGTTATTTTTTTTTAGATATAATCTAACACAAATGTATCATATGTTCTGTTATCATTCCAATATTTCTCTAGATTTGTTATGAAAGAAATGATTAGAGGTAACCACAAACCAACTTTGGAGATTAGGATCTAGCCTTCCTAATTCTCAGAGAGGGCTCTCTCTTTATGATTTAACTTTGTTTTAGTTATTTGATTTTAGGCTAGTTATGATTGTACTTGGGTTTTGATTTGGATTTGGTGGTGAGATCACTGACTTAGATGGATAGAGGGATGTCTTTTACCATTGGGCTATGGGGTCAAATGTCAAGCAAACAGGACTGGATCAAGTTCTAAAAATAGTGTCTATAAGGCAAGGTAGCTGAGTAATTTCAGATCTTAAGGCTGGATGGTGAAGTTGGTTTCAATCAAATCCAAGGAGCAATTAAGGGTTCCTTAGACCAAATTATGAAAAAAAATGAAATAGATCAACCAGGATGGGAGAGCAATTAAGGATTCTCAGATCCGGATATCAAAAGAAAACATAGAAATGATCAATTGCTCAAAACAGAGTGTACTTAAACAAATTCTGAGATAAATTTCTAGTTAATTCATTCACTTTAGATAACATGCAAGTTTGTGAAATGCATAAGAATATAACAAATTTGACAAAGAAAATACTTCACTATAATAGCTCAACACATGAATCCTGTAATGCAATCTCTTTATTACTCAGTCCAGTCTACTGACTTGAAAAATTGGTACAATAACCCTTGGGTTTCTGATCAATACAACTCTACAAATGTCTAGCAATCCACACCCAATACTTTGAATTATGAAGTATTTAGACAAAAATAGTTTACAAAATATCCCAAACTGTCTTGCGAATTAATCTAAGAGAAAGAAATATCTTCCTGCAAGAAGATAGAGAGATGTTCAACTGTTGTATGTTGTCCCTGTTTATTTCATTGTGTTGTCTTTATGTTCTGATATTTTTCTCTTTATTCTTTGCCTAGTTGTTGGTCTTCACGCTGACTATTATTTTTACTTTGCCTATTCTCAACTGATACACTTTACCTGATATTCTTTCACCTGGCTGATCTTTCATTTTCCTTTCACTGTGTTGTTTTCACTTTACTGTGCATTTTTACATTTTGACTGTGCATTTTTACAGTAAGTCATTTAACTTCTCCCACATATCTACTTCTGGTAATTTGATATTTATCATTTCCCTATAAATCTCATCTGCTTCTGTATACTTAGAAAAAGTGGGTCTATTCACAAAAAGGTGTTTTACCTCATGCTGGAGGTAAAACAGGTTCTCAAATGTCTTATAAAGCACCTTTCCAGTAGGCATCCCCTTCATAGAGGAAGTATTTACCTGATCCCTTGCCACCTCTCTTATCCTTTTGTTGTAGTCTTCCTGTGGCATCAATTTTTCATTTATCACCAAGGGATTTGGCAGACCTTTCTACCTCAAAATATCAAACTTTAACATGAACCTGTCTATAGCCAGCTGCATGGTTTGGCATTTATCTTCAAGGTTCATCATCAAATTCCTCTTGGTGAGCACCTTTTTTACTTCTAGTATGGTGTCAGTCTTGTCAAGTATGTCCAATTCCTACAACTCATATTTGTTTTTAGAGTTAAGGAAATGAATTATTCTAGTGGCTTCCTCTGGCATGTCTCCCAGTTCTGCCTTAACACTTTGTATGGCTTCTATAGCCTCGTTAACTAAGTAACTTTGTTCAAAGATGACTTGAATGGATGGAAAAATATCATTGACAAAGTCAATGATATTAGCCCATAACTGTTTTTTAACTTGGCCAAGTGGCTCCTTTAATGTCAATTCCTTCTCCAAGCTCTTCATCCTTTCATTCACTCTGGTCAACTTCTGTACTTCTTCTTTGTGCATAATCTGTGAAAGCTTATTGTCATTCTCTAGACTCGTTATCTTTTCCTTAAGCTTGTTTATCTCTGTGGTCTGAATGGACATGTCGTCCGTTTCTTTGACCAATTTACTCGCCTCGTTACCTGGATGGGCTATTGCTGATGTCGAAACTATTGTTGATGTAGATGTTGTGGCAGTTGGTAGTGTTTTATCCAGTGGAGCTGTAGGAGCCAATGAAGCTGCGAAGGTGGATGGTACTACAGTAGTGACTGTTAGAATGGTAGTGGCAGTGGTAGTCTCAAGGCTAGCTTGTTTCAGCTATATTAAGTTGTCCAACTTCTTCTCCATCTCTTTCAACCAATCATTAAGCTGTAGAACAAGGTCTATCATTTCCTCCTAATGAGTTTGGCTCTCAAGGACCTCTTTTGTCTGTGGGTGCTCTGAATGGGGCAGTTTCAGTTGCTTTTTAAGAGCAATGATATCCTCATTCTTTTTCTTTATCAACTTCTCTGCAGCCTTAACATCATTTGGATCATTTCCAAGCTCAATCACTAAGTCCTCTAGTGACTTTATCTTGTTGTCCTTGGCTTGTGAGGAGGCCTTTTCCAGCGTGTACTATGCAGTGATATTGTCCAATGAACTTTGAATTTTGTCTGCAATCATATCTTTAATGGTCATGATGGAATATATCATCTCACCTGCCTATTTGTTAAATTCAATCTGGTCAATGGGATGAACATCCCTGGCCAAAACCTCAAAATCTATTTTCCTATAGTTCACTGATGATCTTGGCTGTTGGACTGTAGGTTGCATGAATGTCATCTACATTTTACTTGTTTTAATGTCAAAAGCTGACATTAATCTGCTTTGATTTGTAGGTGTCTACTTGAAATATTGGGCATAATTCTTAGCCTTCAATTTCTCATTTCTCAACTTAATTCTTTGTACATATCTTTGACATCCTTCTCTTTATCCACATGCTTGGTGAATGAAGAGACCTCAACGCTGAGCTATCTCTCAATAAGTTGGGTATTTGAGGTAGAGGGCTGGTGTGTTTCTCCTAAAGCTGATGGGCCTTTGCTTCTTTCCACCATTGTATCAGTGTTAGTGATTTCCACTGAGTCAATGGTGTCTTCATGTTTAGTTACAGGATTAAACTTGGGCTTCTTCCTATAACTGATCTCAAATTGTTCATCTGTGGTTTCCATGGCTGAACTAGAACCTTCTTCCCTGGTTCTCTTATGTTCTGGAACCTGCAGAAAGGAACTTGTATCAATATGTTTTTCTACATCAATTAATGTATTATCTGCATCAACTACAGTATTGTCCATGCCTATCAAAGTGTTTTCCAACCATTCAGACTGGTTGGAAAATCTCTCAATGTCTGACCTGGGATGATGTATGAAAGGGCCTAATTTGACCTTCAGCCTTAGCTTATTTATGACTCCATGAGGGTCATATTGCCACATAAAATTGTTCTTGAATTTCATCTGTTGCAAAAAAATTTCTACCTCTGGTTCGGCATCCCTATTATTACAAATAAAGGGGCCCAATTGGTTTTTCATTTTGAATTGAGTTTTCTTCTTAGCAGCCAGGAAGTTAACTTCATCAATGTTTATTATCTGCCCAAAGTACTCTAATGCAAATAACCTCATGGGGAGGTATTTGGGCAATTTATAAGGAGCTAGTTGGCATCCATATATCGTGATCTCTGTGTGGTCCTAGTATAAATACCAGTCTCCCAATTTACTGTTCTTTGCCAACTGTAAAACCCTTTTTATTTCTTGACTGATCCTGGGCTGATAGCTACTTGTTAGAATATTCATAACTAGATGGACAAATGAATCAATGAAGTGTTTGTAAGTAAATATAGTGGAGTACTTTTGGATCAGTGGTGTCCAATAGATGATTGATCTTGGATTTCCTTTGGTATCTGTTTTCTGAATGCTGACAGAGAATTTATCTTACTGGTAGTACAAGAACATATGAAATAAAACTAAAGAATACTTGAAAACTCTCTCATTTTGTAGTCTGATGAATTGTTCATGCATTCTATCTACTATGAACTGAGCATAGTTATACATTATAGCAGGAGGCTTGCCTAGGCAAAAGATAGAAAGGAAAGCCAGGACAACCTCATCCACATGTTCATCAGTGGTGTAGCCTAAAATGAAGGAAAACATGGTTATGATTTGTCTTCCTCTCTCAGAAAAAATGGTGGAAGCATATGGAGGAGTTTCCATAGGAGTATGACACTCCTCTATGATGAAAGTTTGGAAAATTTGGGCTATCGTGGGAAGGTCTAACTTGGTATAGAGGTCAAGCAAGCCTTCAATAGAAAGTGGGGTCTCATTTGGGCTTGGTTGGACTTGCAGCATTTGGTTAATGGATTCTGTAGTGATGGTGAATAAAACTTGTTGGTCAGGGGTGACAATGGCTCTTTGACTGGGAATGTAGCAAGCTTGGTAGAAGTGAATGATTTCTGGGAATGGGTGTACTTCTGGGAACAAATACTTGGGCAAATTAGACTCCCAAAGGTGAATGTCATCATTCTGGTTCAAAAATTTGTCTTTACTCCAGCAGTGGAGCTTTAGTAGGTAGGCAGGGGAAGCAGTGTCCTTAATTTGAAAGTCTTAGTCTGCTAAGGCAAGGTGGTCAATGTCTAGGTGAGGGGTTTGTAGAGGTCTTACGTCCAGAGAGGTTTGGGAAGCCATAATTGGGTTTACAGATATGAATTAGGCTTTCAATGGTTTCAGGAGTGAGGCTTGGAAGCTCTGGAATAATAGGAGGGTAATTACAGTCTGTGAAAAGGGTTTGGGATATACAAATAAGTTTCTCTTCAATTTCAAGAAGGTTTCTTTAATTAATTCAATTAATTAACCATTCAATTATACTGTGCATTTTCAAATTCAAGGGCCATTTTGGTTTTTTCCAAGAATACCTAGAAATTGGTGATTTGGCATGTAGACTGGGTTCTGTGGTAACTGCAGAAGGTACTGAGGCTTCAACTGTCAATTGGCTGCTTCAATTGGGTATTCGCAACATCTTCGGGTGGTAAAAATGGCTGAATTGGTCACTCAGAGGTTCAGGGTGTCGCAAATGGCTTACCAATAGTTTGCAATGATAAATGAGCGAAAAGAACAATTTGGGGCTTTTTTTTCCTTTTAACAGGTAACGGTCACATTTTGGCGCGGAAATAATTAAATGAATGGTGGGCAGTTTTCGATTTAGGCGGGGAGGTCGTTTTATGCGTCATCGCACCGCTTTTGGATGGCGGGCAGTATTTTTTGCGAGCACGCGATCTAACCTGGTGCCGCCACATAGGAGAACAGTGCCTAGGCAAAACCACGAATAGAAATTTGCTCTCGGGCTGTTATCGGTCGGATAATGAATCCACGTGATATGGCTGTACATTGTTGAATATGGGGGTAGGAGATCCAAGGGATATCGCGCAAGTGAGTTGAATGGATGGAACCGGGAAAGTGGTTGGCAGGGCCCAAGATTTAATACACATAATTGTAATTAATTAACCAATAATGTTGGGATTTTCATATAAGCAGCGGGCTAACAAAGGTGGGACAATGGGTTATGTGGCGGGGGCTTTTTAACTGCATCAAGGGTTGGTGGGTTAAAAAGGGTTGTCGGGAAATATAAAGTGGGGACGTTAGTTACATAATTGAGGGGCATAGTAAATAAAAACTTAGGATAAAGGGTTTTTGTTGGTTTTTAAGGGGAAAAGGAAATTAATAAAGGGAGAATGTGATATTTGTAATGGGGAAAGGGTTTCACACTAGGGAAAGGGGTTTTGGGAAGGGGGGGTGATTTTTGAAGGGTGATTTCTAAGGGAACGTGTGAAACCATGGGGTAATGGTCAAAATGAGGGGCAAAGAGTATTTATAAGTAATGAAGGGATAATGGGGGAAATTAGCAAAAAAGTATGTTGGGGTGTAGTGAAATGAGGGGGAATTAGTAAACAAGATTTGGTGAATATCCTTTCTTTTTCTCAAATCCTCCTGCACATGAAACATAGGATTAAACATGATAAATGTGCTTTTGACTTAGCAATTTTGTACATTTTGGAAAACTTCTTCTACCTACCCTTTATTTACCCTAACATTTTTTCTTCATTTTAATGGGTGCATTTGAGCTTGTTGACCCTTTTTTTCCTTTTCTTTAGATAAGCAAACTATCTAATTATAACCTAATAACTTCCAATGGCTTAAATTAAACTGATGAGCTCATTATTATTCTCCACCTAACTACTGATCTGGAAATAGTTTGGATAGATTTTTATTCTCTATCTATCAACATGAAATTTAAAGCATGAATGGGTCAAGATTAAGCTTTTTAACCATCATGGATTGTGGCAGTTTTGACAAGCTGCACACAATCTTATTTTGCATAGCAAAGTAAAAAGTAGTGGCATTTGAATTTGCACACTTTCATGGTCTATTTTTATTTCTTTTTGGGGTTCATATTTTCCAATTTTTCTTTTATCTTTTTTCTTTCTTTTTGTTCTTTGATTTTTCTTTTAGGACATACCCTCTTTACATTTTTTAATTTTTAATATGGAAAACATTTTGCAGAAAGCAAAAGTATGTACAATATTACAAGACTAACCATAGCCAATTCAAAATTATGAATCCTATTATTATAGGACCCTAACATGTTCACCATTTGCATTTAACTCGTTTGTGAACGAAAATTTTAATAATTTCACTGTCCCATGTTTAGGTTCCAATGAAGATATTTCATAGATGTTAGTTCTTTTGAAGAGTTCATGTTGATACAACTATTACTCTACTTTTATTATATTGGTATATTGTGCGAAAATATTTTTAAAATAAATAATTATGTATATATAATTAAATGTTAACAAATTTTGATTATGACCGATGTTTTGGACATAGCGCCACCCTCTTCCTCCCTATTAGGAGATGTGCCACAAGTATTGAATATTTCACTTATGTTTTGTTATAAATTGAAGTACAAGTTTCATTAAAAAATGAGATAGATTTATCTTACAGTTTTAAAATTTTGGAATTTTAGGTTTGTGGAGATGATTTCCATTCTCCAGGGACTTTGGTGATGGAGTCGACAATGGGGATAGGATCATCTAAACAATTTGAAAAAGTCGCGTAACAATTTTTTTAGTATTGCGAGTTTATGCATTTTCAGGTGCAATTTTAAATGTTTAATATATACATGTACATGTATTGTAAAGGGCATCTAGGAGGGCGCAATGCATGGTGAACACCACAAGGGTAGAATTGCGGGGGAACATCATGAGGTATTGCATGGAATTTGAAACTTTCTATAATTTTGTTTTGATGATTAAATTCTCATTTAATTTTAAAATATTAAAATTTAATTTTAAATTATATAATCTTATGTATATATGAAATTAAACATGTTGTGCAGGGCACCCATGATTCAGATGAGAGCACAAGGAGGTTGATAGATCATATATTTAAGCGAGATTCTTTAAATTGATGCAACTTTTTATTTGACAGTCTTTTAATGCTATATTTAATTTTATCATGATATAAATTTTGGACATATTTAAAGTAAAACTCTTTGTTATGAATTGATGCATCTTATTATTTGACAACTTTTTATTATATCTTTACTTTTAGAATGATATAAATTTTGGACATATTTTAAATCTTGAACTCTTTTTTATGATTTAATACATGCTAATTTTGGTGTTTATGTACATTTTGCATGATGTACAATTTCATGCTTCAAACTTGGTTTGGCATATTTAATTTCATGAATATGTAGCAATGAAAGTAATTTTGCATTTGGTTGGTACATTTTTCATTCAATCGTTCCTATAATGTTAGTAGATGATTCTTAGGTTTTGTTTAAAGTTGTTTTGTCTTGAGTTATTTAAAATGAATCTATTAAAATTGAAAACTACAAAACAAGACCGACATTTTGCATTTGAATGAATCTTATAATTTGGTGTACATGTCTAAAATAATGATAACTTAAAACTGCATTATAAAATATGGTATTTACATTTTGCATTCATGAATAGAAAGGCTACTATGGATGTTGGTTGATAGTTAACTTTAGATATAAAGTTGTTTGAAGGCACAAACATAAGATAGACAAAATTGCATTACAAAACATGGCCCACAATTTGCATGATGCATGCATGGTTTTATGTTTTTATGTTAGACTCTCTCATAAAACAATAATAAATCCAAAAATAAATAAATTAATTAAATATTCCAAGTTAGGAATTTGTGCCTAACTCTTGGGTTGTTCCTCTAAGATAGGAGTTAGTTTAGGCAACTCCTATATTGGTGTGTCTGGTGAGAAATTATCTCAACCAAAGGAGAAATTATCTCAACCAAAGATGTCCAAGATAGCACGCACTATCTTGAGACCAATATCTCTCATCTATTTATTTGTAACACTATTTCAATTATTTTGATGTAAGAATGAGAGAGAGAATACATGAGGTTTCAGCCTTTTTCCGTCAATATTTTGTCTCTGGGTTTTATGTGTGTGTTTCTGTAATGTGTCTGAGTTAATCTCATTTTTATCATGTGGTATCAGAGCCAGGTTCACTCTTTGGCATTAAGAAAGTGAGAGCCACATAAATGGCATTGTTATTAAGAACCACGGCTTTTCCTGTGTGTACACATACGAGTTTTCTGTTGCCATTCTGAAACGAACTTCTGTGCGGTTTGAGTGATTGTTGGTAGGATCTACAGAAACAACTACAGTGCGCAGAGTGGAGTGTTGACTTGCGTGGCTGGAAAATACAGAGCTGGAACAATAGCTTGAACTCTACAGTTAAGGTATGTCTTGCACGTATTTGCACATTATAGGGATATGCAGTTGATTTATAAAAGAATTGAGGTCTTGCGCTTACTTAAATCCAGAAGGCAGTTACATCACATCTCAGAAAATTATAAAATATCACCCGCTACAGATAGCGTAAAACCTTCTGCCAAATCTCACGTTTCTGGATTGTGAGAGAGAATCTCAGTAATGTGTTAGGATTCTCCTGGGATTTGAAGGCTCGTGAAGTTGAATTGAAGTCATAGTTAGACATCCCATAAATCGGTAACCTTACAAAATGTGTTGATTTTTTCCATGCTTTTATGCGTGATTTTGATGTACGCCATTGCACTCTTGATGTTGGATGATTTGTATTTTGATACATTTGAGATCAAAGATGTGAAAACTCTCAAAGGAGAGTATCTTTCTCGAGTTATCCGCAGGCTGAGTGGGAAAGGTGGAGTGGCGGTAGTAAATGATTGTTGTTTGGATCCAATCTAGACGTTACCTTTGCATTTGCAGAAATTCCATTTGACAGGAGGCCGAGTCAAAAGATTGAACCTGTGCGTTGGAGCGTAGAGCATTGTTGGGATAATCTTGCGGTGAAAATTTCCCTTCTGTTGATTAATTCAACAAACAAACAAAAATTCTTGTTGAATCTTCAAATTGCTAATAAATGTGCAGTTTCTTCGCTTTCGAAAGGCTTGTTACATGAGACATCTTAGCAAGCCTTGTTGGAGGGAGCATCAGAAGGTATTTCCAGTTACACTGACTCACAACCCGTATGGAAAGAAATTAGATGATTATCACATTTTTCTATACAGACATCTGGAATTGGATTTGATGTGGCAGTCAGAAATACAGAAGCGAAGTCAAGTAGCCCAAGGTCTTCTTTTATCTTCTCCAGTGCTTCAGAGTGAAGCTTCCATTTAGTTGGTTTTATAAAACCAAAGTTTCAAAATTGTTGTGTAATCAAAACTTCTGTGCAGGAAAAGATCCAGTATTTAGTTGTTTCCAATCGTCGAGCCATTTTCCTTTGCTGCAAATTGTTGTGTGCAGATGTTGAACATCGGAAACTGAATTTTTTGGAGAGAATACTAAATGTTGGAGTTGTCAACATGCCAAAGAAATGACTCAAAAAAAAGGCGTGGAGGAACCTGCATAAAACACTGTGCAGGATTACGGTGAACAAGATTTGAAAAAATAAGTATGATTATGGTACGTATAGTTTTTATGAAGGGAATGGTGCATGCGTTTCAAATTAAAATCCAAAATTGGTTCACCTTTTTTAAAAGTAACTTTATATCACTTTTCCCGTGATTTCATACAGAGTTTCTTTTGTTTGAAAAGTTACTTAATGAGTTATTTTGAGATTTTGAGCATTCTCTATGTAATGGAGTGATAAGGTGTTGACATTTATGTGAATGGCACGTGTGTGGAGTTGGGTGAATGGAAACAACTTTTTTTGAAGATTGAGTTTTTTTAAGAATTGTAGCAAATGTATGTTTGATGGAGATCGGATTTTGAATCCGAAAGATGATCGCACATGATTACCATGGAACTATGTTTTTGAGATTGGAGATGACTTTATGAAATGGATATAAATGTACGTGTCCAAAACTTTTGTAATTTGGAGCAATAAGTGATTTTGTGGAGTGATAAGGATTGATTTTTCTTTCTCTAAGTTTGAAGTGATCGATTTTCCAAAAAGAAAGCTCATTGTTATAGGAGGTTGAGTCAGTTTTTGAACGCATTTCCTTCCAAATTTGTGAGTGTCAAATTCTCATTGTTTGCGAAAGCTTTCATGGCAATGTTGTAAACGCTGAAAGGTTGATGATCTCAATACTCAATAAAGACGTTTTTTTTGTGGTGTTTGTGTCCTAGATCCGCCCGAAATTGAATAAGGGGATCTAAGGTACACTATGTGTGTTTGATGGCGCATGTGTTTTATGGCTTCATGTTGTTGCTTCTGATTTGTGTCTAGTTTTGACACATAAATGATCGCATTTAACACACACATAAAGTTCAATACAAGCAAGCACAACACATGTAACGAAGTAGCTTCAAGGAAGGATAATTAAGCTCCACACATACAACAACTCATCAAAGTTTTCAACATCGACATTCTACTTCAACAAGCAAATTCAATCAAGTTAATGAATTTGTAAACTTCACTGTTTCCAAGCAAAGTCTACATCAACATTCTTGTAAACAAATTTAAGAACTTGTGAATCAAATTCCAATTGAATTGTACGGGTGCATTCTCGGTTGAAACCGACACCCACGTTTTGATTTGATCAGAAGTCAAGCACGTCAATTCTCTTCAACTTAGTCAAATTAAGACAAGTGAATTCCTTGTTTTATGTGAGTCATTCAAACCATTGTAAGCTTTTTGGGTGCATTTTCGACAGTGTTCGACACCCTTTCTTTAAAACACAATCAAGTGAGTCCATGAGTTTTAACTCCTTGAAAGAACTATCACAGCAACCAAAACAAGTTCAAATCTAACGAGTTGAGTTTGTCATCAAGCGAGCGTGGCTATTCATTCACGTGAGCGTTCACACAAACGCGATCGTCATCAAGCGAGCGTGCCATTCAAGTCCCACAGCAAGCGAGCCTGTCATCCAAGTAACAATATCAAGTGCAACAGTTCAAAGCACAACATCTACAACAAGAGAGCCTGACTTCAAGTGAGCAAGTTCAGATGGCGCAGCATATTCAGTTATTAAACATTCTTCACAGTTTGATCATCTCCAGTGATGAAGCCATGGTGCACGTCAGCAAAGAAACTCTTGCTGATATTTCACGGCATCTACAGCAAACGCATGAAACCATTGAGTTTCTTCAGCTTGAGTCGATATTTGAACTCCCCCCCTTTATGTGTGTGTTTCTGTAATGTGTCTGAGTTAATCTCATTCTCATCATTTTAAAGGTTTTACATATTTTCATTTAGTTGGTACATTTTGCATTTAATCATTGTTATAATGTTAGTAGATGATTCTTAGGTTTTGTTTAAAGTTGTTTTGTTTAAAATGAATCTATTAAAATTGAAAATTACAAAATGTGAGGTCTACATTTTGCATTTGAATGAATCTTATAATTCGGTGTAGATGTCTAAAACAACGGTAACTTAAAATTGCATTGTAAAATATGGTATACATACATTTTACATTCATGTATAGAAGGCTACTATGAATGTCAGTTGATAGTTAACTTTTAATATAAAGTTGTTTGAATGCACAAACATAAGTTAGATTAAATTTCATTATAAAACATGGCCCACAATTTGCATGACGCATGCATGGTTTGATGCTTTTAAAGGTTTTACATATAATTTAATTTCATGAAATGAAAGTAAATTTGCATTTAGTTGGTACATTTTGCATTCAATCATTCCTATAATGTTAGTAAATGATTCTCAGTCAATGGATCAACCAACCACAATCACAAATTAATATAGCATTAACAACACTCGGCTCAACCAACCACAATCATAAATTAACAGAGTGGTAACAATGCAATATACATCACAAATTAACAAAACAATAAATCCTCAATACAGGTCTACATAACAGGAAGTGTACATATAACTTTGTAACTCAATACAAGACCTAATGAGTATCGCTTTCACATCATCACATTCTTAATAATGTACAAATTAAGAGTGCACAAAAAGAAATGCTAACAATGTACTTGAACTCTAATTTCTCAAAGATGAATCCAAGTAGACGAAATTTGATGAGCCTCATCATTAGGTAATTATATGGGCCTTAATTCACCTCCTAACTAGTCAAATCAACTCTTCTCACAATTTATTACATGTTTTGATGATATTTTATTTAATGAGATGACTTAAGGTGATATATTATGCCTGGTGGACTAATATGCATTGAATGCAGGTTTGGAAGAGAAAATCAAGGAATTTTGGCAAGACTAAGGTTTGAAACTCGAATGGGACAAAGGAGAGAGATTGTAGGAGGTAAATCCTCCTCATTTACTCCTCCCCTATTCGAATATTCCTCCATTAATCACACCAGATCGGAGTGCAATCATCCAAGTCATGAAGATCAAAAGGAAAGTGAGTAAGTGATAGAAAAAGAGTTAGTTCTCTCGAGTTTGGGAGACAACCCTCCCTATATTTAAGGAGCTCGTTGGGGACTTCAGTTGTATAAGTAGAGAGGCCTAGAGCCTCATTAGGATTCAAATTTTTGTTGTAAAAACAATAGTTATTTTCAAGCTCCAGACTTGTGGAAGACATTGATGTAATTTTCTGTTTTGATAATGAAAATGATATTTTTCTTGATCCAGCACATAGTTAACTCAAAGGGCTGAAGCTCTTGAGTTAGGCCCCAACCCTAGCATCAAAGTCTCCTCTTCTTGTATCTGCATGCTTGGCTTACTTTCATAGATTCATGGTTAAGTTGTCTCTAGAAGTATTTCATTGCAAGTACTATGGATTTGATTAGTTGTTTATTAATTTGCTTCCATTTGTGCTTTACTTCAGTATCAGGTTAGAAGGGATAAAAGGAGCACCACAAAGCTGTCAGTAGGTTTCTTTGCCTCATCTCTTCCCTTGAGGATCATGATTTGAGGAAAATACCCTTATGCAACACCAAAAAGCCAGATTTCCATTTTCTCATAAGATTTAGAGTTTACTATACTTGAACCAGCATTTGATCATTTTTGCAAGTGTAGGATTTAATTACCATCTCTTCCATATTCATTATTATAGTATATCTCATCCATGATTCCATTTTATTCAACAATTTTTCTCATGCATGAAGTAGACTGCTAGTTCATTAAATTCTTCTTTTCTAGCTTGTTAGAATTTCTCTTATTTACATGAATTTTTGGCAATTATAAATGTTTGATGCAGAGTAGGTGCTTTATAAATATAAAGAGATCTCATAGCAGGAAACCACCTTCCAACTTCATTCATCCAGAATCATTCCTTGCTTTCACCAAGATCTTCACCAATCTCATCATTTTACATAGAAATTCCTCCAAGCATGTTGAGTGAATCCAACCATCTCCTAACCTTGGTTTTGAGTTCTGAGTGATCCTAGTCATTTTCTCACTCCATTCCACCCATCCATCACCTCCCCTAATCCTTCCATCACCTCTAGAAACCATCATTTTTCTCTCGGCTATATCCTGTAGAAATACAGGGAATCTTGTAGGTTTCTAGTACATCTTGAAGGTTTTCTTATAGTGGCCTGTTTTGAGGCCGAATTGAGGTAAAACCTCTAGGAAGCCACACTGGGTCACCCAAGGGTCTCCCAAATCTTCCAACCATCTCCTAAACCTCCCAACCATCCACCAGCATCACTAAGCCACCCGCCACATAACCAAAAGAGATTAGGGTTTACACTTGATTTTCTAGAAAAAAAATAAAAAAAACAAAACAGAATTATTTCAGTCCTTTACATGCACAATAGTGATGTTTGATGTCTTGAATTTACATGCTTTAGATAATAGCATTGCATACATGTTGGCTTGGAATTCTTGTAAAGCATAGTTGCTTAGCAGTTAGTTAGAGAATGGTGTGTTTTTAGCATAGGATTTCAGTCATTTTTCGTATTTGTAGTAGATAAGATTTATCCTAGAGTAGATTTCTCTTTCTTTCATCAGCAATCAAGCTTCTTATGAATCCATAGAAGTCTGGCTTGAAAACCCTAGTGGTATGTCGCCAGCTAAACAGTGACAAAAGGTAGAACCATCACTTTTACTTGTGTATACATCACTATCACCTCCAAGTTTGTACGAACCCTGGGTTGATAAATTAAAGTTGGTAGCTCCAAGAGTTGTAGCATTCATGATTCAATACTAGTGCTCATCACTTTTTGGCGCCATTTCCGGGGAGGTGTCTGAGTAATATGTGATTAATTCTTTCTTTCTTCTATTTCTTGTTTCTAATATTCTGCTCTTAGTTTCATTTCTGCAAAAGTAATTTAGTTTTCTTTTTTTTTTCATTCTGCATTCTTTTCTTTCCTTTCCATTTTGCAAGTAAGATTTAAATCAAGTAGTTAATTTTTCATTCGATTAGTAGTTTTCATTCAGTCTGCAATTACTTTCAATGTTTGAAAAAAACACAAAACCAAACAAAAACATTTCTTTTCATGCCTCATAGGAATAGGGATAACTTAGGGAAATATTTGCCAAACACCCCCACTGCTTCAAATAACCAACATTCCCTCTTCTTTGGTGGCTGTGAACTGGAGGAATCCTTAGGTGAGCAACCAGACATATTCAAGAACCTACACAGGAAGAAGAAGAAGGACAACCCATTCCTACTGAACCTATGGCTGAAAACAAAAATGACAGAGGAAATAGAGAAAGAGTTGAGAGTGCCTTCCCCATCAGGGAAACCAATGGGGATACTACAATGAAAAATATAATCCCTTCTTCCCTTCCTCATTTCCATGGCCTAACCACATAAGACCCAGACACTTTCTTATTTTAGTTTTTTGTCATATGCTGAACCTATGACTATACAAATGATGAGCAGAAGTTGAAACTATTTCCATCCACTCTCAAGGATGTAGCTTTGCATTGGTTCATGGGTTTACCTGGAGATAGCATCACAACTTGGGCTCAGATGCAGAAAGCCTTCAACAACAAGTATCGGGACTACTGTAGGTCTAAAGACACTAAAGAGGAAATTTTTAGGATGACCTTAGGCAATGATGAATCCCTAGAGGATTATGAAGAAAGATTCCAGCTTAGCTACAAAAGGGCTAGGTGCACACTTGACCCTGAGTCATTGAAGTTGGTCCTACTTAGAGGAGTAAGGGAAGACCTTCTGGATACCCTACACTTGTTAGCAAGAGGGGATATCTACTAGTTACCCTATGAGGATATCAAGACTATCTTTAGAAACCATTCTAGGGCAGCCAAGAAAAATGGTAGGGGTAGTCAACCTATGGTTAGTCCATCCTCTTCCAATTCATCCATCAAGGGTGAAATTGGAAATATGCTGGAGGATTTCAAAAGTGAGATGTTGCAAACCCTTGCCCTACAAATGGACACTATGCACATTAAGAGAAAGCAGGAGGAAGCAGAGAGAGACTTGGCCATTTTTTGTCCTAGATGCACCAGGAGGCACCCTAGGAATGAATGTCCATTTAATTCTATTGAAATTTTCTCAGTCTGTGAAGAAAACCACTCCACAGACAAGTGCCCCTCTTTACCTGGACTCAAATTTGTATATCAAGGAGCTGAAGGAGTCACTGAGTAGCTCTAGTACATAAACTAAAGGAGACCTCATGGGCCTAGGCCATACTAGCAGGGCATGAAAGGGTTATCCCATGCATATTACAACCCCAACCAGACCACATCCATACCTCCTTGGGGCCCCCCTACTCATCCTTCTTTGTATACACCTCCTCCTTGGTCCTTTACACCTCAATATCATTCCCAGCTAGCCAGCCAGTCATTTAAACCATATGCTCTGCCACAACCTCAGTAGAATTCACCGCCCCATGGGTGGAGGCCCCAATACAAAAATGGTTCAGCTTTATTTCCTTCAGCGCATGCCCAACCAAAGCTTTTACAATTTGCTCCACCTAAACAACCCCAGATGCCTTCTTGGCCAAATCTGAACCCAAACAATAGATAGGCACAACAAGTATACAATGGAGAGACATCATATCTAGCTCATGCTATGGAGATTCAGCAAATCAACCTAAGATATGGTAGAGTACTCCCAGACAACCAACATCTACCTCGACCTAGGGAGGTTAAGGAAGAAAGAGAGGAAAGCGTGCTTAAAGTAAATCCACCACCCTTTCCTAAGAGATTAACCCAACCACTCCAGCCTACCCTAGAAGAGACTGAACTTCTGGGAGAATTGAAAAACCTATGTGTCAAAATTCCACTTCTCCAAGCTATTAAGGATGTACCTATTTACAACAAGTTGATTAAGGAGAAGTGCTTGAAGCATCTAGGGAGGCAAAGAAGATATGCCCCTACCATTAATGTCATTGAACAACTGTCTGACTTAATGTTGGGGCAGGTAGTCTGTCCAAAGTATTTGGACCCTGGAATCCCTATAGTAGATGTTCACATCAATGGAACCATTATCCCACCCACTTTGATCGATCCTGGGGCTGCCATTAATGTGATGACAAAGGACACCATGCTCAAGCTCAACCTCCAAGGTTCATTGAGGAAGACCACAATAGTTCTGCAACTTACAGACACTCCACAATGACCCCTGTGGGGATTGTGGAGGATGTGATAGTCTCCATTTATTCTTGGGAATACCCTGCAGATTTCATAGTTCTCCAGGCTAAGCCTAAGCTTATTGGTTACCCTCTCATCCTTGGGACGCCTTGCTTAGCCACTGTCAATGCTTACGTTAGCTACAGAGCTGGAAATATGACCATCAAGAATGGGCATATGTCCAAGTAATTAGTCCTATACCCTCCTTCTCAGCCATCTCTAGAACATGAATTACCTTTGTGGCTGGAAGAGGAGGAGGAAGATGAAGTTTATTCTGCCCAACTCTATACTTTAGAAACAACCATGGGAAGGGGACAATAGGATGAAGATGATTTGATCGAACACATACTCCAAAGTCCAACTCCCAGTATTTTTTCCTTAGAAGAAGTAGTAAAGGAAACCCAAAAAAAACATCAAATTGATATATTCTTAGCCAATTCCAACACTATATGTGTCAAAACCATATAATTTGGCCCTGAGAGAACTTTGAAAATCAATCCATCTCTTTTTGTTCTCTAAGAAGAAAAGTTGTGCAACATGCTAAAGGAACATCTGGATGCCTTTGCTTGGAGTTACTAAGAAATGAAGGGAGTACAGCCCTCGGTGTGTACTCACCATATTTATATCAAGGAAGGTTGTAAGCCAGTCCAACAACCCCAAAGGAGGATGAATCCAACTCTTAAAGATATAATCAAAGAAGAACTGCAAAAACTGCTCGATGAAAGATTTATTTACCCTATCTCAGATAGTGAGTGGGTCTCTCCTTTAGTGTTTGTTCCAAAGAAAAATGGTAAGTGGAGGATTTGTGTTGATTACGGGGAGCTAAACAAAGCCACAAAGAAGGAACATTTCCCTCTACCTTTCATCGACCAAGTGCTAGATGGCTTGGGAAGGAAAAAAAATTTCTCTTTCCTAGATGGATTCAGTGGGTACAATAAAATCCAGATCAGCCCGAAAGACCAGGATAAAACCACCTTCACTTGTCCTTGGGGTACTTTCACCTATAGGGTCCTTCCTTTTGGCCTATGAAATTCACTTTCCACTTTTCAGAGAGCAGTCCTGAGTATCTTTGTTGAGTTAGTCCATGATGCAGTAGAAATCTATATGGAT
This sequence comes from Pinus tabuliformis, assembly GCA_031772625.1. Taxonomy (NCBI): domain Eukaryota; kingdom Viridiplantae; phylum Streptophyta; class Pinopsida; order Pinales; family Pinaceae; genus Pinus; species Pinus tabuliformis. The sequence goes on along the minus strand of CM062819.1, from coordinate 457,528,910 downwards.
GATTTCACATCTTATGGAGGTGATTTCGAGGAGGCTCTATCCAACTTAGGTAAGGTTCAAATTCATTGAAATGAACCTATCTCTTAGTCCTAGAAAATGTGAATTCTTGATGACTGCAAGGACCATGCTGGGTCATTCAATATCTCAACAAGGACTACAGGTGGACCCAAACAAAATGGCTATCATCCAAAGGGTCCCACCTCCACAAAAGCAGAGAGATGTCAGAAGTTTCCTAAGGTTAGCTGGATACTGTCGAAGGTTTATAATAGTCTTCAACAAGTTGGATTCTCATTTATTTGGGTTATTGGCCAAAGAATCTGTGTTTGTATGGTCAAAAAGCTCTCAAGAGGCCCTAGACACCCTGAAGGACAAGTTAACCATTGCACTGATTCTCCGAGGCCCAAATTTGGCCCTTCCTTTTCATATTCATGTTGATGCCTCACACAAAGCTATAGGAGCAGCCCTATGCCAAATGGATGAGAAATTTCCTTATGCCATTTACTTTATCAGTAAGAATATGTCAAAGGCCGAACTGGACTACACAGTGACCAAAAAGGAGCTCCTGGCCGTTATGCATTCATTGAAAAAATTTAGGCATTATATTACAAGCTATCAAACATTTGTACATACTGACCATGTTGCAATAAAATATTGAATGAATAAACCTAATGTGAATTCCCAAACTATTAGATGGTTACTTTTATTATAGCAGTTTGATCTAACTATTATTGATAAGCCTGGCAAGGAAAATGTTATTGCAGACTTTTTGTCTAGATTAACTTTGCCAGCAGGTGAAGAGGGAATGGTTGATGATCAGTTACCAGATGAGCACTTATTCGCCATTTTAGTTCTCTCTCCATGGTTTGCTGACATAGCAAAATATTTGGTATCTACACAGTTCCCACTGAATCTGCACTCCAAAGAGAAAAGTAATATTTTGAGGAAGAGCGACCCCTTCACCTGGATTGGGAGAAACCTCTTTAAACTTTGGCCAGATCAAATTCTGAGAAAATGTGTTAGGGAGGAGGAAGTCTTTGACATCCCTTTGACCTGTCATGATGGGCCTTGTGGAGGTCACTTTGTAGCAAAGTGGACAACATTTAAAATGTTACAAACTAGGTATTATTGGCCCACTCTTCATCAGGATGTGAAAATATATACTAGTCAGTGTGATCGGTGCCAAAGGATGGGAAAGCCTACTCCAAGAGATGAAATTCCTCTGCAACCTCAAGTGACTTTTGAGCCATTTGACAAGTGGGGCCTCAACTTCATTGGACCTATTGACCCTCCTTCCAAGCTAAAGCAATATATCATTGTGTGCACTGACTATTTGACAAAGTGGGCTGAAACCAAGGCAATTAATAAAGCAACATAAGAGAAGGTGGTTGAGTTCTTAAGGGAGAATGTATTTTACAAATTTGGGTACCCTAGAGAACGGGTCACTCATCAAGGCAGCCAGTTTAGCTCCAACATGATTGAAGACTTTCTCAATCAGCACAAGATCAAGCATAGGACCTCCACTGCCTATCACCCAAAATCTAATGGGAAAGTGGTGGTAACCAACAGAGCGTTGGAGGACAGCTTGACCAAAGTGGTTATCAATAGTAGGAAAGATTGGGTAGATATACTAGTTGAGGCCACCTGGGCCTATAATACCACCTGCAAGACCACCACTGGATTCACACCCTATGAGCTGGTCTATGGGAAAAAGGCCCTGTTGTCCATTGAATTTGATTATAACACATTAAGGATGGCAGCCCAACTAGATCTAGATCTCAACAGTGCACAAAAAGAGAGGTTGCTCCAGTTGAATGGTTTAGATGAGTTCATAATATAGGCCCTCCTACACATAGAAGTAACTCAACTTCAAAGGAAGATCTAGCATGATAAGAACATCAAGAACAAGCAATTTCAAGAAGGTGATTGGGCTTTGTTATATGATTCTAGATATAAAGACTTTAAGGGCAAGTTAAGGACAAGATGGTTGGGGCCTTATGTTATAGAGAGATGTCATGATAATGGTTTAGTGTAGATCAGAACCATAGATGCAGAGGCCATTCCTTTACTTGTTAATGGGCACAAACTGAAAGTTTACAAGAGGCCATTGTCAAAGCAAGAATTCATTGATGGTATCAATAAAATAGTGATGGTGGTGGAGCAGGTTTCAACTTCTGCCTCATCAAGTCACTGAGAAAAGAAAAAAAGAAAAATAAGGACTTGGGTGAAAACCTCCAGGAGGCACCTGAGTCCCACTATTGGGCTGAAAACCTCTTGGGGTAGCCCAATGGTGTCAAAAAGAAAAAGAAAAAAGAAAAAAGAGAAATAAAAAGATCTCTGGGTGAAAACCTATCTTGAGGCACCGAGGGAAAGCAGCTAGAATGAAAACCTCTTGGAGGTAGGCTAGTTGTTTTCAAAAAAAAAAAAAAAATTGAAAAAGAGGAAAGAAAAAATCATGAAAAAATGTTTGCAAGTCAGCAAGAGGACGATTAGAGAGAAAAGGAGAATCAAAAGGGACCTACTCCGCTAACATTTTTATTTTTCCATCCATTATCTTTCATCATTCCACCATTCCTTTCATTTCTTCAATCATTTGCCTCAATTTGCAAGGGTATTGTGTTTTCTACAGGATTCTGTGTAAACCTATAGGATCCCCTGAAAACCTACAGGATGATCGTGTAGGAATTACAGTGGCTTCGGAATCCTAAAATGAGTAACCCTAGGGAAACGAAATTACCTGCCTGTGTCAAAAAATAAAAAATAAATAAAAACACTACATCATAACTTCATTACCATACCTCTCTCCACCACGATCACCCTTACATCCATCATAAAAAAAAAAAAAATCAGTCTTCAAAAGAAAACACAGAGGAAAATGACATAGGGAGCAGAAGGGAACAACACCTGAGTGTACTTGTCATTATTCACACTCCTAGACCTCCTCTCTATCCATGTCATCATCTTCAAAGTCCCAACAGAAGAAATGATTAAGAATTCTAAGGGAGAAGCAGTTGAAGGACATCTTGTAGGAAATCCTGTAGCAGCCTATCCCACAGAATAAAAATCATGAGTAGCAGCAAGCTTCCAACATGAAGATCCAAGGGCAGAAGAAGCTCCAGAGAAGCAAAAACACCATCATCTTCAACATCAGGTACTTGCACATCAAGGGAATCATGAGAGGGCAATAAAAAAGGAAGGAAAAATAACATGCAACCAACACATAGCAAGCACCTCATGTCTTCAACAAACTACAGCAAGGTATTAGCACCATAGGTAAGTATCTCGCTTCGCTCTCTCATTTTCATTATGTATTCAAAATATGTAAAGGTTGTGAGCGAGTTGGTTTATAAGCGAAAGGTGGCTAGTTAAATTGGCCACCTTCGTTCAGTCAACAAAGACAAATAGTTGGTCCTCCCACATGTGGCAGCAGTCAAGTCAGAAAAAAGAGGAGGAGGACGAAGGTAGTTAAGGCTACGGATCCCCGAAGTGGGAGTTGATTATGAGGAGAGGGGAATGATGAGGTGGTAGTGGGGACCAACGGTCTGAAAATAGAAAAAATCGTACCTTGGCTGCCAACACACCACCTCACTCAACTCGACCATAAGAGGAAATAATCATTGATCCCCATGCACCCATGCATTCATCCCCTCGAGGTTCACTCTCGTAAAATCGATCTCGTACCCAAGCAACCTATAGAAGAGAAAAATTCCATCTTTCACATGTGTAGGACATCCTACAGGATCACACGGGACATCCTACAGGATTACACAGGAATCCTACAGGATACAGTCAGACAGACTACAGGATTGGCCAAGAGCAGTTTCAGAAGGGAAAACACAGGGGTTGGCTACAACAAACACAATGAGGAGGTAGGCTCTGCATTTCCTTCCATTTTTTCAAGTGAATAGAACAAAAAGATCTCCTAGTTTGGATGAATATGATAGTTATGTAAAGGAATTGTCTCCTCAAGTATTTCAGTCACATTTCCTCCTGCATTAAAATTTGTATCAACCATCACTGCTCCTCAAAATTTACCAGACAAAATGACAGGGGGGTTTAATAGAAGGGAGCCCATTAACATTGTGAGGATTCACCAACACCCTCCTATGTTATAAATCTTCACAAGGAATAATTGGATGGGGTTGTTGACCACTACATGTCAATGACCCATAACAATACACCCCCTTTTTCGCAAAAGGGATAACACTTTATCGATGAGTTCCTGCCATCCAGCTATCATCATCAGCCTAAGGATCATCTTATAATAAAAACCCAGGCTGCATGTGTATAATGTAAATGATCTCATCAGATCCGTGTCATGTATGTAATCACCTAGGTAAACCTACTTTTCTAGCGATGAACTACAATCCGGGAGGTTTTTTTCTCTCTGATTCATTCTTGGATGGTCAACAGAGTTGTCCTTCAGCCATACCCCAAAGCCGGAATGGATTTTGTCACTGGGATCTTAGGGGAGTCCTAGTGTTCTAGATCGAGTCTATGTAAAAGTGATATGGGAATAATCCTAACTATTTGGTTAGGTTATTTTATTACAAATTGCTTGATTTTCTAGATTATATTTGTGTCACAGAACTAGGTAGTATATGAGGGTCTTTTGTAAATGGATTTTCCCCCTTTATGTTATCGGGAAATCTAGTGTCCACTCGGAGCTGCTAGTCTGACTAAGACTGGTAGCTGTTTTAGAAACAAACAAACTATAACTACTTTCGTTTTCCTTTATGAGAAGTAGATAAGAGGGGAATGAAGGACACCAACCTCAGTCTTGCGCTTGGTTCCTCGCTTGGTTCCTCTCCCTTCTTCTGACAGATCCTTGCCGCTCCTCTCTCGTCAACACAGCTTCAAAGATCACCTATGGAATGAAAGCAGCATAACACTATCGAAGAATAGAGATCTACAATCATAAACAATATAGGACCAGATATATATTGACCACACAAAAGCATATATCATCAAACATACAAGAATTTGGAGGAAAACTTGTATAGCTTTATTAACATCAAGAACAACAAAGAGGATTACAACCAATTGTTCTGACCCAGCGTCATCCTCTCAGCAAGAAGCCCTTCTTCACCTCATGCAAAGCTTAGATCACCCAACACTATGATGTTACAACAAGAAACCAACAGCACTTCCTTACAAGATACAAAATTCTAGCCTCTGGATCTCTAGGATGAGGGATCCATATATAGATGTTTGCAATGGGGGTGAGTCAGCTTCTGGGATCTGATTAGTGTCCTCTCTCTGATAGTTCTTGATTCCACTTGGAGAATGATGATCTCTTACTCATCCCTGGGCAAATTCAGAGAGGCAAGTGTCACAGGAGAAGTTTCTGGAAGATTCCATGATCATCCACCTCGCATTCTGCCTCTGCCATTTGTCCACTCTCGCCCATCGCACCCCATAGAACGGATTTTCAGTATGCATCGCACCTCCCGTGTGCATTAGGTGGGATGCATCGCACTTTGACCATGGAGCAGGTGAGATGGTCCAGTTTTGACCAGTTCTGAGTAGTTTTTCATGGAGAACTTCTGGGAGATGATGTAATTAGCTGACCTTGTTCTTTTAGGGTATGGAACAACACTTTTAGGGACTTAGAAGCCCTTGGTTTATGGACATACATGATTGGGGTTGCAGTTCCCAAAAATGTCTATAACAGTTGCCCCCTAAAGCATGAGGTCGTTAATCTTTTGATGTCGGGTGAAATGCTTTATCATGAGGATCTGAAGTTTTTTCAAGTTGGAAGGTGACTTTTAATAAGATACAATACAACACATTATCTTCATAATATTTTTCATGATCTGGCTGAGTCGGGCATTCCGATGCTCAGCTTTATAAATTCATTTTCATGTACATAGGACAGACAATCGTCTGTGTGCAGACTGATGATTCTGGTAGAGCCATCATCCCTTAGTTTGGATGATTATCTGTGTGGCAATGATGTACATTTGATGTCTTTATTTTCCTGAATATATATCGCAACCCGGATGGATTAAACTAGATCCAGGGTCTTCAATCCCTTTCGATCTTCACTCAAAGTACAAGTCGATCCATGTGAGAGATGTTCTGGAGTCGAACATGGAAAGACGTTGCCTGATTACCAGCCAATGATGTAAGCTGTTAACGGGCACAAGAGGAATCACCGATAATGATGATGACCCTCAAGGTACTACAGTACAATTCGCATGGTGTGAAAAGGGACTTGGCGTCGAACACCATGCAAAATCTTTCAGTCGAAGGCCAATGATGTAAACCTGTCACCGTAAGTGAGAAACTTGCCATTGAGGCATGCAAGCTTCAAAGTACTAAAAGGGTTGTTCCTAGATCGACTTCCTGGATAATGAGCTGATGTCGACAAGAAGCGATCTGTTGTAGGAGGGCCTCAATGAATCCCACATCTACGACACAAAACAGAGCAAATGATTTTAATGGAGGTGAAAATGATCTGATGATATAAGGTTCAGGGTAGCGGTCATGAAAGAATGGAGTGTGAATGTATTGCAGCGGATGAGACAAAGGTGAATTCTCTGAGCGACTTCTCTTGAACATACCGGCGACACTGACATGATGGATTGGTAGCATTGACCCCAAATGTGGATGGTGTGATGGACCAATGGTTATATGACCAGTGAACGGAACAACCCAACCTGACTCCGATGTGGAGCAAAAGTGTCATGTTCAAGAGCGACTTGCTACCAATAAAGTTTCTTCAAGTTTTCTTCCCAATTTTTCCCCAGTCATTGCTGACGAGTACCTCTATATTTTTTTCAAGCTTGAGGAGGATAACATATGCTTGTTCTATAATTTTCCCTTCAGGCAAACCCATCGCTATGTTTTAATGAGCCTAGCGATAGTGAAACTCGTTCTTGTCTGTATGGACAAGTTTGTCACTATTCGGTTTTAACGAGTTTAACGACAAAGATAACTCGGTCGTTTTCAATTTTAGAGAGTTTGAAAGGGACGTAAAGAAAACTCCAATAATCCTTTTTCGTCATATAATCCCTTAGGTCCGAAAAAGTATAAAATAATACGAAAGGGATGAATTTTCGGTAATTTTAATGAGCCGAACAAAACAAGCGCTCGATTTTTTTGTGTAATAATCCCTCAGGTCCAAAAAGATTAAAATCTAGAGGAGGGATAGCACTTCCGGTCACTTTAACGAGCTGGAGAGGCCAATTGCTCGGCAATCTTTTCATATTTTACGAGTCAGATGAAAAGAGCTTAAAGAACACTCGTTTTTCGAGGAACGCGTGATAAATTTGGGTAGCAGCTGATTCCAGGTAAGGTTTGGAATTTTCCAATCACAACAATGTTACAAGGATGGCTAACAGGATCACTCTTCGCAGCTGTTCCTCGAAAAGGGTAAACAATCAAATGGAGGTGAATGATCGGCTAAACAGAGTGGAGGCGATGATGAGAACACGACCATGGCTCAAAAGCTGATGATAATGTATTCACAATGGTTATTTACCAGAAATTGGTTCATTTTTTAAAGAATGAGCTTAAACTCTGGGGGAAACATTTGCTCGCTGCTTATGTTTAATTTTTAACGAGCTTGAACTCCACATAAAAACTGCTCGATCCAGTCGTATAATAAGGATGTCTCATCTAAGATGCCATTTTTTATGGAGCTTGCACCTTACAAAGATTTGCCCCAGCGCCTCTCGCATGCAAACTAGGAACGACCAACTACGCCCCTCTACTTAACTACCAACATCACTACCAAGGTTAGGTAGGAAACTTTTACCTTTACTTTGCCAGCGCCATCTTGGCCCCTGCGAAGATGAATGGTCGATTAGACTAGTCATTAGCTGGTCATTTCTCGCTTGCTTACAAGAGGTTTGCATGCCCCCAGGTATAGCGAAAAATTTCCAGGTTACCAAAGATTGTTCTATTCACACTGCAGACAAAACACTTCCTCGGCGATGTCTACCGAAATAGACAAAGGTGAGTGGCACAACTTGCCTCCACTCACATAACTTTGACGGAGGAATCTTATTCCAGTCTAATCTCATAAACCAATCATATATCCTTCGCGGAAACCTACCCTATACCCAAGGTTTTCCTGCCGAAATAGACCAGGGTGCATGCCCCCTAGGTTTCAGTCATGTCCTCACGAATCACTCGCACTCATCAGGTGGATGAACTGGGGATTGATGAGACATTCCTTGTGTGAAAAGACCATTTAGGGATGGTATTTGACTATTAGCTATGTGTGAGCTGGGAAACGACAGCTGGTCTACGAGCTTGACCACTCTGCCTTCATGCGGAAAACACATTACTCTAAAGAGTGAGGAGACAATGGCTCCCATGCAATAAATATAGTCACGTCCAACGAGTAGATTATAATCCAGAGATCCTTGGACTACCATTACATTCACGTGAATGGTTTTCCTTCTCAATGTTATGGGCACATTGGGAAGGATCCCTAACGGTCGACTGGTTCCTTTATCAAAGCCTGTTAGATTTCTCATCTCAGGCAAAAGCGATGGAGAACCAAGCGTTTTCCAAGACGTTGAGGAAAGGATACTCATAGAAGCCCCTTCATCTATGATGGTACCGGCCATGACCATTCTGTATATTTGAGCAATGATTCGAAATGGTACACTAGCCGATAAACGGGGTCTGCCTAGTAGATTCCAATCGAAGGAAACAACTAGGTTGCTTGGAGGTGGGACCAAATAGACAGCCGGATATGACTATGACGAACTTCCTTCCTACAGTAAAGGAACGGGTAGACTACCCCCATGTTCATCGGAGTCTGTGTTTACGAAAAGAATTTGGACGGTGTCATTCTCATTCTCTTCGGTGACTGTATCATCCGAAGATGGACCTTCTGAAGGCAAGACCGGGTCAACTGCCACCTCGACCTTTTGAATTTCATCTAGTGTGAATTCAGATGGTTTATCTTCAATTATGGATGCTTCGACCGACCACAATGGCGTGTTTTCAACTAGTGATGAACTTGGCAAGAGTTTCTTATATCCAGGAGGAAGCCGTAACGGTGAAACCGGACGGTCGTCCAAAACTCTTTTAGCCTCGTCTAGGAAGGGACAACAGTGGACAGCGTGATCGCCTTCACATAGTTTACAAGGAAATTTACATTTTCCTTTTTGTCCAAGGACTTCACTTTCACTAGTTGACGATGTATTTTCAACATGATCGTCAGAGGTCGATGACACTGGATTGTGCAAACGAGCAGACCAGTCCCTTAAGATCCGAGGGATGCAAGGACAATCTCGATGATAGTGATCTCCTTTGCAAATGACACATGGCGACTTAGGCCTAGACAGTGCAGTGTGTGGATTTTCGCTAGACGACGCATGGTTTCCCCCTTTTGCCTTTGGCTCCTTCTTCTTCTTCTCTTTCTTCTTCTTCTCCTTCTTCTTCTTAGTTACTTGGTTTTGGGACTTATCGGCTTTATCAAGCGAAGAGGAAGGAGGAGAGGGAGAATCAGATGAAGTAGAAGGTTGGGGGGTAACTTTAGTATCATCTAGTTGCTGACTTGATTGTTCAGGAATCACAGGGTTCTAAACGACGGAGGTTGAGAAGAGCCATACGGGCAAACCAATCGTCAATCCTAGAAGTGACAATGTGGCCATATGTGGTGCACCAACATTTCCCCAAGAGGAGGAAGGACTAGGATTTCCCCCAAGGGGAAATCCTTGGTTGGTGGACTCCATTTTTCTCAACCTAAGACCAACGTAGGAAAGGTGATATTTATTTCGATTAAAATAAATTTTAGACGCTTTGACACAACTTGTTTTTTCAATTTTTAAGAGTCGAGAAAAAACAAAAGATGACTCTAGTCACCTTCGATTTTTAATGAGCCTGAAGTGACAAGTGCTCAGATGGACCTTTTCCTTTAAGGAGTCTGAAAAGGAACGAAAGAGACTACTCTAGAAATCTAGACAGAGGGATTACCAAACCAATCGCAAAACTGCAGAATACTTTTTATAGTACGGCAGTCAATCTTCCCGAATGTTGTGTTCAATGCATTGCGATCGATAGGGCGGCAGACACGGCTTCTTATGGATAAAGGATATAGCCTATTGTTGTCTCCCAATATATACTCGATGGTACGTGGGAGCACAAATCCGTACTAGCACTTGTCGTCTCAAAGTGGAGGAATCACCCAACCAGCAATGAAAACAACAATTACCAGGCTTTACGACGCCGGAATACGTCTCTAGCCTAGACTTCTAAATGTTGTGCGTTAGGTTCCAAAGCTTTTTTAGATTCATTGAATTTATTTTACAGTTGATCTTGCTTAAGAAATTTGCCTTTCAGGTTCACCGCGTGATGTAGATATACAATTCCTAAAATGTAGTCTAAGATGATAAACAATCGTTTAATCTTCTTTTTGCAACGAAAATCCTAGCTACTAAAGAAAGAGGGATGATATTCTTTCAACATAGAGCAGAGAGCACACACTATATGCACTGTCCTAAATCAAACCAACAAACAGTCTAAATGCAAATGCACATGCATGTATTTGTTTTCAGTCTTCTTAATGTGTGAATGATAAAAAGAAAGCTAAGTGAAAATCTGAATTATTTTTCAAAGCGACATTACTAACAAGCTTCTTTTCAAGACAAAATGAAGACAATGACGACACTTTGCGATTTGGAATTGAAAACTTGCTTTCGACACTTGAAAAACTACTAATTCAAATCAAATACAAGAGTAACAGTGTAATCGACTATAAAAAACAATCAGATTCTCTTCTATGACTGAAAATGAAAGTTACGACACTTCCAAATCAAGAAACGACAGTTAAATTACGCTACTTCTTTGTAAAAGAGAACTGAAAATGGCTCACAATACATAAAAAAATTTACAGTTCTTTGCACAATGGAGGCGGAATAATGGAAAGGAAGGGGGTTTACACAGAGGTACACTAACTACAGACAGAAAAACTCCTTAATAGAGCTGAAAAGAGTGAAGAAAAACCAAAGTCTGGAGGTAAAATTAGCTTTATTTGACCATCGCACCTGTTACACAGGAATTCCAGTATGCATCCCACCTACTGCACACGGGAAGTGCGATGCATACTGATATCCTTGAAGAGAGGGTGCGATGGTACAGTGCGAGACTTTTGATCCAGTTCTTGATCACAGTTTGCAGCACAGTTGAGGGATTTAGGCCAAGCAAGTAATAATCAGTAAACAAATCACAGGGGTAGATCTAAGGAGGTTACTAGAGCCACCACAAGGGCAATTAGGATGTTTACAAATCAATTGTTTAGTTTATAAACAAAACTCGGAGATAGACTGAAGCAGCATTGATCTACTTTGCACTTGCATAGCAAATGCAGTTCGAAGGCTAGCTGGCTTGACTTCAGGTTCCATCTGTAAGTTTATAAAACGAAAAAATATAGAAAAGTAAACAAGCTATTCGCTCCCCAGCGGAGTCGCCATTTTGTTATCAGGAAATCTAGTGTCCACTCGGAGCCGCTAGTCCCACTAAGAGTGGTAGTTGTCTTAGAAACAAACAAACTAAAACTACTTTCGTTTTCCTTTATGAGAAGTAGATAAGAGGGGAATGAAGGACACCAACCTCAGTCTTGCGCTTGGTTCCTCGCTCGGTTCCTCTCCCTTCTTCTAACAGATCCTTGCCGCTCCTCTCTTGTCAACACAGCTTCAAAGATCACCATGGAATGAAAGCAGCATAACACTATCAAAGAATAGAGATCTACAATCATAAACAATATAGGACCAGATATATATTGACCACACAAAAGCATATATCATCAAACATACAAGAATGTGGAGGAAAACTTGAATAGCTTTATTAACATCAAGAACAGCAAAGAGGATTACAACCAATTGTTCTGACCTAGCGTCATCCTCTTAGCAAGAAGCCCTTCTTCACCTCATGCAAAGCTTAGATCACCCAACACTATGATGTTACAACAAGAAACCAACAACACTTCTTTACAAGATACAAAATTCCAGCGTCCGGATCTCTGGGATGAGGGATCCATATATAGATGTTTGCAAGGAAGGTGAGTCAGCCTCTGGGATCTGATTAGTGTCCTCTCTCTAATAGTTCTTGATTCCACTTGGAGAATGATGATCTCTTACTCATCCCTGGGCGAATTCAGAGAGGCAAGTGTCACAGGAGAAGTTTCTGGAAGATTCCATGATCATCCACTTCGCATACTGCCTCTGCCATTTGTCCACTCTCGCCCATCGCACCCCATAGAAGGGCTTTCCAGTATGCATCGCACCTCCCGTGTGCATTAGGTCGGATGCATCACACTTTGACCATGGAGCAGGTGAGATGGTCCAATTTTGACCAGTTCCGAGTAGTTTTTCATGGAGAACATCTGGGAGATGATGTAATCAGCTGACCTTATTCTTTTAGGGGATGGAACAACACTTTTAGGGACTTAGGAGCCCTTGGTTTATGGACATACATGATTGGGGTTGCAGAGCCCAAAAATGTCTATAACACTTGAGATGTAAAAAATGTAAAAAATCATGATGTAAAGTCTCTTAAGGGTTAGAAAAATAATTTCTCCCCTCATAGGTTCTAGGTCCTAGGTAAATTTAAATTTTCCAGAGGTAAAATTTGTGGGTCCTTTAAAAAATTAAATCTTAACAGGGCCAGGGACTAAGGTAAATTGATTATTTTGCTAAATTTTAGGCCTTTGGTCCCTGGGGTTAAGTCAAAGTCAAAATGTTGAGGAAATTAATTAAAAATTTTAGTTTTTGAATTAATTAAAATGTATTTAAGTGAAAAATTTGAAATTTCCTCAATATTTAAAATTTTGATGGATGAGATTAAAAGAAATTTTAATCCTCATCAATAGTCGAGATCACTTTAACAAGGATCACTCGAACTAGCCATTAGGAGATTTATATTTAAATAGGAGGTCAGTTGTCAGTTGAGATCATCTGATCTTTTGATCATGTACTAAGCGAAAAGCTCTCTTGTAATCTTTTTATGAGCAATAAAGAAAGCCTTTGGGGTTAATTTCTGTTGGTGTTACTCTTCATGGAATTGCTGTAAGATGTATTATTTTCATGTGTAATTTCTTTTTTTCCATTAATAATAGCTTATGAGAGCGATTTGAGTACAGGTACCTTGCTCAGTCGCTAGGGTTTGAATGATAATTGAAATTTTGAATATAATAGCAGGTATCTCTATTAGATCTGAATTTTATTATTGTTTTCTCACTCTATGTTGACGGCTGAATTGAGTTTTGCAGGAAAATCCTTGATTATTAGATCATCGGGTGTTCGAGGAAGTTCTCAGCTGAACCAGCCAACTCCCGATCCGTGTTTTCTGAAGAGCCCAGTTTGAATTTGATCACGATCTTATCATAAGATATTTTTATGGGTGACACATGAGGATTTTGAGCTCACTACCTCCTTTAAAAATTCAAAAAACTTAATTTTTTGTGCTAAATCGTTAGATCTGGCTGTTGAGAGCCTCAAATCATCAGATCTTGGAGCGAAGTCAGACTCACACTCCCTAGATCTGATAGATCTGCCATTTATGTACATATATCTGCAACTAATTTTAGTTTTCTAATTTTGGTTTTCAGGGTTTTAGTGTTTTTTGGGTCATTGTGTATATCGTTTGGGTGTTTTTTTTTTTGTATTGCAGCTACAAATCTGAAGCTGAAAGTTGTGCAGAGTCCAAATCTAGGCCCTGGAGGGTAAGATCTGGATTTCTGGTTTTCATCAGCATCATTTTGGCAGGGATCATGTCCAGATTTCGCAGTCCAAAGGTTTAAATTTAAATTCAAATCTGGAAATTTTGTGAGGGTTTCAGGGTCAAATCTGAGGCAAGTGGATTTAATATTTTAATTAAATCTGGAAAATTTCAATAAGGGTTTCATTGATAAATTTTAAGCTGAAGTATAAGATCTTGGTCTAGAAATTTCTCCTCAGTTCTTGGGCTGCAGTTTCTCTACTGCTTGGGCTTTCCTAAGAATAAGATTTTGAAATTGTTTTCTCTATTGTTTCCTAGAAAAATTTGAAATTATTTTTGGGCTTTGAATTTTTTTTAAAAAGATCTGGAGAAATCTGAGTTTCTGCCTGAGTTCTGTCTGCTACCTAACCTTCACACGTTTCTCATCCTCACCCATTGTTGCAGCTCACCATATGCTGCCATAGAAGCCGGTCTTCTCCATTCTGCAGCTTTCACATCGTGCTGCCTCAAACTTGCAAACAACCCTCATTTCTCTCGTCCTCTCTACCATAAAACCCTCGTAAAACCTCCATGCGTCCTTCTATCCTCTCTGCGCTGCTTCATTTGCTGCTCCAACCCTATCAGCAGCCCTTCTAAAACCCTTCCTCTCTTGCGTCTTTCCCCTTAACCCCTCATCGCTGCTCCAACCTGCAACAAACCCCACATCTACAACTCCCACTTAATTCCCTAAACCTGCATGTTGTTTCTTCTACACTGCCATCGCACTTCGCACTGCCATTCCTCTCGACTAGCTCCCTGCTAGCCGCATTTCGGACCTACAAACACAAGATCAAAGCTACATTTTCCCTCACATAGCTATTCCATATCTCCTCGCTCTATCAGTGGCTTTCAAGCGCTGCTTCGATCCAACTTTTTTCGAGCTCCTCTTTTCCTTCTGCAGTCTCCAAGGCTCTCCTTCGGCCTTCTCTCAAGCCCACACAGTCTTGGTCCTTATTTCCCTTCGAGCTCTCCCTCTGCCATCCGGACCTGCAGTCACCAAAAACACTTCAATTTTTGCGATCAGGTTAGTTCTTTTTTTATTTTATTTCATTTGTATTTTAGTTAAAGCTTAGGGTTGACATAGGTGTTTTGATTTTCAATTTTTTTTTTTTTTTTTTCATTTCATTTTGATTTTGTAATTTATGATTTTTTTTTTAATTTAAAAATTGCAAAATTTAAAAAAAAAATAAAAATAAAAAATAAAAAAATAAAAAAAAAAATAAAAAAAAAAAAATTCTAAAACAAAGTTAAAAAAAAATAAAAAAATAAAAAATTTATGAAGTGTGTTTTTGTTTTGATTTAATAAAAAATAAAAAATAAAAAATTCGATTTTTGTTTAAATTTTGTTTTTATTTTTTTGTTTTATTTTGACTTTGATAAAATTAAAAAAATCATAAAAATTTCTAAAAGATTAAAAAAAAAAAAAAATCCAAAAAGATTTTGTGATTGAGAATAAACAAAACTAAGGGGTTTTTTTTAGCTTAAACTTTAGAACTTTTAATGTGGCCTATGGCCCATAAAAATTTTGATCTTTTAACCCTTTGATTAAATTAAGTTCCTAAGGAATAATTAAAAAAATTAGCCTAAAGTTCCTTAGTGTCATTTGGTCATTAAATGCATTTTTTATGTTTTTCCTATGCTCAAGGTGCAATAAACGTTTTAAATCATATTTGGCTATTGTAGAAAATTAATTCTAGATCTTGGCCATTGATGATAATCATCTTAAATCTGGAATATCTTGCGTGATTCAGTTTTGGGCATTTATTGATTATTCATGATTGTCACTATTCGTCACATATTAGAAAATTGTTCTGGATAACTTGTTATATTGATGGTTAGTTCAAATATCGAAGGCACTGGTCTATAATTGTTTTTATCTTGTGGTCGTGTCTTGTTTATGTTGGCGTTTAATCTATCAATCTGATTTAATCGTTTAGATTCATCAAGTTGTCCATCATTTAAATCTCCTAAAGCCATTGATCCACTGGCTTTCTCATCCATTTACCTTAGGGACTACCCCCCTTGACTTGTCTGGGAGAGAGTCTAAACGGAGTGAGTAAGGATCGAGAGTGACAGCCCTTACTCTGAGCATTGTCGCGGTGCCTAGACACTTTGCGCGACAACAGTTTTGGCATCGTTGCCGGGGATAGAGTTTTTATGTCCTTGGTCCTCATGACATTCATCTTTCATCGGTTGAATAATTTCATCTTTTCCGCCATTCATTAGCTGGTCAAGCGACACAACATTTCTTGGCATCATTTGATATTTTCATCGCCCTATCTTTCGTCATCTCATTTATCATTTCACCTGCACTTTTAGCACCTACACATTTCGGTTTGTTTCTTGTTTGGGTGGCGACTCCACTTCTTCCATTTATTATTTCTCAGACAAGAAGCCCTCCCTTATATCCAGTTGTTGTTTCTCTTTGGATCCTAGAGTTAGATTCATGTTCAAGTGGCGACTCCACTTCTTTCATTTATTACAAGAATTTCTACTAGAATCTTGCTTCTTGCGGATCTCTTCATTTTCTTGAACAGAGGTCTCTCTCTATCATCCATTTAGTCCCTCATTATTCATCATGGATGATTCTTTTATCCCGTGTCATTCTACTGATGTTCTCCATGATATTCCAAAAGTGGCCATTCATAAATTGTCTTTGTTCTCGGGTGGTGATTCAGTCGTTGTTAGAAATAATTTATGCATGTTTACTCGTATAATGCTCATATATTGTAGTTCTCCCCAGTACCAGTATGATCATCAAGATGTCAAAATGCGTCTATTTGATTTTTCTTTAGAGGGTGTTGCTTTGAATTTGTTTAATAATTGTCCTAAAGATTCTTTCGCTTCTTTACAAGACATCATCAATGCTTTTAAAGATAGATATGGTTATCAAGATAGCTCACCTTGTGCCCCTAAAATTATGCAATAGAATAAAAGTGATCTTGTGAAGGATCCAACCATCGATGAAAGATTTCAAGACAATTCTCCATATCAGAATGTGTCATCCACCTGTACCATTGTAGATCAAATCAATGATAGTGGAAAAGCAGGAACAAGTTATCAAATCACTGTCGACCATGAAAGGGAAAATGATAAGAAAATTATAGAAGAACTAATGCGGCTGGTAAAAAATATGGAGCTTAATCAAGAAGAATTTGTAACTAATTACGTCAAGGATATGAGAGCTTTATACACCCACCTGGAAAAACACGATAACGAGATGGAAATCATGAAAGCTAATCATGGCAAGGAAATCAATTCTATGCAAAACAAGTTATTATTCCTAGAGGAAAATGTGACGATTATGGAATTCAATCATTCAAATCAAGTGACTGCAATGGAAGCAAGTTATGAGGAAGAAATAAGTGTGATTCAGAACAAGCTGTCAACTATGGATGAAGAAATGACCATCATGAGATTCGATTATAATAATAATTAGAGAAATCATAAGAAAGAGATAAACTATATGAACAATTGTTTCATGGGCATGAAAGAAAAGAATGAAAAAGTAATAAAAGAGGTGGAAGCTGGTCAGATATGTCTTCAGAAAAATTTATGGACCATGGAGTAAAACCATGCTAGAGAGGTTAGTGCTATGATGGTTGAATGCTCTAACCAGATGGATGCCATAATAATACAGGTACAGAAACTTCAGCATCAGTTAGAGGATGAAAGAAACAATGAAACATCAACAGATCATAAGCCTCCCTATCTACTATAGCAAGCTCCATCTTATTATGAGGTCCCTTGTTCCATTGAAAAGTGGCTAATTGAAGGCGACCCGGATAAAATTGAAATTAATAAGAATCAGGTTGATGCTCACATGGTTAATCCACCAGTCATAGAAGATCAAGTTAAACTCATGACACCTGTGAGACTGATCCATCATTCTTGACAGAGCAAATGCAAAATGAAGAGATACATGTCATGCATATCTTACATACTTCCTCTGAAATTTTTGAAATAGAATGTTCCACATCATTAGTGATACAGCCTGCCACAAAGAAAAAGCACAAGAGAAAGAGAATAAGAAAGTGATTTGATGCATCAGATGGTCGCGAACAGCTTGATTTTCAGATAGGAAAAACTCCTACCGTATGCAAAATTGGACATGACACATCCAAGAAACAATTGATAGATTTGCCTAAAAGTAGACAAATGCTCAGTATGCACTATATTGAATGCATCTGATGCAATGGGGCATCTTTGTATTGTATTTCTAACCTTATGCCTTGTTATTTCAGTATTTCATTTTGTAGTTAGAATTGGTTTTTCATGTTGTTAGCATAGTTAATAAATGAAAATATTATATCTTTCCTATGCTTAACGTTATATGATGATTTTCGGATGGACGCTACTTATGTTTTGTTGTGTGTTGCGTGGATGCAGATTATGGATTCTCACATTCCTCTAATGCAACAATGTGTCCCCAAATAGAGCCAGATGTTGACCACTATGTGTCAACGACCTATAGCAGTACACCCCCTTTTTCGCAAAAAGGGATAGCGCCTGATCAGTGTGTTCCTGCCATCCAGCTATCATCATCTTCCTGGGGATTATCTTATAATGTAAACCCAGTCTGCATGTGTATAATGTAAATGATCTCAGCAAATCTATGTCATGTATGTAATCACCTAGGTAAACCTACTTTTCTGGTGACGATCTACATTTCGGGAGGCTTTTTATCTCACCGATCCATTCTTGGATGGTCGATAGAGTTTTCCTTTAGCCTTGCCCCAAAGCCGGAATGAATTTTGTCACTGGGATCTTAGGGGAGTCCTAGTGTTCTAGATCGAGTCTATGTAAAAGTGATATGGGAATAATCCTAAATATTTGGTTAGGTTATTTTATTACAAATTGCTTGATCTACTAGATTATATTTGTGTCACAGAACTAGGTAGTCTGTGAGGGTCTTTTGTAAATGGGTTTTCCCCCTTGAGATGTAAAAAATGTAAAAATTCATGATGTAAAGTGTTTTGAGGGTTAGAAAAATAATTTATCCCCTCATAGGTTCTAGGTCCTGGGTAAATTTAAATTTTCCAAAGGTAAAATTTATGGGTCCTTTAAAAAATTAAATCTTAATAGGTCCAGGGACTAAGGTAAATTGATTATTTTGCTAAATTTTAGGCCTTTGGTCCCTGAGGTTAAGTCAAAGTCAAAATTTTGAGGAAATTAATACAAAAATTTAATTTTTGAATTAATTAAAATGCATTTAATTGAAAATTTTGAAATTTCCTCAATATTTAAAATTTCGACGGATGAGATTAAAAGAAATTTTGATCCTCATCAACAGTCGAGATCATTTTGACAAGGATCACTCAAACTAGCCGTTGGGAGATTTATCTTTAAATGGGAGGTCAGTTGTCAGTTGAGATCATCCGATATTTTGATCGTGTACTAAGAGAAAAGCTCTCTTGTAATCTTTTTATGAGCAATAAAGAAAGACTTTGGGGTTAATTTCTACTGGTGTTACTCTTCATGGAAATGCTATAAGATGTATTATTTTCGTGCGTAATTTCTTTTTTGCCATTAATAATAGCTTCTGAAGAGCGATTTTAGTACAGGTATCTTGCTCAGCCGCTACGGTTTGAATGATAATTGAAATTTTGAATATAATAGCAGGTATATCTATTAGATCTGAATTTTATTATTATTTTCTCGCTCTATGTTGATGGCTAAATTGAGTTTTGCAGGAAAATCCTTGATTATTAGATCATCGGGCATTCAGGGAAGTTCTCGGCTAAACCAACCAACTCCCGATCTGTTTTTTCTAAAGAGCCCAGTTTGAATTTGATGTTGTGATTATCATAAGATATTTTTATGGGTGATGCATGAGGGTTTTGAGCTCAATACCTCCTTTAAAAATTCAAAAAACTTATTTTTTTGTGCTAAATCGTTAGATCTGGCTGTTGAGAGCTTCAGATCATCAGATCTTATAGCGGAGTCGAACTCACACTCCCTAGATATGATAGATTTTCCATTTATGTACATAGATCTGTAATTAATTTTAGTTTTCTGATTTTGATTTTCAGGGTTTTAGTGTTTTTTGGGTCATTGTGTATATCGTTTGGGTGTTTTTTTTTTTTGGTTGTATTGCAGCTACATATCTGAAGTTGAAAGTTGTGTAGAGTCCATATCTAGGCCCTAGAGGGTAATATCTATATTTCTAGTTTTCATCAGCATCATTTTGGTAGGGATAATGTCCAGATTTTGTAGTCCAAAGGTTTAAATTTAAATTTAGATCTGGAAATTTCGTGAGGGTTTAAGGGTCAAATCCAAGGTAGGTGGATTTCATATTTTAATTAAATCTGGAAATTTTCAATAAGGGTTTCATTGATAAATTTTAAGCTGAAGTATAAGATCTTGGTCTGGAAATTTCTCCTCGGTTCTTGGCCTGCAGTTTCTCTGCTGCCTGGAGTTTCCTAAGAACAAGATTTCAAAATTGTTTTCTCTGTTGTTTCCTAGAAAAATTCGAAATTATTTTTGGGCTTTGAATTTTTTTTAAAAAGATCTGGAGAAATCTAAGTTTCTGCCTGAGTTTTGTATGTTGCCTAACCTTCATGCATTTCTCATCGTCACCCATTGCTGCAGCTCACCATACACTGCCATAGAAGCCTTCCTTCTCCATTCTGCAACTTTTGCATCATGCTGCCTCAAACCTGCAAATAGCCCCTCATTTTTGTTGTCCTCTCTGCCATCAAACCCTCGTAAAACCTCCACGCATCCTTCTATCCTCTCTGCGATGTTTCATTTGCTGCTCCAACCCTATCCGCAGCCCTTCTAAAACCCTTCCTCTCCTGCGTGTTTTCTCCCTAAACCCTCATCATTGATCCAACCTGCAGCAAACCCCGCAGCTACAACTCCCACTTAATTCCCTAAACCTGCACGTTGTTTCTTCTACACTACCATCGCACTCTGCGCTGCCATTCCCCTCGACCAGCTCCCTACTAGCCGCATTTCGGACCTGCAAACACAAGATCAAAGAGACATTTTCCCTCACGTAGATATTCCATATCTCCTCGCTTTATCCGTGGCTTTCAAATGCTGCTTTGATCCAGCTTCTGTAGAGCTCCTCTTTCCATTCCACAGTCTCCAAGGCTCTCCCTCGGCCTTCTCTCGAGCCCTCGCAGTCTTGGCCCTTATTTCCCTTCAAGCTCTCCCTCCGCCATCCGGACTTGCAGTCACCAAAAACACTTCAATTTTTGCGATTAGGTTAGTTCTTTTTCGATTTTGTTTCATTTGTATTTTAGTTAAAGCTTAGGGTTAGCATAGGTGTTTTGATTTTCATTTTTTTTTTTTTTTTTTTGCATTTTGATTTTGTAATTTATGATTTTTTTATTTTTATTTTATTTAAAAATTGCAACCAAAAAAAAAAAAAAAAAAAGTTCTAAAACAAAGTTTAAAAAAAATAAAAATAAATAAATAAATAATAATGAAAAAGTAAAAAATTATGAAGTGTGTTTTTGTTTCGATTAAATAAAAATTCAAAATTCAAAATTCCATTTTTGTTTAAATTTTGTTTTTATTTTCTTTTGTTTTATTTTGACTTTGATAAAATTAAAAAGTCATAAAAATTTCTAAAAGATTAAAAAAAACAATCAAAAAAGATTTTGTGACTGAGAATAAACAAAATTAAGGGGTTTTTTTTCACTTGAACTTTATAATTTTTAATGTGGCCTATGGCCCATAAAAAAATTTGATTTTTTAACCCTTTGATTAAATTAAGTTCCTAAGGAATAATTAAAAAAAATTAGCCTAAAGTTTCCTATTGTCATTTGGTCATTAAATGCATTTTTTTATGTCATTCCTATGCTCAAGGTGCAATAAACATTTTAAATCATATTTGGTTGTTGTAGAAAATTAATTCTAGATCTTGGCCGTTAATGATAATCATCTTAAATCTGGAATATCTTGCGTGATTCAGTTTTGGGCATTTATTGATTATTCATGATTGTCACTGTTCGTCACATATTGGAAAATCGTTCTTGATAACTTGTTTTATTAATGGTTAATTCAAATATCGAAGGCACTGGTCTATAATTGTTTTTAGCTTGTGGTCATGTCTTGTTTACGCTAGCATTTAATCTATCAATCTGATTTAATCTTTTAGATTCATCAAGTTGTCCATCATTTAAATCTCCTAGAGCCCATGATCCACAGTGTTTCTCATCCATTTACCTTAGGGACTACCCCCCTTGACTTGTCTAGGAAAGAGTCTAAACAAAGTGAGTAAGGATCGAGAGTGACCGCCCTTACTCTGAGCGTTGTCGCCATGCCTAGATGCTTTGCACGACAACAGGGTTATTTTGAGAAATTAAGGGGGTATGATGATGAGGTGGACCCAGTTTTTTCTCTCTCCCTCATTCCACTAATAAGAACCCATGCCACTATTATGGTGAGAGGCCTCTCCATATAGCTCACCCCTGAACTCATAAGTAGAATTACAACACTTCTCCTAGGAGTGCCTTAGAGAAAGGAAGACAAGGGAGATAGACAGACTGCCAAGAAGAAATTTTTTTTAGAGGGAGAGGAGCCCATTGAGGACAAGAATGGAGTAAGGAGAACAAGCCTACCATACCCCTAGAATGAGGTAAGCTACCACCGTATAAGATACATATCAAGTGAAGGTAGGTATAGTGTGGTTTATGGTTATCACTTTAGGCTCCTTGAAGAATTGAGATTTGGAGCAAAAACACATCCACAACACAGGCTCAACATACCATAATTCCTTCTACAATCACTGATAGATACAAGCATAAAGGTGCAGGAGGGGAACCCCCAACAGTTAGCTAATCATGGGTTAATTAGAATCATCATAGAATATGCCCTCCAAAACCTCAGAATACCTATCCAATGGGATATTTTCATAGACATGCAGACAGATGAGGATATCAAAGCCCTCACATATAATATTAGCCCTACTGTCAGTGAAAAGGATGAAGAAGAGACAAAAACAGATGGAGAAGAAGTAGAGAGGGATGAAGAGGAGATAGATGAGGATGAAGAGAAAGAGAAAGAGAAATAAGATGATGAAGAAACAGAGGAAGATGTCAAGGAGGAAACTGATAAAAAAGATGATGATATAGAGGGAGAAAAGGAAGGGAAAGGCATGGGTAAAAAGGGAAATGGAAAAGAGGGGGCAGAAGACAAGGAGGAGTCACCTAGGGTGTCTCTAGAACCCATGGAGAGAGAGGCAGCAGTTGCCGTCACTGCCCTTAGCACCCTTATCAAACAAAAAGGAAAAATACAGAGGCAAGCCCCCTTATACTTTAGAACAAGGAAAAGTATGAGAATAAGGTAGGGGAAACCCCAAACTCCAACCAATGTTCCCATTGTTATTGAGGACAAACATAAACAATAGGAGAAGATGGCTCCTCCTATAAAAACTAAGAAAAAGGATCCTCAACACAAACCTCACCTAAGTCTCCTATCACCTATGTGAGAAGGCTTGTAACCACGTCTACCTCATCCCAAGGGAAAGACATCCTATAGGGTACACAACAATACCTATAGGAAGCAAAGGTAGTCCTACAGGAAACTCTGCTAAACCTACAGGAAACTCAAAAATTGGATGAGGAGAGAAGTAAGTAGCCAGAAACAAAGCGAGAGGACCCAGAGCTAAGGGAACCGAGTCCTCAACCTAACCTTGACTCTTACTATAGATTTATTGAGGGGGGTAGGGTGATTCCACAAAATTTTTCCATTGCATTATTCTTTGAGCTTGAGAAAGAAAGAGCAGGAACTCATAAATGGATGCAAATTTCCAAGTCCAAGGGAGTGGAGGACATTGGTCACATGGAGGAGAAGCTCAAAGAGATGGGAATGGAACTAAGTAGCTTCAGGGACAGAGAGGCCATCATGAAGACTCAGTTGGAGGCAAAAAAATCATGGTTGAAAGGACAACTACAAGAAAGAGAGAATCAATTGGCATCCATGGTTAGTCTATCCTTGGAAGAAATCCAATGCAAGATGCCAGCTAAATCTTATGCACTATACCTTAAGGAATAGTGGCTATAGTTCCAAATCAAGACCCTAGAATAGAGAGGCACCATGCCATTCCAGGATTATAGACAATTCATTGATCTTTGTTATCAAAGTACATTAGGGGATAGGGCTAAGATGTCTGAGTTCTACTTGCACAACATGGCTTTGACAGATATGAATGTATGGGACCCTAATGCATAGCTAGGGGATTTATAGTTGATGGCTTGGGAATCATGGATGAACCATGAGGAAGCAAGGACTGCAGAAATGAAGAGGATATTAACAAGGGAACAAACGAAGCCTCTTATGATCATACATGAGCAGTCCAATCAAATGGTTGTCATTAGCACACATAATTTAATTGTAAATGATCCTCAACTTGCACCCAGGTATCTTGCTGCCCTAGAGCAGCCATTACACATTTTGAGGACATGTTCAGATTGTTAGGGGATGACAGCATGCAATCTTGCCTAAGGAGATGGAATACGTTTCCATACAGTTTGAAGATCAAAGAGTATCACTCTCCTCAAAGGATGAGAGAAGCACTGAATAAGACACACATGTACAAGAAAGCAATCCAAAGGCTCAAATTCAATTGGATTGGCTTAAGATTCAGTCCACCACTACTCTCGAGGATTTTAGAAGGAAGGAAGGAAGAATAAGAAAGAAATTCGTGGGAGGATGTAGAAAAGAAGGCAATATTCTATGCACAAGAAGAGGAAACCACAAAAAAGCATGGGATGTCAGGGAGGCCACTAGAGCTATCAAAGACATGGATATTGATTAAGTTGCTCAGAGGATGAGCAACACTTTCAGTAGGGGGTGATGATGAGCCTCATCATTGGGTAATTATATGGGCCTTAATTCACCTCCTAGCTAGTCAAATCAACTCTTCTCACAATTTATTACATGTTTTGATTATATTTCATTTAATGAGATGAGTTAAAGTGAGATATTATGCATGGTGGACTAATATGCATTGAATGCAGGTTTGGAAGAGAAAATCAAGGAATTTTGGCAAGACTAAGGTTTGAAACTCGAATGGGACAAGGGAGAGAGATTGTAGGAGGTAAATCCTCCTCATTTACTCCTCCCCCATTCAAATATTCCTCCATTAATCACACCAGCTCAGAGTGTAATCAGCCAAGTCATGAAGATCAAAAGGCAGTTGAGCAAGTGATAGACAAAGAGTTAGTTCATCTTGAGTTTGGGACACAAGCATCCCTAGATTTAAGAAATTCATTGGTGACTTCAGTTGTATAAGTAGAGAGGCCTAGAGCCTCATTAGGATTCGAACTTTTTTTTTAAAAACACTAGTTATTTTCAAGCTCTAGACTTGTGGAAGACATTGATGTAATTTGTTGTTTTGATAATGAAAATGAGATTTTTCTTGATCCAACAATGAATTAACTTAGAGGGCTGAAGCTCTTGGGTTAGGGCACAACCCTAGTAGCAAAGGCTTCTCTTCTTGTATCTGTATTCTTAGCTTAGTTTCATTTATTCATGGTTAAAGTCTCTAGAAGTATTTCATTGCAAGTACTGTGGGTTTGATTAGTTGTTTATTAGTTTGCTTCCATTTGTGCTTTACTTCAGTAGCAGGTTAGAAGGGATAAAAGGAGAACCACGAAGCTATCAGTAGGTGTCTTCGCCTCACCTCTTCCCTCAGGGATCGTGATTTGAGGAAAAGACCCTTATGCAGCCCCAAAAAGACAAATTTCTATTTTCTCATAAGATTTAGAGTTTACTGTACTTGAACCAGAATTTGATAATTTTTGCAAGTATATGATTTAATTACCATATATTCCATCTTCAACCTTACAATAGATCTCATCCATGATTCCATTTTATTCAACAATTTTCCTCATGCATGAAGTAGACAGCTAGTTCATTAAATTCTTCTTTTCCAGCTTGTTAGAACTCTTCTTGTTTACATGACTTTTTGGCAATTATAAATGTTTGATGCAGAGCAGGTGCTTTAGAAATATAAAGATATCTCATAGCAGACAACCTCCTTCCAACTTCATCCATCCATAATCATTCCTTTCTTTCACCAAGATCTTCACCAATCTCATCATTTTACATAGAAATTCCTCCAAGCATGTTGAGCGAATTCAACCATCTCCTTACCTTGGTTTTGAGTTTTGAGTGATCCTAGGAATTGTGTCACTCCATTCCACCCATCCACCACCTTCCCTAATCCTTCCATCACCTCTAGCAACCATCGTTTTTCTCTCGGCTGTATCCTGTAGAAGTACGGGGAATCCTGTAAGTTTCTAGTACATCCTATAGGCTTTCTTGTAGTGGCCTGTTTTGAGGCCGAATTGAGGGAAAACCTCTAGGAAGCCACACTAGGTCACCCAAGGGTCTCCCAAACCTTCCAACCATCTCCTAAACCTCCCAACCATCCACCAGCATCACTAAGCCACCTGCCACATCACCAAAAGAGATTAGGGTTTACACTTGATTTTCTAGAAAAAGAATAAAAAGAACAAAACATATTTATTTCAGTCCTTTACATGCACAGTAGTGATGTTTGATGTCTTGAATTTCCATGCTTTAGATAGTAGCATTTCATACATGTTGGCTTGGCATTCTTGTAAAGCATAGTTTCTCAACAGTTAGTTAGAGAATGGTGTGTTTTTAGCATAGGATTTCAATCATTTTCCTTATTTGCAGTAGACAAGCTTTCTCCTATAGTAGATTTCTCTTTCTTTCATCAGTAATCAAGCTTCTTCTGAATCCATAGAAGTATGGCTTGAAAACCCTAGTGGTCTCTCACCAGCTGAACAGTGACAAAAGGCAGAACCATCACTTTTACTTATGTAT
The DNA here is from genome assembly GCA_031772625.1 of Pinus tabuliformis. Taxonomy (NCBI): domain Eukaryota; kingdom Viridiplantae; phylum Streptophyta; class Pinopsida; order Pinales; family Pinaceae; genus Pinus; species Pinus tabuliformis. The sequence goes on along the minus strand of CM062819.1, from coordinate 457,502,384 downwards.
ACAGCACTGTCATCTCCAACTTTGTATGAACCCCAGGTTGCTAAAGTAAAGCTGGTAGCTCTAGGAGTTGCAGCATTCTTGCTGCAATACTGGTGCTCATCAAAATTGTTGGGCAGTTCAATTAAAAAAATCGTAATGGAATTCCATCCTCAATGTTTTGTTCATGGTCAACTTTTAACATTCTCCATTTTTTAACTTTCAATTTTTTTTATTAAACTTCTATCAACTTTATGCGCATTGTACACACCAAGTGACTATATTGACAACTTATGACATCGGTTTGATAGTCTTGAAAGTATACATTACTCCTAGTTTGGTGAGTTTCTTGGAAAAAATAACCTTTCAGTATAATAGACACTCCTTCATATATAAAACTATTATCATCATAATCTTCCAATAACCTCATCTTTCGTTCAGTGCAACACGTCAAATAATACTTGACATTTTCTATGTTGTTAATGGGTGAAACTACAACAAAAACATCTCCTGCACAATAAAACCAATGTAAATTTAGGTCATAATTAACATGAAATTAACTTTACCAAGATGGACTTGATTTTATTATCTATTTCTAGATCTCTATATTTTAACTATTATCTAGATACTTATACGCATTGATTTTAAAAAAAATAAAACATATATATATATATCTATATATATATATATATATATATATCTATATATATATATATATATATATATATATATATATATATATATATATATATATCCTTTGAAAGCAATTGAAATGTTACCTTGTCTAACAAGATCAGGAACTCGGTCACCTTAAAATGATACTATAGTCTCCTCTAGTTCGATCTCTTCGAAGCTTGCAACTGACATTTTTCCCTTTGTATTTAGTTCTGTATGTTTCCAATATTTTACATACATATTTTTTTCACAAACATCATTATATTGTGTGTCCTCTATGCAAACAAGACAAAAACAAGAATGTTTTCTTTTATCAAATGCAAATGCATTTCGGTATTCCTTTGTTTTAATTGAATGGAATTTTCAAGTCCATTTTATTGTTTCGGCTTCATATGTGATCGATTTGTCTACATCTTCAACTCCAATATGCCAAAAAAACCTATAGTGAATTCAAACAAGAATTTAAATATGTCATTTAAAATACAATTTATATATCAAAGATAATCACCCTCACATTGTTTAAACTATATAATTTATAAATGTTTAAAATTAGAAAATTAATAAAAATTATCATATATTAAAACTATATACAAGTTAATTTCTATATATGTACATACCTCTGTACCTCCCTTGATGGGTTAGTGTAATGGCTTAGTGCAGCATTGCACCATTGAACAACTTGTCCAGCTGAGACAAATATGTTTGTAGAGTGGTCCATTTGATATCTTTGAAGTGCTTGTTTTATACATGCCCCTGCACCATCATGTTCTCCTTTTCCATTACTAGTCTCAAAGAAATTCCAACAATGTTTAATGTGGGTTTCCTTATTAAGACGACACAACCAAAAGAATGATTGTGAAGATTTGAATTGACCTGCGCATCCATCTAACCATATCCAATGGTCATTGAATTTTATTACATGACCTTTCAACGAGTCATAAATCTTATCAAAATAATGTTGTACAAAATTTGTATCATGTGTACGATCGTTGCTGATATAAAAGTGATATTCTTTAATAAAATGTCTATTTTCACTAGTGTTTTCCATATCATCAACATTTTTTTCAGCATGTCTATATAATATGGACAAGCATATAAACATGGTCAGAATGATAATATTCACTCTATATTTCATTTTGTGCAACAAATGTGTAATTCTCTGCAAAATCAACTATTGACAAAATGGTCCCTCGTGGAAAATTTTCACGGGATTTTTTGAATTGCAAGTCCTGCCATCGAACTCTATGTGAATTCTTGGTGTACTTATAAATTTATGTCTCAAATTTTTTCAAAAAGTCTATCATAGGAATTTCTTCTTGTTGTAATTCAATCCTTTTAGCACTTGTATTATTATTTGAACTAATCGATGTATGGATATATTCATATCTCTTCCATTTCAATTTTAGGTTAGACAGTGATTGATCACTTATATCAATAGAATAATTTTTGTGAAATAGAGTCAAATTTCCATAATGATCACATTTTTTACCATCAACACATTTCTTTTGGTAAAATAATTCATGACTTTTTCTTGCACATAGAATTTCAGATATGAAACCATGAATAGTGGAAGTAGAAGGTGAATTATTCCAAACAAATTTATCAAAATAAAGGAAGGTGTCATAATATAATTGAAATTCCACATCATAACGACAACAACAAGTGTCGCATACAGTGATAGGTTCAACACACCATGGTTTTTGTTGCACAAAACTACTGATTGAGACATTAATTCCATGATTCTCTTATATGAACTTATTGAACAACTCTATCTGAGTGGTGTCCCAAGATATGTTTTGCATGTTCTTCATACTGCTTTCGTACTATTCTTTGCTGCATCACATCCCTTGCTTTTTGTGAAACACGTGAATTTTTCTTCCAATATTCATATATTATTTTTTTAAAATCTTCTCCAAGTCTATCTTTGTATGGTTTCCTACAAATAACTTCCCAACAAGCGAGCTCATCATTTATATCTATTTGCAATCGAATTTCCTATGTTTGTGCAATGTTTTTCGTGAGGTCCCTAATATTTTTGCCATAAATTTTACCAAACAATTTTCTTTAGTACTTGATGAAACCACTACCATGAGTATTTCGCTACGTGCAACTACATCATTTTTCTTTCTAGATCTTCCAATTGTTTTTAGAGCACTATTTATATTTTGAATCACATTATCCTTAACCTTTTTATCTTTCGTTGATTTTCGAATACCCAATAGAGTAGTAGAATCTTTTAATTTCTTTGATGTTAACAGACCTCTCAAAATTTGAGCTTATAATGTCACACTTTCATCTTTGAATAACTTCTCAATAATGACCTTAACACGATATCGTATAACATGGTCAGTTTTTCTGTCTCCATATATGTCAGTGTCAAAATTTTCTAACATCTCATCATCGATATTGATTTCATTTGTACATATGAAAATTAAATGTAAATGGGTATAAATATTCATTAAATAATTAAATTAAAAAATGGAGTTTAAATGAAATTGAAATTAATAAATATGTATAATTTCAATAATACACATGACATATATATACATACTTGATGGTGATTCAACTTCTTCACTTGAATCTTTTTCAACATCTTCAACACCATCATCAATCATTGGTTCATTATTTTTTTCACTTTGTCTTTCAAAATTTTCAATCTCATCATTAATGTTATGAGGAATATCTATCTTTGTTTACATTGAAAAATATTTCTCAAATTAGTTCATCAAATAAAATTTAAATTTCATAATACACTAGTTAAATTTTAAATATCATTTATAATATTTACATCTACATATCTGCTTCAAATTCTAGTTGAGATTATTTTCCATTTTAATATTTACACGTTCTTCCTTTTTTCTTTTGTAATAGTTTCTCCTGTATTTTATACGAACCTCAATGTCTCTTGTTCAATCATATTTTCTCTTGCAATTTATTTGATTTCCTATGATAATTCAATCTATGTAGATTTTTAAAATCCAACCCAAAAAAGTCAATTTCAAAATCCTGCAAGAAAAAATCACTCTCAAAATTTAGACCAAAAAACTCACTTTAAAAATTCAGCAGAAAAGACTTACTTAAAAAAAAAACTCACTTTAAAAATTTAGATAAAAAAAAATGTACTTTTAAAAAAACTCACTTTAAAAATTCAGCACAGAAAAGTCAATATCAAAATTCAGCCCAAAAGACTAACTTTAAAAATTAAGCCCAAAAGACTTTGAAAATTAAGCTAAAAAATCTCACTCTAAAAATTCAGCCCAAAAGACTTGAAAAATTAATCTAAAAAATCTCACTTTAAAAATTCAGCCCAAAAGACTTAAAAAATTAAGCTAAAAAAATCTCACTTTAAAAAGTCAACCCAAAAGATTTACTTTAAAAATTAAGCTAAAAATCTCACTTTAAAAATTCAACCCAAAAGACTTACTTTAAAATTGAGCTAAAAAATCTCACTTCAAAAATTCAACCCAAAAGACTTACTTTAAAATTAAGTCCAAAAAGTTTTCCTTTAAAAATTCAGCCCAAAGGATTTAGTTAGTTTAAAAGTTCATTCCAAATGAAAAAAGAATGCAAAAATAAAGTTTTGGTTCCATTTATTTATATCGTTCGGGCAAAACATTTTTTCAGTACCTTTTCCCCTTATTAACTAGGAGTTTGGCTTCAATATACATATCTACATAATAAACAATACTCCCCCTTAAAGAGGTGACCATGGCATTTTCTTCATCGAACCGTTGTAACTATACGTGTTCTACAGATAATTCCCTGAATGGTAAATCGTTATACGCTTCCTTCAATACTTTCCCTCCAATTGCAAGATATCCCATACTCTTAATATATATATATATATATATATATAGATATATATATATATATATATATATATATATATATATATATATATATATATATATATATAGGCACTTAGGACCCCTATTGCTTTGAGGTGTATTCCATTGCTACTCATTCAAGATGTGGTAGCTCTTTGATTATACATAGTCATGATATAATGATCCTTGAATACTGATATGTTCCCTGCTACCAAGTATCTCGCCCTCTTAATGTTATGTATGGCTTTGTATGGGATTAGATGGTGTAACTAGGTGAATGAATCTAAACCTGCTTCTTATCATTGTAATGAGGATTACAATGCATACAAACCCATTTGGTATACCATTTCTATGCTCAGAACCTCAATGTGATGTTTGTGTGATGCCTTATCTTTTTCGTTTTGTCCTTAAATTATCTTTAGTATGCAACATATTACCTTGCATATAGTTTTAAATACACCGAGTTGATTAGGCACATTATTGGCTCAAGGTTATTCATGAATACTCAATGTTATTGGTAGTGTTAACTGATGGAGACGGTATTTATGAGAATAGCCACCATTCCCTACTTTTAATGTCGTCATACTTTAATTAAATGCTCCCCTGCTCCATTGTAGAATGGTAAGGAAGATTGTATGCCTAGAGAATGATCTGTCCAACACTACCAGGCTGCCGCAGAGCCAATGCAACACACCCCATCTGCCAGTCACATGGGAAGCATCCGAATTTTGGTTTCTGTCTACAGCTCAGGTGGTGTGAAGCATTCCTATAGTTGGGAATACCTCTCTTCCATCCCTAAACCTTTCCTCTTCTCTTTAATTATGTCCTTTGCTAGTTAAACTATGCCCTGGTCTCTACCACAATGATAGCTAAGAGGTTTGAACAACTGCCTTGGTTACCCTAGTATGCGTATGCACATCCTCTATTCCTTGTTCTGCAATTTCAATACTAAGATACTGAGGTTATCAATGGCATACGACTTCATTGTTGTGTTCTTACCTCTGATATTGTTTTCTATAATGACTGCAGAGCGATGTGTAGTGCAATGTGCCACCTTTCTCCTGAAGGTGAAATTCTCGGGGCTTAGTTCGAAATATGTCGTAACCATATTCTCCATCAGGGATGCACATTGCAACATTTCTTGAAAGAAATCTCTCCCAGCCTATTTACCATGTCAAGCAATGGTAATGATTCAGGTAATCCTACATGTGAATCATTTCTTATCTTTTATACCCATATTGGGATTGCACCATTCACATATTCCCTCTTACTGGTTATTGTAGTTATATTAACTTTACTATGACGGTTTCTAGGTGTATGGGCATCAACCCCTCTTGTCAAGATTTCAACGAAGGTTCGGGTCATGCTCTCCTATTGGCACGATATCTTTACCACCAACAAATATTTTAATAGGTAAGATGCATACTTCACTCTGAGGTTAATATGAATGTTATGTTGGGCGTGCTTATTTGATGCCTCTTATGTGTGTCTGTGGTTGAATTTTTCTTTGGAAGGATTCTGAACCTAAAGCATGGAATGGTGGTGCTATGGTTGGCAAAGTACACAAACTGACGCCCTCATTTTCCTCTTATATACGTATAAGAACCGCCATCTCCCCAAGCAAATTTGGTTCACTAATAGGTGCAACAAGGGCTTCCCTTTTCCACTTGTCGTTTTTATCGATTCGTGTTACCAGCTCTTAGGTTTCATTTCTTGGTTTATTTTTCTGTGTATGTTTCCCAATTCCTTTTCTCTTGCAACAGAGACTTAGACGCAACTGCCAGGTTAATCCTCTTTCTAACAGGTAATTTGCATCCTCTTCAGTGGATTATTTATATTTCCCGCATTAATTTAAAGATATAAACTTAGTAATGCTTACTTGGGTGCCTTTCTTTTGCATCTTGCAGGTACACTCTGTTCCTATTGTGGTTCGTTAGATTTGTGGACTTTATACCACGTGTGGGTGCCATTGATTAATAATTTCAGCATTTGGGGCGTTCCAGGTTTGTAACTACTCCTTAGCAAGGATTTCGTCATAATTACTTTCACCATGCTTCCTAAGATACAAGAAAAGAATCATTGGCCTATTGTAGAAGTTTGTTGTTGCAAGACTTTATGTGGGTTTTCATTTCTAGTGAATTCTCAATTGATAGCTTGTATCAATAGCGACTTGTTGCTTTCACTGGATGCTAAACTCACTAGTTGTAATTTATTAAATTCAAGTGCCCCTGATTGCATAGTTTCGATTTTGTAGGCTTTATTGAAGCCCGAGTAACTGATATTATTTCCCTACCATTAAATAATTTGTGACATATTTGAATACTAATGACAATAAATGTTTAAGATGTTAATCCGAAATTTTGGACCTTCCTTATCAATTTCTTTTTCTTGGTATGTCGCCGCCTGAGTTAGATGGGTTATAGATCATTTTCATTGTGCCATAATATCGCGTTATTTGAAGTTACTGCCGACTGGGTGTTACCGGGAAAAGTGTCTATTTAGAACTGCTCTATCCCACTAAGGTGTGACAGCTGCCTTAAAAACAAACAGAGAAAACTACTTTTGTATCTCCTTTATGAACTATAAACAAAGAGGAATAGGAAGAACCAACCCGTGTCTTGCGCTAGTCCTTTGATCCAATCTCTCTCCTCTTTGACAGCTTCCAGCTACCTGCTCCTTACTTGCCCAGCTTCACCAAGTACCTGTAAGATCACAGAAGAAGAAAACTATACAAAGACATGGATTTATATTCATAAATAACTTAGAATCATATTTAAGTTAACCATACAAATGTAACAAGCATCAATGATACAGAAGCATGGAGGAGAAACTCAAATAGTTTTTATTGATATACAAGAAGATCCAGGAGAAGTTACAACCGATGATTCCTGACCCAGCATCAACCTCCCAGCAAAGAAGCCCCTCTTCACCTCCAACAAAGCATAAATCACCCAATACTCTGATCTCTATCTTAAAACCAACAGCAATTCCTTACAATGTGCAAAATTCCAGCCTCTGGATCTCTAGGATGAGGGATCCATATATAGATGTATGCAAGGAGGATGAGTCAGCTTATGATTTGATTAGTGTCTTCTCTCTGTCAGTTCTTGCTTCCACTTGGAGACTGAAAGCCTCTTACTCATCCTTGGTCGAATTCAGTGAGGCAAGTGTCATAGGAGAAGATTCTGGAAGCTTCCATTGTCTCTCCACCTCGCGGAATGACACTGCCATTTGTCATTTCCCGCTCAACGCACCTTGGTAGTGCATTTAGGTGCGTTGCAACGCACCTAGCCAGTGGATTTAGGTGCTATGCAACGCACTTAGCTAGTGGAGCAGCTGAAATGATCCTGTTTTGACTTATTCTAAGCAGTTTCTGGTGGAGAACTTCTGGGAGAAGCTGTAATTTGTTGACCTTGTTCCTTTAGGGGTTAGAACAACACTTTTAGGGACTTAGGAGCCCTTGGTTTATGGACATTTCATGCTTGGAGCTGCAAGGCACAAAAATGTCTATAACAGTTGCCCCCTAAAGTATGAGGCCATTTATCGGGTGAAATGCTTTATTATGAGGATCCGAAGTTCTTTCAATGCTGGGAGGAGACCTGTAATAAGATACAATACAATACATTATCTTCATACTGTTTTCATGATCTAGCTGAGGCGGGCATTCCCATGCTCAGCTTTATAAATTCATTTTTTATGTACATAGGACAGACAATCGTCTGATGGTAGACTGATGATTCTGATAGAGCCATCATCCTTTTGGTAGGATGATTATCTGTGCTGTAATGTTGTACATTTGAATGTCTTTATTTCCCTGAATATATATCGTAGCCCGGATGGATGAAACTAGATCCGGGGTCTTCAATCTCATCCGATCTTCACTCGAAGTACAAGTCGATCCATGTGAGAAATGTTTTGAAGTCGAACATGGAAAGACATCGCTTTATTATCAGTCAATGATGTAAACCGTTAACAAGCGCGAGAGGAATCACCGATAATGATAATGATACTCAAGGTACTACAGTACAATTCACGTTTTGTGAATAAAGGACTTGGCGTCGAACACCACGCAAAATCTTTCGGTCGAAGGTCATTGATGTAAACCTGTCGCCGAAAGTGAGAAACTTGCCATTGAGGCATGCAAGCTTCAAAGTACTGAATGGGGTGTTCCTAGACCAACTTCTCGGATAATGAGCTGATGTCGACAAGAAGTGATCCGTCACAGGAGGGCCTTAATGAATCCCACATCAATGACACGGAACGGAGCAAATGATTTTGATGGAGGTGAAAACGATCTGATGATATATGGTTCAGGGTGGCAGTCATGAAAGAATGGAGTATAATGTATGGTAGTGGGTGGGACACAGGTGGCCTTTCTGGATGACTTCTCTTGAACATATCGGCGACACTGATGTGATGGATTGGTAGCATTAACCCCAAATGTGGATGGTATGGCGTGACCATGGCGATGTGACCGGTGAATGAAACAACCCAACCCGACTCGGGCACGGAGTGGAAGTGTCATGTTCAAGAGCGACTTGCTACCAATAAAGATTCTTTGAGTTTTCTTCCCAATTTTTCCCCAGTCATTGCTGACCAGTACCTATTTATTTTTGTCAAGCTTGAGGAGGATAACATATGCTTGTTCTATAATTTTCCCTTCGGGCAAACCCATCGCTATGTTTTAATGAGCCTAGCGATAGTGAAACTCGTTCTCGTCTAAAGACAAGTTTGTCGCTATTAATCTTTTTAACGAGTTTAATGACAAAGATAACTTGGTCCTTTTCATTTTTAGAGAGTCTGAAAAGGTACGTAAAGGTAACTCCAAAATTCCTTTTTCGTCATCTAATCCCTTAAGTCTGAAAAAAGTATAAAACAATACAGAAGGGATGAATTTTCGATAGCTTTAACAAGCCGAACAAAACAAGCGCTCGATCTTTTTGTGCAATAATCCCTCAGGTCCAAAAAGATTAAAATCTAGAGAAGGGATAGCACTTCCCGTCGCTTTAACGAGCTGGAAGGCCAGAACTCGGCAATATTTTCATATTTTACGAGTAAGAAAATAGCTTAAAGAAGACTCGTCTTTTGAGGAACGAGTGATAAAATGGGTAGCAGCTGATTCCAGGTAAGGTTTGGAATTTTCCAATCACGGCAATGTCACAAGGATGGCTAGTGAAATCACTCTTCGCAGCTATTCCTCAAAAATGGGTAAACAATCAAATGGAGGTGAATGATCGGCCAATGTAAAAGTGGAGGTGACAGTGCAAACACGACCAAGGCTTTAATGGCTGAAGTGCTACATTCACGGTGGTTATTTACCAGGGAATAGTTCATTTTTTAACGAGCTTAAACGCGGGTGGAAACATTTGCTCGGTCCGGGTTTATTTTTTAACGAGCTTGAACCTCGCGGCAATGCTACTCGATTAATCCAGTCATATGATAAGAATGTCTCATATAAAAACGGCAATTTTTAGAGTTTTGCCCCACATCCTTTCTTTATGCAAGTTAGGAAACGACCAATCTAAAAAACAGATAAATAATCGCTCTTTGCTTGCACTCCAAAAGGTTTGCATGCCCCCAGGTATAAAACAGAGTTTCAAGGTTACCTCTACTTCTATCCGCCAAAACATTTGTTTTACCGAGAGATGCCTACCTCGTACAGGTTACCCAAAGATTGTTCTATTCACATTGCAAACAAAACACTTCTTCGGCGATGTCTATCGAAACAAACAAAGGTGAGCGACGATGCCCACCAACTCACATAACTTTAACAAGAGAATCTTGTTCTAGAATAACCCCTCTTCCAATCACGGACGGGGTACAGACTAGTCATATTCTCCCGCAGAAACCTACCCTATACCTGAAGTTTTCCTGCCGAAGCAGACCAGGACGCATGCCCCCTGGGTTTCAGTCATATCCCTCCGAATTACTCGCGCTTATCGGGAGGACGGACCGGAGATTGAGACATTTCTTGCGTGAAAAGACCATTTAGGGACGGTATATGACTATTTGCCATGCGTGATCCGGGAAATGAAAGCTGGTCCACGAGCTTGACCACTCTTCCTTCGTGCGGAAAACACATTACTCTAAAGAGTGAGGAGAAAATCGCTCCCATGCAATAAATATAGTCTCATCCAAGGAGTAGGTTATAATCCAAGGGTCCTTGAACTACCATTACGTTCATGCGAACTGTCTCCCTTCTCAATGTTATGGGCACATCAGGAAGGATCCCTAAAGGTCGACTGGTTCCTTTATCAAAGCCTGTCAGATTTCTCATCTCAGGCAAAAGCGATGGCGAACCAAGCGCTTTCCAAGCAGTCGAGGAAAGGATACTCACAAAAGCCCCCTCATCTATGATGGTACCAGCCATAACCATTCTATATATTTGAACGATAATTCAGAATGGTATGCTTGCTAGTAAACGGGGTCTGCCTAGTTGATTCCAGTCGAAGGGAACAACTAGGTTGCTTGGAGGTGGGACCGAATAGACGGCCGGGTACGGCTCTGACGAACTTCCTTCCTGCGGTAAAGGAATGGGTAAATTTCCCCCATGTTCGTCGAAGTCTATGTTTATGAAGAGAATTTGGACGGTGTCATCCTTGTTCTCTTCAGTGACTGTATCATCTGAAGATAAAACCTCTGAAGGCAAGACCGGGTCAACTGCCACCTCGACCTTTTGACTTTCATCTGGTATGGATCCAGATGGTTTATCTTCAATGATAGGTGCTTCAGCCGACCACCTGAGCGGGCCAGCTAGGTTTTCAACTAGTGACGGACTCGGCAAGAGTTTTTTATATCCAGGAGGAAGTCGTAACGGTGAAACCGGATGATCATCCAGAACTCTTTTAGCTTTGTCTAAGAAGGGACAATGGTGGACGGCATGATTGCCTTCGCACAGTTTACAAGGAAATCTACATTTCCCTTTTTGTCCTGGGGCTTCACCTTCACTAGTTGACAGTGTGCTTTCAACGTGATCATCAGAGGTTGACGACACCGGGTTGTGCAAATGAGGAGACCAGTCCCTTAATATCCGAGGGATGCAAGGACAATCTCTGTGAAAGTGGTCTCCTTTGCAAATGACACATGGCGATTTAGGCCTGGTCGGTGCAGTGTGTGGATTTTCGTTAGACGACACGCGTTTTCCCCCATTCGCCTTTGGCTCCTTATTCTTCTTCTCTTTCTTCTTCTTTTCTTTCTTCTCCTTAGAAACTTGATTTTTGGCTTTACCAGCCTTATCAAGCGAAGAGGAAGGAGGAGAGGAAGAATTAGAGGAAGTAGAAGGCTGGTGGGCAACTCTGGACTCGTCTAATTGCTGATTCGATTGTTCAGGAATAGTGGTGTTCTGAACAACAGAGGTTGAGAAGAGCCATACAGGCAAACCAATTGTCAGCCCTGGAAGTGACAATGTGGCCATATGGGGTGCACCAACATCTCCCCAAGAGGAGAAGGGACTAGGATTTCCACCAAGGGGAATTCCTTGGTTGGTAGACTCCATTTTCTCAACCCAAGATCAACGTAGGAAAGGGGTAATGAATATTTCGTTTAAAATAAATTTTAACACGCTTTGACACAACTTGTTTTTTCAGTTTTTAAGAGTCGAGAAAAAACAAAAGATGACTCTAGTCTCCTTCGATTTTTAATGAGCCTGAAGTGACAAGTGCTCAGATGGACCTTTTCCGTTAAAGAGTCTGAAAAGGAACGAAAGGGACTACTCTAGAGGTCTAGGTAGAGGGAGTACGAAACCAATCGCAAAACTGCAGAATACTTTTTACGGTACGGCAGTCAATCTTCCCGAATGTTGTGTTCAGTGCATTGCGATCAGTAGGGCGGCCGACACGGCTTCCTATGGATAAAGGATTTAAGCCTATAGGGGTCTCCCAATATATACTCGACGGTACGTGGGAGCACAAGTCCGTACTGGCACTTATCGTCTCAAAGTGGAGGAATCACCCAACCATCAGTGAGGACAACAGTTACCAGGCTTTACGACATCGGAATACGTCTCTAGCCTAGACCTCTAAATGTTGTGCGTTAAGTTCCAAAGCGTTGTTAGATTCATTGAATTTATTTTAAGTTGATCTTTCTTATGAAGTTTGCCTTTTGGGTTCACCACGAGATGTAGATGTAATTCCTAAAATGCAATCTAAAGATGATAAACAAACTTTTATCTCTTTTCAGCAATGAAAATCCTAGCTACTAGGGGAAAAGAAAGACACAATATTTTCTCAAAGAGCAAAGAGCACACTGTAAATGTACTTTTCCTAAATCAAGCCAAACAGACTGTCTATATGCAAATGCACATGCATGTATTTGTTTTTCACTTTCTTAGTATTGATGCTAAAAAGAAAGTTGATGTACAAATCTGAATTTTCTTTCAAGCGACAAACACAAACAAGATTCTTTTCGAAATCAAAAGGTAGAGATGATTACGACACTTTATGATTTTGAAATAAATACTCGTTTTGACACTAGAAAGTCACAAATTCAAACCAAAGGCAATAGTAAAAGCATAATCGACCATCAACAGCAAATAAACTTTCTCCTATGATCAAAATTGACACTTGTGACAGATCTAAATCAAAGGACGACAGTACGATTATTATACTTTTGCAATGGAAAACCGTAAATGACTCAACAAACACACAGAAACATCTACAGTTCTTTTGTACAAATGAGGCGGAATATCAGTAAGGAAAAGGGGTTTGAAACAGTCATATACTGATCACAGGCTGCAAAAATCAGAGACAAAACTGGAAAGAATGAAGCACAAGAACCTCAGCTGCACAGGGCTAGGCTGATCAGCGCACCTGTTACACAGAGAAACTGCATTGCAGCACAGGTTTCCCTCTCGGGAAGTGCGTTGAAATGCAGAACCTCTTCACAGTGCCTGCGCTGGGGCAAAAACGAGAATTCTATCCGGGTTCTGGGTCACGGTTTGCAGTTTAGTCTTTGGTTTTTGGCCGAGTAAAAGCAATCAATAATGCACAATCAGGGGTAGATCTAAGGAGGGTCTAAGAACTATCACAAGGGCAATCAGATAGTCTATCAATCAGCTGTTCAAATCATAAACAAATCCAGTGAATGGATTGAAGCAGCAGATGTCTACTTTGCATTTGATATGGCAAATGCAGTTCGATTGCTACTTATAAGTTTATGAAATAAACAACAAGAGATACACAAACAAACTAATTAGACATTCTTCCCCAGCGGAGTCGCCATTTTGTTACTGGGAAAAGTGTCTATTTAGAACTGCTCTATCCCACTAAGGTGTGACAGCTGCCTTAGAAACAAACAGAGAAAACTACTTTTGTATCTCCTTTATGAACTATAAACAAAGAGGAATAGGAAGAACCAACCTGTGTCTTGCGCTAGTCCTTCGATCCAATCTCTCTCCTCTTTGACAGCTTCCAGCTACCTGCTCCCTTACTTTCCCAGCTTCACCAAGTACCTGTAAGATCACAGAAGAAGAAAACTATACAAAGACATGGATTTATATTCATAAATAACTTAGGATCAGATTTAAGGTAACCATACAAATGTAACAAGCATCAATGATACAGAAGCATGGAGGAGAAACTCAAATAGTTTTTATTGATATACAAGAAGATCCAGGAGGAGTTACAACCGATGATTCCTGACCCAGCATCAACCTCCCAGCAAAGAAGCCCCTCTTCACCTCCAACAAAGCATAAATCACCCAATACTCTGATCTCTATCTCAAAACCAACAGCAATTCCTTACAATGTGCAAAATTCTAGCCTCTGGATCTCTGGGATGAGGGATCCATATATAGATGTATGCAAGGAGGATGAGTCAGCTTATGATTTGATTAGTGTCTTCTCTCTGTCAGTTCTTGCTTCCACTTGGAGACTGAAAGCCTCTTACTCATCCTTGGTCGAATTCAGTGAGGCAAGTGTCATAGGAGAAGATTCTGGAAGCTTCCATTGTCTCTCCACCTCGCGGAATGACACTGCCATTTGTCATTTCCTGCTCAACGCACCCTGGTAGTGCATTTAGGTGCGTTGCAACGCACCTAACCAGTGGATTTAGGTGCTATGCAACGCACTTAGCTAGTGGAGCAGCTGAAATGATCCTGTTTTGACTTATTCTGAGCAGTTTCTGGTGGAGAACTTCTGGGAGAAGCTGTAATTTGTTGACCTTGTTCCTTTAGGGGTTAGAACAACACTTTTAGGGACTTAGGAGCCCTTGGTTTATGGACATTTCATGCTTGGAGCTGCAAGGCACAAAAATGTCTATAACACTGGGTTTTTAGGCTGAACATTTTACTTTTTCCTCATTTTTGTATACTATATTTGGCTAGCTTTCTGAACAAATGCACTCTATTACAGTATGGGAATTCTCATTTTGAATGACTATGAGCATTCCGAGTTCAATTCAGCGGTTCTAACTTTTACAAGTTTAGGAATCACAACAGTCACATCGACATGGTAATAAAGAGAATAATTTATTGTTACTATTCTTTACTGCATTACTTACGTGGTTGTGAGAAATATACTACCCCTAACTATTGTACTGGAAGTATTTCTCCCCCAATTCTTTGCGAATATTATATCTCGCTTATATATAATGTGCTTCTCTTTTTTTTCCCTTTCTGAAGTAATAACCAATACGTTTTGTTGTACAACATCATTATTTTTAATACTAGACTTCTAGATCCTCTGTATGTTCTAAAGAAAATACCAGAGTTTGCATGTATCTTGGCGTTACCATATTCTGTTTATAAAATCTCGCATAGTATTTTTGAAACACTCAACTTCTATTTTACCAATTATTCTATGTGTAGTTATTCATAATTTTACTCTTTTTCTGAAAAACACAGTATAAGCATTGTTGAATTGGCTTGATTATACTCGACTCCATTATATTCTTTAGCCATAGCTGAATTACATTATTTCTAAGTATCATTCTTGTCTTCCATTATATATATGTGCATGTATACAAGGTAATGCTCATTTCCCATACCTGTTTATTTATTCTAAACAGAATGTTATTGTCTATTGCTCAAATATGTATACCTCCTTTAGACAAATACCAATTTTTTGTTTTTCTTTCCATTCTTATGAATGAAGTTCTTCTCGGTCATCCTGAGTTAAATAATCGTGTCTAACTATCTTCCCCACGAACATCCTGGTTATGAAATCAAATCAGGTGGTTCCCACTTAATGGAGAATCCTACGCACGCAATTTACATTTCGATGGTATTTGCTCAGGAATTTCTATCAAAAGGGTATCAATTCTATCTATAGTCAATAGGGCCTATAACTTCTTGAATTTCCTCTAACTGAAGTCCCAGTCAATAGTAATTAATTAAAAACTATTGTTTCACAATGGCAACCACATCTTTTCTACATGCATATAAAATAAAACAACATTCTACTAAATACAACCATGGTGGCCACATCTTTTGTGCATGCAGATAAAATAAAACAACATTCTACTAATTACAAGTGTTGTTGTTACTCCAAACAACTAACATACCTCTTACACCATACAATATTAATTCCACACAGAATATTATGTGTTTCAGTTTAGCAGAACAGGTACCTTACCATTTGAAATAAAATCATAGAGCGCATAATAAAATGGAAAGTAAATCATCAGAGGAGTACTTGGAAGTTCACACCTGCTCACCACCCAACCTAGAATTTTTCTCCTCAATTCACCCCCGAGCCGAGTTCTCCTTGCCAGAAATCAACAACCCCCTGTTGATTACATCATCAAGTATTTAATACTTGTCTTTCGTGATAAAATTTCCTTTTAGTGGCACCCCACATTTGTGGATCTTTTTTATCCATTTGCTTAGGCTTTTCCATAAAAGTTTGTCTTTCTCTCCCACAATGCTTTTATGTTTTTTCCAAGCTTAGCATCTTTCTCCAGCTAAGCAACTTAATAGATATTTCTTTCCCATCCATTAAGCTTATCTATAATTTTGTCTAGATTCCTTATCATGAAAGAATTACCCAATCTCATTTACCTATGAGATTATATTCTTTTGTTTTGGCAAGATTCTCATTTCTAGGTGTCTCATTCCAAGTACCTATGCCCTATTTATTTATTTATTAGCAATTATTCATTTACATCATTGTTCCCATATTTTTCATGTATTTTCCACCATTCTAATCAAACAATATTATAGTAGTGAAGGGATATTATAGGATTGTTCGTTGTGGAATTCTTTTTTAAATGTCATGTGTCATCTATTTATTGGATCTCTACCAAATAAGCAAGGCATAAGAAAAGGGTGAATCCATCCAAAATAGAACTAAAGAGGACAAAAATTACTTCTACGTGAAGATAATGTAATTCTTGAAATTCTATAACTTTGTAATTTGGAGTTGCTACCCTCAAAATATAAAAGTCAATTTGCACAAAAAATATACAAGTCAATTTGCAAAAAAAAAATAAAGTAAAAATATATTTCTCATTTCTGGAATTTTGAAGGCTTTCTCTTTTTATTATTACAGTAGCACCATCAAAGTACACCCTAATGTAACTTTGTCATTTCCATTACAATGAACAATCGCAGTCGCAGAGAGACAATAAAATTCCAAAGAATTATCAATTTATTTGTATAAAAAGGAACCTACTCTGAACAAAATGTTAAATCCTTTTGCACTGAATGGTTCTCCATGAGATTTATTTTTTTGATTGAAATGTTACTTCCCATGATGGAATAATGGATATAATAGAGTCGTAGCATCGCATAGATGTAGCATGTGATGAAATATGGAAACTTGCATTTTAATTATTGGATGGATGTACATGGCATTGAACATTTGGGCGAGGGGATGAATATTCGAAAAAATTTAGTGCACAATGTGTAACTCACTAAACGCGAGCAAAGTGTTTAATAGAGTTATCTAGGTTATGCACTCACCAAACACAATCCCCCTTACATGGCATAAATTCCACAGGTATTTTCTCATTTTTATTTAAATTCGTAGACATATATTCGCCCGAGAATATTTTCAAATCTTCTATACCTTCAGTGTAGTTTTGCACCTTTAGGGGCAACTGCTAGTTTAACAATGCTTACAAAAATATGACGGTTGGTGACCATATGCATTGTAATGATGATTAAAGTTAGTGAATATTTACTTACAACCAACGTGGACAAACATTAGGTCTGTGTGGGCCCGACTATGTAAATTATGCCTAGTGACTCATGACTTTGTGTCGTTGAATCTTACTTTCACAATCTCGGGCTTTGATTTCACGTCAAGTCTACAGTTCGACTTTTTTGCACATGCATGTCTCTCGAACCTTGCAATATGGATTTGATTGCCCAAGAAGCTCACATGACCTTGGACTGGGGCCCACCTAAGTCATTTTGATAAGACATGTAAACATCCCCCACTATGGTAGAGTAGTATAAAGTTGTTTGCCACATGACTATGATCTATTTTCCTAACTGTTATTGTAAAAGGTTATATGTTTTTCTTAACCTCCTTTCAAAGATTCGAAAAAAGTCTATGTCCTATTTGTTCCGCTAATTGTGTGTGTTTTTCAATTTAATAAGTTTAATTTTTTATTAAAAAAATATTTTGAAAAAAAAAAATTGAAAGAAAAGTACAAAAACATTCTTATTCCCATCGCCATGGAAGTAATCTCTAAACTACTGACATAAGCCAAGCCTGTGACAAAGAAACAATGACAGTGTATATATATATATATATATATATATCCATGACAACCATAATGCATGTACTAAAAGGTTATATACAGTACATGTTTCTTTACGAAAGAAATCATATATGTACTAAAAGTTGATACACAGTGGATATTCCAATATCTTGAAACCCACAAAAGAAAAATTAAGAACATAGAGAAGATTCCTTTTAAGGGAACCCTCGAAAGCCTAAAATAAAGTAAACTAGGTACAATGATTATCAACACAGAGGAGATTCTTTTAAGGAGAACTCTTGAAAGCCTAAAATAAAATCTTTTTGAATATTTGGTCACCAGCCTTTGGGCTATGGTCAGAGTCATGGTCAGGATCATAGTCAAACTCGTATTCTTAAACATACCTGTCAAGAATTAACTCAGGAAGTTGTTTTAACCATGATGGTTCCCTTTCGAAGCTAGATGAAAAAGCTTAGAAACACATGAATGGATCTAGCTTATCTGTGGGAATTCCGACTTCACCAAAATAGTCAATTTCAATAGTAAAATTATAACCTGTAGGAGAATTACTATCCTGGCTGATCTTCATGTTAGTGCCCTTATATAATAAATCAAATTCAAATATATCATATCTTTCTTCTCCATCCTGCATGTCAATATACAAAATAGAAAGGGCAAACTGTTGACAGAGCTTGCCTTGATCTTATTTTCTGGGAACAAATGAAACAAGTAGGAGATTCATCCAATTACTCTAATGAATGAATGGAGACATGATTTCTTCACAATACATGATGATTTAAACTCTTTCATAGGCATGAGCATATTAAAGAATGGCATAATAATCTATCCATCTCAGATTAGGATCATAAATATAAACAACTATGTGATATGGATAAATTACTGCACCAAAATATGCACGGTTATTGTTGATAGGTGCTAATGGAATATCATAGTTGTGTCTTGTATTTGAGAGCCAAAACCATTTTTCAAGAATGATCTTCTGCATTTCCATGGGTAAAGACAAAACTTTTTTCTAAAAGACAGTCCACACAAAAAGAATAATGGTAGGAAGAGCATAATGTCACTTGAGATTTATTCTGGGAGGATGATGAACATTCACCAAATTCAAAAATTTTAACTACATAATTTTTTTGTATAATTTCTCCTTATCTGGTCATGAAATCTACAAGATAATTCTCTTTACCGGCTTTATATATGATATCAAAATCATATCCATCTAACCACAAAGCCCATCTTAAAACTCTAGAATTACCTTGTTCTAGCAACCTTTTGTTTTGTAGCATTCCTTTCATGTGCCTGAGATCCATCTTAACAATGAAGTGGACACTTTTAAGGAATAACATGAATCTTTTTATACCTTTCTCTACTGCTAGAATTTCATTATGGGAAGAATGATAATTTTTTCAGCTTCTGGAATGTGCCAGAGGCATATGCATGTACTTCTTCCTTTTTGCAATGTTTTTGCAATAATGTTGTTGCCCAACAATAATCTGAGGCATCTGTTTCAAGAATGAATGGTAGGTCACTCTGGGGAAGAGCCAAAGGTGGTAGCTGTTTGATTTTATGCTTTATATTTCTGACTGCTTTGGTCATCTGGTCATTCCAACTGTTGCCCTTTTTTAATATTTGTTGCAGAAGCTTTGTATTTGTGGAATGCAATGGATAAAATTTCCTGATGTAATTCAAACATTCTAAAAATATTTGCAAAGTCTTAACATCTGGAAGATAGTCTAGAAAATTTGATAAAGAATTCAATACATGGGATTGTAATTCCATTTTCGCTCGGGATATGATTAAACACAAGTACTCAATCTAGGTTTGTGCAATGGTGAACTTATCTGGGGAGGCAGAGAGAACTGGATCATGCTTGAAAACAACATGATAAAATTTCTCTAAGTGTTTCTCATGTTCACTAATATCTTTACTGAAAATTAACAAATCATCTATGTAGACAATAATAAAAGAATAATATTTGAAAAGATCTTCCATTGAAATTGTCCTCTAGGTACCACGAATGTTGTTTTATATCTATCCTCAGGATTAATGCCAATTTGCCAAAACCCACTTTTAAGATCAAACTCACTAAACACATGTTCTTTGGTGATCTTATATAACAACATTTTTTTATTAGGAAGAGGATATTTAGTGGGCACAAGAGCTTCATTCATATCTTTGTAGTTGATAACTAACCTCTTTTTTCCACGTTTTTGTTCTCAGTGCTTGTTGACATAAAAAGTTGGACATGCCCAAGAACTCTTGCACAGTTCTATAAGTTTTCTTTCTATCAAACGGTTAATTTATGCTTTGCAAAGCTCTTGTTCGGATGGGCTCATGTGATATGCTTATGCCTTTTGTGATTTAACAAAGCCTTATTTTTGGAATGGAAGTGAAACAAAATACTTTTCCCTGAACCAAAATGTGTCAGGGTGTTCTATTGTATAGTCATTTTTCAATTTGTTTACAATATCAGACAAAATGGTAGGGCCATGGATTTCTGCATGTTTGACAATTTTTTGGATCTTGGAAAGATCTGTTACTGCTTCATCAAAATTGCTTACCTCATTAAGTTTTACCCTGAGTGTGTATTTAATCTTAGCAGGGACTTGCACCTTGTCTCCTTGGATGTTAAAAATTATCAGATTCTTTTCAATGGTGATTGGCATGAATTTCTTCATAAAATCTTGTCCAAGTAACATATTAGCACCAATATACTAATTATATCAGGTGACATATACTTCTTGTGAACCTAAGAATATTGGGAAGTCTGGAGCAATATATCGGATTTTTATCAGTTCTTTGTTAACTGCTCTAAACTGGACTTGAGTGGGTTTCCAATAGCAAGCAGGAATGGTCTTGAATTTGTAATAGCTGCTCATAGCTCCAGTATCAATCTGAGTATCAAGAGAATATTCTTTGTAGCCTGGCACTTTTATTTTTACAGGGATGACTATCCTATCATCAATACCATTGATGTCATGAATGTTTTCATTACTATATTTACTAGATGATAGTAATGGAGTTTGAGAGGAAAGGAAAGTAGAACAAACAAATTGTGAATTCAGACTATCAAGTTCTTGCATGTTGGCTTCAATCCATTGTGCAATCTGCTTCATATGGTTTCTATCTCTTTGGAGATCTTCTTCTACCCTTTTAATTTTATCCAATAATTTTTCTGCAGTATTATCTGTGGATTCTTGTGATGCTTCCGATGTTATATGGGAGTCTAAAATCTCAAATTATTCTGCATCAGTTATTTTGTGAGAAATAGAAGCGTGCAACTAGTCAATATTTTCTTGGAGACGTCTCTGAGGAATAATCAAGCTGGGATGAAGAGAGACCTTTGTCTCTGGACTTCTTCAATTTGATGTTCGAGATTGTAAAATGAAAACATAAAACAATTAGACAGATATGTACATTTGTTTCTATCACTATTACTGTCTGAAAGAGGAACCTTTTGGAATTTTTCATCAATGTCATAGCTATTATCTAAATCAGTACTATGTACAGAAAAACATTCAAAATCAGAATTAGTCTGGGAAACTATGTCACAGTCAGCTAGGTCATAAGAAGATTTAAAAATTTCTACAATCTTTTTCTGGATCCCTTTCTTTCCTTTGTTGGGACATCTGTTAGCCCAATGACTAGTTTGACCACAAATGAAGCATTTAGATTTCTTAGCTGGTTTAGAACTTTTCTTGAAAATGAATCTTGATCTTCCAATTGTGGGAGATTTTAACTGATATTGCTTTTTCTTAGTAGGAGATCTCGACCTACAAGAACATTTACCACTTTGGCCTTTTTGAGAACCCTTTCTGGAGTGGTTCTTATAGCACCCAAAATGATATGTTTCAGTAAAGGAGTCATAGATGGTGGGGCTGAAATGAAACTACCTTTTGACATTATTAAGAGTTTTGTTGGTGGCACATTCATTTTTCATAATGGTAAGAATGTGTTGGTGAAGTGCGGCTAGTGACAATGTATCTATGGCAATGTGTTGTGTGGACAGTGACTGTTGAACTAATTTAGGTATTTTGCCTGGCATAGAGGCTATGTAGTGCCTGAGATAAGCCGCATTATGGTGATTAAGGACTTTATAATAAAGATTTTGCATTGTGCAATAATATTATGATAATAAATCTAAATTGCACAATCTTTGACTCATAAACATTTGGGCATAATGTTCACCGTCAGAGGAAATAACTCCTAGAAATTCATGGGAGAGAACCATCAAGATAGCTTCCAAAGGATCGTCATTGTCAAGAATTTATGTTTTTTCTTCTTTATTAAGTGTTTCCCACCATGGTCTGGCATTCCCTGTTAGGTTCCATGTGATTAATATGACTACCTCTTTCCATGAAGCTTTAGTGTCTGCTTTCTTTTGAGAAGCCCATGCATTAATCTGTTGCAGGAGAATTAATGTCTGATCCCTATTTAAACAATCAAAATTGATAAAGAAAGTATTGTTTTGATTTCCAAATTTTGTTTGGACATTCATATCATCTCTAACTTCTGTAGAGGAAAGATGTTGAGTCCAAGAATGTAATGGACTCTTTTTATGATGAGAGCTAATATCATATTCTGATGTCTTTGTAGCTTTGCTATAAAATCTGAAAGAACTTATTCTTTTCTTCTTAGTTGTAGAGGATGCACCTTCATCCCATGACTGGCTTGCCATATTTATTTCTCTCACGTAAAATTTTGAAATTCTCTTTTTCAAAAGGTTTAATTTTTCTTGTGCTAACTCGGTACCCTTTGCTAAGGCTTCAAACTAGCTTTCATCCTTTTCAAAAACTTTGAGAGAGAGATTGGATGAGGACTGGGAAGCTTTTATCAAGGTGAATTTGGGTCCTTCTTCTTCTATCTCAGAATATCTAGGGGGAGATCTTGATCTACTCATAGCAGTTTCAAAACTTGTGACTTCTTTGCTTATTACCCCTAATTAATCATTAATTACTCTTAACTGACTTTCATGAGTATTATGATGAACATACACTGTATCTATTGTCTAGTGGCTATTTATAACATGTTCTTTTACTTCTACAATGTCTCTTGCCAGATCATCTATGTTTTGGGCTACACAGACAAACATGTAGTTAGCATAATTCTGCATTTTTAAGTATTCTACTGGTTCAGGCTCTGTGGATGATCGATAATGCAGAAATTACAAATCACTCTGGATAGCACCACCTATGAATTTAGGAGTACTATTACCAAGTTCCAGTGTCGTTTCTAGCAATTATGCTTTCACGCCTGTCTTTTCTCTAGGTAGACTGAACATTTTCTGGTCTCGGATAGGGAACATAATGCATTCAGGACAGTCTGAATGTTGTCCTTGGTGTGATGTAGAAGTGATGGTTTCATATTTCTTTTTTGAATTTTCTTTTTCTTTTTCATGGCAATATACACAATCTGGTAACTGACGATGATTATGGCTACTTGAATATACTAAGAGTCTGGGTGGTATTTGTACAGAACAAGGGAATCTGACTGACTGACTTCTTGGTAATTGTTTTGCGAAGTAGTCGGTTGGAACCGTAAACTGGAACTACCATCAGGGTTTGGAACTAACTTTAATTGGTTTGGAGATGAAGAGATTTCTAGTTGTGGATACTTTAGAGACATCAAAGTATACTCACTATTCCATTCATATGGTAGACTTTGTTCACAAAATCCCGCTTGCAATGGAGCAGTATTATCGGGACCAACAATGACACCTTCTTTTAATGCTTGCTCTGATAGATTGGGATGTAGTGGAGGAATAGTAGAGGAGACAAATCTAATACAAACATTAGATTGGAGTTGTGCTATTTGTGTATGAGGGGCGGTATCATATCCATGGAACTATATGCAAGCTTGGAGAAATTCATTAATATATGGATCTGTAAGCGACACTTCGTATCTTGGGATGACTGAAGACCAAACAGGAACATTATTTAAGGGGGTTTGGAGTCCTCCTATCAATGCATATTCAAACTTATTATGGCTGGTATCAAGAACACAAGTTAGACACGAGTTATCTAACCCTGGTCATACAAGAGGATTAATCCCAAATTGTATGAGCCCAATATGTATGTATTTGTAATCATGACTCAGACCCCATTCTACATCTTCCTTTCTAATGAGAGGAATTTTATATACACTCTAACCAATAGAAACAAGAACATTTATAGACGAAAATCTAAACAATGTAGCAACGTGGAACTGAAAAATTGGGAGTTTATATATTTTTTCCATCTCAATGTTTGGTAGTTCCCAATTAGGTTTTGAATTAAATTCCTACTCTACAACTCTAGTATCAAACAAAACATATGTATTTCTTTTCTTCAAAAACTTTGTAAGCCATGCCCATTTTTTCTCATGTGTTGCTTTATGAGATTCAATGGAGAAATTAAAACTTTTCCTAGCATCCATACTAATGAAGATAAAAGGATTAAAAGCACCTGAAAAATTGCATATTTGCATTCACGGTTCATGCGCTACACCCAACAACACATTTTCCCTCAACAATAATGGGACTTATCATGGCAGACACCTTCATCTTTCTCTTACAACAGATATGTTCTTCCCTTCTACCTCGAACCATCTATCCATCCCTTCGCTTACAGATGCTAGCTGTGGATACTTTTTAGACATCAAAGTATACTCACTATTCCATTCAGATGGCAGACTTAGTTCACAAAATCCTACATGCAACGAAGTAGTATTACTGGGACCAACAATGAAACCTTTTAATGCTCGTTGTGATAGATTGGGATGTAGTGGAGGCATAGTAGAGGAGACAAATCTAATACAGACATTATATTGGAGCTGTGATATTTGTGTATAAGGGGTGGTATCATATCCATGGAATTGTATGTAAGCTTGGAGAAACTCATTAATATATGGATCTGTAAGTGATACTTGGTATCTTGGGATGACTGAAGACAAACAGGACCATTATTTAAGGGGCTTTGGAATCCTCCTATCAATGCGTCTTCAAACTTATTATGTCTAGTATCAAGAACACAAGTTAGACATGAGTTATCTAACCCTGGTCATACAAGAGGATTAACCCCATGTCATGCGGAAAGAGTCAATTTTGCGGACAAAACCGACCTCCCTAGAAAACAAGGTTTTTCTAGTGACAAACAAAACAATCAAGCACTATCTTTCCCTAAATATGCATTAAAATAAAAGCAACCAGGTGTTTAAGGCTTACCTTTAGTCCAACGCTTGTTTGTAGCAGCCAAGCCTCTCCGATCCAGATGAGCTCCTTCTCCTTGAAACCTGCATTCACTAACAAGCAAACGATTACATAGCACCTGAATAACTCATATAATAAAACGTATTCATCATAAAGACCAAGGAGTATATGAAACAAATTATATATAACAACTTGTTGAGAAAAATGAACTTAATTGTATTAATTGGAAACAAAAGAAACCATTACAACCATTGCCTTGGTGTTGTGCAGGTCCCTCCCAGGGTCCAGCAAGAGTTCTCCTCTACTTTGATCAGCTCACCCACTTCCAAATGAAGCTAGGAAAGGATTGGAATCTCTCCTCTCAAGCTCTATAAGGGAGTCCTAATTTCAGCAGCATCTACCCTTAGGAATGTTCAGCTTTCAATCTCCCTTGCCTCTAGCCCAATGCCTGTATTTATAATGCTTTGGAGGAAGTTAAATAGGTCCACCATCAATGGGATAAGCCCCTCTTTCAAAGGGATAGCTCCCCTCTTCATGGCATAAGTTCCTCTTTCATTGGGATGCATGAACCATCTGGAGGCGCTCAATCCACGTCAAACCATCTTCTAGAATGCTCTAGAATCGACCGCAAGTAAGTTTTTTGAAGTAAAACTTGCGCCTTTTGACTTTTACAGGGGTACACACCCACCCCTTTACAGACAGAGCGTACAAGTATGCGGGTATTATGTACTTAAGGTGCGGGCCCGCAGGTAAGAGTAAGAGAAAGTGCGGAACCAGAGTTATATTGATTTTTTAAAGGATTTCTCTCTTTTTTGGAGTTTGACATGAGGAGCAGAGGTATAAGACTTGCCAAGGAGGACAGTATGGTTATTTATGGAGCCATACTGACTGCAAATAGTCATGGTGACAAATTTTAGTGTAACAGATTGCCCCCTAAAGTGCAAGGTCTGTAATAGATCAGGGTTTTATATCATCTAGGAAGGGTGAAGCACTTTATCATTTCGAGGATTATCTTATGGAGAGCCCAGTCGGAACCTGCAAATATTCAACACAAAATACATATATGAGATCATATCATCGCTGAGGTAGGCATTCCCATACTCAGATCAAAAACTTAACTAACAAACTAACTACTGCTCTGATATAGGAATGATTTCGCAATACATCATAATCATAGACACAGGTAGACATAGTATGGATGCAGCCATCTATTTATAATTAGTCTACTGTATAATGAATACAAAACTCCTCGCAGCCTGGATGGTCGAAACTAGATCCAGGGTCTTCATTTCTGCTTCCTGAAATAGTACGATTCTATCCATGCGAATAAATGAGTTGATGTCGAACATGGTAGAAACCACTTGATTACCAGTCAATGATGTAAATTGTTAACAAGTGTGAGAGAGACCACCAGTGATGTCAATGGTTCTCAAAGTACCCAGTACAATCCATGAGATGTGAACGAATGTGTTGATGTCGAACATGTCACAGAATCCCTTGATCGAAGGTCATTGATGTAAATTGTCGTCAAAGGCGAGAAACCTGCCATTGAGGCATGCAGATTTCAAGGTACTGATGATTCCTAGATCATATTTCTAGATAATGTGCTGATGTCGATAGAAAGCGATCCATTGTAGGCAAGCCCACAACACGAAATTATAGATCAAGTTGAAGAAATTTAGTTGCAAGGACTGACTCAGGGATGGTCAAGATGGATGACAGATATTTTGCAGATGAATGGCTTATTGGCAGTGACCTCTTGAACACATAACGACACAACACATGGCTTGGTGACAATTGACCCAAAGTTAATACCCAGAAACCGGCTGAAGACTTTCAATGTGGTTTGATCAACTGATAGGCAAAGGATTTCCCAACCCAGGTGAATAAAAGTGTCGTGTTCAAGAGTGGTGATAAGGTTTTTGCGAGACAGAGTATAACAAATAGGCTCATTTTCCTCTCTTTTCCCCCACCATTTTTGGCAAGTACCTCTTTACTTTTTACAAGCTTGAGGAGGATAACATTTGCTTGATTATAAGCTCATCCTTCGGATGAGTCCAACTTAGTTTAGATTCGAACCCTAAGAAGGAGTGGTTCGTTCCTGTTTGTAATTGAACAGGTCCTTTACTGTGAAACTTTAACGAGTCCAGTATAGGCGAAACTCGGTGTTTTTCAATTTTAGAGAGTCTGAAAAACTTAAGAAGACTCCAGGGTTGACCTTTTTCGTAAATTTTTGTCTCCCAAGCCCGAAAAAGTATAAAATAATACTTGAGAGAACTACTTGATCTTTACGACCAAGGAGTACTTTTCGTTTATTAGTGTCACTAACCCGAAAAAGTAAAAAAAACGATCAACGACACGTCGTTTCATAACCAATATCGAATTTGAAACGACAAAAATCCGGCAATCTTTTCATATTTTTACGGTCGGAAAAGAGCTGTAAGTGGACTGTCTTTTAATTCCTTTTTAACGAGTGTAAAAGAAACGCTTAGTAATCTTTTCATATTTTAGGAGTCAGAAAAGAGCTTAAAGGTGACTCTAAGGTTTCAATTTTTCGTAAGTTTTAACGAGTTCGAAAAAATGATAAAAATGTACTCATGGCCGACTTTCAATTTACTTTACGAGCAAGAAAAGACGGAAAGAACTCGGCATTTTCATTTGTTTTACGAGAATGAAAGATAGCAAAATAATCTCGGGATTTTCATGAGTTTAACGAGTCTTGAAAATAACTGAAATTGACTCGAGATAGGTTTCATTTTTACAAAAGCTTGAGACAGAGAAAAACTATGCTTCAAAGTAGTTTCATTTTTACACAAGCTTGAAACAGAGAGAAAACTGTGCTTGATGCCCCCTAAGCGTAATTGCTAGAGCGCATGCCCCCAGCTTCATTTCATTCAACTAAGTACAAGCTGGATGGAATGAAGGTTTACTTTCGAAATCTTGGAAAGACTCGTGGGAGTTGTTTCATTTTTTAGTGAGGTTGACACAGGAAAATAACTATCCTCAAAACCATTGTTTCATTTTTTAAACGAGCTTGACACAAGATAAGGAACTATGCTCATAACTACTCTCTACAATCTACTTAACAAGGAAATCTACTCTAATAACCTTGATTCATTTTTTAACGAGCTTGACACAAGACAAGGAACTATGCTCTAAAATCCTTGATTCATTTTTTAACGAGCTTGACACAAGACAAGGAACTATGCTCATGACTACTCTCTACAATCTACCTATTTAACCTATCCTTGTTTCATTTTTTTAATGAGGTTGACACAAGACAAGGAACTTTCCTCGTAAATCCTTGATTCATTTTTTAACGAGCTTGACACAAGACAAGGAACCATGCTCAAAAAGTTCGCATGCCCCCAACATAATGATGCAAAGCGAGGTACATGCCCCCCAAGCTTCATTACATTCAACTAGGTGGATGGAATGAAGGTTTACTTTCAAGTTTTTGAAAAGATTCGACTCAAAAAGGGAGTTGTTTCATTTTTTAAGGAGGTTGACACAAGAAAAGAACTATCCTCAAACCCTTGTTTCATGTTTGAAAATGAGCTTGACACAAGACAAGGAACTATGCTCATATCTACCTATATAACCTAAACTCTACCTGATTCATTTTTTAATGAGGTTGACTCAGTAAAAGGAACTGTCCTCATGGACACCTATTTCATTTTTTAACGAGGTCGACACAGTAAAAGGAACTTTCCTCATACAACTGATTCATTTTTTAACGAGGTTGACACAGGAAAATAATTGTCCTCATACCTGATTCATTTTTTAATGAGGTTGACTCAGTAAAAGGAACTGTCCTCATACCAACTGATTCATTTTTTAATGAGGTTAACACAGGAAAAGAACTGTCCTCATACTAGCTTGTTTCATTTTTTAACGAGGTTGATATAGGAAAAAACTATCCTCGCAACATCCAGTTTCATTTTTTAACGAGGTTGAGACGGGAACAAACTATCCTCGCTCTCACTGATCATGGCTTCCAACTGGAAGAAAGACATGTCAATGGACACACCTTGATCATGGCTTCCAAGAGGTCTTCATCAGAAGGAAGAATAGTTCTCTGGAAGGAACACATGTCAAGGGACTCAAAAGGGATAAGAACATCGCGTTCAAGTAATCCCATAGAGTTTTCCATGTCAATTATCGGATCTAAATCAAAGGAAGATGAGCAAACAGTGAGAGGCTCACTTTCATCGGTAACTTAAAACATGGGACCAGTTGCCACATAATTAACCCGTGGTGGGGTAGATACCACTTTAGAATCAGGAACATTTAGGGGTGTCATATTATTGGTAGTTGAAACAAGACTAGGGAACGAAAGCTGGTCTACAGTCACAATATTTCCATTGTGAGGGAAAGACATCACGCGAAAGAGAGTCGATACGACAGCTTTCATTGCATAAACATAGTCTCGTCCAAGGAGTAAATTGAAATCCAAGGGACCTCGAACTACCATAAGATCAATACAGGCAGTTTTACCTTCCAAGGTAATGGAAAAATTAGGAAGGATCCCTAAAGGTTCACTAATGGTTCTGTTAAAAGCTTTCAGATTCTGCGTAATAGGCGCAAGCTGAGGGGAACCCAAAGCTTTCCAAGCAGTTGAGGATAAAATACTAACAGAAGCACCTTCATCTACCTGTGTGCGGTGTATGTCCCTACCACCAACCTTGACAATGATTTGGAAAGGGATGGAGGAAGGAAGACGAGGTTCTGTCAGTCTATTCCAATCAAAGGAAAAGACCTCAATACTTGGAGGGGGTTCTGTAGAAACAGGTGAAATGCCCCCCGGCATAGAAGAATCTGATGTAACAAGAAGAACCTGAGCGGTATGAAGTTCACTCTCTAAAGGGAAAGTGGGATCAACCGATTGTGAAATTGAATCGACCACTTGATCAACTAATGGATCATCAACCTGAGTGACATGAGTTTCACTCTCCAATGGAAGAGTGTGATCGACTGTACTTGAAATTAGATCAATCACTCCGTCAGTTGACGGTAGGTTGGGAGAAAGTTTACGGTAACCAGTTGGAAGTTCTTGCTGTAGAACAGTAAGGTTTTCCAACAAGTTTGAGGCTTCATCCATGTGAGGGCAAATGTGAGTTTGATGACTCCCTTTGCATAACTTACAAGGAAACCTAACTTTACCCTTTTTCCCAGGAACCTGACTATCACTGGTTGATGGATCAATGGAAAGTTGATGAGATTTTTCTGACCATACTTCCAAGACCTTTGGAATACCAGGACAATTGACAAGGAAGTGGTCACCCTTACAAAGCCTGCAAGGGTATTTGGGTTTACGATGCATGTTGGAGGTTTCCTCAACACAACTAACACTTACAGCCATGGTTGGTTGGTTGACTTCTTTCTTATCTTGCTTCTTCTTCTTCTTTTTCTTCTTCCCTTTCTTCTTCTTCTTAGACACCTGGTTACTAGCGTCAAGGCTTTTACCAAGTGAAGAGGAAGAAATGGAGGAAGAAAAATTAGGCGAAGAAGGTAAAGGGTCAACAGAAGGTTGGTGATTTTGAGATGGTGAACTTGATTGAGGTGAAGCATTCGGTTGAGGTGGAACAATTGGAGTATTTGGGGCCAACGAAGTTGAAAATAACCATATTGGTAAACCTATTGTAAATCCAGGTAATGACAAAGTAGCCATATAAGGAGGACCAACATTTCCAAAGTAAGGAAAAGTACTAGGATTCTCGTTAAGAGGGGTTCCTTGGTTGGTAAATTCTGGAACATTTGCCATTATATTCAACTTCAGTGAATTTTATTAACAATTTAAAACTAAAATTAACAATTAACAATTCACACCTAACAAGTAAAATTCACAATTCACACCTATGGTCCCTAAAAGTAAAAACAAACAAATTAACACGCGCTATCAAATCTAGGAGTCAAACCACACACAAACAGTAACTTTCTGTACTGAAAACACTAGTTGGTGATGAAATCCAACGTCGTAGAATCCAATACAGAAATGGCGGTTGGAACAGTTACCCCGGAAACCTGCTTAATGAATAGACTGGCACAAGTTTCTCCACTAAACAGTCTCGAGTGAAGAGAACCCCCCAGAAAATCCAAATGAGTCTAGTCGACGTCTGCTCCAGGTACAGTGGGATCTTCCCACCATTGTCACCTTAGGAAGAATCCTATAGAATATGGTCACTATGGTTACCAACGGTAACAAATATACCTGGGGGAACAGTCTACGATCCGATACGCATGCAAGGGCAGAGTAGCAAGCTCAATCCCCTTGAAGGCTCCTTGACATAATCCAAGGTTTACCAACAAGTGACCCCAGGCTCCTCGACAATGGTCAATCTGAGGTTTACCGTTTTTAATACGTGAATATCTTCTATCATTCCCAATGAGGAAGGATTGATTCCCACACTGGTTCAGATATGATCTCGTGCTTCTCCTTTAAGAGGAGCTTTCCCAGAGCATAGATGTAACAATTGGAATTTATCTCCTACCGCAAGATACAACTACTTGTTTGTTTTACTGTCTTGGAGAGTTAACTAAAACCTATTCCAAGAAACTAGCCTAAGCTAGATTGGTGGAAAGAGCCCTAAAAATGTAAAAATTTCTAGATGAATTTTAATTAAGCGTTGTGTTATTTAGGCTGTTATTACTCAAAATGGTAAATGTATATGAAACCAATGGTGTTATGACCCGACCCAAAACTGAATGCAATCGAATATGATAATGTAATCTTTTCAATTCGATGAATCCTAACTAAAGTAAGGAGAGAGTTTCCATTCACTTCCAACAATGCAAGAAATTGATCACTAAGAGAAAATATAACAAATTCTCTAATGCACTAATTTCATCAAGAAAAACTAATGCAAATCAATTCCCAAACAGTTTTTATTTTTATTTTTGTGTGTTTAAAACAAGAATAAAAATATGTAAATTCAAATCAAAGAAAGCTGATCTAAATCTACGATTGATTTTTCAAAATGTAAACTATGCAATTGTAATCTATGCACAATTCATTTGAAAAGTATGCAAATGTAATCTATGCACATTTTTCATTCATATTCTGAAAATGAGAATTCTAATTATGCAAATGTGATATATGCAAGAGAATTCTCGAACACCAGATGATTCTAATGTAATCTAAGAACCAATCAAGTGCAAGTCAAGAAAATCGGGTGAGAGTTCCAAAGATCGAAAAATAAAAACACTCAAAGGCGATTAACACTCATAAAGCAAAAAGATGCAAAATTGTGAAAAGACTGAGACAAACCTCCGAGTAATGACCAAAGGAAATCAAATTAAGAATTTTTCAAAAAAGAGACTCAAAACACCCAATTGATAAAAGCTTAAAGTAGGAATGCCAATGAAATTAACCAAGGAAAGTTTTTTGACAGGGAACAAGCAGGTCTGGGCAATGGCTAAAACCTATAAACAAATTCTAAACTGATAAAAAGAGAAAAATTTAAAATTTTCAAATTTTTGACAGGGTACGCAGGCAACCTGTTTACACAGGTGTGTCCATGCTCTGTGCACAAAGCAAAAGTGCGTATAGGTACGCACTGTGCTTAACTCAGAGGGTGCGTACCTCTCCCAAAACTATGAAAAATAAAAACTAACTCAAAATTAACTAAAGTCACCCAATCCCACAATCATCAAGTCAAAAACAGAAACAGAAAATACAGTTTCTCTGGTCAAAGTATCAATCAAAAGAGAAATCAATCAAATCCATGGATTCCCCAGCAGAGTCGCCATTTTGTCATGCGGAAAGAGTCAATTTTGCGGACAAAACCGACCTCCCTAGAAAACAAGGCTTTTCTAGTGACAAACAAAACGATCAAGCACTATCTTTCCCTAAATATGCATTAAAATAAAAGCAACCAGGTGTTTAAGGCTTACCTTTAGTCCAACGCTTGTTTGTAGCAGCCAAGCCTCTCCGATCCAGATGAGCTCCTTCTCCTTGAAACCTACATTCACTAACAAGCAAACGATTACATAGCACCTGAATAACTCATATAATAAAACATATTCATCATAAAGACCAAGGAGTATATGAAACAAATTATATATAACAACTTGTTGAGAAAAATGAACTTAATTGTATTAATTGGAAACAAAAGAAACCATTACAACCAGTGCCTTGGTGTTGTGCAGGTCCCTCCCAGGGTCCAGCAAGAGTTCTCCTCTACTTTGATCAGCTCACCCACTTCCAAATGAAGCTAGGAAAGGATTGGAATCTCTCCTCTCAAGCTCTATAAGGGAGTCCTAATTTCAGTAGCATCTACCCTTAGGAATGTTCAGCTTTCAACCTCCCTTGCCTCTGGCCCAATGCCTGTATTTATAATGCTTTGGAGGAAGTTAAACAGGTCCACCATCAATGGGATAAGCCCCTCTTTCAAAGGGATAGCTCCCCTCTTCATGGCATAAGTTCCTCTTTCATTGGGATGCATGAACCATCTGGAGGCGCTCAATCCACATCAAACCATCTTCTAGAATGCTCTAGAATCGACCGCAAGTAAGTTTTTTGAAGTAAAACTTGCGCCTTTTGACTTTTACAGGGGTACGCACCCACCCCTTTACAGCCAGAGCGTACAAGTACGCAGGTATTATCTACCTAAGGTGCGGGCCCGCAGGTAAGAGTAAGAGAAAGTGCGGAACCAGAGTTATATTGATTTTTTAAAGGCTTTCTCTCTTTTTTGGAGTTTGACATGAGGAGCAGAGGTATAAGACTTGCCAAGGAAGACAGTATGGTTATTCATGGAGCCATACTGACTGCAAATAGTCATGGTGACAAATTTTAGTGTAACACCCCATTCTACCTCTTCCTTTCTAATGAGAGGAATTTCATATACACTCTGACCAATAGAAACAGGAACATTTGCAGAGGAAAATGTAAGCAGTGTAGTAGTGCGGAATTGAAAAACTGGGAGTTTATATATTTTTTCCATCTCAATGTTTGGTAGTTCCCAACTAAGTTTTGGATTAAATTCCTGCTCTACAACTCTAGTATCAAACAAAACATATGTATTTCTTTTCTTCAAAAACTTTGTAATCCATGCCCATTTTTTCTCACGTGTTTCTTTACGAGATTCGGTAGAGAAATTAAAACTTTGCCTAGCATCCTTACTGATGAAGATAAAATGGTTAAAAGCATCTGAAAAATTGCATATTTGCAATCACGGGTCATGCCCTGTGCCCAACAACACTTTTTTCCTTGGAAACAATGGGACTTATCGTAGCAGACACCTTAAGATTTCGCTTACAATAGATATATTTCTCCCTTCTACCTCAAACATAATGGATAGAATGGCTCTGATACCAATTGATAAAGAAATACACACTCGCACACTCAAAGATCACATAACACAGAATTCAAAGATCACAAAACACAGAATGCAAATGTTTTGAACTTAAAATTCAAAGAGAACTCTTTTTGAGAATTCAAAGATCACAAAACATAGAATGCAGATGTTTTGAGCTTAAAACTCAAAGAGAATTCCTTTCATATTATAGAAAAACTCATAAATTTACAAGTGTCTTAAGTTGAGGCTCATGCTTCCTTATATAGAATGGACCCTCGGGTTGTTGCTCTAGCTTTGGAATCTTTCGCCTCCCCTTAGATATTTTTCATATCACAAAAAATCTTAATGATATGATACAAAGTGGAGATTTTCACTGGGGGAATCCACGACAGCCATAATGCATGTACTAAAAGGTTATATACAATAGATGTTTCTTTATGGAAGAAATCATATATGTACCAAAAGTTGATACACAGTGAATATTCCAATATCTTGAAACCCACGAAAGAAAAACTAAGTACACAAAGGAGATTCGTTTTAGGTGAACCCTCGAAAACCTAAAATAAAGTAAACTAGGTACAATGATTATCAACACAGAGGAGATTCTTTTAAGGAGAACCCTTGAGAGACTAAAATAAAATCTTTTTGAAGATTTGGTCACCAGCCTTTGGGGCTATGGTCAGAGTCATAGTCAGGATCATAGTCAGACTCTTATTCTTCAACATACTTGTCAAGAATCAAAACAATACTTTGTTTATCAATTTTGATTGTCTAAACAGGGATCAAACATTAATTATCCTGCAACATATTAATCACATGGAACCTAACAAGGAATGCCAGACTATGGTGAGAAATGCTTAAGAAAGAAGAGAAAACATAAATTCTTGAAAATGATGATACTTTGGAAGCTATCTTGATGGCTCTCTCCCATGAATTTCTCGGAGTTATTTCCTCTAACAGTGAACATTATCCCCAAATGTTTATGAGTCAAAGATTGTGCAATTTAGATTTATTATCAGAATATTATTTCACAATGCAAAATCTTTATTATAAAATCCCTGATCACCATAATGTGGCTTATCTCAGTTACTACATAACCTCCATGCTAGGTAAAATACCTGAATTAGTTCAACAGTCACCGTCTACACAACACATTACCATAGATACATTGTCACTAGCCACACTTCAGCAACACATTCTTACCATTATGAAAAATGAATGTGCCGCCAACAAAACTCGTAAGAATGTCAAAAGGCAGTTGCATTTCAGCCCCACCATCTATGACTCCTTTACTAAAGGATATCATTTTGGGTGTTATAAGAACCGCTCCAGAAAGGGTTCTCAAAAAGATCAAAGTGGTAAGTGTTCTTGTAGGTTGAGACCTCCTACTAAGAAAAATCAATATCAGTCAAAATCTCCCACAACCGGAAGATCAAGATTAATTTTCAAGAAAAGGTCTAAACCAGCTAAGCAGTCCAAATGCTTTATTTGTGTTCAAACTGGTCATTGGGATAACAGATGTCACAACAAAGGAAAGAAAGGGATCCAAAAGAAAATTGCAAAAGTTTTTAAATCCTCTGATGACCCAGCTAACTGGGACATAGTTTCCTAGACTAATTTTGATTTTGAATGCTTTTCTATACATAGTACTGATTCAAATAATAGGTACAACATTGACGAAAAATTCCAAAAGGTTTCTCTTTCAGACAGTAATAGTGATAGTAGTGAATTATGTACATATCTTTCTAATTGTTTTATGTTTTCATTTTATGATCTCCAACATCAAAATGAAGAAATCCATAAACAAAAGACCTCTCTTCATCCCAGCTTGATTATTCCTTAGAGACATCTTGAAGAAAAGATTGACCAGTTGCAGACTTCTATTTCTCACAAAATAACTGATGGAGAAGAATTTGAGATTTCAGATTGGCATATAATACCGGAAGCATCACAAGAATCCACGGATAATACTGCAGGAAAATTATTGGATAAATTAAAAGGGTAGAATAAGATCTCTAAAGAGATAGAAACCAAATGAAGTAGCTTGCACAACAGATTCAAGCCAACATGCAAGAACTTGATAGTCTGAATTCACAGCTTTTTTCTTCTATTTTCCTTTCCTCTCAAACTCCATTACTATCATCTAGTCAATACAGTAATGAAAACATTCATGACATCAATGGTATTGATGATAGGATGGTCATCCCTATAAAAATAAAAGTGATAGACTACAAAGAGTATGCTCTTGATGCTCAAATTGATACTGGAGCTATGAGAAGTTGTTTCAAATTCAAGGCCATTCCTGCTTACTATTGAAAACCCACTCAAGTCCAGTTTAGAGCAGTTAACAAACAGCTGATAAAAATCCCATATATTGCTCCAGACTTCCCAATACTCTTAGGTTCACAAGAAGTATATGTCACCTTATATAATTATGATACTGGTGTTGATATGTTACTTCGATAGTATTTTATGAATAAATTCATGCCGATCACCATTGAAAAGAATCTCATAATTTTCACCATTCAAGGAGACAAGGTGCAAGTCCCTGCTAAGAGTAGATACACACTCAGGGTAAAACCTGATGAGGTAAGCAATTTTGATGAAGCGGTAACTGATCCTTCCAAGATCCAAAAAATTGTCAAACATGCAGAAATCCATCGCTGTGCCATTTTGTCTGATATTGTAAACAAATTGAAAAATGATTGTACAACAGAATACCATGACGCATTCTGGTTCAGGGAAAAGTATATTCTTTCACTTCCATTACAAAAGCAAGGCTCTGTTAAAGCACAAAAGGAAACATCACATCACATGAGCCTGTCCGAACAAGAGCTTTGCAAAGCAAAAATTAACGGTTTGATAGAAAGAAAACTCATAGAACCGTGCAAGAGTTCTTGGGCATGTCCAGCTTTTTATGTGAACAAGCACTCAGAACAAAAACGTGGAAAAAAGAGGTTAGTTATCGACTACAAAGATATGAATGAAGCTCTTGTGCATATTAAATAACCTCTTCCTAATAAAGAAATGTTGTTATCTAAGATAGCCAAAGCAAATGTGTTCAATAAGTTTGACCTTAAAAGTGGGTTTTGGCAAATTGGCATTAATCCTGAGGATAGATATAAAACAACATTCGTGGTACCTGGAGAAGAGTTTCAATGGATAGTTATGCCATTTGGTTTGAAGAATGCTCCATCAGAATTCCAAAAGAGAATGGAAGATCTTTTCAAAGCTTATTCTTTTATTATTGTCTACGTAGATGATTTGTTAATTTTCAGCAAAGATATTAGTGAACATAAGAAACACTTAGAGAAATTTTATCAAGTTGTTTTCAAGCATGGTCTAGTTCTCTTTGCCTCCCATATAAGTTCATCATTACACCAACCCGGATTGAGTACTTGGGTTTTATCATATCCCAAGGGAAAATAGAATTACTACCACATGTATTGAATTCCTTATCAAATTTTCCAGACTATCTTCCATATGTTAAGACTCTGCAAAGATTTTTAGGATGTTTGAATTACATCAGGAAATTTTATCGAGAGCAAGTTGTAGATACAAAGCTTCTGCAACAAAGATTAAAAAAGGGCAGTAGTTAGAATGACCAGATGACCAAAGCAGTCAGAAACATAAAGCAGAAAATCAAACAGCGACCACCTTTGGCTCTTCCCCACAGTGACCTACCATTCATTCTTGAAACAGATAGGCTTGGTGGTTAGATGGATATGATTTTGATATCATATATAAAGCCGTTAAAGAGAGTTATCTTGTAGATTTAATGATCAGAGAAGGATAAATTATACAAATAGAATATGCAGTTAAAAAAATTGAATTTGATGAATGTTCATAATCCTCCTAGAACAAATCTCAAGTTACATTATGCTCTTCTTGCCATTATTCTTTTTGTGTGGCTTGTCTTTTAGAAAAAGTTTTGTCTTTACCCATGGAAATCCAGAAGATCATTCTTGAGAAATGGTTTTGAGTCTCAGATACAAGACACAGCTATGATATTCCATTAGCATCTATCAACGATAACCGTGCTTATTTTGGTGCAGTAAGATATCCATATCACACACTTGTTTAAATTTATGATCCTAATCTAAGATGGATAGATTATTATGACATTCTTCAATATGCTCATGCCCATGAAAGAGTTTGCATCATCATGTATTGTGAATACATCATGTCTCCATTCAATCATTGGAGTAATTGGATGAATCTCCTACTTGTTTCATTTGTTCCCAGAAAAGAAGATCAAGGCAGACTCTGTTAGCAGTTTTCCCTTTCTATTTTGTATAATGACATGCAAGATGGAGCATAAAGATATGATACATTTGAATTTGATTTATTATATAAGGGCAACAACATGAAGATCAACCAGGATAGTACTTCTCCTACAGGTTATAATTTTACTATTGAAATTTACTATTTTGGTGAAGTCAGAATCCCCCAAGATAAGATAGATCCATTCATGTGTTTCTTAGCTTTTTCATCTAGATTCGGAAGGGAACCATCATGGTTACAACAACTTCCTAGGTTAGGTCTTGACAGGCATGTTGAAGAATACGAGTCTGAGTATGATCCTGACTATGACTCTGACCATAGCCCCAAAGGTTGGTGACCAAATCTTCAAAGAGATTTTATTTTAGGTTTTTTAGGGTTCTCCTTAAAAGAATCTCCTCTGTGTTGATAATCATTGTACCTAGTTTACTTTATTTTAGGCTTTCGATGGTTCCCATAATTGATCATTAATTTCTCTTAACTGACTTTCATGAGTATTATGGTGAGTATACATTGTATCTATGCCCTGGTGGATATTTCTGATGTGCTCTTTTACTTCTACAATGTCTCTTGCCAGAACATCTATGTTTTGGGCCACCGAGACAGACATGTGGTTAGCATAATTCTGCATTTTTAAGTATTCTACTGGTTCAGGCTCAATGGCTGATCGATAATGCAAAAATTACAAATCACTCTAGATAGCACCATCTTTGAATTTAGGTGTACTATTACCAGTTTCTAGTCTCCTTTATGGAAATTCTGCTTTTGCACCTATATTTTCTCTAGGTAGGCTAATATCCAAATAAAATTTGGATAATCAAAACAATATTTATTTACACTCATATTTTATCCATTATGTTCAAGGTAGAAGGGAGAAACATATCTATCTTAAGCGAAAGCTAAAGGTTTCCGTCGCGATAAGTCCCATTGTTGCCGAGGAGAATGGTGTTGTTGGGCGTACGGCGTGACTCGTGATTGCAAATCTACAATTTTTCAGGTTCTTTTAATCCTTTTACCTTCATAAGTATGGATGCTAGGAAAAGTTTTCATTTCTATACTAAATCTCGTAAAGCAACACATGAGAAAAAATGGGCATGGATTACAAAGTTTTTGAAGAAAAGAAATACATATGTTTTGTTTGATACTAGAGTTGTAGAGCAGGAATTTAATCCACAACCTAACTGGGAACTACCAAACATTAAGATGGAAAAAATATATAAACTCCCAGTTTTTCAGTTCTACGTTGCTACACTATTTACATTTTCCTCTGTAAATGTTCTTGTTTCTTTTGGTCAGAGTGTATATCGAATTCCTATCATTAGAAAAGAAGATGTAGAATGGGGTCTAAGTCATGACT
Source organism: Pinus tabuliformis (assembly GCA_031772625.1). Taxonomy (NCBI): domain Eukaryota; kingdom Viridiplantae; phylum Streptophyta; class Pinopsida; order Pinales; family Pinaceae; genus Pinus; species Pinus tabuliformis. The sequence goes on along the minus strand of CM062819.1, from coordinate 457,462,124 downwards.
ACAAATACATACATATCGGACTCATACAATTTGGGATTAATCCTCTTGTACAAACATGGTTAGATAACTCATGTCTAACTTGTGTTCTTGATACCAGACATAATAAGTTTGAAGACACATTGATAGGAGGATTCCAAAGCCCCTTAAATAATGGTCTTGTTTGGTCTTCAGTCATCCCAAGATATCAAGTGTCGCTTACAAATCCATATATTAATGAATTTCTCCAAGCTTACATACAGTTCCATGGATATGACACCGCCCCTCATACACCAATAGCACAACTCCAATCTAATATTTGTATTAGATTTGTCTCCTCTACTATGCCTCCACTACATCCCAATCTATCACAACGAGCATTAAAATAAGGTGTCATTGTTGGTCCCAGTAATACTACTCCGTTGTAAGTAGGATTTTGTGAACTAAGTCTGCCATCTGAATGGAATAGTGAGTATACTTCGATGTCTTAAAAGTATCCATAGTTAGCAATCTCTTCATCTCCAAACTAATTAATGTTAGTTCCAAACCCTAATGGTAGTTCCATTTTACTGTTCCAACTGACTACTTCACAAAAACAATTACCAAGTAGTGAGTCAGTCAGAGTCCCTCATTTTGTACAAATACCACCCAGACTATCAGTATCTTCAAGTAGCCATAATCATCGCCAGTTACTAGATTTTGTATATTGCCATTAAAAAGAAAAAGAAAATTCAAAAAATAAATATGAAACCATCACTTCTACATCACACCAAGGACAACATTTAGACTGCCCTTAATGCATTATGTTCCCTATCCGAGACCAGAAAATGTTCAGTCTACCTAGAGAAAAGGCAGGCGCAAAAGCAGAATTTCCAAAAAGGAGACTAGAACCTAGTAATAGTACTCCTAAATTCAGACATGGCGTTATCTAGAGTGATTTGCAATTTTTGCATTATCGATCAGCCACAGAGCCTAAACTAGTAGAATACATAAAAATGTAGAATTATGCTAACTACATGTCTATCTATGTGGCCCAAAACATAGATGATCTGGCAAGAGACATTGCAGAAGTAAAAGAGAATGTCAGAAATACCCACTAGAGCATAGATAAAATGTATGCTCACCAGAATACTCATGAAAGTCAATTAAGAGCAATTAATGATCAATTAGGGGTAATAAGAAAAGAAGTCACAAGTTTTGAAACTGCTATGAGTAGATCAAGATCTCCCCCTAGATATTCTGAGATAGAAGAAGAAGGCCCCAAATTCACCTTGATAAAAGCTTCCCAGTCCTCATCCAGTCTCTCTCTCAAAGTTTTTGAAAAGGAAAAAAGCTAGTTTGAAGCCTTAGCAAAGGGTACCAAGTTAGCACGAGAAAAATTAAACCTTTTGAAAAAGAGAATTTCATAATTTTACATGAGAGAAATAAAGATGGCAAGACAATCAGGGGATGAAGGTGGATCTTTTACAACTAAGCAGAAAAGAACAAGTTCTTTCAGCTTTTCTAACAAAGCTACAAAGACATCAGAAGATGGTATTAGCTCTCATCATAAAAAGAGTCCACTCCATTCATGGACTCAACATCTTGCCTCTGCAGAAGTTAGAGATGATATGAATGTCCAAACAAAATTTGGAAATCAAAACAATACTTTCTTTATCAATTTTGATTGCCTAAACAGGGATCAGACATTAATTCTCCTACAACAGATTAATGCATGGGCTTCTCAGAAGAAAGAAGACACTAAAGCTTCATGGAAAGAGACAGTCATATTAATCACATGGAACCTAACAGGGAATGCCAGACTATGGTGGGAAACGCTTAAGAAAGAAGAGAAAACATAAAATCTTGAAAATGATGATCCTTTGGAAGCTATCTTGATGGCTTTCTCCCATGAATTTCTTGGAGTTATTTCCTCTGACAGTGAACATTATGCCCAAATGTTTATGAGTCAAATATTGTGCAATTTATATTTATTATCAGAATATTATTGTACAATGCAAAATCTTTATTATAAAATCCCTGATCACCATAATGTGGCTTATCTCAGGCACTACATAGCCTCCATGCCAGGAAAAATACCTGAATTAGTTCAATAGTCATTGTTTGCACAACACATTGCCATAGATACATTGTCACTAGTCACACTTCACCAACACATTCTTACCATTCTCAAAAATGAATTTGCTGCCAACAAAAATCGTAAGAATGTCAAAAAGCAATTGCATTTCAGCCCCACCATCTGTGAATCCTTTACTGAAACATATCATTTTGGGTGTTATAATAACCACTCCAGAAAGGGTTCTCAAGAAAGTTGTAAGTATTCTTGTAGGTCAAGACCTCCCACTAAGAAAAAGCAATATCGGTCAATATCTCCCACAACCAGAAGATCAAGGTCCATTTTCAAGAAAAGGTCTACACCAACTAAGACGTCCAAATGCTTTAGTTGTGGTCAAGTTGGTCATTGGGCTAACAGATGTCCCAACAAAGGAAAGAAAGGGATCCATAAAAAGATTGTAGAAGTTTTTAAATCCTCTTATGACCCAACTGACTGGGACATAATTTCCCAGACTGATTCTGATTTTGAATGTTTTTCTGTACATAGTACTGATTCAGATAATAGCTATGACATTGATGAAAAATTCCAAAAGGTTTATCTTTCAGACAGTAATAGTGATAGCATCAAATTTACATATATATCTAATTCTTTTATGTTTTCAATTTACGATCTCCGACATCAATTTGAAGAAATCCAGAGACAAAAGGCCTCTCTTCATCCCAGCTTGATTTATCCTTGGAGACATCTCCAAGAAAAGATTGACCAGTTGCAGCCTTCTATTTCTCACAAAATAACTGATGGAGAAGAATTTGAGATTTTAGATTGGCATATAACACCAGAAGCATCACAAGAATCCACAAATAATACTGCAAAAAAATTATTGGATAAAATTAAAAGGTGGAAGAGGATCTCCAAAGAGATAGAAACCAGATGTAGTAGCTTGCACAACAAATTCAAGCCAACATGCAAGAACTTGATAGTCTGAATTCACAGTTTGTTTCTTCTACTTTCCTTTCCTCTCAAACTCCATTACTATCATCTAGTCAATACAGTGATGAAAACATTCATGACATCAGTGGTATTGATGATAGGATGGTCATCCCTGTAAAAATAAAAGTGCCAAGCTACAAAGAATATACTCTTGATGCTCAAATTGATACTGGAGCTATGAGTAGTTGTTGCAAATTCAAGGTCATTCCTGCTTACTATTGGAAACCCACTCAAGTCCAGTTTAGAGCAGTTAACAAACAGCTGATAAAAATCCCATATATTGCTCTAGACTTCCCAATACTCTTAGGTTCACAAGAAGTATATATCACCTTATATAATTATGATACTGGTGCTGATATGTTACTTGGACAAGATTTTATGAAGAAATTCAAGCCAATCACCATTGAAAAGAATCTGATAATTTTCATCATTCAAGGAGACAAGGTGCAAGTCCCTGCTAAGAGTAAATACACACTCAGGGTAAAACCTGATGAGGTAAGCAATTTTGATGAAGCAGTAACAGATATTTCCAAGATCCAAAAACTTGCCAAACATCCAGAAATCCATGGCCCTGCCATTTTGTCTGATATTGTAAACAAATTGCAAAATGACTTTACAACAGAACACCCTGACGCATTTTAGTTCAGGGAAAAGTATTTTGTTTCACTTCCATTACAAAAAGAAGGCTCCGTTAAAGCACAAAAGGCATAAGAAAATCACATGAGCCCATCCGAACAAGAGCTTTTCAAAGAAGAAATTAATAGTTTGATAGAAAGAAAACTCATAGAACCGTGCAAGAGTTCTTGGGCATGTCCAGCTTTTTATGTGAACAAGCACTCAGAACAAAAAAGTGGAAAAAAGAGGTTAGTTATCAACTACAAATATCTAAATGAAGCTCTTGTGCCCATTAAATATCCTCTTCCTAATAAAGAAATGTTGTTATCTAAGATCACCAAAGAAATTGTGTTCAATAAGTTTGATCTTAAAAGTGGGTTTTGGCAAATTGGCATTAATCCTGAGGATATATATAAAACAAAATTCGTGGTACCTGGAGAAGAGTTTCAATGGACAGTTATGCCATTTGGTTTGAAGAATGCTCCATCAGAATTCCAAAAGAGAATGGAAGATCTTTTCAAAGCTTATTCTTTTATTACTATCTACGTAGATGATTTGTTAATTTTTAGCAAAGATATTAGTGAACATAAGAAACACTTAGAGAAATTTTATCAGGTTGTTTTTAAGCATGGTCTAGTTCTCTTTGCCTCCCCATATAAGTTCATCATTAAACCAACCCAGATTGAGTACTTGGGTTTAATCATATCCCAAGGAAAAATAGAATTACTACCACATGTATTGAATTCCTTATCAAATTTTCCAGACTATCTTCCATATGTTAAGACTCTGCAAAGATTTTTAGGATGTTTGAATTACATCAAGCAATTTTATCGAGAGAAGGCCATAGATACAAAGCTTCTGCAACAAAGATTAAAAAAGGGCAATAGTTAGAATGACCAGATGACCAAAGCAGTCAGAAACATAAAGCAGAAAATGAAACAACGTCCACCTTTGGCTCTTCCCCACAGTGACCTACCATTAATTCTTGAAACAGATGCCTCAGATTATTGTTGGGCAGAAATCTTATTGCAGAAACATGGCAAAAAGGAATAAGTATGTGCATATGCCTCTGGCATATTCTCAGAAGCTGAAAAAATGATCCTTCTTCCCATAAATAAATTCTAGCAGTAAAGAAAGGTATAAAAAGATTCAGGTTATTCCTTAAAAGTATCCACTTCATTATTAAGACAGATCTCAGGCACATGAAAGGAATGCTACAAAACAAAAGGTTGCTAGAACAAGGTAATTCCAGAGTTTTAAGATAGGCTTGGTGGTTAGATGGATATGATTTTGATATCATATATAAAGCCGGTAAAGAGAATTATCTTGTAGATTTAATGATCAGAGAAGGATAAATTATACAAATAGAATATGCAGTTAAAAAAATTGAATTTGATGAATGTTCATAATCCTCCTAGAACAAATCCCAAGTTACATTATGCTCTTCCTGCCATTATTCTTTTTGTGTGGATTGTCTTTTAGAAAAAGTTTTGTCTTTACCCATGGAAATCCAGAAGATCATTCTTGAGAAATGGTTTTGGCTCTCAGATACAAGACACAGCTATGATATTCCATTAGCACCTATCAACAATAACCGTGCTTATTTTGGTGCAATAAGATATCCATATCACAAACTTGTTTATATTTATGATCCTAATCTGAGATGGATAGATTATTATGCCATTCTTCAATATGCTCGTGCCTATGAAAGAGTTTCAATCATCATGTATTGTGAAGACATCATGTCTCCATTTAGTCATTGGAGTAGTTGGATGAATCTCCTACTTGTTTCATTTGTTCCCATAAAAAGAAGATTAAGGCAGGATCTGTCAACAATTTTCCCTTTCTATTTTATATAATGACATGCAGGATGGAGCAGAAAGATATGAAATATTTGAATTCGATTTATTATATAAGGGCACCAACATGAAGATCAACCAGGATAGTACTTCTCCTACAGGTTATATTTTTAATATTGAAATTAACGATTTTGGTGAAGTTAGAATTGCCTCAGATAAGCTAGATCCATTCATGTGTTTCTCAGCTTTTTGATCTAGCATCGGAAGGGAACCATCATGCTTACAACAGCTTCCTGGGTTAAGTCTTGATAGGTATGTTGAAGAATACGAGGCTGACTATGATCCTGACTATGACTCTGACCATAGCCCCAAAGGCTGGTGACAAAATCTTCAAAGAGATTTTATTTAGGCTTTAGAGGGTTCTCCTTAAAAGAATGTCCTTTATGGTTATAATCATTGTACCTACTTTACTTTATTTTAGGATTTAGAGTGTTCCCCTAAAAGGAATATCCTCTGTGTACTTAATTTTTCTTTCGTGGGTTTCAATATATTGGAATATCCACTGTGTTTCAACTTTTAGTACATATATGATTTCTTTCGTAAAGAAACATCTACTATATATAACCTTTTAGTACATGCATTATGGCTATCGTTGATTCCCCCAGTCAGAATCTCCACTTTGTATCATATCATTAAGATCTTCTGTGATATGAAAAATCTCTTGGGGGATGGGAGAGATTCCAAAGCTGGAGCAACACCCCGAGGGTCCATCCCGTATAAGGAAGCATGAGCCTCGGCTCAAGACACTTGTAAATTTTTGAGTTTTTATATAATATGAAAGGATTTCTCTTTGAGTTTTAAGTTCAAAACATTTGCATTCTATGTTCTGTGATCTTTGAGTGTGCAAGTGCATATATACACACACACACACACACATACATATATATATATATATATATATATATATATATATATATATATATATATATATATATATATATATATATATATATATATATATACTCTAAGAGAATATATATGTATATATACACTAATTGCATTGTGAGTCAGTTTAAGATTGTGTCCTTCACGATGTTGAATATTTGAAACAGGCAGATGAAAGGGATGACACCACTGAAGAGTTGGGAAACTGAACTAATTTGAATTACAGAGAATGTAACTTACTAAGATAAGACAAGAGAAAACACGCCATACATCCTTTATCGCCTAGTCTAAAACAAACAGTAAAATGCATAGGGATTTTAAGCTGATTAAATGTATAATAAATCATGATATAATATGATATGATGTGGGAATTTAATTTGTAAAGAGGCTTTTCACAGGAGACTGGTTGACTGAATAAACCAGTGTGACTCCTACCCTCCTCCTTTGTTTCATCCCCACATTAGCACTTCCATCCTTTTTGCAGTAAGCGTTTAATTGAAAGTACCTGTGTGACCTTCTTGTTCTCCACTAGTCTCTCAAAAAGTATTTGCCAAAAATTTTCACCCAGAAACCCTTGAGTTCATGCAAAAAAATAAGAGCACGCTACTAAAAGCCTAAGTAATAATCACATTATATTAAATACAACTACAATTTGTATAAGCGATGGTAGAGAGTGGTCATCAAAAAATTATGTATGAACAAATTTATAACATTTTTCTTAATAGAAATCCATGGAGTCAGTTGACAGTTAAGCAGGAGTCGGTGAAGATTGAACACATCAGACGGAGTCGATTGACAATTAAGTAGGAGTCAGTCGAGAGATCTTATGGTCAAAGATTATTCAATCGTCTAGCATCGAACGATGCCCAATAGTGTAGAGTGGCAACTTAGGTGAGTTCTTCCTAGGGGAACGCCTTACGGCGTAAAAATATTTCAATGTCTTGCATAATTTAGAAAGTTTCAATGCACAACTTAAACAAACTATTTGAATATCCCCTCTAACACACACACACACATATATAATTGATCATAGTAAACTATTTCAATGTCAAGAAAGAAGTAGTTAGAAGTAAATTTAGTTAGTTCCTAATAAGAGAGAAATACACAATTTATTCAATTTTTAATTTAAAATTGATATATGACATTTAAAAATATCAATTAAAAAAAAAATGAATGTGTCTCATAAATAAAATATTACACTATGAAAAGTTAAGCAATATGGAAATGTAAAAATACATTAATGAGAAAAACACACTTTAATATAAACAATGTGGTTCATAAATAAAATATTGCAATGCCCAAGTTAAATGAAATATCTCAATTTCAACAATTCATATATGTATATATTAAAAATAAATTTAAAAAGGTAAATTCTCATGGTTGAAACATTTCAAGTAGTCTTATTATTTTACATTTTGAAAGTTATGTTGGAATTGAAAGTATAAGTTATGTATTTTGCACTTTTGAAAGAAGTTATGTATTTTGTACTTTTGAAAGGTTAGTTGGAATTGAAAATTTAGTCTATACAAGTGTGGATGGAAATTTCCAAAACATTGTATCCATTTATGCATTCAAAAATACAATTTGAATAATAAAAAATTACACATGATGTGTGTCTAATAAATCTATCAAACTAAAAAAATTATATATATATATATATATATATATAATTTTTTTAAATTTTCTCGAAAATTTAAATATCCATAAAATTAACATATATTACAATAACCCTATTTTAAAATCCATATAACTTTAATCCACAAATCTCTTAATAGCCATGAAATTTTAATAAACAAATCCTATTGTCAACCTTGATATAAGTAGTGACAATTTTGAAAATTTAGAGCTAGGGACCATCTACTTCGTGAAAGGACTTGGTGCCGAGCATCCATACTATGAGTCTTGTGGTTGTAGAGGAAGTCTTGTGGTTGTAGAGGAAACAAGCAGCATCTTTGTTTACAAAGAAACAATGAACATGATTATCAAAGGGTATATATAAACATCGAGAAATTTATTTAATGATATATTTTACAGTATTTATATTTTTAAAATTACAAAAATTAATTAAGTTATAATTTTATTTTAAATTGTTATTATTAAAAATATTTTAAAATATTTTTTGTGGGTTAAATTTTTATTATATATTTAATAATTAGTGATAATTAAATTAAAATTTTAGAAATTCTATTTCAAAATAAATATGTCTTTTAATTAAATTGATTAATTAAAAAGAAATGTCTCAAGTATGAGTAGCATCGTTATAAAATGAATTATTATGTAATTTATTTTTATTTTTTTCTTCCAGCATGGACACTCATAGGGGATTTGAGTGCTTTAACAAAACATCCATTTGCCCCAATCCAAAGCCCCACCTCCAAGTTAAAATATAAGTTAAACATATATATATATATATATATATATATATATATATATAAAACAATATTTTTAATTATGGACATTCACCAAATGTAAATACCATGAGTTTCTACCATGGCTTAAAAATCATAATTGAATTTATAACATCTTTTTAATTAAATTGAAAAGAAAAAGAAAAAAAAATAATAGAAGTACCTTTAAAATAAATCTCAAACCTCTATCTATGTGGATATTCTTTAAAGGTTAAATTTTTACTATCCATCTATCTACAAATTATTGATATGATAATTCAAATTATGAAAGTCATATATATATATATATATATATATAAACATAATTAATGTACAAATAAAAAAATAAAATAAAATATTTTATTTATATTATAAATAGGAAAAAAAAAACAAGAAAGTAGAACTATCTTTAAAATAAATTTCAAATCTCTATATATGACTACCATGAAAATATTTTGTAAATATTTTATAAAAAAAAAAAAATCTTTGCTATTCATCTTTCTATAATAATTCAAATATGAAAATCATATTTTAAAATAAACATATCTATTAACATAATTAATGTAAATATATATATATATATATATATATATATATATAAAAAAAATAAATTAGATTGTATTTAAATAAACACCATTCATAATATCGAAGAAATAATAAATAAAATCTATTTACATAATAAAATTTAATTATTATCAATAATTAAAATTTTATATATATGCCATGCATAAGTACAGCAGATAAGATACATTCATATGATAATGTATTTCATTAACAGTGCAAAAACTAATACGTAACTAACCTATTAGAAATCTCATTACTTCAAGGATGTCATCCAACCGATTTATTTATAATTTGAGTAGCCAACAACATGGATAACCAGTAACCACACTTAAATGACATTAATCAATCAGGCCCAAGTGGTTACTTAAATGACATTAATCAATCAGGCCCAAGTATCTATACAATTCACCTAACGATTTCGTTACAAGTACAGCATCAGCATATGCATTTTTCACTTTGTACTCTTCATCTCCATATCCTTTTGGCAAAAGGGATTTTTACCCTACAAAACTTCCACGGTATGATTTATATTGGATTGAAAATAAAACTGTAAAAAATAATGTCATATCAATAGAGAAGGTATAATTTATAATATATTATTAAAGTGAAAATTAAATTATATTAATACATCAAATAGTAGTAATATGAAGTGATTGACTAAAGTCACAGTAATTTATATATAACATGAAATGCGATAGTAATATTTTTTCACAAAAATTTAATAACAAGATTATGATACTACAATTTATGATAGTACTAAAAACCATAAGAAAAATTATGGAAATTCCGATTATATTTGGAGAAAATCCGGCAAGGATTTTTGTAAATCCAAATTATAGTTGTTAAAATTCAAAATTTTAGGTGTCCTAGACGTTTTGGATGGTGCTGAATCCATTTCCACCATCAAAAACATGATTCAAACACTGTCTCTACAAGATTTTTTGAAAATTTTTTACCCCGATTCCGGCCACTTTCCGCCGTCAGGACAATTCCTCCACCTCGTTAGACGACTCCCTAAAAAATAGGGCCATAAATTTTGCATTGATCATCTGTTGTGCCACCACAAATCTGATTTTGAGCTTTATGAATTTCGTAGATCATGAGAACCACCAAAAACGCATGAGCCAGAGTCTAAAAAAATTGTGTTGAGGATCAAGACTTAATCTAACAAGGACTGCAAGCAGTGGCAGTTCTTGCCGATTTGACAGGAGAACCTAACAACAGAGAGTCAAGCAATCAACATTACAAGTATTCTACAGTTGTAATGCATTTTATCTATTTATATGGTCTATTCTACAACTGTATCGCGTAATGCTGGTCGCATATTTATAATGCTGGTCGTATTTCACTGCAGCAGTTCAGTGTCCTGGTTCTGTCATTCATGTTCAAATTTAAATACAACATTTCATTCAGGTTAAAATTTAAATACAACATTTTTGGTATATTCAAGTAAAAGTTTGATACATGAAAATTATATTCAAGGAAAGGAAAGACATGATTAATGACTGTTCCCAGATAGTGCAGGTTACGAGGAAAGTTGCAACCTTAGTTGTTCACGCAACATCCATTTGCACTGGCAGGTTTCTATTATTATTATTGGTTCTAAAACGTAGCTGGCATTCATGTTAAAATTTAAATACAACAATTTTGGTATATTCAAATAAAAGTTTTATTTTTTATTTGATTAATGGTAAGGTATGCTTGAAATTTTCATTTCGGATACATGAAAATTATATTCAAATAAAGTCATAGATACATGAAAATTATATTCAAATAAAGTCATAATTAATTTAGTAGCAAGCATCCTTCAAATAAAGTCATAATTAATGTAGCAAGCATGCTTCAATTTCAGGTAAAGATGCATAAAAATTTGATTTCTTTCTTCTCTTTTTTAACAAAGTTGAAAAGCCAAATACAACTGAGCTGACTGTTTCTAGTAAATTAAATTATAGTTGGACACACATTGTTATTAAAAGAAAAATCGTGGTATATTCAGATGCCCATATTCATCTTGAATTCAAGATATAATACTTGGGATATTAACCATATTAAGCAAAATCCATTAGAATTATTGCACATCAAGTCGATTGGAGATATAACAAGGTTATAGGATGGAGATGCTTAATGCATTGGAAAAGTTGAAGTGCGCTCTAAAATAGGGGGCATGTTTATTAATTCATTCTTGCATTGCCGCCCATCAGACAATCAAGAAACATGGTTCGCATCAAACTCTACAATAATGATTAATTACACAGGATGTGGGAGAGTTTATTAATTCATTCTTGCATTGTCGCCAATCAGAGAATCCAGAAACATAGTTCGCATCAAACTCTACAGTGATGATTAATTGCACAGGATGTGGGAGATCGCATCAAACTCTACCATGATGCTTAATTGCACAGGATGTGGGAGATTGGTACCTTGAGAGAAGTATAGTGAAGGTATAGAATAATTATATTTTTAGAATTTTTTCTTTTGAAAAAGAAAATGTACCCTTTTTTCAGAAAGCAAATGCATATGAGGTAGTTTTAATTGTTTACGACTTAATTCCATTGTAAAGGGACACTTTTTCGTGGGTTGGGGAGTTTCTATTGTATGTGAGAATGGGTGGATATGCTGATTATATGCGTGCTTATTCATTGTGTTGACTAAGATGCTTCCTTCGGTGTTGGTGCCGTTGATATTACTGTTGCTGTGACCTCCGCCGCTGGGTTATGAGCAGTGTAAAACGGAACTTTTTTGCAAGCGAAATGGGTTATGAACAGTGTAGAACGGAACTAAATCGCTGAATAGTTTTTTGCAAGCGAAACCGCTTTATGGAAAGCCGGGACCTTAATTGAGAAGGTGTGGGGCACCCTTGGAGTGCTCCGTTAGTTGATTGTTGTTCTCAATTAAATTACATGAAGCCTTCTGTATCAACTCCTCCTTCATTTATCGGCAATATAAAACCATTATATTTCTTTTAGTTGTAGGATTGTTTAGTGTGATTCTTCTAAAAAGGAGTTCGAAGACTACTCGTAAAAATTGATAAAATGTGGAAAAAATGAAGAGGAATAAATGCAAGTAAAAATTATAAAAAAAAAATAAATGTAAGTTGGAAAGTTTTAAATAGTTTGAAATAAAAAAATTTAGTGTTCTTTTATATAAAAGGAGATCTCTCTTGCGATCTTGCAGATACTTTCTTTTACACTTCAGGGCAGGGTAGCCGTGCTATTAACCAAAAGGTGAAACTATGTTTTGACTGACACATGGAACTAGCTTTGACACATGGTCTTTTCTGCATCGTTCTCCGCAATCTTGAACCTTCAACAATCTGATAAAATTAATCACGTTGAACAATCTGTCTTCACATATCTGCATCTTTTAGTGAAAGCTTGTTACTGCAATTCTGTGATAACTATATTACCATGATCCCAAACTGTTCTTCTTGGGATCTCAATCCAGTTTCCTCCCATCTCTGTAATCTTCGACTCTCAGTCCAGCGAATTCAGGTGAGTAATATTCGTGGCATTGGTTTCTGTTGTCAAACCCTTCCAATTTTTTTGTGCTTCAATCAAATACAAAACTGGCTGAACTTATCAATTAACCTTTCCTTGCTGTCAGTTCCAGGGGATTTTTATTTCGAAACATTACTAAAATCTAGTATCAAAATAAAATATCATATTAAATTCAAAATCTAGATATGCTGAGCTATGTCTCGTTAAACTTATGTGAATTACATACATCATAATAAAAATATCATATAATATTCAAAATCTAGATATCGTGAGCTATGTCTCGCTGAACTTATGTGAATTACATATTTCGAAAATATGTTACAAGAGAAATGTCAAGAAAAAAGGGTGAACCATTAACCTCTCATTAACCTCTCCCTAACTGTAAAATTCCAAAATATTACCTAAATAAAATATTCCCCCAATATTACTCTCCTCTCCCTTAACTTGTAAGATCCATTTTATTATATGCCTTTTCACACCAATCTTAACCTAAATAATCCCAAAATTTTATAGTATGTCCAGTAGTTAGAAATGACTTCAAAACAACTTTGAAATAAAAACGACTTCAAAGCCCTCACCAAAAATAGTAAATAATGTGCTCATAACATATATGTGGCTACCCTGTCTTCCAAAACAAAATAGAGTAGATTCATAACATATAACATAAAATAGAGAGGTTCATAAAATAGATTCTCCGTTATCTTCGTTCTTTCTGAGGATCTAGATTCGGTTCCCGTCTCACTCATAAAGAAGTATAGGAGACACTCACACATGTGCACACTTGTTTAACTCAATGATAGACATAAGGAACAACTCATTGAAACAGGGCTAGTTCTCACTTGTTCATGCAGAATAGGGGATTTTATTTCCCCACCCTTTCTAGTGATATGATTTCTTCTGAACTACACCAATTCAGTGGCATAAATTCAGGTTATTTTCCTGCTAGTGTCCCTCCAAGAACTGCTCCAATTCAGTGCAAAAGCTGGCCAAAACAAAAGGGAAAGTTTCAAAAAAAATTGAGGGTCAATCCCGTATCTAGCAGCAGCCACCGTGAATTTCCCAAAACTCCCTTTTTCCAATTTCCCGTTCCTCAACAACATGAACATATCTTCATCAATGTCGTTGTAAAGATCCTCGTACACTAGCGCCGCCTCGTAGTTGCCGTAAAGATAGTTGCCATAAAGATCCTCGTACACTAACGTCGCCTTGTAGCTTTCAGCGACGGAGCTCTCCAGGCCAATGTTCCAATAAGTAACCAGGGGAGGTCGGCCACAACTCGAACACGGTTATCCAGCTTCCACAATCTATCCAACTCGGCCACAATTAGCTTCCACGATATACAAGGTTATCCCGCTTCCAACTTGCAGAATGCAGCCCAATTCAACTAACAAGGTAAGCTTAGATAAGCCTCTGCAATTTCCCTCATCTTCATCAACACCATTGATGAGATCTCTTTTGCAGCATTTCTCGGACAAGAAACTACTCTTAGCTTTAGTAATTAACAATTATAGTTACCTTGTCACTAGCTAATCGGCCACCATGCAAACATCCACATGCCACCAACATGCAAATCGTCACAGACAGATGTCTGACACAGGGAACGGATGGCTCCAATAAGCCACATGTATAGCGTTGAAACTTTAATGCATTTTTGAAATTTCATAGTGATTATCCTAAGTTTCATCAAAATATTGCAGTCTCCCTGGCAATAATATAACGTTGAAAATTTAATGCATTTTTAGTCCCTGCCATCTGGCAATCGGCAGGGACTATTGTAATCGTTATTAGTCGACTTAGCATTAGTTTTGAGTTTCTAGTCTCTGTTATGCGGCGCTTAGTATAAAGTCTGGAATTCCGCTGTGGGGTGTTCTCGGCAGATAACCAAAGTCGGATTCGCCGCTTAACATTTCCCATCTTATTTGGCCTCTTCCCGAGGCGGAAGAGGCCCGAACATAGGTTAAGTCGCTATTTACGCCAGTTTGATTATGCCTGACCGTTAACGGTCTCGTGTTAATGCTAGCATTAATCCGTTAACTTCAATCAGGTATATGCAATCAGGTATATGCTAAGGTTTCAGGTTTGGCATATTCGCACTGTTCAGGTTTGGCATATTCTCCGGCGGCAAGTGTTCAGCATGCAGGCTGCATGCACTGCAGCTGTTGCATTAAAGCAACTTACAGCTGCCTCCACTGAAGCGGATTACCTCGTTTACAATGGCGTTCGATAGAGTCCGAATGGGGCTCATTGTGCCTTCTAGTATTCCGCTGCTCACCATTTTCTTCTGCCTCTCCTCCATTGACAACGACCTCCATATCTCCGCCTCATACACCGCTTCCAGAAGCGCCATTATCTTCTTGCGTTTTGCCGCTGTTTTCGTCGCCTGAGGCTGCACTTTCTCGGAGGTTTCGCGCTTCCATGGGCGACGATGAGGTTGGGTTCGAACCTGCAACGACGAATCTAAGAACTCCTCCCCGTAGGCTGGCATGTCCCATGAAGGAGACACTGTGACATGAAATGGTGGCGGCTTTCATGACAAAGTCGCTTTCACTCTGCTCTCGTGGCAACGACATATGAATCCCATGATGCAGCTCGCAAAGAAGCTTGGCTCCATGGGCATTTCCATCACATTCGTCCTCGCACACTCATGGCACCAAATCATCACAGAGGCCCATTTGGGCCGAAACCGCCATGCTGCTTTATTCATGTGCAGAGCTTGCTGTCGAAGGCCCGAAGGATGACTTGGTTTTGGATTGCTCCAAGGTAGACCGTTCCCAGAACCTCTAATGCTCTCTGCAACAGCTATGTTTCTGCAGTGAGAAACAATGAACAAGGTGAGATAAATAGTTTTTTAAACCTGTATATTTACATTTTCCCATTATTTTTCTGCACCCTTAATTTGCAGCGAACTTAATTTGCAGCCTTAGTGCCAACCTCTTTGATAGCATTGATAATACTATACTGATCTGCTACCTGCGCTGCGCCTACTGTGGAGATCACTACATCCACCAACTTAATTGCCTCCAGTAGGCTTGGGTAATCGTCCAGAGATCCCTGTAGCAAATTGAATTTTCTAATGTGAAACTGATCATAGGATTAAATTTTGGTCATCATAACATGATTACTTGATAGAATAGCAGTGGGTTTGGAAACAATTAAGAGATTAATGAGATTACCTGGACTAGAGATATTCCTGAGGCCTTGCAGGACTGCAATAGCGAAAATTCTCTTAACCCACTGCCTGCTGGGGAGGCGAGTTCCGATTCCGGTGATTGCATCACTCAACGGCAGCAGCAGCGGCAGAACCTTCAGTTTCCCATGACAGGTCTCTCTGTACAAGTATCTTCCTGTTATGTTCTAGTTCCTGGGTTGTTCGATTATCGTGATGTCTCCTGTATTGACATATTAGCATACATATTACCATGATACGATGTTAAGTGGCATGGTTTACGCCCTCCATGTTATGTTATGGAGGAGGTGAGGCATGTGGCGTTCATGGGAGGGCCCACATGGTCCATGACGTCTTTTTATCATAATATAATCTGAAGCCTAGTTTTGCCATAATTGAAAATTACCCCGGCTCTCAAGAAAATTTGTAATGATTTCAAGCACATTCAAACCATTTCACTGAAAATTAAAGTGGGTTGTTGTTACCGGTGCAGGACGGGCAGCATTCGGTATTGGGATTATCTGTTTTCTATGGTAGAAATAGAGTAATTTGGTGTTTTCATATTCGTCAATGGATGAGGAGGACCTGAGGGAAGATCTTATCACTGAGGTGGATCGACATGAAAATCATAATATGGAAGACGATGAAATTGATGGTACACACTCACATTTAGATGCAAACAGATCAAGCAATTTGGTTACTGATGTCCAATCGCTCAGGGACTCAGAGGTTCCTGCTTATTTATTAAGATATCTTTATGCAGGTGATTTTTTTGCGAGATGGGGAACCAGGTTGTTCATGATATTTCATACTATTCTAATGCGCAATTGCATGTTTTTTCTGGTCATGTAATTTTTAACTATGCGCATTTGCAAAAAGTTTTTAATAGTATCATATGGCATGTAATTGAGCTCCTGCATTTATCATTTTCACAATCCTTTTTAAGGCAATCACATGTACTGAACATTTTATGGCCGTAGAGTCTAAAATCGAAAACTTATCAAATTTTGGAAAATCTTTCTCTGGGAAAATCTTCGCAGGCGTAATTTGAAGCCTTTCTTGGATACCACCGATAAAGCTATTGGGAAAACTATGAACTTCACAGTAGAAAGATATAAGATGAACTTAGACGAGGGCGCAGTGATTCCTAATCAAGTTGGTGGGAGATTAGGAGTTATATGATTGGTTTTATGAAGCAATGTTGGGAAAACTACGAGGTAACAATGCCTGCAAACGAGAACTGAACTCTTAAGGAGGAAAGTTATGCTCTGAACCACTGAATATGTAGTCTTTTTTTTGGGTGCGTAAAAGGGGGGTCTAATATCAGTGATCTGATGTCAGAATAACTGAATGTCCACTAGCTAGGTTAGGCATATTTTTTCACTATTCTAAGGAGTTGTGTCAAATTCTGCTGAAAGGAGAAGGGGGCCGTGGCTAAACATCATACAGGTCGGGGTTTATGCCTGAGATGCTGTTTGATGGAAACATTCCATCATATATGCTGACTGGGTTAAAAACTTGGACAGGCTAGGACCTGCCCCTGGCTGGCAGGCTGCTCTACCACTGAGCTACATGCCCCTTTCATGGAAGGGAGCAGTAGTAGCTAGAGCTAAAGGTCCAGAAGTAGCCACTACTACCATAGCCACTTATCGTTCTCGGCACCCACCACCATCCATTCGCACGGTTCCTTCTACCCTAAATCCCTATCAAAAGATCTGAATCCATAAGCAGGGGTCGGTTCTATTCGCATCAGAGCCAGAAGCAACGAGCCAGCTTTAACAACCAAACAGCTTTATAAGAACAACACCTCCCAACCTGTTATAACACACACACTTGTTGTCCAGAATGTGCCTGAGGTGTATTGCAACAGGTCCGTTCACTCAGTGAAACGAGATATCCTTTATTCTAAATGAGGGCTACAACAAAGGAGTGGGTCAGAAACAACAATTCTAAAACAAATCTGTTAAGAATAAATATACCATGGCCTTTGATGTGGCCAAGTATGTTTTCAAAACTCGTATCTAAAATCGTTTTGTTCTCGGCACGATCAACATCCATAGAAATCTCTGCCATAGTGCCTTCCGATTCTACTTGTAGGTAGGAGCCAGAATATGCATCCACACAATTTATGATTCTTGTTTCATATTTACTTATAGTTAACGATGTTAGGCTTGTATATAACTACAATTTATGATTCTTGTTTCATATTTACTTATAGTTAACGATGTTAGGCTTGTATATAACTAGTTTTCTCCTGTCTTAGCTTGAACTAAGAGCTTGCACATCACGTATTATGCAGGCTCAACTTAGTGCAGGGACTCGCTGCATCGCAGCTATCCTTGTTTAAATTTCAAACCGATTATCCTAAGTTTCATCAAAATCATGCAGTCTCCTCGGCAATAAGAGGTGCAAGCTGAAAGTTTGGGTAAAAGTTTGTTTGCAAGCGTACTTTTTTTAAACATTGGTTAAAACATAAATTGTATTAGTTAGTCGAGGCCATTTGATCGTAATTAAATTTCAAACCGATTATCCTAAATTTCATCAAAATCATGCAGTCTCCCCAGCAATAAGAGGTGCAAGCTGAAAGTTTGGGTAAAATTTTGTTTGCAAGCGTATTTTTTTTAAACATTGGTTAAAACATAAAATGTATTAGTTGGTCGAGGCCATTTAATATTAGGTCAGCATGTATCAATCGAAATAGTCCAGCTATGCCGACGATAGGTACTAATAATAAGGTTCAAAACCCTTTAGGAGATGATTAATTTCCCATGTTTGAGCATCTCATAGGGTCCATATCATAGTGATGTATTTGTTATTTTATTTCTGCATAATATCATGAATTCATTGTTGAATATATTAGATGTATTCAACAAATTTTATTGATGGGTTTCCTTTATCGTGAGTAAGGAATAACTCTTTTTATGATGAAGTCATGAGAAGTTTCACATAAATTGGGTCCAATGGATGGAATCCCGAATACATTTGCAAAACTATGAATATTTTATTTTCAATTATATTAAATACAAGTAAGAATTCCATCCTATGTACATTGATATGTATATAGCAATCATGTTAACTACTTTGGTCTCTCCAAGGTTCTTCAAATGGATGGTAGTGAATCTCTTTAGTTTAGTGTCCACCATGAACTAAATGTTGGAGCACTTACAAGTAAATTATATTGATAACAAAAAATAATTCTTCACACTTAAAATTTCTTTAAAAAGAACACAATAGTGGCTTTTACTATAACACACTTTTCTTATGATGCTAGAATTGTCATATTAGAGAACCAATAAAAAAAACAAAAAATGTCTTTTTTGGTTGATGGCATTCTGTAAATAAAAGTCATGGAGGTTGAATCCCACGACTTATCTAGAGTGGGTAGAGGAGTGTATAATCCTTGTTTATTTATTTTTTTTCCCTTAGTAATGATAAAAGAAATGAATAATCTCATATATCTATTAACATGAATATGGATTTTTAGCTAGTAGAAGTACTTAAACAACATTGTGATTATCTATTCTACGTAGAAACAACTTTTCACTTGATTTTTAAGTTCCTCCAAAATAGTATTCTCATGATATCTTCAAGTAAGATAGAGTTTGCTCAAATGCCATAGAATACCAACATAATGTTGAAATTTTGCAACTTGTTCACTTGCAATCAATTTATGTTATTTAAGGACAACTTCTAGATGATTATCTTATAGTGAGGTTCAACCTAAAATTTATGGAATCCATTTTGTAACTTTCCCTATATTTATATACATTACATTTGTGTATGGTAAGTGTTAATGATTGTTTCCATTCCTAGATATATAATATTTTTAGTACTAATAAGTTTCGACAATGGAATAAAGGTCATTATGATGAGTGGGGCAAATGTGAACCATTTCAAAGTGTATTTCTTTAATTGGCAACTTGATATCCATGATATCTAGGGATAGAATTAAAATCATAACAAAATTCACATGTTTTGGTTTTAAATGGTTCTTGTCAACCTAAAAGAATTAAGACCAAATATTTGTAGAGGGGATGTTTCATCTCCTCAAAATTTAACATACTTGTTAGCACTCCATAAATTTCCCTAGGTTGAGGAGAGAAATTCTAGAGGTAACCGCAAACCACTTCTAGGCTAGAATATAGCCCTTTTATCCTTGGACAGGGCTCTCTCACTTAGGTTGCTCAACTGATCTGATATTAGGCTAGGTATAATGTTAAATAAAGGTATGTTTTCAAAGGTCTGTTGATGAGAAAAGAGACAGATCCATTGGGCATGGAGTCATGTCAAATCTATTTTTGTCAAGTGAGATGATGAAGAGAGGAAGGGTTATCTCTACAGGGGCAAGGTAGGTAGTCTTGGTGATGAAATCAAGTCAAATTGTTGTAGGAGGGTGTGTAAGCAAGGTGGAGGACAACAGAAAGTGAATAAACTATAGATGAATTCTAAATGTTGTTTTAAGAGCAAAAACATTAATCACTTGGTAAAACTAAATCAGAGCACCATTATGATGAATTCTAGATTAAACATCTAGTTTTTTCCAAGAAAGAAGACATACATTCAAGAGATTTAAACACATGAGATGAAATTACAAGAATAAAAAAGCACACATCATCAAATATGACACAAGAATCCTTGCAAAACACCTTTTGTCTTTCATTCATTCAGTCGCAAACGTTTCAAAAAATATAATGCACAAAAGTTTGTTTCTCTCTAATTTGGCCAACAAAACCCTTTACTGTGTTTTTCATATCTATATACATCAATAGGTTCAATCT
Organism: Pinus tabuliformis; assembly: GCA_031772625.1. Taxonomy (NCBI): domain Eukaryota; kingdom Viridiplantae; phylum Streptophyta; class Pinopsida; order Pinales; family Pinaceae; genus Pinus; species Pinus tabuliformis. The sequence goes on along the minus strand of CM062819.1, from coordinate 457,441,351 downwards.
CCCACTCTAGGTGGTCGAAATTATCAAACAAAATAAACTTCTAACTAGATACATCAAAATTTTGGTGCATATGCTTAAAAATAAGAGTTTTTACTTGCAACCAATCTATGCCTAAAACATCATCAACTTGGAGTATTTATAAATAAACATTCATTGCACCTACTAAGACAATTTTCCACCTATCCACATGATCCAAATTACTTCTAAAAACCCAAAATTCGAAATATGAAGATAAATGGTGTTGATTGTCCAGTTTTGTAGTGCATCAGCCAGATTCACAGCAAGTTGAAGTAGCTCTCCATGCTCTGTATGGTTGCAGCTCTCCTCTAAAAAAAAGGAGAAAATTGGTGTCTTTAAAATGTCTATTTTATGTTACTGAACCTCTAAGATAAGCTCCATAGTACTTGCAGCCCTCATTATTGACTAACCCCCACATTCGCAGAAAAACTGTCACCTTTCGCAGTGCCTTCAAAATTTGAACATATGATGACTTTCTTGTGGTATAAATGTTGGAGGCATCAATATAATTGTTGTGGTATTTCATATAAATCCTCTGACGACAACCAAAACTTCAAAATTCCACTATCTTATCAGCATAAAAAACTACATAAAAAGTGCAACAAGTCCTTGTTGTGTTTTACAAGCTTCACCAAAACTGAGTTATTTCAAAGCAAAAAGACAAAAATTTAGAGATCAATGGTACCCTCTTGATGAATATTCACCTTTGTACTAGCCTCTGATAGTATGTCCAACTTACCTCTCTTCCTCTGTCTTCTAGATTGCTTGGCCTCAGTGAGTTTCTACTTTACCAATCTGAGTCTTCTTTTTAACAACAAATTTTGTTCATACAAACTTTTCACTTGCCTATGCAGAGGCAAGGTCCACTTCAACTTGTATTTAGCTTTGTCAAGGATAGGTTTAAGAACTTCTAAGTTCCTAAACAAATGTATCTTATCCCTATGATCCTTTTCTGCAAACTAATCTACCTGCTATTGAACTCCTTCATGTTGTTCCAATAGCCTTTCAAACTCTTTTTTCTCAACAAAAACCATCCTCTGTTATGGATGAATAGTCTCTTTTATTTTCATTTACACCTTGGAAGTAGACCTAGTTCTAGGTCTCCTTGATTGTTCAATTGTCTCCTTTATCTCTTCAACATCAGTGACATGTTTGTGTTTTCCTTTGTCAACATGTACTGATGTTTTCCTTGATGGTTCTCCTCCACTAGGCTAAACAGTTTCTTGTGATACTTTATGCCTAAGATCTCCATTTTCTTGCTAAAGATAGGCTATTTTCAAGTGATCCTTGTCTAATTGATCTTGCAAACCCTTGATTTTCTTATCCCTTTCATCAACTTCTATTTCTCCATGAGTGCTTTCTCATTCAACAACTTGAACATGTGTAGGTGTTGGATCTACATGTAACCTCTTGGCCGAACCTCTTGTTCTTGGTACCATGGCCACTTTTTCTACCTAAGGTGAGAAGTGAAACTTCTTAACTGATTTGTTCTTAGTCAAAGGATTTTTGATCGAGCTAGATGCTATAGGTGAACCCTCTTTGACTACAATTGATGGGGTATGTTTCATGGTCCTCTGGTTGTTAGAATATTGTGCTACCCACCCTGAAGAAACCAAAACGTTATGCCATGACTTCTCCTTCTTTTGAAGCTCCTTTATCACTAATAGTTTAATTAATGAGAAATGAAATAGACTAGGTTCAATAGGACTCCCTTTGGCTTTAACTCTATCAGCCATCTTACAAAGACTCCAAAATAAGTAATAAGGAAGATTCAAAGGATTTTTACTTGTAAAATGCGTTAAGAACCTAATATGATAGTGGTAAACCTTACTGAACCTCCCTTCGCATGTGAAGTACCTTTGAATCACCTCCAAAAGTTTACTATGGTGGTCTTGTAAATAACTTCTTAGAACAACATACCCCTACCCTTTCCTATGTTTTGGTTTAGGAAAATATTTGAAATCAACTAGGTTAAACTCCATACCCTTAAACCATTGCTCACCATTCAAAGGGATCTTAGTTTCCTCAGCTATTGATTGGGTTATGACTAGAAAAGTAATTGTCCCCACCTTTTCTTGTAAAGCATCAAAACCCTTGGAAAACTCCTTAGTCAATTGTAAATGATACCCCTGAATATTTTCGCAAAACCGTATACACCCAACCTTCTCAAAATCCACTTTGATAGTTGGGTCTACACTGATAACAGTGACATCTTGTGGCTCAAATCGAACAATGGCACCTCCCTTGTGCTTCTTGACTTCTACAGTTGACATGATTTTGCTCTTGCAGTAGTAAATATTTTTAGGATTATAAGAAAATTTGTTCTGTGTAATAGTGGAAGAGTTATGATATCTTAAGCCTTTGATGATGACTTAAGAGACAACAGGCATAACACAGAAGACTATACACTATACACCTTCTCAGGAAAACCCTAAAACTTTCAAATTCACAACTAATTGATAGAGAAACTTAATGGGACAGTCGCAACACAAAAAACCAGAAACGCAGTGCTCAAGGTTTTTGGGTTTTTAAGACCTTTAAGCATAAAAACTAAGGGAAAGGAACTTCAATTTAGTTTTGTGAGCATGGCATACATTGCATGTGTAGGGTACACAAAGAAAAACATGGATTTGGCAGCGGGAAATGTGAAATATAAACCACTATGTGGAATCACAACGGCTAGGATAAAAATGTAGTGCAAAAGGAAGAAATGCAATGATTTAAAAAGGGTAGTGATGATGAATTTATCCCTCTTGCAGGATTTTCATGGTTTTTTCTAGCTCCTACATGCAATTTGAAGATTCATTCAGGATTGCAGAACAAAGTTAGACTTGGATTTGTACCTCTAAAGAAAATTTGACCATTGGTATGCGAGAATTGTAGTGTTGTGTGGATTCGTAGTGCCCCTATCTCCCTTTCATAGTGAACCACAACGAGAAAAGCACGAATTCCAATAGAAATGGAGAAGAGTTGAGCGATGTGGAATAAAGAGGAAAGTACAAATGTACTTGCAAAATGGCATGGAGCGGAAATGATGGTGATAATTGTGAGTGGGAATGAAAATAATGAATGTGCAACACCATCTTGAAAACATAACACTTGGGGAAAAGGAAAGGACTATTAACTTCCCACGGATATCATAACTTGCCATTGAAATGTCATTCAAACTGAGTCACCACAACCTCCAAATATGTGCCTAATCTATTTCATGATTGCTTTGATGTAGACTAAATCTCTAAACTTAGGTGACCCACTTATGATGACCAAGGATGGTGACCAAACTATAATAACCAAGGAATTTATGATATGATCTTTATACTCTTGCCATGCTGACCAAAACTTACTTACGATTACCCTTTAATAAGGAGACCTCATGACTTTAGACATTTGGAATTTTAGAAAAATAAACAACTTTTTCATGAAACTTAATCTAAATCTAAAACTCTTTGAACCATAATAGTCAGGTCATCATGACTGATATTTACAGATTAACCTTATATAAATATAAAGACTAACATGACCAATATTCCTAGACATAGGACCCTAACGATACCCAACTCCATAATGGACCATGTTACCACAATTATCTACTCTAAAAACAAACTGAAATGTACCCAAATCATGGGGTACCTTAAGAACTCATGTTCTTGAATTAATTTCTAGAATATGGTACCAAATTAATCAAAACAGGAAGCATGCAGTGGATAAAAGTCATGCACAACTATCAAGAAACATAATTATAAAAAATAAAGCATATTTCTCACACAATATATAACATCTAAAGATATACAAAGGACTAAATAGTCAGAAATCATAGATTAATTACAACATGAATAAAATATATCGTGAACACTTATATTCACTAAATCACCACAACAACCAATTATAGATGTGAGACATTCTACCCAACCACAAAGATTTCTACACTAAAACTCTCAGCAACATGTCACCCTTGAGATGAGGCTATGAATCCATAAGGATAGGTACCTAGTCTGACCCTATTCTCACAAGACAATCATGTTATCATCATGTTATAGTTTACTCAGACACATATCAAGCTCAACTTTCCATATCCCTTTCCCCTTCTTCCTATACAACCCAAACAAAAGGCTTCTCTTATTTGTAATGGAGTTCCTTTGGATATTCCATTCTTCTCCATGACTATAGTGCATTAAGAAATATAAATGGTGGAAACTCCATAGATTCCTAGTTGAGGATAATTTCCTCAAAATGCTAATGTATCTATGTACCTAGGCTTATTGTTGGATAATAATAGGTATTTTCATACAATCAAATAGTTATAACTTTCCACAAGATTAATATTCCCTTTTCTCTCCATAATAAGGATAAGATTGAATGAGAACCAAGAATGAGGAAATCCACCCCACCCATCAAAGGTACTTTTAATATATGAATGCTCACAATGTGAAATGTGGCTTCCCCAAAATGTTCATGTAACTCCTTATCCCAACTAATTCAAATATGGCCTTAGAAAAATATAGAATTTTGGTTCAGCCTTTCTAGCTAAATAACTCTCTTATCACATAATAACACCGATGTCCTTCTCTATGTTCAGTCGATGATGTATTTTTATTAATAATATTCAAAAATCATTAGATTACTAAGGTCTTCAACATTTTATCATAAACAAGAATACATTATTAATTCAAGGATCCAAACTAAGGTATTATAAAAAACAATGTTTGTATCCTAGACAAAACAAATTTGGCCCTGGCTATATTCTTGTTTATATACCTAGGGGCAAAGTGGATATGGGATAATACCAACATAAACATGTAACAAAATACACTAAGGAATACAAAGCTATAAATCTCCATTAGTGTCATTTAAACTACTAATCATGAATGACTTATATCTTGTCTAGATCCAAATGCACACCATTCTCCTCCATGATGTACCTAAGATATTGAATTATATGCATGTAAATGAGCACTAATCTACGTTGGTGTACATATTGTGTTTCCATAGAATATTTAATGCTTGCTCAACGTGACCCTTCTTAAGCTCTATTTATAGAGATAGTTTTTTCTAGATAAATATCCATAAAATGATAGCTGGGTTGGCCATTAAATATTTTCCATCATCTTCATGAATTTTGTTGGTGCATTAATCAATTTAAAGGGAAATTCCAAGCATTGAAAGATACCTTCCATAAACTTGAATGTTGTATTCCACATTCAATTTGATATATTGAAAATTTTGATAGAATGACTTAATTAAAATTTGCTCAAGAATTTTCACCTTCCTCTTAATCATAAGATCATTAATTCATTAGACGGGGTACCAATTCTTAATTTTGATTCCTTTCCTAGGATTTCTTATCAATAATACTTAGTGTGTCCCATTATTCTATTGAATAAATATAATAGGCTTCTTGTAGGGTGAGAAATTAGGTTTAGTGTTGATTTTTTTACCATCTCTTGAATTTGGAATTTGATTTCCTCATTCATTGAAAATAATAATTGTATATAAATGTATTAAGTATATGTCACTAAATATCAAATAAATTGTATCTTGTAACTGATACTATAGAGGTACTCGTATAGGTGAGGTGAAAATATCTATGTTTTATTTGACCAATTAATCTCCTTATGTTTGTTGCATAGGAGGACCTCTTGAACAGGTCTTGAAAGTTGCGATGAATTTATTAGTTTTCTACAACCAAACCATGAAGTGTCAAATACATATTCTAGTTTGAGACATTACTTCCTACATTATTAATAATGGTCAAAGAGATGTCCACAGTTGGGGCCACTTTTTACACCCTATAGAGTTGGGATCAATCGATTACAATTACACCAGTACATTTATTTATATCAAATTGAGAACAATAAGAAAGGACAAGTAATGTTGCAAATAGTAAACAAATCAAGTATTTTAAGTAGAGTATTACAACGAAATTAGATTATATAAATATATCACATAGTGGAATGAAATAATACAATATATATAGTAATACAAATTGGCTATAATGGTAATAGCGTGTCTCTAAGAAAATAAGTAATGATAGCACAAGACTAACTTGCAATGTATTAATTAAATATCTAAAATCCAAAATACCTAACCTTGAGAACTTCATGGAAAAAGTATGTAGACTCTAAGGAAAGGACCTAAAAATGCATCAAAATTGTAGATCTTGATAAGGTTCAATAACATCTTTGAGATGATGGTAGTCCTGAATGGGTACATAGAAGCCCCAAGTCATCACATAGATTCATTATTCATTCTTAGAAAGTGATGTTTCCATTGTACTAAGGTCAATCATTAGATTGGAAAACATTTATTGGATTTGATTCTACATAAACCCTTGGAGAAGAAGTTGTCCTAATTTTACAATATGATAGAGTAGTATATTGCATTGGTGAGTTCTCTTCATCATGATGTCCATTATTTGGTCCATTATATATGAATTTATGCAATTATAGTTAATCTCTTTAAGGACCAAGTGTCTTACCACTTCTGATGTGTCTAATAAAGGTGTCAAAAATATCCTTAAAGAAGCTCCACATTCAATATAGGTTCTAAGGTAGGAAAAGGTGGAAGGTTTAATTTAAAATCTTTATCTTGAAGTCATATAAGCTTCACATGAGAGCCTGAGTTTTTGTTTGTACAAGTGTAACTATATTTTAACACTAACCATGGTATTTATTAGGAGTGAAATATAGTTAAAAGACAAACAAACTTACAAATTCTAAGATGTGCTTACATGTTTACAACAATCCATCTATGGGTGGCTACATTTTAGCCATGATCCATGGGAGATCAGTGATGGCCTCAAATTGGGTTTTTCAGACACCAAACAATGATTTTATGTTTTGGGGTCATTCTACAACCTATGCCACCATTTAAATTGATACCTTAAAGGATTTAATATGTTTCCACCATGCATAGTTCACACCAAAAGACAACACTGAGACTGATAATCCAAGTTATTTGGTATCTTATCATTTAGAATTTCAAGGATAACAAATTTTCCCATAGTTCTTTAGAGTGAGACTGCATCCAACTATCCTTAATGTTTTTACCCAAGCATTGTAAACTCAAAAATTTGAAGCAATCTCAATCCACAAGTTTATGGAAAGTTTGATATTTTCCACCACAACAACTTTTATTAACATGAAACCATTGATACTTCAAGGAATTTGATATATTATCAATTTAGTCTTTTGGAGCTATTAAAATTGCCCATTGTCCATAGCTCTTTGAAGTGAGACTAGACCAAATTTTCCATCCAACATGTATGGTATTCAACAATATGAAGCAATCTCACTCTAGAAGGAAACTATGGACAATTTGATATCTCTCAGAACAAAAATAATGTAATTAACATGAAAACACAAAATTGAGATTCATGCCTCTAGAAATTGTTATATGTTTCAGGAAAAACCTAATACATAATATTGAGATTGGTAACTTGAGGTATTTAGAGGATTCTTGCCACCTAGGGCTAAACGAAGGAAACCACCTAGCAAGAGATAAAGGGGGGAAATTGAGGCCAAGAGATGAAGGAAGCAAGAACAATGCTCTATCCAGGAAGCCAAATTGTCTTGATGGAGATTGGGAAAATAGATTCTTCGAATTGGGCAAAGGAAATGGCATGTATGACCCCAACGAGGAAAGCAACATGATGGAGTCAGCGAAGGGAAGCGGGGTAATGGAACAAGGCGAGGGGAGCGACATGTTAGAAATAGGTGAGGGTAATGGCAATGTAAGAAGGAATTGCACGATTGGTGAATGGACAATAGGTGGTGGGCATGGAGAAGGGTAAGGTAGCGATAGGCGTTGTGAAATTCCAAGTGATCTAGCTACCAGAGGAGGATAGGAGAAGATATCACACATAGAGGGAACACATGCAACTTGAGGGTGTCATTGGTAAAGACAGTGTTGTCTGGTGTGAGTGGATACATGGGAGGAAAATAGGGAAAATTTATGATCGTCGCTCCTCCTGTTGCTATTGTTGCTGCTCTGGATCTGTGGACCAGTGTTAGGTTGAGGGAGTCTAAGGGTAGAGGGTGGATTTATTGCAAGCGGGAATTGGGAGGCTTGGGAGCGATGACGACAGGCGAAGGAAATTCCATGTAACAAAGAATGGGGGACTTGAAGGGTTGTGTTGCAAATCACCCTCCTCTATTCACTGTTCCTTACACTTAGAGAGCTGTTATTGTTTATGGAGACTCCATCTTTGTCATCTACAATTCAACTTATTTCACATAGTATTAAACCTACCAACACGGTCACAAACTCACCTCTACTCTCTCTACTCGCAATATCTCACAAAGAGATCTTGTAAGTATTGAAAACTTTCATATACATGATCATTTTCATGGGAATTTCCTAATCCGCTAGGAATTCCAATAGAGCAGAAAGTATAGAATCTTGATGTATTAGTTGTGATTGCATGAAAATATATGTGTTGGCTCCCAACATTTCTATCATTTATGAAATGCATTTCATAGTTCCAATGGCAGGGCCGGTTCTCAACACCATCAACATACGACTTGATTCCCGAACTATGGCTGCTCAATTCTATCACTATCACCCCAAAGTTATGTTCGCGGATTACTAATTCCCACCTTTAGCCACTGAAGCGCTACGTGGAACCAACCATGAGCCCACCTTAGTACTCATCTAGGAGCTCGTCAATGGTACATAAATAGTTCCCATGAGTAGAGTAACAACCACAACATACAAATTGCTATTGCAAAAGGGAGATCCAAAGTTCGAAACACGGTGGTCAGAACATGAATGGAAGTCCATTGTTTTGAATTATACATTGGACACAACCTCTGCTCTGAAAGGAGTAGCTCACAACAATAGAGGCATCTACACAATGGTTTTGGATGCCTTTTTGACATGGGGTATGAAGTTAAAGTCGGTTTCTTTGTGGAATCTGCCCATGTTTCACACCAACAATTGGTGTTTTCCCTGAGGAATTGCTGCCCTCAGCAACAAAATAACTTCCTCGAGAAATCTTAATCGTCGGGTCTCCTCTGTTAGATGTTGTGTTGTTGAAAGCTGAAGAGATAGGATTCTTTGTTACTCATGGCTATGGGATCATAGAGATAGGGGATTCTCTGTTACTCATGGTTGTGAGCTCAAAGAGATGGGAGGATTGGTGGTTACATGTGCTTGGAAAAGTGGGTGGAAGAAGCTTATGACTAAGGAGAGGGATAAACTTAATGAGACAAGGCGGCACATGACATGGCTTGGCAGAATTGGACATAAAAGATCCAAGCATCACAATAGAAATGGAACAGATTGCCGCCATCACATGTTAAAAAATGATAGGATGGAGGAGGACAAAAATGGAGGGATAAGATTGGCTAGGATTGACAATGTCAGCCCAGCCCTTCCCTTCATAGGAAAAATATATATATATATATATATATATATATATATATATATATATATATATATATATATACAAAAAAATTCTAATAAAAAGAAAAAATTACTAAAACAATAATTGGAAATGACTTTATTTTTTCAAACAATCAACTTATGTATCCAATAGTGCAAAACAAGAATACTTAAAAAATGAATTATATGTTGTGATATTACTCCTCATCATTTAATTACACAATATTTTTTAATCTCTTACGACGATGGCGAATCTGCCATCAGACTCTTTTCAATTCCACTGTGAAATAAAGTGATCACCTTTGGAGCTCACTTTCTTTGGTTCTTTTGGTTATCTTAGAGATTAGAGTTCTAGAGATTTTAACAATGACTTGTTTTTCAATTGTCATTTCTCCAAAGTCCTAAATCAAGTCAACCTTCTAAGGTTATAAATTTTTAAGAGATAATTTAGAAGATAAACCATAAAACTTTATAGTTATGATTCATTAAGACAAAATAATTGTATAGGTTTGATTTCCTATTAAATTTTGTAACAATAATATAGCGAATTTGTTTTAAAAATTCCATAAGAAGCTTAGATATAGAAACTCATCAATTTGGAAAGGAATAAGTTTCATAAATTTCACAATAGAATTAAATATTTCAAATAAGACGACATATTCAAAACACAATTTGAATATGAAAACATTCATAATTATAATAAACACAACCAGAAATAAGTTTCATAAATTTCACAATAGTAGTAAATACTTCAAACAATACGACATATTCAACACACAATTTGAGTACAAAAACATTCATAATTATGATGAACGCTAGTTCAAAATGGAGTTGTTAGCTTTGAAACTCTAAAGCAAAATTGATTATACAAACATAAAGCTAATTCAAAATGGAGTTGTTAGCTTTGATACCCTAACGCAAAATTGATTATAAAAACATAAAGCTAAATCAAAATGGAGTTCTTAGCTTTGAAATTCTAATGTAAAAGTAAGTAGCTATATAGGAAGATATTTCGTTAACTAGCACCAACTTTTATGGCACTTAGCTCTTACACCTTACAAACTACTTAAGTAATTATGTGACAACATTGGAATTGGGAAATAGCATCCAAACTCCTACAAAGAGGGAAGTAAATTTTATTCTCCACCAGTTTTGAATATTATTTTCTAAACCATTAGTTGATTTCAACTATTTAACTAACGAAGAAAGAGAGATTGCTAGATTCTAGACTATGATAGATGCAATTTTTTTCACTTATATATTCTAGAAATGGAGGGTTGGTTCTACCCTATACCCACATTCTTGTCATTTCCCTACTATGGTAGCAGGGCAGGGACCTAGAAAATTGTATCACAAAGTGATGACAACTGCATTATTTTCGGTGCCCTACTTCCAGAAAATTGTATCACAAAGTGGTGACAGCTCCATTGATGGAAGGATAAGAGTAAAACTCGCATGAAAAAATTAATATCATTTTATGAAAATTATTAAGCAACATAAATACTTTAAAGTCACTATGTCACCTGTTCCTGAAGGGGGTGTTGGGCGATTTAATTGTATGCTAAATCCCTGTCATTTAATTTGTCAACCCTGGGCTTTCGTAAACTTAGAAGCAAGCCAAAATATATGGGACCTTAGGTGAAACTAGTGTAGGAAGTTTGCTTAGAATGGAAATGCATATTACAAATCTAAACTATTTTGAAAAGAAAAGATTCATATCTATTTTATGAAAGCATAAAAATGTTTGATCAATGGAATTAGTTTACATTAGAAGATGGAAAAGAGTCTCTTGTTCAAGAGACTTGGTTGTGCTTCTACAATCTTTCTATAATAACATTGCCAAACATCTAAGAAAATAGGAAAGAAAGCATAAGCATATAAATGAAAGCAAGTAAATATTGTTTTCAGTTTAGTTCTTAGCTCATGGAGAAGAGTCTCCTAACTTAGGAGGCCCTGATTGTCCTTCTTACATAAAAATTGGCTACTGAAAGGAAATCAATCTTCACACAACAAAACATGGCCATAACATGAATTCGTACTGAAATTATCTACAAGTATTTACAACAAAGAAATAAGATGAACATCCATAATTAAAACTAGTATATTCACAACTATGAACATTACTCTCCAACAAAGTGTCTTTATCTTGGTATGAGGATCCTTCCATTCTTCAGTGAGCACACATGAAAAGCTATCACACCTTAAGAATCAAACAACACTCATAACTCATGATTTGGAGAAAATGATATTATCCATGCTGAATGAATAATCACAAATATGATGCTAATGAATAAATGATAATTGTTCACCTTCCTTTGAAGGATGCTCCTTTTATTTATACATGAATTAGGGATATCTACTCAATAAATGTAGATCCCTTAAATATCTATTAGATCCATACTTGTCTCAACTTATCCCTAAATACTAGATACAAATCCCATGACACATCAAGATCTCCATGATCTTTTTCCTTAGAATATGGTCCACCTCTTGAGTTGAAATTTGAATTTGTGCATTGGTGCATTGGAAGGTTCTAAATGATCTACACATGTCATCAAACTCAAGCCACTTTTAGGTATAAGTAAATACATGTTATTTCTCTAACTTTTAATCCTAAATTAATGTAAATTAATAATTTTGGAAAATAAAAATGTGAACTCTGTTGGAATATTAATTCCTACTTGTCTCAGTTGTGACTTTCTATGTAAAGAGTCTGTTCCTATTCCATAGGAGTGGTTTCCCTAGTTTGGTGTGTGGTTGAGATATTCTCTCAACCACCAAATTATATGTCCAAGATAGTTTTCCTATCTTGAGACAATACTCTTGTATATATGTAATATGATATTTGATTAATAAGATGTGGAGATAGTTTACCCTATCAAGTTTTATCATGGTATCAGAGCCCCTGGGGGCCTGGCCCCTCCTAGGCTTGACCCATCCTGGGCTGAGGAAATAAAAGAGTGTTTTTTTTTGTAGTGTTTAGTTTGTCCATCGTCAAGAGAATGTAGATTTGGATCCCTGTGGATATCTGGTTTCTATGTTTGTGAAGCCTCTGTTTGAAGCATTGGATGAGCAGAATGAGTGTGAAGAGTGGAGCTCCAATGAGACTCTTGAAGCTCGTTGAGAAAGGTGGAGGAGATTCGATCTGATATCAAGCTATGTATTGCTAATTTGTGTCGTCATGGTGGAGATTGGTATTGGAGGTGAAGTATCCATGGGGTAAGCCTCTCTATTCGGCCTGTCATCGATGGTAGCCTCGATATTGTACTATTTCTCGCCAACAAAGAAGATAACAATGGCCTCAGTGTATTCTCGCCACTCGATTCTGAGTACTCCATGTTGAAATTCTGCAATCTCTTTCTCAATATAGAATAGACACTCACCTTCTCCTCCAACAAAGGTTATTGTCTGCATTTCAGATATTGAATAACATGAGCTATTACAACCTTGGCTATTTGCTAAATTCATATACATACAGATATGGAAATTTAACACTTTTCTCCATCCGCCAAGCCGTGACTACGTGTTCAAGACTTTTCGGCTATCGGGAGAGACAGTGGAGCGCATAAAATCCAAGGCATCGTGGGGCGAGAACTTGGAGCGGTGCAGCAGACTCGAAGCCGTGACCGCTCATCTCTAGAAAGCGCAAATAGTGCCGCTGGGAATGGAAGCTGAGGAGACGTCGTGGATGTTGTTTGCAGTGGACATGAGGCCTTGAATGGACCCCCTACTCCCCAGAGAGTATTCCGGTAACGCTGCGTTTCTTGCTTTTACTTCAGCCAGTGCCGGAGAATTGGAGGAGGAATAGGCCTATGTTGTAGGTGTGTGTTGCATTTATGAAGCTGAGTCATCCAGGAGCACAAAGGCTGTGTTGGTGAACCTGATGTTTTTCTGTTGGGCCGGCTTGAAGCTTGATATACAGTCTTGGATGATGAACACTATGGAAGCGTGGTGCGGTGAGCATGGACTAGGCGACTTGCCTTTAATCAATCCAGTCGTAGCACTCGGGGTCAATGTTAATGAAAAGAGAGTAGCTCGAATGTCAGATATCCCTGTATCCTTGCAGAGCCACTGATGCAGGCATACAAGCGCCCCGCTGCTGGAGACATCCATCGATCAGAAGGCTGGTGTGATTTAGATCCTGCATGTGAATATGGTGTATTTGTGGTGAAACCGACATCGAGCAGCGGAATAGGCAACCTTCTGAAGTTATCAAGTTCAGTTGTGGGCATTAAGAAGCCTTATTTGGTGTATTTAGGAGCACAACATGATGAAAATATAGATGGCGAACTAGTATCTCAATCTCATCATCAACCTCTAGGAGTAGTGTGAGGAGACTGCTAAAGACTACATCTTCTACTCCTATACTAGAAGCATGAATGGTTTTGCTGCTACCCTTGACGAATACCATGCTGTTGATCTCTCAAAACTTCCGCAAGTTGTGTCTGTATTTGCCAGAAAAACAAGAATTCTACATGGGTGAAGATCAAGAACCCAACTTTTCCACTATGTTGTGCCGCGAATTAGTATATGTTTGGTGAAATGAATTGTGTTCTTGAATATTTATTTTGGAATTTATAACTGAAACATGTTGAGCTTGATCAACTTAACATGTAAATGCTATTTGTTAGAATTGATCATTCTAACAACGACGAATTGAAGTTGGAAAGATTAAAGAGGAAGACACCAAGTTTGGATATGTTTTTTTTCTTTGAATAAATTGGTGAAGTGTGACCGTGGGAGTGGATATTAGTTGGGTGATGCACCAATAGAAGGACAAACAAGGTAAAATATTGTGTGTTGAAATATAACAAACTCATAGTATATGTCACATACATTAGTAAGCAAGTCTAGGATGTTTTGTAATGGTCGGTATATACCTGGTAACTCCAAAAGTTGGAGTTGTGTTGTAAGCCTTGTAAGGCATGTGTATCCCCATATAGTTCGTCGTTTTCTAAAAACCACTTTGTATTTGCAGTGTCGGTTTGTGGTAAGCCAGAAACCACATGTAAGAGTGAAGTGGGACAGAGATTCTTGTTGGCATGGTTTAGGGTTAGTCGAGAAAACCCTCGGCCTGGTTGAGTCAGCTCTTTCGTGAGCCTTAGTGGTTGGAGTGCCCTAGTGGCAAGTTTGTAGCCCAGAGTCGCTGGAGTGCCCTAGTGGCAGATTTGTGGCCCAGAGCCACTGTGGTGAACCTTCATCGCTGTGTTTAGCCTTGGTGGGTGAGAGCCCTTGGAGGCATGGTTGAGGGTGATCCGATAAAACCCAGAGCATGGTTACAGGTAATCCGATAAAACCCATGATGATATTGGAGGGGGATTTACAGGTACATGTGTGCAATTATAATGGTCAAAAGAACCATGTATGTGCAGGACATTTTACAAAACTGGCAGTTGCAGCAGTTAATACCCATGCATTTCGGTGGATGGTTGCTTCTTTATATGGACATCAACATATTCTTTTATGTTTGACCACAACTAGACTTTGAATATTGATATCGAGACAAGTACTCATTAAGGGGGTGTGTTGGAATATTAATTCCTACTTGTCTCAGTTGTGACTTTTTATGGTTTCCCTAGTTTGATGTGTGGTTGAGATATTCTCTCAACCAACAAATTATATGTCCAAGAAAGTTTTCCTATCTTGAGACAATACTCTTGTATATAATGTAATATGATATTTGATTAATAAGATGTGGAGATAGTTTACCCTATCAAGTTTGATCAAACTAAAATAGTAATGATAATATAAGTTTATGTAATGATAATGTGATGGAATTAAGTGACAAAATGAGATAAAGGTAAAAAATAGTGAAAGTAAATGTTATTTTTAAAACTAACGAAAGTATCTGAACGCTATGCATGTCCCAAATCCTGATCTATCCCTGAACAAACTTATTAACCTCACTGCATCCATCCAGGATATATGCATGTACTTGACCATTGTTGCCCTCCATGTTCCACCTGAACCAGCTCTCAGGATAAAATGGGTGATTGAATAGCCGATACAAATCATGGTTGCCTCGTAGTTCCACCGCATTTTCTACTCGAAACTTCCTCGTAGGAGAATGGGTGAATGGATAATTACTGCAACTCATAGGTGACACGTATAGGACAAGTGCCTGGGGGATTATTCCGTGAATGATTGCTCCGATCAATTTTATAATCCGTGAACGATTTGCAAATCTGCAGTGACTTCACTGACCTGGTTTAGTAATGACAAATGCAAATAAGTGGTAGGAGATTAACCGATAGAATATCCTATGTTGGATGATCATGTGGTGGAGACATTGTAAATAGCCTGGCATCAGTTCATCCTGTTTGCATAGTCATGATTATTAATTAAAAGTAAAATGGCGAGAATCTACTGACATTTATTAACCCTATGGAGTAGTCTACCTAGGCGGTAGAATGGCCCGTTTTCCGTCACCAGTCGGAAAATATTCCGGCTCCGGCCACCAGGAATGTCTCCACCCTCCGCCACCCTCCCCTGGCTCTGCCACCCTCCTTCTGCGCCACCCTCCCCTGGCAATCCTGACATTCCCTGCCAGGGCCTGACAAAAAATTGGATTCAGATCGCAGGGAATGGGGCCTGACATCCCCTGACAGACTACTCCGATCGGGGACGAGCTATTGCAGCCGCGAAGTATTGTTCCGGGGAGCTCCTTATTCCGGTTCCAATTTGAATTGTCACCCGTGCACTGCAATGCATAATCGCTCTCCGACCCGCGCTGTCTCGAGCATGAAGGCTCTGTATTTCCATTGTGTTACAAAAGGGGAAAATGAAAAACGCACACGCCATTATTAAAGATTCCCACGACTTTGGGCTGAGTTTTCTGGATTTGACCGCCTTTATATAGCGATCCCGGTTTATACGATATATAGATCGATGGGTTGCTGGTTTTACAGTACTCATTCTCACAGTGCTTCTGATAAATTTATCAAAATTCCAAATATGGGGAGCTGCATTTCTTCAAATTCCATCTCTTCTGTGCCAGCAGCTACTGCAAAGCTCATATTGATGGAAGGGAGCATCCTGGAGTTTTCTGAGATGGTGAGAAGCAAAGAGATTCTGCAAGAATATCCGGGCCACTTTATTTGTGATTCAGACGGTCTTTATGCCGGTCGAAACATCTCCCAGGTTCTGTGTCACGATGATAGATTGCAGATTGGGCAGCTCTACTTTCTTCTTCCTCGGCGGAAATTGCAGTTTGTGCTAACAGACTCCAACATGGCTTCTCTTCTTTTCAAGATTAGCACTGCTTGGGAGTCAGCGCAGAAGAAGAGGCAGAGCAAAAGATTATCGCGTGGGTTCGTTAAAGCCCAAGCTCAAGTGCAGCCCTTTTTCAATATTCAGAGCCAAGATGAAAGTGAAACAGAGTACGACTCTTCTTCTGTTTGTTGTTTGTCCAGGCGCCCTAATAATCCAGTTTCAACAGATAGAGGGCGACTCCATTTTCAACCCATGTTGGAGACTATTGTGGAGACTGTGTGATCGATGGTGATAGTGATTTTCATGTAACAAATATGTATAAATCAAGAAACAAAGAATTTTTTGAACTTGCTCTGGTTAATAGGATTTGGAAATATTTTTGGAATTTGCAATCCAGTTAAATTGGAAATATTTTTGGAATCGATGGTGAGAGTGATTTTCATGTAACAAATATGTATAAATCAAGAAACAGAGAATTTTTTGAACTTGGTTCTTTTTGAACTTGTTCTGGTTAATAGGATTTGGAAATATTTTTGGAATTTGCAATCCGGTTAAATTGGAAATATTTTTGGAATTTACAATTGAGCTAAAGACATCTTTAAATCTGTCCAATGACAGATTATTTGGACAGATTCGAGTCTTTTTGACATCCCAATGGAACTCCTAAGTGTTAGCGTGCAATACTTCCTAGTGCACAATTTTCGTGAGAATTTAATTTAAAAAGGGTTAGGGAGATTATGTGGGTAATTCATTTTGTATCTCTCTATTGTTAGTCCGGTTCTAGTTACTCTTTGTTCTTATGTTGTTTTCAAGCTCGTACTTATAGTGTTCCTTCATCCATATGAACACAATCTCTATGTTATTGTACTGTATAGCTTAATTTTCACCTAGGAAGAGACATTTATGTAAATCTGGATTGGAGATAGTTATCTCTTTCCGGTGTTATTACATTATCATTTTTACTCAAAGACTTCTTATTATGAAGGTATGTTCTTTCCTCTTTGTTCCCTATCTACATCGACAGTAATGTATACCATAATTGAAGGTTTACCAATATTTATGTATATATGCTTAATTCCCATCCTCTACATCATATTACTGAAGCTACTATTTCATAATTGTGTCTTTCAATACTTGCGTTACAACAAATTTATTTGTGGAAATGCTGCTTCAATATCGGTGTTATGGTAAATTATGTTTTCTTCTGTTCTATTAATGAACTAACAAATGATTACTTTCTGTGAGCGACATTGCATATTCTTCCTGTTTTGCTTCCCTCTTTTCTAGCACATATTGGTTCTTATTTTCATTTGGATTGTGTGAAAGCGGATGAATTCCATATTCTTGTTCGGTTTTCTTATATAATATAGATTTATCAAACTCTTGTCAAAAAGTGTATGTTCCCTTTTATCTCACACAAGAAATGCTCAAGGGAGTAGTTCTAAATTTTTTACTTGTAATTAATAATTTAGTTAAAAATCTGACCAAGTTCCTATAGATTTGTTTTCTGGTTATTATATTACACATGACTATCCACGTTAAAGCTTTTTGCAATTATATCTTTCCAATGTTAGTATTGCCATTACCTTTGTGACATCATTCTAGGAACTTGATCCCTCAATTCCATTAAAATGATCTAATCCCTTAACGGTTTATGCTCATATTTATTTTCCTTTATGTTTCATTGTATATAATTACCCTTTAAACATTGTAATATTCCTAGGGAATATTTACAGTAAATAAAAAAGCAAACATAGACATAAAAATCATGAAAATCAAACACATGAATCAGTGCATGAAATTGCACCAAAAACTGCTTTGTTGAGCCATTTTATTATAATATGAAGAGGGTAAAATGTGTTGTGGGAAAGAGGGCACCTAGGATTTCTCAAAGCAAGCTAGCTAAGCCCAAATGAATAATAAGAAGTCCCTCCCAAATATAATTCGGCTCTCTCTTGGCTCTGCACTGAAATATGTTGTTGTCTATGAAGAATTGTTGCTAGGGCCTCCTCTGGTGCTCGGAAAATTCTAGGAAATTAACCCCAATCTCTCCACCCAAAACCCACAAATGATTTGGCCAAATGTTCACCTTGGAATTTCGGCCCAAATTTCCCCTAACTCCTTTTGCTGCTCGCTGAGTTGGGACCCCTGGTTGACCCCTCAAATCTGCCTAGAAAATTTTGTGCTTGTATATATGAGATCCATGTTAAAAAACAAGAAAAACTGAGAAAGGGTTTCCCTTGGTTCCAAACTTCAAAATTTGACCCTTCACAGTTTGGCCCTCCACCAAATTCAAATTATATTACTGTGGCTACTCCTATCAATATCTTCTGTCCAAACTACATCAATCCTCCTCCAATGACCCTCAAAATGAAATCCCAATAGCTCAACTCCTAAATCCTTCTCTCAAGCTTCCCCACAATCAGCTCCACCAATGACTACGCAGTCCTAGGACAAGTCTACACAGGCCCAACCAAAGAAATTTATCTTGCTGAGAAGGGCACTCTCAACTCCCATAAATTCTCTTCACCTACAATTTGGACAAGGAATTTCCCAGTAATAGTATAACCTCTAATTTTAGTACCTCACTTCACCCAAGAACTGTGTGGTTCTTCTTCTACGTCGAGGATGAAGTTAAGGCAAGTTATTCCACTTGATACTGATCCCCCAAGTCTCTACAAATTCGTGACAATACCTCCCTAGGGTGGCACCCGTGGTCCACCGAAGAAGAGGGTGAGATTTCCCCTCGGAAGCCTCTGCTGCTAAACAACACTTGTGACTCAACTGAACAACTATAGAAACAATGTGTAAATGTCAAATTATCAAAAGGTGCCCAATGTTGCCTTCAACCCTCTATTTATAATTGTCGCCTCACCTTTCCTTGTGGGTCCCTCATCCAAATATTTTGACCTCCTTTCCACAAAATCTATTTTTTCTAAGTCACATGTACAAAAAATGTATCCAATTCTTAGATTACAAAATTTTTCTATGCTTAGCACTTCCCCAATAAACTTAGTTAATCCTGTTAAATAAAAAATCAATGTTGGGGATATCACAATCTTCCCTGCCAAAAATTGCTTGTCCTCGAGTAATGGCAGAACAAGCATGCTCTCTGATTGTTGATCCCCACTGTCACTGCTAAATATGTCAGGGTCCCAGATGCGCCACTGAATCGTCCCCGACCTCTGCACTGTCCTGTCATGAAGGAATCCCTCAATACCAGGATCCCAAGCCATCTTGTCCAACATGAAGCTCCCCTTGCTCCATTCACTACCCTGCCAGTTATAAGTACCAAAAGCCCTTCACATACCATTAATGAGTAGGGAATCATGATAATGTGGCACCATGTACAACCCCTCACGAAGCGGCCCGACCAAAAATTCCATCTCATACACTCCAAGAGTAAACTCTTGAAGATACCACCCAAGCCCTATGGAGATAAAGTCTTTCTCATAGGAGCTTCTCCATATATCATCCTGATGAGCAATCTTCCATGCTAATGAAGTTACCGATGCCATCAATGACCCATTAAAGTGAAATGGAAGATTTGAATGATCTCCCCATGTAGTGGCGAGCTCATCCCTAAACATTGTTAAGCTATGAGGTAAGGGTGCCACCATGCTGGCACTGTGCCACTTTGACTATGACATACTCCCCATCGTGGCGAGACTGTACCCTCCTATCTTGGGACCTGATGGCGAAAAATCTATGAAGGCCAAACTCTTCTTGCCTAGGCATCTCCATGATGCCAATTTCTACCCATCCACTACCAATATCAGTCCTAAGAAACAATAAGATAAATCTGCCTTGCCATACAGTGGAGTTCTGAGTGATCCCCCATATGTTAAATCCAAGGTGACCTATATCACCCTATGCCATGTATCTGATCTTCACAAAGTGGATTGACCTATCAGCTGAATGAATCCCTGGATCCATAACAAGATTCGCTGCAACATAGTCCTGATTATTGTTGGAACCCTCATGTTCCATATCTTTTCTCCATGTATGTAGTCAATGTATAGACTCCGCATGTCATGAATCAACAATGTGAACTCAAAATTTCCCTGCGCCTGACATATGCCATCGTGAAATCTATGATCCTACCTCCTGAAAGTGCACCTCAATACTGCCTGGAGTCCAAACATCTGCCTGTAGATGAGGTCTACCATCCACTGCTCCTCATGATCTTATAATGCCTCGGGCTGTGTCGATGAAAGTGCATCATGAAAATCCCTCACAATCATCCCCCATGTGTGAGCCTAGGGGTGGAACATATGCTACCTTGATAGTAAACCATGCCATCCCTAAGCCTGCATATTTCGTCTTGCGCACCCACCAAATGTCTTAACTGGAGAGTCTCCCTGTTGCCCATGACACATTGTGTCTCATCCATCTGCCTAGGGTGAGCCTCCCATGTCCTATTGCTTGTATTGAGAGCATCAAAGGGAAACAACCAAATGCCCTGCGACTGTAAGAAATACCGGAGCATGATAGGTTGGTAAGTCCCCAAGGGTATGACGAAGTGTTTGTTGGGATACTCAAGAGTAACCCTACGGAGGTCCTCCCTTCACCTCGGATCTGTTGATAACCTAATCGGAGGTTGTCTCCACTGAAACTTTTGTCCCTAGATGCTCAATAACGGAGTAGTCTACCTAGGCGGTAGAATGGCCCGTTTTCCGTCACCGGCCGGAAAATCGTCCGGCTCCGGCCACCGGGAATGTCTTCGCCCTCCACCACCCTCCCCTGGCTCCACATGGAGCAAATAGATTCATAGGAAGCTAGCAAGGTTGTAGCACTTCCATTGAGCAGCGCTCTTTAGGCTTACGTAGATGGGGCTTGCATTATTGTTAGGCTTGCTATGCACATTGGAGGGAGAGTGCCTAAGTTACATAGACAGATTGCATATGTTGATCAGGCTAGTGAGACGAGGTGACATGAGTTGTGCAAGGCATAACACTCACATGATGAACTTGCTATGTATTTGGGTACCCTTACATTTGATACCTCTCATGGGGTTGGGTGGCATGAGTTATTTAGTTGGTACCTAATAGGGATGACTAGTTTTTTGGATACATCCATGGTCGGGAGCATAGTTCAATAGGGGTCGTGGTTTTCTAGAGGTGCTCGAAGGTTGAATCATCATTGGGACCCAGGTGGAACTCCCCACCTATCCATGGATTGGGTCAGTTAGGGTAGTAGCACAATGGTGGATCCAATGATTGGAATCACCCCCATTTTCATATTCCCACCAGAGTTTTTGGCAACACTTATTACAGGTTGAGCTAACAAAGGGGCAGGAAGAATCCATGAGTTGTCTTAGCATGTTGGCCATGTGTGGGGGCATAGGATGAGTAGTGTACCTTGCCAGGAGGTTTTTAGAGGTGGTGGCATTGATAAGCCACTAGGTAGTTCCTTTTATGGAGAGGAGGATTACCCATTTATATATGGGGCACAATGGTCGCCGAGGAGAAGCATCCTAGGGACACCCCGACAGGTACATAGGGAGATTCTCATGTTAAATCTCTTAGGGAGGATCAAGAGGGGAGATCCACTTATCTGAGATTATGGAGATCCATTCATTGGAGGACCTGGTGATGTGACTATAGAGATGATGATGTCAATCAAGTGCAGGTCGAAGTGTACTATCACAACTTTAGGCCATGACACCCAGGGATGCGTAGGATCATCCAACATTGAGCAGTGGTTGGCATGTGGACATGGAGGTGGATTGTGGTGTGTTGTAGTGTGCTGGATTACGTTGTGGAGTAGGAGGAATAACTCACATCACATTGAGTACAGGGATACTTGGTGGTATGCAGTGACATATGGTGCAACACAATGGGCTCTTGGAGCATTGCCTCCAAGGAGACTTATGGGCACGAAAGTTATATTTACCATCAAAAGCAGCTCACTCTGGACCGATGGGGATGTTGTTGAGGGAGTAGTCTACCTAGGCCGTAGAATGGCCCATTTTCCGTCACCGGCCGGAAAATCGTCCGGCTCCGGCCACCGGGAATGTCTCCGCCCTCCGCCACCCTCCCCTGGCTCCACCACCCTCCTTCTTCGCCACCCTCCCCTGGCAATCCTGACATTCCCTGCCAGGGCCTGACAAAAAATCAGATTTGGATCGCAGGGAATGGGGCCTGTCATCCCCTGACAGACTACTCCGATCGGGGACGAGCTATTGCAGCCGCGGAGTATTGTTCCGGGGAGCTCCTTATTCCGGTTCCAATTCGAATTGTCACCCGCGCGCTGCAATGCATAATCGCTCTCCGACCCGGGTTGTCTCGAGCATGAAGGCTCTGTATTTCCATTCTGTTGGAATGAACCAACATTGTTTTGGAATGTATTAAGTGAAAAGCAAAGCTATGTGAGCCAGAGGGGAGCAGTCGAAAGCTAGACACACAAACCAGTGGCGCCTCTATGTATTTTGAATTTGCTCCTTTGGGCACTCATTTTGTAGTTCATGTTTCAAAACCACCTGATGTTGAAGACAAGCAAAATGCTCGAGATTTAATTTGAGTTACTCTTCCTCAAGGGAGAATACTCCTCCTGGTAAAAGAAAAAGGTGTTGTGTGACAACAGAAAGGTGGCAAAATTTGCGTTGTTTAAAGGATATCTGACAGATTTTCAGGGAATAGCTTCATGTCTCAGATTTTATGGAGAAGAATCAGCAACTGTGGAGTATATATCAGATTTCAAGGCATTGGGTCAGCAATCAACTGTGGATCTAATTCAGATTTGAAGCATTCCATTTCATCATTTCCAGATTTCCTGTAACATGCCAGAGATTGTTTTATTTTTAGTTTATTGTTAGGACTTAATTCCTTAAAGCTAGTAGCTTTATTTCTCTGTAAAGTTGATCATTTTCAATGTAATAGGGGTTGGCTTTTGGCATTTTGTTGATAGTGAGAAAAAATTTAGCTGTATTTGACCTGCAAATCGTCCTGTGACAACAAATTTGCCAGTTAAATTTCACCATTCTCATTGCCTTGGCTTTCTTATCAACTTTATATCTAATGCCCATTTTGAAAAGAAAACATTTCAGCCACATTTAATCATCTGAATCTATGACAGATTAATTGGACAAATTTAAAGACAACATGACAGATTATTTGGACAGATTTAAAGATGTCTTTAGCTCAATTGTAAATTCCAAAAATATTTCCAATTTAACTGGATTGCAAATTCCAAAAATATTTCCAAATCCTATTAACCAGAACAAGTTCAAAAAGAACCAAGTTCAAAAAATTCTCTGTTTCTTGATTTATACATATTTGTTACATGAAAATCACTCTCACCATCGATTCCAAAAATATTTCCAATTTAACTGGATTGCAAATTCCAAAAATATTTCCAAATCCTATTAACCAGAGCAAGTTCAAAAAATTCTTTGTTTCTTGATTTATACATATTTGTTACATGAAAATCACTACCACCATCGATCACACAGTCTCCACAATAGTCTCCAACATGGGTTGAAAATGGAGTCGCCCTCTATTTGTTGAAACTGGATTATTAGGGGCCCTGGACAAACAACAAACAAAAGAAGAGTCGTACTCTGTTTCACTTTCATCTTGGCTCTGAATATTGAAAAAGGGCTGCACTTGAGCTTGGGCTTTAACGAACCCACGCCCGCGATAATCTTTTGCTCTGCCTCTTCTTCTACGCTGACTCCCAAGCAGTGCTAATCTTGAAAAGAAGAGAAGCCATGTTGGAGTCTGTTAACACAAACTGCAATTTCCGCTGAGGAAGAAGAAAGTAGAGCTTCCCAATCTGCAATCTATCATCGTGACACAGAACCTGGGAGATGTTTCGACCGGCATAAAGACTGTCTGAATCACAGATAAAGTGACCCGGATATTCTTGCAGAATCTCTTCGCTTCTCACCATTTCAGAAAACTCCAGGATGCTCCCGTCCATCAATATGAGCTTTGCAGTAGTTGCTGGCACAGAAGAGATGGCATTTGAAGAAATGCAGCTCCCCATATTTGGAATTTTGATAAATTTATCAGAAGCACTGTGAGAATGAGTACTGTAAACCCAGCAACCCATCGATCTGTATATCGGATAAACCGGGATCGCTATATAAAGGCGGTCAAATCCAGAAAACTCAGCCCAAAGTCGTGGGAATCTTTAATAATGGCGTGTGCGTTTTTCATTTTCCCCTTTTGTAACAGAATGGAAATACAGAGCCTTCATGCTCGAGACAACGCAAGTCGGAGAGCGATTATGCATTGCAGCGCGCGGGTGACAATTCGAATTGGAACCGGAATAAGGAGCTCCCCAAAACAATACTTCGCGGCTACAATAGCTCGTCCCCAATCGGAGTACTCTGTCAGGGGATGTCAGGCCCCATTCCCTGCGATCCGAATCCGATTTTTTGTCAGGCCCTGGCAGGGAATGTCAGGATTGCCAGGGGAGGGTGGCGGAGGGCGGAGACATTCCCGGTGGCCGGAGCCGGAAGATTTTCCAGCCGATGACGGAAAACGGGCCATTCTACCGCCTAGGTAGACTACTCCATTAACCCTATCCAAACAACCATGATGCTTGCTTAAAAGCAAGATGAAATGAATGCTCTGGCCAGTTTCCGATAGATTGTACTAATCAGATAAGAATGTACAATTCATGATCCCGATATCGATTTATAATCTTCGCCATAGCTCCAGCTCAGCACGGAATAAAAGATGGCGTAGGTGTGGATGGGATAGGTGACAGTGCTTTTATTTTTATAATAAATGGTCATGAATTATTTATCCTTTTTTGTTTGGAGTCTGCAAATCTATGGTGTGACTATGATTTTGGGAATATCATGCCGATTTTGATGGGCAAGAGCTATTTCCAACTATATAGATCCATTAATGCACCTTAAGAGACTCTAAAGACAGTGAGGACAGTTTTGGGAGACGGGTTGTGACATCGGGTAATGTCCGACACTCACTTTTGGGAGACGGTTTCTGACATCGGGTAATGCCCGTCACTCACATTCCAACGGGATGTTTGGGCCTGTTTTCCGGTATAGTCATGATACATATCATGATAGATAGGCATACCATGCATGATGCTGTTAATCCACACCATAGCACGCCATGTTTTCAAATTAAGCGCCATTCATCCATGCCATAGCACACCGTGTTTTCAAATTAAGCGCGGGACAGTGAAATTTTGAAATATAGCGCCCTGTTCGATCCACCAATTACGCAGAATCTGCATCGTGCCTCAGAGAAGTCTCTCTTATCGCACGCAATGTACAGGAAAAAGGAGAAGAAGCGGTCGGCCATAGCCGTCCCTCTGTTTTACAATGTCAGTCCTTCTCAAGTTGCGCACCCGGCGGATCAATCTCATGGTGGTCCATTTGCTGAAGCATTCCAGGGGCATGAGAGCCGTGGGGAATACGGCCCGCAAGAAATCGATGAGTGGAAGGCTGCTCTCTTCGCACTGTCCAATCTCTCTAGGTGGTCTAAACACGCAGACCACTGGCCGGCAGTTATTGGTATCATGAGCTTCTACTTTGCTGCTGCTGTTTATCAGAGTTCTGGTGCTTTGCTAGGGCTTTCCTAGCATTGGTTAGGAGCAAACTGTGAATACGGATACTAGAGAACAAACTAGCTGGAGATTCTTACAGTGTGCTAATGGCAGAGTCTGGCACTGGCACTGGCAAAGCCCAAAGAAGGATGTCTAGGCTTCCCCAAAGCCCGGAAACATCAAAAGGGAGATATTTTCTTCCATTGGCGAACAATTCGCCGCGTCGCTCAAAAAGGCGGTAACAATTTTTGCCAAAAGCGTTCATTCTTCCTGCAATTGCGGCTGCTGCACTGAAAAGATCTATACAAGGAATTAATACTGGGGCGGTGAGACTATGAATTACAGTGAACATTTCAAAATTTTTGAAAATATATACAGGTTATCAATTGTTTTTTAATGTTCTTGTTATCTGTTGCGCTGCTGTTAAGTTCTTCAGACAGGGCATTACCATGGAAACAGCTCAGGTTCAAGAGATTCAAATCAGTGTAGAGTTTTTGTGTGAGTGAATCTTCATGATTCAAGTCTGAGGTTGGAACTTCACCCAGAATGCCGCACTTTGAGCTGACCCAGATTCTCAAAAAATTGATCAAAGTTCAACTTTATTGGATCGCAGCATTCTGGCAGAGGACGGAAGATTGCTACCTGGTACTTCATCTCTTTAATGTATTTTCAACTTTCTCGGATCGCAGAATTATGGCAGGGGACGGAAGATTGCTACCTGATACTTTATCTCTTTAAAGATTATGTTGATGTTTTCCCTCCAAAAATTTGTGGGAGGTGCGAAAAAGTGCCATTGTTTTCAAGGTGACTGTGTTACAGCCATGCTTGATTTCTTTTCAAAGAAAATGAAAAATGGTTACTGTTTGTGATACATAAATTTCTGTATAAGTGGACTGATTATTTTTAATATTTGATTCACGGTAGTTTTCGGATTTTTTTTTTCAAGAAATTACAAATGGACGGATGTCATGACATGCTTGTAAATCTGGTTTGGATTCCCACATTGTTTGACATACCAGAAACTCCTTGGATTCACCAGCATTTAAAAACTAAAAATTTGCCAATGGCATGATTTGTCTTCTCAAACACCAAAATTTGGCAAAATTTGTATCAGAGCAGTGGGTTTAATGATAAAGAGCATGTTGCTTAGTTTTTTCTCTAAAAGTCATAGGTTCAGAATGAGAGTGGTAAAATATATATGCCTTAATAGACTTGGTAGACTTAGCAGCCAAATAATCATAGGACCCTAATATGTAAAGTTATGTGAATGTTAAAAGTTTTATGTTCAATTCCCACTCACTACCAAAGATAAGATAGATATACCTAAGGGTAACAATGCCTGAGGTTTATCGACCTGAAAATTCTAATGATAGAGCACTGTGTTTCTTCCAAAGAATCCTTATCTGATCTTCAAACTCTTCCCTCATGAGTAATCCGTCCCACAATTATGATCCTCATTTTTTCCTCAACTGCGTTTGGGTAGCCAGAGCAAGCAACATTTCCTAGCAGATATAGATCCAGCCATAGATGACTAGACTATCTCTGTGGTTCGCTTTCCCCAATCATTCTGTTACCACCAACCCCTGCAATCATTCCCGAATGAGCGTTTCCAAGAACTTGATCACTCTTGTACATCATCCTGTATACTTGTTTATAAGAACTTGCCCCTTATACAATAAAACTTTCTCCTTGCAAAGATCAGTGGGCATATTTGATATGTTTTAACCAATGAGAACGAAAATTTGCTTCAGTGGTTTTAACAGATTCCAGAAAGCAAGACAATGCCCAAAGTGAATGATACTCAGAATACAACCGAAGGCAAAATGGTGTGTTTTCTCTCAAGAATCCTGTGACATTATCTTCGTCAATAAAAGCTGTTACACCCACAATTCCTATTAAGGTCTTTACATATAGATTATTTTGAAGCAAGTTTTAGAGAATGGTAGAATTCTTGAAAATAGTTGTTTTCATACTTTATTTCAAAAGAATTAATGTGAATTTCAAAACAAAACATACATTTAGAAAATAGAAAAAAACATTACATGTACAACAGTGATTAAATATATAATTTTAAGATCACAAAACAGAAAAAAACATTACATGTACAATAGTGATTAAATATATAATTTTAGTATCACAAAACACAGAAAAAAACATTACATGTACAACAGTGATTAAATATATAATTTTAGGATCACAAAACACAGAGAAGTGGAGGTGTCTAATAACATTTTTATGGGGATCTCACTGGTCACCCGGATCAATTTACTTTGAATCTTTAAGCTTTTAAAAAAGCTAAATTTCACATGAATATTATGGGCAAAATTATGAGTTATCATCAAACTGGAGCCTGAAAATCGCTGGTAACTTCACTGAGTCAAGTTTATGAGAACCACCCAAAACACCAAGATGGATCAAATCGTTTGAAATGCAAGGAGATTTGACCCCTCTCTGGGTTTGGAAGATCCTGAATTAAGATGGATCTAAGCTAGTTTAATTCCCCCTTTAAATAGGCTATATTCCACATGAATACCATGGGTCAATACTATGGATTCTCGTAAACTTGAAACTGATGAGTAACTTGACCAAGCAGTTTACCTTAACTAGCCAACAAAATTTAATAAAAATAAAATAATAACATAGATTTTTTATTTTTATTTTTATTTTGACTGAGAAAAAAACCATAATTTATATTCATTAAAAATGAAAATAATTAGATTTTGTATAGGCACACAAAACTCTGTGTATACATGAAAATCTCAAAACAAGAGTTTTCTGTGAGATACACATTTAGCTAAAATAAATGCATGTAAAGTCTGTAGAGTAAAAAAATAAGATTATCTACTAGAGAATTAGATGTCTATTTATATATCCATATACATATCACGAAATATAAGTAAAAATAAAATCAAAATAACCATAAATATTGAATTTTTATTTTAATATAAGATTATTTTTATTTTATTTTAACCTATTAAATATTTACGATACATTACCTTACAACGATATCTTTACTATATTCCGCTAAACTACACTCATCATATATTATATTAAAACACACTGGATCAAAAACGAAAATGCTCCAAAATGAAAACCCACTGTGCATGAGCAGAAACCTAACAGTAAAATAAATGAATATACACCATAATTTAAACACAGAATTATAATTGGAAAACTTTTGAGTTTGAAAAAAGGGCTTCAGAACTATATTAATGGAAAGAAAATGATTTACAGAGTTAGGTTACAGATAAATAGTCTTCCTGTACCCTTCTTCCACCTCAATGTCCGTGGCAAGGGTTTAAAACGTACATCCTCTGTTTGCTGCTGCCTCCTAGGTCTACCTCTCCATTTGAAACAGCTCCTATAACATCTAAAAAGCTGTGAAAAATGTTAAGAAGAAGCTTAAAAGTAATATGTTTTGAAAGCTCTGGCGTTATAACGATGTTCGGAAGGTGTTTTGAAGTTTTAAGAGTAGTGTATTTTGGAATTATTATATAAAGATTATTTATAAATAGAATGTGAGAAGAAAATAATAATATATTTTGTATTTAAAATTTGAAAATAAATAAATGAAGCAAGAATTATTAATGTAATTGGAAAATCGTTATAAATTTTATTTAATTAAAATTGATAAAAAAAATATTCATTAATGTTTAGGAAATAGTGATTATAGTTTAAACTCTTGCCACGAATATTAAGGTGGAAAAAGACTATTTTTCAAATGGAGAGGCAAAGCTGGTCTCTCAGTTCAGAGAGTGTTGATTTTACAAGCTATTAGTTTTTAAGTGTAATTTGATTGCAAATTTTAGAATATTTTGGAAATCTAATGAATAAAAACAAAATCAAATAATGGATTTTGCTCTAAACTCTATAATGAAAATAAAGGTAACCCAAAAAATTATAAACTTTATTTATGATAAATAATTAATTTCGTGAACATAAATCATGATAAATAATTCATTCCATTAATATTTAGTCATATAAGTTAAATATGTTTGTTTTAAATTTTTGAAAATAGATTATATGCAAATTTATAAAATGTTTAATTTTTTAATATATAATTCCTTCTATATACAAAATACATAAAATTATAAAAATAATAAAAATGAATATAAATAATATAATCTTAAAAAATAATAACAAATATTAATTTAATTATATAATTATTCTAGATCATTGTCATAATATGAAGTGTTAGATAAACAATTAAGAGATTTTGTTATTTTTGGTGCTTGGTAGATCCGACGTTAAGATGGATCTAGATTGGTTTAATTTCCACTTTTAAATAGGTAACATTCCACATGAATACCATGGGTCAATACCATGGACCAATGCCATAGGTCATTTTTATTATTCTACAACCCAGTGTGAAAGTGATGTGTAAGTATGTCCGTCAAAATAAAATATTTACTAAATAAAAAGCACTTTTGGCTATAATAAAAAAGAAAAAGAAAATTTGTTATTCACATTTAATTAGTTGTGCATATGACCTAATATAATTTCATGTAAAGTAATTTGAAGTAAAAAAACTAAATATGTTAATAAGATGTCTAAACCTTCTACTTTTCAAAAATATTTTAATGTGTGATATCAATTTCATATATATCTATATAGAGATAAAAAATGTTAAACGGAAATATTTTAATGTTGTATAGAATCAAATATCGAATATAAGTTATGAATAAAATATTTTAATATGAAATAATATTGAAGTATACTTCAAAATATATTATTAACAAAAAACCCAATTCAATGTGGGGTGATGAAATGACTTAATACACATGTTATGTAATCTATATAACATTCAAAAATGCAATTTAAACAATAAAAAATTACACATTGTTTTTTCACTCTAAAATAAGTTTGGATTTAGCACCCCTAAAAACCCTTTGGGTCACTGGAATTCTACAGATAAAACAACTTAAACTCAAGTTTTTAAAGAAAATCACTTAACCAAAAAAATATAAAAAAAAATTCATTTTATAAGTTAGACGACCCCTTTTATTTTTATAGGGTTATTTTTATTTTATTATTTTATTTTGATCTAATTAAATGTTTACAATATATTATATTAATTTTTTTATTTTTATTTATTTTTATTTTTATGTAATTGAAGATATTAAATATTACATTATAATATCTCTATCATATTAAATTACAGAAAATAATAAATGACACTAGAGATTAAAATAAAAAGAAGAACCAGACCTAAGATATATAATCTTTTAATTTAGTATTAAGGGGTTTTCGCAGTGCATTATTATATTAGATATCACTTTTTGGGAATCAACTGAATTAAGTAAGTCATTCATGTATGACCATTTCCATGAGAGGTAGTCGTAACTGACTAATTTCTCATGATTTTTGAATAGTCCACTTAGCAATCATTGCATCGGGTGCATTATTATATTAGATATTCTCATGATTTTCGAATAGTCCACTTAGCAATCATTGCATCAGATGCATTATTATATTAGATATTCTCATGATTTTTGAATAATCCACTTAACAATCATTGCATCGGGTGCATTATTATATTAGATATCAGTTTTTTGGATTCAACTGCGTTAAGTCATTCATGTATGACCATTTCCATGAGAGGTAGTCGTAATTGACTAATTTCTCATGATTTTTGAATAGTCCACTTAGCAATCATTGCATCGGGTGCATTAATATATTATATATCAGTTTTTGGGATTCAACTGCGTTAAGTAAATCATTCATGTATGACCATTTCCATGAGAGGTAGTCGTAACTGACTAATTTCTCATGATTTTTGAATAGTCCACTTAGAAATCATTGCATTGGGTGATGCTCACAGGGGTGAAAAAGTGGGATTGAAACTAGTGAAATAAATCACATAGCGTCAATCATCACTTCCGGGGCTTGCACCCGGTAACCAGGACTACCCGGGAGGTCACCCATCACAGATCACCTCTGGCTCAAGTGCGCTTAACTGTGGAGTTTTCCCCACAATCAAGCCCACTTAGCTTAACACCTCAGAAAATAGATAAGAGAAGAGAACAATGATTATGTTTCAATTATGACAATAGGTACAGTAATCGGAATAAATGCAATAGGAGGAAATTATTCTACACAGACCATAAAGAGGAAGAGAATCAAGGATTTGAATAGTCATAAGATTTAGAGAAGAGACTGCTCCAATAGCTTCTTGTCATGCATTGGCTAGCATTAGTACTCCACAAAATCCTAAATATAGAAGGATATATCAAAAGAAAAAGGTAGCAACGTTGCTTAGTTATTGTAGCACCCATAACTTGATCAACTACAAATGGGAAAAGCTTCTCAATCGCTTTGTATTTTCAACACCATAATTTCAAGTAATGATTACATATGGAAGTATCATATGTCAGTCAATTCTATTGTTTGATAATTATGTTACATTTAAATTATCAATATGATTTTGTAGACTTATGAAGTATAATGCATAATATATGATGACCTAGTTTCTCACTTACCTACTGAAAATCACTTTGCAAAATATCTATCACTAAGTAAAGAAATATAGTTTAATGATGGATAACACATGCAATTTAAAAAAATCAATGCATTACTAGTTTTAAATGATTTTAAATCATCATCCTATAAAGGTTTCTTATCGTAAGATAATTACATAATCATTCTAATCAGTAATTCAATTATTCATAGGTTCTGTAATCAAGTCAAATAATTCTTTAATTGATTTAACAATTCATGCTAATAGTATTTATTGTGCATGCACATGCAAATTGTAAACAACATGAAATTAAAGGAATTAAACTAACACACATTCACTCATATGAAATTAAAATTAATTCGTAACAAAGAATAGGAAACACATTCCTTACACAAGGGGCCCTCTTGGCTCGGTAAAGCATTACTAGAAAAATTGTATAAACTTTAGACTATTAAAAACTCTATAATATGAAACAATTCATAAAAATGCATTCACATTGGTGTATCAACTCCTGAATAATAAAGCTTATATTAATAATAATAAAGAGTAATGTTTTAGAATTAGAGATGGTCTTTTCTCATTTGTTAGGTTCTTATATTTAGGAATCTGAGTCTTTTTAGTCTTGCAATGTATCTAAGGTCAAAATTGTAAATATTAGTCATGAATCAACTGATTATTATTGTTTAAAAGGTCTAGGTCTAGATTAGGTATTATGTAAGGCTTGTCATTTTGATTAAGAGGTCAATGTCTAAAATTATGTTTCTCCTTACAAAGGGAAATCATGAAAGGTCTTTGGTCACTTGTAAAAAGGTACAAAAATCATGTCACAAGTCTTTAGTTAGTGTGAGTGGTTTAGTCCCATCTTAAGTCAGAGTTAGTAGGCCACCTTAGTTTGGTAATAGTGTCTTCATCAAAGAAATAATGAAATGATCATGACCAAAGTTTTGGAGGCATCCTTACATCAGTTTGGATGTCATTCAAAAGAATATCATGTGATCTCAGCAAAGGATAACGGTCAGAGGAAAGTGATTTAAATTCCCAATGTGCTGCGAATCCAGGAAAAACGTTGCACATTCATGATGTTTCTCCCTAAATCATAATTAACACGATCACCCTCGCTCCAAGCCATTCAGAGTGATCATTTGAACCTGCATTATTATCTCTTAGCGCTCAGCTTTTACTTATCGACATCAGAAAGCTCAAGAGGTCTAGTTTTTTTGCTGCGAAAGGGAGGGAGGGGTGCTGCAAATCCACACAAGGTTCAATTTCTCGCAGCTCGACGATCCAAATCCTCTCACAGGTGAAAATTCGGTTTTATTTTTGTCTTTCAGTCATGATAGAACTCTAAGATTGCATTTAAAATCTAGTGCAAACCATCTAGAGCTTGCAAAAGGAACAAAATTGTTGTCACTTCTTTTCTACATTTCGATGCATATTTTCTTTCTCGGTGCTGCACTTTCATCCTAACTTGTTGCGAATCCACACAATGAAACATTTTCCTTCTTTATCGTTGCCAATTTTCCTTTTCATTGTGATAGACTCTGCATGAAAATAGTTGCCTCAGTTTAAAGACTCTAACAAAGTTTTTTTCCCTTAAAAAAATTATGCTCAAAGAGTGTTTAGAGGTCGCATGTTCTAGCTTTGCGTTTCTGATTTGTGCACTGTGACTATCCCTAGTTTTATCTTTTGCCAACAACTACGAAATTATGGGCCCTATAGGGTTTTCATGAGGAAGTTTTGGGTTGTGTTTCTTGGTAAATTTGTTGAATTATGTTTGAAAGATATTGTCATAAGATTTAAAAGCCATAGCGCCTCTATTATTTCTTAAGAAATTTGTTCATAAACTCAAACTATCCATTTCTGGAAAAGTGAAACCATGACAACATCAGAAAACAAAAACCAAAAAGGGGGAGATATTTTGAGTTTTGAACCACATGATATCACAACCATTAATGCAGATCCATCCATTAGGATGGATTTTGAACAAGCATGGTGTATCACTATCACATTAGGATCCTAATGCATTTCACTGGCAAGAAACTTTTGAATATTCCCTATTATCTATTTAGGAGTTTATGTAAAATGGTTGATAGGGTTCAAAATAAAGGAAGTCAATTTGAGGCCAGTTTGTTCCATTTCTCATTAACTAAATTGTTGGTAATGAAGGAGCTTGAGAAGAAAGAGCAATCATGGCATGATTTCTTGGTTTCTTCAGGATGGGCAGCCCAATCTTCGAACAGTCAAAGGACTAAGAAAGACACGACCTCATTTCTAATTAAAGAAGCTTCACTTGCAGCAGTAAGCTCAGTCAAGAAACCTCTGACTAAAAGAAATTTGGTTGGTAAGAAAAGTGCTAAGAAGCTATAATTTTTCCCTGAGCTAGAGAAGGTGACATCCCCTTAGGTAGAAAGGGTGGTAAGGGTGCCAAGAACTAGAGTTGTAGCTAAGAGAGTACCTGTGGTTCCTCCATCATCACCAATTCAAGTCATGGAATCAGAGAGCACACAAAGAGAAGTGGAAATTGATGAGAAGGACCATAAAATTGGGGAGTTACAAGATCAGTTGGACAAGGCCCATGTGACAATAGATTATTTACAGCATGAGAATAGGGAGCTCAGGCAGAAAGTGTCTCAAGAGACTATCTAGCCTAGAAGAGAAGAACAACCAAAGGAAACATTGGCACATGTTGCCAAAGGAAAAGGTAAAATGGTAATTGATGTCAAGGAGCTGAAGGAGCCAGTTGAGAATTCTAGAAGACATAGGACTAGGTCTGCTACTAAGAGACATATGCACGAAAAGGAGATAGTTTAGCCTATGGTTTTTTATGAACAAAGGAAATTTGAGAAGCTATGAGAACAACTTGAAGGGATACAATATCAAGTGGGTCAACTTGTAGAGAATGATCATAGGGAAAAGTGGGCCTTATTTAGAGAGGTAGAGGTTGTTTTACCTATACTTGACAAAGCTAAGTATAAATGAAGTGTAACTTGCCTCTGCATAGGCAAGTAAAGGATTTATATGTACAAAACTTAGTCCTCAAAAGAAGACTTAGGTTGGTAAAAACAAATCTCGCTGAAGTCAAAGAAGCTGGAAGGAAGAGGAAGAGAGGGAAGTTGGAATTACTTACAGAGGCTAGTGCTAAGGTGGATCTCCAGCAGGGAACCTCGGCCCAACTTTGAAACCTTTTTTTTTGGTTTAGGAGATAAAAACGGTAAAATTTTGATGACAGTTGCAAAACTGCAACGAAGGGCTTGTTGCGCTTTCCATATACAAATTTTGACAAGTGTGGGATAGCGATTTTAAAGGTTTTTGCTATCACAAGGGAGTTTTATGAAGATTCCAACACTCATTTTTGTTTTTCCAAAATTTCATATTAAGGGAAAGTCGCCATATGTTTCAATTTTGGAGGTGTTGCGAAAATAGACTTGCATGTTGCGAAAATGGAGTATAGGTCAAAGGGGTGTCTACATGAATTTTGAATTTGGTTCAGGAGGACAATTACCCTCACAAGGATATTTGGAACATACCCATTTTCTTCTTTTTGATAGACAGGGGCGACAACCATACAAAGCATGGAAGCCACCTCAATGCGTTGTGAGTCTGCTTAATACATTGTGAATCTAGATAACCAACTCTTCTTAGTTCAGATTTCGAATTTTTGATCTCTAGTAGTGGTTTAGATTATGTAAATAAGTGGAAAAATGATCTTAGGGTGTGTGTTTAATTATTATTGGACAATATTTCAAGTTAATGATGTTTTAGGCTTGTATTGGTTATTAGGAAAATTGTTCCTATTTTTCAGTATATGCACTAGTTTTTGAATGTATTTAATTGAAAGTTGGTTTTGGTCAATGAATTCGACTTCCTCGAATAGGATATCAAACATTTGATGATGTATAAAGATATAAAAAAAAATTGTAAGAAGGTTGTTGTTTCGGATTAGAGGATAAGACTTTGTGCACTGTATTTTTGAAGACTTTTTCCAGTGAATGAATGAAATGTAGAGGAGAAAATTTCATGGATTCACGAGTCAGAAATTCAGTGGTTTTGTGCTCTTTTAGTATTGTAAGTTTTTCTACGTGTCTAAGTCAGCCCAAGAGCGAGATCAAGTTGGCCTATTGGAGGGCTATTTGACCTGTTGGGCCTCAAATACACCCATTTTTCTATCATACAAAAGATATGCGCATATCTTCCGTATATGAACAATTTCCGTATATGAAAAATTTCCATATATGGAAGTTGCACATGTACGGTAGATGCACATACATAAAAGACGTACATATATGGAAGATATGCATATATAAGAAATGTACGCATATACGTAAGATATGCACATATCTTCCGCATATACACAATTTCTGTATATGCGCAATTTTTGTATATAGAAGTTGCGCATATACGGTAGATGCACATATATAAAAGATGTGCAAACACAAAAAATATGCACATATAAGAAATTTACGCATATATGGAAGATATGCGAATATACAGAAGTTGCGCATATACGGAAGATATGTGCATATACAAAAGTTGCGCATATACAAAAGATGTATATATACTAAAGTTTCACATAAATGGAGGTTATGTGTATATACGAAAGTTGCACATATACCTGGAAGATATGTGCATATAGAAAATTTTCGCATATACAAATGAGATGCACATATCTTTCGTATATGCACAATTTTCGTATATGAAAAATTTCCATATATGGAAGTTGCACATGTAAAATAGATGCACATACATAAAAGATGTACATATATGGAAGATATGCATATATAAGAAAGTTACGCATATACGGAAGATATGCACATATCTTTCGTATATGCACAATTTCTGTATATGCGCAATTTTTGTATATGGAAATTGCGCATATACGGTAGATGCACATATATAAAAGACATGCATACATGGAAGATATGCACATATAAGAAATTTACGCATATACGGAAGATATGCGCATATACGGAAGTTGCGTATATACAAAAGATATGTGTATATACGGAAGTTGCGCACATACGGTAGATGCACATATACAATATACGGAAGTTGCACATATACAAATGATATGCGCATATATTGCGTATATGCACAATTTCCGTATATGCGTAATTTCTGTATATGGAGTTTGTGCATATACAAAAGTTATGTATATACAGAAGATACGCGCGAATATCTTCCGTATATCCCTAACTTTCCTATGTGTACATATCTTCTGTATATGCACGTCGTTTATGTATCTGCATCGTATATGCACAAATTCCATATACAGAAATTACGCATATACGGAAATTGTGCATATACGGAAGATATGCGCATATTTTCCGTATATGCACAATTTACGCATATCTTTCGTATATGCGTAATTTATGTATATGGAATTTGCGCATATACGATGCAGATACATAAACGATATACATATACAGAAGATATGCATATATAAAAAAGTTAGGGATATACGGAAGATATGAGCATATCTTTTGTATATGCACAATTTCTGTATATGCGCAATTTTTGTATGCACAATTTCCATATACAGAAATTGCGCATATACGGAAATTGTGTATATACGAAAGATATGTGCATATCTTCCGTATATACATAACTTTCTTATATATGCACATTTCCGTATACGTGCAATTTCAGTATATGGAAGTTGCGCATATACTGTAGATTCACATATATAAAATACATGCATATACGGAAAATATGCGAATATACAAAAGTTGCGCATATACGAAAGATATGTGAATATACTGAAGTTGCACATATACAAAAGATACATATATGCAAAAGTTATATATACTAAAGTTTCACATACATGGAGGTTATGTGTATATACGGAAGTTGCACATATACCTGGAAGATATGTGCATATAGAAAAATTTCACATATACAAAAGATATGTGCATATCTTCCGTATATGAACAATTTCCGTATATGCGCAATTTCTGTATATGGAATTTGTGCATATACGATGCATATACATAAACGACGTGCATATACATAAAATATGCGCAAATCTTCCGTATATGCACAATTTGCATATATGGAATTTGCGCATATACGATGCAGATACATAAACGACGTGCATATATAGAAGATATACACATATAAGAAAGTTATGGATATACAAAAGATATGCGCATATCTTCTGTATATGCACAATTTCCGTATATGCGAAATTTCCATAATTGCGCATATACAGAAATTTTGCATATATGGAAGATATGTGCATATCTTCCGTATATACATAACTTTCTTATATGTGCACATTCCTGTATACGTATAATTTTAGCATATAGAAGTTGCGCATATATTGTAGATTCACATATATAAAAAACATGCATATACGGAAGATATACGAATATACAGAAGTTGCGTATATACGGAAGATATGTGCATATACGAAAGTTTTGCATATACAAAAGATGCATATATACAAAAGTTATATATACTAAAGTTTCGCATACATGGAGGTTGTGTATATATGGAAGTTGTACATATACCTAGAAGATATGTGCATATAGAAAAATTTCGCATATACAAAAGATATGCGCATATCTTCCATATATGCACAATTTTCGTATATGAAAAATTTCCATATATGGAAGCTTCACATGTACGGTAGAGGCACACACATAAAAGATGTACATATATGGAAGATATGCATATATAAGAAAGTTACGCATATACGGAAGATATGCACATATTTTCTGTATATGCACAATTTTTGTATATGCGCAATTTTTTTATATGGAAGTTACGCATATACGGTAGATGCACATATATAAAAGATGTGCATACACGGAAGATATGCACATATAAGAAATTTACACATATACGGAA
This sequence comes from Pinus tabuliformis, assembly GCA_031772625.1. NCBI lineage: Eukaryota > Viridiplantae > Streptophyta > Pinopsida > Pinales > Pinaceae > Pinus > Pinus tabuliformis. The sequence continues at coordinate 457,401,909 of CM062819.1, read as the reverse complement.
GATATGCGAATATACGGAAGTTGCACATATACGGAAGATATGTGCATATACGGTAGATGCACATATACAATATACGGAAGTTGCGCATATACAAATGATATGCGCATATATTGCGTATATGCACAATTTTCAGATATGTGTAATTTCTGTGTATGGAATTTGCCCATATACGAAAGTTATGTATATACGGAAGATATGCGCGAATATCTTCCATATATCCCTAACTTTCTTATATGTGCATATCTTTCGTATATGCACGTCGTTTATGTATCTGCGTCGTATATGCGCAAATTCCATATACAGAAATTGCGCATATACAGAAATTATGTATAGATGGAAGATATGCGCATATCTTTCGTATATATATAATTTCTGTATATGCGCAATTTCTGTATATGGAATTTGCGCATATACGATGCAGATACATAAACGACGTGCATATACGGAAGATATGCACATATAAGAAAGTTAGGGATATACAGAAGATATGCGCATATCTTCCGTATATGCACAATTTCCGTATATGCGCAATTTCTGTATATGGAAATTGCGCATATACGGAAATTGTGCATATACGGAAGATATGTGCATATCTTCCGTATATACATAACTTTCTTATATGTGCACATTTCCGTATACATACAATTTCAATGTATGAAAGTTGTGCATATACTATAGATTCACATATATAAAATACATGTATATACGGAAGATATGTGAATATACAGAAGTTGCGCATATACGGAAGATATGTGCATATACAGAAGTTTTACATATATAAAAGATGCATAAATACTAAAGTTTCACATACATGAAGGTTATGTGTATATACGGAAGTTGCACATATACTTGGAAGATATGTGCATATAGAAAAATTTCACATATACAAAAGAGATGAGCATATCTTCTGTATATGCACAATTTCCGTATATGAAAAATTTCCATATATGGAAGCTGCACATGTACGGTAGATGCACATCCATAAAAAATGTACATATATAGAAGATATGCATATATAAGAAAGTTACGCATATACAGAAGATATGTATATGCACAATTTTCATATATGCACAATTTTTGTATATAGAAGTTGCACATATACGATAGATGCACATATATAAAAGACGTGCATACACGGAAGATATGCACATATAAAAAATTTACGCATATACAGAAGATATGCGAATATGCGGAAGTTGCGCATATACGGAAGATATGTGCATATACGGAATTTGCGCATATACGAAAAATATGTGCATATATTGCGTATATGCACAATTTCCGTACATGCGCAATTTTTGTATATGGAATTTGTGCATATACAAAATGTGGTTCATCATCAACTTAATTCATTATGGATCACAAAAGCTTGAATACAAAAACATATCAATAATATTAAATTTTCATAACAAATCATTTAAAAAGTATTACAATATTATTATTAAAACCATATAATAAATACCATTAAACAAACTTTATATTAAAATATTCCATATTAAAACAAAATATTTTGAAGTAATATGGTTATAACACCATAACGAACAAAATGAATGAACGGGGTATTTTTATAAGGTATGATATTAAAAATCACCATCATATTACAAACCGTCGAAGGTTATTAATATAAGGTTGGTTAAAAGATATGTTAACCAAACTCTGAAATTATGTTAACGCCAAAACCAAAAGATATACAAGTTGATTTTGGAAGAGGAGGGATCTGATCTCTGACCCCTCATTACCCATCCACCAGACTTAGCCGCTAGGCCAACAACCATAGGTTTGTTAATTTCGTCGGCGCCTAAGTACTTAACCCGTTTTCAATCCTTTGCACAAAAGGAGGGAAATGACCAAATGAAGAATGGAGTGGAATGGTGGGGCATGCGATAAACTGGTGGCAACATAGAGGGGTCTGCCTTGGGCATGGAAATTGAGGCAGGTTCCAAGAATATTCTCATGCAGATTTTTTAAGGGAGGTAAAATTTTACATAGTCAAAATGTTATCATGTTTATAGTCATTTTTCTCAGATTTTGGTAGGGAGAACAATGGTGAAGTCGGATTCACCATCTGAGCAGCATAATTTTTGGTGCCCAATAGAACAAAATGTTTGAAGAATCTTCAGATTCCCTTGGAGGTTGAAATTCGCTAGAGTCAGAATGCAACCAACTTTATACTCAAAAGTCTCAGAATTTCGCAAGTATCGTATTGACATAATCAGATTTGTGATATGAGCAACAGATCTCTAGCCATTGCATGCAACTGAATCTTTGGAGAATCATAGGGAATCTAAAAGATTCCCGAAGGCCCAGAATTTGACAATGTTAGAATTGGATGAATTGGTAGTCGATTTTACACTACTGAACGTCATAAATTCAGTGGTGTAGTCAGTTTTTGTAGCTCAACCTTTTCATATTTTGGCCATCTTCAAAAGTGAAGGTACATGAAGTAGTCATGTTATGTTTACATTCATTATTACTGAGATGATGTATTATTCTTGAGATCGTTGTTTGATATTATGTCAAGGGATCATTATTGCCACATTATGTGAGATGTCATTGGATTTTCATGCTATATATTGTTGTTGAGATCCCTGTGTAACTATGTTGAACGGATACTCATTGCCACATTTTGTGAGATCTTGTTAGCTTGTCATGTTGAGAGGAAGCCTTCTTGAGTGATAATTCCTGGAAGCGAAATGTCTCATGGAAAGACAAGCCACTCTTGTTTGAGGGCATATGACCTTGTTGTGACAAAGAGTCTGCCATGTACATCATCATCATTTCTAGCATTATATGAAGCATCCTCCACCATCTTGACACCAAGCTCGGAGACATGGTCCACATTGGGTGAACTCCGTTATCAAATGTCTCTTGTTTTGAGTTGCTGATTGTTGTCATGTTTCCTCTTGTTTAAGCATGCACATGTAGTTATTTTATTCTCTTTTAAATGTAATTCTAACAACATCACAGAAGTAAAAGGTCTTGGATAATTTTGGTACTTGAAGAGATCTGGATCAAGTTTTGTATCAGAGTGGTCTTCTCACTGATGTGAATTGCAAGTGTGAACGATTGAACGTACAACAATGGAGGATGACAAATAAATGTACAAGGCCTTGCTTAGGATGTCCCAAATGGTGGACATAATGTATGAGTCTTATGAGAAGAGAATAAAGGAAGAGGAGAAGCAGTGATTGGAGCTTCAGTTGCAAGCCATGAAAGAGGCCCTGGAAGAATTGAAGAACAACAACCAAAGTCTTCAAGTAAAGCATGCTAAATTAAGGAGGCTTCTACAAGAAGAGAAAGAAGAAAAGTAGAGACTGCATCTTCAGCTACAAGCCACCATAGAGGCTTTGGAGAAGTTGAATAACAATGAAGGCTTAGAGAAGCTCTCATCACCTATTTTAGAATCAACAGTTGAGGTAAACAATGTTGGCTTTTCTTTAGATTCATCTTCACATGATGTTATTTATGTTGGAAATTTGGAGATACCGATTACAAGAACTAGCATGAAGCTCCTTACCAAGATGGGATACAAAGGAGGAAGACTTGGTGTTAATGGCCAAGGCATGACTCAGCCATTGGAGGTCGTGAAAAGAACTCAATTCGCTGGTTTGGGATACACCGGGATACACCAGAGGAGAATGCTCAAAGGTGTCAGAAGCTTCCGAGACATTGTTGAAACCATAAAGGAAATAGAATGCTAGGAACACATCACCATCATCCCATGGCAGTGCACATTGCAGAGAAAGAGCTGAGGCAAGCTCTCATCACCATAATGGCACCAGCGACAGCCAGGAAAGGTATAACAAATCTTAGTATTCCAAATTTCATTTTGATTACAAGCATGTTGTTAATGACGAACGTAAATCATGGAATCGAAAAACATGTATTTTTTGTGGTTTACATAACCATGTGATTGTTGAGTGCTGAAAGAGAATGGCAACATGAAAGAGGATGAGGCATGAAAGGTATTCTCCACACCAAGGAAAGAAGCATGTTAAAGAGGCATGGAGGAGGAAGATTTATTGTAGTCATTGAAACAAAGGTTGTCATCAAAGATCCACATGTTGGAGGCTCCATCCATCGCAACGCCTTAAAGACAAAGCGCATGTGCATGAGCTAGTTGAAAAAGTTGTTCCACAAGCGAATCTGCCATAGGGAGATGACCCATTCACTTTGATAAATAGGAGATGGTTTTTCTAGATGTGTTAGCTTGTCATGGCTATATTTTTTTAAATGATTTTTTTCAATTTAGATTGTAAAAGTGATGATGTGTTTTCCATGACTTGTTAAAGCAACAATGATGTTTTGGCCTTGTATTGATAGTTGGGGTACTATTTCCATTTTGATGTAAACTTGACCACAGAGTATGTGTTATAAACTTGTGTAAAGTATGGGATGCTTGGGTCGTTATTGGTCATGAAAGTAAGCATGTAATTTGAAAAATATTTTACTACAGGTTTGCAGAAGACACAGGTGTTGGTTCACTACTTATGGCTCCGAAGAACAAAGGTGAAGGAGAAGGACGGGTGACTTGTTAGGACACTTTTGGTGCAGACAGTGTACAAATTAGTTGCAGATTATGTTCATGCTTTTGGAGGACCAAAATCTCCTAAGTGGGGAGGAATGATCTAGGTAGCTCCAGAGACACTTAGAAGTCCAAGAGGGCTCAGAATAGCTCAAAATTCAAAGTGGTCAAATTTCTCTCGAACTAGGACCAGATCGATTTGCTAGTCGCCCTGATTCCAATAGTGTGGACGACACTCAAATTTGAGTCCGTATGACCAACTTAAGACTCTTCAAAGATTGACAAGACATGGAAAAAGTGGGGTCCACAGGGTGCCACATGGCATCCTCGTCAGTAGGTGGGACCCACTATGTTTATGTGGCGATTGAATGGCCACTAAACCATCGACACATGGTGCACTAACATTTTCTCCTAGCATTGCATAAAAAGACAAAAAAATATACACATATCAATAATATTAAATTCTTGTAACAAATCATTTAAAAAGTATTAAAATATGTTTATTAAAACCATATAACAAATATCATTAAACAAACTTTATATTAAAATATTCCATATTAAGACAAAATATGTTGAAGTAATATGGTTATAACACCATAAAGGACAAAACGAATGAATGGGTTATATTTTTATAAGGTATGGTATTAAAAATCACCATCATATTACAAACCGTCGAAGGCTATTAATATAAGGTTGGTTAAAAGATATGTTAACCAAACTCTAAAATTATTTTAACGCCAAAACCAAAAGATATATAGGTTGATTTTTGAAGAGGCGGGATCTAATCCTTCGACCCTTTGTTACCCATATTCTAGACTTAGCCGCTAGGCCAATGGCCATGGCTTTGTTAAGTTTTTCGGCGCCTAAGTATTTAACCCCTTGCCAATCCTTAGCACGTAAAGGAGGGAAGCGTCCGAATGACAAACGAAGCAGACCAGTGGGGCACACGAGCAACATGTCGCAATGTAGAGGGATTCACCCTAGGCATGAAAATCGAAGCAAGTTCCAAGAATATTCTCATGCAAATTTTTTAAGGAATCTTGGATATTCCTTGGGAGGTAAAACTTTAGATTGTCAAAATGTTATCATGTTTATAGTCATTTTTCTCAGATTTTCATAGGGAACACGATGTTGAAGTCGGATTCGTCATCTGAGCAGCATAATTTCAGGCACTTAGCACAATATAATCTTTGAAGAATCTTCAGGAATCTTTAGATTCCCTTGAGGCTGGAATTCGCCATAGTGAGAATGCAGCCAACTGTATACTCAAAAGTCTTAGAATTTAACAAGGATCATGATGACATGATCAGATTTGTGATCTGAGTAGCAGATCTCCAGTCAGCCCATGCAACAGAATCTTTGGAGAATCATGGGGAATCTAAAAGATTCCCAAAGGCCCATAATTTGACAGTGTTAGAATTGGACGAATTGGTAATCAATTTTACACTACTTAATGCCATAAATTTAGCGGTCAGTCAGTTTTTGCAACTGAACCTTTTCATTTTTTTTGGCCATCTTTAGAAGTGAAGGTACATGAAGCAGTCATGTTATGTTTCCTTTCATTATTGTTGAGATGATGTATTATTTTTGAGATCCCTATTTGATACTATGTGGAGGGATCATTATTTCCACATTATGTGAGATGTCATTAGATTTTCATGCTATGTATTGTTGTTAAGGTCTCTGTGTAACTATGTTGAAGGGATACTCATTGCCACATTTTGTGAGATCTTGTTAGTTTGTCATGCTAAGAGGAAGCCTTCTTGAGTGAGAATTCTTGGAAGTGGAACGTCTCGTGGAGAGACAAGCCACTCTTGTTTGGGGGCATATGACCTTGTTGTGACAAAGAGTCTTCCATGTACATCATCATCATTTCCATCATTATATGAAGTGACCTCCACCATCTTGACACCGAGCTCGGAGACATAACCCACACTGGGCGAACTCCGTTATCAAATGTCTCGTGTTTTGAATTGTTGATTTTCGTCATGTTTCCTCTTGTTTAAGCATGCACATGTGGTTCTTTTATGCCCTTTTAAATGTAATTCTAACAACATCACAAAAGTTAAAGATCCTGGATAATTCTCATAGTTGAAGAGATTCAGATCAATTAATTTCCATTCCTTCATTTATCTGCTTTACTTCCTAAGGAAGTTTACACCAACACTAAATATTACTCCATTTTCCTACCAGTCTGCAACTGCTGAATGTAAAAAAAAAACTTAAAACCTTTACCAATCACTTTCAGCTTATAAACACTAGCAAGATATAAATTTTATAATTTATTGACACAGTTTCAACCTTAACTTTAGTAAGTACTCATCCATGCAAAAGTATAGGTTAAAGACCAATCCTAGATACTTATTTATTCTTTGAAATTTCGTCGAATTGAACAAGGTGAGACTTTCTCCACCCAACTGTAAGAAGGGAAATAATGTCTTCTTCTACCCCCGAGCTTCCGCTCCAGAACAGTAGGCAACAGTTCTAGTTATTCTTGAATCAAGCTATAGACCTCAAGACTACAATCCATTCCTCCAGCCTTTGATTCATTTTCGTAATGAGGTGATCAACTAGATCAAGTTGATCTCTGGACTCTCCTTCTGTTACTTCACTTCCACTTCTTTTCCAAAATATACTGGACCCCTTTCTTTCCAGCCAGATCTCCTTTTATCTTGAGGAAAGAAAGGTATAACTATTTTAATTGTTCCTAACTGCATGGAGGTTGGAATTCATTTCCGGTCTCCCTTCTTGAATTCTGAAATTTCATAATATATATATAAAGAAAAACAATATTATTACCATTTTAATTATTCATCCAAAATGTCATTAGACTTTCAGAGTCTCGTTTACCAACAAAATAAAATAGTTTTGACTGCTATCTGAAAGGTGTTACAATCACTTCACAATTTCTCTAAAAGCCTACTTATGGCACATAATACCCTTATTCATCCACTATTTCAACGTAAAATAAAACCACTCCAATTACTAATGGTTACTAACCACCAAACTTAATGCATGTCCTTGTCCCATAATCAACAATTATTTTTTCTATTTCATATATCAATTCACAATTTCTCTAAAAGGATTCACGATTTCTCTGAAAGCCTACTTATGGCACGGGATAGGATTATTCACCTACTGTTTGAACGTAAAATAAAACCACTCGAAGACTTATATCTAAGAATATTTTAAAGAATTGTTTGGATAACACCTTCTTAATGATGACACATATTTAAAGAAGAAGAAGAAGAAATTACTTTAACATCCACCATGATAGAGATAGCCTATGGGACAAATTGCATCTCCATTTTTAAATAATAAGAAGAAGAAATTACTTGAAGACTTATATCTAAGAATATTTTTAAGAAATGTTTGGCTAACACCTTCTTAATGATGACACATATTTAAAGAAGAAGAAGAAGAAATTACTTGAATGACGACACATATTTAAAAAAGAAGAAGAAATTAATTTAACATCCACTAGGCTAAAGATAGCCTATGGGACAAATTGCTTCTCCATTTTTAAAGAATAAGAAGAAGAAATTACTCTAACGTCCACGAGGCTAAGGATAGCCTATGGGACAAATTGCTTCTCAATTACCTTTTTCCCATAAAACTTCACAATGGGACAAATTACTTCTCCATTTGGTTCTTGTATTCCACCTTTTTCCCTTAAAACCTCACAATAATTTCATATAGGGTTATAGAAATAAGTGGAAAAAGCAATTTGATGTGTTTTTAAAGGCCTTGTCTACAAAGGCTACAATTTTTCCTGGACCGCTAAATTTTCATCGGAATCTCGTGATTTTTTTTTCAAGAAATTCAATTATGAGAGTGTTTGAATTGTTTTTTATGGTGAAAATGAATTTAGCACCATCAAAAACCCCTTGGGCATAATAAAATCTAGCTTGACAGATGTAACAAGGATTTCTTACAACTTTTGCTAATTTTTTCAAAATCCTTCAAAAATATCCATTATTTTCAAGGCAAAATTGTAACCTCTTTAGACTACCCCGTCTTTAAATTTAGTAGTAAAAAAACTCAGAGATTTGAGAAAATTTTTCAATATTTTTTAAAAATATATATAAAGAGAAATATCTGATAATATAGAATAAAAACGAGAACATTTCCTAGTAATATCATGTTAATTTTTTGAAATATTGATATGAGTAAAGGATATTTTTATTAAACACATTTTTTTATTTTTTATTAAAATTTAGAAAACAATTTTATATTTAATATTTTTTTAAATATTAAAATAATAACGATATAATTTTACAAAATTTTCAAACAAATAATACATTTAGATTCAACCTGCAGTGAAACCACGTCTATTCGCAATGGGAAACAAAACTAACATTTTTATTAAATACATTTTATTTTTTTAATGTCATACTTAAAAAGATAGGTTAATTATAAGTATATCTTTATTTTTTATTTTATTTTAATAGGTATTAAGTCGTAATAATATTTTCTTATGGTAAAAAAATTTATAATTTGTATTTATAATGTTTAAGATATTTTTTAGTTTTACATAATATTTTTAAGAAATATAATTTTCCTATTTTACAAAATTTTGTTTTTATGGAAATGATATAAACCGTCTAGATCAAATTTCTTTTCACTTTAAAAAGAAGTTTCAACATATTTGATCTATCAAATCTCTTTTCACTTTAAAAAGAGGTTTTCATCTCAACATATTGGTGCTTAGCATATTCGAAATTAGCATATTCGGTGTTAAAACGGATCTAGGCTTATTTTATTTTTTAATTTAATTTAATTTTTATTTTATTTTGACCAAATCAAAATGATTACAAGACATTACAAAATAACTATATACTTGGTTGGAGGGTGACTTTCTAGTCAATTAAATTTGAACCTCTTATTATTTTTTAATTGAGCCCACAATTTAAAAAATGTCATAAAATAAATTATTTGTAAATATTTTGATTTTGAAGTGCGTTATGGTTTTTGGGAAAGTGGTATTGATAAATCATGGTATTGGCCCATAGTATTGTAACAAATCCTATTTACAAGTTAATAATATTCATAGTAAAACGCAGTGAATATGCATGGTTAAGAATCTTGTCATATTGTATGTTTATTAAAAGTATTAAGATTTAACTTAAAATAAAATATTCTAGTTTTTTTTAAATGAGATATGGTTTTTGGGTATGTGGTAATGATAAGCCATGGTATTGGCCCATGCTGTTGTAAGAAAGCCTATTTAGAAGTTAATAATGTCCATGGTAAAATAAGGTCAAATGAGGGTGAATATTCAAGGTTAAAAATTTTGTTATATTGTAAATATTATTTTTTTATGTGCTTATTAATTAAAATTATGTTATGGAATTTGTATTTTAAGTCATATGGTAAAATGGATGTAAATGTATGATTACTAGTTATATTGTAAGAAAGTTTATTTAGAAGTTAATAATGTCCATGGTAAAATAAAGTAAAATGAGGATGAATATTCAAGGTTAAGAATTTTGTTATATTGTAAATATTAATTTTTTATGTGCTTATTAATTAAAATTATGTTATGGAATATGTATTTTAAGTCATATGGTAAACTGAATGTAAATATTTGATTACTAGTTATATGCTATATATTTTAATGTAACATGTATAGTATAATTTCTTTTATCTAAAATATTATTTATAATTTATTAATGAAAACAAAATTATAATAAAAAAACTAATTTAAAAATATTTACTAAACTATAAATTAATTAAAAGATTCTTATTAACTTTTATTAAATATTAGTAATATTTAAATTACTTTTATAAATCTTATAATATATAAGCATCAAAAACATTAAATTATATGTAAACTTAGTAAATTTTCTTGAAAAAGAAAACATGTTTCACCAAAAGTTATATAATATCATTACTTCATCCATATATATTAAGGTTGTATATATATTTATTTGTTTTAGAACACTTAATATATTTCATGGTAAGTTGATATACAACTCAGATTGTTATAACAATTTATTATTCACATATTTTCATAATTTTTTTTTAAGATCAGAGATAAAGAAATTGAAGTTGTCATAAAAATCTAAAAAATTGTGAAATAGTTATTAAAATTATCTCACTGATGTCATTTTTTTTTTTCAAAAATTTGATAATAAATAATGATAATTGCAAAACATAAATTATATAATGGTATTAAATTTTCTTAAGAAAAGAAAGAGCTAGTTACTCAAAAATTCACGATGAAGCCAGTTTTCCTTTTTATTCCACAATTGAGAATATCTCTTTGTAATTTCTTCCTACAATAAACATTGCCACCATTTTAACAACAATGTTTTCTCTACTTTCTATATTTGTTATTGGACAACCATAAACACTTAATTTTTGAAGTGTCTTCACACCCATAACTCTTTGGTAATTATTTAATATTGTACATGCCATTATAGTAAATATTCTAAGTGAAGCCATTACACCTTCTTAGATCATAGGCAACTCATCTGATGTAGGTAGCTAAACAAGAGAAAATGTTTCCAAGAAAGAAAATACTCTTTTGTAACTAAATTTGAAAATACTCTTTTGTAACTAAATTTTATTAGAAACTTACTTTAGAATAGTAAATAATCTTTAATTACTTCAAACTCTTGAGTTTAGGTAAATATGGAAATTCTTCTAAGAAAATAACAACCAACGAATTTAAAATAGCCCAAATATTTGAAAGTCATAAAAGTTATAATTCATTTTAACTAAGAGAAAGCATTCTAATAATACTAGTCTTCTTGAAAGCATTCTAATAATACTAGTCTTCTTGATTTTCACATGTTTCTTATGTTGTTGGGTAGAATTTCCATCTTTTGAGAGACAATGTGGAGGAGTTCATTGGGGTCCGTCCCTAATAATTCCCCATTATTTTGGGAGTAGTCTAGCTAGGCAGAAGAATGGCCCGGTTTCTGGCGCCGCGCCGGAAAAACCTCCGGCTCCGGCCGTCGCCAATTCTTCCGCCCAGCTCCGCCACCGTCCTCCAGCTCCGCCCACCGCCGCCGCGAGCTCCGCCCACCTGGATTCCGTGAACTTCCACAGATTAACCAAACAGGAATCGATGGCGCAATGGTAGCGCGTCTGACTCCAGCTCTGAATGTTGCATGTTCGATTCACGGCGGGTTCATTTTTGCGAGTTCGTTTGTTTTTCGATGAGGGATTGCAGACAGGACAACCAGAGCCAATGATCAGCTGGTCGACTATACGCCACAAGGTTGCTAGCATGTTTTGCAGTCACAAGTCACGCAGTGGTTGCTTCAACTCTCAACTTAATGAACCATGGACGAACCCATCTGGCTTTCCATAGGTAGCACACTGGCTCTCACGATTCACACTGCAAATTTGCGCACGCAACTGGACAATGTTTGTAATCGCCATGACCAAGTATGAGTTTACAGAAAAATTTAGTAAATATTGCTTGGTGAACTGCAGTTGCCGATGGCGCCACACTCACAGTGAAGAACCAGTGCCCATACACTGTCTGGGCAGCTGCAAATCCTGGCGGCGGTCAAGCATTGGGGCAGGGCCAAACGTGGACTTTCAACGTTGCCGCAGGAACAACGCAAGCCAGAATCTGGGGTCGTACCGGCTGGCGTATAGTCGACCAGCTGATCATTGGCTCTGGTTGTCCTGTCTGCAATCCCTCATCGGAAAATAAACGAACTCGCAAAAATGAACCCGCCGTGAATCGAACACGCAACCTTCGGAGCTGGAGTCAGACGCGCTACCATTGCGCCATCGATTCCTGTTTGGTTAATCTGTGAAAGTTCACGGAATCCAGGTGGGCGGAGCTCGCGGCGGCGGTGGGCGGAGCTCGAGGACGGTGGCGGAGCTGGGCGGAAGAATTGGCGACGGCCGGAGCCGGAGGTTTTTCCGGCACGGCGCCGGAAACCGGGCCATTCTTCTGCCTAGCTAGACTACTCCATTATTTTGTGGTTGTAATTTTTTAAGTTGTGATAAACTTGTCAAATGTGTTGTGATAGAAGCTGGTTTTTTCCATCTTGTATGTTCCTTATCTTTGTTCCAAACAGCCTTGCTGTCCATTCTGCTCTCGACTATGCAATTTTTTTTCCATATAATGTTTTATTTGATGCTTTTCCATGATATCAGTATCTATTTTAGTTTGACCATATCTATTTTTTTAAATGGTTTGGAATATGAAAATATCCTATAACATTTTCTTTTACTTTGAACATATATTTCTTTGCCATTTGGAAATTTTCAAACATAGAATTCTATTTTGTTTCCACTGTATTACTTTCTTTCACTTTTTAAGATAAGAAAATTATTTTACTTTTGACTTTTCTACACATGCAAATTATTTTAATTTCACAGTAAACCTTTCTTCTTACTTTTTCGGAAAATGAAAACTTTCTTTCCATACTTCTTTGGAATATGTATTTTTTTGCCGGGCTTTATTTTACCATGATTATATATTTATTTACTTTTAATTTTTTTAGTTATAACTATATATAATAAAAATGATTACTATTCAAATAATTATTATTTAACAAAACTTGTATCATTTCTATTTTTATCTGAAATAATCAATTTAGAAAAATCGTTTCTTTTCAATTTAGGTATAAAAAATATTATTTATAGTTCTAATTGTCTTTAATAAAATTATATATTTAATTTTAATTTAACACTTTAAACCAAATATTTTTCTCTTATTTATTCATTTATTATAATATTTTTTTAATTATTTATAATAATAACTTACTATTACATTTTAAAACATATATATGGAAATACTTGTATAGTTCTTTTAAATGTGAACCCTGATTTTAGAGCTACTTTCCCTAATTCATTTTTAATTTTCAGTTTTCCTTTTCTCAGAAGTGGGGTTTATCCTTTTTTGCATTGTACTAAATGACCAATGTTATAGATCAGATTTGTTGATTGGAATATTTATTGATTAATTTATTTTAAAATATTAATATTATAAATATAATTATTATATAAAAAAATTATTTGATATTGAAATAATTCCATGGAGTTTTACTTTATCCCTTGTTAAATTTAAATAATGAACATAGTGTTCACTTGAAGTTTTGGAGCTTCTTTAGAGAGGGTATCAATTGATGTGTAAAATTGAGTGCACTAGAAAGAGTTCAAGGCTTTCTGTCACATCTCTTGACACCTATCTACGCTCAGTAAAAAAAAATTATACTTTAAAACACCACTTTAACTACTATTATTAAATTTTCACCCATTCATAAGGTTCATGGCAAAGATAATAAACCAGTGATTATACGTATCATTCGAGTGTAATAACTTTTTGCGTACCTTTGGGATTATGAAGGTTCATATGGTAATGGTTACATAATTAAAACGCCGGGACTGTCGATCGCAGGCAATCAACATCGCAATTCTGTTGAATAGTGATAGTCCATTCTTCCTCGCTGATCCATTCTCGGTGGCGATTGCCGCGACATCGATCTATCATCGTCACTCTCGGAACCAGATTCAGCTGGCAGAACAGAGAGAGGTCCGGCTATAATTAAGCATTCACCCATGATTGATTTATGGCTACAAACACAGGTTTCAGTTTCAGAAGAACACTAGTAGAGGGCAACCAATATTTCCGACCCCATTAATACATCGGTACAAGTTCAAATTTCGAATTTGGGCGGGGCGGGTCTTGTGTTTAGTATGAGGCCATTTCAAATTTCGAATTTGGGCCGGGAGGATCTTGTGTTTCGTATGAAGCCATTTCATGGCTATCAATATCAGAGGAATGGATGGGCCTATCTTACGCATGCTTCCGTGTTTCATGACCATCAATACAAACAGCCAGATGGATGGATGATCATATCATAAACATCTCCATAACTATTAACCAGAAAGTGTTCGACTGAAAATTAAGTATATCGATTGATTAGTAAATAGATGTCAGAGTTCCCATGTACCAATGTACTTAGAAGGTGCATTAATAGATCTATAGAGGTGGAAATAGGGCTCGCCGAGTAACATGCATGCTCAACTCGTCACATCTCAGATGCGCGTCCAGATGCATAGCATGGTATGGTTTTATGTATTGTACATGGCGGTTATCCATGGTATGGTTTTACCAGAAAGCGTTTGTCCAGAAATATTCAGATGTATCAGCGTGATTGTACTACCCTCTATGCCCATGGAATGACAGTAATGTAAGGGAGCATTTATGGATCAATAAAGGTGGAAATAGCTCTGGCCCATGTTACTCCATGTTAACCGAACAATTCAAATTCAAATCCGAAATTTGAACCGTTAAACCCGCCCCGCCCAAATTCGAAATTTGAACCTGTGAACCCGCCCCGCCCAAATTCAAAACTTGAACATCGATAATTGCTATATCTCGCAGTTCAAGTCGTCTGGCATCATGGTTCAGGGCGGGCACGAGACATATATCCGGAATTCCTTCCTGGGGCAGCGCATTACCACCGACGGAATTCCTTCCTGGGGCAGTGCATTACCACCTGCGGAAGCCCCGACGAGAAGAAATTCAGCCGCGTGGGCACAGGCCTCATGGGCAACGACAACGCTGTAACGGACGTTGTCATCTTTTCGGCTGCTGTGGGGATTGCAGTGACAGGTCAAGCCAATATCCTCATAGGAGTTCACTGTTATAACAAGGCCACGAGCTTCGGAGGAGTTGGAATCAAACTAAAGCTCGGTGGATTGACTCAAACTAGGACCATCGGTTGTTATTTGGATTATACCGACATTGTTGCAGAGGATCCTGTGCAGCTTGATATTACCAATAGTTTATTTATTGGGGATGCCAACGTGGTGCTGAAATCAACCCTTGCCAAGCACGCCAATATTCTTAGCCTCCGCATATTCCATAACCAAATATTCAGGAAATGAAAAGGCTTCCTGTTGTCCCACTATAAAAGGTTTGTCGATAAGCTTCATCTCTGCACAGCCGGTTAGAGCAGGACCGCCATGGGAACTGCTTGGAGAACGAAGGTTGTGCTTCTAATGTTTCCTTAATTTGCTGAAGTTCCTCTTGGAGGTTTTGAGTTTGTTTCTCTAATAACCCTGGAAGTTGGGCAAACTCAACCAAAGGAGACAATTTGAGATGCTCTTTGATGTGTAAAATCAAATCATAGATCTTCCTGCTGGTTTGATAAAGTTACACATGATTGGTATTGTGCAACGTCATCAAATCATAGATCTTCATGCTGGTTTTATAACATTACACATGATTGGTATTGTGCTATGATGCTTATTGGAGAAGGGCATCCAAATATTTAAGCCATATACTCACAGCGGAACCCTTATCATTCTTGTTCTTCTTTATTGTATGGCGGTCTCTCTAGATCTGCTTAACAAAACGCTTTATTTTCATTACGACATATTTTAGAGGCACCAATTCTTTCAACGAACTGCAATGTCTATGCGATCCACGATTCGTTGGATTACTTTGTCGATACCCACACCAATAAAGTTAAGAATCTTTTTAATTTGAAATTAGCATCTAGCAGTGGGCACATTTAGTTTTGTTTTTTCTTCTTTTTAAAATCATTTTGATCATGAGCGTGAGAGATATTGATTTAGAAAAGTTATTAAATTTATAAATTAGGAGTAATATTTACAACGAGATTTATATATAAATTAAATTTGAGTAGGAAGTAGTTGTAGATAAAGACGTCCTCGTTGCCCAGAGCAAGCAATTGCAAACACTGTTTAGAGCCAATTCCCATTGCCTTTGTGGAGGCTTTGGAAAATAACGTGTAACGCACAAATCACAAAGCAGATCAAGTCAGTAATTATTTATATTATTTTGGTCTTTCAAGGAATAACACTGCAAATTTTCTATGTATTTTCTGATTCTTTGGTTTCACGTTTGGAATAGGAGCCAACAAATTTAAATTCTAAAAAACTTTCAATTTTAATTTTGAATTCACCTTTAATTTCATTGAATTTTAAAATTTAAAGCTTTCATATGGTTTCACGTTTGGAATGAATAATAGAGGGAGAATTGAATTTCTGAAAGCTTTCAGTCTTAATTGATGAGGGAGAATGTTAAGAAGATTTCTAATTTGAAATGAGCATCTTCTAACCTCATGAAAAAGAGTGTACACATCTTGTTTCGTTCTTCTACGTCATTTTAATCCGTAGCGTGAGGAAGATCGTTCCGTTTAAAAATTAGGGATAGCCCGAGGGTCAAGTTAATGTATACAATGATTATTACATATATTCTAAATTAGAAAAAGAAAAGGGTAGACACATTTGCAAGTCATTTCCAAGTTGTGATTTCTGATTTGAAGTCTACAATGATTATTAATATATATTCTGATTTAGAAAAAACAAAGTGTCAACACATTTTAAGTCATTTCCAATTTGTGATTTTTGAAAAATTATTCTCTGCCCATCCTTTTGCCTTTCTCATTTAAAATGGAATTCTAATATACATTAAAATGGAATTCTAATATACAAAGGGATTTAATGCAACAGATTTGGAAAAGTTATTCCATTTTCTTGTTAAATGAAATTTCTGGCCATGTTATTCCTTTCTTTTTTTCAAATAAAAGCATGGTATAAAATTAAGTTATTCTATTTTCTTGTTAAATGAAATTTCTGGCCATGTTTTTCCTTCTTCTTTTTTCAAATAATAACATGGTATAAAATTATATTGAGGTTAAGAGTTATTTAGTTATTTTTATTTTTAATTACATTTAATATAAAGAATTAAAATTAATGTAAAAATTTATTTAATGTTTTTTATTTATTTTTAAATAATGAGCATAGTTTAAAATTGTATTTAGATTAATGAGATATTTAGTTATTTTTAATTATGTTCAAAATAAAGAATAAGGAATGATAATTAATGGATATATTTCAAGAATACCTATAATAATTATGTTATATCTTTTAATATTTTATTAGAAATAAATATTCAATTGGGATTATCTTACATGCTTCACTAGAACTATTATTATTGTTATTTCGATGAATATTGTTGTAATGACTTGATTTTGAAAAAGAACCCTTGAGCTAATATAGTTGTGGATTATTTCTTGGAAGCTCATAGACAAACAATTTCTACTCTCTTTTTTTAATGTCTTATTATAAATAATCAATAAATAATTTACTTAGTATTTAAGGCAACTGAGTTATGAATTAAAGTAAGTAAAGGTGTAGATTTAATTATATTAGATATGGACACCTCTTTCTTACACACACGCCTGCGCGCGCGCACACACACACACACACACACACATATATATATCATTTTCTTTCTTTTTTCTTTTTTCTTTTTTAATTGAGAAATGCATTTATTTTGACAAATGGAATGGTTATGTTTATTATATTTCTTTATAATTTTTATTATTATATAAATTATGAATTAAAATAAATGTAATGATAATGTTTTTAGAAAATTTATAATATTATATTTTGTAAAATCGGATGGATTTTATATTTTACATCTAAATTAATAAAATTTCATGGTATGTTGTTTCACATATTAAATGTTTTTCATATTTTTTATATTTTAAAATATCTATAAAACAAATCTATATTAAATATGGAAGGTAGAAAATTGTATACATATATATTAATTCTTCCATAATTATATGGATTTTGAATTCTTTTTAAATGATGTTTTTTAAGAAAAAAGTATAAGATAATTTATTTGTATTGTTGCAATATTTCCATTTAAATGAGGAATAAATACGTAAAAATTGTGGACAAGGAATACAATTGTGAGGTTAATTTCACAAAGAAAATTGATTGTTTTTTATTTTTAAAATAATAAAATTAGAAAAAACCAAACCTTATATGTAAAGAATTGGTGCAACATTTAAAACCATTAACATAATGAATATTTATATCTTTTACCATGTAGAGCTCACTATGAAGTAAGTCAAAATATAATCTCTCAAGGTAACTATCTAGTAGCTCAAAACATAATTATAATTTTTCGTTAAATTTATAAGAGAAACATTCATCATTGGATTTTTACATTAATAATTTTATGGCAAGAAAAATAAAATATAAATTAACATCTCTTTTACAAATTACAAATTTGTTATTTATATAAACACATATATGTATGCTTGCAATTTCACCAATTATGAATATTTGTAACATGTTGTATTAGTTTGTCTAGACAAAACATATTGAAGAAAAACATGTTGATTATGTTTTATACATTCATAACATTAAAGGGGCCAACCTCCAAGCCCGCCTAGACCCCAACCTCTAACATCAAGGTGGGACTGGTGCCAAGGAGAATAGAGGGATTAGAATACCATTAAGAAATTTGTTATTGTTGATTGGGAGAGCTGCCTAGGCATCGTTGTTGAAGGACCAGAGTTTTAAGGCACCTCCTGGTGATTCAACAACAACAACTTAAAATTTCAATTTTACTAATTTCTAAAAGACGAGACAAAATAAACCAAAAAAAACCACATTGTTAATCTACCCACTTTGAAACAAAGTAAAAAAAAATGATTAACCATTATAGTCATAAACAAGTATAAATTTGATATGACTTTTTATTAGATTAACATATTTTAATATATATTTTTTCAAACAATTGCCCAAAGTTTGATTGTTTTTTTTATAATTTAAATTTAACAAAAATAGTAATGTATTTTAGAATAGATAAATAAATTTATAATTAAAATAAAATAAATAATTTATATTGATTTTTTTTTCCAAAGAAAGAGAGCGCGTAATTTCCATTAATTCAGAATTGCAGAAAATTACATGTTGTAGATGCAGTAGCATATGCTGTAGTGTGGGTATACCACTTACAAAAACCAATACTTCAGGGAAGTATGCAGATAGGCCCTCAAACAGGGCAACCAGAAAGAGGGTATGTAAACCCCAACAGGAGTGAACCCCTACCCTTACAAGCTAATAAAAACAGAAAATAAAAACAGTAAATACGATAGCTCCTTCGAATGGCAATACAGGAGTAAACCCTTGCCCAACGAAGCTAAAATAAACAAATATATACAATGGCTCCTGTGGAGAGCGCAGTAGTTCGAAAAGCCGCTAAGAAGAGGCACGAAATGGAAGGGAGCAGCCAGGATAGCCACACCCCCCACCCCCTCAACTCTCCATCTGTGACTGAGGAAGGTACCGCCCAAATATCCAAAGAAACCATAAGAAAAAACCCACCAGAAACAGCCATTGAAGAGACGGTACGAATCGGTGCAGAGATAGACTCCACACCACAGATCCCTCAACGCAACCAATGACTGCCGAGGTAAGCCAGCAAAAAACCAAAAAAAGAAACCCACACCTCAGCAAGGGAACCCATCAGGGCTCAACCAGAGCAGAGGCGTTTCGGGTCTGGGGGCAGAGGCGGCTAGGGCAGCCACCTCGCCCCCACGAGGCCTAACTAAGCCCCCGCCTCCTCACCACGGCTCAGTACAAACTGGGACGGACCACCAAAACAGAGCCGGAGTTGAGCCGAAATCCGCCGGAAACCAGAAGAGGTAGGTCGCACTCCGCTGCCTCCCCAAACAGAGCACAAGGCGGCGGAACTCTGTCAATGAAAAAAGCTGAGCAGGCACGCCAAAACTGGGACGACAGACGAAGATAATATATCAGAGCCTCGCAGAGGAAAACACGCCGCAAGGGAAGAGGGCCGCCGGTGAGAAGGGAAACAGAGGCCGAAGACGAAACCGCACCACCGGCAACCGGATCCGATGAACAGCAAACCCCACCCGACGAAGCAACCCCCGGCACAGAATTATCCGCACGACGGGATGGAGCACCAAGGAAAGGTGGAAGGGCGGTCCGAAAGCCTCACCAGAGGCAGGCCCTGCCGCCGCAGGCGCGAAAACAGCAGCTCAGAGCCGAGTAAACCCTAGCAGCAGCCGCGGACCCCCATAGGCTCTCTATACTCATTTCCAATTTATATTGATTTAATAATTCAAGTTTATTATTTTCATTATTTTTTTACAAATTTGGAAAGAAAAAATATACCAAACAAAAATGCAGAACATTTAGATATCCTTATTTTCTTTTAACTCAATATAAAACTATGATAAAAATGTTATGGATTGTCTTTAAATTTAGTGTTTGATATATTTTCACTTTTATATTTTATCATAATGGATTATTTTTTTATTTTTTTAAAGAACGACTTGGGGTGTTATATTATAAGAGATTTGGTTTGCACACCAGAACTTGTTACATCCATTTCTTCATGTACATCTTTTAATGTCCAAGATTTCCAAATAAATCTTTTTATTTTCCCTCCTCTCCAACACACTATTCTATATAAACTACTATATGTATACACTAACCAAAAAACTCCTAAGAATTCTATGTATCTGCAATACATAAATTAATTGTTATTTTGGTTTTATTTTGCTTTGACTTCTTGTTTTTCTTGGTGAGACATATTTCCCTTTCCTCCCAATTTGTATTTATCCTGTTTTTTTTTTATGATTTTGGCTAAACATTTTGGCTATGGTTCTTGAAATATTCTTCATTTCTGTGGTCTACCCAATCGTCCTGTGATAGTCCATTTTCCACAGGATTTCACTGCTCTTCCTCTTTTCCTAAGTTTGGAGAATCCTCTTGCATTTCTTTGCACTAGGAATTGAAAGACATAGAAAATAAATCTGAAGAAGGCACTGTCAAAGCAAAAGCAATGGGGATTAATTAGGACTCTCATATCTGATCTAGACAAAGATTAACCAACTAGGGTCAAGCCCTAGCTCTCTTGAGGGTTTTTATATGTCAACAAATCATAATGGAATTTTCTAACTATTAGATTTTTTGTGATTTTTATTGAAATTTGGTCCATTTTTTTGTCCAATATTCATTTTTGTTGTTTAAATTAGGTTTTTGACTATATATGAATTCAGTTCCCCTGAAAAACCTCCGAGCCAATTCACCATTCAAACTTGTGATTCTACCAAATCCCTACCAGATTCTGGATAATTTTGTAAAAAAAACGCTAAAAAATCTTTAAAAAAATCTAACAAATAACCTACCGCCACTCCTAATAAATAAAACCAAAAATAATTAATTTGAGAGTATAATGAAATCCCAATTGGTTCATTATAGGACGGGTGCACAGAGTTGGGCAACGTGGTTAGGAACAAAATTTCACACAACTTATTTTTGTTGTATTGAAAATAACAGGCGTTTATGTTTTTAAATAACATTTTCCATTTGCTTTTGATTGGGTAATGAAAGTGATCGTAGTATTAGCTCTGCCATTGTCAATGTGGTGAGCATGCCTTCATTAATTTTCTCATTTATGGGGGAGGTTCTATTCATATCTTTTATTTCCATCCGTTTGAAATGAATTTGTTCTTTCTAAATTTTCACTCACACCATTGCAGTTCGAACTTCGAATGACGAATATAGGAAACCCAGCCTGAAAAAAACATATATCCACCTCACCAGGCCCCATAGCATATTTATAGAAATATTTCAAGTATTTATTGAGGTTGAATTTGAAATGGTCGAGTGGCATTTTTATTTTTCATTTTTTGTAACTATTTATGGAGTTGTCTTTAGTGAGGTGAAATCATAATTTGTGTT
This sequence comes from Pinus tabuliformis, assembly GCA_031772625.1. Taxonomy (NCBI): domain Eukaryota; kingdom Viridiplantae; phylum Streptophyta; class Pinopsida; order Pinales; family Pinaceae; genus Pinus; species Pinus tabuliformis. The sequence goes on along the minus strand of CM062819.1, from coordinate 457,379,861 downwards.
ATTTAAACTGGTTTTCTAACTGTATATATGGATTCAACACCCTGAAAAACCCCTAGGGCACTTGGATTATGTAGGAGTTACCCATCAAACTTGTGATTTCAAAACATTCTTTCTGGATTTTAGAGAAATTAAACCCGAAAAACCCATCGAAAAAACTTCCAAAAAATCGCACTAAAGACAGCTGGATTATTTATAATCAGCAAACTTTTAGTACATCCATAATTTAATGCGATTTACTTTTATTCATTTCTGCAGTTAATGTTTTCAATTTTTTCATCCCATGGAATGTAAAAAATAAAAATATATTTACAATTTGGAATACGCGTTAAAAATATGAAACATAAAAATTCCAATTGCTTGCCAAAAAAAATATAATTTTATTTATGAAAAGTTGTTATAATTAAAAAAAAAATTATATTGTTTTATATGATGAATTTTTTTTGGTTAAAGGATTTTCATTTAATTGATAACACCCAAATAAGTTTCCACCAAAATGGGAAAAGAATATTCTAAAGTTTAATCGCTATTTAACACATCACATTATTCATGAAAATTTTGTTTCAAAATTCAATGCATGTATTAATAAAATCATTTGTATGTTCCTTGGAAGGAGATCCTTAAAGATGGATAATGTATTCTTTCATGAATTTTATCTTTCTCTTTCTCAAATGTCAAGACCTTTATTATGATACAGAAAGGTACGAAGAGATCCTCAAAGAATTTGTGGCATTCCTAATTGTGTATGAAAAAGCATCCCATGATCATATGAATGAATCACATCAAGAGCATCTTGATGAAGAACTTTCTCATGTTCACATATTAAAGAAAAAATCACCTTAAGACTCCATCAAATAGCAAGAGCATGAAGGAGAATTTGATAGTGAAAGTCACCAAGCATTAGAGGAAGACTTTGATGAAGCACATCATATTGCGAGTCAAGTCCATGAAAGAGACACTCTTGAGAGAACACCCTTACTCATGAAGATTAGAAATCGGAAAACCTTATATCTTCTCAGAATTCTCAATTTGATTATCTTTATTGTTATGATTATAAGAAATTGAATTTGAAGAAAAACCCTCAAATGACGATGAGTTTGAGAAGGTGTTTGCTTCTCATTTAATGGAGATGAGGACATCCAAGATTCCATCTCTCCTTTGCATTAAGAGAAGGGTTTAGTGAGATACACTAATTTCAAGGTTTTTGAATTATGCGATGCATCTTTTTATGATTTGGAAAGTAAAGAATATTAAAATAAACTATTGGGTTTGGTCAATTTCTAATTTGATGATTAACATGGTGACCATGAGATTGAAAATATTGATTATATTTTCTCATATTGGGATGCATAAATGAGAAACGAGTTGTTTTCATTTTGACGGGAATCACATTTTTGATATTGATGGTGATTCTAAAGCGAAGATTGCAAAATTGTTGTTTTAAGAATAGCCATCATTTTCAAACAAAAAAATTCATTATCACTCTAGCCATATATATACACAAATGATGCATATTTTTGGCAACATCAAGAGGATATATTTACATATTTGTTCCAACCATTGAGGGTTGATTTATTAAAACCTTCTCATGGAAATTTCCAACCATATTCCATAGGGTATGATACATATTATTTTGAGCACTTGGAGTTGTTTTATGAAAGTGCAAACTCCTCTTTTTGTATAGGTCATTTTCTGTGCTTCATTTTATGTATCTTGATTGTGATTTTTTACATCGCTATTTTCAATTATTGTTTGATTTCATGAACTCTTACTCTTTTTTTTGACAAATTCAGTTGCTATTATAAATTTGAAAAAAAGAGGGAGACTGAGCTCCTGAAATACATGATGAGGTGTCAAGAAGAGCTAGGGAAGAAGGAGTTATAGCTTAAACAAAATTCCTCCTTAATCCTGCCTTTTGGGCTTCTAAAAACCAAAGACCAAAGGTAAATCCTAATAAACTACAGTAATAAATAACGGCATTTACAAAGCATATCAATCTATATTACTGTGGCCGATGTGTCGAGCAGTGGACTCTTCAAGTTTGTTGTCGGCGCCGACTTGCTTCAAGCTTGACGAACTTGTTGGAGCTGCGTTTTTCTTTTCTTCTGTATTTTCTGCTGTTCCTTTTTATATGTTCCTTTTCTGCTGTTCCTTTTTTCTGTTATTCCTTTTCTGCTGTTCCATTTTTTCTGCTGTTCCGTTTTTTCTGTTATTCCGTTTTTTCTGTTGTTCCATTTTTTCTGTTGTTCCTTCGGGAAAAAGGAACAGCATAAACCAAAGGTGTTGTTTCTTTGGATCGGCAGAAGAAAAAACCAACGGGAGGAAAGCTCTGGAAGACCTAAGAACATAATGCTGAGCATGGGCGGAGAACCGAAAAGGGATAAGGAGAATTGGGGGAGCAATTCGGAAGCGCAGAGGAGGGATGGCCGGGAGGTAGAAGGATGGTCGGTCCACTGACGAGAGGTGAGGGAATGATGATTCCAATAAACTGCCAGATCCCTATGTGGATCTTAGTCACAAGCAGAATGAGGACGATCTTTGACCAAACTATCATATCGGATGTGTTGAGGTATTGATCAGATCCAGGAGGTCTCTTCGTCATGGTAAATACTGGAATGATTCCATGCCATTGTAGACAAGGCAACCCAATGGCCTGGCACAAGCTTTGTTGGCTTGATTGTCAGCAATTTTATTGAGCGAGCGCAAAATATGATAATATTGTGCTCTACAACAACCCCCCATTTCATATCATTTTTATTTATAAAGGTTAACATATGGAATGGGTCCCTTTGAAAGTTTAATTGGTATCAATACTTCTATAGTTCAAAAGGGTCTGATAATCAAATGAGCTCATTTATTTAAGCCTTTCGAACAACCATTTTTCAACAAATAAAACAATCTTTTATTATTGTGATAAAGCGATCGCAAGATCGCATATCGCAATGACATGGAAAACGCATATAAGTGTCACATTGGTCTCCGCCGATGCGATTTCGCTATCGGCGATCGGCAATACCCCATACACATCTTAAAAACGCACATAACATAAGCTCCGACGCGACGAGATATCGGCGATCGGCTATCGGCGATACTTCGTATGCGGTCAAAGCATCTTAAGTCATTTACTCTGATCCGATGCAATTGCGCAATCGGCAGTCGGCAACATCCCATGCACATTAATAAGGCGCCCAGGTCTTACCCCCGATGCGATGCGATATCGACGATCGGGGAATCGGCAATTCACTCTAAATGCACCTTGTTATATTTCTTCACACTAATCCGATGCGACGTCGCAATCGGCGTTCGGGAGGATCCTATGCTTATGATTATATAATACCTATTCTCCTAAAGCGATGCGATATCGCTATCGGCGATCGGAATTTCAAAAGGCATAGCTTGAAGATCTAAAGTATTATTGATATCCGATCGATAGAGCGCGGATTTCGAAAAAGCCGTTAAATGGAGGGATAAGGTGATGTATTCGTATTTAAAGTTTTTCCCCTTCGATTAACGATCACCTGCACTCAACCGCCAAAATGCGCGCTGCACGCTTAAGTGAATCATTCAGCCGAATAACGATATAATGGACATTTAAGGGATGATAGGTTTTAAACGGCCAATTAATGGGATCATACTTCTTAAAAATCTTTCCATAGATTGTGTCCACGCCCATTTTCTAAAGCTAAATCCCTTATTACGCACCTATGCTTACGTTCTCATCACTTGCAAGTTTTTATTGCTATCTCTGTATTACGCACATTTGTCTCCCTGTGCAGAATCCATCCGAAAGAGAAAACTCAAACAAGATGGGGAAGAAAACAAAGAAGACCGCAGGCGCCTCCACTACATCAGTTACAGGTTTTAAACGGCCAATTAATGGGATCATACTTCTTAAAAATCTTTCCATAGATTGTGTCCACGCCCATTTTCTAAAGCTAAATCCCTTATTACGCACCTATGCTTACGTTCTCATCACTTGCAAGTTTTTATTGCTATCTCTGTATTACGCACATTTGTCTCCCTGTGCAGAATCCATCCGAAAGAGAAAACTCAAACAAGATGGGGAAGAAAACAAAGAAGACCGCAGGCGCCTCCACTACATCAGTTACGCACCTATGCTTACGTTCTCATCACTTGCAAGTTTTTATTGCTATCTCTGTATTACGCACATTTGTCTCCCTGTGCAGAATCCATCCGAAAGAGAAAACTCAAACAAGATGGGGAAGAAAACAAAGAAGACCGCAGGCGCCTCCACTACACCAGTTAAGGCACGTACAATTTGATTGAAGCCGAACAACCAGAAAAGACAGTGACGGAAGCTACCGCGGATCCTACTCGCAAGTCTGATTGCACTCTCAAAGATTTAGCCGACTCTTTCCTTCACAGGATAGCGGCCAGAGAACAGATTCTCCCCTACACAGACGTTGTGCGATGGGCAATTGAGGAAATTCCAATCCTCGACAGAACTTTTAGCACCAGAGATGGGAGGATTTTTGGATCGTTCAAGCCAGAGCATCTAAGGCAAATGTATCATTTGCCTGAGCCAGAGAAAGTGTATAACAAGACGTTCCTGGAGAAATTTGCAAGTGATAATGAAGTGGAATCTGAACCCATCCGGGATTGGAGGCAGAATCCAGCCAAACACAAGCACGAGTCTTCCGGTAAGTACTCAGTCGATTCTTTGGCTTCCCCCTATTGCTATGCGGGGATAATGATGTGTAGGCTATGGGGATTACATGACTCTGCTAACTTTACCATAGAGATGGTTCCTCTAATGGAAGCAGCAGTAAACAACATAATTATGGATTGGGCCACTATTCTCTCTGATAAGCTAGCCGTAGCTGTTCGTGATTTTAGAACTAATTCTGTTGTCACTGAAAGGAAAATTCCCCCGTTTTATTACAGTGCATATATTTTAGATACATTATGTTTCAATTCTGAGTTTCCCGTCCTCGGTTGGAGGTGGACTGCCCAAGACCCCTCACCCATTCATATATACAACCAGAAATTGTGGAAATCTTCTTACAAACACCATTTGTACCAAATCTGCAATGGCTTTATGGTTCCCATTCATTATTCTATTTTTGATAAGCCCATTCCCAAAATCTCCTATCTAGCTTCCTTTGATTTACCGGTGGTAGCGAGTTGGTTTGGAGAAGAGAGATTTACCTACATCAGGGTTTTCGGCAGCCAAGCCAATCCGCATGTTCTCCCTTTGTATATTCCAGATAAACTGCTAGCAAGAGAAATCGCCTATCAAATTATGGCAGAGAGTACTACACAGACTCTCAAGAAAGAAAAGAAGAGGGGCTGGCCCTCTTTTCCCTTGAGAATTGGTGTCTATACTCTGCATGATCTCAAACATGTAGAAAAGGAAGCCACAAAGATTCAGTCCTTAACCCTGGCCACTATCCCAAATAGGCTATATGATCCAAAGCAAACTGCCTATACTGCATTGGAACAGGCCAAATTAACAAAATTTGACCATCAAGAGGATTGGTTTGACGACCTATTCGTTTCAGTCGAAACAATAGGTCAAGCTAAAGAACTTGCTCGATTGAAATATAATGATGAAGGGTTAACTGAGTTCAATAAACTTAGAGAGCAGAGGTTGCAAACTCTGCCTCTAGATTTACTGGCAGCAACCCCAGCGACATCCTCAAGTGAGCCTGATCGGCAACAGTCAAGCCAGCCTCCTGTTATAACAAAAGAACAAAAGAAGCAATAGGAGGAAAGGCAAAAGAAGCAACAAGCAGAAAGGCAGAGAAAAGAACAAGCAGAAAGGCAAAAGAAAGAACAAGCAGAAAAACAGCAGAGAGCATAAATGGAACAAGAGGAACAATAGAGAAAAGAACAAGAGGAACAGCTAAAGAGTGAGCAGGAAAAAGAACGGGAAAAGTCCCAAGCAGAAAAGGAGAAACAGACCACCACCGATGTCAATGTGGACACTACCATAGATCCCAAACTATTTCAAGAATGGCATCAATTTCATTCCATCATCAGTGGATTGGAATGTTCAAAAGATGGGGACACTTCCAAAACAAATGACACACAGGACATCACTTCACCTCAGGTTCTAAGTGGAACCAGCGGCCCACCCATTTCAAAGGATGTTGAGGTAATTCCTAAAGACCCTTCCGATCAAATCGTTCTCCAGGTGGAAGATATTCCTCCCTTGGATGTTTTCTACAGCCCAAGGCATAGAGCAGTTGTAAAGCGATCAAGGAAAAGACGAAGGACTGATCAACCTTCTATCTTTCCTGAGCAAACAGTCACGGGTAATGTAGTATGGAAGGAGGAATTGGACCCCTCCGATGACCTAAAAAAGCTGTCACAGTATGCAGGTGCCTATTCTGCAGCGACTATTGATAAGGCATTAGAGGTAAGTCTTCTACTGAAAACTAAGGACCAAGAAATTTTTGCACTACAGGCAGAAGTGACCGAGGCAAAGCAGAAGAGCAGTTGCTGGCACAACAGCAAATGAACAATTCATTAACCCAGCAATTGCAAACAGAGAGGCAGAGGATCGACCAAAGCGCGATCCAGAAACAAAAGGAATTGTCGGAAGCATTGGCACAATTGAGAGCAGCAAATGAGCAAATGATGAAAACAAAGGATGAGCAAATCGCTCAATTGTCATCGCAGCTTGAAATAATCAAAGGCGCTCCACAGGTGGATGAGTTCAGAAAGGAAGCATCACTAATAAACAATGCACTGATATCACAAATTAGGCTCCTTTGTCAACAACTCACTGAAGCAGAGCCATTGTGTGAGTTAACTACATCCATTAATCAGCAGGTAGAGAAGGCCAGGAATGAGTTAGACCAGGCCGATGAGATCATAAGTGGATATCTTGACTGGCAAGATTCTGATCAAGGGAGAGAAGCAAATCTGCCCAAGATTTCAGAAACATATAAAGACATACTTTTTACAGAATGGCACACACAGGTGATGAAAGCAGAAAGGGCAGCTTCAAGGTGTAAATCAACCTCCAGCAACCTAGTTGATCTGGTTAACAACACTCTCTACTTGGCAAATATGATCTCCCAATGTACGCCTGGAAAGATAACAACAACAAACCTGCTGGAGCAAACGTGTTATCCTGACTTGGAGGAAAAGGGGAGATTAATCGCTGGGGTTAACAGTTTGACCTTCGATGCATATTGGCTTTTCCTAATTAAGCCGCACACACAGAGAGCCGCCCTTAAGTGTTTAACAGATGCAATCAGGTGTATAATTCCCGACATTCAGGATGCCACCTATGCTGCCCAGCTCAGTTCGCTTCTCAACAAACCACCTGAAGTAGAGCCAATGCTTGTGACAAGTCAGCTCAGGTTTAAAGGCAAGCAGCCTACCTGATGAATCATGTCGCCGATTGCCAGATCGCTCCAGGAAATACGATCAATATTTATTGATGCCAATTATGTAGGATTTCTGTTTATTAGATATTTAGATTAGTTTAGTATTTATAGACCCTTTCATTGTTTTGGAAAGGGTCGTAAAGTTTTGTAATAGACTTAATAGACTGAAGTTTGCACTATTCTGCTTCAGTCAATATTCTTTTATGAAACTGGGCCAATTGTTCTTAATTTAACAAGGAAGCTTCTTTATGCAATTGTGCACTACTGTCGTTGTTGAGGATGTTTTTGCGTTGAAGAAAGAACTACAAATAGCGATTGATATTTGGGAGTGTCAAGCAGCTCATATGGTATTTCTATCTATGTCTGAATTCATTCATTTTATATGAATTGTTATGAAATTATTCTTGCTATTGTTGATTATATGCATGCGCTGTAACAGCAGATCTTTATTCATTCCACTATTGGATGTTTCACGATGTGCCTTTCCTTTCAATCATGCATGTGACAATGATATAAGTGATAAAGTGTGGTAATCTGGTTTTAATCGCTTTGTTTAACTATTTAGACACAGCAATCTTGAACGAATTAACTTCTATTCCTCAAAGATGGAGTCATCTATATGCCTGTCTTTAGACACAGACCACCTAACGCCACGCTTTAGAGCTCAATAAGTCCCCGGGATAGATCATAGTTATTATATTCTCATCAATAGTTTTAGTTATTCGCTCGTCGCTAGCGTAGTTTATAATCACCCATCCATCCCATTTATCCACTTCTGGGAAACTGGTCCCATTATCCCCAGTCGGAGCCACTATTCCAAATGGAAAAGGAGTTGTACTAAGGTCCGGACCGGGTGGTTATCCCCAATGTTGTTGCAGCGATTTTCGAGGCATCAACAGATAATAGCACACGTCTTTTATGGTGTGTCCTAATATTTGGCACCGTCTGATAATATGTTGAAGGAGAGCATTGGGAAGATCCCTGTTCTGAACCATTGCACTGACAACTATCACCGAGTCTCCCAATATCGTGACTGCGTGTATACCAAGCTTCCCAAGTTGGATAAGACCTTGGTAAAGGGCCAGGGCTTCTGCTCAGTTATTGGAAGTGTGGCCAAGACCCCACTCGTATGACAGGATGTTATCCCCATTAGCATTAAATATAACTCCTCCCGCCCCTGCTACCCCAGGATTCGACTATGAGGCCCCATTGAAACAAAGATAATGCCTATTGCTGTTTTTAAGCCAAACTACAAATTCTTCCTCTTTTAGCCTGATCTTCCAGTTAGGGTAAACATTTTTGTTTCTGTTGCTAACAGCGTTGCCCATCTGATTGCTGGTGTTTTTGTCTAATAGGTGTCCAATGAAAATGCGTTCTTCTATGCTGAGTTCACTGACATTTATACTTCTCGGATTCTTAACTGAGATGATCTCGAGGGCAAGACTCCTTGCCTTGGTGCAAAGACTTCTAATAGTCGAATCCTTGTCCTTAAAAACCTTCCGATTTTGTGCCAGCCAAATATTCCATAGCATATTTTGGGGAAGAATATCCCAGACTCTCTTCACTGTGTTATTTTTCCTGTGCTGCCAGGGGTAGTTTTTTTTCCATTTGTAAAGAATTTCTCCTATGGTGTTTTGGGTGTTCCATGGGATTTGATTGTTATGAGATAAGTTCCTCCAGCAGTCGATGGCAAAAGGGCATTGAATAAAGAGATGATGCGTTGATTCTTCAACGGCTAAGTAGTTAGGATAGCAAGAGGGACCATTGATTCCCCTCTTTTGCAAATTTTCGGCCATAAAGATTTTCTCTTTGAGGAGGGTCCAGAGAAAAAACTTAATTTTTGGAATTGCCTCGGATTTCCAAACCACCTTCCAGCGATTCCAACTTGGCATGGGGTAGCTGATGTTGCAAATGTAATGATGAGCAGCTTGGATGGTGTAAGATGATCCAGATGGGTCCCAACGAAACCCATCAAGATCGTTCTTTTTGACATGGGCTATACTGTGCAAATGGGATTGAAGGGCAGAAAGACTTGCGTTAAGGCCATTGGGTATGGCTGGGAAGGCCCAACCTGACCAAAGAAGGGTGTGAGGATCCGATTGGGAGATCTGGTCCAGGAAATGTATGCCTGTTCTTTCAAAAATGGAAAGGATAAGGTGGACTCCTCCATGTCTGTTTATTGGTTGTTGACCCATGATTCTGTTAGGTCCAATGTTGATGCTTGCACCTCCCTTGGGGATTTTTGAAGTATTTTGAGCGATTAGAGGAATTGCTCTCTTGCATAATCGCCAAATTTTGGAGGAGTCTCTATTGGGAATATCTCGATCAAGAAGCTGTTGTCTAGGAAAATTAAGATATTTAATTTTCAGAACTTTTTTCCACCAGGCTGGGAGTTCAGTAATGAGTCTCCAAACAATTTTACCTCCAAAGGCTAAATTGAGAAATTTAGGAGATCTAATTCCAAGACCTCCTCGGTCTTGGGGTTAGATCACCTGCTTCCAATTAATCAAGTTGAATTTCTTTTTATCATTTCCCCTCCCTACCATATGAATTGGCGGAGGAAGATTTCCATTTTGTACTGGAAGGAGGCCGGAGCTTGAAGAAGAGAAAAATGATATAGGGGGAGAGAAGATACATCCCAATATCCTCCCCAAGGGTGCTCCCCCATATTGTCGAACCAATTAGGATGTATCATCGCCCACACCCACCACCTTTTTCCTCCATAAATTCTTCCATGCCTATAACCACCTCTGTAATACTTTCCCAATGCTCACCCCTACCCTTTAGTCATCCACCATTCTCATTTTTTCAATCGTCCACCCTTAACCTTCCAATTTCCCCCCAGGTTAATCCTCCGGCCTACAGTGATTGCCACTATCGTACAACCGGTGGGGGTGTATCGTCGCCCACACCCACTACCTTTTTCTTATTTCACATCCACCATGCCTTTATCCAGCACCTCTGAACCATGCCTATATCCGTCACCAAGTGCTCCACCATCTACCCAGGAAGGGCTGTCTTCTCCATTGCCTCAAATCCTCATGGTGAGAATGAGTATTTGATCAAAATATCATCATGAATTAATGAAATTGATTATATGCCTCTCAATTTTTACAACTAATTGATTATTGTAATTTGTGCAGAGATATCAATTTGGAAATCCACTTGGGAGTGCCAAGAGGGACGAGGGTGACTTATAAACCCATACTTTAGATCGATCATGATGTTGTTTTTCCATTATGTCATTTATGGGCATGAGATTCCATTATCTATGTTGGAAATGAAGATCTATTTTGTTAAAAAGAAACATGTATAGTTGGACCTTTTTTGAATAAAAATACATAAATTTATACTTGTGTTTATGACATCTTCATTGAATTTTAAATCCTTATGTGGATGCGATGTTATATTCTATCAATGTTACATTACTTTTGATGAATGTAGTTGTAATGGATTTTGCTTTTATTATTTTCAAATTATCAAGTTTACAAGTTAAGTTACTTTTATATTTATATCTTATTTGATGTTGCATACGTGGACGAACATATCATTACGATATAATAAAAGTTTCACATATACAAAAGCTTCACATATACTAAAGATATACGCATATACGGAAGTTGCGCACATATACAGAAGTTATGCGTATTTACGGAAGATTTGAACATATATAAGAGAGTTACGCATATACAGAAGATATGCAAATATACGAAAGTTGCGCATATATGGTAGATGCACATATACAATATACGGAAGTTGTGCATATACGAATGATATGCGCATATATTGCGTATATGCAAAATTTCTGTATATGCGTAATTTTTGTATATGGAATTTGCGCATATACAGAAGTTACGCATATACAGAAGATATGCGCATATCTTCCGTATATCCCTAACTTTCTTATATCTACATATCTTCCGTATATGTACGTCGTTTATGTATCTGTATCGTATATGCGCAAATTCCATATACAGAAATTCTGCATATATGGAAATTGTGCATATACGGAAGATATGCGCACATCTTCCGTATATGCACAATTTCCGTATATGCGGAATTCCTGTATATAAAATTTGCACATAAACGATGCAAATACATAAATTCCATATACAGGAAATTACGCATATACGGAAATTGTGCATATATGAAAGATATGCGCATATACGGAAATTGCGCATATACGGAAGATATGCGCATATCTTCCGTATATCCCTAACTTTCCTATATGTGTATATCTTCCATATATGCACGTTGTTTATATATCTACATCGTATATGCGCAAATGCCATATACCGAAATTGCGCATATACAGAAGATATGCGCATATATAGAAGATATGCGCATATCTTCCGTATATCCCTAAATTTCCTATATGCGTATATCTTCCGTATATGCACGTTGTTTATGTATCTGCATCGTATATGCGCAAATTCCATATATGGAAATTGCGCATATACGGAAATTGTGCATATACGGAAGATATGCGCATATACAGAAATTGGGCATATACGAAAGATATGCGCATATTTTCCGTATATCCCTAACTTTCATATACGGAAATTGCGCATATACGGAAGATATGCGCATATCTTCCGTATATACCTAACTTTCTGTATATGCGCATATCTTCCGTATATGCACAATTTCCGTATATGCGCAATTTTTATATATGGAATTTGCGCATATACGATGCAGATACATAAACGACGTGTATATATGGAAGATATGCGCATATAGGAAATTTAGGGATATACGGAAGATATGCGCATATAGGAAATTTAGGGATATATGGAAGATATGCGCATATCTTCCGTATATGCGCATATCTTCCATATATCCACAATTTCCGTATATGCGCAATTTCTGTATATGGAATTTGCGTATATACGATGTAGATACATGAATGAAGATATGATGTAGATACATGAACGAAGATATGTAAAAATTCCATATACAGAAATTGCGCATATACAGAAATTGTGCAAATACGGAAGATATGCGCATATACGGAAATTGCGCATATCTTCCATATATGCGCAATTTCTGTATATGGAATTTGCGTATATACGATGTAGATACATGAATAAAGATATGATGTAAATACATGAACGAAGATATGTAAAAATTCCATATACAGAAATTGTGCAAATACGGAAGATATGCACATATACGGAAAGTGCGCATATACGGAAGATATGCGCATATCTTCCGTATATCCCTCACTTCCCTATATGTGCATATCTTCTGTATATGCACGTCGTTTATTTATCTGCATCGTATATGCGCAAATTCCATATACAGAAATTGCGAATATACGGAAATTGTGCATATACGGAAGATATGTGCATATCTTCCGTATATGCACAATTTCCGTATATTCGCAATTTCTGTATATGGAATTTGCGCATATACGATGCAGATAAATAAACGACGTGCATATACAGAAGATATGCACATATAGGAAAGTTAGGGATATACGGAAGATATGCGCATATCTTCCGTATATGTACAATTTCCGTATATGGAATTTGCGCATATACAATGTAGATACATGAACGAAAATATGTACAAATTCCATATACAGAAATTATGCATATACGGAAGATATGCACATATACGGAAATTGCGCGTATACGGAAGATATGTGCATATCTTCTGTATATCCTTAACTTTCCTATATGTGCATATCTTCTGTATATGCATGTCGTTTATGTATTTGCCTCGTATATGCGCAAATTCAATATACAGAAATTTCGCATATATGGAAATTGTGCATATATGCGAAATTTCTATATATGGAATTTGCGCATATACGATACAAATACATAAACGACGTGCATATACAAAAGATATGCACATATAAGAAAGTTAGGGATATACGGAAGATATGCGCATATCTTCTGTATACGCGCAATTTCTGTATATGTGCATATCTTCCATATATGCACAATTTCCGTATATGCGAAATTTCTATATATGAAATTTGCGCATATACGATGTAGATATATAAAAGAAGATATGTAGAAATTCCATATACAGAACTTGCGCATATACGGAAATTGTGCATATACGGAAGATATGCGCATATATTTCGTATATCTCTAACTTTCCTATATGTGTATATCTTCCGTATATGCACGTCGTTAATGTATCTGCGTCGTATATGTGCAAATTCCATATACAGAAATTGCGCATATACGGAAATTGTGCATATACGGAAGATATGCGCATATGCGCATATCTTCCGTATATGCACAATTTCCGTATATGCGCAATTTCTGTATATGGAATTTGCACATATACGACGCAGATACATTAACGACGTGCATATACGGAAGATATGCACATATAAGAAAGTTAGGGATATACCGAAATTCCATATACAGAAATTCCATATATAGAAATTGCGCATATACGGAAATTGTGCATATACGGAAGATATGCGCATATCTTCCGTATATCCCTAACTTTCCTATATTTTCATATCTTCCGTATATGTACGTCGTTTATGTATCTACATCGTATATACGCAAATTCCATATACAGAAATTTCGCATATACGGAAATTGTGCATATACGGAAGATATGCGCATATCTTCCGTATATCCCTAACTTTCCTATGTGCATATCTTCCGTATATGCACGTCGTTTATGTATCTGCATCGTATATGCGCAAATTCCATATACAGAAATCTTGCATATACGGAAATTGTGGATATACGGAAGATATGCGCATATCTTCCGTATATCCACAATTTCCGTATATGCGCAATTTCTGTATATGGAATTTGCGCATATACGATGCAGATACATAAACGATGTGCATATACGGAAGATATGTACATATAGGAAAATTACGGATATACGGAAGATATGCGCATATCTTCCGTATATGCACAATTTCCGTATATGCGCATATCTTCCGTATATGCGCAATTTCCGTATATAGAATTTGTACATATCTTTATTCATGTATCTACATCGTATATGCGTAAATTCCATATACAGAACTTGCGCATATATGATGTAGATACATGAATGAACATATGTACAAATTCCATATACAGAATTTGCGCATATACAATGTAGATACATGAATGAAGATATCTACAAATTCCATATACGGAAATTGTGCATATACGGAAGATATACGCATATACGGAAGATATGCGCATATCTTCCGTATATCCTTAACTTTCCAATATGTGCATATCTTCCGTATATGCACGTCATTTATGTATCTGCATCGTATATGCGCAAATTCCATATACAGAAATTTCCCATATAAGGAAATTGTGCATATACCGTATATGCGAAATTTCTGTATATGGAATTTGTGCATATACGATGTAGATACATAAACGACGTGCATATACGGAAGATATACAGATATTGGAAACTTAGGAATATACGGAAGATATGCGCAAATCTTCCGTATATGCGCAATTTCCATATATGCGCATATCTTCCGTATATGCATAATCTCCGTATATGGAATTTGTACATATTTTCGTTTATATATTTACATCGCATATGCGCAAATTCAATATACAGAAATTTCGCATATACGGAAATTGTGCATATATTGAAGATATGCGCATATACCGAAATTGCGCATATACGGAAGATATGCGCATATCTTCCATATATCCCTAACTTTTCTATATGTGTATATCTTCCGTATATGCACGTCGTTTATGTATCTGCATCGTATATGCACAAATTCCATATACGGAAATTGCGCATATACGAAAGATATGCGCATATCTTCCGTATATCCCTAACTTTCATATATGTGCATATCTTCCGTATATGCACGTCGTTTATGTATTTGCGTTGTATATGCGCAAATTCCATATACAGAAATTGCGCATATATCGAAATTGTGCATATACGGAAGATATGCACTCCATATACAGAAATTGTGCATATACGGAAGATATACAGAAATTGCGCATATACGGAAATTGTGCATATACAGAAGATATGCACATATCTTCTGCATATGCACAATTTCCGTATATGCGCAATTTCTGTATATGGAATTTGCGCATATACGACACAGATACATAAACGACGTGCATATACGGAAGATATGCACATATAGGAAAGTTAGGGATATACGGAAAATATGCGCATATCTTCTGTATATGCGCAATTTTTGTATATGGGCATATATTCCGTATATGCACAATTTCCGTATATGCGCATTTTCTGTATATGGAATTTCTATATATCTTCATTCATGTATCTACATCGTATATGCGCAAATTCCATATACAGAAATTTCGCATATACGGAATATATGCGCATATACGGAAGATATGCGCATATACGGAAATTGCGCATATACGGAAGATATGCGCATATTTTCTGTATATCCCTAACTTTCCTATATGTGCATATCTTCCGTATATGCACGTCGTTTATGTATCTGCATCATATATGCGCAAATTCCATATACAGAAATTTCGCATATACGGAAATTGTGCATATACGAAAGATATGCACATATCTTCCGTATATGCACAATTTCCGTATATGCGAAATTTTTGTATATGGAATTTGCGCATATACGATGTAGATACATGAATGAAGATATATAGAAATTTCATATACAGAAAATGCGCATATACGAAAATTGTGCATATACGGAATATATGCGCATATACAAAAATTGCGCATATACGGAATATATGCGCATATCTTCCGTATATCCCTAACTTTTCTATATGTGCATATCTTCCGTATATGCATGTCGTTTATGTATCTGCATCGTATATGCGCAAATTCCATATACAGAAATTGCGCATATATGGAAATTGTGCATATCTTCCGTATATGCACAATTTCCATATATGCGCAATTTCTGTATATGGAATTTGCGCATATACGATGCAGATACATAAACGATGTGCATATACGGAAGATATGCAAATATAAGAAAGTTAGGGATATACGGAAGATATGCGCATATCTTCCGTATATGCGCAATTTCTGTATATGCACAATTTCCGTATATGGAATTTGCGCATATACGATGCAGATACATAAACAACGTGCATATACGGAAGATATACACATATAGGAAAGTTAGGGATATACGGAAGATATGCGCATATCTTCCGTATATGCGCAATTTCTGTATATGCGCATATCTTCCGTATATGCACAATTTCCGTATATGCGAAATTTTTGTATATGGAATTTACGCATATACGATGTAAATATATAAACGAAGATATGTACAAATTCCATATACAGAAATTGCACATATACGGAAATTGTGCATATACGCAAGATATGCGCATATACGGAAATTGCACATATACGGAAATTGTGATTTCTCTCGCGTTTGTTAACAACTTACATCATTGGCTGGTAATCAGACGATGTCTTCCCATGTTCGACTTCATATCACATTTTCACATGGTTAGACTTGTACTTGAGCGAACGATTGGACGAGATAGAAGACCCCTGATCTAGTTTCATCCATTTGAGCTGCGATTTGAGGAGAGTACTAAATCATCTCTACGATGGCTTTACACAGATGGTCATCTTATCATGGGTCTATATCTGTAGACAACTATTTGATTTATGTACATGTAATGAAAAGTTTATATGTCGAGGATGGGTATGCCTTCCCTCAGCAATTCATGAAAAATTCAAAGATATCATGATATTATGTATTGTAATTGATGCAGGTCACCGTCTACTTTAGATCCTCCTCATCATATCATAAAGAATATCACTCAACATTATTGTTTATGACTTCATGCTTTAAGAGGCAGCTATTACAGATCTATTTGGCATCACTCCCTCACAATCAGATCAATACAAATAGGGCTCATCAAACCCTAATTCAGTTGCTACATGCCCTAGACAAGTCATCATATTGAGTGTTTTCATCCATGAAAGTTTCCTAGTTTGAAACCCTGCTGAAATGCCTCCTTGGGACACCAACGCACCCTTGGTCAGGGGAAACTACTCTGCATAGTAGGTAGGCCCATTCAAACCTGCGTTGCATAGCACTTAGGCCCACTTAAGCCTGCGTTGGGCGAGGATGAGCGAAATTGGCATAGGATTCTGGGAATATTCCTTGATTCTAGAACATTCTAGAGGATGCCCAACTCTTATCTCATCCTATGAGCTCGACTTTGGATAGGCTATGGATCATCTAATCCTCTATCCTCTCATCCCTTTCTCCATGGAAACTAACTATCCAATTATGGAAAACCATTCAATACCCTATTTATGACAAAACCACTTGCATTTCCCTATAAATTGACCACTCATCATAGTGATCAGGGGGCTGGAACTTGGATATTATAGAGAAATATTGTTGGTTTGAGACTTGAAATCATTGTCAAGTAATGTTATGTTGCTGGATTGATGTTTCTATTGGTGTGATGAGGGTTTGGACTAAGCTGGATGAGTGACACGACATTGAACCACATTGGGTGTAACTTCTCCTTCTAGCAATCAATAAAGTTGTTTGTTCCTTTTCCCATACTTTTGTCTATATCTATGATGAATGAATGTTCAATGTTGTCGATTCCATTTGTTTATGATAAATAGACCATATGCTTTGATTGTTTTCATCTTCTGTTTATGTTGGCAAGTACCAATTGAGTGAATTCAGTTTGAACGGGAGCGATGAGAGAAATTCAAAGGAGATTAAAGGAAGCAAAGGATCACAAGTAGGTTCCTTTATCTTATTTTTTTATTGTAGGAAAAAGTTAAACATCTTTACTTCAGTTGTTCTAAGTGTAACTACCCACTTAGAGAATATGTACTTATCCATAGGTATACATTCTGTATAACAAATTGGTGACTCCACTTGGGAACAACCACCATTCCTGGTAGTTTTCCCTTATCATATTACATCCTAGTAGACTTTAATTGACTTCATTAATCTCTTTTCAGTCATTTTGAAATTTTTTTGGTCAAAAAATTGTGCTTAAATGTGTGCTGATAGTGCTCTCTGGCATCAGCGCAGTGTTGTTCTTGACACAGTGCGCTGCAGAGCATATTTAGATTAGAGACAGTGCTTTGCAATGCATTGTCTCCCACATAGGGCTGTGCTGATCCCTGTCAAGCCAAAAAACCTTTTTTTTTTTTAATTTTTTCCAAAGTTGCTTTTGATGTTGTTTGTTGAAGATCAAGGTAACTAGCACTCCACCTTGAGGAATGCCTTATGGGCTGACCACTTAATACCCGAACCCTCTCTGAGCACTTCGCCATACTTCTTGGTTTATGGGAAAGAAGCCATTCTACCACTAAACATTTACTTGCTTGTTCTCCAATTGTCCTATGAATCCCAAGGCAAGCCTTGTCTGCTAGTGCAAAGTAGGATGGATACACTTCACAAGCTGCAGGAAGAAATGATGAAAGAAAAAGAAAAATTTACACCACCAAAACCGTATCAACAAATGGTTTGACAAGAAGTCTCGAGGGAATGCTAACTTTGACGTTGGTGACTTGGTATTGAAATGGGACAAACCCCATGAAGACAAAGGCAAACATACGAAGTTCTAGTCCCTGTGGATTGGTTTGTACACTGTACATGAGAAGCTTGGCCCACACACGTACCGTCTGCAATCACTTGACGGGACGATTGAAAACCTTCTTATTAATGGCCAAGATCTCAAGCACTATTTTTAGTAGGTCAGAGCCACACCCTAGGCCATGTACATAGTCTGTTTATTGCTTGTTGTTTTTTCACTTTTCTTACTATTTTTGTTTCGTTTTGTTTTGCTTGCTTAGTATCATGCTATTTTTGGTTTTGTAAATAAGTGTTTCCGTCTACTCAGTTTTTACTTTTGAATGAGTATGTGGCTCAGATCTAAAGAGTCTTGTGACACTGCAACACTTGGCCAGTCTTGCATTCGTCTTCTCTGTGCTTGGTAATAACCTTCAGCCGATAAAGTCTTGACAGAAAATATGATTCGTCTGCAAGGAAGCTTGGGTCCAACCATGAACTTGTGTCCACACTGGGAAACCCCATGCCTGTACTCAACCTTTTTCTCTGTGTGTTCAAGCTCATCCAACTAGTAGAAATGGAGAAGGAGAAAATCTAAACGAGAAAAATGATGTCAAAGGTCTTACATGCTTCATTGAAGGAACAACCTCTTCTGCTCTCAATAAGTCGGGATCCCTTTTCTGCCCTAGAAATAAATTAGTGCCTATGCACAATCCTCTTTTAAAAATACAAAGGCGAAAGAAGAGAAAGGCTTCCTGTGCAGAGAGGTGAAGCATGCAACTCCACTGGGGTACTAACTAGGCTCGCTAGCAGTGGAGAAATGTGTTTGTTCCTGTGTGACTCCACTAGGTTACTATCTAGACTTGTTGGCAGCGAAGCAACACCATAGATGAAAACTTATACTCTGAAATTTTTTAACTTACAAGCCAAACTACCCTTCCCGATTTCAAAACACCGTGATCAAGATGAAACTTGTTGTTGTGTTTGACTGAGTTGGTGAAAGGTGAACCATGTCTGTCCATAGGGTAAGTGGGGAAGCTGAATTGCTACTCCTCTTGAAAACTATGCAGTTTTCATGGGCTGCCTCCCAGCTGCCTAGAATCCCGCTTAGCTTAGAAACTACGTAGGGATGTCCTGCAGGTCAGCCTGCCATCTCTGTGTAGTTTTGGCCAGCAAGATCCCGCACCCCACGGCCAACCTCCCTAGAGAATCTGCATAGTTTTCACTACTAGTGTCCTCCCTGCTGCCTGCACTGTCTCCCTAGAAAAAATGCGCAAATCTTCCCTTCAGCTGAGCCATATCCCACCGATAGTCATTGCTGATCCAGACCACCCATCTCAACCTCCTAGTGACCTCTGCGCAATTTTCCTTGATAGTGCCTAGAGCTTGCATCCTGACCTGAAATGTGCTCTGTGTAGTTTAAGAACCTTGTCCTCTCTCCCAATCACCTGCACCCAAAAGTGAAATATAATGCATCATGGTAGACTATGAGATTTATGGATTTTATGTCATCTCATCATGAGTGATTTCAGATACAAGTACATGGACGAGACATGGTGCAACGATGAAAGGGATGAACAAGGAGCACATGCTAGGAGACTTGTTCGTGAACCGATGAACACATGGAGCATGCCAAGTACAAGCAAAGGAGATACATGCACGTGCAACATCAAGCAAACACTAAGACCATTGAAGACTCTGCACACCTTGCGATGCAAAGGTGAAGCTATGATACACCAAGAGCACATTCATCACTCAACAACACTACAGCTCGACATGGACACCAACAACAGCATGAACATACCAGCTACATCGTGTTGAGTCATGTCATGAGTCATCTCGACCACATCACTACTGTGGGCCATATTGTTGTAATCAATGTAATGTAACGTGGAAGTCCAAGAGACCCACATGTAAAGTTGAAGAGTCATGTAAGTCAAACAGTGATGAGGGAAGTCGAACAATCATAAGGATCAACTTCATCATTGGCTATATATGCCCCTCATTTGTACATGCAAAAGACTTTTCACCTTGGCTCCTCCCACATAGCCTTGAGAGTCTGTAGTATTTTCTTTGAGGAGTGAGCAATGGCTCTAATGCCCTGCTACGGGTGTTAGTGATGTAATGGTGTACCGATGTGTCTTGGAACTTTTGCTTAATTCAGAACCCCGATAACAGGCCAACCCGTTTTGCACACATGTATTGTATTTGTTTGTAAGAATATTCTTTGGACTCTTGTAATGCATGTTGCTTTAACCTATATTAAGACAATTAAACTATTTCGATTGTTCTAATACATATGCTTTCGAAAATGTGTTGTATAAGTTGTTAATGTTGTCTCGCTCATGTGTGCTATTCCATTGAACACTCGACAAAACCACTCTCATAAACTTTTTATAACGATTGTCACACTCGTGTGTCTTGTGGACTATTCCACCGGGTGTTGTATGTGCTATCTGTTCACTGTGTGTTTGTGACTCTCGCATCCATGTGGACCACTTCACCCTAAGTTTCGCATGTCCTATGGTGTTGTGTGTCTCTAACAGAGTTGGGACTATTCCCTTTCGACTTGAGACTCACTTCCACCCTCTTCCTCTGCAATGAAAGAACCTTGACATAAGTAACACTAAGCACTCACTAGGCACACGAAGCTCATTGTTTGAAGACAAATCAAACCAATCTCATGTGCTAACAAGCAAGAGCTAAGGCAAACCTTTAAGACAATGGCAACCGGGCCATCAGACCAGATGGGATGCCTACACCAAACGGTGTGAGGTCTAGTTTGGACTTCATACCGGGGAGATCCCTGAATGTTGGTGGGTCCAACACTGTCAACACATTCTAAGAGGTTGAAGGTGATGTGGGAAAATACTTAGTTTACATGGTCATTTTCTCTTATTTCTTAAATATTCCCTCTTTAACCTTGTATGTTGAATCCAAGCTAGAATGAAATTCAGTTGTTGTTTAGTACACGATACTGTTGTTATTGGGGTTATGTTGCATTCTTTGTTCATGCATTGTTTCTTGTTCAAATCCTCTACCTTGTTCTATCATGGAATTAGGCCATTTTGTGCATTCAAATGGTTTATTTTACAACATTTGAGATAGTTCCAGAGGAGTATTTGTTGGCATTATGGAATATGTAGTATTTTAGGGAAAAAAAGATCATGCTTTGCTTTTAGTTGGAGGAGAAACTATTGCACAAACCCATGTCATAAACAACAACCAAGATCCTCACTGGAATGAGCATTTTCATGTTGATGTGGCTCCTTTTGCATCGAAAGTGGAGTTCACTGTTAAGGATAATGATGTTTTTGGAGATGATCTCATAAGAACTATGGTGATCCCTGTCCAAAAGGTTTTGATTGGTGAAAAGATTGACAACCAATTTTCAGTGCTTAATTCCTGTCGTAAGCCTCCTAAGCCGCATTCTGCGTTGAGGTTGTCAATTCAGTTATGTCCAACATAAATTGAAGCATTGTGCAAAGATGATCCATCATAGTTGAAGCCCATCATTTGGTCTACATTATGGGATGGTCCATATATCATAAAGTAAAGCAAAGCTTGTGAGAGAACCCATAAGGCCACTTTCAAAAGAAGGAGATTTGAAATTGGGGGACCTTCTAAAATTTAAATCCCAAAAAGGTATTTGTCTTCTTCTATTAGTATGGATGAAAAAACTTCAAACCATAATATGCTTTTTAAAACGGAAAGAGTTATGCAAACACATGATGAGGAAACAAAGAAAAAATCAAACACTTATCGGTTCAATCTGTGCTAGCTCCATGTTATGCAAGTAGTGAATTGAGTTGGTTCAAACAACAGGTTGTGGGTACCTTATATATTCATCATCAGAAAAATGTGATTGTAGAAACTATAGAAAAATAACTACATTTATTGGTAGGCTTGATCTTTGTGATGGTCGTTATGATACTCTCGATGTTTGTTCAAAGATCTTGAGACTCTCAACAAAGAAGATTATCACAATCCTACTCTTTCGACCAACACTGATGCTCATGGGCCAAAGCAGACATGGCATGATTTACGACATACATGGCATGATTTACACTCTAAAATAGAAGGTCCATGATTTACACTCTAAAATAGAAGGTACTCACAAATTTTGAGCAACGTTGGCATAAAGAAACACAACTACATAAGTTTGGTAAACGTTTAAGGAAGGTTGCTCATAGATACTTTGATGATTCACTCATCAAAATTAAACGTTTTCATGGATTCTTAATAAAATTTTAGAGGTAAGCACTTCTTTCCACTTACAAGAGTATATTTTTATAATATGATTATATTTTTTAATTATAAAATAATATTTCATGGATTCTTAATAAAATTTTAGAGGTAACCACTTCTTTCCACTTATAAGAGCATACTTTTATATTTTTATAATATGGTTATATTTTTTAGCTATAAAGTAATGTGTTATATTATTTTATTGAAGAATAATTTATTGATTTACATTTATTTATGAAAATTTAAATAATTGAAAATATATTATAAAGTAATTTATGAATTTTCATTTATAAATCTATCTCAAGTATTAAATAGCCGACTTATTAACACATTTGCATCCATCTAATTGTTCAAAATAATTACTTTATCAATTTACTTATAATTTATTTATTCAAGAATTTAAATTAATTTTTAACCAGCCTAGATCCATCTTAATTTCGGATCCACCAAGTGACGAGAGAGATCAAATCTCTTGAGATACAAACTTTGTGAAAACATATTAAGACTTATAAGATCAAATAAACATATTAAGACTTATTAGATCAAATAAACATGTGACAATAACCCACATGAATTATTAAAAAGGAAAAGTCAAAGTCAAAAACCATATTTATGTAAAAGAAATATCTAGGTGGAAATGAGACTTTTCTGCAATACAATTATAAAGTTATTTGACATTTTTTTTTTGTGTAATTAAGTTGAGTAAAATTGATAATTAATTATATAATTTTAATAAATTAAAAAATGTCAGGCCAGGCAGTAACTTCACAAAACAAACAACTGATTCGTCTATTATTCCATAGGTAGGTCATTGTTATATACAATAGGAGTGATTGTTCAGTTCATCTCTCGATGACTGTTCACATTCCTAATTTATTTATTTACACAAAATTCCCCCAATCATGAATATTAGGTGTCAACATTCCCCCCCTTAATCTGAAGGGATGTTGGTGAGTCCAAGCATCATTCTGAATCGTTCAAGCTTTTCCCTTCCAAGTGCTTTGGTGAAGATGTCTGCAATTTGCTCATTTGTGGAACAATGACGGAGATGGATCGTTTTGGCTTCAACATGATGTCGAATCAGATGATATTTAGTATTGATATGCTTTGTTCGATCATGGAACTTTGGGTTCTTGGCCAACTTTATTGCAGAGGTGTTGTCAATCATGAGTGGAGTTGATTGTACTTGTTTTACCTGCAAATCTTCAAGAATTTTCCTGAGCCACACAATTTCTTTCGTTGCTTCAGCTGCTGCCACGTATTCTGCTTCTGTTGTGGAATCTGCTGGAACTGATTGTTTGCGTGATCTCCAGGAGACAGCTCCTGATCCAAGACTCATAGCATATCCTGAAGTAGATACCCCAGTTTCTTTGTCTCCATCGAAGTCTGAATCAGAGTATCCAATCAAGCTGAAGTAGTCCACCTGTGTATACTTGATTCCAAGGTCTTGAGTTCCCTTCAAGTACCTTAGAACTTTTTTTGCAGCAGACCAATGTCCCTCACAAAGCTTTTGCACAAACCTGGAGAGGATTCCAACAGTAAATGAAATGTCTGGTCTGGTAGTAGTGAGGTAGATGAGACTTCCTATAAGCTGTCTATACTTTGTTGCATCCTCAAATTCCTTTCCTTCAATAGATGTGAGCTTTAAGTTTTGTTCCATTGGAGTAGTAAGAGGATTGCACTCTGTCATGCCAAACCTGTTCAACAAATCTCCAATGTATTTCTTTTTAGAAAGAAATATCGACTTTGGATGTTGGGCTACTTCAATGCCAAGATAGTAATGAACATAGCCCAAATCAGTCATTTCAAAACTTTTCCCCAATTCCTTCTTTATGGATGCAATGTAGCTTTCATTTTTCCCTGTCATTAAAAGGTCATCTACATATACCACAAGATATACAACTGTTTTGCCAACTTTCTTGACAAATAAAGTTGCATCATCAAGATCAAAATGATTGAAGTTGAGTTTTAGAAGATGCTCAGTTAGTTTTTCATACCAGGCTCGCAGTGCTTGTTTGAGGCCATACAAGGACTTCAAAAGTTTGCATACTTTATGTTCATGTCCTTTCACAGCAAATCCTTCAGGCTGGGACAAAAAAACATTCTCTTTTAGATCTCCATTCAAGAAGGCAGTTTTTACATCCATTTGATGGACTTTCCAACCGTTTTGAGTTGCTAGTGCAAAGAGTGTTCGGATGGTGGCCCATTTTGTTGTGGGGGCAAAACTTTCCTCATAATCGACCCCTTCCTTCTGTGCAAAACCTTTTTCCACAAGCCTAGCTTTGTGCTTGTCAAGTGAGCCATCAGCTTTGTACTTGTTCTTGTAGACCCACTTGCAGCCAATTGGTTTGGTTCCAAATGGAGGATCAACCAGCTTCCAAGTGCCGTTCTTTATGAGGGCATCATACTCCTTTTGCATCGCTTCTTTCCATTCATCATGAGAAGCAGCTTCTTTAAAGGAAGTTGGTTCAAAATCTATAGACAAGTTCAATTCACAATCATAAGAAACATCCATATCAACAGGTGAATTAGAGTCATCTACATCACCTCCATTTTGTCGGTTTGAATTTTTGGTTCCTGTTTTTCCAATTTCATCAGGATGAACACTTTCAAGTGTCTTTGTCAGCCACTTTGGGGGACCTTTCTGAGATGGTCTAGGCTGCTCTGTTGATCGAGTTGGGACTGAATCAAGATTGAGTCTCCCAATTCTATCAATTACATCACTTAAAGCATCATTCGTTGTTGGAGTTTCAGTCGAGGGAGAGTGTTCTTCAGAAGAAGATTCCACATGTTGATCTAGTATAGGAATCCCCCATTCAAGATGTGGAATCTGATTATCAAATTCTTGAAATGATTTCATTTTTGCGAATCTATCCAAGCGATCAAGTTGCCTCTCAACAACATTGTCAGATTTGGATGATTCAAGAAAAATTACATCTCTGGATACAACAAACTTTTTATTTACTTCATCATAGAGGTGGTATGCTTTGGAGGTGTTTGAATACGCCAGGAAGATACACTTACGACTTCTAGCACCAAGTTTGTTTTTATGTACCTTTGGTATCAAAGCATAACAGGTGGAACCAAAGATCCTGAGATGTTTTACCGAAGGAACATGTCCATACCATAATTCATAAGGAGTCTTGTTTCTTATAGCATTGGATGGACATCTATTCTTTATATATGCAGCACATAGAACAGAATCAGCCCAAAACATTATCTTTACATTTTTAAAGAAAAGCATGGATCGTACCATATTCAAGATTGTTCTATTCATTCTTTCAGCTACACCATTCTGTTGGGGATTATAAGGCATAGTTGTTTGATGTTTGATCCCATGTTGGCGAAGATAGTTTTCAAATTCATTTGATGTATATTCTTTTCCATTATCAGTGCGAATAGACCCAATATGAGATTGTGCATCATTTTCAATCCATTTATGAAAATTCTTGAATGTTTGAAAGGCATCAGATTTGTTCTTCAATAAATAAACCCAACACATTCTGGTGTAATCATCAATAAATGTCATGATATATTTATTTCCATTTGGAGAAGGAATAGGCATTGGACCACATAAATCTGAATGAATGAGTTCAAGCTTCCCATGTGCTCTTAAATGAGAATCATGAAAAGACTGTTTGCTATGCTTTCCTAGAATGCAAGCATCACATTGCTTATGTTTCCTAGGAATTGTAGGCAAACCAGCAACACCATTTTTCTTTAATAAGCGGAGACTGTCATAATTTAAATGTCCAAATCTAGCATGCCATAATAAATTTGATGGAAGTGTACCTTCTTCATGATGAGAAATATATGAGAAATGTTGTGCATGAGCAGAGGTTCCTTGCAGTTTGAGAAGCCTTTCTTCTTCTATTCCCCTCATGACAAGTGAGTGGTCAGAAGCTTTTCTTACCTCAAGCTTGCCATCAAACATATGAATGGAGTGACCTTGCTGGCGAATGTGGACCAAGGACAACAAGTTTCTCTTGAGCTGTGGGAGATATAGAACATGATCCAGAAGAAAGTCTGGAAGACCAGGCAGTTTAAGCCTGATTGTGCCAAGCCCTGATGGCTTGATTTTTTACTGATCTGCAAATTATACTGCTCCATCAACATTGTCAGTGAAATCTTCAAAAAAATCTTTTCTATGAGTCATGTGACAGGTTGCTCCTGAATCAAGCAATTAATCATTTTTCGAAGAAGCAAGTGAAGGATTAAACAAATCTTCATTTACTCCAATGTTACATTGTGCCTCAATATAGTGAGCGGATTCAGGTGCTTTACCTTTGTCTGTATCATCAGTTTTACCTTTCTGTTGGTTTCTTTTCTGCTCAATTTTGTCCCATGGTAGCTTGCATGTAGAGGCATCATGTGATCGATTTCTTTTGCAGCGAATGCAGTGTAAGTCTACCTTTTCTTCTTGAGAATGTCTGCCCCCCTTGCCTCTGAAATATCTTCCTCTTCCTCTTCGTCCACCTCTTCCTCTTGTAGAATCTTGAGCATGATGCTTTTCTTTATGAGCAAGGCACACAGTCTCTTCAGAAGATTCAGGGGCTGTCTTCTTTCCAAAGGCTTTCTCTCTTTCAGCAAACTTTTTCACAAGAGAGTCAAAGGTTATATCTTTAAGATTTCCATTTGCTTGTAAAGACTCAAGATAATTGGAGTAAGTAGGATAGAGTGCCTTGAGAAAAGCAATAAGAGGGATATCCAGCTCAACCTTAGTGGATTTGATATCATGCATTATAGACTTTACTTCAGATGCAAGAGCAAGAGGATCATTATTTTTCAGTTCAAGAGTGAAGAGTTTAATCATGAGCTGAACAAATTCAAGTGCAGAATGTGAGTCATAGAGTTCTTTCAGCTTTTGTAAAGCTTCAAAGGCAGTTGAATATGATGAAATATGGCGACTCACCTCTTCATTTACAGATGCTGCGATTAATGCATAGGCTTTGCTGTTCTTGTTTTCCCAAATGACGAGCTCTCTGTTTGAGGTAGGTTGTACTGGGTCATTGTCTCCTTCTCCAACACACACTCCTTTCCACAACTCATTGAAGATGAGGGTGTGTTTTATCATCCGGGACCATTCAGGATAGTTCTCCTTGCCAGTGAGAACTATTCCTACCATAGAGATGATTGAATGCATTCTGTAAAAAAAATACTTCTGCTGATAGAAAAAATACTTCTGCGGATATACAGTGAAATTGTACCCAAAAAGGGTAAAAAGATTTTAAATACTTTATGCACTATGTTTTCTTCAAATCCCTCCAATGTTTATAAAAACATCCTCATATAATATATCCAACATATAACTGGACCATACTATAAACTTAGTTCACATTCCATATATACGAATCAATAAAATGTTATGGGACATCGTTATTACCATATACCAACTCTGATATAATACTCAAACAACGTTAATACCATATACCAACTATGATATAACAAGCCCCTTCAACGCATTCAACGCAGTTCTCTTTTCAATTTAATTTATAAATACACAGTGATTAATGAGAATAGAGGAACCTGGAGCCTCGTTTAGAGAGCAGCCCCAAAATATTAGTCACACGTAGAGATAAAACTAGCCATATAAATTCAGATATACAAGCTTCAATAGATGCAACTCAACCCACTTAAATTACTCGGAAACTGATCCACGTAGAACTGAAGGTACTGGGCATTACTCAGTATAAACTCATGCCCATCCAATAAAACCACAGTTCAATTCCATATACAAAAGCAGTGTATTACCATTCAATAAAACCGTAGTTCAAACGCACAGGCATATACCAAATGGTGTATTACCATTCAAACGCAGAAGCATATACCAAAGTCACAAAGCCAGTTCAATACCATATACAAAAGCGGTGTATTACCATTCAATAAAACCGCAGTTCAAACGCACAGGCATATACCAAACGGTGTATTACCATTCAAACGTATACCATTCAGGTTCAACGCATATACCAAAGTTGTTCAACGCAAATACAATTTCTGATACAAACTAATTCAATAAACCAAACGTCGATACCACTAGACAGCGTTACCAAACGCATTCAACTTCGAACATAACGCATTCATTCAACATCGTTAATATTCAAAAACCATATGCATACCATTCAACTTCGAACCATACGCATACCAGAAGCTGGATCTTCATCGATGGTGGCGTATCTCTGCAGTGGCACCATCAGGCCTCGGCGCTAAAATAGGAAATGACAGTATGGACAGATGTGCAGTGCTGGCAGAGGTAGGTTATTTCAGTTCTGAGGCGAATAAGGCAGAGGCAAAGGCCAGGACAGAGGAGTTACAGGAGCATAATAGCTAAAAAAAGGAGCTGGCTCTGATACCATGTCAGGCCAGGCAGTAACTCCACAAAACAAACAACTGATTTGTCTATTATTCCATAGGTAGGTCATTGCTATATACAATAGGAGTGATTGTTCAGTTCATCTCCCGATGACTGTTCACATTCCTAATTTATTTATTTACACAAAATTCCCCAATCATGAAGATTACGTGTCAACTATATATTTTGTTATTTTGTTATTTTTTTTTTGGTAAAAATATAAAACTATTAAATTTTCATTATAATAATTTAATGGATAATTTTAATTTTTCTATATAAAAAATGATATTTATAAATTAATTATAATTTAAGTGGTTGAAAATTAATATAATAATGTTTATTGTAATTAATTTTATTTTAATCTAAAAAAATAATCACAATAATGTATATGATTTTTAATAAGTAATAATTTATATTTTAATTATTGATTTTATTGAAGAATTTGACAACCCTTATATACATTTGTGCCCAGAAAATCTTCCCAAATCTTTTATTAAACTTTACACCTATAAAAATAATTGTTAGTACAAATAATTTATTAAATAAATGTTAATTTATTATTATTAATTTTTTAATATACTTGTTAAATACAACCTACCTAACACATGCTTATCAAAATCAAAAAATCTTCCCAAATCTATACACCTATACGAATAATTGCTAGGAAACTCCTATTTCCACCTCTATAGCATTATAAATGCTATCTGACATGCGAGGGGAATAGCCATCGCGCTCTGAGTAACAGCACGTGGAGAGAGAGGGTGAGCGTGGAGAGGGCACTCCATGGCTATTCCCCTCGCATGTCAGATAGCATTTATAATGCTATAGAGGTGGAAATAGGAAAAGCCATAATTGCTAGCACATATATTTATTATTGTTAGGTACAAATAATTCATAAAGTAAATGTTAATTTATTATTGTTAACCTTTACACCTATACAAACAATTGCTAGCACATATCTTTATTATTGTTAGGTACAAAGAATTCATAAAGTAAATGTTAGTTTATTATTGTTAACCTTTACACCTATATGAATAATTGGTAGCACATATATTTATTATTGTTAGGTACAAATAATTCATAAAGTAAATGTTAGTTTATTATTGTTAGTGTTTTAATATACTAAATACGACCCGCAGTGGCAAATGCTTATCAAAATCCATGCCTACGGAGCAGGCCTGGAATTTCAAATATTTTTTGCCTGTCAATTGAAACTTTGGAGACGGTTGTTTGTTTTCCATGCCCGTAAATTTACGTTTGCAGTAAATTTATGACTGTTTTTTTTGTGTTACATATTAAAAAAATTAGCACGAGTTCTTGCTGTCAGATGTTTGACATTCTACCTGTGAAGAAATATTCCATCATGGCCACAGAACACCAAATTTCTTCCTGTTTTACAGTGTGTGTCTCATGGCTACCAGAACACCAAATTTCTTACATTTTTGCAGTTTGTGTTTCATTCTCATCTTTTCTGTCCTGAGCCCAGTGTTAAGTGGATGCAGTTGCATCCGTCAATATAAACTCGCCTGTTACACTTACTCAACAGCCAACAATGGTAATAAAACTATCCCTTCCATGGCGTAATTACTTCATTTGGTGTTATTATTGCAGTTGGGGCATATGCATACGGATCATTTGCAGCGAAACTCTATGGTCGAAATTTGGGAGCTGCTAGTTCCGATCTTTACAGGAATGGCGTTGGGTGTAGCATATTGGGTACTTTTGCATATTTGCAGTTTGAACGGCTTGAGATGTACACAAAAACCACTGCAAGAACATTCTGGTATACTAAAATTGTTTAAATCTTGAATTGCTATGAACTTGTTATAGAGTTGGCGGTAATAATATTTTATAATCAATTATTTTTCAATTCAATAAAGATCCCATAATTGCATTCAAATGATCTTTGTGGTGATGGCTCATATGGAATATTATGTCTTTTTTTAAATCTTCTATTTACAAAAATCTCAAAAAAAAATCATATATCTTCTATTTACAAAAATACAAAAGTCTAAAAAAAAAGTCATATACATCTCTAGATTGATTCATTTAATAGGATAGTCCATCAAAGTCGAGGAGACTGATTTCCTTCGTCATATTATCTTTGTTATACAGAGTGGCAGGCTGAGAGTCAGGTCAGCCGCTGGGCAGAGTTAAAGAAGAGTTGTGTGGAATAAGCGATAATGGAAGACTGTTGTTTTGTTTCCTAACATTGTTACTTAATACTAGTCGAAGTATCCAAAGTAAGCCAACTTGACCGCATCACAGTTCCACACTCATTCAAAACCTTTATTTATTTGAATTCTGATAATACCAGGGGTGAAAATACCACGAAAAAGCCACTACACTTCAATTTAACCACTACCCTTTCACAAATTCCTGGGCAAATTAGAATTTTAATCCCCCTTCATTAGATTCCCTCCCTTCATTAGATTCCCTCCCTTCCATTTAAAGTTATTCCTTCTCATTACTTAATGTTACCCCTCTATTTTTCCGCCTTTGTTTTTCAAAGCATTTATCTCAATCACATCTAAACTTTTCACCTCCCAAAAATTACAAATATCACTAAAGACAGAGGTATGCCATATGCCAGAATGCCCAGTGCATGGTGAAAGGACAATCCCAAGCCACCAAGCATTGGGGCAGCCTCCATCAATTCATCTAGTGTTTTGAAATATTTACCTGTGTATTTAAACGCTCTAATACAACCACTACAACCATCTAACCATCTAATATTCCATGAAGTATTCCATGTTCCAGGTCACATGACCATCTAGAAAGACTAGACACTAACAACCAAAAAAAACCCACCCCTTGCGGCCAGGTCCACACCACTGCAAATTCTTCTTTCTTTTTTTTTAATTTTCTTGGCAAATTCTCACCAAACAAGAGGAAATCAATGTCACACTCATCTGCATATTTTAGTTGTTAAGCTCCATTAATTTTTTTAACAACTGCTGCCTACAATTATGGAAGGAAACTGCAGTCTTTCTTTAATTTCTGGAAACCAACTGCAGTAATTTCCTTAAATTAAGGAAATCAACTGCAGTTAATAAATTTATTGTTGGGAGCTATTGAAGTGGTCCATTACTCCATCTGGAGTTCTCTACCTTGATCTATGGAACACCTGACACATAGCCATCAGAAGCTTGATGGAAGCTTGGCTATAAATTTATCTGTTTGGTCCCCAAGCTTGTCTCTCAATCCCCTTTAGTTTTTTACACCATCTAACTGAGAGAGCAGAGCTTGGAAGTGCCTTCAGACTTTCTGTATTCTTTTCTTTTTCCTGGATAGAAGTTGGAGCGTTGTTATCAATAAAGAAGCAAGTGGACTGTGGTTTGCATTAAGAACATCACCAATGGCTGGAGGTAATTTATATTTCTGGGCATTAAGTTTTAACGATTCTTTGAGTTTTTCCGCATATAGAATCGCTGATGAAATTTTAATTTATCATTTGGTATCGGAGCTAATGTTTATTTATCTCTGCCTTGGATTCGAATACTTTGAAGTGATTTGATTTGAACCGTATACAGAAAATTATTTTCATTTATTCGACTGAATGTCTGAGCACAGAATCGAACTGGGTACCTTTCATTTATATCTGTTGTAATGAAATATTAACATAGTCATTTCTGGAGGTCCGAATACAAATATATAAAAACTAAAGCGCACACCATGGCTCATGCACTAACCGCACAAGGAACGAAACTTGTCTTAAAGTGATTAGCCTTCGTGATTTTGAACTTTAATTGTAAGTGAATTCTAATATAGAAATTTAACAATGGCTGAAGTCAAGTTCCGAACTACGACTGTTGCATCAAAATCTTAGTTCTTCGAAGATTGGCCATTACTTCATTTTTCGCATTATTAATTTAAGGATAAGGCCTTGATACCCTCCTCCACGATTTTGTTCTCAATTTCCTGAGTAAAGAATTGTGATAGTTAGCTTGCAACTTGATGTCAATATTTAGTTATCTATTGTTTTCTTCTATTCGTTACCAGAATTGGCCGCGCAAAATAAGCACTTCCCTACTACGAATAAAATATGTGAAATTTTGATAAATAAAGAATTGAATTCCGAATCCGGATTAAGTTAACTGGTTTCGGGATTTGAATCTATTAGTCGGGCCTTCTAAAAATTCTAGAAACATGAGAGAAATTATGAGCTGTCAAATGAATTTATGACCCAACTTTTATCCACTTTATACGGGAATCCACTGATTTTCATCCGAATTACACGAGGGCCCACTTAGCTGGTGCTCTCTAACTGCCAAACTCCCCTTCACGCTCCAGGTTTTTTCTCTGCCTAGTGTTAGATGACATGGCAATTGGTCATGCCAGATCATGAACTTTTGCCAAAGTTTATTTTTTTTCTCCAAATTCAATGTTTGTATAAGCTCTACGACCCCATTTGTAGTTGAAGTCGTTAATTTTTTCCATCAAGTTCAGGGTCGGAAGGGAGTTTGAGTTTGAAAATATTGAAAGGGTTAAATTAGTGTGGTATATTATTGATTAATTTAATTTAAATTTAAATTTAATTTTATTTATCTTGTGAGCAAAATAGCTTGTTTGCTGGTCTATTTTTTTGTTTTGTTTATAAATTGAACAATCAATTTGCAGTCATTTACGGTAATGCCGACTGCTTTAACCTTAATTTTGATTTTGTGAAGAATTATTACAGTTATATGGAGTTTATTTAAAATGTCATTTTGACTTACTCCTTTCAGTAAACATTATTTTTTTTCTCTCTGGTTGAGTTTTGTTTATGCAACAAAAATAATGTCTAGTGATCCATATAATTTTAATTAATTAGAGAATGGCCACAGCATCTTTAATTAAATAAAATTATATATTTTGATTGGTTAGATCACATAAAGATTATTTAGACATTAAATTGTAATTAATTAGACAGAATATAATAAATTTTATCCCACAGGAATTTTTATTATATTTATGTAATTAATTAGGATAAAATTTCATAACCTACCCACAGGAGTTATGAATTAATAAGTTTTATCATAGAGTTTTATTGAATCTGTTTGAATTGAAAATTTAGCCCATAGGCAATTTTTATGTCATTAGATTCAATTTTTGAGCATGATTTACATTGGTAAAACATGAAAGTTTATTAAGCCTCAATTTTAACATAAGCATGTGATTTTTAATTTTGATGCAGTAGTACAACCTGCAAATTTTTCTGAAATTCGTTGTGACATTCCAGAACTTAAGGGAGATAATTATAAGATTTGGAAGGAGAGGATTCTCCTTCATTTAGGGTGGATGGACATAGATTATGCTATTAGGAAAGATGAACCATCGGCACTCACTAATACCAGCACTGCAGCGGACATCACGCTTTATGAACGATGGGAGCGATCCAATCGTCTAAGCATGATGTTCATTAAGACTAAAATTTCAGCTGGTATTCGTGGTTCCGTTGATTAGCATGAAAATGTCCGAGACTTGTTGAAGGCCATTGATGATCAATTCGTCACTTCTGACAAGGCACTAGCAAGCACCCTAATCATGAAGTTCTCATCCCTAAGGCTCACCAGTGTGAAAGGTGTGCGCGAGCACATCATGCAGATGAGGGACACTGTGGCTCAATTGAAGAAACTCGAGGTTGATATATCGGAGTCCTTCCTAGTGCACTACATTCTGAACACCCTTCCGCACCAATATGGACCTTTCAAAATCTCATACAACACACATAAGGATAAATGGTCAATTAATGAACTCATGACCATGTGTGTTCAAGAGGAAGAGAGATTGGTGATGGAACTGGGAGAGAGTGCAATGCTGGCAACGTGTGGAAAGGGCAAATCTCAAGCCAATCGGAAAGGGAAAGGTAAAGTACCTCCCCAAGCCGATGTCAAGAAGGATTCCAAGTGTTTTCTTCTGTAAAAAGAATGGACACATGAAGAAGGAATGCGCCAAATTTTAGAAATGGCTTGCGGACAAAGGTAATTTAATCTCATTTGTTTGTTATGAATCTAATATGGTTAACATTAATATTAACACATGGTGGATTGATTCTGGCTCAACAATTCACATTTTGAATTCCTTGCAGGGTTTGCAAAACCTAAGGAAGCCAGTGGGAAGTGAGCAAAGCATCTTATCAGGAAACAAGATGGGCTCGCATGTGGAAGCTATAGGAACATGTTATTTAACTTTAAGTAGTGGCTTTGTTTTGGAATTAGAAAAGACCTTTTATGTTCCAAGTTTTTCTAGAAACTTGATTTCAGTTTCAAGGCTTGTACCTTTTGGATATTCCTTAAACTTTTTAGAAAAATCTTTCAGTCTATTCTATAAATCTGATTATGTTGGGAATGGTATTTTGTCTTATGGTCTTTACTGCATTAATTTACAAAACAACGTCACTTATGATTCAATGCATGTTCACACTGGCACTAAAAGATGTGTTATTAATGAAGATTCTTCTAAATTATGGCACCGGAGACTAGGTCATATCTCCATAGAAAGAATTAAAAGATTGGTAAATGAAGGGGTACTTAATACTCTAGATTTTACTGATTTTGAGACTTGTGTGGACTGCATAAAGGGAAAGCAGACCAATAAGTCAAAGAAATGTGCCAATAGGAGTTCGGACATATTAGAGATCATACATACTGATATATGTAGTCCAGACATGGACTCACATGGTCAGAGATACTTCATCTCCTTTATAGATGATTACTCACGATATATGTATCTCTACATGCTTCAAAAAGAGAGCGAAGCATTAGATGCCTTTAAGATCTTTAAGGCTGAAGTAGAGAAACAATGCGGCAAGCAAATTAAGATCGTGAGATCAGATAGAGGTGGATAATATTATGGTAGATACACAGAAGATGGACAAGCACCTGGGCCATTTGCTAAATTTCTTCAAGAGTATGGGATCGTTGCCCAATACACCATGCCTGGTTCACCCGACCAGAATGGTGTAGCAGAAAGAAGAAATCGAACATTATTGGACATGGTGCGGAGTATGCTTAGCAGCTCCAATCTCCCTAAATCCTTGTGGACTGAAGCACTTAAGACGGCAGTGTATATATTAAACCGAGTTCCAACCAAGGCGGTTCCTAAAACGCCATTTGAATTATGGAAAGGTTAGAAACCGAGTTTGCGACATATGCGCGTTTGGGGATGCCCGTCTGAAGTGAGAATTTATAATCCACAAGAGAAGAAGCTGGACCCAAGGACCATTAGTGGGTATTTCATTGGATATGCTGAAAGGTCTAAAGGTTACAGATTTTACTGTCCATCTCACAGCACTAGGATTGTGGAATCAAGAAATGCAAAGTTTCTTGAAAATGACTTGATCAGTGGGAACGATCAAACCAGAAACATAGTTTCTGAGAAGGATCATTCAGAATCTCAACCTTCCACTTCAAGTGATAGATTGGTTATTATTCATAGCACCCCTCAAGTACAAACTGGTGTTGAACAACCAATTGTTGAAGTTCCACAAGCTGCTGACGATATTCCAATAGATCAAGGAGTTCAAGAGTTGCCAAGAACTTTTGAACAACAAGTTGAACCACATACTTCTCAGGAAGATGATGGTACAACATTAAGAAGATCTACTAGACCAAAGAGATCAGCAATTCCTAATGATTATGTTGTGTATCTGCAAGAATCTGACTACAACATTGGAGCCGAAAATGATCCTGAGTAATTTTCACAAGCCATGAGTTGCAAAGAATCAGAACTATGGTACAATGCCATGAAGGAAGAGATGAATTCCATAAAGAGTAACGAAGTCTGGGATCTTGTTGAGTTGCCTAATGGTGCAAAAGCCATTGGATGTAAATGGGTCTTTAAGACAAAGAAAGACTCGTTGGGCAACATTGAGAGATACAAGGCAAGACTTGTTGCTAAGGGATTCACTCAGAAAGAAGGAATCGACTACACAGAGACCTTTTCTCCTGTATCTAAGAAAGATTCCTTGCGCGTTATTATGGCATTAGTAGCCCATTTTGACTTGGAGTTGCAACAAATGGATGTGAAGACGACTTTTCTCAATGGAGATCTAGAGGAGGAGGTTTACATGAAACAACCTGAAGGATTCCCCTCTAGTGATGGTGAGCAATTGGTTTGCAAGCTCAAGAAGTCATTATATGGTTTAAACAAGCATCCCGCCAATGGTATTTGAAATTCCATAATGTAATTTCTTATTTTGGTTTTGTAGAAAACATTATGGATCAATGTATATACCTGAAAGTTAGTGGGAGTAAAATTTGTTTTCTTGTTTTATATGTGGATGACATTTTGCTAGCAACCAATGATAAGGGTTTGCTACATGAGGTGAAACAATTCCTCTCTAAAAATTTTGATATGAAGGATATGGGTGAGGCATCTTATTTCATTGGCATTAAGATCCATAGAAACAGATTTCGAGGCATCTTGGGTCTGTCACAGGAAACCTATATTAATAAAATTTTAGAGAGATTTCGGATGAAGGATTGTTCACCAAGTGTAACTCCCATTGTGAAGGGTGATAGGTTCAATTTGAACCAATGCTCGAAGAACGACTTTGAAAGGGAACAAATGAAGAACATTCCATATGCTTCTGTTGTCGGAAGCCTAATGTATGCTCAAGTCTGCACAAGATCTGACATTGTATTTGTTGTGGGAATGTTGGGACGATATCAGAGTGATCCAGGTTTAGACCACTGGAGAGCTGCAAAGAAAGTAATGAGGTACCTTCAAGGAACCAAAGACTACATGCTTATGTATAGACGGATGGACAACTTGGAAGTAATTGGCTACTCAGATTCTGACTTTGCTGGATGTGTTGATTCACGCAAATCAACATCAGGTTACATTTTTATGATGGCCGGTGGAGCTGTATCATGGAGGAGTGCCAAGCAGACCTTGATTGCCACTTCCACTATGGAAGCTGAGTTCGTCTCCTGTTTTGAGGCTACTTTACATGGTGTATGGCTTAAGAGTTTCATTTCTGGGCTTAGAATTATGGATTTTATCTCTAAGCCATTGAGAATATATTGTGATAATTCAGCTGCTGTTTTTATGGCTAAAAACAACAAAAGTGGGAGTCGAAATAAACACATCGACATTAAGTATTTAGCTATAAGGGAACGTGTTAAAGAAAAGAAAGTGGTCATTGAGCATGTCAGCACTGAGTTGATGATTGTTGATCCTTTGACTAAGGGCATGCCACCGTTTAAATTCAAGGATCATGTAATGAATATGGGACTTGGTTCCATTATGTAGTTTCTCATTGTATGGACAATGTTATTTTAATGAAATTCTTAATTATTGTGATGTTTTTTCTCATATTTATGTGCACTTTAAGTTGATTTGAGAAAATTCATTTAAGAAGGACCAAGAATAAACATAAGGTTTATTCATTAAGAAATTGTTGCCACATAAATTATAATAAGAATAAATACATAGTAATACATGGAAGACAATACTCGTCATTAGAGGACTTATCACCATGATTCATGTATCTATCACTTAATATAGATTATCAATGGGTTTTAAGTTGAGACATTAAGTTTGGAAGTATGGACCAAGTGGGAGAATGTTAAGCTCCATTAATTTTTTTAACAACTGTTGCCTACAATTATGGAAGTAAACTGCAGTCTTTCCTTAATTTCTGGAAACCAACTGCAGTAATTTCCTTAAATTAAGGAAATCAACTGCAGTTAATAAATTTATTGTTGGGAGCTACTGAAGTAGTCCATTACTCCATCTGGAGTTCCCTATTTTGATCTATGGAACACCTGACACATAGCCATCAGAAGCTTGATGGAAGCTTGGCTATAAATTTATCTGTTTGATCCCCAAGCTTGTCTTTCAGTCCCCTTCAGTTTTTTACACCATCTAACTGAGAGAGCAGAGCTTGGAAGTGCCTTCAGACTTTCTGTATTCTTTTCTTTTTCCTGGATAGAAGCTGGAGCGTTGTTATCAGTAAAGAAGCAAGTGGACTGTGGTTTGCATCAAGAACATCACCAATGGCTGGAGGTAATTTATATTTCTGGGCATTAAGTTTTAACGATTCTTTGAGTTTTTCCGCATATAGAATTGCTAATGAAATTTTAATTTATCATTAGTTACATGAAAATGTCCTTCCATGCTAACCTCACATGCTCATGAAATTTTAATTAGAATTCTTATTCACAATCTAAAATTTTTCCATTCACATCCAATCCCAAGACTGAGTTTCGATAGCTGTATGTTTCTTCCTCTTAAACAATAAGTTACTCATGAGTATTAAGTCTGGTCAAAATATGCAAGTCATGACAGAGATTTATTCGGCGAACTTTACAGGAAAAAACTAGCATGCAATAATAAAAATTTAAATAAGATTCATAAACGCGTATGTTGTCAAAGATAAAGAAAAAAAGTGGTTTCCAGTTTACGTCAAAGATGAAGAGCAGGGTTGAAAGTATCTGTGTTATGAAGAAATCAAACAGGTGTATGTGGAAAGTACCAGATTACTTTAAAGGAGCCGGTGACTCAAATCCACGTTTGCTCGCAAGTTCCAATCAAAAATCTTCAATCCGTCACGGAGGACAGAGTAGCATGTCCTGAACTCAGATTACACTTTTAATTTTAAACAGTGTTATGTACAGGTTTCAAGTCGTGAGTTATGATATAAGATATTATAGATTTTTACGTTTTCGCTATGAAATTAGACGTCAAAACGACAGGTTGGGAAGGTATACCACACGTCTAACCTGACGTGGAAGATTTTTTTCCTGCCGTCAAATACGTTCTGAAATAAAAAATACGTCCTGTGGAACGTCAAATTCCAGGGCTGCTGCAGAGAGTCTCCTTCCTTCACGTGTTGGTGGACCACAAAGCAAATGTAGTGGATGATATTTGAGAAAGCGGTAATTCTTCACGTGTTGGTGGGCCATTAAAGAAAAATCCATTGATGCGTGTAGGGAAGTATTCCATGCAATGTAGACTACAAAGTAAAAGCAGTGATGATATTTGAGAAAGTGGTACCTCTTCACGTGTTGGTGGGCAACTCGTATTTCATAGACCATAGAAAAGTAAATGATTCCTGACATGCTAGGGATTTAGCTCTCGCCCTCTGAGTGACAGCACGCGAATCGAGATAGCTGCCTGGAGAGGGAGGGCGAGAGCTAAATGCCTGGCATGTCACGCAGCAGTTACTTTTCTATGGTTTATGAAATAGGAGTTTCCCGTGTTGGTGGGCCATTAAAATAAAGTCATTGATGTGATGTGATGTGTGGTGTCAAGTATTCCATCCAATGTGGACCACAAAGTAAAAGCAGTTGATGGCATTTGGAATCACGCGGCTTTGGAATCCAAAGCACCGACATCACATCACATCATTCCTCAACGCCTGGTAAAAGGCATATGCGTGCTCACACGAATTCATACATAATTTTGATGAGCCATTCAAGCGAGGCGGTTCATCATTTATCTCCTCAATCTCTATATAATGCACTGCCTCTGGATTCAAACGGCGGAATTGTTTGAAAGTTTCGTGAATATCAGTTGGTGACTTAGTGGTTGATTTGTAGTGTGTTTTTGGACATATCAATGGGAAATTCCACTTCTCAGGAAGATTCTCCGGGAAGTTCGAGTTCCAATGGAACTTCTAGTTCTGTCAATCCGAAAGACCTGCGTTTTACACAGAAGGATATAAATGGGTGCTTCAGCAAGAGCCACAGCGGCGTAAGTGTATCAGATGTGGCTGCGGATATTAAGGCTGGAAAGATTGATCCGTCGTCTTTAGGTCCACTTGATGTGCACAGAGGCAGTGATGGTGAAATTTGGTGCGAGAACAATCGGAGACTCTGGGCATTTCGACAGGCTGAGGTGCCGTCGGTTGACGTGAAGTACAAGAACAACGATTTCAGGTCTCGTTGTCTGGATGACGAAACGAAGGATAAGCTGAGGGACCCAAACTATCTTCCCAAAATCAGAGGTTCCGGTGTTTGAGGGCATAGGTCATAGGTTTAATGTTACTATTGTTGGTTGCTGTAAATGAATGTCTGGGTAACTTTAAAGTTTAGAAAGTGTTTGTGTTTATGGCGTTTTGTGCAACTTGTCGTGGGATAGGCTAGATGAGTTGCAGTTTTTGGTTTTGTAAATTCCAAGGTAGTAAAATGAATGCTCTCATTAGACAGAAGCATAACAAATTTGTGGAAAATGAATGGCATGCTGTGGCCTGAAATGTTGTAGCGATATGCAGAAATTAGGTGAAGAAGCATGTGAAAAAATATGTTTGTGAACTAATATATGTGTTTGTCATATAATGTGACGTTTAGTATTTGTGATATAATGTGAGGTTTCGTACAAAATGCTTGAGATAAAGTATTGTAAATGTTTGTGATTCGTTTGTGATTCGAGGGAATCATTGACTTGTGATTCGTTTGGCACGTATTTATAACTCCATCTTCTTAGGGCTATTGCGAGAGTTTGAATGTTATTTGATAGAATTTTTAGAATAATCATAAACTGCCGGTCACTTGCCGGTTCACGTTAACAAACTGTTATGATTTATTCTCGAGTTTTACACCAAATCTAGTGTGTCCTACTTGATGCCTGTGAACCTGGAAGACTTAATATTTAATTTTACGTTCATATAGAATTAGAGTATATAATCAACGAATTCAAGTTAAATCAACTAATTCATGGAAATCCTTCGGCCGACCATGGTACGACAAATGTGTACGTTGCACAAGCTAAAGATTGACTAAACCAGACGAACCTTCACATAAATGTTGAGAGATAGTGTAACGTGCAGACAGTTTGAAATTTTTACTAGGACACGAATGGATGTGGAAAAGTGCAAATGCATATAATAAATTGTTGAAGAATTTTTTAATATCTGTAATAAGATACATATACAAATGTTTATATGAAAAGTTTATAACAGATGTATTCATATATTTCATGCAGGGGGATTTTTTAATGGATTGAATTAAGTTAAGGAAGCATTTAAAATATTTGTCCTAAAGATGGGGAACCTGCAATATCTTTAATAGAAAGTTTATAACAAATGGTTTTTATAAAATATGTAGTGAATTTTTAGAAAGTTATTTATATTTGGTAAGTCATGTAAGTGGATTTTAGTGTTTTGATTGAGAAAAATAAGTTCATATACATCTAAAAGATCGGTCTGTGTTTTTAGGAACTTCATATACTTCATGCATAAGGGTATGTGTTCAGGAACTCAAATATTTCATTCGAGGGGTTTTTTAATGGATTGAAGGAATTTCATATGTTTCATTCAAGGGGGTTTTTTAATGGATTGAATGAAGTTTAAGGAAGTATTTTGTCAAGGAAGCTTTTTTTTAATGGATTGAATGAAGTCGAGGAAGCTTTTTTTAAATGGATTGAATGAAGTCAAGGTAGCTTTTAAAATATCTGTTTTAAGATGAGGAACCTGCAATATCTTTAATCAAAAGTTTATAACAAATGTTTTTATAAAATATTTGTTGAGTTTTTAGAAAGTTATTTATATGTTTATAAGAATTTGGAAAGTCTGGTGAGTGTAATTAATTGTTTTGATAGACTGAGAAATTATGTAAACATCTAAAAGATTGCTCTATGTGTCGAGGAAAACAAGATTTTTATGTTATTGGCAAGTAGAAGTTTTTAATTAACTAGTAGAGTGTTATTTTACATTATAAATAAGATTACTATAGTCCCTGCTGCTTTCTAGAGAAGAACAATAACCTGTAGAAAGTTATTTTACATTATATATTTAATAGATTTGTGAAAATGTTTAAATGATTATTAGAATTTTTTCTAATTTATTTATTTATTTATATATCAATGGGTTTTTGAAGAGATTTATAATCAGTATTGTCTTAGTAGAAATAACAAAATTTCTAATACAATTGTGGAAATTTATCCACTAAATTTACTTGCCATTTACTTTGAAAAGATGATTTTTTTTTTTTTGTAATTTGTAATATGTAATATGGCATAATCAGAGCTTTAATGATGAAATTGTGAAAACTATGATTCTTTTTACTCTGCTTAATAAGACATTTAATAGTGAAATTGTGAAAACTAGAGTCTTTTTTTTTTTTTTTAAATGAGTTGGAATGTTAATCTTGTTATGCAAGATGCTAGCCTTTTTTTCATATTGAACAATTTAATAGTTTAAATATTTGCTGTTTTAATGGATTTATGGGGTACTTATGTATTCCTAGCTGAGATTTATAATATTGTTAGAAGATTTTTTTATGGATATATCAGGAGGTATTTAAATGATTTAGATATGAGAAAAAGTCCAACTTTTGATTAATGAAACTGTTTCAGTTTTA
The DNA here is from genome assembly GCA_031772625.1 of Pinus tabuliformis. Classification (NCBI taxonomy): domain Eukaryota; kingdom Viridiplantae; phylum Streptophyta; class Pinopsida; order Pinales; family Pinaceae; genus Pinus; species Pinus tabuliformis. The sequence goes on along the minus strand of CM062819.1, from coordinate 457,336,133 downwards.
ATTATCAAAGTATTTTGAGTTTTTGATCATCTCATCATTTAGGCAAGGGTGTGGCTAAATTCATATGTGGTTTAACTTGAAATATGGCACTAATAAAATATTTTAATTAAAAATAATCTTAAGTTTTATAGAACACTATTGTACCAAAAGTTCAATTAAATAATTTATGAAATTCATTTAAAATATGCAAATGAAAGTGGATTGTAAGGTAACATCAGCTTAACATTCATATTTTCATATAAAATAAAGTTTAACATTAATAGTTAAGGGAAATTTTGATGAATCCTATAAAATAAAGTGAAATTTTTTCTAAGATTTGTAAGATTGTTTTGTCAAATAAAGTAATAAATAAATATTTAGATAATTTTTGTGAAATAAAAAATGATTTTAGTATATCTTTAAGAAATTGTGAAAACTATCGTCTTTCTCATTTTTAAGGATGAATGTTACGTTGTAGAGTAAGATGCGAGCCTCTTCATGATATGGGACCATGTGACATATTTAAAGATTTGTTGATTGTAATATAAATGCTTTACTATGAAAGATTCGTAATATTATTATGAAATTCGAGGTGAGTAATATAAATGATTTAGATATTTGAAAAGGTATAATTTTGATTAATGATATTCTTACCATTTTAATTATCAAATTCTTTTTAGAGCTTTTAATCAAGCTTGTTGCTTTAGGTAAAGGACTTGAAATATGAGACAAATAGAATAATTTGATTAAAAAAACTGTGACTGGTATAATATCGTGACGCCAAAGTTCAATTAAAATAATTTATGGAAAGCTTTTAATGTATGGAAATGAAATTGGTTTACAAGGCAACATAACATAAAATTAACCTTCATAATTTCTTGGATAATAAAGTTAGCATTAATATTTATGTGGAAATTTTGTAGAGTATGTTAGTGGGATTTTGATGAATCATCCAATAAGAAATTTAAATAAAATTTAAAAGATTAGTTGAAATATTTGTAACATTGTTTTGGAAAATGAAAGTAATAAATATTTGGAAGAAATTTTGGGGAAAACTGATAGTGTTTTATAAGATTTGTAATATTTCATAATAAGATATTTATGAGTTCATTAAAATTGTCTTTGCTTGTTTAAGAGTTTGTCTTTTTTTGACTTAAAAACATGTTAACAATTTCTTGTAGTGGTTATAACCACCTTCTAAAATTTTGTCTTTTCTTTGTTTTGGAGCCTCCTACATCGAAATCATCGCAGTTACTTTGCATATCAAGTACCTGTGTTTATTAGAGTTGATTTGTTGTTTCATGGTTTATAGCTCACGTGTTTCGTTGGTCAACTACAAGAACACCCAGTGCTTGTTTCACATTATAGTAAATAGGCGGTTGGGAAAAATTGTGCAAATTTGGAGAGAAGCTTGTCTTCTTCTTCAGAAATGCGCAGAGCAGCTCAGTTGTCTTCCTCTTCAGAAATGCGTAGAGCAGCGCAGTAGTTGTTTTGCACTCAAAAATTACATAGAGCAAGCAGACAGCGTTGGTCTGGAAATTACGTAGAGCAGGCCAACAGACACTGTTGGAAATTTGTGCAGTTTCAGCCAGTTGTACTGCTTCAAGGAATTGCAGAAAAACTGACACGGTTGCACTATTTTCTAGAAATGCGCAGAGTAGTGAGACCAATTACACTGTTTTCCGGAATTGCGAAGAACTGGGCAGCTGCTTGGCTCTCCGGAAATAAACAACATAACCCAACCTCATTGCTTTGGAAAATTGCGCAGAGCTAGCTAGTCAACGAAGGCCCCTCAGTGTAGAAACAATGTAGAAGCTCTCCCTCACTCACTGTTTGTCGCATGTGTTGGCAGGTTGTCCAGTTCCTTTCAAAACTGTGCAATGCCTTCCAGAATTGTGCAATATTTCCTTGCATGTCGGAGAGTTTTTCACGAAAAAGAAAAAAACAAAAAACGAAAAAGCATCCCTAGATTTCAGGGATCTATTTTTAACATTAGGTGTTACATGCAAAATGATTTTTAGAAGTTTCTCGTCAAGTGTCACTTTCTCCGAGATTTGTGGGATACATGTCATAAACCCTAATGTTGCCAAATCTATTTAATCGACATCTCAGAGCTCATTTTTCACATTCGATCTTGGAGCTTTAAAATTCCCAAGGAATCTAAGAACTTTCAACATAGTTTGCACAATTTTTCTAGGTAAGTTTTGTTTTTCATGCATTTTGTTGTTTTTTCGATCACTTTTTATTTTTTCGCTTGTATGAGTGTTGTTTCCTTGGTTTTATTGAACGAATTCTGGGGTTTAAATGCATTTTAGTGTGCAAACATGTTCTTTCAAGTTCTGCGTTACCTTACTGGCCCATGCATAATAATGTATCTGCATCCACAATCGTCGTTTCAACGACTTGCTTCTTGAGCTTCTTGGTTTGGTTGATTGATTGATTTCTGCACTCGCTTGAATACAATGCATGGTTATTTCACTCAAATCTCTAGATTTGGACATGGATTCAGTCCTTAGTGATTTTCAGTTTCCTGTCGGCAGGTTTGAGCTGCTTTGGCCCGAACCTTGCTTTCCTCGGCTTGCACTGCGTATTTTTGAGATGGAAGGTTTTGCCTTGCTCCCAAGAATTGTCCAGAGGTTTCCTCTCATTTGCTTTCCATGCTATCCTTTGTGCAGAGCTTTCCTCCTTTTGGCTTCCTAGGTTATCCTCTACGCAGTTTTGGGAGACAGTGCCCTAGGTTGGCCCTTGGGATTGCGCAAAGAATTTTTCTCGAGCAGCAGTCATGTTAAATGAAACTCTGTGTAGTTCCAGTCCTTAGAAGTTCAAGTTAGACTGTGCTCTATGCAGTTTCAGCACACTATCAAATCATTGGCAACCTGCATTGTACTCTGCGCCATTTTTGCTGTTAGTGTCCTAGCGTCTCCGAGACAAAACTGTGCAATTTTCCCAAATAGTCAATCAGGGGTGTTGCATGTCAGTGCTCAAGTTGCTTTTGGTTTTCAATTGATATTTTATTGCCATGAGTGTTGCTCCGTCTTCAGGTATCACAGGTGTTCATCAATCTCTAAGCAGTACAGGGACAATGGCTTCCAAGAAAGCAAGATCAAAATGTAGTTGAGAGCGGTGTCGAGGATGTGGTTGAACAAGGGCCAATGAGCTTGTTCGTGTACACAGACACACCCCTGTTCATAGAGAATGATGTCAATATAACATGGAAAGACATCAACGCCATCTTTTGAGGTAGCGTTGAGGAGAATATGAAGGGTAGATAAGTCTATGTGAACATTCAAAAGTCAGGACTATATAAGGTTGCATGAAAGTTTTTTGTGTTCCCTTGCGGAGATTTGATCCACTGGATTGTCTCACATATTGATCGCGAGACAATGACAATGAGTAGTGTTAGTGGAACAAGGCTTGCTTCTTTTAGGACAAAGGATTATTAGGGAATATATTATTTCCCATTCCTAGTGAGTAGGATGGATGCACTGTTTTACACTCCTAATGGCAACACCAACACATGATATCTTGAAGCATTGGGTAAAGGAGCCGGAAAATTTCAGAAAGATCCAACCAGATATATAAGACTAAGATAATTTGGAAGGCATATCAATGCTTGGTCATCTTCACAAGCCGCTTGTATGACCAAGGGAGTATAGGGATTTTCCGTAGAGTTGGGTTATTATGTTGGATTAGTGGACAAATGAATGAAAAACATTCAACTGTGCCTACACGTTGGCTCTCCGGTTGCAAGTGCAGTGGTCCAATGCTTGGAGTACCCCCAAAGATCAGCAAACAAAGTTCATGTCTGCATACTTGCTTGATGCAATATGTGCCTGTCAACATTTTCCTGGCATGGATTGGGCAAGGACACCTTTAGAACATTCTGTGAACATATATTGCAAGTTGATCTCATATTGCAACTACCAAGGACTTATCGCTCTAATATGTGACCATTTGATTTTCCCCCTGTACACGATGGTCTTTGAACAAGATCTTCCCTGCATGTCCCAGGAAACAATGGAGGTGTTGATAAACATTGCAGATTGGTATGTTTCACTTGAGGGAACTTTGATCAGGATGTATATCGCGAAGAAAGCTCCGCATGCATTGTCGTGATTTTACACAGATATGTTGGTCATGCAGGAGGTTGCATACCACATCTCGACAAGGTTTTCAACTAGATTGCACAGAAATAAGAAGGCACCATTACCCACACTTCTCACGTGAATTCAATTGTACGCAGTTGGGAGTTTGAAAGAAGCAGATGCCAAAGTGGAAGAATTCAAGAAATTTAAAATCAGCATTAGGAGTTTTGACACATACAACCCACATGATTTATTCAGGGATCACTATGCGACAATGTACTATCCTTGGATCCACAGGGTGTGTCATTGGCTAGAGGAAAACCCATAGAGGTATTGTTACAACTCCTCTAAGCTCAATGAACCAGTGAGCATTACAATGGAGTTGCTAACAACATTCAAGGTAGCAGCGATAACAGTGGTAACGAGCAGCAAACTTGTGCAAGACAAAGGCAAGAGGGAGATTGCCGAAGACAAAGATACAGAGCAAAGCTACAAGTTTAAGGAAGACCCACTTGTGGAAAAAAGTAGCGTTGAAATAGAGATGAAGATGTGACAACGCGACAGCAAGATTGCACAAAGAAAGAGAGAACAACAAACGCTGGAAGGTTCTAAGAGGATGTTGCAGGAAGTCCAGAAGAAGCTTAGGGAGGAAAAAGCATTGCGCAGAAGAAAGAAGGAAGCGCAACATGAGCATGTACAAGAATAGGAATAGGAACCAGAACAGGATGTCAAAGTGCAAGGCGTGGAAACAACGCAAACTACACCAATATAGGTTGAAGACTCTGGACCATCTGCAGATGAGGAATATGGTGAGAAGTTGCATGAACAGGGACTTGCTCTACAAGGTGAACAGATAGAAGAAAAAATGGACATGGAGGTTGAGTAGCCAGAATAGGATCAGGATACCAACCTCATGCCAAAAGCAATCGAGGTCACTACACAGGGTTCACCAACGCCAACAACAGAGCAAGTCCCAAGTGAACAAGGGGATACCATTCTCTTTGGGGACCATCCGGGAACAGAGATGTACAACATACCCTTTGATAAGTCACATCACAGAGTTGTACAAGCACGTAGAGTGCATACCTCAGATGAGAATGCAACCCCTAAACACTTGGAAGAACGGGTGATTGTGTCAAATGTACAGATTTCAGCAGCTCTGCTTTGGCCGATTCTACAAAGGCTTATGTCGAATCCACTGGCATTAGTGTTAGGTTCTTGATAGCAGAAAATGAGTGCATGGCCAAGGAATTGCAAGCAGTCAAGCAGAGAGAGGAACAATCAACAGGATCAACCAGAGCAGAGATGAAGATGGCCATACTCGTTGAAGTATCGGCTCTTGAGACATTCACATGGAGACTATATGACAGGTTCGTCACCATGCACAAGGCAGTGGTCCACCTACATGGTCATCAACATCGTTGCACCAACATAATGCAAACACTTGCAACCATACACAACGCAGTTGATCATGTATAGACGTGATAATTGAGGTACAAGGGAGCTCTGCTTCACTTACACAAGATGATGAAGCCACAGGTGGAGTTGGAAATCACATCTCTGAAGTAAGATCCTAAACTATAAGGAACTCGTGTTGCTCATCCTAGTATCCAGGCTTCATATGCACAGTTGTAAAGGAGTTTGGATGTCATGGTGAGGAAGTATGGCACCCTGTCGATTGGTATGCTCACTGAGGCCAAAGAGAAGAACCAAGTCAGACTGGAGCTCGATGCATACTTCCATCAGTTGATGCTCACAGCTACCATCATAGATAACATGCGGATGTACATCGTCGGTCAGTTCATGCTCAACACTAAGCTATGCATGTTACAAGATGAGTTGGACTGAGGTTCCAAATCAATATACCCAGAAGCAATGGAGACAAGAGTTTGTTTCTAGAGGGACTTCATCAAAGAGTACATGGACACCATTGCACACTACCAAGCATGATATCAGTTCGTCACTGAGGATCATGGGGAGAAGGTTGACGAGCTGGGATTTCCACAGTCGTTTGAGTCATAGTGTTGTCTTGTCCGGATGACTTAAGCCAATTTTTTCCCACATAGGTATATGTGGAAAATGTATCATTTTGTAAACATGATGTAAAGTGAAATTCCAAATGTCACTAGTGGAATACAAATAGTGATATGTAATAGGAGGTCAGTTGTCAGTTGAGATCATCCGATATTTTGATCATGTACTAAGAGAAAAGCTCTCTTGTAATCTTTTTATGAGCAGTAAAGAAAGACTTTGGGGTTAATTTCTACTGGTGTTACTCTTCATGGAAATGTTATAAGATGTATTATTTTCGTGCGTAATTTCTTTTTTGCCATTAATAATAGCTTCTGAAGAGCGATTTTAGTACAGGTATCTTGCTCAGTCACTACGGTTTGAATGATAATTGAAATTTTGAATATAATAGCAGGTACATCTATTAGATCTGAATTTTATTATTATTTTCTCGCTCTATGTTGACGGCTGAATTGAGTTTTGCAGGAAAATCCTTGATTATTAGATCATCGGGCATTCAGGGAAGTTCTCGGTGGAACCAACCAACTCCCGATCCGTTTTTTCTAAAGAGCCCAATTTGAATTTGATGTCGTGCTTATCATAAGATATTTTTATGAGTGATGCATGAGGGTTTTGAGCTCAATACCTCCTTTAAAAATTAAAAAAAACTTAATTTTTTTGTGCTAAATCGTTAGATCTGGCTGTTGAGAGCTTTAGATCATTAGATCTTAGAGCGGAGTTGAACTCACACTCCCTAGATATGATAGATTTTCCATTTATGTACATAGATCTGTAATTAATTTTAGTTTTCTGATTTTGATTTTCAGGGTTTTAGTGTTTTTTGGGTCATTGTGTATATCGTTTGGGTGTTTTTTTTTTGGTTGTATTGCAGCTACATATCTGAAGTTGAAATTTGTGTAGAGTCCATATCTAGGCCCTAGAGGGTAAGATCTATATTTCTAGTTTTCATCAGCATCATTTTGGTAGGGATAATGTCCAGATTTTGCAGTGCAAAGGTTTAAATTTAAATTTAGATCTGGAAATTTCGTGAGGGTTTTAGGGTCAAATCCAAGGTAGGTGGATTTCATATTTTAATTAAATCTGGAAATTTTCAATAAGGGTTTCATTGATAAATTTTAAGCTGAAGTATAAGATCTTGGTCTGGAAATTTCTCCTCAGTTCTTGGCCTGCAGTTTCTCTGCTGCCTGGAGTTTCCTAAGAACAAGATTTCAAAATTGTTTTCTCTGTTGTTTCCTGGAAAAATTCGAAATTATTTTTGGGCTTTGAATTTTTTTTAAAAAGATCTGGATAAATCTAAGTTTCTTCCTGAGTTTTGTATGTTGCCTAACCTTCACGCATTTCTCATCGTCACCCATTGCTGCAGCTCACCATACACTGCCATAGAAGCCTTCCTTCTCCATTATGCAACTTTTGCATCATGCTGCCTCAAACCTACAAATAGCCCCTCATTTTTATTGTCCTCTCTGCCATCAAACCCTCGTAAAACCTCCACGCATCCTTCTATCCTCTCTGCGCTGCTTCATTTGCTCCTCCAACCCTATCCGCAGCCCTTCTAAAACCCTTCCTCTCCTGTGTGTTTTCTCCCTAAACCCTCATCGTTGATTGCAGCAAACCCCGCAGCTACAACTCCCAGTTAATTCCCTAAACCTGCACGCTGTTTCTTCTACACTGCCATCGCACTCCGCACTGCCATTCCTCTCGACCAGCTCCCTACTAGCCGCATTTCGGACCTGCAAACACAAGATCAAAGCGACATTTTCCCTCACGCAGATATTCCATATCTCCTCGCTCTATCCGTGGCTTTCAAATGCTGCTTTGATCCAGCTTCTGTAGAGCTCCTCTTTCCATTCCGCAGTCTCCAAGGCTCTCCCTCGCCCTTCTCTCGAGCCCTTGCAGTCTTGGCCCTTATTTCCCTTCAAGCTCTCCCTCCACCATCCGGACTTGCAGTCACCAAAAACACTTCAATTTTTGCGATTAGGTTAGTTCTTTTTCGATTTTGTTTCATTTGTATTTTAGTTAAAGCTTAGGGTTAGCATAGGTGTTTTGATTTTCAATTTTTTTTTTTTTTTTCATTTTGATTTTGTAATTTATGATTTTTTTTTTTTTTTTATTTAAAAATTGCAACCAAAAAAAAAAAAAAAATCTAAAACAAAGTTTAAAAAAAATAAAAATAAATAAATAAATAATAATAAAAAAGTAAAAAATTATGAAGTGTGTTTTTGTTTTGATTAAATAAAAATTCAAAATTCAAAATTCGATTTTTGTTTAAATTTTGTTTTTATTTTCTTTTGTTTTATTTTGACTTTGATAAAATAAAAAAATCATAAAATTTTCTAAAAGATTAAAAAAAAAAACCAAAAAAGATTTTGTGACTGAGAATAAACAAAATTAAGGGGTTTTTTTCGCTTAAACTTTATAATTTTTAATGTGGCCTATGGCCCATAAATTTTTTTGATTTTTTAACCCTTTGATTAAATTAAGTTCCTAAGGAATAATTAAAAAAAATTAGCCTAAAGTTTCCTATTGTCATTTGGTCATTAAATGCATTTTTTTATGTCTTTCCTATGCTCAAGGTGCAATAAACGTTTTAAATCATAATTGGCTGTTGTAGAAAATTAATTCTAGATCTTGGCCATTAATGATAATCATCTTAAATCTGGAATATCTTGTGTGATTCAGTTTTGGGCATTTATTGATTATTCAGGATTGTCACTGTTCGTCACATATTGGAAAATCGTTCTGGATAACTTGTTTTATTAATGGTTAATTCAAATATCGAAGGCACTGGTCTATAATTGTTTTTATCTTGTGGTCGTGTCTTGTTTACGCTAGCATTTAATCTATCAATCTGATTTAATCGTTTAGATTCATCAAGTTGTCCATCATTTAAATCTCCTAGAGCCCATGATCCACAGTCTTTCTCATCCATTTACCTTAGGGACTACCCCCCTTGACTTGTCTAGGAAAGAGTCTAAACAGAGTGAGTAAGGGTCGAGAGTGACAGCCCTTACTCTGAGCGTTGTCGCCGTGCCTAGATGCTTTGCACGACAACAGGGGTATTTTGAGAAATTGAGGGGGTATGATGATAAGATGGACCCAGTTTTTTCTCTCTCCCTCATTCCACTAATAAGAACCCATGCCACTATTATGGTGAGAGGCCTCTCCATATAGCTCACCCCTGAACTCATAAGTAGAATTACAACACTTCTCCTAGGAGTGCCTTAGAGAAAGGAAGACAAGGGAGATAGACAGACTGCCAAGAAGAAATTTTTTTTAGAGGGAGAGGAGCCCATTGAGGACAAGAATGGAGTAAGGAGAACAAGCCTACCATACCCGTAGAATGAGGTAAGCTACCACCGTATAAGATACATATCATGTGAAGGTAGGTATAGTGTGGTTTATGGTTATCACTTTAGGCTCCTTGAAGAATTGAGATTTGGAGTAGAAACACATCCACACCACAGGCTCAGCATACCATAATTCCTTCTACAATCACTGATAGATACAACCATAAAGGTGCAGGAGGGGAACCCCCAACAGTTAGCTAATCATGGGTTAATTAGAATCATCATAGAATATGCCCTCCAAAACCTCAGAATACCTATCCAATGGGATATTTTCATAAACATGCAGACAGATGAGGATATCAAAGCCCTCACATATAATATTAGCCCTACTGTCAGTGAAAAGGATGAAGAAGAGACAGAAACAGATGGAGAAGAAGTAGAGAGGGATGAAGAGGAGATAGATGAGGATGAAGAGGAAGAGAAAGAGAAATAAGATGATGAAGAAACAGAGGAAGATGTCAAGGAGGAAACTGATAAAAAAGATGAGGATATAGAGGGAGAAAAGGAAGGGAAAGGCATAGGTAAAAAGGGAAATGGAAAAGAGGGGGCAGAAGACAAGGAGGAGTCACCTAGGGTGTCTCCAGAACCCATGGAGAGAGAGGCAGCAGCTGCCGTCACTACCCTTAGCACCCTTATCAAACAAAAAGGAAAAATACAGAGGCAAGCCCCCTTATACTTTAGAACAAGGAAAAGACAGAGAATAAGGTAGGGGAAACCCCAAACTCCAACCAACATTCCCATTGTTATTGAGGACAAACCTAAACAATAGGAGAAGATGGCTCCTCCTATAAAAACTAAGAAAAAGGATCCTCAACACAAACCTCACCTAAGTCTCCTATCACCTATGTGAGAAGGCTTGTAACCAGGTCTACCTCATCCAAAGGGAAAGACATCCTATAGGGTACACAACAATCCCTACAGGAAGCAGAGGTAGTCCTACAGGAAACTCTGCTAAACCTACAGGAAACTCAAAAATTGGATGAGGAGAGAAGTAAGTAGCCATAAACAAAGAGAGAGGACCCAGAGCTAAGGGAACCTAGTCCTCAACCTAACCTTGACTCCTACTATAGATTTATTGAGGGGGGTAGGGTGATTCCACAAAATTTTTCCATTACATTATTCTTTGAGCTTGAGAAATAAAGAGCAGGAACTCATAAATGGATGCAAATTTCCAAGTCCAAGGGAGTGGAGGACATTGGTCACATGGAGGAGAATCTCAAAGAGATGGGAAGGGAACTAAGTAGCTTCAGGGACAGAGAGGCCATCATGAAGACTCAGTTGGAGGCAAAAAATTCATGGTTGAAAGGACAACTGCAAGAAAGAGAGAATCAATTGGCATCCATGGTTAGTCTATATTTGGAAGCAATCCAATGCAAGATGCCAGCTAAGTCTTATGCACTATACCTTAAGGAATAGTGGCTATAGTTCCAAATCAAGACCCTAGCATAGAGAGGCACCATGCCATTCCAGTATTATAGACAATTCATTGATCTTTGTTATCAAAGTACATTAGGGGATAGGGCTAAGATGTCTGAGTTCTACTTGCACAACATGGCTTTGACAGATATGAATTTATGGGACCCTAATGCATAGCTAGGGGATTTACAGTTGATGGCTTGGGCATCATGGATGAACCATGAGGAAGCAAGGACTGCAGAAATGAAGAGGATATTAACAAGGGAACAAACGAAGCCTCTTATGATCATACCTGAGCAGTCCAATCAAATGGTTGTCATTAGCACACATAATTGAATTGTAAATGATCCTCAACTTGCACCCAGGTATCTTGCTACCCAAGAGCAGCCATTACACATTTTGAGGACATGTTCAGATTGTTAGGGGATGACAGCATGCAATCTTGCCTAAGGAGATGGAATACGTTTCCATACAGTTTGAAGATCAAAGAGTATCACTCTCCTCAAAGGATGAGAGAAGCACTGAATAGGACACCCATGTATAAGAAAGCAATCCAAAGGCTCAAATTCAATTGGATTGGCTTGAGACTCAGTCCACCACTGCTCTTGAGGATTTTAGAAGGAAGGAAGGAAGAATAAGAAAGAAATCCGTGGGAGGACGTAGAAAAGAAGGCAATATTCTATGCACAAGAAGAGGAAACCACAACAAAAGCATGGGATGTCAGGGAGGCCACTAGAGCTATGAAAGACATGGATATTGATTAAGTTGCTCAGAGGATGAGCAACACTTTCAGTAGTGGGTGATGATGAGCCTCATCATTGGGTAATTATATGGGCCTTAATTCACCTCCTAGCTAGTCAAATCAACTCTTCTCACAATTTATTACATTTTTTGATTATATTTTGTTTAATGAGATGAGTTAAAGTGAGATATTATGCCTGGTGGACTAATATGCATTGAATGCAGGTTTGGAAGAGAAAATCAAGGAATTTTGGCAAGACTAAGGTTTGAAACTCGAATGGGACAAGGGAGAGATATTGTAGGAGGTAAATCCTCCTCATTTACTCCTCCCCCATTCAAATATTCCTCCATTAATCACACCATCTCAGAGTGTATTCAGCCAAGTCATGAAGATCAAAAGGCAGTCGAGCAAGTGATAGACAAAGAGTTAGTTCATCTCGAGTTTGGGACACAAGCATCCCTAGATTTAAGGAATTCGTTGGTGACTTCAGTTGTATAAGTAGAGAGGCCTAGAGCCTCATTAGGATTCAAACTTTTGTTGTAAAAACACTAGTTATTTTCGAGCTCTAGAATTGTGGAAGACATTGATGTAATTTGTTGTTTTGATAATGAAAATGAGCTTTTTCTTGATCCAACAATGAATTAACTCAGAGGGCTGAAGCTCTTGTGTTAGGGCGCAACCCTAGTAGCAAAGGCTTCTCTTCTTGTATCTGTATTCTTAGCGTAGTTTCATTTATTCATGGTTAAAGTCTCTAGAAGTATTTCATTGCAAGTATTGTGGGTTTGATTAGTTGTTTATTAGTTTGCTTCCATTTGTGCTTTACTTCAGTAGCAGGTTAGAAGGGATAAAAGGAGAACCACGAAGCTATCAGTAGGTGTCTTCGCCTCACCTCTTCCCTCAGGAATCGTGATTTGAGGAAAAGACCCTTATGTAGCCCCAAAAAGACAAATTTCGATTTTCTCATAAGATTTAGAGTTTACTGTACTTGAACCAGCATTTGATCATTTTTGCAAGTGTATGATTTAATTACCATATATTCCATATTCAACCTTACAATATATCTCATTCATGATTCCATTTTATTCAACAGTTTTCCTCATGCATGAAGTAGACAACTAGTTCATTAAATTCTTCTTTTCCAACTTGTTAGAATTCTTCTTGTTTACATGACTTTTTGGCAATTATAAATGTTTGATGCAGAGCAGGTGCTTTAGAAATATAAAGATATCTCATAGCAGACAACCACCTTCCAACTTCATCCATCCATAATCATTCCTTTCTTTCACCAAGATCTTCACCAATCTCATCATTTTACATAGAAATTCCTCCAAGCATGTTGAGCGAATTCAACCATCTCCTTACCTTGGTTTTGAGTTTTGAGTGATCCTAGGAATTGTGTCACTCCATTCCACCCATCCACCACCTTCCCTAATCCTTCCATCACCTCTAGCAACCATCGTTTTTCTCTTGGCTGTATCCTATAGAAGTACAGGGAATCCTGTAAGTTTCTAGTACATCCTGTAGGTTTTCTTGTAGTGGCCTGTTTTGAGGCCGAATTGAGGGAAAACCTCTAGGAAGCCACACTAGGTCACCCAAGGGTCTCCCAAACCTTTCAACCATCTCCTAAACCTCCCAACCATCCACCGGCATCACTAAGCCTCCTGCCACATCACCAAAAGAGATTGGGGTTTACACTTGATTTTCTAGAAAAAGAATAAAAAGAACAAAACATATTTATTTCAGTCCTTTACATGCACAGTAGTGATGTTTGATGTCTTGAATTTCCATGCTTTAGATATTAGCATTTCATATATGTTGGCTTGGCATTCTTGTAAAGCATAGTTTTTCAACAGTTAGTTAGAGAATGGTGTGTTTTTAGCATAGGATTTCATTCATTTTCCTTATTTGCAGTAGACAAGCTTTCTCCTATAGTAGATTTCTCTTCCTTTCATCAGTAATCAAGCTTCTTCTGAATCCATACAAGTATGGCTTGAAAACCCTAGTGGTCTCTCACCAGCTGAACAGTGACAAAAGGCAGAACCATCACTTTTACTTATGTATACAGCAGTGTCATCTCCAACTTTGTATGAACCCCAGGTTGCTAAAGTAAAGCTAGTATCTCTAGGAGTTGCAGCATTCTTGCTGCAATACTGGTGCTCATCAAAATTTTTGGGCAGTTCAATTAAAAAAATCGTAATGGAATTCCATCCTCAATGTTCTGTTCATGGTCAACTTTTAACATTCTCCATTTTTTAACTTTCAATTTTTTTTATTAAACTTCTATCAACTTTATGCGCATTGTACACACCAAGTGACTATATTGACAACTTATGACATCGGTTTGATAGTCTTGAAAGTATACATTACTCCTAGTTTGGTGAGTTTCTTGGAAAAAATAACCTTTCAGTATAATAGACACTCCTTCATATATAAAACTATTATCATCATAATCTTCCAATAACCTCATCTTTCGTTCAGTGCAACACGTCAAATAATACTTGACATTTTCTATGTTGTTAATGGGTGAAACTACAACAAAAACATCTCCTGCACAATAAAACCAATGTAAATTCAGGTCATAATTAACATGAAATTAACTTTACCAAGATGGACTTGATTTTATTATCTATTTCTAGATCTCTATATTTTAACTATTATCTAGATACTTATACGCATTGATTTTAAAAAATATAAAACATATATATATATATATATATATATATATATATATATATATATATATATATATATATATATATATATATATATATATATATATATATATATATATATATATATATATATATATATATATATATATATATATATATATATATATCCTTTGAAAGCAATTGAAATGTTACCTTGTCTAACAAGATCAGGAACTCGATCACCTTAAAATGATACTATAGTCTCCTCTGGTTCGATCTCTTCGAAGCTTGCAACTGACATTTTTCCCTTTGTATTTAGTTCTGTATGTTTCCAATATTTTACATACATATTTTTTTCACAAACATCATTATATTGTGTGTCCTCTATGCAAACAGGACAAAAACAAGAATGTTTTCTTTTATCAAATGCAAATGCATTTTGGTATTCCTTTGTTTTAATTGAATGGAATTTTCAAGTCCATTTTACTGTTTCAGCTTCATATGTGATCGATTTGTCTACATCTTCAACTCCAATATGCCAAAAAAACCTATAGTGAATTCAAACAAGAATTTAAATATGTTATTTAAAATACAATTTATATATCAAAGATAATCACCCTCACATTGTTTAAACTATATAATTTATAAATGTTTAAAATTAGAAAATTAATAAAAATTATCATATATTAAAACTATATACAAGTTAATTTCTATATATGTACATACCTTTGTACTTCCCTTGATGGGTTAGTGTAATGGCTTAGTGCAGCATTGCACCATTGAACAACTTGTCCAGCTGAGACAAATATGTTTGCAGAGTGGTCCATTTGATATCTTTGAAGTGCTTGTTTTATACATGCCCCTGCACCATCATGTTCTCCTTTTCCATTACTAGTCTCAAAGAAATTCCAACAATGTTTAATGTGGGTTTCCTTATTAAGACGACACAACCAAAAGAATGATTGTGAAGATTTGAATTGACCTGCGCATCCATCTAACCATATCCAATGGTCATTGAATTTTATTACACGACCTTTCAACGAGTCATAAATCTTATCAAAATAATGTTGTACAAAATTTGTATCATGTGTACGATCGTTGCTGATATAAAAGTGATATTCTTTAATAAAATGTCGATTTTCACTAGTGTTTTCCATATCATCAACATTTTTTTCAGCATGTCTATATAAAATATGGACAAGCATATAGACATGGTCAGAATGATAATATTCACTCTGTATTTCATTTTGTGCAACAAATGTGTAATTCTCTGCAAAATCAACTATTGACAAAATGGTCCCTGGTGGAAAATTTTCACGGGATTTTTTGAATTGCAGGTCTTGCCATCGAGCTCTATGTGAATTCTTGGTGTAATTATAAATTTATGTCTCAAATTTTTTCAAAAAGTCTATCATAGGAATTTCTTCTTCTTGTAATTCAATCTTTTTAGCACTTGTATTATTATTTGAACTAATCGATGTATGGATATATTCATATCTCTTCCATTTCAATTTTAGGTTAGATAGTGATTGATCACTTATATCAATAGAATATTTTTTGCGAAATAGAGTCAAATTTCCATAATGATCACATTTTTTACCATCAACACATTTCTTTTGGTAAAATAATTCATGACTTTTTCTTGCACATAGAATTTCAGATATGAAACCATGAATAGTGGAAGTAGGAGGTGAATTATTCCAAACAAATTTATCAAAATAAAGGAAGGTGTCATAATATAATTGAAATTCCACATCATAACGACAACAACAAGTGTCGCATACAGTGATAGGTTCAACACACCATGGTTTTTGTTGCACAAAACTACTGATTGAGACATTAATTCCATGATTCTCTTATATGAACTTATTGAACAACTCTATCTGAGTGGTGTCCAAGATATGTTTTTGCATGTTCTTCATACTACTTTCGTACTATTCTTTGCTGCATCACATCCCTTGCTTTTTGTGAAACACGTGAATTTTTCTTCCAATATTCATATATTATTTTTTTAAAATCTTCTCCAAGTCTATCTTTGTATGGTTTCCTACAAATAACTGCCCAACAAGCGAGCTCATCATTTATATCTATTTGCAATCGAATTTCCTATGTTTGTGCAATGTTTTTCGTGAGGTCCCTAATATTTTTGCCATAAATTTTACCAAACAATTTTCTTTAGTACTTGATGAAACCACTACCATGAGTATTTCGCTATGTGCAACTACATCATTTTTCTTTCTAGATCTTCCAATTTTTTTTAGAGCACTATTTATATTTTGAATCACATTATCCTTAACCTTTTTATCTTTCGTTGATTTTCGAATACCCAATAGAGTAGTAGCATCTTTTAATTTCTTTGATGTTAAGAGACCTCTCAAAATTTGAGCTTATAATGTCACACTTTCATCTTTGAATAACTTCTCAATAATGACCTTAACACGATATCGTATAACATGGTTAGTTTTTCTATCTCCATATATGTCAGTGTCAACATTTTCTAACATCTCATCATCGATATTGATTTCATTTGTACATATGAAAATTAAATGTAAATGGGTATAAATCTTCATTAAATAATTAAATTAAAAAATGGAGTTTAAATGAAATTGAAATTAATAAATATGTATAATTTCAATAATACACATGACATATATATACATACTTTATGGTGATTCAACTTCTTCACTTGAATCTTTTTCAACATCTTCAACACCATCATCAATCATTGGTTCATTATTTTTTTCACTTTGTCTTTCAAAATTTTCAATCTCATCATTAATGTTATGAGGAATATCTATCTTTGTTTACATTGAAAAATATTTTTCAAATTAGTTCATCAAATAAAATTTAAATTTCATAATACACTAGTTAAATTTTAAATATCATTTATAATATTTACATCTACATATCTGCGTCAAATTCTAGTTGAGATTATTTTCCCTTTTAATATTTACACGTTCTTCCTTTTTTCTTTTGTAATAGTTTCTCCTGTATTTTATACGAACCTCAATGTCTCTTGTTCAATCATATTTTCTCTTGCAATTTATTTGATTTCCTATGATAATTCAATCTATGTAGATTTTTAAAATCCAACCCAGAAAAGTCAATTTCAAAATCCTGCAAGAAAAACTCACTTTCAAAATTTAGACCAAAAAAATCACTTTAAAAATTCAGCAGAAAAGACTTACTTTAAAAAAATACTCACTTTAAAAATTTAGATAAAAAAATGTACTTTTAAAAAAACTCACTTTAAAAATTCAGCACAGAAAAGTCAATATCAAAATTCAGCCCAAAAGACTAACTTTAAAAATTAAGCCCAAAAGACTTTGAAAATTAAGCTAAAAAATCTCAATCTAAAAATTCAGCCCAAAAGACTTAAAAAATTAATCTAAAAAATCTCACTTTAAAAATTCAGCCCAAAAGACTTAAAAAATTAAGCTAGAAAATATCACTTTAAAAATTCAACCCAAAAGATTTACTTTGAAAATTAAGCTAAAAATCTCACTTTAAAAATTCAACCCAAAAGACTTACTTTAAAATTGAGCTAAAAAATCTCACTTCAAAAATTCAACCCAAAAGAGTTACTTTAAAATTAAGTCCAAAAAGTTTTCCTTTAAAAATTCAGCCCAAAAGATTTAGTTAGTTTAAAAGTTCATTCCAAATGAAAAAAGAATGCAAAAATAAAGTTTTGGCTCCATTTATTTATATAGTTCGGGCGAAACATTTTTTCGGTACCTTTTCCCCTTATTAACTAGGAGTTTGACTTCAATATACATATCTGCATAATAAACAATACTCCCCCTTAAAGAGGTGACCATGGCATTTTCTTCATCGAATCATTGTAACTATACGTGTTCTACAGATAATTCCCTGAATGGTAAATCGTTATACGCTTCCTTCAATACTTTCGCTCCAATTGCAAGATATCCCATACTCGTAATATATATATATATATCTATATATATATAGGCACTTAGGACCCCTATTGCTTTGAGGTGTATTCCATTGCTACTCATTCAAGATGTGGTAGCTCTTTGATTATACATAGTCACGATATAATGATCCTTGAATACTGATATGTGCCCTGCTACCAAGTATCTCGCCCTCTTAATGTTATGTATGGCTTTGTATGGGATTAGATGGTGTAACTAGGTGAATGAATCCAAACCTGCTTCTTATCATTGTAATGAGGATTACAATGCATACAAACCCATGTGGTATACCATTTCTATGCTGAGAACCTCAATGTGATGTTTGTGTGATGCCTTATCTTTTTCGTTTTGTCCTTAAATTATCTTTAGTATGCAACATATTACCTTGCATATAGTTTTAAATACACCGAGTTGATTAGGCACATTATTGGCTCAAGGTTATTCATGAATACTCAATGCTATTGTTAGTGTTAACTGATGGAGACGGTATTTATGAGAATAGCCACCATTCCCTACTTTTAATGTCGTCATAATTTAATTAAATTCTCCCCTGCTCCATTGTAGAATGGTAAGGAAGATTGTACGCCTAGAGAATGATCTGTCCAACACTACCAGGTTGCCGCAGAGCCAATGCAACACACCCCATCTGCCAGTCACATGGGAAGCATTCGAATTTTGGTTTCTGTGTACAGCTCAAGTGGTGTGAAGCATTCCTATAGTTGGGAATACCTCTCTTCCATCCCTAAACCTTTCCTCTTCTCTTTAATTATGTCCTTTGCTAGTTAAACTATGCCCTGGTCTCTACCACAATGATAGCTAAGAGGTTTGAACAACTGCCTTGGTTACCCTAGTATGCGTATGCACATCCTCTATTCCTTGTTCTACAATTTCAATACTGAGATACTGAGGTTATCAATGGCATACGACTTCATTGTTGTGTTCTTACCTCTGATATTGTTTTCTATAATGACTGCAGAGCGATGTGTAGTGCAGTGTGCCACCTTTCTCCTGAAGGTGAAATTCTCGGGGCTTAGTTGGAAATATGTCGTAACCATATTCTCCATGAGGGATGTGTTAGATTTAACTTGAGAGTTTTCCTAATTACCTTAAACTCTTAACCAAGATCTACTCCTTTGTAAGAAATTAAAAATAAAATAAAATAATGCACAGCGGAACTTACTTTCCATGCTCAAATGCTCCTGGTCTTTGCTTGAGTTGTTGGCTCTTGAATGCTTCCAAGAGCTTGCAATCCTTCCAGTCTTCAATGGAGCAGACAATCTTTATGAGTTGATTGCAAGCCTTGGAGACTCAGCCCTTTTATAGCACTGCAAAACCCCAATCCTAGGGCAGCCTAAAATTTAGCTGAAACAAGTCAGTCTGAAATTTCAGATTGATTGAAATCAATCAATCAATCAATCAGATTTTGATTTCCTTATTCAGCTCAAATTTAATATTGCTATTTATTTTAATCAACTATAATCGGTCCATTAACAATCATAATTGATTAACATTAATCTACATGTATTTGAATCCAAATCCTTATTTTTAAATACGTTTAATGCCATGACTTAATTAATCACATTATTTGGCATATGAATGTAATCTTATTGACAGTAATTGACATTATAATCATGATGCACTATATGTCCAACTTAATTATTGCAATTAGACGTCTCTAAATCCAACAATCTCCCACATGGACAAGTGCAACCTTTTGATTATATGTCCTTAACTTTATTGCATGCAACTTTTCTGTCTTTACTTATCGTATTTCTTAAACAATTCCGTCCATCAATTATGCTAACAAAGGACTTAAGCGGCATTTGTCACATTTATTCGCAACTAAACTGACATAAATCACGCTGCCAACATAACTGAATGACATGAATCTGATTTGGACATATAGTTTAGAAATTACACGCAAGTGTGATTAGACGTGCCTATTTCTAATTGAGTCACCTTTACTTTACTGTATGAGGCCAAAAAACTTAAACTTTAAAGAAAGAAATAATGAAACTGAAACTGAATGCAACTTGTATATATCATCAAAATTGTTTACAATTGCATTACATAGAACATCAAAAACAGAACTTAAAACATATTCAGGCTCCCACATTTTTCTAATTATCCTAAACAGATATTACACCCATACAAGCAACATGTTGGTGAAATTTCTTGGGTGGTAATCCTTTAGTAAGAGGATCCGCAATCATGGAGTCTGTACCTATGTGTTTTATACATAATTCATTATTCTGCACTCTCTCTTTTACAACCAAAAACTTAATGTCAATGTACTTCGACTTTGACGAACTTCGGTTGTTGGATGCGTATAACACTGCTGAATTGTTGTCACATAATAATTTGAGTGGTTTCTGAATAGAATCCACAATTTTCAGACTTGTGACGAAGTTCTTCAGCCATACGCCATGATTAGATGCTTCAAAACATGCAACAAATTCAGCTGCCATAGTGGAGGAGGCTACCAATGACTGTTTAGCGCTCTTCCATGACACAGCACCACCTGCCATCATGAAGATGTATCCTGATGTTGATTTCATGCTGTCGACACATCCTCCAAAATCAGAATCGGTGTATCCAATGACCTCGAGCTGTTCCGATCTCCGATACGTGAGCATATAGTCCCTTGTTCTCTTTAGGTATCTCAACACTCGCTTGGCTGCCTTCCAGTGTTCCATACCTAGGTTACTCAAATATCTCCCTAGCATTCCGGTAATGAACGCAATATCCGGACGCGTGCATACTTGTGCATACATGATGCTACCCACGGCTGAGGCATAGGGAATATCTTTCATGAGGTTTTTATCTAAGTCAGTTTGGGGACATTGTTTCAGACTAAACTTATCTCCTTTTGATATAGGGGTATCTCCTGGTTTGCTGTTTTGCATGCCAAATCTTGTTAGAATCTTATCGATATAGTTCCTCTGGGATAACCTCAGAATACCTTGAGATCTATCTCTAAGTATTTCAATCCCTAGAACAAATGATGCATCACCAAGATCTTTCATTTCAAAGTTCTTAAATAAAAAATTCTTAGTTTGATGCAACATGTCTTTATCGTTACTGGCAAGCAATATGTCATCTACATATAAAACCAAGAAAATAAATTTACTCCCACAGAACTTAAGGTATATACATTCATCTACTATGTTAGACTCAAAACCAAATGAGCTAATAACTTGGTGAAATTTATAATACCATTGCCGAGATGCTTGTTTTAGCCCATAGATAGATTTCTTAAGTCTGCAAACCATAGACCCTGCATCACCTGATACAAAGTTTTCTGGCTGCTTCATATAGATCGTTTCATCAATATCACCATTGAGAAACGCCGTCTTTACATCCATCTGATGAAGTTCTAAATCATAATGTGCTACAAGCGCCAATATAATCCTTAAAGAGTCTTTCGATGAAACTGGAGAGAAAGTCTCTTTATAATCAATGCCTTCTTTCTGTGTGAAACCTTTCGCAACAAGACGTGCCTTGTATTTTTCAACATTGCCTTTAGAATCCCGCTTAGTCTTAAATATCCATTTGCAACCAACGGGTTTCTTGTCTTTAGGCAACGGAACGATATCCCAAACGTCATTGTCATACATAGATTTCATCTCTTCATTCATGGCATTAATCCACATTTGAGAGTTAGAGCTTTCCACAGCTTGTTTGATATTAACAGGATCATTTTCAAACATGCCAATGTCAAACTCATGTTCTTGAAGATATGCATAATCCTTTGATTGTGTAGATCTTTTCTCTCTAGTAGATCTCCTAATTGGCACAGGCTCTAGATTTTCTTGAGGTTCATTTACAACTTGATCTTCAACAGGAGGAAGAACATCATTACCAACTTCTGACTCTCCCACAGGCCCTAGGCCATCAACATTTGTCATGTCAATGTGCGGGTTTGGGTTGGGTTCAGGTCCATTTGTGTTCTCTATTCCATGTTGAGTTTCTAACTGAGTTGTTTGGGATGATGAAGATTGCACATTGTCAAAAGATGTATTTCTAAACACAATTGGAATTTGAACAAAACTAGGACTTTGGTCCATAGTCTCATTCGCATTCGTCTCTTCTTCTTCAAAAAAACTATCTTTTGTCATATCTCCCCCCACAAACTCATTATCCTCAAAAAATTTTGCACTTCCTGACTCGAAAACTGTATGTTCTGTTGGATTGTAGAATTTGAACCCCCTAGATCGTTCAGAATAGCCTATAAAGTAACAACTAACGGTTCTTTCGTCCAGTTTCTTTTTGCTTGGCTTATAGGGCCTAGCTTCACATGGACATCCCCAAACTCTCAAATGATTCAAGCTAGGCTTGCGCCCAACCCATAACTCGTAAGGGGTCTTGTTAGCTGCTTTAGTAGGCACTCTGTTAAGTATGTATGCTGCAGTCTTTAAGGCTTCTCCCCACAAATTCTCAGGTAGAGTTGTACGAGCAATCATACTTCTCACCATGTCTTTAAGGGTGCGATTTCGTCGCTCAGCAACACCATTCATTGCAGGCGAACCTGGCAACGTATACTGAGGCACAATTCCGCATTCCTCTAAGTATTTTGCAAAGGGACCTTGACGCTGTTCTCCTGATCCATCATAACGACCGTAGTATTCACCACCACGATCAGAACGAATGGACTTTATACGTTTGTTAAGTTGTAACTCAACTTCCGTTTTGAACTTTATGAATACGTCTAATGCTTCCGCCTTTTCTTTTATTAAGTAAATATGACCATATCTTGAATAATCATCTATGAATGTGATAAAGTAACGGTCACCATTTCTTGTAGCCTTTGGAAAAGGACCACAGATATCCGTATGAATTAATTCTAAGACATCATTACACCTTTTTGCATCATACTTACGTTTATTAGTTTGTTTTCCCTTTATACAATTTACACAGTCATTTAAGTTTGTAAAATCTAAAGGTTGGAGAATATCATTAGACACAAGACGTTCTATCCTTTTCATAGAGATATGTCCTAATCGCTTGTGCCATAATGTTGCAGATTTCTCACAAGTTAATTTACGTTTTCTATTATCTATATGCAGTGCCTCTGAATGTGAAGTGTCTATATCTAGAAAATAAAGATTATCATAAGAAGACAGGATACCAGAAGCAAGAAGCTTAGAATCTCGACACAAACTGAAATTTCCATTACCAAATGAACACACATAACCATTTTTGTCCAAATAAGATATAGAAATTAGGTTCCTTCTGAAAGATGGAACCACTAAAGCATCAAAATTTAAATAAAATCCTGTCTTACATAATAATCTAAATTTTCCTATGCTTTCCACTTCTACTTTATTGCCATTTCCTACGTAAACGTAGCGCTCTGCCTCACTTGGCTTGCGATGGCTTAGGCAACCCTGCATCGACATACTGATGTTAGTCGTTGCACCTGAATCTATCCACCAAGTATATCTAGATACAGAACTTAAATTAACTTCAGAACAAACCAAAGCAAGAGACATACCTTTCTTTGCCAACCATGCATGATAGTTGGTGCAGAATTTCTTTGTATGTCCTGGCGCTTTGCAGAAAAAACAGTTCCTTTCTCCTGCTTTCGCAGAAGTATCTTCCTTCTTGCTTTTCTGCGCGGCATTGTTTGCAGCTACCTTGGTAGGTCCCTTTTCCTTGGCAGTAAACTTGCGCTTCTTGCCTTTACCCTTAGGATTAGATGTTACTACATGAGCACTTTCTCCCTTAGTCATTTTCTGTCTCTCTTCCTCCTGCACCAACCGAGCCTCAAACTCAGGTAGTGTCCACGTCTCCTTTTGACAATTATAAGTCATCTTGAATTGACTAAAGTTAGACGGGAGAGACAGAAAAATGAACTCAATGAGAACCTCATCAGAGATGTCATAATTATGCCCTTTCAAGGCACGTTGCAGTCTTGTCATCTCAATAACATGCTCTCTAACCCCTTCTTTTCCTTTGTATTTTATTGTTGCCAACTTCACAAAGAGTGTACTAACATCAGTCTTTTTACTCTTTGTGAATTTTTCTTCAAGGGCCTTAAGGTATTCAATAGCGCCTGTCTCTGTATCAGGTATGATGCCTCGAAAAGTCTCATGGATCGTTTGCTTCATCACCATTATGCACATGCGATCTGAATGCTCCCATCTAGCAATATCAGCCTTCTCTTGAGGAGTTACCTCACTCTCTTTATTAGGCTTGGGGCGATCAAATCTCAGTGCTGTGTCCAATTGCATGATCCCTAAGACTAATTTCAGCTTTTCCTCCCACTGATTGAAATTGTTCCCCATGAGGGGCTTAATCTGACTTAGACTTAACATTATGTTTGGATCTGAAAAATTCAAGAACAAGAAAATAATTTAGATACGATGCATCACGATTTAATCATAATTCTAAAATCTATCTAAAGGCATGTGTAAAACTATTTTCTCAATTAAAACTTTAGCCAAAACACCATTCAGTAATGAAACACCTTTGGGTGCAATCATTACCTTCAGGCAACCCTTATGCACCAAACAACTTAGCAGGCGCCAACCCTCCTTTGGGAAAGCTAACACCCACGTCCATTGCCAGCACGTTACTTCAACTTGTCATGAGTCATCCTTGCAATCGTCTTACAGAGAGTGGTTCATTTGCGAACATCAATGCTTGACTCATGCGAAAACAACACATGTATACCAAACACCGTCTTTAGTTAGATTCCAAAATTATGTCTAAAACCTAATCTAGGACGTACCTATAGAATCTACTCGTCCTATATAGAATAAAGTATCTCATAACTCTTTTAAATTTAATATGTCAACTATATTCATCAAAATAATTATTAGGTTTTAGTAAAACTTTAGCAGTTTCTACAATGATTACCTTTTAGAAATGCTTCAATAATTTATTTAGAGAATACTAAATAATTTTATGGTTGCCATGATTAGCATCATTGTGATCAAATCCGAATTTAGTTATATTAACGTTAATACAAATTTTTATGCCATAATTAGCATTATTGTGATCAAATTTAGAATTCAGTATTATACCCTTTAATTGGTGTTAATACCAATTTTAAATAATATCTAAATCCTAATAATCAGCCTAAATATAGCATATAGTAATTATAACCTAAATTACAATCACTTACAATTATTTACAATTACACTTCTCGATGATAAGAATTTATTCCAATAAACGGAAATATACATGTACATTCTATTAGATAAATGTGATTGACAACAATTTAAAGACTCCACACGTTATTAGAACCTTGGCTGCTAGCAAAGACGCCCCGAGCCAAGTTAGAGCAATAGGCATCTACAGCAATTCTGGAGGGTTTCCTTTGAATGCGGAACCATACCAACCAGAAGGCAACATTTTATACAACAGATTGGTTAAAGTAGGTTCATTGTTTGGGAGACTGATTTTCAACAATATATTTGTATTGGTAAAATTATTAACAAAAATTATAGTTCGGAGAAACCAAAACAGTCAATCGCTTGGAAAATGCAATCGAATCTACTAAGTAAATGGCGTTGAGTAGGACTCCAACAGCATGATCCCGGATCCCGGGCATGACCAGTGCCCACTGATTAATAAATTAAACAAACAATAATACGGCCTATTGACATTCACTCATTAAATAGAGACGGACTGATAGTGTATAGCAGGAAAAAAAATTATTGTCAATGAGGCTTCAACCATGGGTGAGTCTGCCACTTTCGTTTTGTTTGATGAGGCAATTAACTTAAAAATTCAGTAGACGGCAGCAAATTAAAGTTCAATTCAGTAGGTCTCAATTACATGCATTAGATGCTTCCAAAGTCACGGGTTCCAATTTAAAAAGTGACTCAATATACATGCTGCTAAATTAATAAGTCACTCTCTCCTTATCCTGTCAAATAGGAAACAAATGATACTCGCATATACAACCTATAGATTTGCAATCCCAACCACTGTAAATTTACAATACATCTCAACCGAAACATAAACTGGTGAACCAAATTCTCTTTAAATGAAGGGAGATTTGAAATTAACTTGCAATTAACAAGGGTAAAGAAGGAATCGAAAACCAAAAGTCAAACATAAGTAGCATTACTCATAAAAAATACATATCCCTCGCCATATTTTCTAAAAAGAATACGTGTACGGTGAAAGGATGGTCAAACCAAAATAATATAATGAGAACATCAGTGCAGGTGACATCTATATATAAATTCTCAATGTATTATTAGCAGAAAATGGCATATAAACCGTTATCATAAAAAGGCATATAAATCGTTCTGCTTGGGTTGTTATCACACGCCATATGTTCAAGTTTCAAAAGTTGTGAGCAGATCTGGGAAGTCAGACATGATATGTGTAATGCTACACATTTCAATTGGCGTGAGATTAGATGGTTTTATGAAACAGTTAATATATTTATATTAACAAAGGTAGAGAAGGAATCGAAAACCATAAGTGAAAGGAGAAATAAGAGCTGAAACATAAACCATCCAATTTCTGGAGTTATATGTCTGCATATTCGATCCTCTTCTGCGTGATCATTTGGATTAAAATTGTTATGAGAGTTCACAACTTCACATACGAAACAAAGTCAGTCAATCTCCAAAAAATTAAGCACGGATTCTTACATAAGGGAGCTCTGATACCAATTGTTAGATTTAACTTGAGAGTTTTCCTAATTACCTTAAACTCTTAACCAAGATCTACTCCTTTGTAAGAAATTAAAAATAAAATAAAATAATGCACAGCGGAACTTACTTTCCATGCTCAAATGCTCCTGGTCTTTGCTTGAGTTGTTGGCTCTTGAATCCTTCCAAGAGCTTGCAATCCTTCAAGTCTTCAATGGAGCAGACAATCTTTATGAGTTGATTGCAAGCCTTGGAGACTCAGCCCTTTTATAGCACTGCAAAACCCCAATCCTAGGGCAGCCTAAAATTTAGCTGAAACAAGTCAGTCTGAAATTTCAGATTGATTGAAATCAATCAATCAATCAATCAGATTTTGATTTCCTTATTCAGCTCAAATTTAATATTGCTATTTATTTTAATCAACTATAATCGGTCCATTAACAATCATAATTGATTAACATTAATCTACATGTATTTGAATCCAAATCCTTATTTTTAAATACGTTTAATGCCATGACTTAATTAATCACATTATTTGGTATATGAATGTAATCTTATTGACAGTAATTGACATTATAATCATGATGCACTATATGTCCAACTTAATTATTGCAATTAGACGTCTCTAAATCCAACAGGATGCACATTGCAACATTTCTTGACAGCAATCTCTCCCAGCCTATTTACCATGTCAAGCAATGGTAATGATTCAGGTAATCCTACATGTGAATCATTTCTTATCTTTTATACCCATATTGGGATTGCACCATTCACATATTCCCTCTTACTGGTTATTGTAGTTATATTAACTTTACTATGACAGTTTCTAGGTGTATGGGCATCAACCCCTCTTGTCGAGATTTCAACGAAGGTTCGGGTCATGCTCTCCTATTGGCACGATATCTTTACCACCAACGAATATTTTAATAGGTAAGATGCATACTTCACTCTGAGGTTAATATGAATGTTATGTTGGGCATGCTTATTTGATGCCTCTTATGTGTGTCTGTGGTTGAATTTTTCTTTGGAAGGATTCTAAACCTAAAGCATGGAATGGTGGTGCTATGGTTGGCAAAGTACACAAACTGACGCCCTCATTTTCCTCTTATATACGTATAAGAACTGCCATCTCCCCAAGCAAATTTGGTTCACTAATAGGTGCAACAAGGGCTTCCCTTTTCCACTTGTCGTTTTTATCGATTCGTGTTACCAGCTCTTAGGTTTCATTTCTTGGTTTATTTTTCTGTGTATGTTTCCCAATTCCTTTTCTCTTGCAACAGAGACTCAGACGCAACTGCCAGGTTAATCCTCTTTCTAACAGGTAATTTGCATCCTCTTCAGTGGATTATTTATAATTCCCGCATTAATTTAAAGCTATAAACTTAGTAATTCTTACTTGGGTGCCTTTCTTTTGCATCTTGCAGGTACACTCTGTTCCTATTGTGGTTCGTTAGATTTGTAGACTTTATACCACGTGTGGTGCCATTGATTAATAATTTCCGCATTTGGGGCGTTCCAGGTTTGTAACTACTCCTTAGCGAGGATTTCGGCATAATTACTTTCACCATGCTTCCTAAGATACAAGAAAAGAATCATTGGCCTATTGTAGAAGTTTGTTGTTGCAAGACTTTATGTGGGTTTTCATTTCTAGTGAATTCTCAATTGATAGCTTGTATCAATAGCGACTCGTTGCTTTCACTGGATGCTAAACTCACTAGTTGTAATTTATTAAATTCAAGTGCCCTTGATTGCATAGTTTCGATTTTGTAGGCTTTATTGAAGCCCAAGTCACTGATATTATTTCCATACCATTAAATAATTTGTGACATATTTGAATACTAATGACAATAAATGTTTAAGATGTTAATCCGAAATTTTGGACCTTCCTTATCAAGTTCTTTTTCTTGCAGAATATGCTTGGTATGTCGCCGCCTGAGTTAGATGGGTTATAGATCATTTTCATTGTGCCATAATATCGCGTTATTTGAAGTTACTGCCGACTGGGTTTTTAGGCTGAACATTTTACTTTTTCCTCATTTTTGTATACTATATTTGGCTAGCTTTCTGAACAACTGCACTCTATTATAGTATGGGAATTCTCATTTTGAATGACTATGAGCATTCCGAGTTCAATTCAGCGGTTCCAACTTTTACAAGTTTAGGAATCACAACAGTCACATCGACATGGTAATAAAGAGAATAATTTATTGTTACTATTCTTTACTGCATTACTTACGTGGTTGTGAGAAATATACTACCCCTAACTATTGTACTGGAAGTATTTCTCCCCCAATTCTTTGCGAATATTATATCTCGCTTATATATAATGTGCTTCTCTTTTTGTTCCCTTTCTGAAGTAATAACCAATACGTTTTGTTGTACAACATCATTATTTTTAATACTAGACTTCTAGATCCTTTGTATGTTCTGAAGAAAATACTAGAGTTTGCATGTATCTTGGCGTTACCATATTCTGTTTATAAAAGCTCGCATAGTATTTTTGAAACACTCAACTTCTATTTTACCAATTATTCTATGTGTAGTTATTCATAATTTTACTCTTTTTCTGAAAAACACAGTATAAGCATTGTTGAATTGGCTTGATTATACTCAACTCCATTATATTCTTTAGCCATAGCTGAATTACATTATTTCTAAGTATCATTCTTGTCTTCCAATATATATATGTGCATGTATACAAGGTAATGCTCATTTCCCATACCTGTTTATTTATTCTAAACATAATGTTATTGTCTATTGCTCAAATATGTATACTTCCTTCAGACAAATACCAATTTTTTGTTTTTCTTTCCATTCTTATGAATGAAGTTCTTCTCGGTCATCCTGAGTTAAATAATCGTGTCTAACTATCTTCCCCACAAACATCCTGGTTATGAAATCAAATCAGGTGGTTCCCACTTAATGGAGAATCCTACGCACGCAATTTACATTTCGATGGTATTTGCTCAGGAATTTCTATCAAAAGTGTATCAATTCTATCTATAGTCAATAGGGCCTATAACTTCCTGAGTTTCCTCTAACTGAAGTCCCAGTGAATAGTAATTAATGAAAAACTATTGTTTCACAATGGCAACCCCATCTTTTCTACAAGCATATAAAATAAAACAACATTCTACTAAATACAACCATGGCGGCCACATCTTTTGTGCATTCAGATAAAATAAAACAACATTCTACTAATTACAAGTGTTGTTGTTACTCCAAACAACTAACATATTCAGATAAATATAAAACAACATTCTACTAATTACAAGTGTTGTTGTTACTCCAAACAACTAACATACCTCTTACACCATACAATATTAATTCCACACATAATATTATGTGTTTTAGTTTAGCAGAACAGGTACCTTACCATTTGAAATAAAATCATAGAGCGCATAATAAAATGGAAAGTAAATCATCAGAGGAGTACTTGGAAGTTCACACCTGCTCACCACCCAACCTAGAATTTTTTTCCTCAATTCACCCCCGAGCCGAGTTCTCCTTGCCAGAAATCAACAACCCCCTGTTGATTACATCATCAAGTATTTAATACTTGTCTTTCGTGATAAAATTTCCTTTTAGTGGCACCCCACATTTGTGGATCTTTTTTATCCATTTGCCTACTTTTCCATAAAAGTTTGTCTTTCTCTCCCACAATGCTTTTATGTTTTTTCCAAGCTTAGCATCTTTCTCCAGCTAAGCAACTTAATAGATATTTCTCTCCCATCCATTAAGCTTATCTATAATTTTGTCTAGATTCCTTATCATGAAAGAATTACCCAATCTCATTTACCTATGAGATTATATTCTTTTGTTTTGGCAAGATTCTCATTTCTAGGTGTCTCATTCCAAGTACCTATGCCCTATTTATTTATTTATTAGCAATTATTCATTTACATCATTGTTCCCATATTTTTCATGTATTTTCCACCATTCTAATCAAACAAGATTATAGTAGTGAAGGGATATTACAGGATTGTTCGTTGTGGAATTCTTTTTTAAATGTCATGTGTCATCTATTTATTGGATCTCTACCAAATAAGCAAGGCATAAGCAAAGGGTGAATCCATCCAAAATAGAACTAAAGAGGACACAACTTACTTCTACTTGAAGATAATGTAATTCTTGAAATTCTATAACTTTGTAATTTGGAGTTGCTACCCTCAAAATATAAAAGTCAATTTGCACAAAAAATATACAAGTCAATTTGCAAAAAGAAAATAAAGTAAAAATCTATTTCTCATTTCTGGAATTTTGAAGGCTTTCTATTTTTATTATTACAGTAGCACCATCAAAGTACACCCTAATGTAACTTTGTCATTTCCATTACGATGAACAATCGCAGTCGCAGAGAGACAATAAAATTCCAAAGAATTATCAATTTATTTGTATAAAAAGGAACCTACTCGGAACAAAATGTTAAATCCTTTTGCACTGAATGGTTCTCCATGAGATTTATTTTTTTGATTGAAATGTTACTTCCCATGATGGAATAATGGATATAATAGAGTCGTAGCATCGCATAGATGTAGCATGTGATGAAATATGGAAACTTGCGTTTTAATTATTGGATGGATGTACATGGCACTGAACATTTGGGCGAGGGGATGAATATTCGAAAAAATTTAGTGCACAATGTGTAACTCACTGCACGCGAGCAAAGTGTTTAATAGAGTTATCTAGGTTATGCACTCACCAAACACAATCCCCCTTACATGGTGTAAAATCCACAGTTATTTTTTCTCATTTTTATTTAAATTCGCAGACATATATTGGCCCGAGAATATTTTCAAATCTTCTATACCTTCAGTGTAGTTTTGCACCTTTAGGGACAACTGCTAGTTTAACAATGCTTACAAAAATATGACCGGTTGGTGACCATATGCATTGTAATGATGATTAAAGTTAGTGAATATTTACTTACAACCAACGTGGACAAACATTAGGTCTGTGTGGGCCTGACTATGTAAATTATGCCTAGTGACTCATGACTTTGTGTCATTGAATCTTACTTTCACAATCTCGGGCTTTGATTTCACGTCAGGTCTACAATTCGACTCTTTTGCACATGCACGTCTCTCGAACCTTGCAATATGGATTTGATTGCCCAAGAAGCTCACATGACCTTGGACTGGGGCCCACCTAAGTCATTTTGATAAGACATGTAAACATCCCCCACTATGGTAGAGTAGTATAAAGTTGTTTGCCACATGACTATGATCTATTTTCCTAACTGTTATTGTAAAAGGTTTTATGTTTTTTTTAACCTCCTTTCAAAGATTCGAAAAAAGTCTATGTCCTATTTGTTCCACTAATTGTATGTGTTTTTCAATTTAATAAGTTTAATTTTTTATTAAAAAAAAATTTGAAAAAAAAAAAATTGAAAAGAAAAGTACAAAAACATTCTTATTCCCATCGCCATGGAAGTAATCTCTAAACCACTGACATAAGCCAAGCCTGTGACAAAGAAACAATGACAGTGTATATATATATATATCCATGACAACCATAATGCATGTACTAAAAGGTTATATACAGTACATGTTTCTTTACGAAAGAAATCATATATGTACTAAAAGTTGATACACAGTGGATATTCCAATATCTTGAAACCCACAAAAGAAAAATTAAGAACACAGAGGAGATTCCTTTTAAGGGAACCCTTGAAAGCCTAAAATAAAGTAAACCAGGTACAATGATTATCAACACAGAGGAGATTCTTTGAAAGCCTAAAATAAAATCTCTTTGAATATTTGGTCACCAGCCTCTGGGCTATGGTCAGAGTCATAGTCAGGATCATAGTCAAACTCGTATTATTAAACATACCTGTCAAGAATTAACACAGGAAGTTGTTTTAACCATGATGGTTCCCTTCCGAAGCTAGATGAAAAAGCTTAGAAACACATGAATGGATCTAGCTTATCTGTGGGAATTCCGACTTCACCAAAATAGTCAATTTCAATAGTAAAATTATAACCTGTAGGAGAATTACTATCCTGGCTAATCTTCATGTTAGTGCCCTTATATAATAAACCAAATTCAAATATATCATATCTTTCTTCTCCATCCTGCATGTCAATATACAAAATAGAAAGGGCAAACTGCTGACAGAGCCTGCCTTGATCTTCTTTTCTGGGAACAAATGAAACAAGTAGGAGATTCATCCAATTACTCTAATGACTGAATGGAGACATGATTTATTCACAATACATGATTATTTAAACTCTTTCATAGGCATGAGCATATTGAAGAATGGCATAATAATCTATCCATCTCAGATTAGGATCATAAATATAAACAACTATGTGATATGGATAACTTACTGCACCAAAATATGCACGGTTATTGTTGATAGGTGCTAATGGAATATCATAGTTGTGTCTTGTATTTGAGAGCCAAAACCATTTTTCAAGAATGATCTTCTGCATTTCCATGGGTAAAGACAAAACTTTTTTCTAAAAGACAGTCCACACAAAAAGAATAATGGTAGGAAGAGCATAATATCACTTGAGATTTATTCTGGGAGGATGATGAACATTCACCAAATTCAAATTTTTTAACTGCATATTTTTTTTGTATAATTGCTCCTTATCTGGTCATGAAATCTACAAGATAATTCTCTTTACCGACTTTATATATGATATCAAAATCATATCCATCTAACCACAAAGCCCATCTTAAAACTCTAGAATTACCTTGTTCTAGCAACCTTTTGTTTTGTAGCGTTCCTTTCATGTGCCTGAGATCCATCTTAACAATGAAGTGGACACTTTTAAGGAATAACATGAATCTTTTTATACCTTTCTCTACTGCTAGAATTTCATTATGGGAAGAACGATAATTTTTTTCAGCTTCTGGAATGTGCCAGAGGCATATGCATGTACTTCTTCCTTTTTGCAATGTTTTTGCAATAATATTGTTGCCCAACAATAATCCGAGGCATCTGTTTCAAGAATGAATGGTAGGTCACTCTGGGGAAGAGCCAAAGGTGGTAGCTGTTTGATTTTCTGCTTTATATTTCTGACTGCTTTGGTCATCTGGTCATTCCAATTGTTGCCCTTTTTTAATATTTGTTGCAGAAGCTTTGTATTTGTGGAATGCAATGGATAAAATTTCCTGATGTAATTCAAACATCCTAAAAATATTTGCAAAGTCTTAACATCTAGAAGATAGTCTAGAAAATTTGATAAAGAATTCAATATATGGGATTGTAATTCCATTTTCGCTCGGGATATGATTAAACCCAAGTACTCAATCTGGGTTTGTGCAATGGTGAACTTATCTGGGGAGGCAGAGAGAACTAGATCATGCTTGAAAACAACCTGATAAAATTTCTCTAAGTGTTTCTTATGTTCACTAATATCTTTGCTGAAAATTAACAAATCATCTATGTAGACAATAATAAAATAATAATATTTGAAAAGATCTTCCATTCTCTTTCGAAATTCTGATGGAGCATTCTTAAAACCAAATGGCATAACTATCCATTGAAACTGTCCTCTAGGTACCACGAATGTTGTTTTATATCTATCCTCAGGATTAATGCCAATTTGCCAAAACCCTTTTTTAAGATCAAACTCACTAAACACATTTTCTTTGGTGATCTTATATAACAACATTTCTTTATTAGGAAGAGGATATTTAGTGGGCACAAGAGCTTCATTCATATCTTTGTAGTTGATAACTAACCTCTTTTTTCCACGTTTTTGTTCTCAGTGCTTGTTGAAATAAAAAGTTGGACATGCCCAAGAACTCTTGCACAGTTCTATAAGTTTTCTTTCTATCAAACGGTTAATTTATGCTTTGCAAAGCTCTTGTTCGAATGGGCTCATGTGATATGCTTATGCCTTTGTGATTTAACAAAGCCTTATTTTTGGAATGGAAGTGAAACAAAATACTTTTCCCTGAACCAAAATGTGTCAAGGTGTTCTATTATACAGTCATTTTTCAATTTGTTTACAATTATATCAGACAAAATGGTAGGGCCATGGATTTCTGCATGTTTGACAATTTTTTGGATCTTGGAAAGATCTGTTACTGCTTCATCAAAATTGCTTACCTCATTAAGTTTTACCCTGAGTGTGTATTTAATCTTAGCAGGGACTTGCACCTTGTCTCCTTGAATGCTAAAAATTATCATATTCTTTTCAATGGTGATTGGCATGAATTTCTTCATAAAATCTTGTCCAAGTAACATATCAGCACCAATATACTAATTATATTAGGTGACATATACTTCTTGTGAACCTAAGAATATTGGGAAGTCTGGAGCAATATATCAGATTTTTATCAGTTCTTTGTTAACTGCTCTAAACTGGACTTGAGTGGGTTTCCAATAGCAAGCAGGAATGGTCTTGAATTTGAAATAGTTGCTCATAGCTCCAATATCAATCTAAGCATCAAGAGAATATTCTTTGTAGCCTGGCACTTTTATTTTTACAGGGATGACTATCCTATCATCAATACCACTGATGTCATGAATGTTTTCATTACTATATTTACTAGATGATAGTAATGGAGTTTGAGAGGAAAGGAAAGTAGAACAAACAAATTGTGAATTCAGACTATCGAGTTCTTGCATGTTGGCTTTAATCCGTTGTGCAATCTGCTTCATTTGGTTTCTATCTCTTTGGAGATCTTCTTCTACCCTTTTCATTTTATCCAATAATTTTTCTGCAGTATTATCTGTGGATTCTTGTGATGCTTCCGGTGTTATATGGGAGTCTAAAATCTCAAATTCTTCTCCATCAGTTATTTTGTGAGAAATAGAAGCGTGCAGCTGGTCAATATTTTCTTGGAGACGTCTCTGAGGAATAATCAAGCTGGGATGAAGAGAGACCTTTGTCTCTGGACTTCTTCAATTTGATGTTGGAGATTGTAAAATGAAAACATAAAACAATTAGACAGATATGTACATTTGTTTCTATCACTATTAATGTCTGAAAGAGAAACCTTTTGGAATTTTTCATCAATGTCATAGCTATTATCTAAATCAGTACTATGTACAGAAAAACATTCAAAATCAGAATTAGTCTGGGAAACTATGTCACAGTCAGCTAGGTCATAAGAAGATTTAGAAATTTCTACAATCTTTTTCTGGATCCTTTTCTTTCCTTTGTTGGGACATCTGTTAGCCCAATGACCAGTTTGACCACAAATGAAGCATTTAGATTTCTTAGCTGGTTTAGACCTTTTCTTGAAAATGAATCTTGATCTTCCAGTTGTGGGAGATTTTAACTGATATTGCTTTTTCTTAGTAGGAGATCTCGACCTACAAGAACATTTACCACTTTGGTCTTTTTGAGAACCCTTTCTGGAGTGGTTCTTATAGCACCCAAAATGATATGTTTCAGTAGAGTCATAGATGGCGGGGCTGAAATGCAACTACCTTTTGACATTATTACAAGTTTTGTTGGTGGCACATTCATTTTTCATAATGGTAAGAATGTGTTGGTGAAGTGCGGCTAGTGACAATGTATCTATGGCAATGTGTTGTGCGGACAGTGACTGTTGAACTAATTTCGGTATTTCGCCTAGCATGGAGGCTATGTAGTGCCTGAGATAAGCCGCATTATGGTGATTAAGGACTTTATAATAAAGATTTTGCATTGTGCAATAATATTCTGATAATAAATCTAAATTGCACAATCTTTGACTCATAAACATTTGGGCATAATGTTCACTGTCAGAGGAAATAACTCCTAGAAATTCATGGGAGAGAACCATCAAGATAGCTTCCAAAGGATCGTCATTTTCAAGAATTTATGTTTTTTCTTCTTTCTTAAGTGTTTCCCACCATAGTCTGGCATTCCCTGTTAGGTTCCATGTGATTAATATGACTACCTCTTTCCATGAAGCTTTAGTGTCTCCTTTCTTTTGAGAAGCCCATGCATTAATCTGTTGCAGGAGAATTAATGTCTGATCCCTATTTAAACAATCAAAATTGATAAAGAAAGTATTGTTTTGATTTCCAAATTTTGTTTGGACATTCATATCATCTCTAACTTCTGTAGAGGCAAGATGTTGAGTCCAAGAATGTAATGGACTCTTTTTATGATGAGAGCTAATATCATATTCTGATGTCTTTGTAGCTTTGCTATAAAAGCTAAAAGAACTTATTCTTTTCTTCTTAGTTGTAGAGGATGCACCTTCATCCCATCACTGGCTTGCCATATTTATTTCTCTCATGTAAAATTTTGAAATTCTCTTTTTCAAAAGGTTTAATTTTTCTTGTGCTAACTCGGTACCCTTTGCTAAGGCTTCAAACTAGCTTTCATCCTTTTCAAAAACTTTGAGAGAGAGATTGGATGAGGACTGGGAAGCTTTTATCAAGGTGAATTTGGGGCCTTCTTCTTCTATCTCAGAATATCTAGGGGGGGATCTTGATCTACTCATGGCAGTTTCAAAACTTGTGACTGCTTTGCTTATTACCCCTAATTAATCATTAATTACTCTTAACTGAATTTCATGAGTATTATGATGAACATACACTGTATCTATTGTCTAGTGGGTATTTATAACATGTTGTTTTACTTCTACAATGTCTCTTGCCAGATCATCTATGTTTTGTGCCACACATACAAACATGTAGTTAGCATAATTCTACATTTTTAAGTATTCTACTGGTTCAGGCTCTGTGGCTGATCGATAATGCAGAAATTACAAATCACTTTGGATAGCACCACCTATGAATTTAGGAGTACTATTACCAGGTTCTAGTGTCGTTTCTAGCAATTCTGCTTTCGCGCCTGTCTTTTCTCTAGGTAGACTGAACATTTTCTGGTCTCGGACAGGGAACATAATGCATTCAAGACAGTCTGAATGTTGTCCTTGGTGTGATGTAGAAGTGATGGTTTCATATTTCTTTTTTGAATTTTCTTTTTCTTTTTCATGGCAATATACACAATCTGGTAACTGACGATGATTATGGCTACTTGAATATACTGAGAGTCTGGGTGGTATTTGTACAGAACAAGGGAATCTGACTGACAGACTTCTTGGTAATTGTTTTTGCGAAGTAGTCAGTTGGAACCGTAAACTGGAACTACCATCAGGGTTTGGAACTAACTTTAATTGGTTTGGAGATGAAGAGATTTCTAGTTGTGGATACTTTAGAGACATCGAAGTATACTCACTATTCCATTCATATGGTAGACTTTGTTCACAAAATCCTGCTTGCAATGGAGTAGTATTATCGGGACCAATAATGACACCTTCTTTTAATGCTCGCTCTGATAGATTGGGATGTAGTGGAGGCATAGTAGAGGAGACAAATCTAATACAAACATTAGATTGGAGTTGTGCTATTTGTGTATGAGGGGCGGTATCATATCCATGGAACTGTATGTAAGCTTAGAGAAATTCATTAATATATGGATCTGTAAGCGACACTTGGTATCTCGGGATGACTGAAGACCAAACATGACCATTATTTAAGGGGGTTTGGAGTCCTCCTATAAATGCATCTTCAAACTTATTATGGCTGGCATCAAGAACACAAGTTAGACACGAGTTATCTAACCCTGGTCATACAAGAGGATTAATCCCAAATTGTATGAGCCTAATATGTATGTATTTGTAATCATGACTCAGACCCCATTCTACATCTTCCTTTCTAATGAGAGGAATTTTATATACACTCTGACCAATAGAGACAAGAACATTTACAGACGAAAATCTAAACAATGTAGCAGCGTGGAACTGAAAAATTGGGAGTTTATATATTTTTTCCATCTCAATGTTTGGTAGTTCCCAATTAGGTTTTGAATTAAATTCCTACTCTACAACTCTAGTATCAAACAAAACATATGTATTTCTTTTCTTCAAAAACTTTGTAAGCCATGCCCATTTTTTCTCATGTGTTGCTTTATGAGATTCAGTGGAGAAATTAAAACTTTTCCTAGCATCCATACTAATGAAGATAAAATGATTAAAAGCACCTGAAAATTTGCATATTTACATTCACAGTTCATGCGCTACGCCCAACAACACATTTTCCCTCAAAAATAATGGGACTTATCATGGCAGACACCTTCATCTTTCTCTTACAACAGATATGTTTCTCCCTTCTACTTCGAACCATCTATCCATCCCTTCGCTTACAGATGCTAGCTATGGATACTTTTTAGACATCGAAGTATACTCACTATTCCATTCAGATGGTAGACTTAGTTCACAAAATCTTTAGACATCGAAGTATACTCACTATTCCATTCAGATGGAAGACTTAGTTCACAAAATCCTACATGCAACGAAGTAGTATTACTGGGACCAACAATGACACCTTTTAATGCTCGTTGTGATAGATTGGGATGTAGTGGAGGCATAGTAGAGGAGAAAAATCTAATACAGACATTATATTGGAGCTGTGATATTTGTGTATGAGGGGTGGTATCATATCCATGGAATTGTATGTAATCTTGGAGAAACTCATTAATATATGGATCTGTAAGTGATATTTGGTATCTTGGGATGACTGAAGACAAACAGGACCATTATTTAAGGGGCTTTGGAATCCTCCTATCAATGCATCTTCAAACTTATTATGTCCAGTATCAAGAACACAGGTTAGACATGAGTTATCTAACCCTGGTCATACAAGAGGATTAACCCCATTCTACCTCTTCCTTTCTAATGAGAGGAATTTCATATACACTCTGACCAATAAAAACAGGAACATTTGCAGAGGAAAATGTAAGCAGTGTGGTAGCACAGAATTGAAAAACTGGGAGTTTATATATTTTTTCCATCTCAATGTTTGCTAGTTCCCAACTAGGTTTTGAATTAAATTCCTGCTCTACAACTCTAGTATCAAACAAAACATATGTATTTCTTTTCTTCAAAAACTTTGTAAGCCATGCCCATTTTTTCTCACGTGTTTCTTTACGAGATTCGGTAGAGAAATTAAAACTTTGCCTAGCATCCTTACTGATGAAGATAAAATGGTTAAAAGCATCTGAAAAATTGCATATTTGCAATCACGGCTGATGCCCTATGCCCAACAACACTTTTTTCCTTGGCAATAATGGGACTTATCACAGCAGACACCTTAAGATTTTGCTTACAACAGATATATTTCTCCCTTCTACCTTGAACATAATGGATAGAATGGCTCTGATACCAATTGATAAAGAAATACGCACTCGCACACTCAAAGATCACAGAACACAGAATTGAAAGATCACAGAACACAAAATGCAAATGTTTTGAACTTAAAATTCGAAGAGAACTCCTTTTGAGAATTCAAAGATCACAGAACATAGAATGTAGATGTTTTGAGCTTAAAACTCAAATAGAATTCCTTTCATATTATAGAAAAACTCAGAAATTTACAAGTGTCTTGAGCTGAGGCTCATGCTTCCTTATATAGAATGGACCCTCGGGTTGTTGCTCCAGCTTTGGAATCTTTCGCCTCCCCTTAGATATTTTTCATCTCACAAAAAATCTTAATGATATGATACAAAGTGGAGATTTTGACTGGGGGAATCCACGACAGTCATAATGCATGTACTAAAAGGTTATATATAGTAGATGTTTCTTTATGGAAGAAATCATATATGTACCAAAAGTTGATACACAATGTATATTCCAATATCTTGAAACCCACGAAAGAAAAACTAAGTACACAAAGGAGATTCGTTTTAGGTGAACCCTCAAAAACCTAAAATAAAGTAAACTAGGTACAATGATTATCAACACAGAGGAGATTCTTTTAGGGAGAACCCTTGAGAGACTAAAATAAAATCTTTTTGAAGATTTGGTCACCAGCCTTTGGGGCTATGGTCAAAGTCATAGTCAGGATCATAGTCAGACTCTTATTCTTCAACATACTTGTCAAGAATCAAAACAATACTTTGTTTATCAATTTTGATTGTCTAAACAGGGATCAAACATTAATTCTCCTGCAACATATTAATCACATGGAACCTAACAAGGAATGCCAGACTATGGTGAGAAATGCTTAAGAAAGAAGAGAAAACATAAATTCTTGAAAATGATGATACTTTGGAAGCTATCTTGATGGCTCTCTCCCATGAATTTCTAGGTGTTATTTCCTCTAACAGTGAACATTATCCCCAAATGTTTATGAGTCAAAGATTGTGCAATTTAGATTTATTATCATAATATTATTTCACAATGCAAAATATTTATTATAAAATCCCTGATCACCATAATGTGGCTCATCTCAGTTACTACATAACCTCCATGCTAGGTAAAATACCTGAATTAGTTCAACAGTCACTATCTACACAACACATTGCCATAGATACATTGTCACTAGCCACACTTCAGCAACACATTCTTACCATTATGAAAAATGAATGTGCCGCCAACAAAACTCGTAAGAATGTCAAAAGGCAGTTGCATTTCAGCCCCACCATCTATGACTCCTTTACTAAAACATATCATTTTGGGTGTTATAAGAACCGCTCCAGAAAGGGTTCTCAAAAAGATCAAAGTGGTAAGTGTTCTTGTAGGTTGAGACCCCCTACTAAGAAAAATCAATATCAGTCAAAATCTCCCACAACCGGAAGATCAAGATTCATTTTCAAGAAAAGGTCTAAACGAGCTAAGCAGTCCAAATGTTTTATTTTTGTTCAGACTGGTCATTGGGATAACAGATGTCACAACAAAGGAAAGAAAGGGATCCAAAAAAAAATTGCAGAAGTTTTTAAATCCTCTGATGACCCAGCTGACTGGGACATAGTTTCCTAGACTGATTTTGATTTTGAATGTTTTTCTATACATAGTACTGATTCAGATAATAGGTACAACATTGACAAAAAATTCCAAAAGGTTTCTCTTTCAGACAGTAAGAGTGATAGTGGTGAATTATGTACATATCTTTCTAATTGTTTTATGTTTTCATTTTATGATCTCCAACATCAAAATGAAGAAATCCATAAACAAAAGACCTCTCTTCATCCCAGCTTGATTATTCCTTAGAGACATCTTGAAGAAAAGATTGACCAGTTGCAGACTTCTATTTCTCACAAAATAACTGATGGAGAAGAATTTGAAATTTCAGATTAGCATATAATACTGGAAGCATCACAAGAATCCACGGATAATACTGTAGGAAAATTATTGGATAAATTAAAAGGGTAGAATAAGATCTCTAAAGAGATAGAAACCAAATGAAGTAGCTTGCACAACAGATTCAAGCCAACATGCAAGAACTTGATAGTCTAAATTCACAGTTTTTTTCTTCTATTTTCCTTTCCTCTCAAACTCCATTACTATCATCTAGTCAATACAGTAATGAAAACATTCATGACATCAATGGTATTGATGATAGGATAGTCATCCCTGTAAAAATAAAAGTGATAGGCTACAAAGAGTATACTCTTGATGCTCAAATTGATACTGGAGCTATGAGAAGCTGTTTCAAATTCAAGGCCATTCCTGCTTACTATTGGAAACCCACTCAAGTCCAGTTTAGAGCAGTTAACAAACCGCTGATAAAAATCCCATATATTTCTCCAGACTTCCCAATACTCTTAGGTTCACAAGAAGTATATGTCACCTTATATAATTATGATACTGGTGTTGATATGTTACTTCAATAGTATTTTATGAAGAAATTCATGCCAATCACCATTGAAAAGAATCTGATAATTTTCACCATTCAAGGAGACAAGGTGCAAGTCCCTGCTAAGAGTAGATACACACTCAGGGTAAAACCTGATGAGGTAAGCAATTTTTATGAAGCGGTAACCGATCCTTCCAAGATCCAAAAAAATGTCAAACATGCAGAAATCCATGGCTGTGCCATTTTGTCTGATATTGTAAACAAATTGAAAAATGACTGTACAATAGAATACCATGACACATTCTGGTTCAGGGAAAAGTATGTTCTTTCACTGCCATTACAAAAGAAAGGCTCTGTTAAAGCACAAAAGGAAACATCAAATCACATGAGCCTGTCCGAACAAGAGCTTTGCAAAGCAAAAATTAACAGTTTGATAGAAAGAAAACTCATAGAACCGTGCAAGAGTTGTTGGGCATGTCCAACTTTTTATGTCAACAAGCACTCAGAACAAAAACGTGGAAAAAAGAGGTTAGTTATCGACTACAAAGATATGAATGAAGCTCTTGTGCCTATTAAATACCCTCTTCCTAATAAAGAAATGTTGTTATCTAAGATCGCCAAAGCAAATGTGTTTAGTAAGTTTGATCTTAAAAGTGGGTTTTGGAAAATTGGCATTAATCCTGAGGATAGATATAAAACAACATTCGTGGTACGTGGAGAAGAGTTTCAATGGACAATTATGTCATTTGGTTTGAAGAATG
The DNA here is from genome assembly GCA_031772625.1 of Pinus tabuliformis. Taxonomy (NCBI): domain Eukaryota; kingdom Viridiplantae; phylum Streptophyta; class Pinopsida; order Pinales; family Pinaceae; genus Pinus; species Pinus tabuliformis. Next base: position 457,293,036 of record CM062819.1, on the reverse strand, counting down.
CTCCATCAGAATTCCAAAAGACAATGGAAGATATTTTCAAAGCTTATTCTCTTATTATTGTCTACGTAGATGATTTGTTAATTTTCAGCAAAGATATTAGTGAACATAAGAAACACTTAGAGAAATTTTATCAAGTTGTTTTCAAGCATGGTCTAGTTCTCTTTGCCTCCCCATATAAGTTCATCATTACACCAACCCGGATTGAGTACTTGGGTTTTATCATATCCCAAGGGAAAATAGAATTACTACCACATGTATTGAATTCCTTATCAAATTTTCCAGACTATCTTCCATATGTTAAGACTCTGCAAATATTTTTAGGATGTTTGAATTACATCAGGCAATTTTATCGAGAGCAGGCCGTAGATACAAAGATTCTGCAACAAAGATTAAAAAAGGGCAGTAGTTAGAATGACCAGATGACCAAAGCAGTCAGAAACATAAAGCAGAAAATCAAACAACGACCACCTTTGGCTCTTCCCCACAGTGACCTACCATTCATTATTGAAACAAATACCTCAGATTATTGTTGGGCAGAAATCTTATTGCAGAAACATGGCAAAAAGGAATAAGTATGTGCATATGCCTTTGGCATATTCTCAGAAGCTGAAAAAATTATCCTTCTTCCCATAAATAAATTCTAGCAGTAAAGAAAGGTATAAAAAGATTCAGGTTATTCCTTAAAAGTATCCACTTCATTATTAAGACAGATCTCAGGCACATGAAAGGAATGCTACAAAACAAAAGGTTGCTAGAACAAGGTAATTCCACAGTTTTAAGATAGGCTTGGTGGTTAGATGGATATGATTTTGATATCATATATAAAGCCGGTAAAGAGAATTATCTTGTAGATTTAATGATCAGAGAAGGATAAATTATACAAATAGAATAGGTAGTTAAAAAAATTGAATTTGATGAATGTTCATAATCCTCCTAGAACAAATCTCAAGTTACATTATGCTCTTCTTGCCATTATTCTTTTTGTGTGGCTTGTCTTTTAGAAAAAGTTTTGTCTTTACCCATGGAAATCCAGAAGATCATTCTTGAGAAATGCTTTTGACTCTCAGATACAAGACACAGCTATGATATTCCATTAGCACCTATCAACAATAACCGTGCTTATTCTGGTGCAGTAAGATATCCATATCACAGACTTGTTTAAATTTATGATCCTAATCTAAGATGGATAGATTATTATGACATTCTTCAATATGCTCATGCCCATGAAAGAGTTTGCATCATCATGTATTTTGAATACATCATGTCTCCATTCAATCATTGGAGTAATTGGATGAATCTCCTACTTGTTTCATTTGTTCCCAGAAAAGAAGATCAAGGTAGACTCTGTTAGCAGTTTTCCCTTTCTATTTTGTATAATGACATGCAGGATGGAGCATAAAGATATGATATATTTGAATTTGATTTATTATATAAGGGCAACAACATGAAGATCAACCAGGATAGTACTTCTCCTACAGGTTATAATTTTACTATTGAAATTGACTATTTTGGTGAAGTCAGAATCCCCCAAGAGAAGATAGATCAATTCATGTGTTTCTCAGCTTTTTCATCTAGATTCGGAAGGGAACCATCATGGTTACAACAACTTCCTAGGTTAGGTCTTGACAAGCATGTTGAAGAATACGAGTCTGAGTATGATCCTGACTATGACTCTGACCATAGCCCCAAAGGTTGGTGACCAAATCTTCAAAGAGATTTTATTTTAGGTTTTTTAGAGTTCTCCTTAAAAGAACTCCTCTGTGTTGATAATCATTGTGCCTAGTTTACTTTATTTTTGGCTTTCGATGGTTCCCATAATTGATCATTAATTTCTCTTAACTGACTTTCATGAGTATTATGGTGAGTATACATTGTATCTATGCCCTGGTGGATATTTCTGATGTGCTCTTTTACTTCTACAATGTCTCTTGCCAGATCATCTATGTTTTGGGCCACCGAGACAGACATGTGGTTAGCATAATTCTGCATTTTTAAGTATTCTACTGGTTCAGGCTCAATGGCTGATCGATCATGCAAAAATTACAAATCACTCTAGATAGCACCATCTCTGAATTTAGGAGTACTATTACCAGTTTCTAGTCTCCTTTATGGCAATTCTGCTTTTGCACCTATATTTTCTCTAGGTAGGCTAATATCCAAATAAAATTTGGATAATCAAAACAATATTTATTTACACTCATATTTTATCCATTCTGTTCAAGGTAGAAGGGAGAAACATATCTATCTTAAGCGAAAGCCAAAGGTGTCTGTCGCGATAAGTCCCATTGTTGCCGAGGAAAAAGGTGTTGTTGGGCGTACGGCGTGACTCGTGATTTCAAATCTGCAATTTTTCAGGTTCTTTTAATCCTTTTACCTTCATCAGTATGGATGCTAGGAAAAGTTTTAATTTCTATACTAAATCTCGTAAAGCAACACATGAGAAAAAATGGGCATGGATTACAAAGTTTTTGAAGAAAAGAAATACATATGTTTTGTTTGACACTAGAGTTGTAGAGTAGGAATTTAATCCACCACCTAACTGGGAAATACCAAACATTGAGATGGAAAAAATATATAAACTCCCAGTTTTTCAGTTCTACGTTGCTACACTATTTACACTTTCCTCTGTAAATGTTCTTGTTTCTGTTGGTCAGAGTGTATATCGAATTCCTATCATTAGAAAAGAAAATGTAGAATGGGGTCTAAGTCATGACTACAAATACATACATATCGGACTCATACAATTTGGGATTAATCCTCTTGTACAAACATGGTTAGATAACTCATGTCTAACTTGTGTTCTTGATACCAGACATAATAAGTTTGAAGACACATTGATAGGAGGATTCCAAAGCCCCTTAAATAATGGTCTTGTTTGGTCTTCAGTCATCCCAAGATATCAAGTGTCGCTTACAAATCCATATATTAATGAATTTCTCCAAGCTTATATACAATTCCATGGATATGATACCGCCCCTCATACACCAATAGCACAACTCCAATCTAATATTTGTATTAGATTTGTCTCCTCTACTATGCCTCCACTACATCCCAATCTATCACAACGAGCATTAAAATAAGGTGTCATTGCTGGTCCCGGTAATACTACTCCGTTGTAAGTAGGATTTTGTGAACTAAGTCTGCCATCTGAATGGAATAGTGAGTATACTTCGATGTCTTAAAAGTATCCACAGTTAGCAATCTCTTCATCTCCAAACCAATTAATGTTAGTTCCAAACCCTAATGGTAGTTCCATTTTACTGTTCCAATTGACTACTTCACAAAAACAATTACCAAGTAGTGAGTCAGTCAAAGTCCCTCATTCTGTACAAATACCACCCAGACTATCAGTATCTTCAAGTAGCCATAATCATCGCCAGTTACGAAATTTTGTATATTGCCATTAAAAAGAAAAAGAAAATTCAAAAAATAAATATGAAACCATCACTTCTACATCACACAAAGGACAACATTTAGACTGTCCTTAATGCATTATGTTCCCTGTCCGAGACCAGAAAATGTTCAGTCTACCTAGAGAAAAGGTAGGCGCAAAAGCAGAATTTCCAAAAAGGAGACTAGAACCTAGTAATAGTACTCAAAAATTCAGACATGGCGTTATCTAGAGTGATTTGCAATTCTTGCATTATCAATCAGCCACAGAGCCTAAACTAGTAGAATACATAAAAATGTAGAATTATGCTAACTACATGTCTATCTATGTGGCCCAAAACATAGATGATCTTGCAAGAGACATTGTAGAAGTAAAAGAGAATGTCAGAAATACCCACTAGAGCATAGATAAAATGTATGCTGACCAGAATACTCATGAAAGTCAATTAAGAGCAATTAATGATCAATTAGGGGTAATAAGAAAAGAAGTCACAAGTTTTGAAACTGCTATGAGTAGATCAAGATCTCCCCTAGATATTCTGAGATAGAAGAAGAAGGCCCCAAATTCACCTTGATAAAAGCTTCCCAGTCCTCATCCAGTCTCTCTCTCAAAGTTTTTGAAAAGGAAAAAGGCTAGTTTGAAGCCTTAGCAAAGGGTACCAAGTTAGCACGAGAAAAATTAAACCTTTTGAAAAAGAGAATTTCATAATTTTACATGAGAGAAATAAAGATGGCAAGACAATCAGGGGATGAAGGTGGATCCTTTACAACTAAGCAGAAAAGAACAAGTTCTTTCAGCTTTTCTAACAAAGCTACAAAGACATCAGAAGATGGTATTAGCTCTCATCATAAAAAGAGTCCACTCCATTCATGGACTCAATAACTTGCCTCTGCAGAAGTTAGAGATGATATGAATGTCCAAACAAAATTTGGAAATCAAAACAATACTTTCTTTATCAATTTTGATTGCCTAAACAGGGATCAGACATTAATTCTCCTACAACAGATTAATGCATGGGCTTCTCAGAAGAAAGAAGACACTAAAGCTTCATGGAAAGAGGTAGTCATATTAATCACATGGAACCTAACAGGGAATGCCAGACTATGGTGGGAAACGCTTAAGAAAGAAGAGAAAACATAAATTCTTGAAAATGATGATCCTTTGGAAGCTATCTTGATGGCTTTCTCCCATGAATTTCTGGGAGTTATTTCCTCTGACAGTGAACATTATGCCCGAAAGTTTATGAGTCAAATATTGTGCAATTTATATTTATTATCAGAATATTATTGTACAATGCAAAATCTTTATTATAAAATCCTTGATCACCATAATGTGGCTTATCTCAGGCACTACATAGCCTCCATGCCAGGAAAAATACCTGAATTAGTTCAATAGTCATTGTTTGCACAACACATTGCCATAGATACATTGTCACTAGTCACACTTCACCAACACATTCTTACCATTCTCAAAAATGAATGTGCTGCCAACAAAAACCATAAGAATGTCAAAAAGCAATTGCATTTCAGCCCCACCATCTGTGAATCCTTTACTGAAACATATCATTTTGGGTGTTATAAGAACCACTCCAGAAATGGTTCTCAAGAAGACCAAAGTGGTAAGTATTCTTGTAGGTCAAGACCTCCCACTAAGAAAAAGCAATATCGGTCAATATCTCCCACAACCAGAAGATTAAGGTCCATTTTCAAGAAAAGGTCTACACCAACTAAGACGTCCAAATGCTTTATTTATGGTTAGGTTGGTCATTGGGCTAACAGATGTCCCAACAAAGGAAAGAAAGGGATCCATAAAAAGATTGTAGAAGTTTTTAAATCCTCTTATGACCCAGCTGACTGGGACATAATTTCCCAGACTGATTCTGATTTTGAATGTTTTTCTGTACATAGTACTGATTCAGATAATAGCTATGACATTGATGAAAATTTCCAAAAGGTTTCTCTTTCTGATAGTAATAGTGATAGCATCAAATTTACATATATGTCTAATTCTTTTATGTTTTCAATTTACGATCTCCAACATCATTTTGAAGAAATCCAGAGACAAAAGGCCTCTCTTCATCCCAGCTTGATTTATCCTTGGAGACGTCTCCAAGAAAAGATTGACCAGTTGCAGCCTTCTATTTCTCACAAAATAACTGATGGAGAAGAATTTGAGATTTCAGATTGGCATATAACACCAGAAGCATCACAAGAATCCACAAATAATACTGCAAAAAAATTATTGGATAAAATTAAAAGGGTGGAAGAGGATCTCCAAAGAGATAGAAACCAGATGTAGTAGCTTGCACAACAAATTCAATCCAACATGCAAGAACTTGATAGTCTAAATTCACAGTTTGTTTATTCTGCTTTCCTTTCCTCTCAAACTCCATTACTATCATCTAGTCAATACAGTGATGAAAACATTCATGACATCAATGGTGTTGATGATAGGATGGTCATCCCTTTAAAAATAAAAGTGCCAAGCTACAAAGAATATACTCTTGATGTTCAAATTGACACTGGAGATATGAGGAGTTGTTGCAAATTCAAGGTCATTCCTGCTTACTATTGGAAACCCACTCAAGTCCAGTTTAGAGCAGTTAACAAACAGCTGATAAAAATCCCATATATTGCTCCAGACTTCCCAATACTCTTAGGTTCACAAGAAGTATATGTCACCTTATATAATTATGATACTGGTGCTGATATGTTACTTGGACAGGATTTTATGAAGAAATTCATGCCAATCACCATTGAAAAGAATCTGATAATTTTCAGCATTCAAGGAGACAAGGTGCAAGTCCCTGCTAAGAGTAAATACACACTCAAGGTAAAACCTGATGAGGTAAGCAATTTTGATGAAGCAGTAACAGATATTTCCAAGATCCAAAAAATTGTCAAACATGCAGAAATCCATGGCCCTGCCATTTTGTCTGATATTGTAAACAAATTGAAAAATGACTGTACAACAGAACACCCTGATGCATTTTAGTTCAGGGAAAAGTATTTTGTTTCACTTCCATTACAAAAAGAAGGCTCTGTTAAAGCACAAAAGGCATAAGAAAATCACATGAGCCCATCTGAACAAGAGCTTTGCAAAGCAGAAATTAACAGTTTGATAGAAAGAAAACTCATAGAACCGTGCAAGAGTTCTTGGGCATGTCCATCTTTTTATGTCAACAAGCACTCAGAACAAAAACGTGGAAAAAAGAGGTTAGTTATCGACTACAAAGATATGAATGAAGCTCTTGTGCCTATAAAATACCCTCTTCCTAATAAAGAAATGTTGTTATCTAAGATCGCCAAAGCAAATGTGTTTAGTAAGTTTGATCTTAAAAGTGGGTTTTGGCAAATTGGCATTAATCCTGAGGATAGATATAAAAAAACATTCGTGGTACCTGGAGAAGAGTTTCAATGGACAGTTATGCCATTTGGTTTGAAGAATGCTCCATCAAAATTCCAAAAGAGAATGGAAGATCTTTTCAAAGCTTATTCTTTTATTATTGTCTACGTAGATGATTTGTTAATTTTCAGCAAAGATATTAGTGAACATAAGAAACACTTAGAGAAATTTTATCAAGTTGTTTTCAAGCATGGTCTAGTTCTCTTTGCCTCCCCATATAAGTTCATCATTACACCAACCCGGATTGAGTACTTGGGTTTTATCATATCCCAAGGGAAAATAGAATTACTACCACATGTATTGAATTCCTTATCAAATTTTCCAGACTATCTTCCATATGTTAAGACTCTGCAAAGATTTTTAGGATGTTTGAATTACATCAGGCAATTTTATCGAGAGCAGGTCATAGATACAAAGCTTCTGCAACAAAGATTAAAAAAGGGCAGTAGTTAGAATGACCAGATGACCAAAGCAATCAGAAACATAAAGCAGAAAATCAAACAACGACCACCTTTGGCTCTTCCCCACAGTGACCTACCATTCATTCTTGAAACAAATGCCTCAGATTATTGTTGGGTAGAAATCTTATTGCAGAAACATGGCAAAAAGGAATAAGTATGTGCATATGCCTTTGGCATATTCTCAGAAGCTGAAAAAATTATCCTTCTTCCCATAAATAAATTCTAGCAGTAAAGAAAGGTATAAAAAGATTCAGGTTATTCCTTAAAAGTATCCACTTCATTATTAATACAGATCTCAGGCACATGAAAGGAATGCTACAAAACAAAAGGTTGCTAGAACAAGGTAATTCCAGAGTTTTAAAATAGGCTTGGTGGTTAGATGGATATGATTTTGATATCATATATAAAGCCGGTAAAGAGAATTATCTTGTAGATTTAATGATCAGAGAAGGATAAATTATACAAATAGAATATGCAGTTAAAAAAATTGAATTTGATGAATGTTCATAATCCTCCTAGAACAAATCTCAAGTTACGTTATGCGCTTCTTGCCATTATTCTTTTTGTGTGGCTTGTCTTTTAGAAAAAGTTTTGTCTTTACCCATGGAAATCCAGAAGATCATTCTTGAGAAATGGTTTTGGCTCTCAGATACAAGACACAGCTATGATATTCCATTAGCACCTATCAACAATAACCGTGCTTATTTTGGTGCAATAAGATATCCATATCATAAACTTGTTTATATTTATGATCCTAATTTGAGATGGATAGATTATTATTACATTCTTAAATATGCTCGTGCCTATGAAAGAGTTTCAATCATCATGTATTGTGAAGACATCATGTCTCCATTTAGTCATTGGAGTAATTGGATGAATCTCCTACTTGTTTCATTTGTTCCCATAAAAAGAAGATTAAGGCAGGATCTGTCAACAATTTTCCCTTTCTATTTTATATAATGACATGCAGGATGGAGCAGAAAGATATGAAATATTTGAATTCGATTTATTATATAAGGGCACCAACATGAAGATCAACCAGGATAGTACTTCTCCTACAGGTTATATTTTTAATATTGAAATTAACGATTTTGGTGAAGTTAGAATTGCCTCAGATAAGCTAGATCCATTCATGTGTTTCTCAGCTTTTTCATCTAGCTTCAGAAGGGAACCATCATGCTTACAACAGCTTCTTGGGTTAAGTCTTGATAGGTATGTTGAAGAATACGAGGCTGACTATGATCCTGACTATGACCCTGACCATAGCCCCAAAGGCTGGTGACAAAATCTTCAAAGAGATTTTATTTAGGCTTTAGAGGGTTCTCCTTAAAAGAATGTCCTTTATGGTTATAATCATTGTACCTAGTTTACTTTATTTTAGGATTTAGAGTGTTCCCCTAAAAGGAATATCCTCTGTGTACTTAATTTTTCTTTCGTGGGTTTCAAGATATTGGAATATCCACTGTGTCTAACTTTTAGTACATATATGATTTCTTTCGTAAAGAAACATCTACTATATATAACCTTTTAGTACATGCATTATGGCTATCGTGGATTCCCCCAATCAGAATCTCCACTTTGTATCATATCATTAAGATCTTCTGTGATATGAAAAATCTCTTGGGGGAGGGGAGAGATTCCAAAGCTGGAGCAACACCCCGAGGGTCCATCCCGTATAAGGAAGCATGAGCCTCGGCTCAAGACACTTGTAAATTTTTGAGTTTTTATATAATATGAAAGGATTTCTCTTTGAGTTTTAAGTTCAAAACATTTGCATTCTATGTTCTGTGATCTTTGAGTGTGCAAGTGCATATATACATATACATATATATATACTCTAAAAGAATATATATGTATATATACACTAATTGCATTGTGAGTCAGTTTAAGATGGTGTCCTTCACGATGTTGAATATTTGAAACAGGCAGATGAAAGGGATGACACCACTGAAGAGTTGGGAAACTGAACTAATTTGAATTACAGAGAATGTAACTTACTAAGATAAGACAAGAGAAAACACGCCATACATCCTTTATCGCCCAGTCTAAAACAAACAGTAAAATGCATAGGGATTTTAAGCTGATTAAATGTATAATAAATCATGATATGATATGATATGATGTGGGAATTTAATTTGTAAAGAGGCTTTTCACAGGAGACTGGTTGACTAAATAAACCAGTGTGACTCCTACCCTCCTCCTTTGTTTCATCCCCACATTAGCATTTCCATCCTTTTTGCAGTAAGCGTTTAATTGAAAGTACCCGTGTGACCTTCTTGTTATCCACTAGTCTCTCAAAAAGTATTTGCCAAAAATTTTCACCCAGAAACCCTTGAGTTCATGCAAAAAAATAAGAGCACGCTACTAAAAGCCTAAGTAATAATCACATTATATTAAATACAACTACAATTTGTATAAGTGATGGTAGAGAGTGGTCATCAAAAAATTATGTATGAACAAATTTATAACATTTTTCTTAATAGAAATCCATGGAGTCGGTTGACAGTTAAGCAGGAGTCGGTGGAGATTGAACACATCAGACGGAGTCGATCGACAATTAAGTAGGAGTCAGTGGAGAGATCTTATGGTCAAAGATTATTCAATCGTCTAGCATCGAACGATGCCCAATAGTGTAGAGTGGAAACTTAGGTGAGTTCTTCCCAGAGGAATGCCTTACGGCGTAAAAATATTTCAATGTCTTGCATAATTTAGAAAGTTTCAATGCACAACTTAAACAAACTATTTGAATATCCCCTCTAACACACACACACACACACATATAATTGATCATAGTAAACTATTTCAATGTCAAGAAAGAAGTAGTTAGAAGTAAATTTAGTTAGTTCCTAATAAGAGAGAAATACACAATTTATTCAATTTTTAATTTAAAATTGATATATGACATTTAAAAATATCAATTAAAAAAAAAATGAATGTGTCTCATAAATAAAATATTACACTATGAAAAGTTAAGCAATATGGAAATGTAAAAATACATTAATGAGAAAAACACACTTTAATATAAACAATGTGGTTCATAAATAAAATATTGCAATGCCCATGTTAAATGAAATATCTCAATTTCAACAATTCATATATGTATATATTAAAAATAGATTTAAAAGGTAAATTCTCATGGTTGAAACATTTTAAGTAGTCTTATTATTTTACATTTTGAAAGTTATGTTGGAATTGAAAGTATAAGTTATGTATTTTGCACTTTTGAAAGAAGTTATGTATTTTGTACTTTTGAAAGGTTAGTTGGAATTGAAAATTTAGTCTATACAAGTGTGGATGGAAATTTCCAAAACATTGTATCCATTTATACATTCAAAAATACAATTTGAATAATAAAAAATTACACATGATGTGTGTCTAATAAATCTATCAAACTAAAAAAATTATATATATATAGATATATAATTTTTTAAATTTTCTCGAAAATTTAAATATCCATAAAATTAACATATATTACAATAACCCTATTTTAAAATCCATATAACTTTAATCCACAAATCTCTTAATAGCCATGAAATTTTAATAAACAAATCCTATTGTCAACCTTGATATAAGTAGTGACAATTTTGAAAATTTAGAGCTAGGGACCATCTACTTCGTGAAAGGACTTGGTGCCGAGCATCCATACTATGAGTCTTGTGGTTGTAGAGGAAACAAGCAGCCTCTTTGTTTACAAAGAAACAATGAACATGATTATCAAAGGGTATATATAAACATCGAGAAATTTATTTAATGATATATTTTACAATATTTCTATTTTAAAAATTACAAAAATTAATTAAGTTATAATTTTATTTTAAATTGTTATTATTAAAAATATTTTAAATTGTTATTATTAAAAATATTTTAAAATATTTTTTGTGGGTTAAATTTTTATTATACATTTAATAATTAGTGATAATTAAATTAAAATTTTAGAAATTCTATTTCAAAATAAATGTCTTTTAATTAAATTGATTAATTAAAAAGAAATGTCTCAAGTATGAGTAGCATCGTTATAAAATGAATTATTATGTAATTTATTTTTATTTTTTTCTTCCAGCATGGACACTCATAGGGGATTTGAGTGCTTTAACAAAACATTCGTTTGCCCCAATCCAATATTTTTAATTATGGACATTCACCAAATGTAAATACCATGAGTTTCTGCCATGGCTTAAAAATCATAATTGAATTTATAACATCTTTTTAATTAAATTGAAAAGAAAAAGAAAAAAAAAGAATAGAAGTACCTTTAAAATAAATCTCAAACCTCTATCTATGTGGATATTTTTTAAAGGTTAAATTTTTACTATCCATCTATCTACAAATTATTGATATGATAATTCAAATTATGAAAGTCATATATATATATATATAGATAGATAGATAGATTAACATAATTAATGTACAAATAAAAAAATAAAATAGAATATTTTATTTATATTATAAATAGGAAAAAAAACAAGAAAGTAGAATTATCTTTAAAATAAATTTCAAATCTCTATATATGACTACCATGAAAATATTTTGTAAATATTTTATAAAAAAAAAAAAAAAAATCTTTGCTATTCATCTTTCTACAATAATTCAAATATGAAAATCATATTTTAAAATAAACATATCTATTAAAATATATATATATATATATATATATATAATAATAAATTAGATTGTATTTAAATAAACACCATTCATAATATCGAAGAAATAATAAATAAAATCTATTTACATAATAAAATTTAATTATTATCAATAATTAAAACTATATATATATGCCATGCATAAGTACAGCAGATAAGATACATTCATATGATGATGTATTTCATTAACAGTGCAAAAACTAATACGTAACTAACCTATTAGAAATCTCATTACTTCAAGGATGTCATCCAACCGATTTATTTATAATTTGAGTAGCCAACAACATGGATAACCAGTAACCACACTTAAATGACATTAATAAATCAGGCCCAAGTATCTATACAATTCACCTAACGATTTCGTTACAAGTACAGCATCAGCATATGCATTTTTCACTTTGTACTCTTCATCTCCATATCCTTTCGGCAAAAGGGATTTTTACCCTACAAAACTTCCATGGTATGATTTATATTGGATTGAAAATAAAACTGTAAAAAATAATGTTATATCAATAGAGAAGGTATAATTTATAATATATTATTAAAGTGAAAATTAAATTATATTAATACGTCAAATAGTAGTAATATGAAGTGATTGACTAAAGTCACAGTAAGTTATATATAACATGAAATGCGATAGTAATATTTTTTCACAAAAATTTGATAACAAGATTATGATACTACAATTTATGATAGTACTAAAAACCATAAGAAAAATTATGGAAATTCTGATCATATCTGAAGAAAATCCGGTTCCCATCATATTTGGAGAAAATTCGGCAAAGATTTTTGTAAATCCAAATTATAGTTGTTAAAATTCAAAATTTTAGGTGTCCTAGACGTTTTTGATGGTGCTGAATCCATTTCCACCATAAAAACACGATTCAAACACTGTCTCTACAAGATTTTTTGAAATTTTGCATTGATCATCTGTTGTGCCACCACAAATCCGATTTTGAGCTTTATGAGCTTTATGAATTTCGTAGATCATGAGAACCACCAAAAACGCATGAACCAGAGTCAAAAAAATTGTGTTGAGGATCAAGACTAAATCTAACAAGGACTGAAAGCAGTGGCAGTCCTTGCCAATTTGACACGAGAACCTGGCAGTCCTTGCCGATTTGACAGGAGAACCTAACAACAGAGAGTCAAGCAATCAACATTACAAGTATTCTACAATTGTAATGCATTTTATCTATTTATATGGTCTATTCTACAACTGTATCGCGTAATGCTGGTCGTATATCACTGCAGCAGTTCAGTGTCCTGGTTCTGTCATTCATGTTAAAATTTAAATACAACATTTTTGGTATATTCAATTAAAAGTTTGATACATGAAAATTATATTCAAGTAAAGACATAATTAATGACTGTTCCCAGATAGTGCAGGTTACGAGGAAAGTTGCAACCTTAGTTGTTCACGCAAAATAGGAAAGCACAAAATAAATTTACAAATTTATAGGGAGTGGGAGTTTTGGTTACCTCACAGCCATCCATTTGCACTGGCAGGTTTCTATTATTATTATTATTGGTTCTAAAACGTAGCTGGCATTCATGTTAAAATTTAAATACAACAATTTTGGTATATTCAAATAAAAGTTTGATTTTTTATTTGATTAATGGTAAGGTAGGCTCGAAATTTTCCTGTAATATAATATATTTGGTTTTTTTTCTTCTGAAAAAAAAAGGTATGCTCGAAATTTTCATTTCGGATACATGAAAATTATATTCAAATAAAGTCATAGATACATGAAAATTATATTCAAATAAAGTCATAATTAATTTAGTAGCAAGCATCCTTCAAATAAAGTCATAATTAATGTAGCAAGCATGCTTCAATTTCAGGTAAAGATGCATAAAAATTTGATTTCTTTCTTCTCTTTTTTAACAAAGTTGAAAAGTCAAATACAACTGAGCTGACTGTTTCTGGTAAATTAAATTATTGTTGGACACTCATTGTTATTAAAAGAAAAATCGTGGTATATTCAGATGCCCATATTCATCTTGAATTCAAGATATAATACTTGGGATATTAACCATATTAAGCAAAATCCATTAGAATTATTGCACATCAAGTCGACTGGAGATATAACAAGGTTAGCAGTTGTTTATAATGAGACTTTTTGGAAGCCTTTCCGGTGCGTTTTTCAGGGCAAAATCTGGCAGCAATTTATTGGAATCGCAAGTTTGATAGCTATTTTCTGCACAATCAAGGCGTCCCAGGGGTTTTTGAGGACGCTGAATCCAAATATGCAGTTAAAAAACCATTTTAACTGCAACAAATCAAGATTTAACCTCAATTTCTTCCGCCGGATTCCGTCACCGGAATCTCCAAAAAATCGCATTATAGACAACTCCAACAAGGTTATAGGATGGAGATGCTTAATGCATTGGAAAAGTTGAAGTGCGCTCTAAAATAGGGGGCATGTTTATTAATTCATTCTTGCATTGCCAATCAGACAATCAAGAAACATGGTTCGCATCAAACTCTACAATAATGATTAATTACACAGGATGTGGGCGAGTTTATTAATTCATTCTTGCATTGTCGCCAATCAGAGAATCCAGAAACATAGTTCGCACCAAACTCTACAGTGATGATTAATTTCACAGGATGTGGGAGATCGCATCAAACTCTACCATGATGCTTAATTGCAAAGGATGGGGAGATTGGTACCTTGAGAGAAGTATAGTGAAGGTATAGAATAATTATATTTTTAGAATTTTTTCTTTTGAAAAAGAAAATGTACCCTTTTTTCAGAAAGCAAATGCATATGAGGTAGTTTTAATTGTTTACGACTTAATTCCATTGTAAAGGGACACTTTTTCGTGGGTTGGGGAGTTTCTATTGTATGTGAGAATGGGTGGATATGCTGATTATATGCGTGGTTATTCATTGTGTTGACTAAGATGCTTCCTTCGGTCTTGGTGCCGTTGATATTACTGTTGCTGTGACCTCCGCCGCTGGGTTATGAGCAGTGTAAAACGGAACTTTTTTGCAAGCGAAATGGGTTATGAACAGTGTAGAACGGAACTAAATCGCTGAATAGTTTTTTGCAAGCGAAACCGCTTTATTGAAAGCCGGGACCTTAATTGAGAAGGTGTGGGGCACCCTTGGAGTGCTCCGTTAGTTGATTGTTGTTCTCAATTAAATTACATGAAGCCTTCTGTATCAACTCCTCCTCCATTTATAGGCAAAATAAAACCATTATATTTCTTTTAGTTGTAGGATTGTTTAGTGTGATTCTTCTAAAAAGGAGTTCGAAGACTACTCGTAAAAATTGATAAAATGTGGAAAAAATGAAGAGGAATAAATGCAAGTAAAAATTATAAAAAAAAATAAATGTAAGTTGGAAAGTTTTAAATAGTTTGAAATAAAAAAATTTAGTGTTCTTTTATATAAAAGGAGATCTCTCTTGCGATCTTGCAGATACTTTCTTTTACACTTCAGGGCAGGGTAGCCGTGCTATTAACCAAAAGGTGAAACTATGTTTTGACTGAATCTGTCTTCACATATCTGCATCTTTTAGTGAAAGTGTAACATCCCTAAAATGACTCATGGTAAAATAAATAAATAAAGTTACATAT
Organism: Pinus tabuliformis; assembly: GCA_031772625.1. Classification (NCBI taxonomy): domain Eukaryota; kingdom Viridiplantae; phylum Streptophyta; class Pinopsida; order Pinales; family Pinaceae; genus Pinus; species Pinus tabuliformis. The sequence continues at coordinate 457,277,551 of CM062819.1, read as the reverse complement.
CAGTTATGAAAACTAATTCTAAATAAAAATGAAATCAAGAAAGGAGGAAAAACTGTTCGGTAGAACTGCGGGATGTGGCGGAGGGATTTTTAGTTCTTGGTTTTTTGATGCACGTATTCCTGGTGGAGATGGATGCCGGTGAATTAATAGTGAAAGAGTAATGTGAAGGAAGGGGAAGATGGCGAGTGTGCGAGGTATTGCAATGGGGGAGTGGCAAATCTCTTGACTGTCACTGCGTTTTCTGTTGGCATTTGCATTTTCTGAGGTTGCAGCTGATGAATGAGAGAGAGTACTTTCCGAAATTGCTTCTGAACCAAAGGAGTATCAACTGTGCGTAAGTTGAGAACTTGGACTACAGAGCGCACATACGTTTTCTCAGTTGGATGCGGAAGGCTCGTTTTCTCAGTTGGATGCGAGAAGCTCTCACAATGCCGAAGTCGGACATCATTGATCATGCCGGTCTTGACTTTGTTGTTTTCCATAGGATCTATATTGTGGGTTTTTAGAGATATAGTTCTGTCCGCGGTTTGGATAGCTTCTTGGTGGTCAACTAAAGAGATAAGTATATGTTATTTTGCTCATAGAAATAACTATTTCGGGTAAGGAGAAAACATATTCAAACAATAACTACTGCATTCTTGACATATTAAAGAAAAATAGAAGTAAATATTGCATTCTTGGAGAAGAGAATGCACATTAAAGAAATAGATGTAAATAATGCATTCTTGGCATATTAAAGAAATAGAAGTAATTATTGCATTCTTGGCATATTAAAGAAATGGAAGTAAATATTGCATTCTTGGAAAAGAGAAGGCATATTAGAGAAATAGAAATAAATATTGCATCTTTCGAAAAGAGAATGCATATTAAAGAAATGGAAGTTAATATTGCATTTATGGAAAGAAAGAATGCATATAATAGAAATAGAAGTTAAGTTGGATTTTATTGGAAAGGGAAATATGCTTTATTGCATTGGGATACTAGTTAATTTAGAAGTTTCTTGTGGAAAATTTATGCATTGCATGCATAATAGAAATTGCTAATCATTCTAACCTTATTGAAGAAAAACTTATGTTTTATATCCACAAATATAGTGTCTTTTCAGGAAAAGAGAGGATTCTTCATGCATGGTGTAATATACCTATTGTGATTAACCCCACGTAAAGTAATTTTAAATTACCATTCAGTTAATCAAACCTGCGTAAAAGTAATTTTAAATTACATATCAGTTACAACTGATTCTTGGCATTGGTTAAAATGGATCAGCAAGCACCCTAACAGGGAGGTGAGGATCAGATGGCAGAGAAAAAGAAAGGAAAGAAAAAGAAATGCTATGTCTGGTTAGGATCAGATAGCATAAGGGGAAAAGGAATTTTTCCTGTGCACGCTATGTCTGGTTAGGATCAGATAGCGTTGACTGGCGAGACCAGTGTTATTGCGGTCGAGTAGGACCTGCAAGTGCTTGGGGGTGGAAGCTCAGCGAAGAACTTCCTACGGACAGGTGGATTGACAAGCACTCAAGTAGGTTCGCAGAATAGCAGGTATGGCCTACTGTGAGACTATTTATTTACTGAAGTTATTTCTTATACTGTACTGTGCTAAACTATTACACTGTTCTGTGAGAAGAAATGGAGAACCGTAGGTGTCACGCTTCCACAAATTTTATTTTTTTTTATTTATTATAATACAGCAATGTTAGTTTTTCTACCTAAGCATTATTACTATGACTTACACATTACTGGATGCATTCAAACCTTACCAATACTTACACATTGCTACTTTGTTATATTCATGGTTTGATATATATGTTGTTATATTCGCATTCATATATATCCACTTACGTTCCCCACACTCATGACTTCAATGATTCAATATACATTATACCTTTAATTATATGTGAATGAAATAGACATATTCCACGGCTTATGGAAAAGATTAATCGTTGACCACGCAATATATATGGTTGTATGCAATGTTGATCATGGAATGTTTATTACATATCCCGAGAGATCGGGTTTGATCGTTTGTCCGGCCACCGTATTCTCGGACCAGGTGTAAGCATCCTCCATCGTCCATTTGGAAAGATATGTGGCAGATGGCAATCTTGCCATGTGCATCCTGTACATGGCCCTGACTCCTCGGCCTTGATGCTTTTCGCGCCAGAGAACCTCCACGGTAAACCGGTAATCGAATGGTTGACAATTCCTTCTGCAGATCAAGGGTTCTCAATGAGACACGAGCCGGTGACCTTCTGGAGGGTTTATAACTTGTCTAAACTTTCGGGTTGCCATAATGTTTATTCCATTTCCTCCGCCTCGTTCCAGCTCTGTAGCCTCATGGTGCTCCGCCACATCGGTCTTTGGCCTCAGGCATGCAGATCGGGCCACCATACATCCTCATTGATGTTTGAAGATAAGATACCGTGTTGCAGAAACCAGGTGCAGCTCGGTTATGATTATTGTTTAGTCTCTTTGCTCTGGATTCCTTACAGTTTTAATACCAAGTTTATATGATGCTAACAGCGTGTAGTTTTTTTTTGTGAAGGAATGGAATCCCTCCGCCATAAGGGACGAGGGTTCTTCTTCTCCTCGTCTTCCTCACCGACAGGTAAGTTTCAACACCACTTACCGCCGCTATACATACAAGTTCTGTGTAGTTAGAGGCTAAGTTGTGCTCGTCCGCTTGACAGGGGTTCTGATACTGCGTCTCAAATCTGTTTCCTGCACAAGCTCAGGGTCTCTTGAAGGCATGTAGTGTTAACCTTTTGTATATTAAAACCCTTCGCTAGGACTCCGAGGGTTGAATTACTGGCTCATGAATGATTTACAGTTCTGTCTCAGACACAGTACTGACATTTTATCTTTTTTGAAAAACAGTCTAATATTATTTCTTGAGCTCGGCTTCGGCTCTAATGGTTGTTTAGTCTTTGTTGTATATGGATATAGTGACTTTACGACCGTCTGGTCATTTGTTCCAATGGGCCGTGCCATTTGCTTCCAATGAACAATATAAATGTATTTTCCAGGTCTTTTATTGCATGTTTGAGTTTTTACTACCGTTCAGATGAATGACCCTAAGGCCATTCGACTCCGGCTTGGTTACTCCACTGGCTGAGCGTAAGCTCCCGCTGCAATAGTTACCAGGTCAGGGTTTCCACTGGCCACAACCGCCTGAGAGAGCATGTAACCCTGATTACCCTGCTCTGTCCTCGGCGTCCATTATTTATACACATGTTATACAATAATGATGCATGTTTCATTTCAGCGTTTACCTAATATGTTTAGAGTAATATGAATGCATTCTGTTTCAAATACCCGTTGAGGCCCTCCTCACGGCTTTACACCAGGGTTTCTATATTTAATACCTTTACTCATTCGAGCGTTTTATATATTACAGTGTGAAGGATGACTACAGTTCGACATTGCTGTGAAAGTGAAAGTATATACAGATAGTCCCTATATTTTCCTTTTGATGCGGAACACTTGTGTCCATTACATCTTAAAATGTTGCTGTGTAATGTTTCATGGTTCGGTTCTAGAACGCGTCTTAGGGTTTCTCTGTAATCTTTACAGAACTGTATATTCTCGTTTAATAATGAGGCCTGTACATTTGGTTTAGCTTCTTATATGCTAATGGTTGCAAATCATTTGGAATGGGATACGTTTTCCCTATCGCAGGCCTATCTCTGCATTCTCTGTTATAATACAAAAGACTGCATTCTCTGTTATAATATAAAAGACTGCATTCTCTGTTATATGCAAAAGACTGTTGTAATAAAAAGGGTTTTGTTCTTCCTTATACTCAGTTATAAATGAGTAACTAGTATCGAGCTCTGTTTATAGAGTTATTCTTATTTTTATGTTATTCTCAGGAAAGGAACAGCTAATATTAGTCTCAGTCTGAGTTATAGAGTTCATCTTTCTTTATCATTTATCCTCGGGAACAGAACAGCTAATATTAATCTCTGTCCGAGTTAAAGAAATTAATCTTCTTTACATCTTATACTTAAGAAAGAATAGCTAATAACCGTCTTTGTCTGTGTCTTAGAAATTACTCATCTTTATTATATATTCTCAAGAAAGTAGCAGTTATTACCAGTGGCTTTTCCTTCGACACAGAATAATAACAGAAGTATTTCTAGTAGGTGTGAGCATTATGAGCCATACCTGCTCTTCCGCAACCTACTTGTTATTGCTTGCCAAACCTCCCGACCGTAGGAAGACTTCTCTTGGATATTCCACCCCCAAGCAATTGTAGGTCCTACTCGACCGCAATAACACTGGACTCGCCAGTAACGCTATCTGATCCTAACCAGACTTAGCGTGTACAGGAAGTTCTTTTCCTCATGCCATCTGATCCTAACCAGACATAGCATCCCAAAAGAAAAATGTTTTTCCTCTTTTCTTCTTTCTGTTTTCCGCCTGTCTCTGTTATATACTCATACGTCTCCCAACAAAGATACCGATCGAACACGCGACCTTCAATCCTATTCAGTCTCACGCTCTTCCATCAAAGATACCCCGACCAGCATCCCCTCGTTCAATTTTACAGGAATCAAGAATCGGTTCAATAACTGATTCAAGAATCGGTTCAACAACTGATTCGTAAGTTTTTTAATTTAGAATTACTTTTTACTCAGTGTAGTTGCAAATAGGGATATGACAGTAGGGGTTAGTTTACTGTTAACCTTATCTGAATATAAAAAGAGATTCAAACAGTATTTGTATAAACAGAGACCGAAACGCATTTGTATTGAAAGAAGAAACAGACATCAAACCCTTGCATCTTAATTAGAAATGACCATACGACATAAATCTGAGTAGACGAGTCTTTATAATCAGAATGATATTTAGAAATATGTAAAGGGTATACCGTAGACCCTCTGTTTAATTTACAGGACAAGCAAGCGAAATATACATTCGACACAGCAAGATTCGAGGAAAGTAGGATATGTATTCTTGATAGAAAACCCTTAATATGCATTCACAGCATGACATTGAATCATAAGGCGGACTGGTAAAGTGCCGCAATAATAACGAGTGCACATATATATTACAATGTTGTCAACATAAAATAAAGAAAACATGTGCAGATTAAACCCCGGACCCGGATAGCCAGAGCCGGAGAACGACAAGAACCTTATACATTATGAAATCAAACTCTGCAATTTTGCATGCACAGAATACATATCCAGAGCAAACATATTGACCGTCCAACAAATAAATAATATATACGACCAGAATAGTATGTTAACCGTGGTGTATGCATTCTTCAGACCGACTTACAAATAAACCCCTAGCTATACAGTTGAACGGAAAGGAAAACGAGCCGCAGGGTATCATAAACAAACCAAAATGTATCATAATGAAAATGTATAGCTGTATATTAATCATTCTGTGTGGAAAGCTCAGAATATAAATCTAGGAAACAGAGGATAAAACCCGTCCGAGAGGACTGTAAACAAGAGAATGGGAACAAACCAAACTTAAAGGGTTAACCTCATTATACAAGAAACTAATAGAGCAATCTATGTCAGAGTCAAACATTAAGTTCGTTCATAAATATTTGTCTGTAGACATAATGAGCCGGATGGCTTAAAGCTTAAAATAAACATGCTAAAATAGTTCCTGAACTAATCCATCGAAGCTCAGAGTGCTGTGCTTCTCGACAATGGAGTCCCGCCTGAGAAAGGTTAGAAGTCGTTTCATTGCCAGAGAACCCTGGTATATGCTGAATCTGAATTGAAACAGTCAAAGTCTGACAACCCTGATCAAGGGAAGCCGGATTCAGACTTCGGTTCGATTGTTGAGAATGGAAAATAACCTACAGTAATGGGCATACCTGGTTAAGGGTGGCCGACAACATGTTGGAGGTTACCCTTGCCCTCAATGTGCGATGGCAGCCTCTTACCTGAACCAGAAAACCATTAGTTAAGAAAACCTGAGAACGAAATGCAGTATGGAACAGTTGCATTATAAAAACCAAAACCGATAAGTAATAGCTGGAAATCGTGACAGACAAAGGGACTGTAATAATTAGAGATATGAGGAGAAATGGCGTATTACCGCTAGTAAACATTGAAGCATTGCAAACTCTAATGGAACGCATACCTGAACCGTTTCATAACCCTGACAGCAGCTGTAAATTGCATAAGAACTACTCAGGAACTCAGAGCTACAGCAAACTCATCGCAGGGCCAAATGAACAATAGAACCCGAAAGAAAGGGGATAGGATTATAAACCTTCCATACCAATGACCGATTCATGGCATGAATTCCTCCGTCGATCTGCCATATGCATTGCTCACCGTTCGATAGTCGGTGGAGATGGGCGCGAAACCAAACATCACTGAGAAGCCAGACTGTATCACCTCGAGCTTCGGGAGCACATGGCCAAGTGCCATCACAGCCATCCACCTTGCCAAATGGACGACGCAGGTTTGAACAATTGGTACCAAATGCAGAGGCCGGACGAATGTATTGAATGCAGGTAAGTTCGGGATATGGAAAAATCCGAATGGTAGCTGTTGCCATTTAATGATAATTGAATTCTGTGCATTGCATGTAAGCCGAAGGCTTCGTAGTGGCGGAAATTGCTAACGGGTTATGTAATTAAGCTATGCACATATGTATAATCATATAACTTCGTCAATCAACCATGGTTAATAGTGATGCGTGCAACTATATACTTGCCACATATGCATGATATCATCTTTAATTTATGCCGCCACCTTTTTATATATAGATATTGGAAATCCGCTGTTTGTGTAATAAGTTTATAGTTTAAAATCAGGTAATGTAATTTACATGTTTTATATGAACCCATGTATTTACCATATCTTAGTGTTAAGATAAAAGATTGCCATGTAATATTAAAAAAAAATTTTACTTAGTATATGGGAGTGCGTGACAAATTGGTATCAGAGCTAAAGGTTGCAATACTGGCGCCTTTGGGAATTGGTAAGCGGAAAGGATATTGAAGTACGCCATTAGTAGGCATTAACTCAGGTATGAGTTTAATCATTCACATATTCATTTGTGTCGTACACTACTTTTGGTATGACAGGTGTGATTCATGTTTATAACTTCTTTGAGAAGTAGGTAATAAGTTGTTGCATAACTACATTCATAACATTGGATTCCTGATGAGGAAAAAGACAATGAAACTTGTCGCACTTAAGAACAATATTGAACACTCATTGAGGAAGTGATAATCAACTACCAAGTTTTAATTTGCAAATATGGCAATAACAATGATGCATAAATTGAACTAGATTGAAATTACAATGAACGAAACTTAATAGGCTAATGCATGAATATAAATTAGGGGAAACATCCTTGAATAGGATGAAAAATTGTTTAAAAAAAAAACATGCAATGAGTCAAGCAGCGAGACTTGATTGTCATAACTAACTTTGATTCAGTCTTATCATGGATGCATGAAGATGATTGGTAGTTGAGATTGGTTAGTGTTGTATGACTAACCCATGGAACTTATATGCATTAATTGAATTGGACTAAGATTGCTACAATCCGTAAACAAGTGAAGTTGATTGATGTCGCATGCATGGAATGTGTGTGTGAAGATTCTTACTCTCTATGTGCTATAGTTCTAGTTGTTTATGAGAAGAGTTCTTAATTTTAATCACCATGGGAATGCATGATGAATAGTATATGCTTATGTCCTAATAGATTTAAAGATGATTGCCCTCTAAATAATTGAAATCCATTAGCATGGTATCTGTTTATGTTAATCATTACTTGTTGGGAGATAAAAACCATTGGAGCCGCGATTTAACGATGGTTGAATTTATCTCTACTATGGGAATGATGGATTTCTTATGCATGTTGCATTACAGGGTAAAGTTAATTGTAGAGGCATGTTTAGTGGGTAACATTTCTAGGACCCATTCATGGTATAACTACATGTGATAATTATTCATTAATAGACTACCTGTGTTAATACAGTTGTCAGTGAACTCTAACTACCTTCCCCAACTATAGATGCTTCCAAAGGAAAAGGAAGCAAGGAGAAGGAAGAAGACCGTGCTATAGGGACAGACGGAGATGGGAAAAAGAGTCTGGGAATGACTAGATAGTGCTTGATGTGCATGTGAGTATTCCCTTGACCATGCTTAAGGAGTTGGAAAATGATAACTATAGTGTGTTGCTGTTAATGATTTTCGTAATGTCTCCTTGAAGTCATTATTCAGAAATGGATACATAGTACTGTTATGATAGTTGTTGCATCTAGCATCAAGTGGTAACTCTGGTGCGTGTGTGACACTTAGGAGATTATGCTTCTAATTGCATAAGTAGAGCAATTGTTTCCGGTAAGGGTAGTTTAACTTGTTAAGTTATGCATGTTGACCCAAGGATAAGATAAGTGTCTTGTTCACTTACTTGAAGAACACGTATGAATGTTTTATATGATTTCTTAGTAGAGGAAGTATTTGAATGCATGCAATAAAAGAATGGTTCTTTTATAGATTTTCTTGGTAAAGAAAATGTGTTAAGGCATGCAGTTAAAGATTGATTATCTTGTATGTTTTCTTGGTAAAGAAAATAGGTAGTTCCTATTAGAAAGACTCCACGTGAGTCTTGTGTGTGAAATGCTTGTCTCTGGTCTATAAAATCCTTGTTAAATATAGCCAAGTATCTTCTTGAGAAAGAGGATGAGGTATATAAATGTCCTGAGAACATAGCATGGAAGGTGGCCAAGTTTGCTTGAATTAAAATATGTATCTTTATTTGATAAAAGCTTCTTGAAAAAAAAAAAAATAAAATATATATATATATATATATATATATATATATATATATATGCTAATTGCATTATAATTCTAGTTAGTCTCTAAGTTCTAGTGAAATGATTATGCATTACATGCATGATAAAAGATAACTAAGGATGTGCTTCTAGGCACATAGATATTTATCCCTAATTTCTTGAGGAAAGAGTATATTACATATATGCATAAATATAGTCTCATCCTAAGAGTGCATATTTCATGTATGAAGATGCAGGATTTTATGAGAGTTCTTGAAAATGGAATATAGAGGTTCTTTTCTTTAAAGACACATTAGAATAGTGTTCATACAAGAACCAAAATCCTTACTTGTTTCATGAAAAGAACTATGTGCATTAAAGTGAAGTAATTGTGTTAGGAGAACACATGTTGCATATTGGTAGCTATTTTGACTTTGGAATTATGAGACTGTGCGTACTTAGAGAAAGTGGTCATGATAGCTTCCTTGAAAATAATAATCTCTTGGAGAGATTGTCTTGTTGGAAGAGCTGTGTTGATTGCTTGATTTGATGCATAAAGGATAAGTAAACCTTGTTTTTGTATCTTGGTTTTCATGCCGAAAGATAGACATCTTTAATAATTTCTTGAAAGGGAATCTTGAGAAATCCTCACATCAGAAGATAGAGAAATGAGAATTAAAATGACTTCCTTAAGAAAGAGGTATGTAGTTTGTCGTATGAAATGATGGTGGTCTTCTAGTGAAGGGAATAAGTGTTGCATACATTAAAGAAGGGCTTATATGATAAGCAATAGTATGCACAAAGATTAGTCATTGTGACATAAGAGTTATGTTCTTGTATGTTAGAGAAGTTATGTTTAATTACACTAACGATGCATGACTAAAGCTAGCCATAGTAAACGTAAGATAATACTCCGTTAATGATGATTTGAATTGGAACAACAGACTATGGCAAAATTGGGAATGTTGAGAGTATTAACTCAACTGTTGTTGACATTTATACATTAATGAGTATTTGCATATGTTTTTATACATGACAATATTGTATGCATGAACATTCTGGGAAATGGAATACGTGTTAACTGATGCATATTTATAACTAACGTTGCTGACGAGATTAAGTAGTGGTAGCTTAATGGCAACAAGAAAACTCATCACATAAATTGCTGCAATGTGAAATAAAATTATAAATGAGAAAGAATGATGTTATATGATATGCATGAATTATGTTATTTGGAAAATTTGCATGCATACAACGTGTATGATGGATATGTTTCCCATCAATCTTGATGTTGTGGACCCATGTTGGGGTTAAGTGTAAATGCATGGTATACATGCATGTTTGTTGTGCTAATGATAATGTTCATATGGTTCATTGTGTAAATTACTTTGAGAAAGAGTATTAAAAGAGAAAATATTCATGCTATGTCTGGTTAGGATCAGATGGCATAAGAGGAAAAGAATTTTCCTGTGTACGCTATGTCTAGTTAGGATCAGATAGCGTTTACTGGCGAGACCAGTGTAATTGCGGTCGAGTAGGACCTGCAAGTGCTTGGGTTGATGGCAATACCTGCCCGGAGGGGTTGATGGTACTTGTCTGCCCGGAGTTGGGTTGATGGCAATTACCTGCCCGGAGGGGTTGATGGTACTTGTCTGCCCGGAGTTGGGTTGATGGCAATTACCTGCCCGGAGGGGTTGATGGTACTTGTCTGCCCGGAGTTGGGTTGATGGCAATTACCTGCCCGGAGGGGTTGATGGTACTTGTCTGCCCGGAGTTGGGTTGATGGCAATTACCTGCCCGGAGGGGTTGATGGTACTTGTCTGCCCGGAGTTGGGTTGATGGCAATTACCTGCCCGGAGGGGTTGATGGTACTTGTCTGCCCGGAGTTGGGTTGATGGCAATTACCTGCCCAGAGGGGTTGATGGTACTTGTCTTCCCGGAGTTGGGTTGATGGCAGCTACCTGCCCGGAAGGGTTGATGGTACTTGTCTGCCCAGATCTCCTCTCCCTAGAATTCTTGAGCTGGTTGGCCAGTGGAATTCTATGTTAGACTTGGTAAAGTCTCTATCGAAGAAACTGTCTGGATGTGAAAATGACTCGGTTTGGTTATGGAAACCAGTTCCCATGGGTTGGGAATTCTTTAGCCTTTATGGTATTCATAGTTAAAGAAATTAACGAATCAGCTATATGATATGTTAAAGATGAATTCTATATATAGTTGTGTAAAATATGTTATGCACGTTTAACAGGAAATGAATTTAGTACTCAATAAGGAATTATTGGAAATTTTAATTCCTTATCATATTATTAATCTTGTGAAAGTCTTAGTAGGGACTAAGACCATTTTCAAATGATGCAGTGATTGATTGTTTTGATGATTAGAGAGCCAGGTGCTCTTTTGATACATCTAGAAGCACTTTGCGGATGTCTTTAGTGAGAATTGGTTCAGTGTGCACGTGAGTAGTGATTTATCATTTGATGATTAGTGTTAGTGCTCTTTAAGTACTTGTAAAAGTACTGTGATTTAGAAATCATATAGCATTGCACAGTTGAATTGATAGTCAAAAATATTTCATTTGACTCAAAATATAGTGACTAATGCAATTGAATTTGTTAGTCATATATTACAGGAATTACTTACCGTGGAGGAATGAAGAGATTTCCAACTACTATTAAAATTCTTACATGAAAGTATTCATGATTTTCAAGCATAAGATGGTAAGTTATGGTAAGTTGACACAGAGAATTGTTTATTATGAATGAATAAGGGCCAGGTGGTGGCGATTAGAAGTTGCATATTTTTGCAATTATGAATGATTATGACTATTGATGCTTATAACTAATGATATTTCTTATGACTATATCATTACTAATTTGTTTGTCGTCTTTTCTTGGAATGAAATCGTTGATTTCAAAGAGAAAGGATCACATTTTGTGTGGATTAGATGGTAATACCACAAGTAAAATATCAAGTTCCGACGAAAAATGAACACCGAGGACGGTGTTCCTGTTAAGGGGGGGAGTATGTAATATACCTATTGTGATTAACCCCACGTAAAGTAATTTTAAATTACCAATCAGTTAATCAAACCTGCGTAAAAGTAATTTTAAATTACATATCAGTTACAACTGATTCTTGGCATTGGTTAAAATGGATCAGCAAGCACCCTAACAGGGAGGTGAGGATCAGATGGAAGAGAAAAAGAAAGGAAAGAAAAAGAAATGCTATGTCTGGTTAGGATCAGATAGCATAAGGGGAAAAGGAATTTTTCCTGTGCACGCTATGTCTGGTTAGGATCAGATAGCGTTGACTGGCGAGACCAGTGTTATTGCGGTCGAGTAGGACCTGCAAGTGCTTGGGGGTGGAAGCTCAGCGAAGAACTTCCTACGGACGGGTGGATTGACAAGCACTCAAGTAGGTTCGCAGAATAGCAGGTATGGCCTACTGTGAGACTATTTATTTACTGAAGTTATTTCTTATACTGTACTGTGCTAAACTATTACACTGTTCTGTGAGAAGAAATGGAGAACCGTAGGGGTTAGTTGACTGTTAACCTTATCTGAATATAAAAAGAGATTCAAACAGTATTTGTATAAACAGAGACCGAAACGCATTTGTATTGAAAGAAGAAACAGACATCAAACCCTTGCATCTTAATTAGAAATGACCATACGACATAAATCTGAGTAGACGAGTCTTTATAATCAGAATGATATTTAGAAATATGTAAAGGGTATACCGTAGACCCTCTGTTTAATTTACAGGACAAGCAAGCGAAATATACATTCGACACAGCAAGATTCGAGGAAAGTAGGATATGTATTCTTGATAGAAAACCCTTAATATGCATTCACAGCATGACATTGAATCATAAGGCGGACTGGTAAAGTGCCGCAATAATAACGAGTGCACATATATATTACAATGTTGTCAACATAAAATAAAGAAAACATATGTGCAGATTAAACCCCAGACCCGGATAGCCGGAGCCGGAGAACGACAAGAACCTTATACATTATGAAATCAAACTCTGCAATTTTGCATGCACAGAATACATATCCAGAGCAAACGTATTGACCGTCCAACAAATAAATAATATATACGACCAGAATAGTATGTTAACCGTGGTGTATGCATTCTTCAGACCGACTTACAAATAAACCCCTAGCTATACAGTTGAACGGAAAGGAAAACGAGCCGCAGGGTATCATAAACAAACCAAAATGTATCATAATGAAAATGAATAGCTGTATATTAATCATTCTGTGTGGAAAGCTCAGAATATAAATCTAGGAAACAGAGGATAAAACTCGTCCGAGAGGACTGTAAACAAGAGAATGGGAACAAACCAAACTTAAAGGGTTAACCTCATTATACAAGAAACTAATAGAGCAATCTATGTCAGAGTCAAACATTAAGTTCGTTCATAAATATTTGTCTGTAGACATAATGAGCCGGATGGCTTAAAGCTTAAAATAAACATGCTAAAATAGTTCCTGAACTAATCCATCGAAGCTCAGAGTGCTGTGCTTCTCGACAATGGAGTCCCGCCTGAGCAAGGTTAGAAGTCGTTTCATTGCCAGAGAACCCTGGTATATGCTGAATCTGAATCAAAACAGTCAAAGTCTGACAACCCTGATCAAGGGAAGCCGGATTCAGACTTCGGTTTGATTGTTGAGAATGGAAAATAACCTACAGTAATGGGCATACCTGGTTAAGGGCGGCCGACAACATGTTGGAGGTTACCCTTGCCCTCAATGTGCGATGGCAGCCTCTTACCTGAACCAGAAAACCATTAGTTAAGAAAACCTGAGAACGAAATGCAGTATGGAACAGTTGCATTATAAAAACCAAAACCGATGAGTAATAGCTGGAAATCGTGACAGACAAAGGGACTGTAATAATTAGAGATATGAGGAGAAATGGCGTATTACCGCTAGTAAACATTGAAGCATTGCAAACTCTAATGGAACGCATACCTGAACCGTTTCATAACCCTGACAGCAGCTGTAAATTGCATAAGAACTATTCAGGAACTCAGAGCTACAGCAAACTCATCGCAGGGCCAAATGAACAATAGAACCCGAAAGAAAGGGGATAGGATTATAAACCTTCCATACCAATGACCGATTCATGGCATGAATTCCTCCATCGATCTGCCATATGCATTGCTCACCGTTCGATAGTCGGTGGAGATGGGCGCGAAACCAAACATTACCGAGAAGCCAGACTGTATCACCTCGAGCTCCGGGAGCACATGGCCAAGTTCCATCACAGCCGTCCACCTTGCCAAATGGACGACGCAGGTTTGAACAGTTGGTACCAAATGCAGAGGCCGGACAAATGTATTGAATGCAGGTAAGTTCGGGATATGGAAAAATCTGATGGTAGCTGTTGCCATTTAATGATAATTGAATTCTGTGCATTGCATGTAAGCCGAAGGCTTCGTAGTGGCGGTAATTGCTAAGGGGTTATGTAATTAAGCTATGCACATATGTATAATCATATAACTTCGTCAATCAACCATGGTTAATAGTGATGCGTGCAACTATATACTTGCCACATATGCATGATATCATCTTTAATTTATGCCGCCACCTTTTTATATATAGATATTGGAAATCCGTTGTTTGTGTAATAAGTTTATAGTTTAAAATCAGGTAATGTAATTTACATGTTTTATATTAACCCATGTATTTACCATATCTTAGTGTTAAGATAAAAGATTGCCATGTAATATTAAAAAAAAAATTTACTTAGTATATGGGAGTGCGTGACACATGGAAATAATAACTTATTAAGAGACTTTTTGAAAAACAAAGATAGAGATTCTTTCCTTAAAAGACACACATGAATAGTGTTCATGCAAGAGCATGAACCCTTACTTGTATCATTAAAAGATTATGTGCACTGCATATACTAAAGAAGGGCTATTAGGATAAACTAATGGTTAGATCTCTATGTGCAAGGGCGCAGAACAATAGTTATTACCTGGTATGTAAACATAATCATTGTGTTATATGTTTAAAAAGAAAATATGGACTTGTAAAACTAATGGTTAGATCTCTTAGAGAGAGATATGTACCAGTGTGAATAAGCATTGTGAAAAGTAGAACATGAATTTACTTGAATAGATGTACTAGTTAGCTAGTATGTTATGCCTGCTCATGTAGATGAGTAGATGTTAAAAGATCACTTTTATAGATTGTTTAATGAATTACTAATAATGTATCTAATATTGTTGCCAAAGCTTTTTGACAACTACATTGACAGGAAACAATGGCGGTTGGTGCCAAAGGGGAAGTGATGTTTAACATTATGGCAGGAAAAGGATTATTGGTCCATGCAGACAAGTTCAAGTTGCAGGGTTGTCCATTACTAGAACAATCATGCCACAAGGAATGTTGCATGTGGCGGTATGTAAGCGAAAGATTACATGGAAATTGTATTAGCTTTTAGCTAGTTATGTGACAACTTAATGATAATTCATTGTAATGATTTTATAACAATGGTTAAGGGATGGAATCCCTTATAATCCATTGAGTGAGGGGTGAAATCCCTCACGAGCGTTTAATAATAAGATTAAACGTTTGTTGGTTTTCACCCTACGGGGTTTCTAGGGTACATCGGTGTTCAATGGTGTGATTGCCTTTTGTGTCAATTTGATGATGTTGAATACTTGATGATGATGATTCTTTACTGGTTGCGATACTCATAATGCCCAAGTAAGAGATTAATGAATATGGTTAAGGAAAACATGAACTGAATGCAAGGTGGATACAAGGTTCATTAGACAGTTTATGTTATTACACTACAGCAGTAGTTGTTGAGGGTTATGTGTCTTACTGTTCTCTACTGTGTTTACTTTATGTACTAATGAACTTTATATCTAATGGTTAACGATGAATGTGGAGTTGTGAATTGGATAATTACTTGTGGTAATTTGTATAAAAATTCTAACTCCCTACCTTTTACATGTGAGGTTACCGGGGTTTGTGACAGAAAGCTTGTTACTGCAATTCTGTGATAACTATATTACCATGATCCCAAACTGTTCTTCTTGGGATCTCAATCCAGTTTCCTCCCATCTCTGTAATCTTCGACTCTCAGTCCAGCGAATTCAGGTGAGTAATATTCGTGGCATTGGTTTCTGTTGTCAAACCCTTCCAATTTTTTTGTGCTTCAATCAAATACAAAACTGGCTGAACTTATCAATTAACCTTTCCTTGCTGTCAGTTCCAGGGGATTTTTATTTCGAAACATTACTAAAATCTAGTATCAAAATAAAATATCATATTAAATTCAAAATCTAGATATGCTGAGCTATGTCTCGTTAAACTTATGTGAATTACATACATCATAATAAAAATATCATATAATATTCAAAATCTAGATATCGTGAGCTATGTCTCGCTGAACTTATGTGAATTACAAATTTCGAAAATATGTTACAAGAGAAATGTCAAGAAAAAAGGGTGAACCATTAACCTCTCCCTAACTGTAAAATTCCAAAATATTACCTAAATAAAATATTCCCCCAATATTACTCTCCTCGCCCTTAACTTGTAAGCTCCATTTTATTATATGCCTTTTCACACCAATCTTAACCTAAATAATCCCAAAATTTTATAGTATGTCCAGTAGTCAGAAATGACTTCAAAACAACTTTGAAATAAAAACGACTTCAAAGCCCTCACCAAAAATAGTAAATAATGTGCTCATAACATATATGTGGCTACCCTGTCTTCCAAAACAAAATAGAGTAGATTCATAACATATAACATAAAATAGAGAGGTTCATAAAATAGATTCTCCGTTATCTTCGTTCTTTCTGAGGATCTGGATTCGGGTTCCCGTCTCACTCATAAAGAAGTATAGGAGACACTCACACATGTGCACACTTGTTTAACTCAATGATAGACATAAGGAACAACTCATTGAAACAGGGCTAGTTCTCACTTGTTCATGCAGAATAGGGGATTTTATTTCCCCACCCTTTCTAGCGATATGATTTCTTTTGAACTACACCAATTCATTGGCATAAATTCAGGTTATTTTCCTGCTAGTGTCCCTCCAAGAACTGCTCCAATTTAGTGCAAAAGCTGGCCAAAACAAAAGGGAAAGTTTCAAAAGAAATTGAGGGTCAATCCCGTATCTAGCAGCAGCCACCGTGAATTTCCCAAAACTCCCTTTTTCCAATTTCCCGTTCCTCAACAACATGAACATATCTTCATCAATGTCGTTGTAAAGATCCTCGTACAATAGCGCCGCCTCGTAGTTGCCATAAAGATAGTTGCCATAAAGATCCTCGTACACTAACGCCGCCTTGTAGCTTTCAGAGACGGAGCTCTCCAAGGCAATGATCCAATAAGTAACCAGGGGAGGTCGGCCACAACTCGAACACGGTTATCCAACTTCCACAATCTATCCAACTCGGCCACGATTAGCTTCCACGATATACACAGTTATCCCGCTTCCAACTTGCAGAATGCAGCCCAATTCAACTAACAAGGTAAGCTTAGATAAGCCTCTGCAATTTCCCTCATCTTCATCAACACCATTGATGAGATCTCATTTGCAGCATTTCTCGGACAAGAAACTACTCTTAGCTTTAGTAATTAACAATTATAGTTACCTTGTCACCAGCTAATCAGCCACCATGCAAACATCCACATGCCACCAACATGCAAATCATCACAGACAGATGTTTGACATAGGGAACAGATGGCTCCAATAAGCCACATGTATAGCGTTGAAACTTTAATGCATTTTTGAAATTTCATAGTGATTATCCTAAGTTTCATCAAAATATTGCAGTCTCCCTGGCAATAATATAACGTTGAAAATTTAATGCATTTTTTAAATTTCAAACCGATTATCCTAAGTTTCATGAAAATCATGCAGTCTCCTCGGCAATAAGAGGTGCAAGCTGAAAGTTTGGGTAAAAGTTTGTTTGCAAGCGTACTTTTTTTTAAACATTGGTTAAAACATAAATTGTATTAGTTAGTCGAGGCCATTTGATCGTAATTAAATTTCAAACCGATTATCCTAAGTTTCATCAAAATCATGCAGTCTCCCCAGCAATAAGAGGTGCAAGCTGAAAGTTTGGGTAAAATTTTGTTTGCAAGCATATTTTTTTTAAACATTGGTTAAAACATAAAATGTATTAGTTGGTCGAGGCCATTTAATATTAGGTCAACATGTATCAATCGAAATAGTCCCTGCTATGCCGACGATAGGGACTAATAATAAGGTTCAAAACCCTTTAGGAGATGATTAATTTCCCATGTTTGAGCATCTCATAGGGTCCATATCATAGTGATGTATTTGTTATTTTATTTCTGCATAATATCATGAATTCATTGTTGAATATATTAGATGTATTCAACAAATTTTATTGATGGGTTTCCTTTATCGTGAGTAAGGAATAACTCTTTTTATGATGAAGTCGTGAGAAGTTTCACATAAATTGGGTCCAATGGATGGAATCCCAAATACATTTGCAAAACTATGAATATTTTATTTTCAATTATATTAAATACAAGTAAGAATTCCATCCTATGTACATTGATATGTATATAGCGATCATGTTAACTACTTTGGTCTCTCCAAGGTTCTTCAAATGGATGGTAGTGAATCTCTTTAGTTTAGTGTCCACCATGAACTAAATGTTGGAGCACTTACAAGTAAATTATATTGATAACAAAAAATAATTCTTCACACTTAAAATTTCTTTAAAAAGAACACAATAGTGGCTTTTACTATAACACACTTTTCTTATGATGCTAGAATTGTCATATTAGAGAACCAATAAAAAAAACAAAAAATGTCTTTCTTGGTTGATGGCATTCTGTAAATAAAAGTCATGGAGGTTGAATCCCACGACTTATCTAGAGTAGGTAGAGGAGTGTATAATCCTTGTTTATTGATTTTTTTCCCTTAGTAAGGATAAAAGAAATGAATAATCTCATATATCTATTAACATGAATATGGATTTTTAGCTAGTAGAAGTACTTAAACAACATTGTGATTATCTATTCTACATAGAAACAACTTTTCACTTGATTTTTAAGTTCCTCCAAAATAATATTCTCATGATATCTTCAAGTAAAATAGAGTTGGCTCAAATGCCATAGAATACCAACATAATGTTGAAATTTTGCAACTTGTTCACTTGCAATCAATTTATGTTATTTAAGGACAACTTCTAGATGATTATCTTATAGTGAGGTTCAACCTAAAATTTATGGAATCCATTTTGTAACTTTCCCTATATTTATATACATTACATTTGTGTATGGTAAGTGTTAATGATTGTTTCCATTCCTAGATATATAATATTTTTAGTACTAATAAGTTTCGACAATGGAATAAAGGTCATTATGATGAGTGGGGCAAATGTGAACCATTTCAAAGTGTATTTCTTTAATTGGCAACTTGATATCCATGATATCTAGGGATAGAATTAAAATCATAACAAAACTCACATGTTTTGGTTTTAAATGGTTCTTGTCAACCTAAAAGAATTAAGACCAAGTATTTGTAGAGGGGATGTTTCATCTCCTCAAAATTTAACATACCTGTTAGCACTCCATAAATTTCCCTAGGTTGAGGAGAGAAATTCTAGAGGTAACCGCAAACCACTTCTAGGCTAGAATATAGCCCTTTTATCCTTGGAGAGGGATCTCTCACTTAGGTTGCTCAACTGATCTGATATTAGGCTAGGTATAATGCTAAATAAAGGTATGTTTTCAAAGGTCTGTTGATGAGAAAAGAGACAGATCCATTGGGCATGTGTCATGTCAAATCTATTTTTGACAAGTAAGATGATGAAGAGAGGAAGGGTTATCTCCACAAGGGCAAGGTAGGTAGTCTTGGTGATGAAATCAAGACAAATTGTTGTAGGAGGGTGTGTAAGCAAGGTGGAGGACAACAGAAAGTGAATCAACTATAGATGAATTCTAAATGTTGTTTTAAGAGCAAAAACATTAATCACTTGGTAAAACTAAATCAGAGCACCATTATGACGAATTCTGGATTAAACATCTAGTTTTTTCCAAGAAAGAAGACATACATTCAAGAGATTTAAACACATGAGATGAACTTACAAGAATAAAAAAGCACACATCATCAAATATGACACAGGAATCCTTGCAAAAAAACTTTTGTCTTTGATTCATTCAGTCGCAAACGTTTCAAAAAATATAATGCACAAAAGTTTGTTTCTCTCTAATTTGGCCAACAAAACCCTTTACTGTGTTTTTCATATCTATATACGTCAAGAGGTTCAGTCTCCCACTCTAGGTGGTCGAAATTATAAAACAAAATAAACTTCTAACTAGATACATCAAAATTTTGGTGCATATGCTTAAAAATAAGAGTTTTTACTTGCAACCAATCTATGCCTAAAACATCATCAACTTGGAGTATTTATAAATAAACATTCATTGCACCTACTAAGACAATTTTCCACCTATCCACATGATCCAAACTACTTCTAAAAACCCAAAATTTGAAATATGAAGATAAATGGTGTTGATTGTCCAGTTTTGCAGTGCATCAGCCAGATTCACAGCAAGTTGAAGTAGCTCTCCATGCTCTGTATGGTTGCAGCTCTCCTCTGAAAAAAAGGAGAAAATTGGTGTCTTTAAAATGTCTATTTGATGTTACTGAACCTCTAAGATTAGCTTCATAGTACTTGCAGCCCTCCTTATTGACTAACCCCCACATTCGCAGCAAAACTGTCACCTTTCGCAGTGCCTTAAAAATTTGAACATATGATGACTTTCTTGTGGTATAAATGTTGGAGGCATCAATATAATTGTTGTGTTATTTCATATAAATCCTCTTACGACAACCAAAACTTCAAAATTCCACTATCTTATCAGCATCAAAAACTACATAAAAAGTGCAACAAGTCCTTGTTGTGTTTTACAAGCTTCACCAAAACTGAGTTATTTCGGAGCAAAAAGAAAAAAATTTAGAGATCAATGGTACCCTCTTGATGAATATTCACCTTTGTACTAGCCTCTGATAGTATGTCCAACTTACCTCTCTTCCACTGTCTTCCAAATTGCTTGGCCTCAGTGAGTTTCTACTTTACCAATCTGAGTCTTCTTTTTAACAACAAATTTTGTTCATACAAACTTTTCACTTGCCTATGCAGAGGCAAGGTCCACTTCAACTTGTATTTAGCTTTGTCAAGGATAGGTTTAAGAACTTCTAAGTTCCTAAACAAATGCATCTTATCCCTATGATCCTTTTCTGCAAGCTAATCTACCTGCTATTGAACTCCTTCATGTTGTTCCAATAGCCTTTCAAACTCTTTTTGCTCAGCAAAAACCACCCTCTGTTATGGATGAATAGTCTCTTTTATTTTCATTTACACCTTGGAAGTAGACCTAGTTCTAGGTCTCCTTGATTGTTCAATTGTCTCCTTTATCTCTTCAACATCAGTGACATGTTTGTGTTTTCCTTTGTCAACATGTACTGATGTTTTCCTTGATGGTTCTCCTCCACTAGGCTAAACAGTTTCTTGTGATACTTTATGCCTAAGATCTCCATTTTCTTGCTAAAGATAGGCTATTTTCAAGTGATCCTTGTCTAATTGATCTTGCAAACCCTTGATTTTCTTATCCCTTTCATCAACTTCTATTTCTCCATGAGTGCTTTCTCATTCAACAACTTGAACATGCGTAGGTGTTGGATCTACATGTAACCTCTTGGCCGAACCTCTTGTTCTTGATACCCTGGCCACTATTTCTACCTAAGGTGAGAAGTGAAACTTCTTAACTGATTTGTTCTTAGTCAAAGGATTTTTGATCGAGCTAGCTGCTATAGGTGAGGCATCTTTGACTACAACTGATGGGGTATGTTTCATGGTCCTCTGGTTGTTAGAATATTGTGCTACCCACCCTAAAGAAACCAAAACGTTATGCCATGACTTCTCCTTCTTTTCAAGCTCCTTTATCACTAGTAGTTTAATTAATGAGAAATGAAATAGACTAGGTTCAATAGGACTCCCTTTGGCTTTAACTCTATCAACCATCTTACAAAGACTCCAAAATAAGTAATAAGGAAGATTCAAAGGATTTTTACTTGTAAAATGCATTAAGAGCCTAATATGATAGTGATAAACCTTACTGAACCTCCCTTCGCATGTGAAGTACCTTTGAATCACCTCCAAAAGTTTACTATGGTGGTCTTGTAAATAACTTCTTGGAACAACATACCCCTACCCTTTCCTATGTTTTGGTTTAGGAAAATATTTGAAATCAACCAGGTTAAACTCCATACCCTTAAACCATTGCTCACCATTCAAAGGGATCTTAGTTTCCTCAGCTATTGATTTGGTTATGACTGGAAAAGTAATTGTCCCCACCTTTTCTTGTAAAGCATCAAAACCCTTGGAAAACTCCTTAGTCAATTGTAAATGATACCCCTGAATATTTTCGCAAAATCGTATACACCCAACCTTCTCAAAATCCACTCTGATAGTTGGGTCTGCACTGATAACAATGACATCTTGTGGCTCAAATCAAACAATGGCACCTCCCTTGTGCTTCTTGACTTCTGGAGTTGACATGATTTTGCTCTTGCAGCAATAAATATTTTTAGGATTATAAGAAAATTTGTTCTGTGTAATAGTGGAAGAGTTATGATATCTTAAGCCTCTGATGATGACTTAAGAGACAACAGGCATAACACAGAAGACTATACACTGTACACCTTCTTGGGAAAACCCTAAAACTTTCAAATTCACAACTAATTAATAGAGAAACTTAATGGGACAGTCGCAACACAAAAAACCAAAAACGCAACGCTCAAGGTTTTTGGGTTTTTAAGACCTTTAAGCATAAACACTAAGGGAAAGGAACTTCAATTTAGTTTTGTGAGCATGGCATACATAGCATGTGGAGGGTACATAAAGAAAAACATGGATTTGGCAGTGGGAAATGTGAAATATAAACCACTATGTGGAATCACAACAGCTAGGATAAAAATGTAGTGCAAAAGGAAGAAATGCAATGATTTAAAAAGGGTAGTGATGATGAATTTATCCCTCTTGCAGGATTTTCATGGTTTTTTTTAGCTCCTACATGCAATTTGAAGATTCATTCAGGATTGCAGAATAAAGTTAGACTTGGATTTGTACCTCTGAAGAAAATTTGACCATTGGTATGCGAGAATTGTAGTGTTGTGTGGATTCGTAGTGCCCCTATGTCCCTTTCATAGTGAACCACAACGAGAAAAGCACGACTTCCAATAGAAATGGAGAAGAGTTGAGCGATGTGGAATAAAGAGGAAAGTACAAATGTACTTGCAAAATGGCATGGAGCGGAAATGATGGTGATAATTGTTAGTGGGAATGAAAATAATGAATGCGCAACACCATCTTGAAAACATAAGACTTGGGGAAAAGGAAAGGACTATTAACTTCCCGCGGATATCATAACATGCCATTGAAATGTCATTCAAACTGAGTCACCACAACCTCCAAATATGTGCCTAATCTATCTCATGATTGCTTTGATGTAGACTAAATCTCTAAACTTAGGTGACCCACTTATGATGACCAAGGATGGTGACCAAACTATAATAACCAAGGACTTTATGATATGATCTTTATACTCTTGCCAGGCTAACCAAAACTTACTTACGATTACCCTTAATAAGGAGACCTCATGACTTTAGACATTTGGAATTTTAGAAAAATAAACAACTTTTTCATGACACTTAATCTAAATCTAAAACTCTTTGAACCATAATATTCAGGTCATCATGACTGATATTTACAGATTAACCTTATATAAATATAAAGACTAACATGACCAATATTCCTAGACATAGGACCCTAACGATACCCAACTCCATAATGGACCATGTTACCACAATTATCTACTCTAAAAACAAACTGAAACGTATCCAAATCATGGGGTACCTTAAGAACGCATGTTCTTGAATTAATTTCTAGAATATGGTACCAAATTAATCAAAACAGGAAGCATGCAGTGGATAAAAGTCATGCACAACTATCAAGAAACATAATTATAAACAATAAATCATATTTCTCACACAATATATAACATCTAAAGATATACAAAGGACTAAATAGTCAGAAATCATAGATTAATTACAACATCAATAAAATATATCATGAACACTTATATTCACTAAATCACCACAACAACCAGTTATAGATGTCAGACATTCTACCCAACCACAAAGATTTCTACACTAAAACTCTCAGCAACATGTCACCCTTGAGATGAGGCTATGAATCCATAAGGATAGGTACCTAGTTTGACCCTATTCTCACTAGACAATCATGTTATCATCTTGTTATAGTTTACTCAGACACATATCAAGCTCAACTTTCCATATCCCTTTCCCCTTCTTCCTATACAACCCAAACAAAAGGCTTCTCTTATCTGTAATGGAGTTCCTTTGGATATTCCATTCTTCTCCATGACCATAGTGCATTAAGAAATATAAATGGTGGAAACTCCATAGATTCCTAGTTGAGGATAATTTCCTCAAAATGCTAATTTATCTATGTACCTAGGCTTATTGTTGGATAATAATAGGTATTTTCTTACAATCAAATAGTTATAACTCTCCACGAGATTAATCTTCCCTTTTCTCTCCATAATAAGAATAAGAATGAATGAGAACCAAGAATGAGGAAATCCACCCCACCCATCAAAGGTACTTTTAATATATGAATGCTCACAATGTGAAATGTGGCTTCCCCAAAATGTTCATGTAACTCCTTATCCCAACTAATTCAAATATGGCCTTAGAAAAATATAGAATTTTGGTTCAGCCTTTCTAGCTACATAACTCTCTTATCACATAATAACACCTACGTCCTTCTCTATGTTCAGTCGATGATGTATTTTTATTAATAATATTCAAAAATCGTTAGATTACTAAGGTCTTCAACATTTTATCATATACAAGAATACATTATTAATTCAAGGATCCAAACTAAGGTATTATAAAAAACAATGTTTGTATCCTAGACAAAACAAATTTGGCCTTGGCTATATTCTTGTTTATATACCTAGGGGCAAAGTGGATATGGGATAAAACCAACATAAACATGTAACAAAATACACTAAGGAATACAAAGCTATAAATATCCATTAGTGTCATTTAAACTACTAATCATGAATGACTTATATCTTGTCTAGATCCAAATGCACACCATTCTCCTCCATGATGTACCTAAGATATTGAATTATATGCATGTAAATGAGCACTGATCTATGTTGGTGTACATATTGTGTTTCCATAGGATATTTAATGCTTGCTCAACGTGACCCTTCTTAAGTTCTATTTATAGAGATAGTTTTTTCTAGATAAATATCCATAAAATGATAGTTGCGTTGGCCATTAAATATTTTCCATCATCTTCATGAATTTTGTTGGTGCATTAATCAATTTAAAGGGAAATTCCAAGCATTGAAAGATGCCTTCCATAAACTTGAATGTTGTATTCCACATTCAATTTGATATATTGAAAATTTTGATAGAATGACTTAATTAAAATTTGCTCAAGAATTTTCACCTTCCTCTTAATCATAAGATCATTAATTCATTAGACGGGGTACCAATTCTTAATTTTGATTCCTTTCCTAGGATTTCTTATCAATAATACTTAGTGTGTCCCATTATTCTATTGAATAAATATAATAGGCTTCTTGTAGGGTGAGAAATTAGGTTTAGTGTTGATTTTTTTACCATCTCTTGAATTTGGAATTTGATTTCCTCATTCATTGAAAATAATAATTGTATATAAATGTATTAAGTATATGTCACTAAATATCAAATAAATTGTATCTTGTAACTGATACTATAGAGGTACTCGTATAGGTGAGGTGAAAATATCTATGTTTTATTTGACCAATTAATCTCCTTATGTTTGTTGCATAGGAGGACCTGTTGAACAAGTCTTGAAAGTTGCAATGAATTTATTAGTTTTTCTACAACCAAACCATGAAGTGTCAGA
This sequence comes from Pinus tabuliformis, assembly GCA_031772625.1. Lineage (NCBI taxonomy): Eukaryota > Viridiplantae > Streptophyta > Pinopsida > Pinales > Pinaceae > Pinus > Pinus tabuliformis. Next base: position 457,251,771 of record CM062819.1, on the reverse strand, counting down.
CACATATTCTAGTTTGAGACATTACTTCCTACATTATTAATAATGGTCAAAGAGATGTCCACAGTTGGGGCCACTTTTTACACCCTATAGAGTTGGGATCAATCGATTACAATTACACCAGTACATTTATTTATATCAAATTGAGAACAATAAGAAAGGACAAGTAATATTGCAAATAGTAAACAAATCAAGTATTTTAAGTAGAGTATTACAACGAAATTAGATTATATAAATATATCACATAGTGGAATGAAATAATACAATATATATAGTAATACAAATTGGCTATAATGGTAATAGCGTGTCTCTAAGAAAATAAGTAATGATAGCACAAGACTAACTTGCAATGTATTAATTAAATATCTAAAATCCAAAATACCTAACCTTGAGAACTTCATGGAAAAAGTATGTAGACTCTAAGGAAAGGGCCTAAAAATGCATCAAAATTGTAGATCTTGATAAGGTTCAATAACATCTTTGAGATGATGGTAGTCCTGAATGGGTACATAGAAGCCCCAAGTCATCACATAGATTCATTATTCCTTCTTAGAAAGTGATGTTTCCATTGTACTAAGGTCAATCATTAGATTGGAAAGCATTTATTGGATTTGATTCTACATAAACCCTTGGAGAAGAAGTTGTCCTAATTTTACAATATGATAGAGTAGTATATTGCATTGGTGAGTTCTCTTCATCATGATGTCCATTATTTGGTCCATTATCTATGAATTGATGCAATTATAGTTAATCTCTTTAAGGACCAAGTGTCTTACCACTTCTGATGTGTCTAATAAAGGTGTCAAAAATATCCTTAAAGAAGCTCCACATTCAATATAGGTTGTAAGGTAGGAAAAGGTGGAAGGTTTAATTTAAAATCTTTATCTTGAAGTCATATAAGCTTCACATGAGAGCCTGAGTTTTTGTTTGTACAAGTGTAACTATATTTTAACACTAACCATGGTATTTATTAGGAGTGAAATATAGTTAAAAGACAAACAAACTTACAAATTCTAAGATGTGCTTACATGTTTACAACAATCCATCTATGGGTGGCTACATTTTAGCCATGATCCATGGGAGATTAGTGATGGCCTCAAATTGGGTTTTTCAGACACCAAACAATGATTGTACGTTTTGGGGTCATTCTACAACCTACGCCACCATTTAAATTGATACCTTAAGGGATTTAATATGTTTCCACCATGCATAGTTCACACCAAAAGACAACACTGAGACTGATAATCCAAGTTATTTGGTATCTTATCATTTAGCATTTCAAGGATAACAAATTTTCCCATAGTTCTTCAGAGTGAGACTGAATCCAACTATCCTTAATGTTTTTACCCAAGCATTGTAAACTCAAAAATTTGAAGCAATCTCAAACCACAAGTTTATGGAAAGTTTGATATTTTCCGCCACAACAACTTTTATTAACATGAAACCATTGATACTTCAAGGAATTTGATATATTATCAATTTAGTCTTTTGGAGCTATTAAAATTTCCCATTGTCCATAGCTCTTTGAAGTGAGACTAGACCAAATTTTCCATCCAACATGTATGGTATTCAACAATATGAAGCAATCTCACTCTAGAAGGAAACTATCGACAATTTGATATCTCTCAGAACAAAAATAACGTAATTAACATGAAAACACAAAATTGAGATTCATGCCTCTAGAAATTGTTATATGTTTCAGCAAAAACCTAATACATAATATTTAGATTGGTAACTTGAGGTATTTAGAGGATTCTTGCCACCTAGGGCTAAACGAAGGAAACCACCTAGCAAGAGATAAAGGGGGGAAATTGAGGCCAAGAGATGAAGGAAGCAAGAACAATGCTCTATCCAAGAAGCCAAATTGTCTTGATGGAGATTGGGAAAATAGATTCTTCGAATTGGGCAAAGGAAATGGCATGTATGACCCCAATGAGGAAAGTAACATGATGGAGTCAGCAGAGGTAAGCGGGGTAATGGAACAAGGCGAGGGGAGCGACATGTTAGAAATAGGTGAGGGTAATGGCAATGTAAGAAGGAATTGCACGATTGGTGAATGGACAATAGGTGGTGGGCATGGAGAAGGGTAAGGTAGCGATAGGCGTTGTGAAATTCCAAGTGATCCAGCTACCAGAGGAGGATAGGAGAAGATATCACACATAGAGGGAACACATGCAACTTGAGGGTGTCATTGGTAAAGACAGTGTTGTCTGGTGTGAGTGGAAACAGGGGAGGAAAATAGGGAAAATTTATGATCTTCGCTCCTCCTGTTGCTATTGTTGCTGCTCTGGATCTGTGGACCAGTGTTAGGTTGAGGGAGTCTAAGGGTAGAGGGTGGATTTATTGCAAGTGGGAATTGGGAGGCTTGGGAGCGATGACGACAGGCGAAGGAAATTCCATGTAACAAAGAATGGGGGACTTGAAGGGTTGTGTTGCAAATCACCCTCCTCTATTCACTGTTCCTTACACTTAGAGAGTTGTTATTGTTTATCGAGACTCCATCTTTGTCGTCTATAATTCAACTTATTTCACATAGTATTAAACCTACCAACACGGTCACAAACTCACCTCTACTCTCTCTACTCGCAATATCTCACAAAGAGATCTTGTAAGTATTGAAAACTTTCATATACATGATCATTTTCATGGGAATTTCCTAATCCGCTAGGAATTCCAATAGAGCAGAAAGTATAGAATCTTGATGTATTAGTTGTGATTGCATGAAAATATATGTGTTGGCTCCCAACATTTCTATCATTTATGAAATGCATTTCATATTTCCAATGGCAGGGCCGGTTCTCAACACCATCAACATACGACTTGATTCCCGAACTATGGCTGCTCAATTCTATCACTATCACCCCAAGGTTATGTTCGCGGATTACTAATTCCCACCTTTAGCCACTGAAGCGCTACGTGGAACCAACCATGAGCCCACCTTAGTACTCATCTAGGAGCTCGTCAATGGTACATAAATAGTTCCCATGAGTAGAGTAACAACCACAACATACAAATTGCTATTGCAAAAGGGAGATCCAAAGTTCGAAACACGGTGGTCAAAACATGAATGGAAGTCCATTGTTGTGAATTATACATTGGACACAACCTCTGCTCTGAAAGGAGTAGCTCACAACAATAGAGGCATCTACACAATGGTTTTGGATGCCTTTTTGACATGGGGTATGAAGTCAAAGTCGGTTTCTTTGTGGAATCTGCCCATGTTTCACGCCAACAATTGGTGTTTTCCCTGAGGAATTGCTACCCTCAGCAACAAAATAAATTCCTTGGGAAATATTAATTGTCAGGTCTCCTCTGTTAGATGTTGTGTTGTTGAAAGCTGAAGAGATAGGATTCTTTGTTACTCATGGTTATGGGATCACAGAGACAGGGGATTCTCTGTTACTCATGGTTGTGAGCTTAAAGAGATGGGAGGATTGGTGGTTACATGTGCTTGGAAAAGAGGGTGGAACAAGCTTATGACTAAGGAGAGGGATAAACTTAATGAGACAAGGCGGCACATGACATGGCTTGGCAGAATTGGACATAAAAGATCCAAGCATCACAATAGAAATGTAACAGATTGCCGCCATCACATGTTAAAAAATGATAGGATGGAGGAGGACGAAAATGGAGGGATAAGATTGGCTAGGATTGACAATGTCTGCCCAGCCCAGCCCTTCCCTTCATAGGAAATATATATATATATATATATATATATATATATATATATATATATATATATAAAAAAAATCTAATAAAAAGAAAAAATTACTAAAACAATAATTGGAAATGACTTTATTTTTTCAAGCAATCAACTTATGTATCCAATAGTGCAAAACAAGAATACTTAAAAAATGAATTATATGTTGTGATATTACTCCTCATCATTTAATTACACAATATTTTTTAATCTCTTACGACGATGGCAAATCTGCCATCAGACTCTTTTCAATTCCACTGTGAAATAAAGTGATCACCTTTGGAGCTCACTTTCTTTGGTTCTTTTGGTTATCTTAGAGATTAGAGTTCTAGAGATTTTAACAATGACTTGTTTTTCAATTGTCATTTCTCCAAAATCCTAAATCAAGTCAACCTTCTAAGGTTGTAAATTTTTAAGAGATAATTTAGAAGATAAACCATAAAACTTTATAGTTATGATTCATTAAGACAAAATAATTGTATAGGTTTGATTTCCTATTAAATTTTGTAACAATAATATAGCGAATTTGTTTTAAAAATTCCATAAGAAGCTTAGATATAGAAACTCATCAATTTGGAAAGGAATAAGTTTCATAAATTTCACAATAGCATTAAATATTTCAAATAAGACGACATATTCAAAACACAATTTGAATATGAAAACATTCATAATTATAATAAACACAACCAGAAATAAGTTTCATAAATTTCACAATAGTAGTAAATACTTCAAACAATACGACATATTCAACACACAATTTGAGTACGAAAACATTCATAATTATGATGAACGCTAGTTCAAAATGGAGTTGTTAGCTTTCATACCCTAACGCAAAATTGATTATAAAAACATAAAGCTAAATCAAAATGGAGTTCTTAGCTTTGAAATTCTAATGTAAAAGTAAGTAGCTATATAGGAAGATATTTCGTTAACTAGCACCAACTTTTATGGCACTTAGCTCTTACACCTTACAAACTACTTAAGTAATTATGTGACAACATTGGAATTGGGAAATAGCATCCAAACTCCTACAAAGAGGGAAGGAAATTTTATTCTCCACCAGTTTTGAATCTTATTTTCTAAACCATTAGTTGATTTCAACTATTTAACTAATGAAGAAAGAGAGATTTCTAGAGTCTAGACTATGATAGATGCAATTTTTTTCACTTATATATTCTAGAAATGGAGGGTTGGTTCTACCCTATACCCACATTCTTGTCATTTCCCTACTATGGTAGCGGGGCAGGGGCCTAGAAAATTGTATCACAAAGTGGTGACAACTGCATTATTTTCGGTGCCCTACTTCCAGAAAATTGTATCACAAAGTGGTGACAGCTCCATTGATGGAAGGATAAGAGTAAAACTTGCATGAAAAAATTAATATCATTTTATTAAAATTATTAAGCAACATAAATACTTTAAAGTCACTATGTCACCTATTCCTGTAGGGGGTGTTGGGCGATTTAATTGTATGCTAAATCCCTGTCATTTAATTTGTCAACCCTGGGGTTTTGTAAACTTAGAAGCAAGCCAAAATATATGGGACCTCAGGTGAAACTAGTGTAGGAAGTTTGTTTAGAATGGAAATGCATATTACAAATCTAAACTATTTTGAAAAGAAAAGATTCATATCTATTTTATGAAAGCATAAAAATGTTTGACTACATGTTCAAGATTTTTCGGCTATCGGGAGAGACAGTGGAGCGCATAAAATCCAAGGCATCGTGGGGCGAGAAGTTGGAGCGGTGCAGCAGACTCGAAGCCGTGACCGCTCATCTCTAGAAAGCGCAAATAGTGCCACTGGGAATGGAAGCCGAGGAGACGTCGTGGGTGTTGTTTGCAGTGGACATGAGGCCTTGAATGGACCCCCTACTCCCCAGAGAGTATGCCGGTAACGCTGCGTTTCTTGCTTGTACTTCTGCAGTGCCGGAGAATTGGAGGAGGCATAGGCCTATGTTGTAGGGGTGTGTTGCATTTATGAAGCTGAGTCATCCAAGAGCACAAAGGCTGTGTTGGTGAACTCGATGTTTTTCTGTTGGGCCGGCTTGAAGCTTGATCTGCAGTCTTGGATGACGAACACTATGGAAGCGTGGTGCGGTGAGCACGGACTAAGCGACTTGCCTTTAATCAATCCAGTGGTAGCACTCGGGGTCAATGTTAATGAAGAGAGAGTAGCTCGAATATCAGATATCCCTGTATCCTTGTGGAGCCACTGATGCAGGCATACAAGCGCCACGCTGCTGGAGACATCCATCGGTCAGAACACTAGTGTGATTTAGATCCTGCATGTGAATATGGTGTATTTGTGGTGAACCCGACATCGAGCAGCGGAATAGGCAACCTTCTGAAGTTATCAAGTTCAGTTGTGGGCGTTAAGAAGCCTTATTTGGTGTATTTAGGAGCACAACATGATGAAAATATAGACGGCGAACTAGTATCTCAATCTCATCATCAACCTCTGGGAGCAGTGCGAGGAGACTGCTAAAGACTACATCTTCTACTCCTATACTAGAAGCATGAATGGTTTTGCTGCTACCCTTGACGAAGACCATGCTGTTGATCTCTCAAAACTTCCGCAAGTTGTGTCTGTATTTGCCAGAAAAACAAGAATTATACATGGGTGAAGATCGAGAACCCAACTTTTCCACTATGTTGTGCCGCGAATTAGTATATGTTTGGTGAAATGAATTGTGTTCTTGAATATTTTTTTTGGAATTTATAACTGAAACATGTTGAGCTTGATCAACTTAACATGTAAATGCTATTTGTTAGAATTGATCATTCTAACAACAACGAATTGAAGTTGGAAAGATTCAAGAGGAAGACACCAAGTTTGGATATGTTTTTTTTCTTTGAATAAACTGGTGAAGTGTGACCGTGGGAGTGGATATTAGTTGGGTGATGCACCAATAGAAGGACAAACAAGGTAAAATATTGTGTGTTGAAATATAACAAACTTATAGTATATGTCACATACATTAGTAAGCAAGTCTAGGATGTTTTGTAGTGGTCGGTATATACCTGGTAACTCCAAAAGTTGGAGTTGTGTTGTAAGCCTTGTAAGGCATGTGTATCCCCATATAGTTCGTCGTTTTCTAAAAACCACTTTGTATTTGCAGTGTCGGTTTGTGGTAAGCCAAAAACCACATGTAAGAGTGAAGTGGGACACAGATTCCTATTGGCATGGTTTAAGGTTAGTCGAGAAAACCCTCGGCCTGGTTGAGTCAGCTCTTTCGTGAGCCTTAGTGGCTGGAGTGCCCTAGTGGCAAGTTTGTAGCCCAGAGTCGCTGGAGTGCCCTAGTCGCAGATTTGTGGCCTAGAGCCGCTGTGGTGAACCTTCATGGCTGTGTTTAGCCTTGGTGGGTGAGAGCCCTTGGAGGCATGGTTGAGGGTGATCCGATAAAATCCAGAGCATGGTTACGGGTAATCCGATAAAACCCATGATGATATTGGAGGGGGATTTACAGGTACATGTGTGCAATTATAATGGTCAAAAGAACCATGTATGTGCGAGGCATTTTACAAAACTGGCGGTTGCAGCGGTTAATACCCATGCATTTCGGTGGATGGTTGCTTCTTTATATCGACATCAACATATTCTTTTATGTTTGACCACAACTAGACTTTGAAGATTGATATCGAGACAAGTACTCATTAAGGGGGTGTGTTGGAATATTAATTCCTACTTGTCTCAGTTGTGACTTTTTATGGTTTCCCTAGTTTGATGTGTGGTTGAGATATTCTCTCAACCAACAAATTATATGTCCAAGAAAGTTTTCCTATCTTGAGACAATACTGTTGTATATAATGTAATATGATATTTGATTAATAAGATGTGGAGATAGTTTACCCTATCAAGTTTGATCAAACTCAAGTAGTAATGATAATATAAGTTTATGTAATGATAATGTGATGGAATTAAGTGACAAAATGAGATAAAGGTGAATAATAGTGAAAGTGAATGTTATTTTTAAAACTAACGAAAGTATCTGAAAGCTATGCATGTCCCAAATCCCGATCTATCCCTGAACAAACTTATTAACTTCACTGCATCCATCCAGGATATAGGCATGTACTTGACCATTGTTGCCTTCCATGTTCCACCTGAACTAAAATGGGTGATTGAATAGCCGATACAAATCATGGTTGCCTCGTAGTTCCACCGCATTTTCTACTCGAAACTTCCTCGTAGGATAATGGGTGAATGGATAATTACTGCAACGCACATGTGACATGTACATGACAAGTGCCTGGGAGATTATTCCGTGAATGATTGCTCCGATCAATTTTATAATCCGTGAACGATTTGCAAATCTGCAGTGACTTCACTAACCTGGTTTAGTAATGACAAATGCAAATAAGTGGTAATGCAAATAAGTGGTAGGAGATTAACCGATAAAATATCCTATGTTGGATGATCATGTGGTGGAGACATTGTAAATAGCCTCGCATCAGTTCATCCTGTTTGCATAGTCATGATTATTAATTAAAGGTAAAATGGTGAGAATCTACTGACATTCATTAACACTATCCAAACAACCATGATGCTTGCTTAAAAGCAAGATGAAATGAATGCTCTGGCCAGTGTCCGATAGATTGTACTAATCAGATAAGAATGTACAATTCATGATCCCGATATCGATTTATGATCTTCGCCATAGCTCCAGCTCAGCACGGAATAAAAGATGTCGTAGGTGTGGATGGGATAGGTGACAGTCCTTTTATTTTTATAATAAATGGTCATGAATTATTTATCCTTTTTTGTTTGGAGTCTGCAAATCTATCGTGTGAATACGATTTTGGGAATATCATGCAGATTTTGATGGGAAAGAGCTATTTCCAACTCTATAGATCCATTAATGCACCTTAAGAGACAGTGAGGATAGTTTTGGGAGACGGGTTCTGACATCGTGTAATGTCCGTCACTCACTTTTGGGAGACGGGTTCTGACATCGGGTAATGCCCGTCACCAGCCCTGGAATTTGACGTTCCACAGGACGTATTTTTGATTTCAGAACGTATTTGATGGCAGGAAAAAAATCTTCCACGCCAGGTTAGACGTGTGGTATACCTTCCCAACCTATCATTTTGACGTCTAATTTCATAGCGAAAACGTAAAAATCTATAATATCTTATATCATAAGTCACGACTTGAAACCTGTACATAACACAGTTTAAAATTAAAAGTGTAATCTGAGTTCAGGACATGCTACTCTGTCCTCGAAGATTTCTGATTGGAACTTGCGAGCAAACTTGGATTTGAGTCACCGGCTCCTTTAAAGTAATCTGGTACTTCCCACATACACCTGTTTGATTTCTTCATAACACAGATACTTTCAACCCTGCTCTTCATCTTTGACGTAAACTGGAAACCACATTTTTTTCTTTATCTTTGACAACATGCGCGTTTATGAATCTTATTTAAATTTTTATTATTGCACGCTAGTTTTTTCCTGTAAAGTTCGCCGAATAAATCTCTGTCATGACTTGCATATTTTGACCAGACTTAATACTCATGAGTAACTTATTGTTTAAGAGGAAGAAACATACAGCTATCGAAACTCAGTCTTGGGATTAGATGTGAATGGAAAAATTTTAGATTGTGAATAAGAATTCTAATTAAAATTTCATGAGCATGTGAGGTTAGCATGGAAGGACATTTTCATGTAACTAAAATACGCAGATGAGTGTGGCATTGATTTCCTCTTGTTTGGTGAGAATTTTCCAAGAAAATTAAAAAGAAAGAAAGAAGAATTTGCAGTGGTGTGGACCTGGCCGCAAGGGGTGGTTTTTTTTGGTTGTTAGTGTCTAGTCTTTCTAGATGGTCATGTGACCTGGAACATGGAATATTAGATGGTTAGATGGTTGTAGTGGTTGTATTAGAGCGTTTGAATACACACGTAAATATTTCAAAACACTAGATGAATTGATGGAGGTTGCCCCAATGCTTGGTGGCTTGGGATTGTCTTTTCACCATGCACTGGGCATTCTGGCATATGGCACACCTCTGTCTTTAGTGATATTTGTAATTTTTGGGAGGTGAAAAGTTTAGATGTGATTGAGATAAATGCTTTGAAAAACAAAGGCGGAAAAATAGAGGGGTAACATTAAGTAATGAGAAGGAAGAACTTTAAATGGAAGGGAGGGAATCTAATGAAGGGGGATTAAAATTCTATTTTGCCCAGGAATTTGTGAAAGGGTAGTGGTTAAATTGAAGTGTAGTGGCTTTTTCGTGGTATTTTCACCCCTGGTATTATCAGAATTCAAATAAATAAAGGTTTTGAATGAGTGTGGAACTGTGATGCGGTCAAGCTGGCTTACTTTGGATACTTCGACTAGTATTAAGTAACAACGTTAAGAAACAAAACAACCGTCTTCCATTATCGCTTATTCCACACAACTCTTCTTTAACTCTGCCCAGCGACCGACCTGACTCTCAGCCTGCCACTCTGTATAACAAGATAATATGACGAAGGAAATCAGTCTCCTCGACTTTGATGGACTATCCTATTAAATGAATCAATCTAGAGGAAGTATATGACTTTTTTTTAGACTTTTATATTTTTGTAAATAGAAGATATATGAATTTTTTTTTTAGATTTTTGTAAATAGAAGATTTAAAAAAAGACATAATATTCCATATGAGCCATCACCACAAAGATCATTTGAATGCAATTATGGGATCTTTATTGAATTGAAAAATAATTGATTATAAAATATTATTACCGCCAACTCTATAACAAGTTCATAGCAATTCAAGATTTAAACAATTTTAGTATACCAGAATGTTATTGCAGTGGTTTTTGTGTACATCTCAAGCCGTTCAAACTGCAAATATGCAAAAGCACCCAATATGCTACACCCAACGCCATTCCTGTAAAGATCGGAACTAGCAGCTCCCAAATTTCGACCATAGAGTTTCGCTGCAAATGATCCGTATGCATATGCCCCAACTGCAATAATAACACCAAACGAAGTAATTACGCCATGGAAAGGATAGTTTTATTACCATTGTTGGCTCTTGAGTAAGTGTAACAGGCGAGTTTATATTGACGGATGCAACTGCATCCACTTAACACTGGGCTCAGGACAGAAACGATGAGAATGAAACACAAACTGCAAAAAAGTAAGAAATTTGGTGTTCTGGTAGCCATGAGACACACACTGTAAAACAGGAAGAAATTTGGTGTTCTGTGGCCATGATGGAAGATTTCTTCACAGGTAGAATGTCAAACATCTGACAGCAAGAACTCGTGCTAATTTTTTTAATATGTAACACAAAAAAAACAGTCATAAATTTACTACAAACGTAAATTGACGGGCATGGAAAACAAACAACCGTCTCCAAAGTTTCAATTGACAGGCAAAAAATATTTGAAATTCCAGGCCTGCCCGTCACTCACATTTCAACGGTATGTTTGGGTCTGTTTTCCGGTATAGTCATGATACATATCATGATAGATAGGCATACCATGCATGATGCTGTTAATTCACACCATGCACGCCATGTTTTCAAATTAAGCGCCATTCATCCACGCCATAGCACACCGTGTTTTCAAATTAAGCGCGGGACAGTGAATTTTTGAAATTTTGAAATATAGCGCCTTGTTCGATCCACCAATTACGCAGAATCTGCATCGTGACGCTGAGAAGTCTCTCTTATCGCACGCAATGTACAGGAAAAGGAGAAAAAGCGGTCGGCCATAGCCGTCCCTCTGTTTTGCAATGTTAGTCCTTCTCAAGTTGCGCACCCGGCGGATCAATCTCATGGTGGTCCATTTGCTAAAGCATTCCAGGGGCATGAGAGCCGTGGGGAATACAGCCCGCAAGAAATCGATGAGTGGAAGGCTGCTCTCTTCGCACTGTCCAATCTCTCTAGGTGGTGTTTACTAAACACGCAGACCGCTGGCCGGCAGTTATTGGTATCATGAGCTTCTGCTTTGCTGCTGCTGTTTATCAGAGTTCTGGTGCTTTGCTAGGGCTTTCCTAGCAATGGTTAGGAGCAAACTGTGAATACGGATACTAGAGAACAAACTAGCTGGAGATTCTTACAGTGTGCTAATGGCAGAGTCTGGCACTGGCACTGGCAAAGCCCGAAGAAGGATGTCTAGGCTTCCCCCAAAGCGCGGAAACATCAAAAGGGAGATATTTTCTTCCATTGGCGCAACAATTCGCGCGTCGCTCAAAAAGGCGGTAACAATTTTGGCCAAAAGCGTTCATTCTTCCTGCAATTCCGGCTGCTGCACTGAAAAGATCTATCCAAGGAATTAATACTGGGGCGGTGAGGCTATGAATTACAGTGAACATTTCAAAATTTTTGTAAATATATACAGGTTATCAATTGTTTTTTAATGTTCTTGTTATCTGATGCGCTGCTGTTAAGTTCTTCAGACAGCGCATTGCCATGGAAACAGCTCAGGTTCAAGAGATTCAAATCAGTGTAGAGTTTTTGTGTGAGTGAAGTTGTGTGAGTGAATCTCCATGATTCAAGTCTGAGGTTGGAACTTCACCCAGAATGCCGCACTCTGAGCTGACCCAGATTCTCAAAAAATTGATCAAAGTTCAACTTTATTGGATCGCAACATTCTGGCAGAGGACGGAAGATTGCTGCCTGGTACTTCATCTCTTTAATGTATTTTCAACTTTCTCGGATCGCGGAATTATGGCAGGGGACGGAAGATTGCTACCTGATACTTTACCTCTTTAAAGATTATGTTGATGTTTTCCCTCCAAAAATTTGTGGGAGGTGCGAAAAAGTGCCATTGTTTTCAAGGTGACTATGTTACAGCCATGCTTGATTTCTTTTCAAAGAAAATGAAAAATGGTTACCGTTTGTGATACATAAATTTCTGTATAAGTGGACTGATTATTTCTAATATTTGATTCACGGTAGTTTTAGGATTTTTTTTTTCAAGAAATTACAAATGGACGGATGTCATGACATGCTTGTAAATCTGGTTTGGATTCCCACATTGTTTGACATACCAGAAACTCCTTAGATTCACCAGCATTTAAAAACTAAAAATTTGCCAATGGCATGATTTGTCTTCTCAAACACCAAAATTTGTATCAGAGGAGTGGGTTTAATGATGCTCTTGATAAAGAGCATGTTGATTAGTTTTTTCTCTAAAAGTCATAGGTTCAGAACCAAAGTGGTAAAATATATATGCTTTAATAGACTTGGTAGACTTAGCAGCCAAATAACCATAGGACCCTAATATGTAAAGTTATGTGAATGTTAAAAGTTTTATGTTCAATTCCCACTCACTACCAAAGATAAGATAGAAATACCTAAGGGTGACAATGCCTGAGGTTTATCGGCCTGAAAATTCTAGTGATAGAGCACTGTGTTTCTTCCAAAGAATCCTTATCTGATCTTCAAACTCTTCCCTCATGAGTAATCCGTCCCACATAGTTTGGATTATGATCCTCATTTTTTCCTCAACTGCGTTTGGGTAGCCAGAGCAAACAACATTTCCTAGCAGATATAGATCCAGCCATAGATGACTAGACTATCTCTGTGGTTCGCTTTCCCCAATCATTTTTTTACCACCAACCCCTGCAATCATTCCCGAATGAGCGTTTCCAAGAACTTGATCACTCTTGTACATCATCCTATATACTTGTTTATAAAAACTTGCCCCTTGTACAGCAAAACTTTCTCCTTGCAAAGATCAGTGGGCATATTTGATAAGTTTTAACCAATGAGAACGAAAATTTGCTTCAGTGGTTTTAACAGATTCCAGAAAGCAAGACAATGCCCAAAGTGAATGATATTCAGAATACAACCGAAGGCAAAATGGTGTGTTTTCTCTCCAGAATCCTGTGACATTATCTTCGTCAATAAAAGCTGTTACACCCACAATTCCTATTAAGGTCTTTACATATAGATTATTTTGAAGCAAGTTTCAGAGAATGGTAGAATTCTTGAAAATAGTTGTTTTCATACTTTATTTCAAAAGAATTAATGTGAATTTCAAAACAAAACATATATTTAGAAAATAGAAAAACACATTTCATGTACAACAATGATTAAATATATAATTTTAAGATCACAAAACAGAAAAAAACATTACATGTACCATAGTGATTAAATATATAATTTTAGTATCACAAAACACAGAAAAAAAACATTACATGTACAACCGTGATTAAATATATAATTTTAGGATCCCAAAACAAAACACAGAGACGTGGAGGTGTCTAATAACACTTTTACTGAGATCTGACTGGTCACCCGGATCAATTTACTTTGAATCTTTAAGCTTTTAAATAAGCTAAATTTCACATGAATATTATGGGCAAAATTATGAGTTCTCATCAAACTGGAGCCTGAAAATAGCTGGTAACTTCACTGAGTCAAGTTTATGAGAACCACCCAAAACACCAAGATGGATCAAATCATTTGAAATGCAAGGAGATTTGACCCCTCTCCGGGTTTGGAAGATCCTGAATTAAGATGGATCTAAGCTAGTTTAATTCTCCCTTTAAATAGGCTATATTCCACATGAATACCATGGGTCAATACTATGGATTCTCGTAAACTTGACACTGATGAGTAACTTGACCAAGCAAGTTTACTTTAACTAGCCAACAAAATTTAATAAAAATAAAATAATAACGTAGATTTTTTATTTTTATTTTTATTTTGACGGAGAAAAAAACCATAATTTTTATTCATTAAAAATGAAAAAAATTACATTTTGTATAGGCACACAAAACTCTGTGTATACATGAAAATCTCAAAACAAGAGTTTTCTGTGAGATACACATTTAGCTAAAATAAATACATGTAAACTCTGTAGAGTAAAAAAATAAGACTATCTACTAAAGAATTAAATCTCTATTTATATATCCATATACATATCACAAAAATAAAAATAAAATCAAAATAACCATAAATATTAAAATTTTATTTTAATATAAGATTATTTTTATTTTACTTTAACCAATTAAATATTTACGATACATTACCTAACAACGATATCTTTACTATATTCCGCTAAACTACACTCATCATATATTATATTAAAACACACTGGATCAAAAACGAAAATGCTCCAAAATGAAAACCCACTGTGCATGAGCAGAAACCTAACAGTAAAATAAATGAATATACACCATAATTTAAACACAGAATTATAATTGGAAAACTTTTTGAGTTTGAAAAAAGGGCTTCAGAACTATATTAATGGAAAGAAAATGATTTACAGAGTTAGGTTACAGATAAATAGTCTTCCTGTACCCTTCTTCCACCTCAATGTCCGTGGCAAGGGTTTAAAACGTACATCCTCTGTTTGCTGCTGCCTCCTAGGTCTACCTCTCCATTTGAAACAGCTCCTATAACATCTAAAAAGCTGTGAAAAATGTTAAGAAGAAGCTTAAAAGTAATATGTTTTGAAAGCTCTGGCGTTATAACGATGTTCGGAAGGTGTTTTGAAGTTTTAAGAGTAGTGTATTTTGGAATTATTATATAAAGATTATTTATAAATAGAATGTGAGAAGAAAATAATAATATATTTTGTATTTAAAATTTGAAAATAAATAAATGAAGCAAAAATTATTAATGTAATTGGAAAATCGTTATAAATTTTATTTAATTAAAATTGATAAAAAAAAAAATTCATTAATGTTTAGGAAATAGTGATTATAGTTTAAATTCTTGCCACGAATATTAAGGTGGAAAAAGACTATTTTTCAAATGGAGAGGCAAAGCTGGTCTCTCAGTTCAGAGAGTGTTGATTTTAGAAGCTATTAGATTTGAAGTGTAATTTGATTGCAAATTTTAGAATATTTTGGAAATCTAATGAATAAAAACAAAATCAAATAATGGATTTTGCTGTAAACTCTATAATGAAGATAAAGGTAACCCAAAAAAATTATAAACTTTATTTATGACAAATAATTAATTTCGTGAACATAATTCATGATAAATAATTAATTCCATTAATATTTAGTCATATAAGTTAAATATGTTTGTTTTAAATTTTTGAAAATAGATTATATGCATATTTATAAAATGTTTAATTTTTTAATATGTAATTCATTCTATATAAAAAATACATAAAATTATAAAAATCTGGATCTACACCTATGGTAGAATCTGTGTAGAAATAGATATTAGCAAAGGACTCCCGGATCAGATTAATCTCAAGTATGGTGATTTCCACTGGACTCAAATCTTGGATTACGAGAATACAGCGTTCCGTTGCCGCCATTGTCATCAAACAGGGCACCTCCAAAGTTCTTGTTCCCAGTACCTAGACAAAAAGAAGGATCTAAAGCGCAGACCCAAGTCCAAAAGTTGGAATCCCTGTGTGCCTCCCCCCCTATGGACGATTCAGACTCCTCCACCTCGGATGAGGAGGAAATTGCAGCAGATGGGCAGAACGTTGAGATTCCGCTGGAAACTCCCTTGGACGATCTGGCAATCCCCTCTGTCTCTCAGATATCTCAGAAACGTTCTCACTTTACTTCGTCCTCAGACTCTGATAAGGATATTCCGCCGCCAGGGCAGAATAGTCTTCAACTTGTTTCGGCTCAACCAAGCTCCACTGGATGGGTCAAAGTAAGCAAGAAAAAAGGAAAAAAAAGTCGTGTGATAGTAACTACCCCCTCAGGGTAGTTCGCTCTGCTCAGTTCCTGCTTTTTGTTATTCCGAGCTCGCTCTAGCCCTCTCTTGGTTTTTCGTCAAGGAGCAAGGTGGAGCCTTTCCTCTTTGGCTCCCTTGCTTTTTGCTTCGCTTGCTTGCAAGCTTGATTGTATTATACTCTTCTTTTCTTAATAGAATTAGTCTTTATTCAGAAAAAAAAAAAAATTTAACAAATATTAATTTAATTATATAATTATTCTAGATTATCATCATAATATGAAGTGTTAGGTAAACAATTAAGAGATTTTGTTATTTTTGGTGCTTGGTAGATCCGACGTTAAGACGGATCTAGATTGGTTTAATTTCCACTTTTAAATAGGTAACATTCCACATGAATACCATGGGTCAATACCATGGACCAATGCCATAGGTCATTTTTATTATTCTACAACCCAGTGTGAAAGTGATATGTAAGTATGTCCGTCAAAATAAAATATTTACTAAATAAAAAGCACTTTTGGCTATAATCAAAAAGAAAAAGAAAATATGTTATGCACATTTAATTAGTTGTCCATATGACCTAATATAATTTCATGTAAAGTAATTTGAAGTAAAAAAAATAAATATGTTAATAAGATGTATAAACTTTCTACTTTTCAAAAATATTTTAACGTGTGATATCAACTTCATATATATCTATATAGAGATAAAAAATGTTAAACGGAAATATTTTAATGTTGTGTAGAATCAAATATCAAATATAAGTTATGAATAAAATATTTTAATATAAAATAATATTGAAGTATACTTCAAAATATATTATTAACAAAAAAACCCAATTCAATGTGGGGTGATAAAATGACTTAATACACATGTTATGTAATCTATATAACATTCAAAAATGCAATTTAAACAATAAAAAATTACACATTGTTTTTTCACTCTAAAATAAGTTTGGATTTAGCACCCGTAAAAACCCTTTGGGTCACTGGAATTCTGCAGATAAAACAACTTAAACTCAAGTTTTTAAAAAAAATCACTTAACCAAAAAACTAAAAAAAAAAATAATCCTTTTATAAGTTAGACGACCCCTTTTATTTTTATAGGGTTATTTTTATTTTATTATTTTATTTTGATCTAATTAAATGTTTACAATATATTATATTAATTTTTTTTTTTTTTTTTTTTAATGTAATTGAAAATATTAAATATTACATTATAATATCTCTATCATATTAAATTAAAGAAAATAATAAATGACACTAGAGATTAAAATAAAAAGAAGAACCAGACCTAAGATATATAATCTTTTAATTTAGTATTAAGGGGTTTTCACAGTGCATTGTTATATTGGATATCACTTTTTGGGAATCAACTGAATTAAGTAAGTCATTCATGTATGACCATTTCCATGAGAGGTAGTCGTAACTGACTAATTTCTCATGATTTTTGAATAGTCCACTTAGCAATCATTGCATCGGGTGCATTATTATATGAGATATTCTCATGATTTTTGAATAGTCCACTTAGCAATCATTGCATCGGATGCATTATTATATTAGATATTCTCATGATTTTTGAATAATCCACTTAACAATCATTGCATCGGGTGCATTATTATATTAGATATCAGTTTTTTGGATTCAACTGCGTTAAGTCATTCATGTATGACCATTTCCATGAGAGGTAGTCGTAATTGACTAATTTCTCATGATTTTTGAATAGTCCACTTAGCAATCATTGCATCGGGTGCATTAATATATTATATATCAGTTTTTGGGATTCAACTATGTTAAGTAAAAATCATTCATGTATGACCATTTCCATGAGAGGTAGTCGTAACTGACTAATTTCTTATGATTTTTGAATAGTCCACTTAGAAATCATTGCATTGGGTGATGCTCACAGGGGTGAAAAAGTGGGATTGAAACTAGTGAAATAAATCACATAGCGTCAATCATCACTTCCGGGGCTTGCACCCGGTAACCAGGACTACCCGGGAGGTCACCCATCGCAGATCACCTCTGGCTCAAGTGCGCTTAACTGTGGAGTTTTCCCCACAATCAATCTCACTTAGCTTAACACCTCAGAAAATAGATAAGAGAAGAGAACAATGATTATGTTTCAATTATGACAATAGGTACAGTAATGGGAATAAATGCAATAGGAAGAAATTATTCTACACAGACCATAAAGAGGAAGAAAATCAAGGATTTGAATAGTCATAAGATTTAGAGCTAGAAGAGACTGCTCCAATAGTTTCTTGTCATGCATTGGCTAGCATTAGTACTCCACAAAATCCTAAATATAGAAGGATATATCAAAAGAAAAAGGTAGCAACGTTGATTAGTTATTGTAGCACCCATAACTTGATCAACTACAAATGGGAAAAGCTTCTCAATCGCTTTGTATTTTCAACACCATAATTTCAAGTAATGATTACATATGGAAGTATCATATGTCAGTCAATTCTATTGTTTGATAATTATGTTACATTTAAATTATCAATATGATTTTGTAAACTTATGAAGTATAATGCATAATATATGATGACCTAGTTTCTCACTTACCTACTGAAAATCACTTTGCAAAATATCTATCACTAAGTAAAGAAATAGAGTTTAATGATGGATAACACATGCAATTTAAAAAAATCAATGCATTACTAGTTTTAAATGATTTTAAATCATCATCCTATAAAGGTTTCTTATCGTAAGATAATTACATAATCATTCTAATCAGTAATTCAATTATTCACAGGTTCTGCAATCAAGTCAAATAATTCTTTAATTGATTTAACAATTCATGCTAATAGTCTTTATTGTGCATGCACATGCAAATTGTAAACAACATGAAATTAAAGGAATTAAACTAACACACATTCACTCATATGAAATTAAAATTAATTCGTAACAAAGAATAGGAAACACATTCCTTACACAAGGGGCCCTCTTGGCTCGGTAAAGCATTACTAGAAAAATTGTATAAACTTTAGACTATTAAAAACTCTATAATATGAAACAATTCATAAAAATGCATTCACATTGGTGTATCAACTCCCGAATAATAAAGCTTATATTAATAATAATAAAGAGTAATGTTTTAGAATTAGAGATGGTCTTTTCTCATCTGTTAGTGTCTTATATTTAGGAATCTGAGTCTTTTTAGTCTTGCAATGTATCTAAGGTCAAAATTGTAAATATTAGTCATGAATCAACTGATTATTATTGTTTAAAAGGTCTAGGTCTAGATTAGGTGTTATGTAAGGCTTGTCATTTTGATTAAGAGGTCAATGTCTAAAATTATGTTTCTCCTTACAAAGGGAAATCATGAAAGGTCTTTGGGCACTTGTAAAAAGGTACAAAAATCATCTCACAAGTCTTTAATTAGTGTGAGTGGTTTAGTCCCATCTTAAGTCAGAGTTAGTAGGCCACCTTAGTTTGGTAATAGTGTCTTCATCAAAGAAATAATGAAATGATCATGACCAAAGTTTTGGAGGCATCCTTACATCAGTTTGGATGTCATTCAAAAGAATATCATGTGATCTCAGCAAAGGATAACGGTCAGAGGAAAGTGATTTAAATTCCCAATGTGCTGCGAATCCAGGAAAAACGTTGCACATTCATGATGTTTCTCCCTAAATCATAATCAACATGATCACCCTTGCTACAAGCCATTTAGAGTGATCATTTGAACCTGCATTATTATCTCTTAGCGCTCAGCTTTTCCTTATCGGCATCAGAAAGCTCAAGAGGTCTAGTTCTTTCACTGCGAAAGGGAGGCAGGGGTGCTGCAAATCCACACGGGTTTCAATTTCCCGCAGCTCGACGATCCAAATTCTCTCACAGGTGAAAATTAGGTTTTATTTTTGTCTTTCAGTCATGATAGAACTCTAAGATTGCATTTAAAATCTAGTGTAAACCATCTAGTGCTTGCAAAAGGAACAAAATTGTTGTCACTTCTTTTCTACATTTCGATGCATATTTTCTTTCTCGGTGTTGCACTTTCATCCTAACTTGTTGCAAATCCACACAATGAAACATTTTCCTTCTTTATCGTTGCCAATTTTCCTTTTCATTGTGATAGCCTCTGCATGAAAATAGTTGCCTCAATTTAAAGACTCTAACAAAGTTTTTTTCCCTTAAAAAAATTATGCTCAAAGGTGTTTAGAGGTCGAATGTTCTAGCGTTGCGTTTCTGATTTGTGTGCTGTGACTATCCCTAGTTTTATCTTTTGCCAACAACTACGAAATTATGGGTCCTATAGGGTTTTCATGAGGAAGTTTGGGGTTGTGTTTCTTGGTAAATTTGTTGAATTATGTTTTAAAGATATTGTCATAAGATTTAAAAGCCATAACGCCTCTATTATTGCTTAAGAAATTTGTTCATAAACTCAAACTATCCATTTCTGGAAAAGTGAAACCATGACAACATCAGAAAACAAAAACCAAAAAGGGGGAGATATTTTGAGTTTTGAACCACAGGATATCACAACCATTAATGCAGATCCATCCATTAGGATGGATTTTGAACAAGCATGGTGTATCACTATCACATTAGGATCCTAATGCATTTCACTGGCAAGAAACTTTTGAATATTCCCTATTATCTATTTAGGAGTTTATGTAAAATGGTTGACAGGGTTCAAAATAAAGGAAGTCAATTTGAGGCCAGTTTGTTCCATTTCTCATTAACTAAATTGTTGGTAATGAAGGAGCTTGAGAAGAAAGAGCAATCATGGCATGATTTCTTGGTTTCTTCAGGATGGGCAGCCCAATCTTCGAACAGTCAAAGGACTAAGAAAGACACGCCCTCATTTCTGATTAAAGAAGCTTCACTTGCAGCAGCAAGCTCAGTCAAGAAACCTCTGACTAAAAGAAATTTGGTTGGTAAGAAAAGTGCTAAGAAGCTATAATTTTTCCCTGAGCTAGAGAAGGTGACATCCCCTTAGGTAGAAAGGGTGGTAAGGGTGCCAAGAACTATATTTGTAGCTAAGAGAGTACCTGTGGTTCCTCCATCATCACCAATTCAAGTCATGGAATCAGAGAGCACACAAAGAGAAGTGGAAATTGATGAGAAGGACCAGAAAATTGGGGAGTTACAAGATCAGTTGGACAAGGCCCATGTGACAATAGATTACTTGCAGCAGGAGAATAGGGAGCTCAGGCATAAAGTGTCTCAAGAGACTATCTAGCCTAGAAGAGAAGAGCAACCAAAGGAAACATTGGCACATGTTGCCAAAGGAAAAGGTAAAATGGTAATTGATGTCAAGGAGCTGAAGGAGCCAGTTGAGAATTCTAGAAGACATAGGACTAGGTCTGCTACTAAGAGACATATGCAGGAAAAGGAGATAGTTTAGCCTATGGTTTTTTATGAACAAAGGAAATTTGAGAAGCTACGAGAACAACTTGAAGGGATACAATATCAAGGGGGTCAACTTGTAGAGAATGATCATAGGGAAAAGTGGGCCTTATTTAGAGAGGTAGAGGTTGTTTTACCTATACTTGACAAAGCTAAGTATAAATGAAGTGTAACTTGCCTCTACATAGGCAAGTAAAGAATTTATATGTACAAAACTTAGCCCTCAAAAGAAGACTTAGGTTGGTAAAAAGAAATCTCGCTGAAGTCAAAGAAGCTGGAAGGAAGAGGAAGAGAGGTAAGTTGGAATTACTTACAGAGGCTAGTACTAAGGTGGACCTCCAGCAGGGAACCTCGGCCCAACTTTGAAACCTTTTTTTTGGTTTAGGAGATAAAAACGATAAAATTTTGATGAAAGTTGCAAAACTGCAACGAAGGGCTTGTTGCGCTTTCCATATACAAATTTTGACAAGTGTGGGATAGCGATTTTAAAGGTTTTTGCTGTCACAAGGGAGTTTTATGAAGATTCCAACACTCATTTTTGTTTTTCCAAAATTTCATATTAAGGGAAAGTCGCCATATGTTTCAATTTTGGAGGTGCTGCGAAAATAGACCTGTGTGTTACGAAAATGGAGTACAGGTCAAAGGGGTGTCTACATGAATTTTGAATTTGGTTCAGGAGGAAAATTACCCTCACAAGTATATTTGGAGCATACCCATTTTCTTCTTTTTGATAGACAGGGGCGACAACCATACAAAGCATGGAAGCCACCTCAATGCGTTGTGAGTCTGCTTAATACATTGTGAATCTAGATAGCCAGCTCTTCTTAGTTCAAATTTCGAATTTTTGATCTCTAGTAGTGGTTTAGATTATGTAAATAAGTGGAAAAATGATCTTAGGGTGTGTGTTTAATTATTATTGGACAATATTTCAAGTTAATGATGTTTTAGGCTTGTATTGGTTATTAGGAAAATTGTTCCTATTTTTCAGTATATGCACTAGTTTTTGAATGTATTTAATTGAAAGTTGGTTTTGGTTAATGAATTTGACCTCCTCGAATAGGATATCGAATATTTGATGATGTATAAAGATATAAAAAATAATTGTAAGAAGATTGTTGTTTCGGATTAGAGGATAAGACTTTGTGCACTGTATTTTTGAAGACTTTTGCCAGTGAATGAATGAAATGTAGAGGAGAAAATTTCATGGATTCACCAGTCAAAAATTCGGTGGTTTTGTGCTCTTTTAGTATTGTAAGTTTTTTTATGTGTCTAAGTCAGCCCAAGAGCGAGATCAAGTTGGCCTATTGGAGGGCTATTTGACCTGTTGGGCCTCAAATACGCCCATTTTTCTATCATACAAAAGATATGCGCATACCTTCCGTATATGAACAATTTCCGTATATGAAAAATTTCCATATATGGAAGTTGCACATGTACGGTAGATGCACATCCATAAAAGATGTACATATATGGAAGATATGCATATATAAGAAATGTATGCATATACGGAAGATATGCACATATCTTCCGTATATGCACAATTTCTGTATATGCGCAATTTTTGTATATGAAAGTTGCGCATATACGGTAGATGCACATAGATAAAAGACGTGCATACACAAAAAAGATGCATATATAAGAAATTTACGCATATACGGAAGATATGTGAATATACAAAAGTTGCGCATATACGGAAGATATGTGCATATACGGAAGTTGCGCATATACAAAAGATGTATATATACTAAAGTTTCACATAAATGGAGGTTATGTGTATATACGAAGGTCGCACATATACTTGGAAGATATGTGCATATAGAAAAATTTCGCATATACAAATGAGATGTGCATATCTTTCGTATATGCACAATTTTCGTATATGAAAAATTTCCATATATGGAAGTTGCACATGTACAATAGATGCACATACATAAAAGATGTACATATATGAAAAATATGCATATATAAGAAAGTTACGCATATACGGAAGATATGTGCATATCTTCCGTATATGCACAATTTCTATATATGCACAATTTCTATATATGCGCAATTTTTGTATATGGAAGTTACGCATATACAGTAGATGCACATATATAAAAAACATGCATACACGGAAGATATGCACATATAAGAAATTTACGCATATATGGAAGATATGCGAATATACGAAAGTTGCGTATATACAAAAGATATGTGCATATACGAAAGTTGCGCACATACGGTAGATGCACATATACAATATACGAAAGTTGCACATATACAAATGATATGCGCATATATTGCATATATGCACAATTTTCGTATATGCGTAATTTCTGTATATGGAGTTTGCGCATATACGAAAGTTATGTATATACAGAAGATACGCGCGAATATCTTCCGTATATCCCTAACTTTCTTATATGTGCATATCTTCTGTATATGCACATCGTTTATGTATCTGCATCGTATATGCGCAAATTCCATATACAGAAATTACGCATATACGGAAATTGTGCATATACGGAAGATATGCGCATATCTTCCGTATATGCACAATTTCCGTATATGCGTAATTTCTGTATATGGAATTTGCGCATATACGATGCAGATACATAAACGACATACATATACAGAAGAACTGCATATATAAGAAAGTTAGGGATATACGGAAGATATGCGCATATCTTTTGTATATGCACAATTTTCGTATATGCGCAATTTCTGTATGCACAATTTCCATATACAGAAATTGCGCATATACGGAAATTGTGCATATACGGAAGATATGTGCATATCTTCCGTATATACATAACTTTCTTATATGTGCACATTTCCATATACGTGCAATTTCAGTATATGGAAGTTGCGCATATACTGTAGATTCATATATATAAAATACAAGCATATACGGAAAATATGCGAATATACAGAAGTTGCGCATATACGAAAGATATGTGAATATACTGAAGTTGCACATATACAAAAGATACATATATACAAAAGTTATATATACTAAAGTTTCACATACATCGAGGTTATGTGTATATACGGAAGTTGCACATATACATGGAAGATATGTGCATATAGAAAAATTTCACATATACAAAAGATATGCGCATATCTTCCGTATATGCACAATTTCTGTATATGGAATTTGCGCATATACGATGCATATACATAAACGACGTGCATATACAGAAAATATGCGCAAATCTTACGTATATGCACAATTTCCGTATATGGAATTTGTGCATATACGATGCAGATACATAAACGACGTGCATATATAAAAGATATGCACATATAAGAAAGTTATGGATATACAAAAGATATGCGCATATCTTCTGTATATGCACAATTTCCGTATATGCACAATTTCCATAATTGCGCTTCTACAGAAATTTTGCATATACGGAAGATATGTGCATATCTTCCGTATATACATAACTTTCTTATATGTGCACATTTTTGTATACGTATAATTTTAGTATATGGAAGTTACGCATATACTGTAGATTCACATATATAAAAGACATGCATATACAGAAGATATGCGAATATACAGAAGTTGCGCATATACGGAAGATATGTGCATATACGAAAGTTGTGCATATACAAAAGATGCATATATACAAAAGTTATATATACTAAAGTTTCACATATATGGAGGTTATGTGTATATACGGAAGTTGCACATATACTTAGAAGATATGTGCATATAGAAAAATTTCGCATATACAAAAGATATGCGCATATCTTCCATATATGCACAATTTCCGTATATGAAAAATTTCCATATATGGAAGCTGCACATGTACGGTAGATGCACACACATAAAAGATGTACATATATGGAAGATATGCATATATAAGAAAGTTACGCATATACGGAAGATATGCACATATCTTCTGTATATGCACAATTTTTGTATATGCGCAATTTTTGTATATGGAAGTTATGCATATACGGTAGATGCACATATATAAAAGACGTGCATACACAGAAGATATGCACATATAAGAAATTTACGCATATACGGAAGATATGCGAATATACGGAAGATATGTGCATATACGGAAGTTGCGCATATACGGTAGATGCACATATACAATATACAAAAGTTGTGCATATACGAATGATATGCGCATATATTACGTATATGCACAATTTCCGTATATGTGTAATTTCTGTGTATGGAATTTGTCCATATACGAAAGTTATGTATATACGGAAGATATGCGCGAATATCTTCCATATATCCCTAACTTTCTTATATGTGCATATCTTCCATATATGCACGTCGTTTATGTATCTGCGTCGTATATGCGCAAATTCCATATACAGAAATTGCGCATATACAGAAATTATATATAGATGGAAGATATGCGCATATCTTCCGTATATACATAATTTCTGTATATGCGCAATTTCTGTATATGGAATTTGCGCATATACGATGTAGATACATAAACGACGTGCATATACAAAGGATATGCACATATAAGAAAGTTATGGATATACAGAAGATATGGGCATATCTTCCGTATATGCACAATTTTCGTATATATACAGAAATTGCGCATATACGGAAATTGTGCATATACGGAAGATATACGCATATCTTCCGTATATACATAACTTTCTTATATGTGCACATTTCCGTATACATACAATTTCAATGTATGGAAGTTGTGCATATACTATAGATTCACATATATAAAATATATGTATATACGGAAGATATGCGAATATACAGAAGTTGCACATATACGGAAGATATGTGCATATACAGAAGTTTTACATATATAAAATATGCATATATACAAAAGTTATATATACTAAAGTTTCACATACATGGAGGTTATGTGTATATACGGAAGTTGTACATATACCTGAAAGATATGTGCATATAGAAAAATTTCACATATACAAAAGATATGCGCATATCTTCCGTATATGCACAATTTCTATATATGAAAAATTTCCATATATGGAAGCTGCACATGTACGGTAGATGCACATCCATAAAAGATGTACATATATAGAAGATATGCATATATAAGAAAGTTACGCATATACAGAAGATATGCACATATCTTCCGTATATGCGCAATTTCTGTATATGCACAATTTTTGTATATGGAAGTTGTGCATATACGGTAGATGCACATATATAAAAGACGTGTATACACAGAAGATATGCATATATAAGAAATTTACGCATATACGGAAGATATGCCAATATACAGAAGTTGCGCATATACGGAAGACATGTGCATATACGGAAGTTGCGTATATATGGTAGATGCATATATACAAAAATTATATATACTAATGTTTCACATACATGAAGGTTATGTGTATATATGGAAGTTGTACATATACTTGGAAGATATGCGTATATAGAAAAATTTCACATATACAAAAGTGATGAGCATATCTTGCGCATATGCACAATTTCCGTATATGAAAAATTTCCATATATGAAAGTTGCACATGTACGGTAGATGTACATACATAAAAAATGTACATATATGGAAAATATGCATATATAAGAAAGTTACGCATATACGGAAGATATGTATATGCACAATTTTCGTATATGAAAGTTGCGCATATACGGTAGATGCACATATATAAAAGACGTGCATACACGGAAGATATGCACATATAAAAAACTTACGCATATACGGAAGATATGCGAATATGCGGAAGTTGCGCATATACGGAAAATATGTGCATATACGGAAGTTGCGCATATACGAAAAATATGCGCATATATTGCGTATATGCACAATTTCCGTACATGCGCAATTCCTGTATATGGAATTTGCGCATATACGAAATGTGGTTCATCATCAACTTAATTCATTATGGATCACAGAAGTTTGAATACAAAAACATATCAATAATATTAAATTTTCATAACAAATCATTTAAAAAGATTACAATATTATTATTAAAACCATATAATAAATACCATTAAACAAACTTTATATTAAAATATTCCATATTAAAACAAAATATTTTGAAGTAATATAGTTATAACACCATAACGGACAAAATGAATGAATGGGGTATTTTTATAAGGTATGATATTAAAAATCACCATCATATTACAAACCGTCGAAGGTTATTAATATAAGGTTGGTTAAAAGATATGTTAACCAAACTCTGAAATTATGTTAACGCCAAAACCAAAAGATATACAAGTTGATTTTGGAAGAGGAGGGATCTGATCTCTGACCCCTCATTACCCATCCGCCAAACTTAGCCGCTAGGCCAACAACCATAGGTTTGTTAATTTCGTCGGCGCCTAAGTATTTAACCCCTTTTCAATCCTTTGCACAAAAGGAGGGAAATGACCAAATGAAGAATGGAATGGAATGGTGGGGCATGCGATAAACTTGTGGCAACATAGAGGGGTCTGCCTGGGGCATGGAAATTGAGGCAGGTTCCAAGAATATTCTCATGCAGATTTTTTAAGGGAGGTAAAATTTTACATAGTCAAAATGTTATCATGTTTATAGTCATTTTTCTCAGATTTTGGCAGGGAGAACAATGGTGAAGTCGGATTCACCATCTGAGCAGCATAATTTTTGGTGCCCAATAGAACAAAATGTTTGAAGAATCTTCAGATTCCCTTGGAGGTTGAAATTCGCTAGAGTCAGAATGCAACCAACTTTATACTCAAAAATCTCAGAATTTCGCAAGTATCGTATTGACATAATCAGATTTGTGATATGAGCAACAGATCTCTAGTCATTGCATGCAACTGAATCTTTGGAGAATAATAGGGAATCTAAAAGATTCCCGAAGGCCCAGAATTTGACAATGTTAGAATTGGTAGTCGATTTTACACTACTAAACATCATAAATTCAGTGGTGTAGTTAGTTTTTGTAGCTCAACCTTTTCATATTTTGGCCATCTTCAAAAGTGAAGGTACATGAAGTAGTCATGTTATGTTTACTTTCGTTATTGCTGAGATGATGTATTATTCTTGAGATCGTTGTTTGATATTATGCCAAGGGATCATTATTGCCACATTATGTGAGATGTCATTGGATTTTCATGCTATATATTGTTGTTGAGATCCCTGTGTAACTATGTTGAACGGATACTCATTGCCACATTTTGTGAGATCTTGTTAGCTTGTCATGTTGAGAGGAAGCCTTATTGAGTGATAATTCCTGGAAGCGAAATGTCTCGTGGAAAGACAATCCACTCTTGTTTGAGGGCATATGACCTTGTTGTGACAAAGAGTCTGCCATGTACATCATCATCATTTCTAGCATTATATGAAGCATCCTCCACCATCTTGACACCAAACTCGGAGACATGGTCGACATTGGGTGAACTCTGTTATCAAATGTCTCTTGTTTTGAGTTGCTGATTGTCGTCATGTTTCCTCTTGTTTAAGCATGCACATGTAGTTATTTTATGCTCTTTTAAATGTAATTCTAACAACATCACAGAAGTAAAAGGTCTTGGATAATTTTGGTACTTGAAGAGATCTGGATCAAGTTTTGTATCAGAGTGGTCTTCTCACTGATGTGAATTGCAAGTGTGAACGATTGAACGTGCAACAATGGAGGATGACAAATAAATGTACAAGGCCTTGCTTGGGATGTCCAAAATGGTGGACATAATGTATGAATCTTATGAGAAGAGAATAAAGGAAGAGGAGAAGTAGTGATTGGAGCTTCAATTGCAAGCCATGAAAGAGGCCCTGGAAGAATTGAAGCACAACAACCAAAGTCTTCAAGTAAAGCATGCTAAATTAAGGAGGCTTCTACAAGAAGAGAAAGAGGAAAAGCAGAGACTGCATCTTCAGCTACAAGCCACCACAGAAGCTTTGGAGAAGTTGAATAACAATGAAGGCTTAGAGAAGCTCTCATCACCTATTTTAGAATCAACAGTTGAGGTAAACAATGTTGGTTTTTCTTTAGATTCATCTTCACATGATGTTATTTATGTTGGAAATGTGGAGATACCGATTACAGGAACTAGCATGAGGCTCCTTACCAAGATGGGATACAAAGGAGGAAGACTTGGTGTTAATGGCCAAGGCATGACTCAGCCATTGGAGGTTGTGAAAAGAACTCAATTCGCTGGTTTGGGATACACCGAGATACACCAGAGGAGAATGCTCAAAGGTGTCAGAAGCTTCCGAGACATTGTTGAAACCATCAAGGAAATAGAATGCTAGGAACACATCACCATCATCCCATGGCAGTGCACATCACAGAGAAAGAGCTGAGGCAAGCTCTCATCACCATAATGGCACCAGCGACAGCCAGGAAAGGTATAACAAATCTTAGTATTCCAAATTTCATTTTGATTACAAGCATGTTGTTAATGACGAACGTAAATCATGGAATTGAAAAAAATGTATTTTTTGTGGTTTACATAACCATGTGATTGTTGAGTGCTGGAAGAGAATGGCAACATGAAAGAGGATGAGGCATGAAAGGTATTCTCCACACCAAGGAAAGAAGCATGTTAAAGAGGCATGGAGGAGGAAGACTTATTGTAGTCATTGAAACAGAGGTTGTCATCAAAGATCCACATGTTGGAGGCTCCATCCATAGCAACGCCTTAAAGACAAAGCGCATGTGCATGAGCTAGTTGAAAAAGTTGTTCCACAAGCGAATCTGCCATAGGGATATGACCCATTTAATTTGATAAGTAAGAGATGGTTTTTCTAGATGTGTTAGCTTGTCATGGCTGTATTTTTTTAAATGATTTTTTTCAATTTAGATTGTAAAAGTGATGATGTGTTTTCCATCACTTGTTGAAGCAACAATGATGTTTTGGCCTTGTATTGATAGTTGGGGTACTGTTTCCATTTTGATGTAAACTTGACCATAGAGTATGTGTTATAAACTCGTGTAAAGTATGAGATGCTTGAGTCGTTATTGGTCATGAAAGTAAGCATGTAATTTGAAAAATATTTTACTACAGGTTTGCAGAAGACACAGGTGTTGGTTCACTGCTTATGGCTCCGAAGAACAAAGGTGAAGGAGAATGATAGGTGCCCTGTTAGGACACTTTTGGTGCAGACAATGTACAAAGTAGTTGCAGATTATGTTCATGCTTTTGGAGGACCAAAATCTCCTAAGTGGGGAGGAATGATCTAGGTAGCTCCAGAGACACTTAGAAGTCCAAGAGGGCTCAGAATAGCTCAAAATTCAAAGTGGTCAGATTTCTCTCGAACTAGGACCAGATCGATTTGCTAGTCGCCCTGATTCCAATAGTGTGGACGACACTCAAATCTGAGTCCGTATGACCAACTTAAGACTCTTCAAAGATTGACAAGACATGGAAAAAGTGGGGTCCACAGGGTGCCACATGGCATCCTAGTTAGTAGGTGGGACCCACTATGTTTATGTGGCGATTGAATGGCCACTAAACCATCGACACATGGTGCACTAACATTTTCTCCTAGCCTTGCATAAAAAGACAAAAAAATATACACATATCAATAATATTAAATTCTTGTAACAAATCATTTAAAAAGTATTAAAATATGTTTATTAAAACCATATAACAAATATCATTAAACAAACTTTATATTAAAATATTCCATATTAAGACAAAATATGTTGAAGTAATATGGTTATAACACCATAAAGGACAAAACGAATGAATGGGGTATATTTTTATAAGGTATGGTATTAAAAATCACCATCATATTACAAACCGTCGAAGGCTATTAATATAAGGTTGGTTAAAAGATATGTTAACCAAACTCTAAAATTATTCTAACGCCAAAACCAAAAGATATACAGGTTGATTTTTGAAGAGGCGGGATCTGATCCTCCGACCCTTTGTTACCCATATTCTAGACTTAGCCGCTAGGCCAATGGCCATGGATTTGTTAAGTTTGTTGGCGCCTAAGTATTTAACCCCTTGCCAATCCTTAGCACGGAAAGGAGGGAAGCATCCGAACGACAAACTAAGCAGACTGGTGGGGCACGCGAGCAACATGTCGCAATGTAGAGGGGTTCGCCCTAGGCATGAAAATCGAGGCAAGTTCCAAGAATATTCTCATGCAAATTTTTTAAGGAATCTTGGATATTCCTTGGGAGGTAAAACTTTAGATTGTCAAAATGTTATCATGTTTATAGTCATTTTTATCAGATTTTCACAGGGAACACAATGTTGAAGTCGGATTCGTCATCTGAGCAGCATAATTTCAGGCGCTTAGCACAATATAATCTTTGAAGAATCTTCAGGAATCTTTAGATTCCCTTGAGGCTGGAATTCGCCATAGTCAGAATGCAGCCAACTGTATACTCAAAAGTCTTAGAATTTAACAAGGATCATGATGAAATGATCAGATTTGTGATCTGAGTAGCGGATCTCCAGTCAGCCCATGCAGCAGAATCTTTGGAGAATCATGGGGAATCTAAAAGATTCCCGAAGGCCCAGAATTTGACAGTGTTAGAATTGGACGAATTGGTAATCAATTTTACACTACTGAACGCCATAAATTTAGTGGTGCAGTCAGTTTTTGCAACTGAACCTTTTCATTTTTTTTGGCCATCTTTAGAAGTGAAGGTACATGAAGCAGTCATGTTATGTTTCCTTTCATTATTGTTGAGATGATGTATTATTCTTGAGATCCCTATTTGATACTATGTAAAGGGATCATTATTGCCACATTATGTGAGATGTCATTAGATTTTCATGCTATGCATTGTTGTTAAGGTCTCTGTGTAACTATGTTGAAGGGATACTCATTGCCACATTTTGTGAGATCTTGTTAGTTTGTCATGCTAAGAGGAAGCCTTCTTGAGTGAGAATTCTTGGAAGTGGAATGTCCCGTGGAGAGACAAGCCACTCTTGTTTGAGGGCATATGACCTTGTTGTGACAAAGAGTCTTCCATGTACATCATCATCATTTCCATCATTATATGAAGTGACCTCCACCATCTTGACACCGATCTCGGAGACATAACCCACACTGGGTGAACTCCGTTATCAAATGTCTCGTGTTTTGAATTGTTGATTGTCGTCATGTTTCCTCTTGTTTAAGCATGCACATGTGGTTCTTTTATGCCCTTTGAAATGTAATTCTAACAACATCACAAAAGTTAAAGATCCTGGATAATTCTCGTAGTTGAAGAGATTCAGATTAATTAATTTCCATTCCTTCATTTATTTGCTTTACTTCCTAAGGAAGTTTACACCAACACTAAATATTACTCCATTTTCCTACCAGTCTGCAACTACAGAATCTAAAAGAAAAAACTTAAAACCTTTACCAATCACTTTCAGCTTATAAACACTAGCAAGATATAAATTTTAGAATTTATTGACACAGTTTCAACCTTAACTTTAGTAAGTACTCATCCATGCAAAAGTATAGGTTAAAGACCAATCCTAGATACTTATCTATTCTTTGAAATTTCGTCGAATTGAACAAGGTGATACTTTCTCCACCCAACTGTAAGAAGGGAAATAATGTCTTCTTCTACCCCCGAGCTTCCACTCCAGAACAGTAGGCAACAATTTTAGTTATTCTTGAATCAAGCTACAGACCTCAAGACTACAATCCATTCCTCCAGCCTTTGATTCCTT
The DNA here is from genome assembly GCA_031772625.1 of Pinus tabuliformis. NCBI lineage: Eukaryota > Viridiplantae > Streptophyta > Pinopsida > Pinales > Pinaceae > Pinus > Pinus tabuliformis. The sequence continues at coordinate 457,218,550 of CM062819.1, read as the reverse complement.
TTCGTAATGAGGTGATCAACTAGATCAAGTCGAGCTCTGGACTCTCCTTCTGTTACTTCACTTCCACTTCTTTTCCAAAATATACTGGACCCCTTTCTTTCCAGCCAGATCTCCTTTTATCTCGAGGAAAGAAAGGTATAACTATTTTAATTGTTCCTAACTGCAAGGAGGTTGGAATTCGTTTCCGGTCTCCCTTCTTGAATTCTGAAATTTCATAATATATATATAAAGAAAAACAATATTATTACCATTTTAATTATCCATCCAAAATGTCATTAGACTTTCAGAGTCTCGTTTACCAACAAAATAAAATAGTTTTGACTGCTATCTGAAAGGTGTTACAATCACTTCACAATTTCTCTAAAAGCCTACTTATGGCACATAATACCCTTATTTATCCACTATTTCAACATAAAATAAAACCACTCCAATTACTAATGGTTACTAATCACCAAATTTAATGCAAGTCCTTGTCCCATAATCAACAATTATTTTTTCTATTTCATATATCAATTCACAATTTCTCTAAAAGGATTCACGATTTCTCTGAAAGCCTACTTATGGCACGGGATAAAAATTATTCACCTACTGTTTCAACGTAAAATAAAACCACTCGAAGACTTATATCTAAGAATATTTTAAAGAAATGTTTGGCTAACACCTTCTTAATGATGACACATATTTAAAGAAGAAGAAGAAGAAATTACTTTAACATCCACCATGATAAAGATAGCCTATGGGACAAATTGCATCTCCATTTTTAAATAATAAGAAGAAGAAATTACTCGAAGACTTATATCTAAGAATATTTTTAAAAAATGTTTGGCTAACACCTTCTTAATGATGACACATATTTAAAGAAGAAGAAGAAGAAATTACTTGAATGATGACACATATTTAAAAAAGAAGAAGAAATTAATTTAACATCCACTAGGCTAAAGATAGCCTATGGGACAAATTGCTTCTCCATTTTTAAAGAAGAAGAAGAAGAAATTACTCTAACATCCACGAGGCTAAGGATAGCCTATGGGACAAATTGCTTCTCCATTTGGTTCTTGTATTCCACCTTTTTCCCTTAAAACCTCACAATAATTTCATATAGAGATTTCATATAGGGTTATAGAAATAAGTGGAAAAGCAATTTGATGTGTTTTTAAAGGCCTTGTCTACAAAGGCTACAATTTTTCCTGGACCGCTAAATTTTCATCGGAATCTCGTGATTTTTTTTCAAGAAATTCAATTATGAGAGTGTTTGAATTGTTTTTTATGGTAAAAATGAATTTAGCACCATCAAAAACCCCTTGGGCATAATAAAATCTAGCTTGACAGGTGTAACAAGGATTTCTTACAACTTTTGCTAATTTTTTCAAAATCCTTCAAAAATATCCATTATTTTCAAGGCAAAATTGTAACCCCTTTAGACTACCCCGTCTTTAAATTTAGTAGTAAAAAAACTCAGAGATTTGAGAAAAATTTTCAATATTTTTTAAAAATATATATAAAGAGAAATATGTGATAATATAGAATAAAAACGAGAACATTTCCTAATAATATCATGTTAATTTTTTGATATATTGATATAAGTAAAGGATATTTTTATTAAACACATTTTTTATTTTTTTATTAAAATTTAGAAAACAATTTTATATTTAATATTTTTTTAATATTAAAATATTAACGATATAATTTTACAAAATTTTCAAACAAATAATACATTTAGATTCAACCTGCAGTGAAACCACGTCTATTCGCAATGGAAAACAAAACTAACATTTTTATTAAATACATTTTATTTTTTTAATGCTATACTTAAAAAGATAGGTTAATTATAAGTATATCTTTATTTTTTATTTTATTTTAATAGGTATTAAGTCGTAATAATATTTTCTTATTGTAAAAAAATTCATAATTTGTATTTATAATGTTTAAGATATTTTTTAGTTTTACATAATATTTTTAAGAAATATAATTTTCTTATTTTACAAAATTTTGTTTTTATGGAAATAATATAAACCGTCTAGATTTATTTTAATTTCGGATCAAATTTCTTTTCACTTTAAAAAGAAGTTTCAACATATTTGATCCATCAAATCTCTTTTCACTTTAAAAAGAGGTTTTCATCTCAACATATTGGTGCTTAGCATATTCGAAATTAGCATATTCGGTGTTAAAACGGATTTAGGCTTATTTTATTTTTTAATTTAATTTTTATTTTATTTTGACCAAATCAAAATGATTACAAGACATTACAACATCACTACATACTTGGTTGGAGGGTGACTTTCTAGTCAATTAAATTTGAACCTCTTATTATTTTTTAATTGAGCCCACATGTAAATGTTTAAAAACATTTACACCACTACAATAATTTAAAAAATGTCATAAAATAAATTACTTGAAAATATTTTGATTTTGAAGTGCGTTATGGTTTTTGGGAAAGTGGTATTGATAAATCATGTTATTGGCCCATAGTATTGTAACAAATCCTATTTACAAGTTAATAATATTCATAGTAAAACACAGTGAATATGCATGGTTAAGAATCTTGTCATATTGTATGTTTATTAAAAGTATTAAGATTTAATTTAAAATAAAATAAAAATAAAATATTCTAGTTTTTTTTAAATGAGTTATGGTTTTTGGGTATGTGGTAATGATAAGCCATGGTATTGGCCCATGCTATTGTAAGAAAGCCTATTTAGAAGTTAATAATGTCCATGGTAAAATAAGGTCAAATGAGGGTGAATATTCAAGGTTAAGAATTTTGTTATATTGTAAATATTATTTTTTTATGTGCTTATTAATTAAAATTATGTTATGGAATCTGTATTTTAAGTCATATGGTAAAATGGATGTAAATGTATGATTACTAGTTATATTGTAAGAAAGTTTATTTAGAAGTTAATAATGTCCATGGTAAAATAAAGTAAAATGAGGATGAATATTCAAGGTTAAGAATTTTGTTATATTGTAAATATTAATTTTTTATGTGCTTATTAATTAAAATTATGTTATGGAATATGTATTTTAAGTCATATGGTAAAATGAATGTAAATATTTGATTACTAGTTATATGCTATATATTTTAATGTAATATGTATAGTATAATTTCTTTTATCTAAAATATTATTTATAATTTATTAATGAAAACAAAATTATAATAAAAAAGCTAATTTAAAAATATTTACTAAACTATAAATTAATTAAAAGATTCTTATTAACTTTTATTAAATATTAGTAATATTTAAATTACTTTTATAAATATTATAATATATAAGCATCAAAAACATTAAATTATATGTAAACTTAGTAAATTTTCTTCAAAAAGAAAACGTGTTTCACCAAAATTTATATAATATCATTACTGGATCCATATATATTAAAGTTGTATATATATTTATTTGTTTTAGAACACTTAAATTACTTTTATAAATCTTATAATATATAACCATCAAAAGCATTAAATTATATGTAAACTTAGTAAATTTTCTTGAAAAAGAAAACATGTTTCACCAAAATTTATATAATATCATTACTTGATCCATATATATTAAGGTTGTATATATATTTATTTGTTTTAGAACACTCAATATATTTCATGGTAAGTTGATATACAACTCAGATAGTTATAACAATTTATTATTCACATATTTTCATAAAAAAAATTTAAGATTAGAGATAAAGAAATTGAAGTTGTCATAAAAATCTAAAAAATTGTGAAATAGTTATTAACATTATCTCACTGATGTCAATTTTTTTTTTTTTTTTTTCAAAAATTTGATAATAAATAATGGTAATTGCAAAACATAAATTATATAATGGTATTAAATTTTCTTAAGAAAAGAAAGAGCTAGTTACTCAAAAATTCACGATGAAGCCAATTTTCCTTTTTATTCCACAATTGAGAATATCTCTTTGTAATTTCTTCCTACAATAAACATTGCCACCATTTTAACAACAATGTTTTCTCTACTTTCTATATTTGTTATTGGACAACCATAAACACTTAATTTTTGAAGTGTCTTCACACCCATAACTCTTTGGTAATTATTTAATATTGTACATACCATTATAGTAAATATTTTAAGTGAAGCCATTACACCTTCTTAGATCATAGGAAACTCATCTGATGTAGGTAGCTAAACAAGAGAAAATGTTTCCAAGAGAGAAAATACTCTTTTGTAACTAAATTTGAAAATACTCTTTTGTAACTAAATTTTATTAGAAACTTACTTTAGAATAGTAAATAATATTTAATTACTTCAAACTCTTGAGTTTAGGTAAATATGGAAATTCTTCTAAGAAAATAACAACCAACGAATTTAAAATAGCCCAAATATTTGAAAGTCATAAAAGTTATAATTCATTTTAACTAAGAGAAAGCATTCTAATAATACTAGTCTTCTTGAAAGCATTCTAATAATACTAGTCTTCTCGATTTTCACATGTTTCTTATGTTGTTGGGTAGAATTTCCATCTTTTGAGTGACAATGTGGAGGAGTTCATTGGTGTCATCTTTCTCAGTGTACCGTCCCTAATAATTCCCCATTATTTTGTGGTTGTAATTTTTTAAGTTGTGATAAACTTGTCAAATGTGTTGTGATAGAAGCTGGTTTTTTCCATCTTGTATGTTCCTTATCTTTGTTCCAAACAGCCTTGCTGTCCTCGACCATATTCTACTCTCGACTATGCAATTTTTTTCCATATAATGTTTTATTTGATGCTTTTCCATCCTATCAGAATCTATTTTAGTTTGACCATATCTATTTTTTTAAATGGTTTGGAATATGCAAATATCCTATAACATTTTCTTTTACTTTGAACATATATTTCTTTGCCATTTGGAAATTTTCAAACATAGAATTCTATTTTGTTTCCACTGTATTACTTTCTTTCACTTTTTAAGATAAGAAAATTATTTTACTTTTGCCTTTTCTACACATGCAAATTATTTTACTTTCACAGTAAACCTTTCTTCTTACTTTTTCAGAAAATGAAAACTTTAAACTTTCTTTCCATACTTCTTTGGAATATGTATTTTTTTGTCGGGCTTTATTTTACCATGATTATATATTTATTTACTTTTAATTTTTTTAGCTATAACTATATATAATAAAAATGATTACTTTTCAAATAATTATTATTTAACAAAACTTGTATCATTTCTATTTTTATCTGAAATAATCAATTCAGAAAGATTGTTTCTTTTCAACTTAGGTATAAAAAAATATTATTTATAGTTCTAATTGTCTTTAATAAAATTATATATTTAATTTTAATTTAACACTTTAAACCAGATATTTTTCTCTTATTTATTCATTTATTATAATATTTTTTTAATTATTTATAATAATAACTTACTATTACATTTTAAAACATATATATGCAAATACTTTTATAGTTCTTTTAAAAATGTGAACGCCGATTTTAGAGCTACTTTGCCTAATACATTTTTAATTTTCAGTTTTCCTTTTCTCAGAAATGGGGTTTATCCTTTTTTGCATTGTACTAAATGACCGATGTTATAGATCAAATTTGTTGATTGGAATATTTATTGATTAATTTATTTTAAAATATTAATATTATAAATATAATTATTATATAAAAAAAATTATGTGATATTGAAATAATTCCATGGAGTTTTACTTTATCCCTTGTTAAATTTAAATAATGGACATAGTGTTCACTTGAAGTTTTGGAGCTTCTTTAGAGAGGGTATCAATTGATGTGTAAAATTGAGTGCACTAAAAAGAGTTCAAGGCTTTTTGTCACATCTCTTGACACCTATCTACGCTCAGTGAAAAAAATTATACTTTAAAACACCACTTTAACTACTATTATTAAATTTTCACCGATTCATAAGGTTCATGGTAAAGATAATAAACCAGTGATTATACGTATCATTCTAGTGTAATAACTTTTTGCGTACCTTTGGGATTATGCAAGTTCATATGTTAATGGTTACATAATTAAAACGCCGAGACTGTCGATCGCAGGGAATCAACATCGCAATTCTGTTGAATAGTGATAGTCCATTCTTCCTCGCTGATCCATTCTCGGTGGCGATTGCCGCGACATCGATCTATCATCGTCACTCTTGGAACCAGATTCAGCTGGCAGAACAGAGAGAGGTCCAGCTATAATTAAGCATTCAACCATGATTGATTTATGGCTATAAACATAGGTTTCAGTTTCAGAAGAACACTAGTAGAGGGCAACCAATATTTCCGACCCCATTAATACATCGGTACAAGTTCAAATTTCGAATTTGGGCGGGGCGGGTCTTGTGTTTCGTATGAGGCCATTTCAAATTTCGAATTTGGGTGGGGCGGGTCTTGTGTTTCGTATGAAGCCATTTCATGGCTATCAATATCAGAGGAATGGATGGGTCTATCTTACGCATGCTTCCGTGTTTCATGACCATCAATACAAACAGCCAGATGGATGGATGATCATATCATGAACATCTCCATAACTATTAACCAGAAAGTTTTCGACTGAAAATTAAGTATATCGATTGATTAGTAAATAGATGTCAGAGTTCCCATGTACCGATGTACTTAGAAGGTGCATTAATAGATCTATAGAGGTGGAAATAGGGCTCGCCGAGTAACTTGCATGCTCAGCTCGTCACATCTCAGATGCGCGTCCAGATGCATAGCATAGCATGGTATGGTTTTATGTATTATACATGGCGGTTGTCCATGGTATGGTTTTACCAGAAAGCGTTTGTCCAGAAATATTCAGGTGTGTCAGCGTGATTGTACTACCGTCGATGTCCACGGAATGACAGGAATGTAAGGGAGCATTTATGGATCAATAGAGGTGGAAATAGCTCTTGCCCATGTTACTCCATGTTAACCGAACAATTCAAATTCAAATCCGAAATTTGAACAGGTGAACCCGCCCCGCCCAAATTCGAAATTTGAACCTGTGAACCTGCCCCGCCCAAATTCAAAATTTGAACATCGATAATTGCTATATCTCGCATTTCAAGTCGTCTCGCATCATGGTTCAAGGCCGGCACGAGACATATATCCGGAATTCCTTCCTTGGGCAGCGTGGGCATAAGCCTCATGGGCAACGACAACGCTGTAACGGACGTTGTCATCTTTTCGGCTACTGTGGGGATTGCAGTGACAGGTCAAGCCAATATCCTCACAGGAGTTCACTGTTATAACAAGGCCACAGGCTTCGGAGGAGTTGGAATCAAACTAAAGCTCGGTGGATTGACTCAAACCAGGAGCATCGGTTGTTATTTGGATTATACCGACATTGTTGCAGAGGATCCTGTGCAGCTTGATATTACCAATAGTTTATTTATTGGGGATGCCAACGTGGTGCTGAAATCAACCCTTGCCAAGCACGCCAATATTCTTAGCCTCAGCATATTCCATAACCAAATATTCAAGAAATGAAAAGGCTTCCTGTTGTCCCACTATAAACGGTTCTTCGATAAGCTTCATCTCTGCACAGCCGGTTAGAGCAGGACCGCCATGGGAATTGCTTGGAGAACGAAGGTTGTGCTTCTAATGTTTCCTTAATTTGCTGAAGTTCCTGTTGGAGGTTTTGAGTTTGTTTCTCTAATAACTCTGGAAGTTGGGAAAACTCAACCAAAGGAGACAATTTGAGATGCTCTTTGATGTGTAAAATCAAATCATAGATCTTCCTGCTGGTTTGATAAAGTTACACATGATTGGTATTGTGCAACGTCATCAAATCATAGATCTTCATGCTGGTTTTATAACATTACACATGATTGGTATTGTGCTATGATGCTTCTTGGAGAAGGGCATCCAAATATTTAAGCCATATACTCAGAGCGGAACCCTTATCATTCTTGTTCTTCTTTATTGCATGGCGGTCTCTCTAGATCTGCTTAACAATACGCTTTATTTTCATTACGACATCTTTTAGAGGCACCAATTCTTTCCTGCAGCGAACTGCAATGTCTATGCGATCCATGATCTGTTGGATTACTTTGTCGATACCCACACCAATAAAGTTAAGAAGCTTTTTAATTTGAAGTTAGCATCTAGCAGTGGGCACATTTAGTTTTGTTTTTTCTTCTTTTTAAAATCATTTTGATCATGAGCGTGAGAGATATTGATTTTGAAAAGTTATTAAATTTATAAATTAGGAGTAATATCTACAATGAGATTTATATATAAATTAAATTTGAATAGGAATTAGTTGTAGATAAAGACGTCCTCATTGCCCAGAGGAAGCAATCGCAAACACTGTTTAGAGCCAATTCCCATTGCCTTTGTGGAGGCTTTGGAAAATAACGTGTAACGCACAAATCACAAAGCAGATCAAGTCAGTAATTATTTATATTATTTTGGTCTTTCAAGAAATAACAGTGCAAACTTTCTACGTATTTTCCGATTCTTTGGTTTCACATTTGGAATAAGAGCCAACAAATTTAATTTCTAAAAAGCTTTCAATTTTAATTTTGAATTCACCTTTAATTTCATTTCATTTTAAAATTTAAAGCTTTTTGATGGTTTCACGTTTGGAATGAATAATAGAGGGATAATTGAATTTGTGAAAGCTTTCAATCTTAATTGACGAGGGAGAATGTTAAGAAGATTTCTAATTTGAAATGAGCATCTTCTAACCTCATGAAAAAGAGTGGACACATCTTGTTTCGTTCTTCTACGTCATTTTAATCCGTAGCGTGAGGAAGATCGTTCCGTTTAGAAATTAGGGATAGCCCAAGGGTCGAGTTAATGTATACAATGATTATTATATATATTCTAAATTAGAAAAAGAAAAGGGTAGACACATTTCCAAGTCATTTCCAATTTGTGATTTCTGATTTGAAGTCTACAATGATTATTAATATATATTCTGATTTAGAAAAAACAAAGTGTCAACACATTTTAAGTCATTTCCAATTTGTGATTTTTGAAAAATTATTCTCTGCCCATCCTTTTGCCTTTCTCATTTAAAAAGGAATTATAATATACAAAGGGATTAAATGCAACAGATTTGGAAAAGTTATTCCATTTTCTTGTTAAATGAAATTTCTGGCCATGTTTTTTTTTTTTTCTGAATAAAGACTAATTCTATTAAGAAAAGAAGAGTATAATACAATCAAGCTTGCAAGCAAGCGAAGCAAAAAGCAAGGGAGCCAAAGAGGAAAGGCTCCACCTTGCTCCTTGACGAAAAACCAAGAGAGGGCTAGAGCAAGCTCAGAATAACAAAAAGCAGGAACTGAGCAGAGAGAACTACCCTGAGGGGGCAGTTACTATCACACGACTTTTTTTTCCTTTTTTCTTGCTTACTTTGACCCATCCAGTGGAGCTTGGCTGAGCCGAAACAAGTTGAAGACTATTCTGCCCTGGCGGCGGAATATCCTTATCAGAGTCTGAGGACGAAGTAAAGTGAGAACGTTTCTAAGATATCTGAGAGACGGAGGGGTTTGCCGGATCGTCCAAGGGAGTTTCCAGCGGAATCTCAACGTTCTGCCCATCTGCTGCAATTTCCTCCTCATCCGAGCTGGAGGAGTCTGAATCGTCCATAGGGGGGGGAGGCACACAGGGATTCCAACTTTTGGACTTGGGTCTGCGCTTTAGATCCTTCTTTTTGTCTAGGTACTGGGAACAAGAACTTTGGAGGTGCCCTGTTTGATGACAATGGCGGCAACGGAAGGCTGTATTCTCGTAATCCAAGATTTGAGTCCAGTGGAAATCACCATACTTGAGATTAATCTGATCCGGCAGTCCTTTGCTAATATCTATTTCTACACAGATTCTACCATAGGTGTAGATCCCCTGTTCCTTCCGAGAAGAATCTACTGCCAGGTAGCGTCCTAAAGTTTCTGCAATGGCTAAGAAAACAGAGATATGCCATAGATGTGCCGAAAGGTTCGGTAGCCTGACCCAAATGGGAGTCTTGGTGATAACAGCTGTAGAAGGGTCGAAGTCTGGAAACCAAGGAGTAAGGAAAAGCCCAGCCGAGCCCCAGAACCAAGGGCCTCCCGTTAAGGCCTTCTGGTAGTCTTCATCTAAGTCAAAAGCCACAATGAAAAATCCTTTTGAACATAAGTATATCTGGCTTTTTTTGGTCCAATTGGTATGGATCCATTGGTATAGATCTGATGTGCGAGGCCATAGCCCATTAAATCTGCAGATAAGTGCGGATTCTGCAAAAAGCTGATAGCGATCGTCAATCCCAGGATGGGAGAGATTGATGGAAGGGATGTCCTCTAATTTGTGTACCAGAAAAGGCTTTGGAGCCTCAGATGGATGGCCTGCTGTCGAAGAGGGTTGTGAATGGGCAGCATCTTTGCGGACAACATCTTTATAGGAGAAAGAAGGGGCAGAGGAGGTCTGCCTACAGGAACCCCCTCTCAAACGAAAGGTAGCTACAATAGAGGCGTCCCTCTGAATGCTGTAAAATGAGAGAGGACGGGTATTCATAAGTTGCTTACCCTTGTATAGCAGTCTGAGGTGAAATGAGGGGATCCCTAGCTGGCATTCAAGATTCTGCAAAAGGTCCTGCACCAGATCCGTTGTGCGTGCCCATTGCATTGTTGTCTTGCCCGAGAGGTTGACTTGGATCTGGAAAACATGTGGTTCTTCATGCAGATCTGGTTCAGATCTGGCCCCTACTACCCTGCTCCAACAGATCCAGGATTCCTTAGATCCATGGCGCGAATAGGGAGAGTTATTCTCTTGAAATGCGTTCATCACAGTAGGCCCAACAGCGAGCTCGCTGCCACAGCGAGCAACAGTGAGCGCGTCGCCACTGCAAGCAAACACGGGTGCTGCCGCTTGGGAAGATGCCTTAAGAAAGGGCTTTAGCCATATGCGTCCAATGCAATCATTTCTTGCCTCCGCTGGCCCTCTTGTGTCCTCTGAGCGTGCCCTCGATCTTCTTGAGGATGGCTCCCTTCGATCCCCAGAGTGCCCTCCTCGCTTCACAGGATTACTGTGTTCTTCCTGCGTTAGGGTTTGAGTTGAAACGCTATATGCTGCTTTAGATCCATGCTCATGATTATCCTTCGGCCCTGATCCAGAGCTGCAGAGCCGTGTCCTTGACCAGAGGAGCCCCGACCCAAGTCTGCCGCCCTCACCGAGAAGAGATGTCGCGCCGCCATGGATTTTGAGAGAAACTGCTTCTCTGCGCTCGGCTGCCATTTTTCGTGCCTTACCCTATTGTTACAAGTTGAATATAAATTTCTGGCCATGTTATTCCTTTCTTTTTTTCAAATAAAAGCATGGTATAAAATTAAGTTATTCTATTTTCTTGTTAAATGAAATTTCTGGCCATGCTTTTCCTTCTTCTTTTTTTCAAATAATAACATGGTATAAAATTATATTGAGGTTAAGAGTTATTTAGTTATTTTTATTTTTAATTACATTTAATATAAAAAATTAAAATTAATGTAAAAATTTATTTAATGTTTTTTTATTTTTTTTAAATAAGGAGCATAGTTTAAAATTGTATTTAGATTAATGAGATATTTCGTTATTTTTAATTATGTTCAAAATAAAGAATAAGGAATGATAATTAATGGATATATTTCATGAATACCTATAATAATTATGTTATATCTTTTAATATTTTATTAGAAATAAATATTCAATTGGGATTATCTTACATGCTTCACTAGAACTATTATTATTGTTATTTTGATGAATATTGTTGTAATGACTTGATTTTGAAAAAGCACCCTTGAGCTAATATAGTTGTGGATTATTTCTTGGAAGCTCATAGACAACCAATTTCTACTCTCTTTTTTTAATGTCTTATTATAAATAATCAATAAATAATTTACTTAGTATTTAAGGCAACTGAGTTATGAATTAAAGTAAAGGTGTAGATTTAATTATATTAGATATGGACACCTCTTTCTTACACACACACGCCTGCACGCGCGCACACACACACACACACACACACATATATATATATATATATATATATATCATTTTCTTTCTTTTTTCTTTTTTCATTTTTAATTGAGAAATGCATTTATTTTGACAAATGGAATGGTTATGTTTATTATATTTCTTTATAATTTTTATTATTATATAAATTATGAATTAAAATAAATGTAATGATAATGTTTTTAGAAAATTTATAATATTATATTTTGTAAAATCGGATGGATTTTATATTTTACATCTAAATTAATAAAATTTCATGGTATGTTGTTTCACATATTAAATGTTTTTCATATTTTTTATATTTTAAAATATCTATAAAACAAATCTATATTAAATATGGAATGTAGAAAATTGTACACATATATATTAATTCTTCCATAATTATATGGATTTTGAATTCTTTTTAAATGATATTTTTTATAAAAAAGTATAAGATAATTGTTTGTATTGTTGCAATATTTCCATTTAAATGAGGAATAAATACGTAAAAATTGTGGACAAGGAATACAATTGTGAGGTTAATTTCACAAAGAAAATTGATTGTTTTTTATTTTTAAAATAATAAAATAAGAAAAAACCAAACCTTATATGTAAAGAATTGGTGCAACATTTAAAACTATTAACATAATGAATATTTATATTTTTTACCATGTAGAGCTCACTATGAAGTAAGTCAAAATATAATCTCTCAAGGTAACTATCTAGTAGCTCAAAACATAATTATAATTTTTCGTTAAATTTATAAGAGAAACATTCATCATTGGATTTTTACATTAATAATTTTATGGCAAGAAAAATAAAATATAAATTAACATCTCTTTTACAAATTACAAATTTGTTATTTATATAAACACATATATGTATGCTTGCAATTTCACCAATTATGAATATTTGTAACATGTTGTATTAGTTTGTCTAGACAAAACATATTGAAGAAAAACATGTTGATTATGTTTTATACATTCATAACATTAAAGGGGCCAACCTCCAAGCCCGCCTAGACCCCAACCTCTAACATCAAGGTGGGACTGGTGCCAAGGAGAATAGAGGGATTAGAATACCATTAAGAAATTTATTATTGTTGATTGGGAGAGCTGCCTAGGCATCGTTGTTGAAGGACCAGAGTTCTAAGGCACCTCCTGGTGGTTCAACAACAACAACTTAAAATTTCAATTTTACTAATTTCTAAAAGACAAGACAAAATAAACCAAAAAAAACCACATTGTTAATCTACCCACTTTGAAACAAAGTAAAAAAAATGATTAACCATTATAGTCATAAACAAGTATAAATTTGATATGACTTTTTATTACATTAACATATTTTAATATATATTTTTTCAAACAATTGCCCAAAGTTTGATTGTTTTTTTTATAATTTAAATTTACCAAAAATAGTAATGTATTTTAGAATAGATAAATAAATTTATAATTAAAATAAAATAAATAATTTATATTGATTTAATAATTCAAGTTTATTATTTTCATTATTTTTTTACAAATTTGGAAAGAAAAAATATACCAAACAAAAATGCAGAACATTTAGATATCCTTATTTTCTTTTAACTCAATATAAAACTATGATAAAAATGTTATGGATTGTCTTTAAATTTAGTGTTTGATATATTTTCACTTTTATATTTTATCATAATGGAATATTTTTTTATTTTTTTAAAGAACGACTTGGGGTGTTATATTATAAGAGATTTGGTTTGCACACCAGAACTTGTTACATCAATTTCTTCATGTACATCTTTTAATGTCCAAGATTTCCAAATAAATCTTTTTATTTTCCCTCCTCTCCAACACACTATTCTATATAAACTACTATATGTATACACTAACCAAAAAACTCCCAAGAATTCTATGTATTTGCAATACATAAATTAATTGTTATTTTGGTTTTATTTTGCTTTGACTTCTTGTTTTTCTTGGTGAGACATATTTCCCTTTCCTCCCAATTTGTATCTATCCTGTTTTTTTTTTATGATTTTGGCTAAACATTTTGGCTATGGTTCTTGAAATCTTCTTCATTTCTGTGGTCTACCCAATCGTTCTGTGATAGTCCATTTTCCACAGGATTTCGCTGCTCTTCCTCTTTTCCTAAGTTTGGAGAATCCTCTTGTGTTTCTTTGCACTAGGAATTGAAAGACAGAAAATAAATCTGAAGAAGGCACTGTCAAAGCAAAAGCAATGGGGATTAATTAGGACTCTCATATCTGATCTAGACAAAGATTAACCAACTAGGGTCAAGCCCTAGCTCTCTTGAGGGTTAATTTTCTAACTATTAGATGTTTTGTGATTTTTATTGAAATTTGGTCCATTTTTTTGTCCAATATTCATTTTTGTTGTTTAAATTAGGTTTTTGACTATATATGAATTCAGTTCCCTTGAAAAACCTCCGAGCCAATTCACCATTCAAACTTGTGATTCTAGCAAATCCCTACCAGATTCTGGATAATTTTGTAAAAAAAAATGCTAAAAAATCTTTAAAAAAATCTAACAAATAACCTATCGCCACTCCTAATAAATAAAACCAAAAATAATTAATTTGAGAGTATAATGAAATCCCAATTGGTTCATTATAGGACGGGTGCACAGAGTTGGGCAACGTGGTTAGGAACAAAATTTCACACAACTTATTTTTGTTGTATTGAAAATAACAGGCGTTTATGTTTTTAAATAACATTTTCCATTTGCTTTTGATTGGGTAATGAAAGTGATCGTAGTATTAGCTTTGCCATCGCCAATGTGGTGAGCATGCCTTCATTAATTTTCTCATTTATGAGGGAGGTTCTATTCATATCTTTTATTTCCATCCGTTTGAAATGAATTTGTTCTTTCTAAATTTTCACTCACACCATTGCAGTTCGAACTTCGAATGACGAATATAGGAAACCCAGCGTGAACAAAACATATATCCACCTCACCAGGCCCCATAGCATGTTTATAGAAATATTTCAGGTATTTATTGAGGTTGAATTTGAAATGGTTGAGTGGCATTTTTATTTTTCATTTTTTGTAATTATTTATGGAGTTGTCTTTAGTGAGGTGAAATCATAATTTGTGTTATTTAAACTGGTTTTCTAACTGTATATATGGATTCAACACCCTGAAAAACCCCTGGGGCACTTGGATTATGTAGGAGTTACCCATCAAACTTGTGATTTCAAAACATTCTTACCGGATTTTAGAGAAATTA
The DNA here is from genome assembly GCA_031772625.1 of Pinus tabuliformis. Taxonomy (NCBI): domain Eukaryota; kingdom Viridiplantae; phylum Streptophyta; class Pinopsida; order Pinales; family Pinaceae; genus Pinus; species Pinus tabuliformis. Next base: position 457,203,449 of record CM062819.1, on the reverse strand, counting down.
AACCCGAAAAACCCATCGAAAAAACTTCCAAAAAATCGCACTAAAGACAACTGGATTATTTATAATCAGCAAACTTTTAGTACATCCATAATTTAATGCGTTTTACTTTTATTCATTTCTACTGTTAATGTTTTCAATATTTTCATCCCATGGAATGTAAAAAATAAAAATATATTTACAATTTAGAATACGCCTTAAAAATATGAAACATAAAAATTCCAATTGCTTGCCAAAAAAAATATAATTTTATTTATGAAAAGTTGTTATAATTCAAAAAAATTATATTGTTTTATATGATGAATTTTTTTTGGTTAAAGGATTTTCATTTAATTGATAACACCCAAATAAGTTTCCACCAAAATGGGAAAAGAATATTCTAAATTTTAATCGCTATTTAACACATCACATTATTCATGAAAATTTTGTTTCAAAATTCAATGCATGTATTAATAAAATCATTTGTATGTTCCTTGGAAGGAGATCCTTAAATATGGATAATGTATTCTTTCATGAATTTTATCTTTCTCTTTCTCAAATGTCAAGACCTTTATTATGATACAGAAAGGTACGAAGAGATCCTCAAAGAATTTGTGGCATTCCTAGTTGAGTATGAAAAAGCATCCCATGATCATATGAATGAATCACATCAAGAGCATCTTGATGAAGAACTTTCTCATGTTCACATATTAAAGAAAAAATCACCTTAAGACTCCATCAAAGAGCAAGAGCATGAAGGAGAATTTGATAGAGAAAGTAACCAAGCATTAGAGGAAGACTTTGATGAAGCACATCATATTGCGAGTCAAGTCCATGAAAGAGACACTCTTGAGAGAACACCCTTACTCATGAAGATTAGAAATCGGAAAGCCTTATATCTTCTCAGAATTCTCAATTTGATTATCTTTATTGTTATGATTATAAGAAATTGAATTTGAAGAAAAACCCTCAAATGACGATGAGTTTGAGAAAGTGTTTGCTTCTCATTTAATGGAGATGAGGACATCCAAGATTCCATCTCTCCTTTGCATTAAGAGAAGGGTTTAGTGAGATACACTAATTTCAAGGTTTTGGAATTATGCGATGCATCTTTTTATGATTTGGAAAGTAAAGAATATTAAAATAAACTATTGGGTTTGGTCAATTTCTAATTTGATGATTAACATGGTGACGATGAGATTGAAAATATTGATTATATTTTCTCATATTGGGATGCATAAATGAGAAACGAGTTTTTTTCATTTTGACGGGAATCACATTTTTGATATTGATGGTGATTCTAAAGCAAAGATTGCAAAATTGTTGTTTTAAGAATAGCCATCATTTTCAAACAAAAAAATTCATTATCACTCTAGCCATATATATACACAAATGATGCATATTTTGGCAACGTCAAGAGGATATCTTTACATATTTGTTCCAACCATCGAGGGTTGATTTATTACAACCTTCTCATGGAAATTTCCAACCATATTCCATAGGGTATGATACATATCATTTTGAGCACTTGGAGTTGTTTTATGAAAGTGCAAACTCCTCTTTTTGTATAGGTCATTTTTTGTGCTTCATATTATGTATCTTGATTGTGATTTTTTACTTTTCAATTATTGTTTGATTTCATGAACTCTTACTCTTTTTTTTTGACAAATTTGGTTGCTATTATAAATCTGAAAAAAAAGAGGGAGACTGAGCTCCTGAAATACATGATGAGGTGTCAAGAAGAGCTAGGGAAGAAGGAGTTATAGCTTAAACAAAATTCCTCCTTAATCGTGCCTTTTGGGCTTCTAAAAACCAAAGACCAAAGGTAAATCCTAACAAACTGCAGTAATAAATAATGGCATTTACAAAGCATATCAATCTATATTACTGTGGCCGATGTGTCGAGCAGTGGACTCTTCAGGTTTGTCATCGGCGCCGACTTGCTTCAAGCTTGACGAACTTGTTGGAGCTGCGTTTTTCTTTTCTGCTGTATTTTCTGCTGTTCCTTTTCTGATGTTCCTTTTCTGTTGTTCCTTTTTTTCTGCTGTTCCTTTTCTGCTATTCCATTTTTTCTGTTGTTCCGTTTTTTCTGCTATTCCGTTTTTTCTGCTGTTCCTTTTCTGTTGTTCCATTTTTTCTGCTGTTCCTTCGGAAAAAAGGAACAGCATAAACCAAAGGTGTTGTTTCTTTGGATCGGCAGAAGAAAAAACCAATGGGAGGAAAGCTCTGGAAGACCTGAGAACAGAATGTTGAGCATGGGCGGAGAACCGAAAAGGGATAAGGAGAATTGGGGGAGCGATTCGGAAGCGCAGAGGAGGGATGGCCAGGAGGTAGAAGGACGGTCAGTCCACTGATGAGAGGTGAGGGAATGATGATTCCAATAAACCGCCAGATCCCTATGCGGATCTTAGTCATAAGCGGAATGAGGACGATCTTTGACCAAACTATCATATCAGATGTGTTGAGGTATTGATCGGATCCAGGAGGTCTCTTCATCATGGTAAATACTGGAATGATTCCATGCCATTGTAGACAAGGCAACCCAATGGCCTGGCACAAGCTTTGTTGGCTTGACTGTCAGCAATTTTATTGAGCGAGCGCAAAATATGATAATAGCGCACGTCTTTTATGGTGTGTCCTAATATTTGGCACCGTCTGATAATATGTTGAAGGAGAGCATTGGGAAGATCCCTGTTCTGAACCATTGCACTGACGACTATCACCGAGTCTCTCAATATCGTGACTGTGTGTATACCAAGCTTCCCAAGTTGGATAAGACCTTGGTAAAGGGCCAGGGCTTCTGCTCAGTTATTGGAAGTGTGGCCAAGACCCCACTCGTATGACAGGATGTTATCCCCATTAGCATTAAATATAACTCCTCCCGCCCCTGCTACCCCAGGATTCGACTATGAGGCCCCATTGAAACAAAGATAATGCCTATTGTTGTTTTTAAGCCAAACTGCAAATTCTTCCTCTTTTAGCCTGATCTTCCAGTTAGGGGAAACATTGTTGTTTCTGTTGCTAACAGCGTTGCCCATCTGATTGCTGGTGTTTTTGTCTAATAGGTGTCCAATGAAAATGCGTTCTTCTATGTTGAGTTCACTGACATTTATACTTCTCGGATTCTTAACTGAGATGATCTTGAGGGCAAGACTCCTTGCCTTGGTGCAAATACTTCTAATAGTCGAATCCTTGTCCTTAAAAACCTTCCGATTTCGTGCCAGCCAAATATTCCATAGCATATTCTGGGGAATAATATCCCAGACTCTCTTCACTGTGTTATTTTTCCTGTGCTGCCAGGGGTAGTTTTTTTTCCATTTGTAAAGAATTTCTCCTATGGTGTTTTGGGTGTTCCATGGGATTTGATTGTTATGAGATAAGTTCCTCCAGTAGTCGATGGCAAAAGGGCATTCAATAAAGAGATGATGCGTTGATTCTTCAACGGCTAAGTAGTTAGGATAGCGAGAGGGACCATTGATTCCCCTCTTTTGCAAATTTTCGGCCATAAGGATTTTCCCTTTGAGGAGGGTCCAGAGAAAAAACTTAATTTTTGGAATTGCCTCGGATTTCCAAACCACCTTCCAGTGATTCCAACTTGGCATGGGGTAGCTGATGTTGCAAATGTAATGATGAGCAGCTTGGATGGTGTAAGAGGATCCAGAGGGGTCCTAATGAAACCCATCAAGATCGTTCTTTTTGACATGGGCTATACTGTGCAAATGGGATTGAAGGGCAGAAAGACTTGCGTTAAGGCCATTGGGTATGGCTGGGAAGGCCCAACTTGACCAAAGAAGGGTTTGAGGATCCGATTGGGAGATCTGGTCCATGAAATGTATGCCTGTTCTTTCAAAAAAGGAAAGGATAAGGTGGACTCCTCCATGTATGTTTATTGGTTGCTGACCCATGATTCTGTTAGCTCCAATGTTGATGCTTGCACCTCCCTTGGGGATTTTTGAAGTATTTTGAACGATTAGAGTAATTGCTCTCTTGCATAATCGCCAAATTTTGGAGGAGTCTCTATTGGGAATATCTCGATCAAGAAGCTGTTGTCTAGGAAAATTAAGATATTTAATTTTCAGAACTGTTTTCCACCAAGCTGGGAGTTCAGTAATGAGTCTCCAGACAATTTTGCTTCCAAAGGCTAAATTGAGAAATTTAGGAGATCTAATTCCAAGACCTCCTCGGTCTTGGGGTTAGATCACCTGCTTCCAATTAATCAAGTTGAATTTCTTTTTATCATTTTCCCCCCTGCCATATGAATTGGCGGAGGAAGATTTCCATTTTGTAGTGGAAGTAGGCCGGAGCTTGAAGAATCGAAAAATGATATAGGGGGAGAGAAGATACATCCCAATATCCTCCCCAAGGGTGCTCCCCCCTATTGTCGAACCAATTAGGATGTATCATCGCCCACATCCACCACCTTTTTCCTCCATAAATTCTTCCATGCCTATAACCACCTTTGTAATACCTTCCCAATGCTCACCCCTACCCTTCAGTCATCCACCATTCTCATTTTTTCAATCGTCCACCCTTAACCTTCCAATTCCCCCCCCCCTCAGGTTAATCCCTCGGCCTACAGTAATTCCCACTATCGTACAACTGGTGGGGGTATATCGTCGCCCACACCCACTACCTTTTTCTTATTTCACATCCACCATGCCTTTATCCAGCACCCCTGAACCATGCCTATATCCGTCACCAAGTGCTCCACCATCTACCCAGGAAGGGTTGTCTTCTCCATTGCCTCAAATCCTCATGGTGAGAATGAGTATTTGATTAAAATATCATCATGAATTAATGAAATTGATTATATGCCTTTCAATTTTTACAACTAATTGATTATTGTAATTTGTGCAGAGATATCAATTTGGAAATCCACTTGGGAGTGCCAAGAGGGACGAGGGTGACTTATAGACCCATACTTTAGATCGATCATGATGTTGTTTTTCCATTATGTCATTTATGGGCATGAGATTCCATTATCTATGTTGGAAATGAAGATCTATTTTGTTAAAAAGAAACATGTATAGTTGGACCTTTTTTGAATAAAAATACATAAATTTATACTTGTGTTTATGACATCTTCATTGAATTTTAAATCCTTATGTGGATGCGATGTTATATTCTATCAATGTTACATTACTTTTGATGAATGTAGTTGTAACGGATTTTGCTTTTATTATTTACAAATTATCAAGTTTACAAGTTAAGTTACTTTAATATTTATATCTTATTTGATGTTGCATGCGTGGACGAACATATCATTACGATATACTAAAAGTTTCACATATACAAAAGCTTCACTTATAATAAAAATATACGCATATACGGAAGTTGCGCACATATACAGAAGTTATGCGTATTTACGGAAGATTTGAACATATATAAGAGAGTTACGCATATACGAAAGATATGCAAATATACGGAAGTTGCGCATGGTAGATGCACATATACAATATACGGAAGTTGCGCATATACAAATGATATGCGCATATATTGCGTATATGCAAAATTTCTGTATATGCGTAATTTCTGTATATGGAATTTGCGCATATACGGAAGTTACGCATACGCGCGTATCTTCCGTATATCCTTAACTTTCTTATATGTGCATATCTTCCGTATATGCACGTCGTTTATGTATCTGTATCGTATATGCGCAAATTCCATATACAGAAATTGTGCATATATGGAAATTGTGCATATACGGAAGATATGCGCACATCTTCCGTATATGCACAATTTCTGTATATGCGGAATTCCTGTATATAGAATTTGCGAATATACGATGCAGATACATAAATTCCATATACAAGAAATTTCGCATATACGGAAATTGTGCATATACGAAAGATATGTGCATATACGGAAATTGCGCATATACGGAAGATATGCGCATATCTTCCATATATCCCTAACTTTCTTATAGGTGCATATCTTCAATATATGCACGTCGTTTATATATCTGCATCGTATATGCGCAAATTCCATATACCGAAATTGCGCATATACGGAAGATATGCGCATATCTTCCATATATCCCTAACTTTCCTATATGTGCATATCTTGTGTATATGCACGTCGTTTATGTATCTGCATCGTATATGCGCAAATTCCATATATGGAAAGTGCGCATATACGGAAATTGTGCATATAAGGAAGATATGCGCATATACAGAAAATGCGCATATACGGAAGATATGCGCATATCTTCCATATATGCGCAATTTCTGTATATGCGCATATCTTCCGTATATGCACAATTTCCGTATATGCGCAATTTCTGTAGATGGAATTTGCGCATATACGATACAGATACATAAACGACGTGCATATACGGAAGATATGTACATATAGGAAATTTAGGGATATACGGAAGATATGCGCATATCTTCCGTATATGCGCAATTTCCGTATATGCGCATATCTTCCGTATATCCACAATTTTTGTATATGCGCAATTTCTGTATATGGAATTTGCGTATATACGATGTAGATACATGAACGAAAATACGATGTAGATACATGAACGAAAATACGATGTAGATACATAAACAAAGATATCTTCGTTCATGTATCTACATCGTATATACGCAAATTACATATAAAGAAATTGCGCATATACGGAAATTGTGCATATACGGAAGATATGCGCATATATGAAAATTGCGCATATAGGGAAGATATGCGCATATCTTCCGTATATCCCTAAATTTTCTATATGTGCATATCTTCTGTATATGCACGTCGTTTATTTATCTGCATCGTATATGCGCAAATTTCATATACAGAAATTGCGGATATACGGAAATTGTGCATATACGGAAGATATGCGCATATTTTCCGTATATGCGCAATTTCTGTATATGGAATTTGCGCATATACGATGCAGATAAATAAATAACGTGCATATACAGAAAATATACACATATAGGAAAGTTAGGGATATACAGAAGATATGCGCATATCTTCCGTATATGCGCATATCTTCCGTATATGCACAATTTCCGTATATGAAATTTGCGCATATACAATGTAGATACATGAACGAAGATATGTACAAATTCCATATACAAAAATTATGCATATACGGAAGATATGCACATATACGAAAATTGCGCGTATACGGAAGATATGCGCATATCTTTCGTATATCCCTAACTTTCATATATGTGCATATCTTCTGTATATGCACGTCGTTTATGTATCTTCCGTATATGCACAATTTCCGTATATGCGAAATTTCTGTATATGGAATTTGCGCATATACGATGCAAATACATAAACGACGTGCATATAACGAAGATATGCACATATAGGAAAGTTAGGGATATACGGAAGATATGCGCATATCTTCCGTATACGCGCAATTTCCGTATATGTGCATATCTTCCATATATGCACAATTTCCATATATGTGAAATTTCTGTATATGGAATTTGCGCATATACGATGTACATATATGAAAGAAAATATGTAGAAATTCCATATACAGAAATTGTGCATATACGGAAATTGTGCATATACGGAAGATATGCGCATATCTTCCGTATATCCCTAACTTTCCTATATGTGCATATCTTCCGTATATGCACGTCGTTTATGTATCTCCATCGTATATGCGCAAATTCCATATACGCGCAAATTCCATATACAGAAATTGCGCATATATAGAAATTGTGCATATACGGAAGATATGCACATATCTTCCGTATATGCACAATTTCTGTATATGCGCAATTTCTGTATATGGAATTTGCACATATATGATGCAAATACATTAACGACGTGCATATACGGAAGATATGCACATATAGGAAAGTTAAGAAAATATATATGCGGAATTTCTGTATATGGAATTTGTACATATCTTCTTTCATGTATGTACATCGTATATGCGCAAATTCCATATACAGAAATTGCGCATATACGGAAGATATGTGCATATACGGAAATTGCGCATATACGGAAGATATGCGCATATCTTCCGTATATCTTCCGTATATATATGGAAGATATGCGCATATCTTCCGTATATCCCTAACTTTCCTATATGTGCATATCTTCCGTATATGCACGTCGTTTATGTATCTACATCGTATATGTGCAAATTCCATATACAGAAATTTCGCATATACGGAAGATATGTGCATATCTTCCGTACATGCGCAATTTCCGTATATGGAATGTGCACATATCTTCGTTTATATATTTACATCGTATATGCGCAAATTCCATATAGAGAAATTTCGCATATACGAAAATTGTGCATATATGGAAGATATGCGCATATACGGAAGATATGCACATATGCATATCTTCCGTATATCCCTAACTTTTCTATATGTGTATATCTTCCGTATATGCACGTCGTTTATGTAGCTGCATCGTATATGCGCAAATTCCACATACGGAAATTGTGCATATACGGAAATTGCGCATATACGGAAGATATGCGCATATCTTCCGTATATCTTTAACTTTCCTATATGTGCATATCTTTCGTATATGCACGTCGTTTATGTATCTGCGTCGTATATGCACAAATTCCATATACAGAAATTGTGCATATATGGAAGATATGCACTCCATATACAGAAATTGCGCATATATCTTCCGTATATGCACAATTTCCGTATATGCGCAATTTCTGTATATCTTCCGTTTATGCGCAATTTCCGTATATGCGCAATTTCTGTATATGGAATTTGCGCATATACGACGCAAATACATAAACGACGTGCATATACGGAAGATATGCACATATAGGAAAGTTAGGGATATACGAAAGATATGCGCATATCTTCTGTATATGCGCAATTTCTGTATATGCGCATATATTCCGTATATGCACATTTTCTGTATATGGAATTTCTATATATCTTCATTTATGTATCTACATCGTATATGCGCAAATTCCATATACAGAAATTTTGCATATACGGAAATTGTGCATATACGGAAGATATGCGCATATATGGAAATTGCGCATATCTTCCGTATATCCCTAACTTTCTTATATGTGCATATCTTCCGTATATGCACGTCGTGTATGTATCTGCATCGTATATGTGCAAATACCATATACAGAAATTTCGCATATACGGAAATTGTGCATATATGGAAGATATGCGCATATTTTTCGTATATGCACAATTTCCGTATATGCGAAATTTCTGTATATGGAATTTGCGCATATACGATGTAGATACATGAATGAAGATATATAGAAATTTCATATACAGAAAATGCGCATATACGGAAATTGTGCATATACGGAATATATGCGCATATACAGAAATTGCGCGTATACGGAAGATATGCGCATATCTTCCGTATATCCCTAACTTTCCTATATTTGCATATCTTCCGTATATGCACGTCGTTTATGTATCTGCGTCGTATATGCGCAAATTCCATATACAGAAATTGCGCATATATGGAAATTGTGCATATACGGAAGATATGTGCATATCTTCCGTATATGCACAATTTCCATATATGCGCAATTTCTGTATATGGAATTTGCGCATATACGATGCAGATACATAAACGACGTGCATATACAGAAGATATGCAAATATAGGAAAGTTAGGGATATACGGAAGATATGCGCATCTCTTCCGTATATACGTAATTTCTGTATATGCACAATTTCCGTATATGGAATTTGCGCATATACGATACAGATACATAAACGACGTGCATATACGGAAGATATACACATATAGGAAAGTTAGGGATATACGGAAAATATGCGCATATCTTTCGTATATGCGCAATTTCGGTATATGCGCATATCTTCCGTATATGCACAATTTCCGTATATGCGAAATTTCTGTATATGGAATTTGCGCATATACGATGTAAATATTTAAATGAAGATATGTACAAATTCTATATACAGAAATTGCGCATATACGGAAATTTTGCATATACGCAAGATATGCGCATATACGGAAATTGTGATTTCTCTCGCGTCTGTTAACAACTTACATCATTGGCTAGTAATCAGACGGTGTCTTCCCATGTTCGACTTCATATCACATTTTCACATGGTTAGACTTGTACTTGAGCGAACGATTGGACGAGATAAAAGACCCCTGATCTAGTTTCATCCATCTGAGCTGCGATTTGAGGAGAGTACTAAATCATCTCTACGATGGCTTTACACAGATGGTCATCTTATCATGGGTCTATATCTATAGACAACTATCTGATTTATGTACATGTAATGAAAATTTTATATGTTGAGCATGGGTATGCCTTCCCTCAGCAATTCATGAAAAATTCAAAGATATCATGATATTATGTATTGTAATTGATGTAGGTCACCGTCTACTTCAGATCCTCCTCATCATATCATAAAGCATATCACTCAACATTATTGTTTATGACTTCATGCTTTAAGGGGCAGCTATTACAGATCTATTTGGCATCACTCCCTCACAATCAGATCAGTACAAATAGGGCTCATCAAACCCTAATTCAGTTGCTACATGCCCTAGAAAAGTCATCATATTGAGTGTTTTCATCCATGAAAGTTTGCTATTTTGAAATCCTGCTGAAATGCCTCCTTGGGACACCAACGCACCCTTGGTCAAGGAAAACTACTCTGCATAGTAGGTAGGCCCATTCAAACGTGTGTTGCATAGCACTTAGGCCCACTTAAGCCTGCGTTGGGCGAGGATGAGCGAAATTGGCATAGGATTGTGGGAATATTTCTTGATTCTAGAACATTCTAGAGGATGCCTAGCTCTTATCTCATCTTATGAGATCGACTTTGGATAGGCTATTGATCATCTAATCCTCTATCCTCGCATCCCTTTCTCCATGGAAACTAACTATCCAATTATGGAAAACCATTCAATACCCTATTAATGACAAAACCACTTGCATTTCCCTATAAATTGACCACTCATCATAGTGATCAGGGGGCTGGAACTTGGATATTATAGAGAAATATTGTTGGTTTGAGACTTGAAATCATTGTCATGTAATGTTATGTTGCTGGATTGATGTTGCTATTGGTGTGATGAGGGTTCGGACTACGCTGGATGAGTGACACGACATCGAACCACATTGGGTGTAACTTCTCCTTCTATCAATCAATAAAGTTGTTTGTTCCTTTTCCCATACTTTTGTCTATATCTATGATGAATGAATGTTCAATGTTGTCGATTCCATTTGTTTACGATAAATAGATCATATGCTTTGATTGTTGTCATCTTCTGTTTATGTTGGCAAGTACCAATTGAGTGAATTCAGTTTGAACGGGAGCGATGAGAGCAATTCAAAGGAGATTAAAGGAAGCAAAGGATCACAAGTAGGTTCCTTTATCTTATTTGTTTATTGTAGGAAAAGGTTAAACATCTTTACTTCAGTTGTTCTAAGTGTAACTACCCACTTAGAGAAGATGTACTTATCCATAGGTATAAATTCTATATAACAAATTGGTGACTCTACTGGGGAACAACCATCATTCCTGGTAGTTTTCCCTTATCATATTACATCCTAGTAGACTTTAATTGACTTCATTGATCTCTTTTCAGTCATTTTGAAGTTTTTTTGGTCAAAAATTTGTGCTTAAATGTGTGCTGATAGTGCTCTCTGGCATCAGCGCAGTGTTGTTCTTGACACAGTGCGCTGCAAAGCATCTTTAGATTAGAGACAGTGCTTTGCAATGCATTGTCTCCCACATAGGGCTGTGTTGATCCCTGTCAAGCCAAAAAACCCTTTTTTAAATTTTTTTCCAAAGTTGCTTCTGATGTTGTTTGCTGAAGATCAAGGTAACTAGCACTCCACCTTGAGGAATGCCTTATGGGCTGACCACTTAATACTCGAACCCTCTCTAAGCACTTCACCATACTTCTTGGTTTATGGGAAGGAAGCCATTCTACCACTAAACATTTACTTGCCTGTTCTCCAATTGTCCTATGAATCCCAAGGCAAGCCTTGTCTGCTAGTGCAAAGTAGGATGGATACACTTCACAAGCTGCAGGAAGAAATGATGAAAGAAAAAGAAAAATTTACACTCCACCAAAACCGTATCAACAAATTGTTTGAAAAGAAGTCTCCAGGGAATGCTAACTTCGATGTTGGTGACTTGGTATTGAAATGGGACAAACCCCATGAAGACAAAGGAAAACATACGAAGTTCTAGTCCCTGTGGATTGGTTTGTACACTGTACATGAGAAGCTTGGCCCACACACGTACCGTCTGCAATCACTTGACGGGACGATTGAAAACCTTCTTATTAATGGCCAAGATCTCAAGCACTATTTTTAGTAGGTTAGGGCCACACCCTGGGCCATGTACATAGTCTGTTTATTGCTTGTTGTTTTTTCACTTTTCTTACTATTTTTGTTTCGTTTTGTTTTGCTTGCTTAGTATCATGCTATTTTTGGTTTTGTAAATAAGTGTTTCTGTCATGAGTCATCTCGACCACATCACTACTGTGGGCCATATTGTTGTAATCAATGTAATGTAACGTGGAAGTCCAAGAGACCCACATGTAAAGTTGAAGAGTCATGTAAGTCAAACGGTGATGAGGGAAGTCGAACAGTCATAAGGATCAACTTCATCATTGGCTATATATGCCCCTCATTTGTACATGCAAAAGACTTTTCACCTTGGCTCCTCCCACATAGCCTTGAGAGTCTGTAGTATTTTCTTTGAGGAGTGAGCAGTGGCTCTAATGCCCCGCTATCGGTGTTCGTGATGTAATGGTGTACCGATGTGTCTTGGAACTTTTACTTAATTCAGAAGCCCGATAATAGGCCAACCCGTTTTGCACACATGTATTGTATTTGTTTGTAAGAATATTCTTTGGACTCTTGTAATGCATGTTGCTTTAACCTATATTAAGACAATTAAACTATTTCGGTTGTTCTAATACATATGCTTTTGAAAATGTGTTGTATAAGTTGTTAATGTTGTCTTGCTCATGTGTTCTATTCCATTGAACACTCGACAAAACCACTCTCATAAACTTTTTATAACGATTGTCACACTCGTGTGTCTTGTGGACTATTCCACCGGGTGTTGTATGTGCTATCCGTTCACTGTGTGTTTGTGACTCTCGCATCCATGTGGACCACTTCACCCTAAGTTGCGCATGTGCTGTTGTGTTGTGTGTCTCTAACAGAGTTGGGACTATTCCCTTTCGACTTGAGACTCACTTCCACCCTCTTCCTCTGTAGTGAAAGAACCTTGACATAAGTAACACTAAGCACTCACTAGGCACGCGAAGCTCATTGTTTGAAGACAAATCAAACCAATCTCATGTGCTGACAAGCAAGAGCTAAGGCAAACCTTTAAGACAATGGCAACCGGGCCATCAGACCAGATGGGACGCCTACACCAAACGGTGTGAGGTCTAGTTTGGACTTCATACCGGGGAGATCCCTAAATGTTGGTGTGTCCAGCACTATCAACACATTGTAAGATGTTGAAGGTGATGTGGGAAAATAGTTAGTTTACATGGTCATTTTCTCTTATTTCTTAAATATTCCCTCTTTAACCTTGTATGTTGAATCCAAGCTAGAATGAAATTCGGTTGTTGTTTAGTACATGATACTGTTGTTATTGGGGTTATGTTGCATTTTTTGTTCATGCATTGTTGCTTGTTCAAATCCTCTACCTTGTTCTATCATGGAATTAGGCCATTTTGTGCATTCAAATGGTTTATTTTACAACATTTGAGATAGTTCCAGAGGAGTATTTGTTGGCATTATGGAATATTTAGTATTTTAGGGAAAAAAAGATCATGCTTTGCTTTTAGTTGGAGGAGAAACTATTGCACAAACCCATGTCATAAACAACAACCAAAATCCTCACTAGAATGAGCATTTTCATGTTGATGTGGCTCCTTTTGCATCGAAAGTGGAGTTCACTGTTAAGGATAATGATGTTTTTGGAGATGATCTCATAAGAACTATGGTGATCCCTGTCCAAAAGGTTTTGATTGGAGAAAAGATTGACAACCAATTTTTAGTGCTTAATTCTTGTGGTAAGCCTCCTAAGCCGCATTCTGCGTTGAGGTTGTCAATTCAGTTATGTCCAACATAAATTGAAGCATTGTGCAAAGATGATCCATCATAGTTGAAGCCCATCATTTGGTCTACATTATGGGATGGTCCATATATCATAAAGTAAAGCAAAGCTTGTGAGAGAACCCATAAGGCCACTTTCAAAAGAAGGAGATCTGAAATTGGGGGACCTTCTAAAATTTAAATCCCCAAAAGGTATATGTCTTCTTCTATTAGTATGGATGAAAAAACTTCAAACCATAATATGCTTTTTAAAACGGAAAGAGTTATGCAAACACATGATGAGGAAACAAAGAAAAAATCAAACACTTATCGGTTCAATCTGTGCTAGCTCCATGTTATGCAAGTAGTGAATTGAGTTGGTTCAAACAACAGGTTGTGGGTACCTTATATATTCATCATCAGAAAAATGTGATCGTAGAAACTATAGAAAAATAACTACATTTATTGGTAGGCTTGATCTTTGTGATGGTCGTTATGATACTCTCGATGTTTGTTCAAAGATCTTGAGACTCTCTACAAAGAAGAGTATCACAATCCTACTTTTTCGACCAACACTGATGCTCATGGGCCAAAGCAGACATGGCATGATTTACGACATACATGGCATGATTTACACTCTAAAATAGAAGGTCCATGATTTACACTCTAAAATAGAAGGTACTCACAAATTTTTAGCAACGTTGGCGTAAAGAAACACAACTACATAAGTTTGGTAAACGTTTAAGGAAGGTTGCTCATAGATACTTTGATGATTCACTCACCAAAATTAAACGTTTTCATGGATTCTTAATAAAATTTTAGAGGTAAGCACTTATTTCCACTTACAAGAGTATATTTTTATAATATGATTATATTTTTTAATTATAAAATAATATTTCATGGATTCTTAATAAAATTTTAGAGGTAACCACTTCTTTCCACTTATAAGAGCATATTTTTATATTTTTATAATATGGTTATATTTTTTAGCTATAAAATAATGTGTTATATTATTTTATTGAAAAATAATTTATTGATTTACATTTATTTATGAAATTTTAAATAGTTGAAAATATATTATAAAGTAATTTATGAATTTTCATTTATAAATCTAACTGAAGTATTAAATAGCCGACTTATTAACACATTTGCATCCATCTAATTGTTCAAAATAATTACTTTATCAATTTACTTATAATTTATTTATTCAAGAATTTAAATTAATTTTTAACCAGCCTAGATCCATCTTAATTTCGGATCCACCAAGTGATGAGAGAGATCAAATCTCTTGAGATACAAACTTTGTGAAAACATATTAAGACTTATAAGATCAAATAAACATATTAAGACTTATCAGATCAAATAAACACGTGACAATAACCCACATGAGTTATTAAAAAGGAAAAGTCAAAGTCAAAAACCATATTTATGTAAAAGAAATATCTAGGTGGAAATGAGACTTTTCTGCAATACAATTATAAAGTTATTTGACATTTTTTTTGTGTAATTAAGTTGAGTAAAATTGATAATTAATTATATAATTTTAATAAATTAAAAAATGTCAGGCCAGGCAGTAACTCCACAAAACAAACAACTGATTCGTCTATTATTCCATAGGTAGGTCATTGTTATATACAATAGGAGTGATTGTTCAGTTCATCTCCCGATGACTGTTCACATTCCTAATTTATTTATTTACACAAAATTCCCCCAATCATGAAGATTAGGTGTCAACTTCCCCCCCTTAATCTGAAGGGATGTTGGTGAGTCCAAGCATCATTCTAAATCGTTCAAGCTTTTCCCTTCCAAGTGCTTTGGTGAAGATGTCTGCAATTTGCTCATTTGTGGAACAATGATGGAGATGGATTGTTTTGGCCTCAACATGATGTCGAATCAGATGATATTTAGTATTGATATGCTTTGTTCGATCATGGAACTTTGGGTTCTTGGCCAACTTTATTGCAGAGGTGTTTTCAATCATGAGTGGAGTTGATTGTACTTGTTTTACCTGCAAATCTTCAAGAATTTTCCTGAGCCACACAATTTCTTTCGTTGCTTCAGTTGCTGCCACGTATTCTGCTTCTGTTGTGGAATCTGTTGGAACTGATTGTTTGCGTGATCTCTAGGAGACAGCTCCTGATCCAAGACTCATAGCATATCCTGAAGTAGATACCCCAGTTTCTTTGTCTCCATCGAAGTCTGAATCAGAGTATCCAATCAAGTTGAAGTCGTCCACCTGTGTATACTTGATTCCAAGGTCTTGAGTTCCCTTCAAGTACCTTAGAACTCTTTTTGCAGCAGACCAATGTCCCTCACAAGGCTTTTGCATAAACCTGGAGAGGATTCCAACAGCAAATGAAATGTCTGGTCTGGTAGTAGTGAGGTAGATGAGACTTCCTATAAGTTGTCTATACTTTGTTGCATCCTCAAATTCCTTTCCTTCAATAGATGTGAACTTTAAGTTTTGTTCCATTGGAGTAGTAAGAGGATTGCACTCTGTCATGCCAAACCTGTTCAACAAATATCCAATGTATTTCTTTTGAGAAAGAAATATGGACTTTGTATGTTGGGTTACTTCAATGCCAAGATAGTAATGAACATAGCCCAAATCAGTCATTTCAAAACTTTTCCCCAATTCCTTCTTTATGGATGCAATGTAGCTTTCACTGTTCCCTGTCATTAAAAGATCATCTACATATACCACAAGATATACAACTGTTTTGCCAACTTTCTTGACAAATAAAGTTGCATCTTCAAGATCAAAATGATTGAAGTTGAGTTTCAGAAGATGCTCAGTTAGTTTTTCATACCAGGCTCGCGGTGCTTGTTTAAGGCCATACAAGGACTTCACAAGTTTGCATACTTTATGTTCATGTCCTTTCACAGCAAATCCTTCAGGCTGGGACATAAAAACATTCTCTTTTAGATCTCCATTCAAGAAGGCAGTTTTTACATCCATTTGATGGACTTTCCAACCGTTCTGAGCTGCTAGTGCAAAGAGTGTCCGGATGGTGGCCCATTTTGCTGTGGGGGCAAAAGTTTCCTCATAATCGACCCCTTCCTTCTGTGCAAAACCTTTTGCCACAAGCCTAGCTTTGTGCTTGTCAAGTGAGCCATCAGCTTTGTACTTGTTCTTGTAGACCCACTTGCAGCCAATTGGTTTGGTTCCAAATGGAGGATCAACCAGCTTCCAAGTGTCGTTCTTTATGAGGGCATCATACTCCTTTTGCATCGCTTCTTTCCATTCATCATGAGAAGCAGCTTCTTTAAAGGAAGTTGGTTCAAAATCTGTAGACAAGTTCAATTCACAATCATAAGAAACATCCATATCAACAGGTGAATTAGAGTCATCTACATCACCTCCATTTTGTCGGTTTGAATTTTTGGTTCCTGTTTTTCCAATTTCATCAGGATGAACACTTTCAAGTGTCTTTGTCAGCCACTTTGGGGGACCTTTCTGAGATGGTCCAGGCTGCTCTGTTGATCGAGTTGGGACTGAATCAAGATTGAGTCTCCCAATTCTATCAATTACATCACTTAAAGCATCATCTGTTGTTGGAGTTTCAGTCGGGGGAGAGTGTTCTTCAGAAGAAGATTCCACATGTTGATCTAGTATAGGAATCCCCCCTTCAAGATGTGGAATCTGATTATCAAATTCTTGAAATGATTTTGTTTTTGCGAATCTATCCAATCGATCAAGTTGCCTCTCAACAACATTGTCAGATTTGGATGATTCAAGAAAAATTACATCTTTGGATACAACAAACTTTTTATTTACTTCATCATAGAGGCGGTATGCTTTGGAGGTGTTTGAATACCCCAGGAAGATACACTTACGACTTCTAGCACCAAGTTTGTTTCTATGTACCTTTGGTATCAAAGCATAACAGGTGGAACCAAAGATCCTAAGATGTTTTACCGAAGGAACATGTCCATACCATAATTCATAAGGAGTCTTGTTTCTTATAGCATTGGATGGACATCTATTCTTTATATATGCAGCACATAGAATAGCATCAGCCCAAAACATTATCTTTACATTTTTGAAGAAAAGCATGGATCGTACCATATTCAAGATTGTTCTATTCATTCTTTCAGCTACACCATTCTGTTGGGGATTATAAGGCACAGTTGTTTGATGTTTGATCCCATGTTGGCGAAGATAGTTTTCAAATTCATTTGATGTATATTATTTTCCATTATCAGTGCAAATAGACCCAATATGAGATTGTGCATCATTTTCAATCCATATATGAAAATTCTTGAATGTTTGAAAGGCATCAAATTTGTTCTTCAATAAATAAACCCAACACATTCTGGTGTAATCATCAATAATTGTCATGATATATTTATTTCTATTTGCAGAAGGAATAGACATTGGACCACATAAATCGGAATGAATGATTTCAAGCTTCCTATGTGCTATTGAATGTGAATCATGAAAAGACTGTTTGCTATGCTTTCCTAGAATGCAAGCATCACATTGCTTATGTTTCCTAGGAATTGTAGGCAAACCAGCAACACCATTTTTCTTCAATAAGCGGAGACTGTCATAGTTTAAATGTCCAAATCTAGCATGCCATAATAAATTTGATGGAAGTGTACCTTTTTCATGATGAGAAATATATGAGAAATGTTGTGCATGAGCAAAGGTTCCTTGCAGTTTGAGAAGCCTTTCCTCTTCTATTCCTCTCATGACAAGTGAGTGGTCAGAAGCTTTTCTTACCTCAAGCTTGCCATCAAACATATGAATGGAGTGACCTTGCTGGCGGATGTGGACCAAGGACAGCAAGTTTCTCTTGAGCTATGGGAGATATAGAACATGATCCAGAAGAAAGTCTGGAAGACCAGGCAGTTTAAGCCTGATTGTGCCAAGCCCTGATGGCTTGATTTTTGACTGATCTGCAAAGTATACTGCTCCATCAACATTGTCAGTGAAATCTTCAAAAAAATCTTTTCTATGAGTCATGTGACAGGTTGCTCCTGAATCAAGCAACCAATCATTTTTCGAAGAAGCAAGTGAAGCATTAAACAAATCTTCATTTACTCCAATGTTACATTGTGCCTCAATATAGTGAGCGGATTCAGGTGCTTTACCTTTGTCTGTATCATCAATTTTACCTTTCTGTTGGTTTCTTTTCTGCTCAATTTTGTCCCATGGTAGCTTGCATGTAGAGGCATCATGTGATCCATTTCTTTTACAGCGAATGCAGTGTAAGTCTGCCTTTTCTTCTTGACAATGTCTGCCCCCCCTGCCTCTGAAATATCTTCCTCTTCCTCTTCGTCCACCTCTTCCTCTTGTAGAATCTTGAGCAGGATGCTTTTCTTTATGAGCAAGGCACACAGTCTCTTCAGAAGATTCAGGGGTTGTCTTCTTTCCAAAGGCTTTCTCTCTTTCAGCAAACTTTTTCACAAGAGAGTCAAAGGTTATATCTTTAAGATTTCCATTTGCTTGTAAAGACTCAAGATAATTGAAGTAGGATAGAGTGCCTTCAGAAAGCAATAAGAGGGATATCCAGCTCAACCTTAGTGGATTTGATATCATGCAATATAGACTTTACTTCAGATGCAAGAGCAAGAGGATCATTATTTTTCAGTTCAAGAGTGAAGAGTTTAATCATGAGCTGAACAACTTCAAGTGCAGAATGTGAGTCATAGAGTTCTTTCAGCTTTTGTAAAGCTTCAAAGGCAGTTGAATATGATGAAATATGGCGACTCACCTCTTCATTTACAGATGCTGCGATTAATGCATAGGCTTTTTTGTTCTTGTTTTCCCAAATTACGAGCTCTTTGTTTGAGGTAGGCTGTACTGGGTCATTGTCTCCTTCTCCAACACACACACCTTTCCACAACTCATTGAAGATGAGGGTGTGTTTTATCATCCGGGACCATTCAGGATAGTTCTCCTTGCTAGTGAGAACTATTCCTACCATAGAGATGATTGAATGCATTCTGTAAAAAAAATACTTCTTCTGATAGAAAAAATACTTCTGCTGATATACAGTGAAATTGTACCCAAAAAGGACAAAAAGATTTCAAATACTTTATGCACTATGTTTTCTTCAAATCCCTCCAATGTTTATAAAAACATCCTCATATAATATATCCAACATATAACTGGACCATACTATAAACTCAGTTCATATTCCATATATACGAATCAATAAAATGTTATGGGACAGCGTTATTACCATATACCAACTCTGATATAATACTCAAACAACGTTAATACCATATACCAACTTTGATATAACAGGCCCCTTCAACGCATTCAACGCAGTTCTCTTTTCAATTTAATTTATAAATACACAGTGATTAATGAGAATAGAGGAACCTGGAGCCTCGTTTAGAGAGCAGCCCCAAAATATCAGTCACACGTAGAGATAAAACCAGCCATATAGATTCAGATATACAAGCTTCAATAGATGCAACTCAACCCACTTAAATTACTAGGAAACTGGTCCACGTAGAACTGAAGGTACTGGGCATTACTCAGTATAAACTTGTGCCCATCCAATAAAACCGCAGTTCAATTCCATATACAAAAGCGGTGTATTACCATTCAATAAAACCGCAGTTCAAACGCACAGGCATATACCAAACAGTGTATTACCATTCAAACGCACAGGCATATACCAAAGTCGCAAAGCCAGTTCAATACCATATACAAAAGCGGTGTATTACCATTCAATAAAACCACAGTTCAAACGCACAGGCATATACCAAACGGTGTATTACCATTCAAACGTATACCATTCAGGTTCAACGCATATACCAAAGCTGTTCAACGCAAATACAATTTCTGATACAAACTCATTCAATAAACCAAACGTCGATACCACTAGACAGCGTTACCAAACGCATTCAACTTCGAACATAACGCATTCATTCAACATCGTTAATATTCAAAAACCATACGCATACCATTCAACTTCGAACCATACGCATACCAGAAGCTGGATCTTCATCGATGGTGGCGTATCTCTGCAGTGGCACCGTCAGGCCTCAACGCTAAAACAGGAAATGACAGTATGGACAGATGTGCAGTGCTGGCAGAGGTAGGTTATTTCAGGTCTGAGGGGAATAAGGCAGAGGCAGAGGCCAGGACAGAGGAGTTACAGGAGCATAATAGCTAAAAAAAGGAGCTGGCTCTGATACCATGTCAGGCCAGGCAGTAACTCCACAAAACAAACAACTGATTCGTCTATTATTCCATAGGTAGGTCATTGTTATATACAATAGGAGTGATTGTTCAGTTCATCTCCCGATGACTGTTCACATTCCTAATTTATTTATTTACACAAAATTCCCCCAATCATGAAGATTAGGTGTCAACTATATATTTTATTATTTTATTTTTTTGGTAAAAATATAAAACTATTAAATTTTCATTATAATAATTTAATGGATAATTTTAATTTTTCTATATAAAAAATGATATTTATAAATTAATTATAATTTAAGTGGTTGAAAATTAATATAATAATGTTTATTGTAATTAATTTTATTTTAATTTAAAAAAAATCACAATAATGTATATGATTTTTAATAAGTAATAATTTATATTTTAATTACTGATTTTATTAAAGAATTTGACAACCCTTATATACATTTGTGCCCAGAAAATCTTCCCAAATCTTTTATTAAACTTTACACCTATAAAAATAATTGTTAGTACAAATAATTTATTAAATAAATGTTAATTTATTATTATTAATTTTTTAATATACTTGTTAAATACAACCTACCTAATGCATGCTTAACAAAATCAAAAAATCTTCCCAAATCTATACACCTATACAAATAATTGCTAGGAAACTCCTATTTCCACCTCTATAGCATTATAAATGCTCTCTGACATGCCAGGGGAATTCCCCTCGCATATCAAATAGCATTTATAATGCTATAAAGGTGGAAATAGGAAAAGCCATAATTGCTAGCACATATATTTATTATTGTTAGGTACAAATAATTCATAAAGTAAATGTTAATTTATTATTGTTAACCTTTACACCTATACGAATAATTGCTAGCACATATCTTTATTATTGTTAGGTACAAAGAATTCATAAAGTAAATGTTAGATTATTATTGTTAACCTTTACACCTATACGAATAATTGGTAGCACATATATTTATTATTGTTAGGTACAAATAATTCATAAAGTAAATGTTTGTTTGTTATTGTTAGTGTTTTAATATACTAAATACGATGGCAGTGGCAAATGCTTATCAAAATCCATGCCTGCGGACTCGCGGAGAGTCTCCTTCCTTCACGTGTTGGTGGACCACAAAGCAAAGCGGTAATTCTTCACGTGTTGGTGGGCCATTAAAGAAAAATCCATTGATGGGTGTAGGGAAGTATTCCATGCAATGTAGACTACAAAGTAAAAGCAGTGATGATATTTGAGGAAGTGGTACCTCTTCACGTGTTGGTGGGCCATTAAAATAAAGTCATTGATGTGATGTGATGTGATGTGTGGTGGCAAGTATTCCATGCGATGTGGACCACAAAGTAAAAGCAGTTGATGGCATTTGGAATCACGCGGCTTTGGAATCCAAAGCACCGACATCACATCACATCACATCATTCCTCAACGCCTGGTAAAAGGCATATGCGTGCTCACACGAATTCATACATAATTTTGATGAGCCATTCAAGCGAGGCGGTTCATCATTTATCTCCTCAATCTCTATATAATGCACTGCCTCTGGATTCAAACGGCGGAATTGTTTGAAAGTTTCGTGAATATCAGTTGGTGATTTAGTGGTTGATTTGTAGTGTGTTTTTGGACATATCAATGGGAAATTCCACTTCTCAGGAAGATTCTCCGGGAAGTTCGAGTTCCGATGGAAATTCTAGTTCTGTCAATCCGAAAGACCTGCGTTTTACACAGAAGGATATAAATGGGTGCTTCAGCAAGAGCCACAGCGGCGTAAGTGTATCAGATGTGGCTGCGGATATTAAGGCTGGAAAGATTGATCCGTCGTCTTTAGGTCCACTTGATGTGCACAAAGGCAGTGATGGTGAAATTTGGTGCGAGAACAATCGGAGACTCTGGGCATTTCGACAGGCTGAGGTGCCGTCGGTTGACGTGAAGTACAAGAACAACGATTTCAGGTCTCGTTGTCTGGATGACGAAACGAAGGATAAGCTGAGGGACCCAAACTATCTTCCCAAAATCAGAGGTTCCGGTGTTTGAGGGCATAGGTCATAGGTTTAATGTTACTATTGTTGGTTGCTGTAAATGAATGTCTGGGTAACTTTAAAGTTTAGAAAGTGTTTGTGTTTATGGCGTTTTGTGCAACTTGTCGTGGGATAGGCTAGATGAGTTGCAGTTTTTGGTTTTGTAAATTCCAAGGTAGTAAAATGAATGCTCTCATTAGACAGAAGCATAACAAATTTGTGGAAAATGAATGGCATGCTGTGGCCTGAAATGTTGTAGCGATATGCAGAAATTATGTGAAGAAGCATGTGAAAAAATATGTTTGTGAACTAATATATGTGTTTGTCATATAATGTGACGTTTAGTATTTGTGATATAATGTGAGGTTTCGTACAAAATGCTTGAGATAAAGTATTGTAAATGTTTGTGATTCGTTTCTGATTCGAGGGAATCATTGACTTGTGATTCGTTTGGCACGTATTTATAACTCCATCTTCTTAGGGCTATTGCGAGAGTTTGAATGTTATTTGATAGAATTTTTAGAATAATCATAAACTGCCGGTTCACGTTAACAAACTGTTATGATTTATTCTCGAGTTTTACACCAAATCTAGTGTGTCCTACTTGATACCTGTGAACCTGGAAGACTTAATATTTAATTTTACGTTCATATAGAATTAGAGTATATAATCAACGAATTCAAGTTAAATCAACTAATTCATGGAAATCCTTCGGCCGACCATGGTACGACAAATGTGTACGTTGCACAAGCTAAAGATTGACTAAGCCAGACGAGCCTTCACATAAATGTTGAGAGATAGTGTAACGTGCAGACACTTTGAAATTTTTACTAGGACACGAATGGATGTGGAAAAGTGCAAATGCATATAATAAATTGTTGAAGAATTTTTTAATATCTGTAATAAGATACATATACAAATGTTTATATGAAAAGTTTATAACAGATGTATTCATATATTTCATGCAGGGGGATTTTTTAATGGATTGAATTAAGTTAAGGAAGCATTTAAAATATTTGTCCTAAAGATGGGGAACCTGTAATATCTTTAATATAATGTTTATAACAAATGGTTTTTATAAAATATGTAGTGAATTTTTAGAAAGTTGTTTATATTTGGTAAGTCATGTAAGTGGATTTTAGTGTTTTGATTGAGAAAAATAAGTTCATATACATCTAAAAGATCGGTCTGTGTTTTTAGGAACTTCATATACTTCATGCATAAGGGTATGTGTTCAGGAACTCAATATTCCTTCATGCATAAGGGTATGTGTTCAGGAACTCAAATATTTCATTCGAGGGGTTTTTTAATGGATTGAAGGAATTTCATATGTTTCCTTCAAGGGGGTTTTTTAATGGATTGAATGAAGTTTAAGGAAGTATTTTGTCAAGGAAGCTTTTTTTACATGGATTGAATGAAGTCGAGGAAGCTTTTTTTAAATGGATTGAATGAAGTCGAGGAAGCTTTTAAAATATATGTTTTAAGATGAGGAACCTGCAATATCTTTAATCGAAAGTTTATAACAAATGTTTTTATAAAATATTTGTTGAGTTTTTAGAAAGTTATTTATATGTTTATAAGAATTTGGAAAGTCGGGTGAGTGTAATTAATTGTTTTGATAGACTGAGAAATTATGTAAACATCTAAAAGATTGCTCTATGTGTCGAGGAAAACAAGATTTTTAATGTTATTGGCAAGTAGAAGTTTTTAATTAACTAGTAGAATGTTATTTTACATTATAAATAAGATTACTATAGTCCCTGCTGCTTTCTAGAGAAGAACAATAACCTGTAGAAAGTTATTTTACATTATATATTTAATAGATTTGTGAAAATGTTTAAATGATTATTAGAATTTTTTTTTAATTAATTTATTTATTTATTTATATATTTAAATGATTATTAGAATTTTTTCTATCTTATTTATTTATTTATATATCAATGGATTTTTGAAGAGATTTATAATGAGTATTGTTTTAGTAGAAATAACAAAATTTCTAATACAATTGTGGAAATTTATCCACTAAATTTACTTGCCATTTACTTTGAAAAGATGATTTTTTTTTTTTATATATAATTTGTAATATGTAATATGGCATAATCAGAGCTTTAATGATGAAATTGTGAAAACTATGATTCTTTTTACTCTGCTTAATAAGACATTTAATAGTGAAATTGTGAAAACTAGAGTCTTTCTTTCTTTTTTTTAAATGAGTTGGACTGTTAATCTTGTTATGCAAGATGCTAGCCTTTTTGTCATATTGAACAATTTAATAGTTTAAATATTTGCTGTTTTAATGGATTTATGGAGTACTTATGTATTCCTAGATGAGATTTATAATATTGTTAGAAGATTTTTTTATGGATATATCAGGAGGTATTTAAATGATTTAGATATGAGAAAAAGTCCAACTTTTGATTAATGAAACTGTTTCAGTTTTAATTATCAAAGTATTTTGAGTTTTTATCATCTCATCATTTAGGCAAGGGTGTGGCTAAATTCATGTGTGGTTTAACTTGAAATATGGCACTAATAAAATATTTTAATTAAAAATAATCTTTAGTTTTATAGAACACTATTGTACCAAAAGTTCAATTAAATAATTTATGAAATTCATTTAAAATATGCAAATGAAAGTGGATTGTAAGGTAACATCAGCTTAACATTCATATTTTCATATAAAATAAAGTTTAACATTAATAGTTAAGGGAAATTTTGATGAAGCCTATAAAATAAAGTGAAATTTTTTTCTAAGATTTGTAAGATTGTTTTGTCAAATAAAGTAATAAATATTTAGATAATTTTTTTGAAATAAAAAGTGATTTTAGTATATCTTTAAGAAATTGTGAAAACTATCGTCTTTCTCATTTTTAAAGATGAATGTTACCTTGTAGAGTAAGATGCGAGCCTCTTCATGATATGGGACCATGTGACATATTTAAAGATTTGTTGGTTGTAATATAAATGCATTACTATGAAAGATTCGTAATATTATTATGAAATTCAAGGTGAGTAATATAAATGATTTAGATATTTGAAAAGGTATAATTTTGATTAATGATATTCTTACAATTTTGATTATCAAATTCTTTTTGGAGGTTTTAATCAAGCTTAGTGCTTTAGGTAAAGGACTTGAAATATGAGCCAAATAGAATAATTTGATTAAAAAAACTGTGATTGGTATAATATCGTGACGCCAAAGTTCAATTAAAATAATTTATGGAAAGCTTTTAATGTATGGAAATGAAATTGGTTTACAAGGCAACATAACATAAAATTAACCTTCATAATTTCTTGGATAATAAAGTTAGCATTAATATTTATGTGGAAATTTTGTAGAGTATGTTAGTGGGATTTTGATGAATTGTCCAATAAGAAATTTAAATAAAATTTAAAAGATTAGTTGAAATATTTGTAACATTGTTTTGGAAAATGAAAGTAATAAATATTTGGAAGAAATTTTGGGGAAAAATGATAGTGTTTTATAAGATTTGTAATATTTCATAATAAGATATTTATGAGTTCATTAAAATTGTCTTTGCTTGTTTAAGAGTTTGTCTTTTTTTGACTTAAAAAACATGTTAACAATTTCTTGTAGTGGTTACAACCACCTAAAATTTTGTCTTTTCTTTGTTTTGGAGCCTCTTACATTGAAATCATCGCAGTTACTCTGCATATCAAGTACCTGTGTTTATTAGAGTTGATTTGTTGTTTCATGGTTTATAGCTCACGTGTTTCGTTGGTCAACTACAAGAACACCCAATGCTTGTTTCACATTATAGTAAATAGGCGGTTGGGAAAAATTGTGCAAATTTGGAGAGAAGCTTGTCTTCTTCTTTAGAAATGCGCAGAGCAACTCAGTTGTCTTCCTCTTCAGAAATGCGTAGAGCAGCGCAGTAGTTGTTTTGCACTCAAAAATTACATAGAGCAAGCAGACAACGTTGGTCTGGAAATTGCGTAGAGCAAGCCAACAGACACTATTGGAAATTTGTGCAGTTTCAGCGAGTTGTACTGCTTCAAGGAATTGCACAAAAACTGATACGGTTGCACTATTTTCTAGAAATGCACAGAGTAGTGAGACCAATTACACTGTTTTCCGGAATTGCAAAGAATTGGGCAGCTGCTTGGCTCTCCGAAAATAAACAACACAACCCAACCTCATTGCTTTGGAAAATTGCACAGAGCTAGCTAGTCAACGAAGGCCCCTCAGTGTAGAAACAATGTAGAAGCTCTCCCTCACTCACTGTCTGTCGCATGTGTTGGCAGGTTGTCCAGTTCCTTTCAAAACTGTGCAATGCCTTCCAGAATTGTGCAATCTTTCCTTGCATGTCGGAGAGTTTTTCACGAAAAAGAAAAAACAAAAAACCAAAAAGCATCCCTAGATTTCAGGGATCTATTTTTAACATTAGGTGTTACATGCAAAACCATTTTTAGAAGTTTCTCGTCAAGTGTCACTTTCTCCGAGATTTGTGGGATACATGTCATAAACCCTAATGTTTCCAAATCTATTTAATGGACATCTCATAGCTCATTTTTCACATTCGATCTTGGAGCTTTAAAATTCCCAAGGAATCTAAGAACTTTCGACATAGTTTGCACAATTTTTCCAGGTAAGTTTTGTTTTTCATGCATTTTGTTGTTTTTTCGATCGCTTTTTATTTTTTCGCTTGTATGAGTGTTGTTTCCTTGGTTTTATTGAACGAATTCTGGGGTTTAAATGCATTTTAGCGTGCAAACATGTTCTTTCAAGTTCTGCGTTACCTTATTGCCCCACGCATAATAATGTATCTGCATCCACAATCGTCGTTTCAACGACTTACTTCTTGAGCTTCTTGGTTTGGTTGATTGATTGATTTCTGCACTCGCTTGAATACAATGCATGGTTATTTCACTCAAATCTCTAGATTTGGACATGGATTCAGTCCTTAGTGATTTTCAGTTTCCTGTCGGCAGGTTTGAGCTACTTTGGCCCGAACCTTGCTTTCCTCGGCTTGCACTGCGTATTTTTGAGATGGAAGGTTTTGCCTTGCTCCCAAGAATTATCCAGAGGTTTCCTCTCATTGGCTTTCCATGCTATCCTCTGTGCAGAGCTTTCCTCCCTTTGGCTTCCTAGGTTATCCTCTGCGCAGTTTTGGGAGACAGTGCCCTAGGTTGGCCCTTGGGATTGCGCAAAGAATTTTTCTCGAGCAGCAGTCAAGTTAACTGAAACTCTGTGTAGTTCCAGTCCTTAGCAGTTCAAGTTAGACTGTGCTCTATGCAGTTTCAGCACACTGTCAAATCATTGGCACCCTGCACTATACTCTGCGCAGTTTTCGTTGTTAGTGTCCTAGCGTCTCCGAGACAAAACTGTGCAATTTTCCCAAATAGTCAATCAGGGGTGTTGCATGTCAGTGCTCAACTTGCTTTTGGTTTTCAATTGATATTTTATTGCCATGAGTGTTGCTTCGTCTTCAGGTATCACAGGTGTTCATCAATCTCTAAGCAGTACAGGGACAATGGCTTCCAAGAAAGTAGGATCAAAATGTAGTTGAGAGCGGTGTCGAGGATGTGGTTGAACAAGGGCCAATGAGCTTGTTCGTGTACACAGACACACCCCTGTTCATAGAGAATGATGTCAATATAACATGGCAAGACATCAACACCATCTTTTCAGGTAGCGTTGAGGAGAATATGAAGGATAGATAAGTCTATGTGAACATTCAAAAGTCAGGACTATATAAGGTTGCATGCAAGTTTTTTGTGTTCCCTTGTGGAGATTTGATCCACTGGATTGTCTCACATATTGATCGCGAGACAATGACAATGAGTAGTGTCAGTGGAACAAGGCTTGCTTCTTTTAGGACAAAGGATTATTAGGGAATATATCATTTCCCATTCCTAGTGAGTAGGATGGATGCACCGTTTTACACTCCTAATGGCAACACCAACACATGATATCTTGAAGCGTTGGGTAAAGGAGCCGGAAAATTTCAGAAAGATCCAACCAGATATATAAGACTAAGACACTTTGGAAGGCATATCAATGCTTGGTCATCTTCACAAGCCGCTTGTATGACCAAGGGAGTATAGGGACTTTTCGCAGAGTTGGGTTGTTATGTTGGATTAGTGGACAAATGAATGAAAAACATTCAACTGTGCCTACACGTTGGCTCTCCGGTTGCAAGTGCAGTGGTCCAATGCTCGAAGTACCCCCAAAGATCAACAAACAAAGTTCATGTCTGCATACTTGCTTGATGCAATATGTGCCTGTCAACATTTTCCTGGCATGGATTGGGCAAGGACACCTTTAGAACATTCTGTGAACATATATTGTAAGTTGATCTCATATTGCAACTACCAAGGAGTTATTGCTCTAATATGTGACCATTTCATTTTCCCCCTATACACGATGGTCTTTGAACAAGATCTTCCCTGCATGTCCCAGGAAACAATGGAGGTGTTGATAAACATTGCAGATTGGTATGTATATCGTGAAGAAAGCTCTGCATGCATTGTCGTGATTTGCCATAGAGATGTTGGTCATGCAGGAGGTTGCATACCACATCTCGACAAGGTTTTCAACTAGATTGCACAGAAATAAGAAGGCACCATGACCCACACTTCTCATGTGAATTCAATTGTATGCAGTTGGGAGTTTGAAAGAAGCAGATGCCAAAGTGGAAGAATTCAAGAAATTTAAAATCAGCACTAGGAGTTTCGACCCATACAACCCACATGATTTATTCAGGGATCACTATGCGACAATGTACTATCCTTGGATCCACAGGGTGTGTCATTGGCTAGAGGAAAACCCATAGAGGTATTGTTACAACTCCTCTAAGCTCAATGAACCAGTGAGCATTATAGTGGAGTTGCTAACAACATTCAAGGTAGCAGCGATAACAGTGGTAACGAGCAGCAAACTTGTGCAAGACAAAGGAAAGAGGGAGATTTTCGAAGAAAAAGATACAGAGCAAAGCTACAAGTTTAAGGAAGACCCACTTGTGGAAAAAAGTAGCGTTGAAATAGAGACGAAGATGTGACAACGCGACAGGAAGATTGCACGAAGAAAGAGAGAACAACAAACGCTGGAAGATACTAAGAGAATGTTGCAGGAAGTCCAGAAGAAGCTTAGGGAGGAAAAAGCGTTGCGCAGAAGAAAGAAGGAAGCGCAACATGAGCATGTACAAGAATAGGAATAGGAACCAGAACAGGATGTCAAAGTGCAAGGCGTGGAAACAATGCAAACTACACCAATATAGGTTGAAGACTCTGGACCATCTGCCGATGAGGAATATGGTGAGAAGTTGCATTAACAGGGACTTGCTCTACAAGGTGAACAGATAGAAGAAAAAATGGACATGGAGGTTGAGTAGCCAAAATAGGATCAGGATACCGACCTCATGCCAAAAGCAATCGACGTCACTACACAGGGTTCACCAACGCCAACAACAAAGCAAGTCCCAAGTGAACAAGGGGATACCATTCTCTTTGGGGACCATCTGGGAACAAAGATGTACAACATAACCTTTGATAAGTCACATCACAGAGTTGTACAAGCACATAGAGTGCATACCTCAGATGAGAATGCAACCCCTGCACACTTGGAAGAATGGGTGATTGTGTCAGATGTACGGATTTCAGCAGCTCTGCTTTGGCTGATTCTACAAAGGCTTATGTTGAATCCACTAGCATTAGTGTTAGGTTCTTGATAGCAGAAAATGAGTGCATGGCCAAGGAATTACAAGCAGTCAAGCAGAGAGAGGAACAATCAACAAGATCAACCAGAGCAGAGATGAAGATGGCCATACTCGCTGAAGTATCGGCTCTTGAGACATTCACATGGAAACTATATGACAGGTTCGTCACCATGCACAAGGCAGTGGTCCACCTACATGGTCATCAACATCGTTGCACCAACATAATGCAAACACTCGCAGCCATACACAACGCAGTTGATCATGTACAGATGTGATAATTGAGGTACAAGGGAGCTCTGCTTCACTTGCACAAGATGATGAAGCCACAGGTGGACTTGGAAATCACATCTCTGAAGTAAGATCCTAAACTATAAGGAACTCGTGTTGCTCATCCTAGTATCCAGGCTTCATATGCACAGTTGTAAAGGAGTTTGGATGTCATGGTGAGGAAGTATGGCACCCTGTCGATTGGTACGCTCACCGAGGCCAAAGAGAAGAACCAAGTCAGACTGGAGCTTGATGCATACTTCCATCAGTTGATGCTCACAGCTACCATCATAGATAACATGCGGATGTACATCGTTGGTCAGTTCATGCTCAACACTAAGCTGCGCATGTTACAAGATGAATTGGACTGAGGTTCCAAATCAATATACCTAGAAGTAATGGAGGCAAGAGTTTGTTTCTAGAGGGACTTTATCAAAGAGTACATGGACACCATTGCACACTACCAAGCATGGTATCAGTTCGTCACTGAGGATCATGGAGAGAAGGTTGACGAGCTGGGATTTCCACAGTCGTTTGAGTCATAGTGTTGTCTTGTCCAGATGACTTAAGCCAATTTTTTCCCACATAGGTATATGTGGAAAATGTATCATTTTGTAAACATGATGTAAAGTGAAATTCCAAATGTCACTAGTGGAATACAAATAGTGATATGTAATAGGAGGTCAGTTGTCAGTTGAGATCATCCGATATTTTGATCATGTACTAAGAGAAAAGCTCTCTTGTAATCTTTTTATGAGCAATAAAGAAAGACTTTGGGGTTAATTTCTACTGGTGTTACTCTTCATGGAAATGCTATAAGATATATTATTTTCGTGCATAATTTCTTTTTTGCCATTAACAATAGCTTCTGAAGAGCGATTTTAGTGCAGGTATCTTGCTCAGTCACTACAGTTTGAATGATAATTGAAATTTTGAATATAATAGCAGGTATATCTATTAGATCTGAATTTTATTATTATTTTCTCGCTCTATGTTGACGGCTGAATTGAGTTTTGCAGGAAAATCCTTGATTATTAGATCATCGGGCATTCAGGGAAGTTCTCGGCTGAACCAACCAACTCCCGATCCGTTTTTTCTAAAGAGCGCAATTTGAATTTGATGCCATGTTTATCATAAGATATTTTTATGGGTGATTCATGAGGGTTTTGAGCTCAATACCTCCTTTAAAAATCCAAAAAACTTAATTTTTTTGTGCTAAATCATTAGATCTGGCTGTTGAGAGCTTCAGATCATCAGATCTTAGAGCGGAGTCGAACTCACACTCCCTAGATATGATAGATTTGCCATTTATGTACATAGATCTGTAATTAATTTTAGTTTTCTGATTTTGATTTTCAGGGTTTTAGTGTTTTTTGGGTCATTGTGTATATCGTTTGGGTTTTTTTTTTTGGTTGTATTGCAGCTACATATCTGAAGTTGAAAGTTGTGTAGACTCCATACCTTGGCCCTAGAGGGTAAGATCTATATTTCTAGTTTTCAGTAACATCATTTAGGTAGGGATAATGTCTAGATTTCGCAGTCCAAAGCTTTAAATTTAAATTTAGATCTAGAAATTTCGTGAGGGTTTTAGGGTCAAATCTGAGGTTGGTGGATTTCATATTTTAATTGAATCTGGAAATTTTCAATAAGGGTTTCATTGATAAATTTTAAGCTGAAGTATACGATCTTGGTCTGGAAATTTCTCCTCAGTTCTTGGCCTGCGGTTTCTTTGCTGCCTGGAGTTTCCTAAGAACAAGATTTCAAAATTGTTTTCTCTGTTGTTTCCTGGAAAAATTCGAAATTATTTTTGGGCTTTGAATTTTTTTTTAAAAATCTGGAGAAATCTAAGTTTCTGCCTGAGTTTTGTATGTTCCCTAACCTTCACGCATTTCTCATCGTCACCCATTGCTGCAGCTCACCATACACTGCCATAGAAGCCTTCCTTCTCCATTCTGCAACTTTTGCATCACGCTACCTCAAACCTGCAAATAGCCCCTCATTTTTGTTGTCCTCTCTACCATCAAACCCTCATAAAACCTCCACGCATCCTTCTATCCTCTCTGTGCTGCTTCATTTGCTGCTCCAACCCTATTCGCAGCCCTTCTAAAACCCTTCCTCTCCTGCGTGTTTTCTCCCTAAACCCTCATCGTTGATTGCAGCAAACCCCGCAGCTACAACTCCCACTTAATTCCCTAAACCTGCACGCTGTTTCTTCTACACTGCCATCGCACTCCGCGCTGCCATTCCTCTCGACCAGCTCCCTACTAGCCGCATTTCGGACCTGCAAACACAAGATCAAAGCGACATTTTCCATCACGCAGATATTCCATATCTCCTCGCTCTATCCGTGGCTTTCAAATGCTGCTTTGATCCAGCTTCTGTAGAGCTCCTCTTTCCATTCCGCAGTCTCCAAGGCTCTCCCTCGGCCTTCTCTCGAGCCCTTGCAGTCTTGGCCCTTATTTCCCTTCAAGCTCTCCCTCCGCCATCCGGACTTGCAGTCACCAAAAACACTTCAATTTTTGCGATTAGGTTAGTTCTTTTTCGATTTTGTTTCATTTGTATTTTAGTTAAAGCTTAGGGTTAGCGTAGGTGTTTTGATTTTCATTTTTTTTTTTTTTTTTCATTTTGATTTTGTAACTTATGATTTTTTTATTTTTTTTATTTAAAAATTACAACCAAAAAAAAAAAATTCTAAAACAAAGTTTAAAAAATAAAAATAAATAAATAAATAATAATAAAAAAGTAAAAAATTATGAAGTGTGTTTTTGTTTTGATTAAATAAAAATTCAAAATTCAAAATTTGATTTTTGTTTAAATTTTGTTTTTATTTTCTTTTGTTTTATTTTGACTTTGATAAAATTAAAAAATCATAAAAATTTCTAAAAGATTAAAAAAAAAATCAAAAAAGATTTTGTGAATGAGAATAAACAAAATTAAGGGGTTTTCTTCGCTTAAACTTTATAATTTTTAATGTGGCCTATGGCCCATAAAAAATTTTGATTTTTTAACCCTTTGATTAAATTAAGTTCCTAAGGAATAATTAAAAAAAATTAGCCTAAAGTTTCCTATTGTCATTTGGTCATTAAATGCATTTTGTTATGTCTTTCCTATGCTCAAGGTGCAATAAACGTTTTAAATCATATTTGGCTGTTGTAGAAAATTAATTCTAGATCTTGGCCATTAATGATAATCATCTTAAATCTGGAATATCTTGCGTGATTCAGTTTTGGGCATTTATTGATTATTCATGATTGTCACTGTTCGTCACATATTGGAAAATCATTCTAGATAACTTGTTTTATTAATGGTTAATTCAAATATCGAAGGCACTGGTCTATAATTGTTTTTATCTTGTGGTCGTGTCTTGTTTACGCTAGCATTTAATCTATCAATCTGATTTAATCGTTTAGATTCATCAAGTTGTCCATCATTTAAATCTCCTAGAGCCCATGATCCACAGTATTTCTCATCCATTTACCTTAGGGACTACCCCCCTTGACTTGTCTAGGAAAGAGTCTAAACAGAGTGAGTAAGGATCGAGAGTGACAGCCCTTACTCTGAGCGTTGTCACCGTGCCTAGATGCTTTGCATGACAACAGGGGTATTTTGAGAAATTGAGGGGGTATGATGATGAGGTGGACCCAGTTTTTTCTCTCTCCCTCATTCCACTAATAAGAACCCATGCCACTATTATGGTGAGAGGCCTCTCCATATAGCTCACCCTTGAACTCATAAGTAGAATTACAACACTTCTCCTAGGAGTGCCTTAGAGAAAGGAAGACAAGGGAGATAGACAGATTGCCAAGAAGAAATTTTTTTTAGAGGGAGAGGAGCCCATTAAGGACAAGAATGGAGTAAGGAGAACAAGCCTACCATACCCCTAGAATGAGGTAAGCTACCACCGTATAAGATACATATCATGTGAAGGTAGGTATAGTGTGGTTTATGGTTATCACTTTAGGCTCCTTGAAGAATTGAGATTTGGAGCAGAAACACATCCACACCACACGCTCAGCATACCATAATTCCTTCTACAATCACTGATAGATACAAGCATAAAGGTGCAGGAGGGGAACCCCCAACAGTTAGCTAATCATGGGTTAATTAGAATCATCATAGAATATGCCCTCCAAAACCTCAGAATACCTATCCAATGGGATATTTTCATAGACATGTAGACAGATGAGGATATCAAAGCCCTCACATATAATATTAGCCCTACTGTCAGTGAAAAGGATGAAGAAGAGACAGAAACAGATGGAGAAGAAGTAGAGAGGGATGAAGAGGAGATAGATGAGGATGAAGAGGAAGAGAAAGAGAAATAAGATGATGAAGAAACAGAGGAAGATGTCAAGGAGGAAACTGATAAAAAAGATGAGGATATAGAGGGAGAAAAGGAAGGGAAAGGCATAGGTAAAAAGGGAAATGGAAAAGAGGGGGCAGAAGACAAGGAGGAGTCACCTAGGGTGTCTCCAGAACCCATGGAGAGAGAGGCAGCAGCTGCTGACACTGCCCTTAGCACCCTTATCAAACAAAAAGGAAAAATACAGAGGCAAACCCCCTTATACTTTAGAACAAGGAAAAGTATGAGAATAAGGTAGGGGAAACCCCAAACTCCAACCAACGTTCCCATTGTTATTGAGGACAAACCTAAACAATAGGAGAAGATGGCTCCTCCTATAAAAACTAAGAAAAAGGATCCTCAACACAAACCTCACCTAAGTCTCCTATCACCTATGTGAGAAGGCTTGTAACCAGGTCTACCTCATCCAAAGGGAAAGACATCCTATAGGGTACACAACAACACCTACAGGAAGCAGAGGTAGTCCTATAGGAAACTCTGCTAAACCTACAGGAAACTCAAAAATTGGATGAGGAGAGAAGTAAGTAGCCAGAAACAAAGAGAGAGGACCCAGAGCTAAGGGAACCTAGTCCTCAACCTAACCTTGACTCCTACTATAGATTTATTGAGGGGGGTAGGGTGATTCCACAAAATTTTCCATTGCATTATTCTTTGAGCTTGAGAAATAAAGAGTAGGAACTCATAAATGGATGCAGATTTCCAAGTCCAAGGGAGTGGAGGACATTGGTCACATGGAGGAGAAGCTCAAAGAGATGGGAAGGGAACTAAGTAGCTTCAGGGACAGAGAGGCCATCATGAAGACTTAGTTGGAGGCAAAAAATTCATGGTTGAAAGGACAACTGCAAGAAAGAGATAATCAATTGGCATCCATGGTTAGTCTATCTTTGGAAGCAATCCATTGCAAGATGCCAGCTAAGTCTTATGCACTATACCTTAAGGAATAGTGGCTATAGTTCCAAATCAAGACCCTAGCATAGAGAGGCGCCATGCCATTCCAGGATTATAGACAATTCATTGATCTTTGTTATCAAAGTACATTAGGGGATATGGCTAAGATGTCTGAGTTCTACTTGCACAACATGGCTTTGACAGATATGAATGTATGGGACCCTAATTCATAGCTAGGGGATTTACAGTTGATGGCTTGGGCATCATGGATGAACCATGAGGAAGCAAGGACAACAAAAATGAAGAGGATATTAACAAGGGAACAAACGAAGCCTCTTATGATCATACTTGAGCAGTCCAATCAAATGGTTGTCATTAGCACACATAATTTAATTGTAAATGATCCTCAACTTGCACCCAGGTATCTTGCTACCCAAGAGCAGCCATTACACATTTTGAGACATGTTCAGATTGTTAGGGGATGACAGCATGCAATCTTGCCTAAGGAGATGGAATACGTTTCCATACAGTTTGAAGATCAAAGAGTATCACTCTCCTCAAAGGATGAGAGAAGCATTGAATAGGACACCCTTGTACAAGAAATCAATCCAAAGGCTCAAATTCAATTGGATTGGCTTGAGACTCAGTCCACCACTGCTCTTGAGGATTTTAGAAGGAAGGAAGGAAAGAATAAGAAAGAAATCCGTAGGAGGACGTAGAAAAGAAGGCAATATTCTATGCACAAGAAGAGGAAACCACAACAAAAGCATGGGATGTCAGGGAGGCCACTAGAGCTATGAAAGACATGGATATTGATTAAGTTGCTCAAAGGATGAGCAACACTTTCAGTAGGGGGTGATGATGAGCCTCATCATTGGGTAATTATATGGGCCTTAATTCACCTCCTAGCTAGTCAAATCAACTCTTCTCACAATTTATTACATGTTTTGATTATATTTTGTTTAATGAGATGAGTTAAAGTGAGATATTATGCATGGTGGACTAATATGCATTGAATGCAGGTTTCGAAGAGAAAATCAAGGAATTTTGGCAAGACTAAGGTTTGAAACTCGAATGGGACAAGGGAGAGAGATTGTAGGAGGTAAATCCTCTTCATTTACTCCTCCCCCATTCAAATATTCCTCCATTAATCACACCAGCTCAGAGTGTAATCAGCCAAGTCATGAAGATCAAAAGGCAGTTGAGCAAGTGCTAGACAAAGAGTTAGTTCATCTCGAGTTTGGGACACAAGCATCCCTAGATTTAAGGAATTCGTTGGTGACTTCAGTTGTATAAGTAGAGAGGCCTAGAGCCTCATTAGGATTCGAACTTTTGTTGTAAAAACACTAGTTATTTTCGAGCTCTAGACTTGTGGAAGACATTGATGTAATTTGTTATTTTGATCATGAAAATGAGCTTTTTCTTCATCCAACAATGAATTAACTCAGAGGGTTGAAGCTCTTGGGCTAGGGCGCAACCCTAGTACCAAAGGCTTCTCTTCTTGTATCTGTATTCTTAGCTTAGTTTCATTTATTCATGGTTAAAGTCTCTAGAAGTATTTCATTGCAAGTACTGTGGGTTTGATTAGTTGTTTATTAGTTTGCTTCCATTTGTGCTTTACTTCAGTAGCAGGTTAGAAGGGATAAAAGGAGAACCACGAAGCTATCCATAGGTGTATTCGCCTCACCTCTTCCCTCAGGGATCATGATTTGAGGAAAAGACCCTTATGCAGCCCCAAAAAGACAAATTTCGATTTTCTCATAAGATTTAGAGTTTACTGTACTTGAACCAGCATTTGATCATTTTTGCAAGTGTATGATTTAATTACCATATATTCCATCTTCAACCTTACAATAGATCTCATCCATGATTCCATTTTATTCAACAATTTTCCTCATGCATGAAGTAGACAGCTAGTTCATTAAATTCTTCTTTTCCAACTTGTTAGAATTCTTCTTGTTTACATGACTTTTTGGCAATTATAAATGTTTGATGCAGAGCAAGTGCTTTAGAAATATAAAGATATCTCATTGCAGACAACCACCTTCCAACTTCATCCATCCATAATCATTCCTTTCTTTCACCAAGATCTTCACCAATCTCATCATTTTACATAGAAATTCCTCCAAGCATGTTGAGCGAATTCAACCATCTCCTTACCTTGGTTTTGAGTTTTGAGTGATCCTAGGAATTGTGTCACTCCATTCCACCCATCCACCACCTTCCCTAATGCTTCCATCACCTCTAGCAACCATCGTTTTTCTCTCGGCTGTATCCTGTAGAAGTACAGGGAATCCTGTAAGTTTCTAGTACATCCTGTAGGTTTTCTTGTAGTGGCCTGTTTTGAGGCCGAATTGAGGGAAAACCTCTAGGAAGCCACACTAGGTCACCCAAGGGTCTCCCAAACCTTTCAACCATCTCCTAAACCTCCCAACCATCCACCGGCATCACTAAGCCACCTGCCACATCACCTTAAGAGATTGGGGTTTACACTTGATTTTCTAGAAAAAGAATAAAAAGAACAAAACATATTTATTTCAGTCCTTTACATGCACAGTAGTGATGTTTGATGTCTTGAATTTCCATGCTTTAGATATTAGCATTTCATATATGTTGGCTTGGCATTCTTGTAAAGCATAGTTTCTCAATAGTTAGTTAGAGAATGGTGTGTTTTTAGCATAGGATTTCAGTCATTTTCCTTATTTGTAGTAGACAAGCTTTCTCCTATAGTAGATTTCTCTTCCTTTCATCAGTAATCAAGGTTCTTCTGAATCCATAGAAGTATGGCTTGAAAACCCCAGTGGTCTCTCACCAGCTGAACATTGACAAGAGGCAGAACCATCACTTTTACTTATGTATACAGCACTGTCATCTCCAACTTTGTATGAACCCCAGGTTGCTAAAGTAAAGCTGGTAGCTCTAGGAGTTGCAGCATTCTTGCTGCAATACTGGTGCTCATCAAAATTGTTGGGCAGTTCAATTAAAAAAATCGTAATGGAATTCCATCCTCAATGTTCTGTTCATGGTCAACTTTTAACATTCTCCATTTTTTAACTTTCAATTTTTTTTATTAAACTTCTATCAACTTTATGCGCATTGTACACACCAAGTGACTATATTGACAACTTATGACATCGGTTTGATAGTCTTGAAAGTATACATTACTCCTAGTTTGGTGAGTTTCTTGGAAAAAATAACCTTTCAGTATAATAGACACTCTTCATATATAAAACTATTATCATCATAATCTTCCAATAACCTCATCTTTCGTTCAGTGCAACACGTCAAATAATACTTGACATTTTCTATGTTGTTAATGGGTGAAACTACAACAAAAACATCTCCTGCACAATAAAACCAATGTAAATTCAGGTCATAATTAACATGAAATTAACTTTACCAAGATGGACTTGATTTTATTATCTATTTCTAGATCTCTATATTTTAACTATTATCTAGATACTTATACGCATTGATTTTTAAAAAAATAAAACATATATATATCCTTTGAAAGCAATTGAAATGTTACCTTGTCTAACAAGATCAGGAACTCGATCACCTTAAAATGATACTATAGTCTCCTCTGGTTCGATCTCTTCGAAGCTTGCAACTGACCTTTTTCCCTTTGTATTTAGTTTTGTATGTTTCCAATATTTTACATACATATTTTTTTCACAAACATCATTATATTGTGTGTCCTCTATGCAAACACGACAAAAACAAGAATGTTTTCTTTTATCAAATGCAAATGCATTTCGGTATTCCTTTGTTTTAATTGAATGGAATTTTCAACTCCATTTTACTGTTTCAGCTTCATATGTGATCGATTTGTCTACATCTTCAACTCCAATATGCCAAAAAAACCTATAGTGAATTCAAACAAGAATTTAAATATGTTATTTAAAATACAATTTATATATCAAAGATAATCACCATCACATTGTTTAAACTATATAATTTATAAATGTTTAAAATTAGAAAATTAATAAAAATTATCATATATTAAAACTATATACAAGTTAATTTCTATATATGTACATACCTTTGTACCTCCCTTGATGGGTTAGTGTAATGGCTTAGTGCAGCATTGCACCATTGAACAACTTGTCCAGCTGAGACAAATATGTTTGCAGAGTGGTCCATTTGATATCTTTGAAGTGCTTGTTTTATACATGCCCCTGCACCATCATGTTCTCCTTTTCCATTACTAGTCTCAAAGAAATTCCAACAATGTTTAATGTGGGTTTCCTTATTAAGACGACACAACCAAAAGAATGATTGTGAAGATTTGAATTGACCTGCGCATCCATCTAACCATATCCAATGGTCATTGAATTTTATTACACGACCTTTCAACGAGTCATAAATCTTATCAAAATAATGTTGTACAAAATTGTATCATGTGTACGATCGTTGCTGATATAAAAGTGATATTCTTTAATAAAATGTCGATTTTCACTAGTGTTTTCCATATCATCAACATTTTTTTTCAGCATGTCTATATAAAATATGGACAAGCATATAGACATAGTCAGAATGATAATATTCACTCTATATTTCATTTTGTGCAATAAATGTGTAATTCTCTGCAAAATCAACTATTGACAAAATGGTCCCTCGTGGAAAATTCTCACGGGATTTTTTGAATTGCAGGTCATGCCATCGAGCTCTATGTGAATTCTTGGTGTACTTATAAATTTATGTCTCAAATTTTTTCAAAAAGTCTATCATAGGAATTTCTTCTTGTTGTAATTCAATCCTTTTAGCACTTGTATTATTATTTGAACTAATCGATGTATGGATATATTCATATCTCTTCCATTTCAATTTTAGGTTAGACAATGATTGATCACTTATATCAATAGAATATTTTTTGTGAAATAGAGTCAAATTTCCATAATGATCACATTTTTTACCATCAACACATTTCTTTTGGTAAAATAATTCATGACTTTTTCTTGCACATAGAATTTCAG
Organism: Pinus tabuliformis; assembly: GCA_031772625.1. Taxonomy (NCBI): domain Eukaryota; kingdom Viridiplantae; phylum Streptophyta; class Pinopsida; order Pinales; family Pinaceae; genus Pinus; species Pinus tabuliformis. The sequence continues at coordinate 457,162,079 of CM062819.1, read as the reverse complement.
ATATGAAACCATGAATAGTGGAAGTAGGAGGTGAATTATTCCAAACAAATTTATCAAAATAAAAGAAGGTGTCATAATATAATTGAAATTCCACATCATAACGACAACAACAAGTGTTGCATACAGTGATAGGTTCAACACACCATGGTTTTTGTTGCACAAAACTACTGATTGAGACATTAATTCCATGATTCTCTTATATGAACTTATTGAACAACTCTATCTGAGTGGTATCCAAGATATGTTTTGCATGTTCTTCATACTGCTTTCATACTATTCTTTGCTGCATCATATCCCTTGCTTTTTGTGAAACATGTGAATTTTTCTTCCAATATTCATATATTATTTTTTTAAAATCTTCTCCAAGTCTATCTTTGTATGGTTTCCTACAAATAACTGCCCAACAAGCAAGCTCATCATTTATATCTATTTGCAGTCGAATTTCCTATGTTTGTGCAATGTTTTTCGTGAGGTCCCTAATATTTTTGCCATAAATTTTACCAAACAATTTTCTTTAGTACTTGATGAAACCACTACCATGAGTATTTCGCTACGTGCAAGTACATCATTTTTCTTTCTAGATCTTCCAATTGTTTTTAGAGAACTATTTATATTTTGAATCACATTATCCTTAACCTTTTTATCTTTCGTTGATTTTCGAATACCCAATAGAGTAGTAGCATCTTTTAATTTCTTTGATATTAAGAGACCTCTCAAAATTTGAGCTTATAATGTCACACTTTCATCTTTGAATAACTTCTCTATAATGACCTTAACACGATATCGTATAACATGGTTAGTTTTTCTATCTCCATATATGTCAGTGTCAACATTTTCTAACATCTCATCATCGATATTGATTTCATTTGTACATATGAAAATTAAATGTAAATGGGTATAAATATTCATTAAATAATTAAATTAAAAAATGGAGTTTAAATGAAATTGAAATTAATAAATATGTATAATTTCAATAATACACATGACATATATATACATACTTGATGGTGATTCAACTTCTTCACTTGAATTTTTTTCAACATCTTCAACACCATCATCAATCATTGGTTCATTATTTTTTTCACTTTGTCTTTCAAAATTTTCAATCTCATCATTAATGTTATGAGGAATATCTCTCTTTGTTTACATTGAAAAATATTTTTCAAATTAGTTCATCAAATAAAATTTAAATTTCATAATACACTAGTTAAATTTTAAATATCATTTATAATATTTACATCTACATATCTGCTTCAAATTCTAGTTGAGATTATTTTCTCTTTTAATATTTACACGTTCTTCATTTTTTCTTTTGTAATAGTTTCTCCCGTATTTTATACGAACCTCAATGTCTCTTCTTCAATCATATTTTCTCTTGCAATTTATTTGATTTCCTATGATAATTCAATCTATGTAGATTTTTAAAATCCAACCCAAAAAAGTCAATTTCAAAATCCTGCAAGAAAAACTCACTTTCAAAATTTAGACCAAAAAACTCACTTTAAAAATTCAGCAGAAAAGACTTACTTAAAAAAAAAACTCACTTTAAAAATTTAGATAAAAAAATGTACTTTTAAAAAAACTCACTTTAAAAATTCAGCACAGAAAAGTCAATATCAAAATTCAGCCCAAAAGAGTAACTTTAAAAATTAAGCCCAAAAGACTTTGAAAATTAAACTAAAAAATCTCACTCTAAAAATTCAGCCCAAAAGACTTAAAAAATTAATCTAAAAAATCTCACTTTAAAAATTCAGCCCAAAAGACTTAAAAAATTAAGCTAGAAAATCTCACTTTAAAAATTCAACCCAAAAGATTTACTTTAAAAATTAAGCTAAAAATCTTACTTTAAAAATTCAACCCAAAAGACTTACTTTAAAATTGAGCTAAAAAATCTCACTTCAAAAATTCAACCCAAAAAAATCTCACTTCAAAAATTCAACCCAAAAGACTTACTTTAAAATTAAGTCCAAAAAGTTTTCCTTTAAAAATTCAGCCCAAAAGATTTAGTTAGTTTAAAAGTTCATTCTAAATGAAAAAAAAATGCAAAAATAAAGTTTTGGCTCCATTTATTTATATCGTTAGGGCGAAACATTTTTTCGGTACCTTTTCCCCTTATTAACTAGGAGTTTGGCTTCAATATACATATCTGCATAATAAACAATACTCCCCCTTAAAGAGGTGACCATGGCATTTTCTTCATCGAACCATTGTAACTATACGTGTTCTACAGATAATTCCCTGAATGGTAAATCGTTATATGCTTCCTTCAATACTTTCGCTCCAATTGCAAGATATCCCATACTCTTAATATATATATATATATAGGCACTTAGGACCCGTATTGCTTTGAAGTGTATTCCATTGCTACTCATTCAAGATTTAGCTCTGTGATTATACATAGTCATGATATAATGATCCTTGAATACTGATATGTGCCCTGCTACCAAGTATCTCGCCCTCTTAATGTTATGTATGGCTTTGTATGGGATTAGATGGTGTAACTAGGTGAATGAATCCAAACCTGCTTCTTATCATTGTAATGAGGATTACAATGCATACAAACCCATATGGTATACCATTTCTATGCTCAGAACCTCAATGTGATGTTTGTGTGATGCCTTATTTTTTTCGTTTTGTCCTTAAATTATCTTTAGTATGCAACCTATTACCTTGCATATAGTTTTAAATACACCGAGTTGGTTAGGAACATTATTGGCTCAAGGTTATTCATGGATACTCAATGCTATTGGTAGTGTTAACTGATGGAGATGGTATTTATGAGAATAGCCACCATTCCCTACTTTTAATGTCGTCATACTTTAATTAAATGCTCCCCTGCTCCATTGTAGAATGGTAAGGAAGATTGTACGCCTAGAGAATGACGCGTCCAACACTACCAGGCTGCCGCAGAGCCAATGCAACACACCCCATCTGCTAGTCACATGGGAAGTGTCCGAATTTTGGTTTCTATGTACAGCTCAAGTGGTGTGAAGCATTCCTATAGTTGGGAATACCTCTCTTCCATCCCTAAACCTTTCCGCTTCTCTTTAATTCTGTCCTTTAAGACTATGCCCTGGTCTCTACCATAATGATAGCTAAGAGGTTTGAACAACTGCCTTGGTTACCCGAGTATGCGTATGCACATCCTCTATTCCTTGTTCTGCAAGTTCAAAACTGAGATACTGAGGTTATCAATGGCATACGACTTCACTGTTGTGTTCTTACCTCCGATATTGTTTTCTATAATGACTGCAGAGCGATGTGTAGTGCAGTGTGCCACCTTTCTCCTGAAGGTGAAATTCTTGGGGCTTAGTTCGAAATATGTTGTAACCATATTCTCCGTGAGGGATGCACGTTGCAACATTTCTTGACAGAAATCCCAACCTATTTACCATGTCAAGCAATGGTAATGATTCAGGTAATCCTACCTATGAATCATTTCTTATCTTTTATACCCATATTGGGATTGCACCATTCACATATTCCCTCTTACTGGTTAATGTAGTTATATTAACTTTACTATGACGGTTTCCAAGTGTATGGGCATCAACCCCTCTTGTCGAGATTTCAACTAAGGTTCGGGTCATGCTCTCCTATTGGCACGATATCTTTACCACCAAGGAATATTTGAATAGCTAAGGTGCATACTTGCCTCTGAGGTTAATATGAATGTTATGTTGGGTGTACTTATTTGATGCCTCTTATGTGTGTCTGTGGTTGAATTTTTCTTTGGAAGGATTCTGAACCTAAAGCATGGAATGGTGGTGCTATGGTTGGCAGAGTACATAGACCAACACCCTCATTTTCCTCTTATATACGTATAAGAATTCCCATCTCCCCGAGAAAATTTGGTTCACTAACAGGTGCAACAAGGGCTTCCCTTTTCCACTTGTCATTTTTATCGATTCGTGTTACCAGCTCTTAGGTTTCATTTCTTGGTTTATTTTTCTGTGTACGATTCCCAATTCCTTTACTCTTGCAATAGAGACTCAGATGAAACTGCCAGGTTAATCCTCTTTCTGATAGGTAATTTGCATCCTCTTCAGTGGATTAATTATATTTCCCGCATTAATTTAAAGCTATAAACTTAGTAATGCTTACTTGGGTGCCTTTCTTCTGCATCTTGTAGGTACTGTGAGAATAATGCAGAAATAGGATTAGTTGTGAGTGGTTGAACGAGAGGGTGTAATTAGGAATTGGTTGCACATATTCAGGAAGATTAGGTGAGTGAGTTTCCTATATAAGTGTGATGTAATTGAGCAAATAAATTCATTAAGTTGTGTGAGCTTTGTCTCACGTTTGCTGGTGTTTCTACCTGTGTATTTGTTGTAATTTGGTATCAGAGTTCTTTTGTCTGCGCCTCTCTCTGTTGTAATTTGGTATCAGAGTTCTTTTGTCTGCGCCTCTCTCCTCTTCGCGGGCAGTGAGTGACTCTGCCATTAGAGTGTGCGCAGTCAAAGGTACACTCTGTTCTTATTGTGGTTCATTAGATTTATGGACTTTATACCACGTCTGGGTGCCATTGGTTAATAATTTTAGCATTTGGGGCATTCCAGGTTTGTAACTACTCATTGGCGAGGATTTTGGCATAATTACTTTCACCATGCTTCCTGAGATACAGGAAAAGAATCGTTGGCCTATTGTAGAAGTTTGTTGTTGCAAGGCTTTATGTGGGTTTTCATTTCTAGTGAATTCTCAATTGATAGCTTGTATCAATAGCGACTTGTCACTTTCACTGGATGCTAAACTCATTGGTTGTACCTTATTAAATTCAAGTGCCCCTGATTGCATAGTTTCGATTTTGTAGGCTTTATTGAAGCCCGAGACTCTCATATTAATTCCCTACCATTAAATAATTTGTGACATATTTGAATACTAATCATAATAAATGTTTAAGATGTTAATCCGAAATTTTGGACCTGCCTTATCAATTTCTTTTTCTTGCAGAATATGCTTGGTATGTCGCCACCTGAGTTAGATGGGTTATAGATCATTTTCATTTCGCCATAATATCGCGTTATTTGAAGTTACTACTGACTGGGTTTTTAGGCTGAATATTTTACTTTTTCCTCATTTTTGTATACTATATTTGGCTAGCTTTCCGAACAACTGCACTCTATTACATTCTGGGAATTCTCATTTTGAATGACTATGAGCATTCAGAGTTCAATTCAATGGTTCCAACTTTTACAAGTTTAGGAATCACGAGTCACATCGACATGGTAATAAAGAGAATAATTTATTGTTACTATTCTTTACTGCATTACTTACATGGGTGTGAGAAATATACTAACCCTAACTATTGTACTGGAAGTATTTCTCCCCCAATTTTGTGCGAAGATTATATCTCGCTTATATATAATGTGCTTCTCTTTTTGTTCCCTTTTCTGAGGTAATAACCAATACGTTTTGTTGTACAACATCATTATTTTAATACTAGACTTCCAGATCCTCTATATGTTCTGAAGAAAATACTAGAGTTTGCATGTATCTTGGTGTTAGCATATTCTGTTTATAAAAGCTCGCATAGTATTTCTGAAACATTCAACTTCTATTTTACCAATTGTTCTATGTGTAGCTATTCATAATTTTACTCTTTTTCTGAAAAACACAGTATAAGCAGTGTTGAATTGGCTTGATTATACTCGACTCCATTATATTCCTTAGCCATAGCTGAATTACATTATTTCTAAGTATCATTCTTGTCTTCCATTATATATACGTGCATGTATACAAGGTAATGCTCATTTCCCATACCTTTTTATTTATTCTGAACAGAATGTTATTGTCTATTGCTCAAATATGTATACCTCCTTTAGACAAATACCAATTTTTTGTTTTTATTTTCATTCTTATGAATGAAGTTCTTCTCGGTCATCCTGAGTTAAATAATCGTGTCTAACTATCTCCCCCATGAACATCCTGGTTATGAAATCAAATCAGGTGGTTCCCACTTAATGGAGAATCCTACACATGCAATTTACATTTAGATGGTATTTGCTCAGGAATTTCTATCAAAAGTGTATCAATTCTATCTATAGTCAATAGGGCCTATAACTTCGTGAGTTTCTTCTAACTGAAGTCCCAGTCAATAGTAATTAATGAAAAACTATTGTTTCACAATGGCAACCACATCTTTTCTGCATACATATAAAATAAAACAACATTCTACTAAATACAACCATGGCAGCCACATCTTTTGTGTATGCAGATAAAATAAACAACATTCTACTAATTACAAGTGTTGTTGTTACTCCAAACAACTAACATACCTCTTACACCATATAATATTAATTCCACAAAGAATATTATGTGTTTCAGTTCAGCGGAACAGGTACCTTACCATTTGAAATAAAATCATAGAGCGCATAATAAAATGGAAAGTAAATCATCAGAGGAGTATTTGGAAGTTCACACCTGCTTACCACCCAATCTAGAATTTTTCTCCTCAATTCAACCCCGAGTCAAGTTCTCCTTGCCAGAGATTAACAACCCCTGTTGATTACATCATCAAGTATTTAATACTTGTCATGATAAAATTTCTTTTTAGCGGCATCCCGCATTTGTGGATCTTTTTTATCCATTTGCCTAGGCTTTTCCCTAAAAGTTTGTCTCTCTCCCGCAATGCTTTTATGTTTTTTCCAAGCTTAGCATCTTTCTCCAGCTAAGCAAATTAATAGATATTTCTCTCCCATCCATTAAGCTTATCTAGAATTTTGTCTAGATTCCTTATCATGAAAGAATTACCCAATAATGAAAGAATTACCCAATATCATTTACCTATGAGATTATATTCTTTTGTTTTGGCAAGATTCTCATTTCTAGGTGTCTCATTACCTATACCCTATTTATTTATTTATTAGCAATTATTCATTTACATAATTATTCCAATATTTTTCATGTATTTTCCACCATTCTAAAGAAGCAAGATTATAGTAGTGAAGGGATATTATAGGATTGTTAATTGTGGAATTCTTTTTTAAATGTCCTGTGTCATGTATTTATTGGATCTCTACCAAATAAGCAAGCCATAGGCAAAGGGTGAATCCACCCAAAATAGAAATGAAGAGGACACAACTTATTTGTACGTGAAGATAATGTAATTCTTGAAATTCTATAACTTTGTAATGTGGAGTTGCTACCCAAAATATAAAAGTCAATTTGCACCCCAAAAAAAATATACAAGTCAATTTGCAAAAGGAAAATAAAGTAAAAATCTATTTTTCATTTCTGGAATTTTGAAGGCTTGCTATTTTTATTATTACAGTAGCATCATCAAAGTACACCCTAATGTAACTTTGTACCTTTAGAAGCAATTGCTAATTTAACCATGCTTACAAAAATATGATGGTTAACGACCGTAAATTCCACAAGTATTTGCTCACTTTTATCTAAATTCATAAAAATATATTGGCCCGAGGATATTTTCAAATCTTCTATACCTTCAGTATAGTTTTGCACCTTTAGAAGCAATTGCTAATTTAACCATGCTTACAAAAATATGATGGTTAACGACCATATACATTGTAATGATGATTAAAATTAGTGAATCTTTATTTACAACCAATGTGGATAGACATTAGGTCTGTGTGGGCCCGACTATGTAAGATATGCCTAGTGACTCATGACTTTCTGTCATTGAATCTTACTTTCACAATCTCGGGCTTCGATTTCACGTCAGGTCTATAGTTCGACTCTTTGCACATGCACGTCTCTCGAACCTTGCAATATGGATTTGATTGCCCCATAAGCTCACATGACCTTCGAATGGGGCCCACCTAAGTCATTTTGATAAGACATGTAAACATACCCCACTATGGTAGAGTAGTATAAAGTTGTTTGCCACGTGATTATGATCTATTTTCCTAACTGTTATTGTCAAAGGTTTTATGTTTTTTTTTAACCTCCTTTCAAAGATTCGAAAAAAGTCTACGACCTATTTGTTCCGCTAATTGTGTGTGTTTTTTAATTTAACAAGTTCAATTTTTTATTAAAAAGATATTTTGAAAAAATAAATTGAAAAGAAAAATACAAAAACATTTTTATTCCAATCTGTTGGTGTACATGCACTTAGACTAGCTGTGTTGGTGTACATGCACCTAGATTAGCTCTAGTTAACTTATTGCTTGCATGTGGCACATGTACACATTAACATAAGATAAAGCACACTTAGCTTTAGTTAGCTTTAGTTATTGCATGTACAACTAAGCTTAACTTAGTTGCTTTTATGTATTTATTCTAAAACTAATATTGTAGAATCAATTTCATTCTTTTCTCAATTCTTGCTCGCTTCCTTCCTTCTCTTGCAAGCTTGTTTATTGTTTTGCAGATCTAGATCTGTGTATCTCAAAAATCTTACATGGTATCAGAGCACAGGGATTTGTAATCAGTGCACAAGCAATTTTATTTGCAGGTTCAAAAGATTGAAGCAACAACAAAGAATGGAGTCTAAATTGGAGTTTCCACAATCGGCAATTCTCACTCCATATAATTATTTCGAATGGAAGCCAAAGATTCAACTTCATCTCAGAAGTAGAGGCTTATTTCGAATAACCATGGAAACGGAAGTTGAACCAACATCGGCAATGGAGAAAACAAGATATTTCAATCGCATGGACAAGGCCTTCGGCATCCTATGTTTATCTATTTCTCCGGAACTGCTATTTCATGTTGAATCATGTTCAACTCCAAATGAAGTATGGAAAAAATTGGAAGGATTGTTTGGAAAACAGGATGAAATGCAAGGTCACATTCTCGAAAATGAGTTAAACTCATTAGATCCGAGAAACTTTGAGAACATTCAAGATTTTTTCACAAGGTATAAAGCCTTGTTGGTTCAGCTGAAAGGATGCAAGATCGACAAATCCAAGCAAGAAAATCAGTTGATTCTTTCCATTTTATCAAAACTTGGTCCAGAGTATGCAGTATTCGTCTCTACATTCCACACAGTCAGATCTGCAACTGGTGCAGCTTGGAAGATGCCCTCACTGGATTCTTTTATTCAGTCTTTGATGCATGAGCAAGATAAGCTCATCAAAATGGGCACACTTAAAAATTCCAAAGCGCATGCACTTACTGTGCATGCAAAAGGAAAGGCAAATTCCAAAGACCATCAGAAAGGAAAAGAGAAGAAGGATCCTGATCCAAGAAAGGGAGGACATCCCAAACCCCCTGATGGATCATCTGGCTCAAAGGAAAGGAAATGAATGAAAGGGAAATCAATGTGCAATTATTGCCACCGTGGTTTTCATCCTGAATCTGCATGCATGAAGAAGACTATAGATCTTATGGCGCAGACACTCCAGCAACACAATCTTGGAGACCACATTCCTGAGAATGCTAAGAAGAAGTGTGCAGAAGAAGCACCTAATCCAAGAGGTAACGGGCATACTTTGATTGCTCTTCATTCTGCACCACAAGAATGGATCATTGATTCAGGAGCTTCACATCATATGGCTTCTTCAAAGGAATCCTTTTCTTCTCTACATGCATACTCAGGTCCTCCCATTCTCATGGGGGATAATTCTATAGTTGCAGCAACTGGACAAGGAAGAGTGCAATTCGAAGATGGAAGTTTTGAAAATGTCTTGCATATTCCAAGGCTTTCTGTGAATCTTCTCTCAGTGTATCAGATGACACACACAGGCAGCGGAAGGAAAGTGGAATTTACCCCAGATTCCGTGAGCATTTATGACATGCAAACCAATTTGAAGATTGCATCTGGTAAGGTAAACGATCAATCTTGTCTGTATATATTTTCTGATTTTGTTCCTCAATCAGATTCTATTTTGCTATTTACGCATGCAAATGAGGAAAGTAGGATTTGGCACGAGAGATTTGGGCACTTGAATTTCAGATATATGCAACAACTTAGTAAGCAAGGGATGGTCAAAGGATTGCCAACCATTGAATTTTCAGATGGTGTTTGTAATGGATGTGCTCTTGGAAAGCATCCACAAGAAAAATTCGAGAAGGGGCATGCATGGAGAGCCTCTTCACCTTTGGAACCTGTACACAGTGATCTCATGGGTCCATTTCCAGTGCTTTCAATGAGCAAAACAAGATATGTGTTGTCATTTATAGATGATTACACGAGATTCACTTGGGTTTACTTCTTGAAACTCAAGTCTGAAGTTTTTCAACATCTAAAGATTTTCAAAGCGCATGCGGAAAATCAGTCTGGAAAACGCATCAAAATACTCCGCACAGATAATGGGACGGAATATGTCAACAAAGATATCAAGAATCTTTGTGATGAAGCAGGCATACAGTTGCAGCATACAGTTCCTTACACTCCACAGCAAAATGGCGTGGCTGAAAGGAAAAATCGATCTTTGAAAGAGATGGCTAATTGCATGTTGCATGCAAGATCTCTTCCGTCGAAATTGTGGGTCGAAGCTATTAATTGTGCCTCATACATCCAGAACAGATCTCCTCATAAATCTGTTACTGAAAAAATACCTTTTGAGGCTTGGACTGGCATGTAACCTGAAGTTAGTCATTTCCACATTTTTGGATCTCGAGCATGGGCCCGCATTCCTCCAGAGAAGAGAAAGGCTTTGGAGCCTCAAAGCAAAGCATGCATGTTTGTTGGATATTCTGATGAAGTCAAAGGGTACAGATTGCTTGATATCCACACTGAAGAGCTCTTTATTGAAAGGAGTGTAAAGTTTGACGAAGATATTTCGCATGCACCAGTAGATGAATTTGTTACCAAATTTTCATCACCACTCATTGATGAGTATGCAGATGAAACTTCAGACCAACATTCTGATGAAGATGAGTCTTTTCCTGTGACCCCTGTTAGACCACCAGTTGTTGAACATCGAGATCATACTTCTGCATGTAGTTCGGAAGATTCTCGACCACCCTCAACACAAAAATGGCGCAGCATGAGTGATATCCTTGATGATTCTGCCTCTATCCCTCTGTTTGAGGAAGATCCGCAAGCACTCTTAGCTATGGAGCCATCTATGCCCATGCATGCTTATATGATGCATGGATCTGATCCACAAACTTATGCAGAAGCAAATGGGCATCCTGAATGGGAAGCTGCCATGGATGAGGAATATAACTCTCTCATTGAGAACCAGACTTGGGATTTGGTTCCGCTACCTTCAAATCGCAAACTTGTGAGATGCAAGTGGGTTTACTGGACCAAGAAAGCATCAAATGGCCAAGTTAGTTGATATAAGGCACGATTGGTAGCAAAAGGTTTTTAGCAAGTACATGGTGTTGACTATGATGAGACTTTTGCTCCAGTGGCAAAAATGGATTCCATTCAGCTAGCTCTCTCCATTGCAGCAGCAAGAGGATGGGAGGTGCATCATATGGATGTGAAGAATGCCTTTCTTCATGGTGATCTCGAGGAGGAAATCTACATGGAGCAGCCACCGGAATACATGCAGAATTCATCTCTGGTATGCAAACTAAAGAAGTCTCTCTATGGCCTCAAGCAGGCACCTAAAGCATGGTATGCAAAGATGGATTCTTATTTGTTATCTCAAAATTTTGTACGCTGCAAATCTGATTCCAATGTTTATTTTCTGAAGAAAATTGACTCCTTGTTGATCATAGTACTCTACGTAGATGATCTTTTGATAACGGGTAGTTTAGCTTCTGTCATTACTAACATCAAAACTGCATTGCATAAGCGGTTTTCTATGACAGACATGGGCTTGCTAAATTTCTTCCTTGGACTATAGATCCATCAGCGTGATTCTGGCATTACCATTTCTCAACCAAAATATGCCAGAGATCTTTTGGCACGATTTCACATGAGTGACTGCAAGCCAGCAACCACACCTTTCTTATCAGGGATAAAGCTTGAGAATGGCAAAGACACACCATTGGTTGATTGCACATTGTATCGCCAGCTTGTGGGAAGTCTTCTTTATCTCACTCACTCCCGTCCTGATCTCTCCTATGTTGTCGGAACAGTTTCCAGATACATGCAGGAGTCACATGAGTTACACTGGAATGCTGCAAAGCGCATCCTTCGATATGTCCAGGGGACAATCACCTATGGGATTCATTATGCAGCGAATTGTTCTTTGAATCTCATCGGGTTCACAGATTCAGACTGGGCTGGCGACACCATTGATCGCAAGTGTACTTCCGGTTATGTACTTAATTTGGGGTCCGGCCCAATTTGTTGGTCAAGTAAGAAGCAGGCTGCCATTGCTTTATCATCAGCAGAGGCTGAGTATAGAGGAGCAGTCAATGCCACTATTCAGGGAATTTGGCTACAACATTTCCTATCTGAGCTTGGGATTAGTGTCCATCATCCAACTGTCATTTGGTGCGATAATCAAAGTACGCTAAAGTTTTGCAGAGATCCAGTGCAGCGGCAGCGTACCAAACACATCGAGATCCACATGCACTTCATTAGAGAACTCATTCATGATGGGATCATCGATCTTCAGTACTGTCTTAGTTCCGAGCAGATTGCTGACATCTTCACCAAGACTTTCACTGAGCAGAAGTTTCGATTCCTGCGAGATCGTCTCGGGGTGAAGGACACGACTGCCTAGCAGTTGTCTTTTCTCTACTTTTGCATTATATTTTGAGGGGGGGTTTTCTTCCCACTGGGTTTTCCCTCTTTCTTCCTTTTTATGCATTGTATATGGGTACCTAAAATGGCCGTGTTGTCGGGACTCATTCATTTTGCATCACACTCACCTAAGTTATGCTTAAGGAGGGGTGTTGGTGTACATGCACTTAGACTAGCTGTGTTGGTGTACATGCACCTAGATTAGCTTCAGTTAACTTATTGCTTGCATGTGGCACATGTACACATTAACATAAGATAAAGCACACTTAGCTTTAGTTAGCTTTAGTTATTGCATGTACAACTAAGCTTAACTTAGTTGCTCTTATGTATTTATTCTAAAACTAATATTGTAGAATCAATTTCATTCTTTTCTCAATTCTTGCTCGCTTCTTTCCTTCTCTTGCAAGCTTGTTTATTGTTTTGCAGATCTAGATCTGTGTATCTCAAAAATCTTACACCATCGTCATGGAAGTAATCTCTAAACTACTAACATAAGCCAAGCCCGTGACAAATAAACAATAACATATTATATATATATATATATATATATATATACACGACAACCATAATGCATGTACTAAAAGGTTATATACAATACATGTTTCTTTATAAAAGAAATCATATATGTGATGAGCCCCAAAAATGGACAATTATTTGAGCTCATTCAACCTCCTAATTTGACTTAATCCACCATTCTCATTAGTTTATTGCATGTTTTTTATTATATTTATGTTAATAGAGTGAATTTGGTTAGTCATTATGCCAACAAGTCTAATGGGTGCTTTGTGTAGCCTTTTTGGTCAACTTGGAGACAAAATTGAAGGTCTTAATGAGCACTTGGCAGCCAAATTCGTGGGAGAACAAGCTAGAGGATTTGTAGGAAGGTGTCCCCTTCATTTATGGGCCCTTACCTCGAATTCTCCACCATCAACTCGGAGTTCAAGGGCCACCGAATCAATCAGCACAAGGGCAGCCAAGCAAGTCAAGTAGGACTGCTGTTAACTCCAAGTTTTGGGCAGCCGAGTCCCTAAAGTTTAGGAGGACTGTTGGGTCCTCAATTTGAATAAATAAGAAGGCTTAGGGCCTCATTTGGGTTAGCCAGTGGATGTTAGCTAGTTAGCCAGTAGATAGTAGCTAGTAGTTAGTCATTTCATAGCCTTGTTGTAGTCATTTTGTAATTCGATTTGTAGGCAATAGATTAGCTTTGCTTTCAGCTCATTCTCAAGCTCTCCTTATGGACAGTTTTGATGTAACTCTTCATTCTTGATTAATAAAGATGAATCCAGCTTTGCACCAGCTCTAAATCTCTCTTGGGAGGCTGTAGCTCTTGGGGTTGGGCCCATCTCAAGCGCCCAGTACCTCCCCTATTTATCTTTATGTGTGTTTGTTGCGTTCTTAAAATAAAATCTGCTCTTTAGATCTTGCTTTGTAATTTTGGTTGTTTTTGTTGGTTAAAGTAGCTTTTTATGTTTTGGAATCGATTGGTAGGAGTTTGTCATGCATTTAGATATTTCGGAATGTTCTTGCTCACGTGATGTACATGGTTCTCTTTCCAAACGAGGCTGCTGTTTATTCATTTCATTGACAGTTAGATTAAGTTAGCTAGGACTTAGTTTGTTTGCAAGAATTCATTGATTCGGTTGAATGTGCATTATGCAGGGCATCTCTATCACTCACTCACATGGTCAAGCTTCATCAGAGCCATCTGATTCATCCCATATCTAGGCTTCTCGCTTCACACCCATCCTCTTGCCCACGTAACCCTACCTTCTTCTCCATTGTTGTCTCAACTACCTTAAAGCCAAATCAGCCTTCCACATATCACCTCACCACTCCATCCATCAGTTCCTGGGTCACTTCAGACCCCCATCCTACCTCCATAACCATCCATGCATCTTCCATCAATCACCCATCCTCAAAAATCCCATTTCGAAACATCCTGTAGAAGAATTACAGAACTTCCTGTAGAAACCTCTGTAGACTTCCTGTAGAAGTTCATAAACACGGTTGCATGGCATCCTGACTTTGTGAAACTCTCTGAAAGGATGATAGGGATCCCTTAGACCCTCTCCGAGTCTTCCCAACTTTTTCCAAGCATTTCTCTTCCTTGATCCACCCCTGCACAGTGAAAAGCCAGTTAAAAACACATGCATGATAATTCTAATAACTTAAACAAAAATACAAAAAGATGTTTTCTTCAGATAGTGATAACTTAGACACATGCATTTTACCTTCTTAGAAGTAATGGCATCTCTTTCAGTAGTTTGCATGCTCTCCTTTGCGTCAGTAGGACTGGCTGGTAGAATTAGGGTTTGCTAGGATTTGCGTTTCTTTTTGGCTTTCAATTTCTTTTTGCAATTAGATTAGCTTCCTTCGAGTTAGCTTTCATCCATCAATTAAAAAGCTTCTTCTAAGAGCTCATAGAAGTTTGCTTAAGCTCCTAGTGGACTTGTGCCAGCTGACCAAGTGACAGCTGCGGCAAGAGTTAGTACTTGTGCATACAGCATCGTCGCTTCCAAGTTTGTTACGAACTACCGGGTTGATAAAATTAAAGAAGGGAGTTCCAGGAGTTGTAGCATTATTGCTACAATACTGGAGCTCACCACCTTTTTGGCGCCGTTGCCGGGGAAGCGTCAGAGTATTGGTGATTGTCGCTTTTCTTCTATTTTCCACTACAATCTTCTGCTAAGTAGTTTATTTCATTTCCATTATGCAATTTTATTTATGCAAAAGTAGATTAGCATTTCCCGCTTTCATAGATTAGCATTTCAATTCCGCAATTTCATTTCTGCAAGCGTAGATTAGCATTTCAATTTCGCAAGCGTAGACTAGCATTTCATTCCTGCAATTTCATTTGAGCAAAATAGATTAGTCCTTTCCTGCTTTCATTTCAATTCCACATTTTCATTTTAGCAAGATAGTTAGTTGCAGTTCAACCTATTTCAGTTTTGCAGGTAGAAGTAGAAAAAAACAAAAATCAACCAAAAAGATTTCCTTTCATGCCTGGTAGGAGTAGAGATAAGTTAGAAAAATGATTTCACAACACCCCCCATTGCTTCACACGGCCAACCTTCTCTCTTCTTCGATGGCTGTGACTAAGAAGAACCCTTGGATGGACATCAAGGCATATTTAAAGAACCTCTAGGGGAGAAGAAGAAGAAAACATTCCTCTGGAGCAAATGGCTACAAGTAGAGATGTTGGGAGCAATACCTTGTCCAAGAATGAGTTTGCAACTCAAATGGAAGATTTCAAGAGTGATATGAGGCAGTTTCTTGCCATGCAACTGGATACCTTGCGGATCCAAAAGAAGCAAGAAGAAGCCAAGAGGGCTTTGGCCATTTTTTGTCCTAGGTGCACTAGAAAGCATCCTAGGAACGAATGTCCAATGCACTCTCTAGAAGTGTGTTTCATCTGTGAAGAATACCATCCTACAAATCAGTGCCCTTCCCTGCCTGGACTTAAAGTTGCATATCAGAGAGCCAAAGGAGCCATGGAACCACCCATTATATGAACCAAATGAGGCCGCATGGACCTGGATCTTACCAGCAGGAACTGCAAGGGACATCCGAGACCTATTAGGACCCCTATCAAGCCACTTTCATGCCTTCTTGGGGTCCCCCTCCTCATCCTTCCTGGTCTACACCTCCTCCTTGGTCATATTCTCCTTGTTCCTTCATAGATCCATATTATGCCCAACCAGTTGCTCATTCATTTCACTCTTATGCTCAGCCACAGCCTCAGTGGAATGCACCTTATCAGGAGTGGAGGCCCCAGTACAACTCTCATCCCGCTCATTGTCCTCCACCACCTGCTCATCCACAACCGTCGCCTCCTCCTCCACCAAGGCAACCCCAAATGCCTACCCAACCACAATGCCATCCATCTCCATCTCAATTTCACACCTCCACTCAACCACCCATACCATTTCCAAAGCCATACAATGGAGTAGCTCAATCCAATTGCAAAGCTGAGGCACAACATGTGCAAATGACTCCTTTTGAGCTCAATGATGTTCACCAAAGCTCAGGAAGAGTGTTGCAAAACAGAGATTATATTGACAACATTGAAGGACCAAAGGAAAAAGAAGATTCAAAAAAGGAGATCACAGAACCATGGGCTGCACTTGATGAAGAGAAGAGATCAGAATCAGAGATTGAGAAAGCTTCCTCATGGTTACCATCAAATCTTCCATGTATTCAAGAGAAAGATCATCAAAAAGAGGAAGATGAGAAAGTCATGATAGAAGGTAACATGAAGAATGATCCAGATCAGCAAAAGCACCAAGGATATCAAAGCTATATTGAGACATGGTTCCAGACAGTGACTAAGTTGCAGCAGTACTCTCTTCCTCAGATATGTTTGATCCCTTCAAAGTTAGATCATTTGGTCTTTGAGATCCGGATAATTGTCAAAGCATGCATTCCGAGCCTTCACATCATCTTGTCTCTGTCAGGCCAGGGTAACTCCTCATTGAACGAGAGAAAACACTGATTGATTTTATTCATTAGCTAATACATTATTTATACATATACACAACGGATCAGTTCATCTTCTAGATGACTGTCCAGCTTCACCTCATCCGTTTCGGATTAGGTGTCAACATTCCCCCCTTAATCTGAAGGGATGTTGGTGAGTCCAAGCATCATTCTGAATCTTTCAAGCTTTTCTCTTCCAAGCGCTTTGGTGAAGATGTCTGCAATTTGCTCGTTTGTGGAACAATGACAGAGATGGATTGTTTTGGCCTCAACATGATGTCGGATCAGATGATATTTAGTATTGATGTGCTTAGTACGATCATGGAATTTTGGGTTCTTGGCCAACTTTATTGCAGATGTGTTATCAATCATGAGTGGAGTTGATTGTATTTGTTTTACTTGCAAATCTTCAAGAATTTTCCTGAGCCACACAATTTCTTTCGTTGCTTCAGCTGCTGCCACATATTCTGTTTCTGTTGTGGAATCTGCTGGTACTGATTGTTTGCGTGATCTCCAGGAGACAGCTCCTGATCCAAGACTCATAGCATATCCCGAAGTAGATACCCCAGTTTCTTTGTCTCCATCGAAGTCTGAATCAGAGTATCCAATCAAGTTGAAGTCGTCCACCTGTGTATACTTGATTCCAAGGTCTTGAGTTTCCTTCAAGTACCTTAGAACTCTTTTTGCAGCAGACCAATGTCCTTCACAAGGCTTTTGCATAAACCTTGAGAGGATTCCAACAGCAAATGAAATGTCTTGTCTGGTAGTAGTGAGGTAGATGAGACTTCCTACAAGCTGTCTATACTTTGTTGCATCCTCAAATTCTTTTCCCTCAATAGATGTGAGCTTCAAGTTTTGTTCCATTGGAGTAGAAAGGGGATTGCACTCTGTCATGCCAAATCTGTTTAACAAATCTCCAATGTATTTCTTTTGAGAAAGAAATATGGACTTTGGATGTTGGGTTACTTCAATGCCAAGATAGTAATGAACATAGCCCAAATCAGTCATTTCAAAAAATTTTCCTAATTCTTTCTTTATGGATGCAATATAACTTTCATTGTTCCCTATCATTAAAAGATCATCTACATATACCACAAGATATACAACTGTTTTGCCAACTTTCTTGACAAATAAAGTTGCATCATCAAGATCAAAATGTTTGAAGTTGAGTTTCAGAAGATGCTCAGTTAGTTTTTCATACCAGGCTCGTGGTGCTTGTTTGAGGCCATACAAGGACTTCACAAGTTTGCATACTTTGTGTTCATGTCCTTTCACAGCAAATCCTTCAGGCTGGGACATAAAAACATTCTCTTTTAGATCTCCATTCAAGAATGCAGTTTTTACATCCATTTGATGGACTTTCCAACCGTTCTGAGCAGCTAGTGCAAAGAGTGTCCGGATGGTGGCCCATTTTGCTGTGGGAGCAAAAGTTTCCTCATAATCGACCCCTTCCTTCTGTGCAAAATCTTTTGTCACAAGCCTAGCTTTGTGCTTGTCAAGTGAGCCATCAGCTTTGTACTTGTTCTTGTAGACCCACTTGCAGCCAATTGGTTTGGTTCCAAATGGAGGATCAACCAGCTTCCAAGTGCCATTCTTTATGAGGGCATCATACTCCTTCTGCATCGCTTCTTTCCATTCATCATGAGAAGCAGCTTCTTTGAAGGAAGTTGGTTCAAAATCTGTAGACAAGTTCAATTCACAATCATAAGTAACATCCATATCAACAGGTGAATTAGAGTTATCTACATCACCTCCATCTTGTCGGTTTGAATTTCGGGTTCCTGTTTTTCCAATTTCATCAGGATGAACACTTTCAAGTGTCTTTGTCAGCGACTTTGGGGGACCTTTCTGAGATGGTCCAGGCTGTTCTGTTGATTGAGTTGGGTCTGAATCAAGATTGAGTCTCCCAATTCTATCAATTACATCACTTAAAGCATCATCCGTTGTTGGAGTGTCATGCAGGGGAGATTGTTCTTCAGAAGAAGATTCCACATGTTGATCTAGTATAGGAATCCCCCCTTCAAGATGTGGAATCTGATTATCAAACTCTTGAAATGATTTCGGTTTTGTGAATCTATCCAAGCGATCAAGTTGCCGCTCAACAACACTGTCAGATTTGGATGATTCAAGAAAAATGACATCTCTAGATAAAACAAACTTTTTATTTATTTCATCATAAAGGCGGTATGCTTTAGATGTGTTTGAATACCCCAGGAAGATACACTTACGACTTCTAGCACCGAGTTTGTTTCTATGTACCTTTGGTATTAAAGCATAACAGGTGGAACCAAATATCCTGAGATGTTTTACCGAAGGAACATGTCCATACCACAATTCATAAGGAGTCTTGTTTCTTATAGCACTAGATGGACATCTATTCTTTATATATGCAGCACATAGAACAACATCAGCCCAAAACATTGTCTTTACATTTTTGAAGAAAAGCATGGATCGTACCATATTCAAAATTGTTCTGTTCATTCTTTCAGCTACACCATTCTGTTGCGGATTATAAGGCACAGTTGTTTGATGTTTAATCCCATGTTGGCGAAGATAGTGTTCAAATTCATTTGATGTATATTCTTTTCCATTATCAGTGCGAATAGACCCAATATGAGATTGTGCATAATTTTCAATCCATTTGTGAAAATTCTTGAATGTTTGAAAAGCATCAGATTTGTTCTTCAAAAAATAAACCCAACACATTCTGGTGTAATCATCAATAAATGTCATGATATATTTATTTCCATTTGCAGAAGGAACAGGCATTGGACCACATAAATCTGAATGAATAAGTTCAAGCTTCCTATGTGCTCTTGAATGTGAATCATGAAAAGACTGTTTGCTATGCTTTCCTAGAATGCAAGCATCACATTGTTTATGTTTTCTAGGAATTGTAGGCAAACTAGCAACACCATTTTTCTTCAACAAGCGGAGACTATCATAGTTTAAATGTCCAAATCTAGCATGCCATAATAAACTTGATGGAAGTGCACCTTCTTCATGATGAGAAATATATGAGAAATGCTGTGCATGAGCAGAGGTTCCTTGCAGTTTGAGGAGTCTTTCTTCTTCTATACCCCTCATGACAAGTGAGTGGTCAGATGCCTTTCTTACCTCAAGCTTGCCATCAAACATGTGAATGGAGTGACCTTGCTGGCGGATGTGGACCAGGGACGGCAAGTTTCTCTTCAGCTGTGGGAGATATAGAACATGATCCAGAAGAAAGTCTAGAAGACCAGGCAGTTTAAGCCTGATTGTGCCAAGCCCTGATGGCTTGATTTTTGACTGATCTGCAAAGTATACTGCTCCATCAACATTGTCAGTGAAATCTTCAAAGAAATCTCTCCTATAAGTCATATGACAGGTTGCTCCTGAATCAAGCAACCAGTCATTTTTCGAAGAAGCAAGTGAAGCATTAAACAAATCTTCATTTACTCCAATGTTACATTGTGCCTCAATATAGTGAGCGAATTCAGGTGCTTTACCTTTGTCTGAGTCATCAGTTTTACCTTTCTGCTGATTTCTTCTCTGCTCAATCTTTTCCCATGGTAGCTTGCATGTAGAAGCATCATGAGATCCATTTTGTTTGCAGCGAATGCAATGTAAGTCTGCCTTTTCTTCTTGAGGGTGTCTGCCCCCCCTGCCTCTGAAGTATCTTCTTCTTTCTCTTGAAGGCATACTGTAACAAAAAACTTCTGTTGATAAAAGACTTCTGCTGGAGAAAAAAAAAATTCTTATGCCACAGCAAGACTTCTGCTGGAAAAAAAATCTTATGTCATAGCCTTATGCATTCTGTAAAAAAATATATCTCTGCCAAAAACTTCTGTAAACAAAATCCTTCTGAAAAAAATATCTCTGCCAAAAACTTCTGTAAAAAAAAAATCCTTATATCATAGCCTTATGCATTTTATTCTTCTTCTAACATTCCATAGCATATATATATCACTGCTCACATATATATCATTGTTCAACAAAACTAGGGCGCTCACTGCTTACATATATCAATATCTCAACAAAAACCGAGGGTGCTCACTGCTTTACATATATCAATAAATCACAAACGAGGGCGCTCACTGCTTTACATATATCAATATATCACTGTTTTGAAAAAAAAAAGGGCACTCAGATGACTTGACTATATCAGTTTTCAAATCCCGCAATCTCAAAAATGATGCACAGATTACAAAAATGATATATTTCAGGTACCACACCACCTCTTCGTTGCCACAAGTGTCTGGCAATGAATTGCTGGAATGAACGCTGGATTGCTGGAAGTTTACAGTCTTCAATAAAAACACAGTCACCATCTCAGTCACAGTCAACCATTTCAAGCTTTTTAAAAAAACGCAGTCATCTTTACAAGAAAGTCGATGAAGGCATTTACAATTCGTCGGCACAAAGGAGAATCACTTCTGAGCTCTCAGGCAGCATTCAATACAACGCAATCTTGAATACCATAAAAAACGCAGTCTACAGTAAAAAATGCAGTAGCATTTTTATAATAAAACGCAGTCTTCTTGCGTTGCTTCAAATACATTAAACGCAGCTTCAATACGTTGCTTCAATACATTAATACGTTGCTTTCCAGATGTGCAGAAGTCACAAAACACACCATTAACGCAGTCATGAAGGCACCATCAAAACGCAGTGGTCATTAAAATAAGGATGCACGCAGCCAGCATTAAAAAAACGCAGTCTTCATAAGAACTCAGCCACCATTACAAGGAACACAGTCGCATTTTTTTCTTTTTCTATACAAACGCAGTCTTTATTAAAATACAGTCATGGTTATGACAGCCTCAATACAACAACTCAGTCATAGGAAAAACGCAGTCACCATCAGTTTCGTTTGAATGGAAGGAGATAGGTTTTTTTTACCAACATCAGAAAACGCATCAACGCATAGTTCCACGGACAGAGGGCGCAGTCTCCATGTCTCAGCAGTCTCAGAAGTGTCAGGAATCCCTCAGCAGAGGGCGCAGTCTCAGCAGTGTCAGGAATCCCTCAGCAGAGGGCGCAGTCTCAGCAGTGTCAGGAATCCCTCAGGATGATGCAGCACTCAGCAGGAGTTACACTATTTTGGGACCTGTGCTCTGATACCATGTCAGGCCAGGGTAACTCCTCATTGAACGAGAGAAAACACTGATTGATTTTATTCATTAGCTAACACATTATTTATACATATACACAACGGTTCAGTTCATCTTCTAGATGACTGTCCAGCTTCACCTCATCCGTTTCGGATTAGGTGTCAACAGTCTCTAATCTCGATGTGCACATGGTTCCATTGGAAGTATTCTTATACTTGAAAATGATTTTGTTTTTCAAGTAGGGTAGGGTAGAAGAAAAAAAAAAAAAAAAAGAGAAAAAAATGAAAATAAGATGAAAAAAATAAAAATCTAAGGTGAAAACCTCCTCGGAGGCGCCTTAGATTGGCTCTTTGATTGAAAACCTCCATGAGGCGGTCAATGGGTTGGAAAGAAGAGAAAATAAAAAGGCAATAAGATCTTTGGGTGAAAACCTCCCTTGGAGGCGCCCAAGGCAGGCAATTAGGGTGAAAACCTCCATGAGGCGCCCTAGTTGTTTTTCAAAAAAAAAACAAAAGAGAAAAAGAAAAAGAAAAATAAAACTAATTCCATTGGCTAATTGCAGGTTGCAAGAAGGATGTTTCATGACAGGAGGAGCACTCAAATCAAGGTCGAAGGAATTTTTCTTGTGCCTTCTACAGGAAGCTCTGTATTTCTACAGGAAACATCCTATAGAACCTTTGGACGAACCAAATTCAAGTCTAAAATGGAATCTGATGGTGGGAATCTGTTGATTAGGCCTACAAGCACTTGTGTGTCCATCCCTTGCCTTTCTCCATCATTTTTTCCACCTCATTGTGCTTCTCATTGTGCTCCTACAGGAACTTCCTGTAGAAATTATGGGAAACTAGACATGGATTTCAAAAAGTGGTTTGGCGAACATGGTAGCTTCCTCAAGGGTTCAGAAGTCCTCATGCAATCTTCCAACTCCTCCTCCATCATCTCCATACCTGCATCACAGCCCAAGCTCAGTTTTTCCTTCCATGCAAACACTTGCAAAAGGCCTTGAAGCAAAAATACCTAGAACAAAATTTGTTTTTGCCATAACTTGAAAACCATGCATCCATTTGACAAACCGTTTTATGGGGCATTGTACAAGGGTGATGAAAACATGCTTGAGCAGTTTCATGCCGTTCCGGTGCACGGTTTCCAAGAAATCAGCCTCCATCACCATCAGCCATTTTTGCATTTTCTCCATATCCGTGCTTCCGTTTTAAAACCTGTTTCATGGGGAGATGCACATGGGTGATAGTAGCCTACCCAAGCAGTTTCAGCCGATTCTGATGCACGGTTTCCGAGAAATCGATCTCTGAAATCTTCAGCCATTTTCCATTTTTCTCGAAATCCGTGCATCCATTGATCACGATTTTTCTATGGGAGATGCATAATGATGATAGGAACACGCTCAGCAAGTTTTAGATCAATCCGGTTTACCGTTTGGGAGCAATGGCGAAAACAAGTTCTGGTTCTGTGACATTGCAGCAGCAGCAGCTTGAACGTGCAGATCTGAACGTGGAAACAAATGCATGCAGCTTAGATCTGGTCAGAGGACACCTGCACAAGGAAAAGCAATCAAAAATCATCAGCCAAGCCCTCATGCAACCAAAGGATCCAAGCATGCAGCAGCAGAACATGAGCATGCAGCAGCAAAAAGCTTCACAAGCAGCCGTTTGACTTCAGGTACGTGACTAAACCTTGTTCATCTATTGCATGAATCTAGTCTAAGCATTGCATGAACGAATGGAATGGTGAAATTAAGCCATGAATATAGCAAGACATCCAGTTCTCTAGCACTCACGAGAAAGTCACGCGGCATGCATGGATCAGTCACGCACGTGAAATTTAAAAAACATGGACAGTGTGGGTAGTCTAAACTCCAGTGCAACTGATGGATGAGATCACAGGCAGAGAACACACAGTTAACCACTGCAGTTCATGATAGCACAACAGTTGCATGGGCCAACACACGTCTTTGCCACCTCACTCCACCAACAATCACGCAGAAATTAATGAGCGCTCAACTGAAATTCATAGGCTGTTATCCAACTTGCACTTGCAAAACATGTTCTTTTTTTTTCACCCAAGCTGGCTACGTTGTTGCATCCAGGAAGCAATGTTCAGGTTTTCTTGCCTGGTTCCCTTTCTCACATTGTCCAGCACACAGCTCCAGGTTATAGATCTTTACCAAAACCAGGTAGTCTGTGTCAGATTCAAAGTTCCGCTGATATAAATGACAATACATCTTTATCTTCTGATTGTTCCTTTAGTGAAGGAAGTTTGCAGGGCCCTGAAAGTGGATCTGACCAAGAAATTGATCAATCACATGTTAAGTGAAGGCTCAGACCTTGAAATTATGTGCAAGGATAGGTCAAGACATTCACCAAGTAGCTTGATTAGAAACTCTTGTGTGAAGTTGAAAGCTTCCGAGTCAAATGATAAAATGAGTAAAGATGTAGAAGGAAAGAGAAAAGTTGGGAAAAAAACATGTCGAACCACTAATCTCTTTATCGGATGGTGAGCATGGAAAAGACAAAGAAGTTGATCACTATGATCTGTCTACAATTTCTGACAGTATACCGTTGATGCGCCATGATGCATTGGAGTCATGGCTATGGCCAGTCCTGCCTGTTCCTGGCCCTTTTTCATCTGCAAAAGAATCTATACTATCTGGCTATGCCAACCTGTCAATAGGAACTGTGGATAGAGAGCCCAGGAAGTATACACTTTTAGATTTTACAAATGGGGATGGTATGAATGTCATGTATGCATTCTCTAATGAACAGTCATGTTATTCACCAATGATGGTCTGTGCTCGTTTTTTTTACAATCGTTCAGCAGATGCAATTTTTAACATTGTTGTCAAAGCTGATGAGTCAATCGAGTCTCCTGTTGAATCTGGAGCACCAACAGCAGAATACATGATCAACCTGTGGTTTCATCAGAACCACCAAAAGTTATTCCTATGCAAGAGATTCCCTGTCATGGTCCAGGTCAAACAATAGAGGCAGAGTTGTATGTTTCTTTTCATCATCAGTTAGTAACTCTCAAGTTGGGTGTCTATTGCAATAAGGATGGCTAATCACAGCAGTTCCTCACATATCTACAGAGAAGAAAACACTGAAGCAATTACAAGCTCGGCATACCTGAAACGCAGTATCCTGGATGGACAAAGAAGACTGTGTATATATATTGCAGAAATAACAAGGGTTACATCTCGGCTCTATATTCAGATCTGTCTAGACATATCACAACGAATATACGTGATACTCAGTATACCTATGATTAAGAAATATCTATGGAGGTATAAACCTAGGAATATATATGAACATCATCTCGTCAACCTGCAAGTGTTTTCATCAAAGAGATGAAGTTGAAGGATCTGTCCTATGATCAAGGATCTCAGCATACAATTTATATTGGCCTGCATACCTCAGTGTGAACTGTAATTTGATATCTCTCAATGGGTATTTGAAATAAAATTCCACGGTTGCAATCACAGTTTAGACACACATGGAGATCTAACCTTCAGGTAGACTTCATGGATATGATAAAGAAGCAACAGTGAGGGTCTCAATGATGATGTAACAAACACAAGAAAGACCACCACAGAAGGAATAGGAAGAGGAATGAGGGAAAAGGACAAGTTGTTGAGGCCAAAGCAGGGGGTGGTAAAATAACACAAATGCCAAGGGAGAAGCGGTTGCAAGCACGAGCAGAGAAGACTGAAAAAGGCCAAACAAGTAGGGACACACCCAAGGCAGCCACAGCACAATTCAAGGAGAAGGCACCCCCAGCCAAGCAAGCAAAATCAGAGAAAATTGGTTCTACAGGAAGTTAGCAGACTGTTTCTATAGGAAGATAGAGGACTGTTTCTACAGGAAGCCAGCGAACTGTTTCTACAGGAAGTTTGAAAAGAGGGAAGCCAAAGGAGAAGTCGGCCGAGATTTTAGCCAAGGAGGCCACCAGGGCCATCAAAGATGAGGAGAGAGATTGGTTGCTCAGAGGATGAGCAACACTTTCAGTAGGGGGGTGATGATGAGCCCCAAAAATGGACAATTATTTGGGCTCATTCAACCTCCTAATTTGATTTAATCCACCATTCTCATTAGTTTATTGCATGTTTTTGATTATATTTATGTTAATAGAGTGAATTTGGTTAGTCATTATGCCAACAAGTCTAATGGGTGCTTTGTGTAGCCTTTTTGGTCAACTTGGAGACAAAATTGAAGGTCTTAATGAGCACTTGGCAGCCAAATTCGTGGGAGAACAAGCTAGAGGATTTGTAGGAAGGTGTCCCCTTCATTTATGGGCCCTTACCTCGAATTCTCCACCATCAGCTCAGAGTTCAAGGGCCACCGAATCAATCAGCGCAAGGGAAGCCAAGCAAGTCAAGTAGGACTGCTGTTAACTCCAAGTTTTGGGCAGCCGAGTCCCTAAAGTTTAGGAGGACTGTTGGGTCCTCAATTTGTATAAATAAGAAGGCTTAGGGCCTCATTTGGGTTAGCCAGTGGATGTTAGCTAGTTAGCCAGTAGATAGTAGCTAGTAGTTAGTCATTTCATAGCCTTGTTGTAGTCATTTTGTAATTCGATTTGTAGGCAATAGATTAGCTTTGCTTTCAGCTCATTCTCAAGCTCTCCTTGTGGATAGTTTTGATGTAACTCTTCATTCTTGATTAATAAAGATGAATCCAGCTTTGCACCAGCTCTAAATCTCTCTTGGGAGGCTGTAGCTCTTGGGGTTGGGCCCATCTCAAGCGCCCAGTACCTCCCCTGTTTATCTTTATGTGTGTTTGCTGCGTTCTTAAAATAAAATCTGCTCTTTAGATCTTGCTTTGTTATTTTGGTTGTTTTTGTTGGTTAAAGTAGCTTTTTATGTTTGGGAATCGATTGGTAGGAGTTTGTCATGCATTTAGATATTTCGGAATGTTCTTGCTCACGTGATGTACATGGTTCTCTTTCCAAACGAGACTGTTGTTTATTCATTTCATTGACAGTTAGATTAAGTTAGCTAGGACTTAGTTTGTTTGCAAGAATTCATTGATTCGGTTGAATGTGCATTGTGCAGGGCATCTCTATCACTCACTCACATGGTCAAGCTTCATCAGAGCCATCTGATTCATCCCATATCTAGGCTTCTCGCTTCACACCCATCCTCTTGCCCACGTAACCCTACCTTCTTCTCCATTGTTGCCTCAACTACCTTAAAGCCAAATCAGCCTTCCACATATCACCTCACCACTCCATCCATCAGTTCCTGGGTCACTTCAGACCCCCATCCTACCTCCATAACCATCCATGCATCTTCCATCAATCACCCATCCTCAAAAATCCCATTTCGAAACATCCTGTAGAAGAATTACAGAACTTCCTGTAGAAACCCCTGTAGACTTCCTGTAGAAGTTCATAAACACGGTTGCATGGCAACCTGACTTTGTGAAACTCTCTGAAAGGATGATAGGGATCCCTTAGACCCTCTCCGAGTCTTCCAACCTTTTCCAAGCATTTCTCCTCCTTGATCCACCCCTGCACAATGAAAAGCCAGTTAAAAGCACATGCATGATAATTCTAATAACTTAAACAAAAATACAAAAAGATGTTTTCTTCAGATAGTGATAACTTAGACACATGCATTTTACCTTCTTAGAAGTAATGGCATCTCTTTCAGTAGTTTTCATGCTCTCCTTTGCGTCAGTAGGACTAGCTGGTAGAATTAGGGTTTGCTAGGGTTTGCGTTTCTTTTTGGCTTTCAGTTTCTTTTTGCAATTAGATTAGCTTCCTTCGAGTTAGCTTTCATCCATCAATTAAAAAGCTTCTTCTAAGAGCTCATAGAAGTTGGCTTAAGCTCCTAGTGGACTTGTGCCCGCTGACCAAGTGACAGCTGCGGCAAGAGCTAGTACTTGTGCATACAGCACCGTCGCTTCCAAGTTTGTTACGAACTACCGGGTTGATAAAATTAAAGAAGGGAGTTCCAGGAGTTGTAGCATTATTGCTACAATACTGGAGCTCACCAATATGTATTAAAAGTTGATACATGGTGGATATTCCAATATCTTGAAACCCACAGAAGAAAAATTAAGAACACAAAGGAGATTCCTTTTAGGGGAACCCTCAAAAGCCTGAAATAAAGTAAACTAGGTACAATGATTATCAACACAGAGGAGATACTTTTAAGGAGAACTCTCGAAAGCCTAAAATAAAATCTCTTTGAATATTTAGTCACCAGCCTTTGGGGCTACGGTCAAAGTCATAGTTAGGATCATAGTTAGACTCGTATTCATAAACATGCATGTCAAGAATTAACCTAGGAATTTGTTGTAACCATGATGGTTCCCTTCCGAAGCTAGATGAAAAAGCTGAGAAACACATGAATGGATCTAGCTTATCTGGGGGAATTCCGACTTCACCAAAATAGTCAATTTCAATAGTAAAATTATAACCTGTAGGAGAAGTACTATCCTGGTTGATCTTCATGTTGGTGCCCTTATATAATAAATCGAATTCAAATATATCATATCTTTCTACTCCATCCTGCATGTCATTATACAAAATAGAAAGGGCAAACTGCTGACAGAGCCTGCCTTGATCTTCTTTTCTGGGAACAAATGAAACAAGTAGGAGATTCATCCAACTACTCTAATGACTGAATGGAGACATGATGTCTTCACAATACATGATGATTGAAACTCTTTCATAGGCACGAGCATATTGAAGAATGGCATAATAATCTATCCATCTCAGATTAGGATCATAAATATAAACAAGTATGTGATATGGATATCTTACTGCACCAAAATAAGCATGGTTATTGTTGATAGGTGCTAATGGAATATCATAGTTGTGTCTTGTATCTCAGAGCCAAAACCATTTCTCAAGAATGATCTTCTGCATTTCCATGGATAAAGACAAAACTTTTTTCTAAAAGACAGTCGACACAAAAAGAATAATGGTAGGAAGAGCATAATGTCACTTGAGATTTGTTCTGGGAAGATGATGAACATTTACCAAATTCAAATTTTTTAACTGCATATTCTGTTTGTATAATTGCTCCTTATCTGGTCATTAAATCTACAAGATAATTCTCTTTACCGGCTTTAAAATATGATATGAAAATCATATCCATCTAACTACAAAGCCCATATTAAAACTCTAGAAATACCTTGTTCTAGCAACCTTTTGTTTTGCAACTTTCTTTTAATGTGCCTGAGATCCATCTTAACAATGAAGTGGACACTTTTAAGGAATAACATGAATCTTTTTATACCTTTCTCTACTGCTAGAATTTCATTATGGGAAGAAGGATAATTTTTTTCAGCTTTTGGAATGTGCTAGAGGCATATGCATGTACTTCTTCCTTTTCTCAATGTTTCTGCAATAATATTGTTGCCCAACAATAATCTGAGGCATCTGTTTCAAGAATGAATGGTAGGTCACTGTGTGGAAGAGGCAAAGGTGGTAGATTTTTGATTTTCTGCTTTATGTTTTTGACTACTTTGGTCATATGGTCATTCCAACTACTTCCCTTTTTAAATATTTGTTGCAGAAGCTTTGTATCTGCGACATGCAATGGATAAAATTTCATGATGTAATTCAAACATCTTAAAAATCTTTTCACAATGTTAACATCTGGAAGATAGTTTGGAAAATTTGATAAAGAATTCAATACATGGGGCTGTAATTCTATTTTCCCTCAGGATATGATTAAACCCAAGTACTCAATCTGGGTTTGTGCAATGATGGACTTATTTGGGGAGGCAGAGAGAACTAGACCATGCTTGAAAATGACCTGATAAAATTTTTCTAAGTGTTTCTTATGTTCACTAATATCTTTGTTGAAAATTAACAAATCATCTATGTAGACAATAATAAAAGAATAATATTTGAAAGCATCTTCTATTCTCTTTCGGAATTATGATGGAGCATTCTTAAAACCAAATGGCATAACTATCCATTGAAACTGTCCTCTAGGTACCATGAATGTTGTTTTATATATATCCTCAAGATTAATGCCAATTTTCCAAAACCCACTTTTAAGATCAAACTCACTAAACACATTTGCTTTGGTGATCTTATATAACAACATTTCTTTATTAGGCAGAAGATATTTAATGGGCACAAGAGTTGTATTCATATATTTGTAGTTGATAACTAACCTCTTTTTTCCACATTTTTGTTCTCAGTGCTTGTTGACATAAAAAGTTGGACATGCCCAAGAACTCTTGCACAGTTCTATGAGTTTTCATTCTATCAAACGGTTAATTTATGCTTTGCAAAGCTCCTGTTCAAACGGGCTCATGTGATATGCTTATGCCTTTTGTGATTTAATAAAGCCTTATATTTGGAATGGAAGCGAAACAAAGTACTTTTCCCTAAACCAGAATGTGTCAGGGTGTTCTATTGTACAATCATTTTTCAATTTGTTTAAAATATCAGACAAAATGGCAGGGCCATGGATTTCTGCATATTTGACAATTTTTTGGATCTTGGAAAGATCTGTTACTACTTCATCAAAATTGCTTACCTCATTAGGTTTTACCCTGAGTGTGTATTTACTCTTAGAAGGGACTTGCACCTTGTCTCCTTGAATGCTGGAAATTATCAAATTCTTTTCAATGGTGATTGGCATGAATTTCTTCATAAAATCTTGTCCAAGTAACATATCAGCACTAGTATACTAATTATATAAGGTGACATATACTTCTTGTGAACCTAAGAATATTGGGAAGTCTGGAGCAATATATCGGATTTTTATCAATTCTTTGTTAACTGCTCTAAACTGGACTTGAGTGGGTTTCCAATAGTAAGTAGGAATGGTCTTGAATTTGCAATAGCAGCTCATAGCTCCAGTATCAATCTAAGCATCAAGAGAATATTCTTTGTAGCCTGGCACTTTTATTTTTACAGGGATGACTATCCTATCATTGATACCACTGATGTCATGAATGTTTTCATGACTATATTTACTAGATGATAGTAATGGAGTTGGAGAGGAAAGGAAAGTAGGAAAAAGACACTATGAATTCAGACTATCAAGTTTTTGCATGTTGGCTTGAATCCATTGTGCAAGCTGCTTCATTTGGTTTCTATCTCTTTGGAGATCTTCTTCTACCCTTTTAATTTTATCCAGTAATTTTTCCGCAGTATTATCTGTAGATTCTTGTGATGCTTTCAGTGTTATATGGCAGTCTAAAATCTCAAATTCTTCTCCATCAGTTATTTTGTGAGAAATACAAACCTGCAACTGGTCAATATTTTCTTGGAGACGTCTCCAAGGAATAATCAAGCTGGGATGAAGAGAGACCTTTGTCTCTGGATTTCTTTAATTTGATGTTGGAGATTGTAAAAAGAAAACATAAAACAATTAGACAGATATGTACATTCGTTCCTATCACTATTATTGTCTGAAAGAGAAAAATTTTGGATTTTTTCATCAATGTCATAGCTATTATCTGAATCAGTACTATGTACAGAAAAAACGTTCAAAATCAGAATCAGTGTGGGAAACTATGTCGCAGTCACCTAGGTCATAAGAAGATTTAAAAATTTCTACAATCTTTTTCTGGATCCCTTTCTTTCCTTTGTTGGGACATTTGTTAGCCCAATGACCAGTCTAACCACAAATAAAGCATTTCTATTTCTTAGCTAGTTAGACCTTTTCTTGAAAATGAACCTTGATCTCCCGGTTGTGGGAGATTTTAACTGATATTGCTTTTTCTTAGTAGAAGGTCTCGAGGTCTTACAAGAACACTTAACACTTTGGTCTTTTTGGGAACCCTTTCTGGAGTGGTTCTTATAGCACCCAAAATCATATGTTTCAGTAAAGGAGTCATAGATGGTGGGCTGAAATGCAACTTCCTTTTGACATTCTTACGAGTTTTGTTGGTGGCACATTCATTTTCAGAATGGTAAGAATGTGTTGGTGAAGTACAGCTAGTGACAATGTATCTATGGCAATGTGTTGTGCGGACAGTAACTGTTGAACTAATTCAGGTATTTTTCCTGGCATGGAGGCTATGTAGTGCCTGAGATACGCTGCATTATGGTGATCAGGGATTTTATAATAAAGATTTTGCATTATGCAATAATATTCTGATAATAAATCTAAATTGCACAATATTTGACTCATAAACATTTGGGCATAATGTTCACTATCAGAGGAAATAACTCCCAGAAATTCATGGGAGAGAGCCATCAAGATAGCTTCCAAAGGATCATCATTTTCAAGAATTTATGTTTTCTCTTCTTTCTTAAGTGTTTCCCACCATAGTCTGGCATTCCCTATTAGGTTCCATGTGATTAATATGACTACCTCTTTCCATGAATCTTTAGTGTCTGATTTGTTCTGAGAAGCCCATGCATTAATGTGTTGTAGGAGAATTAATGTCTGATCCATGTTTAAACAATCAAAATTGATAAAGAAAGTATTGTTTTGATTTCCAAATTTTTTTTGGACATTCATATCATCTCTAACTTCTGCAGAGGCAAGATGCTGTGTCTAAGAATGGAATGGACTCTTTTTATGATGAGAGCTAATATCATATTCTGATGTCTTTGTAGTTTTGCTATAAAAGCTGAAAGAACTTGTTCTTTTCTGCTTAGTTGTAGAGGATCCACCTTCATCCCATGACTGGCTTGCCATCTTTATTTCTCTCATGTAAAATTTTGAAATTCTCTTTTTCAAAAGGTTTAATTTTTCTCGTGCTAACTAAGTACCCTTTACTAAGGCTTCAAACTAGGTTTCATCCTTTTCAAAAACTTTGAGAGAGAGATTGGATGAGGACTAGGAAGCTTTTATCAAGGTGAATTTGGGGCCTTCTTCTTCTATCTCAGAATATCTAGGGGAAGATCTTGATCTACTCATAGTAGTTTCAAAACTTCTGACTGCTTTTCTTATGACCCCTAATTAATCATTAATTGCTCTTAACTGATTTTCATGAGTATTCTGATGAGCATACACTATATCTATTGTCTAGTGGCTATTTATAAAATATTCTTTTACTTCTATAATGTCTCTTGCCAGATCATCTACGCTTTGGGCCACACAGGCAGACATGTAGTTAGCATAATTCTGCATTTTTAAGTATTCTATTGGTTCAGGCTCTGTGGCTGATCGATAATGCAGAAATTACAAATTACTCTGGATACCATCTATGAATTTAGGAGTACTATTACCAGGTTCTAGTCTCGTTTCTGGCAATTCTGCTTTTGCGCATGTCTTTTCTCTAGGTAGACTGAGCATTTTCTGGTCTCGGACAGGGAACATAATGCATTCAGGACAGTCTGAATGTTGTCCTTGGTGTGATGTAGAAGTGATGGTTTCATATTTCTTTTTTGAATTTTATTTTTCTTTTTCATGGAATTATACACAATCTGGTAACTGACGTTGATTACGGCTACCTGAATACTGACAGTTTGGGTGGTATTTGTACAGAACAAGGGAATCTGACTGGCTGACTTCTTGGTAATTGTTTTTGCGAAGTAGTCAATTGGAAACGTAAACTGGAACTACCATCAGGGTTTGGAACTAACTTTAATTGTTTTAGAGATGAAGAGATTGCTAGCTATGGATACTTTAGAGACATCGAAGTATGCTCACTATTCCATTCATATGGTATACTTTGTTCACAAAATCCTACTTGCAATGGAGTAGTATTACCGGGACCAACAATGACACCTTATTTTAATGCTCGATCTAATAGATTGGGATGTAGTGTAGGCATAGTAGAGGAGACAAATCTAATACAAACATTAGATTGGAGTTGTGCTATTTGTGTATGAGGGGCGATATCATATCCATGGAACTGTATGTAAGCTTGGAGAAATTCATTAATATATGGATCTGTAGGCAACACTTGGTATCTTGGGATGAGTGAAGACCAAACAAGACCATTATTTAAGGGGATTTGGAGTCATCCTATCAATGCATCTTCAAAGTTATTATGTCTGGTATCAAGAACACAAGTTAGACACAAGTTATCTAACCTTGGTCATACAAGAGGAATAATCCCAAATTGTATGACCCCAATATATATGTATTTGTAATCATGACTCAGACCCCATTCTACATCTTCCTCTCTAATGAGAGGAATTTTATATGCACTCTGACCAATAGAAACAAGAACATTTACAGACGAAAATCTAAACAATGTAGCAGCGTGGAACTGAAAAACTGGGAGTTTATATATTTTTTCCATCTCAATGTTTGGTAGTTCCCAATTAGGTTTTAGATTAAATTCCTTCTCTACAACTCTAGTATCAAACAAAACATATGTATTTCTTTTGTTCAAAAACTTTGTAAGCCATGCCCATTTTTTCTCATGTGTTGCTTTATGAGATTCAGTAGAGAAATTAAAACTTTACCCAGCATCCATACCGATGAAGATAAAAGGATTAAAAGAACCTGAAAAATTTCATATTTTCAATCATGGTTCATGCCCTATGCCCAACAACACATTTTCCCTCGGAAAAAATGGGACTTATGGTGGTAGACACCTTCATCTTTCTCTTACAACATATATGTTTCTCCCTTCTACCTCAAACCATCTATCCATCCCTTCGCTTACAGATGCTAGTTGTGTATACTTTTTAGACATCGAAGTATACTCACTATTCCATTTAGATGGCAAACTTAGTTCACAAAATCCTACTTGCAATGGAGTAGTATTACTGGGACCAATAATGACACCTTCTTTTAATGATCATTGTGATAGATTGGCATGTAGTGGAGGCATAGTAGAGGAGACAAATCTAATAGAGACATTATATTGGAGCTGTGATGTTTGTGTATGATGGGTGGTATCATATCCATGGAACTGTAGGTAAGCTTGGAGAAACTCATTAATATATGGATCTATAAGTGACACTTGGTATCTTGCGATGACTGAAGACCAAACAGGACCATTATTTAAGGGCTTTGGAATCCTCCTATCAATGCGTCTTCAAACTTATTATGTATGGTATCAAGAACATAAGTTAGACATGAATTATCTAACCCTGGTCATACAAGAGGATTAACCCCATTCTACCTCTTCCTTTCTAATGAGAGAAATTTGATATACACTCTAACCAATAGAAACAGGAACATTTACAGAGGAAAATGTAAGTAGTGTAGTAGCATGGAACTGAAAAACTGGGAGTTTATATATTTTTTCCATCTCAATGTTTAGTAGTTCCAAACTAGGTTTTGGATTAAATTCCTGCTTTACAACTCTAGTATCAAACAAAACATATGTATTTCATTTGTTCAAAAACTTTGTAAGCCATGCCCATTTTTTCTCGTGTGTTTCTTTACGAGATTTGGTAGAGAAATCAAAACTTTGCCTAGCATCCATACTGATGAAGATAAAAGGATTAAAAGCACCTGAAAATTTGCATATTTGCAATCACAGGGCACGCCCTATGCCCAACAACACTTTTTTCCTTGGAAACAATGGGACATATCGCGAAAGACACCTCAAGCTTTCACTTACAACAGATATATTTCTCCCTTCTACCTTGAACATAATGGATAGAATGGCTCTAATACCAATTGATAAAGAAATACGCACTCGCACATTCAAAGATCACTAGGGAAATTTTTAAGAACCCCCCCTAAATTTATATATATCATAAATGGGTGAATCTCCATGGTATATAGGAAAAATGGAAGGCGATTTTATCAATAATATAAAAATGGAAGGCGAATCTCTCACTAGGCATGGCGAATATTTTACTCAATTATAAAATCTTGTAAGATCTTGGTATTACCATGGGTTATTATAAACCTGGAGCTTAAAAGTTACTATTAGTAATTTATAAAAATTAATAAAATTAATAGTTGATTTTTATTTTATTTTTTATTTTAACTAAGCTAAAATGTTTAACATACATTAAATTACAACATCCATTTTTACTCTTGATCCACCCCCGAGAGGGATCAAACATTTTTTCACTCTATGCTAGTTTGCATATCACGATATTTGATACCTCTCGGGGGTTAGTAGATCCAGAGTAAAGATGGATCTATGCTAGTTTAATTCCCCCATTTAAACAGGCTACATTCTAGGTGAATACCATGGGTCAATACCATGTGCCATTTTGGTGAATACCATGGTTCAATACCAGGTGCCATTTTGGTGAATACCATGGGTCAATACCATGTGCCATTTTTATTTTTATTAATACTAATATTAGCGTTAATAATGTTTTTTTGCATGGTATTAATAACAATCTAGTCCATGGTATTTGTCCCATAGTATTTTGCCCATAGGTTTCACCTAAATATAACACATTTTTTGAGTGTTCGTAAATATAAGGTGACTTATGGAGTAAATATAAAAAAATGTTTTATTTGTTTACCATACCTCTCATTTATTTATATTTTTATTAATTTACCATACCTCTTTTACAAATATGGTATTTGGCCCATAGGATTCACTTAAATAAAACCTCTTTTTTAAGCCTTCATAAATAGAATGAGGGTTATGGACTAAATATAAAAAGAGGTTTTATTTATTTACCATACGCCTAGTTTATTTATATTATTATTTATTTACCATACCTTTTGAGTGAGTATAAAAAGACGTTTTATTTATTTACCATACCTCTACTTTACTTATATTTTTATTTGTTTACACCCTTGCATGTATATAAGGTGACTTATGGAGTAAATATAAAAAATGTTTTATTTATTTACCATACCTCTCATTTATTTATATTTTTATTAATTTACCATACCTCTTTTATAAATATGGTATTTGGCCCATAGGATTCACTTAAATAAAACCTATTCTTGAAAATGGGCAAATGGATTCACTTAAATAAAATCTATTCTTGAAAATGGGCGAATGGAAGGTTGTAACTCCTAATTTCAAGGGCTAAATTTACCTTTTTTATCCTCTCCCTTAAAATAAGGTGGGCTATTTGAGGTGATTTGTAAAAATGTACTATGATACAAAATATTCGCCCACTAAAAATTTAAAACCCCTTAATTTCGCCAAAGGGCGAACATTCGCCCCTAAAATTTTCTATGAAGATCACATCAATTGATAAAGAAATATGCACTCACACACTCAAAGATCATAGAACATAGAATGTAAATGTTTTGAACTTAAAACTCAAAGAGAACTCCTTTTGAGAATTCAAAGATCACAGAACATAGAATGCAGAGGTTTTGATCTTAAAACTCAAAGAGAATTCCTTTCATATTATAGAAAAACTCAGAAATTTACAAGTGTCTTGAGTTGAGGCTCATGCTTCCTTATACAAAATGGACCCTCGGGTTGTTGCTCCAGCTTTGGAATCTTTCCCCTCCCCCAAGAGATTTTTCATATCACAAAAAATCTTAATGATATGATACAAAGTGGAGATTCTCACTGGGGGAATCCAAGACAGCCATAATGCATGAACTAAAAGGTTATATACATTAGATGTTTCTTTATGGAAGAAATCATATATGTACCAAAAGTTGATACACAGTGAATATTCCAATATATTGAAACCCACGAAAGCAAAACTAAGTACATAGAGGAGATTACTTTTAGGGGAAGCCTCGAAAACCTAAAATAAAGTAAACTAGGTACAATGATTATCAACATAGAGGAGATTCTTTTAAGGAGAACCCTCAAGAGACTAAAATAAATTTTTTTGAAGATTTGGTCACTAGCCTTTGGGGCTATGGTCAGAGTCATAGTCAGGATCATAGTCAAATTCTTATTCTTCAACATACTTTTCAAGAATCAAAACAATACTTTGTTTATCAATTTTGATTGTCTAAATAGGGATCAGACATTAATTCTCCTGCAACATATTAATCACATGGAATCTAATGAGGAATGCTAGACTATGGTGAGAAATGCTTAAGAAAGAAGAGAAAACATAAATTCTTGAAAATGATGATTCTTTGGAAGCTATCTTGATGGCTCTCTCCCATGAATTTCTGGGAGTTATTTCCTCTGACGGGGAACATTATCCCCAAATGTTTATGAGTCAAAGATTGTGCAATTTAGATTTATTATTAGAATATTATTGTACAATGCAAAATCTTTATTATAAAATCCCTGATCACCATAATGTGGCTTATCTCAGGCACTACATAACCTCCATGCTAGGAAAAATCCCTGAATTAGTTCAACATTCACTATCCGCACAACACATTGCCATAGATACATTGTCACTAGCCACACTTCACCAACACATTCTTACCATTATGGAAAATGAATGTGCCACCAAGAAAACCCGTAAGAACGTCAAAAGGCAGTTGCATTTCAGCCCCACCATCTATGACTCCTTTACTAAAACATATCATTTTGGGTGTTATAAGAACCACTCCAGAAAGGGTTTTCAAAAAGACCAAAGTTGTAAGTGTTCTTGTAGGTCGAGACCTCCTACTAAGAAAAATCAATATGGGTCAAAATCTCCCACAACTGGAAGATCAAGATTCATTTTCAGGAAAAGGTCTAAACCGGCTAAGCAGTCCAAATGCTTTATTTGTGGTCAAATTGGTCATTGGGATAACAGGTTTCACAACAAAGGAAAGAAAGGGATCCAGAAAAAATTGTAGAATTTTTTAAATCCTTCGATGACCCAGCTAACCGGGACATAGCTTCCTAGACTGATTTTGATTTTGAATATTTTTCTATAGATAGTACTGATTCAGATAATAGGTACGACATTGATGAAAAATTCAAAAGGTTTCTGTTTTAGACAGTAATAGTGATAGTAGTGAATTATGTACATATCTTTCTAATTGTTTTATGTTTTCATTTTATGATCTCAAACATCAAAATGAAGAAATCCATAAACAAAAGACCTATATTCATCCCAGCTTGATTATTCCTCAGAGACGTCTCCAAGAAAAGATTGAATAGTTGTAGGCTTCTATTTCTCACAAAACAACTGATGGAGAAGAATTTGAGATTTCAGATTGGCATATAACACCGCAAGAATCACAAGAATCCACGGATAATACTGCAGAAAAATTATTGGATAAATTAAAAGCGTAGAATAAGATCTCCAAAGAGATAGAAACCAAATGATGTAGCTTGCACAACAGATTCAAGCCAACATGCAAGAACTTGATAGTCTGAATTCACAGTTTGTTTCTTCTATTTTCCTTTCCTCTCAAACTCCATTACTATCATCTAGTGAATACAGTAATGAAAACATTCATGACATGAATGGTATTGATGATAGGATGGTCATCCCTGTAAAAATAAAAGTGATAGGCTACAAAGAGTATACTCTTGATGCTCAGATTGATACTGGAGCTATGAGAAGCTATTTCAAATTCAAGGCCATTCCGGCTTACTATTGGAAACCCACTCAAGTGCAGTTTAGAGCAGTTAACAAACAGCTAATAAAAATCCCATATATTGCTTCAAACTTCCCAATACTCTTAGGTTCAGAAGAAGTATATGTCACCTTATATAATTATGATACTGGTGTTGATATGTTACTTTGATAGGATTTTATGAAGAAATTCATTCCAATCACCATTGAAAAGAATCTAATAATTTTCACCATTCAAGGAGACAAGGTGCAAGTCCCTGCTAAGAGTACATACACACTCAAGATAAAACCCGATGAGGTAAGAAATTTGGATGAAGCAGTAACCGATCCTTCCAAGATCCAAAAAATTGTCAAACATGCAGAAATCCATGGCCATGCCATTTTGTATGATATTGTAAACAAATTACAAAATGACGGTACAACAGAATACCATGACGCATTCTAGTTCAGGGAAACGTATGTTGTTTCACTTCCATTCCAAAAGGAAGGCTCTATTAAAGCACAAAAGGAAACATCAAATCACATGAGTCCATCCGAACAAGGGCTTTGGAAAGTAGAAATTAATAGTTTGATAGAAAGAAAACTAATAGAACCGTGAAAGAGTTCTTGGGCATGTCCAGCTTTTTATGTCAACAAGCACTCATAAAAAAATGTGGAAAAGAGAGTTTAGTTGTCAACTACAAATATTTGAATGAAGATCTTGTGGCCATTAAATAGCCCATACCTAATAAAGAAAACTTGTTATCTAAGATCGCTAAAGCAAATGTGTTCAGTAAGTTTGATCTTAAAATTGGGTTTTGGAAAATTGGCATTAATCTTAAGATAGATATAAAGAAACATTCATGGTACCTGGAGGATAGTTTCAATGGAAAGTTATGCCATTCGGTTTGAAGAATTCTCCATCATAATTCCAGAAGAGAATGGAATATCTTTCCAAATATTATTATTTTATTATTGTCTACATAGATGATTTCTTAATTTTCAGCAAAGATATTAGTGAACATAAGAAACACTTAGAGAAATATTATCATGTTGTTTTCAAGCATGGTCTAGTTCTCTCTGCCTCCCTAGATAATTTCATCATTTCACAAACTGAGATTGAGTACTTGGGTTTAATCAAATCCCAAGGAAAAATAGAATTACAACCACATGTATTGAATTCTTTATCAATTTTTCCAAACTATCTTCCAGATGTTAAGACTGTGCAAAAATTTTTAGGATTTTTTACTACATAAAGAAATTTTATCGAGAGTAGGTTGAAGATATAGAGCTTCTGCAACAAAGATTGAAAAAGGGAAGCAGTTGGAACGACCACATGACCAAAGCAGTCAGAAACATAAAGCAGAAAATCAAACAGCTACCACCTTTGGCTCTTCCCCACAGTGACCTACCATTCATTCTTGAAACAGATGCCTTAGATTATTGCTGGGAAGAAATCTTATTGCAGAAACATGGAAAAAAGGAAGAAGTATGTGCATATGCCTCTGGCATATTCTCAGAAGCTGAAAAAATTATCCTTCTTCCCATAAATAAATTCTAGTAGTAAAGAAAGGTATAAAAGGATTCAGGTTATTCCTTAAAAGTGTCCACTTCATTGTTAAGACAGATCTCAGGCACATGAAAGGAATGCTGCAAAACAAAAGGTTGCTAGAACAAGGTAATTCCAGAGTTTTAAGATGGGCTTTGTGGTTAGATGGATATGATTTTGATATCATATATAAAGCCGGTAAAGAGAATTATCTTGTAGATTTAATGACCAGAGAAGGAGAAATTATACAAACAAAATATGCAGTTAAAAAATTTGAATTTGATTAATGTTCATAATCCTCCCAGAACAAATCTCAAGTTACATTATGCTCTTCTTGCCATTATTCTTTTTGTGTGGATTGTCTTTTAGAAAAAGTTTTGTCTTTACCCATGGAAATCCAGAAGATCATTCTTGAGAAATGGTTTTTGCTCTCAGATACAAGACACAGCTATGATATTCCATTAGCACCTATCAACAATAACCGTGCTTATTTTGGTGTAGTAAGATATCCATATCACAGACTTGTTTATATTTATGATCCTAATATGAGATGCATAGATTATTATGACATTCTTCAAATGCTTGTGCCTATGAAAGAGTTTCAATCATCATGTATTGTGAATACATCATGTCTCCATTCAATCATTGGTGTAATTGGATGAATCTCCTACTTGTTTCATTTGTTCCTAGAAAAGAAGATCAAGGCAGACTCTGTCAGCAGTTTTCCCTTTCTATTCTGTATAATGACATGCAGGATGGAGCAAAAAGATATGATATATTTGAATGTGATTTATTATATAAGGGGTCCAACACGAAGATCAACCAAGATAGTACTTCACCTACAGGTTATAATTTTACTATTGAAATTGACTATTTTGGTGAAGTCGGAACCCCCCAGATAAGATAGATCCATTCATGTGTTCCTCAGCTTTTTCATCTAGATTCGGAAGGGAACCATCATGGTTACAACAACTTCCTAGGTTAAGTCTTGACAGACATGTTGAAGAATACGAGTCTAACTATGATCCTGACTATGACTCTAACCATAGCCCCAAACGCTGGTGACCAAATCTTCAAAGAGATTTTATTTTAGGTTTTTTAGGGTTCTCCTTAAAAGAATCTCCTCTGTGTTGATAATCATTTTACCTAGTTTACTTTATTTTAGGCTTTCAAGGGTTCCCATAATTGATCATTAATTTCTCTTAACTGACTTTCATGATTATTCTGGTGAGTATATAATGTATATATGCTCTGGTCGATATTTTTTACATGCTCTTTTACTACTACAATGTCTCTTACCAGATCATCTATGTTTTGGGCCATAGATACAGACATGTGGTTAGCATAATTCTGCATTTTAAGTATTCTACTGGTTTAGGCTCAATGGCTGATCGATAATGTAGAAATTACAAATCACTCTGGATAGCACCATCTCTGAATTTAGGAGTACTATTACCAGTTTCCAGTCTCCTTTATGGCAATTCTGCTTTTGCGCCTATATTTTCTCTAGGTAAGCTGATATCCAAACAAAATTTGGATAATCAAAACAATATTTATTTACACTTATATTATATCCATTTTGTTCAAGGTAGAAGGGAGAAACATATCTGTGTTAAGCGAAAGCTGAAGGTGTCTGTCGCGATAAGTCCCATTGTTGCTGAGGAAAAAGGTGTTGTTGGGCGTACGACGTGACTCGTGATTGCAAATCTGCAATTTTTCAGGTTCTTTTAATCCTTTTACCTTCATCAATATGGATGCTAGGAAAAGTTTTAATTTCTCTACTAAATCTCATAAAGCAGCACATGAGACAAAATGGGCATGGATTACAAATTTTTTGAAGAAAATAAATACATATGTTTTGTTTGATACTAGACTTGTAGAGCAGGAATTTAATCCACAACCTACTTGGGAACTACCAAACATTGAGATGGAAAAAATATATGAACTCCCAGTTTTTCAGTTCTGTGCTGCTACACTGTTTACATTTTCCTTTGTAAATTTTCTTGTTTCTTTTGGTCAGAGTGTATATCAAATTCCTCTCATTAGAAAGGAAGATGTAGAATGGGGTTTGAGTCATGACTACAAATACATACATATCGGACTCATACAATTTTGGATTAATCCTCCTGTATGAACATGGTTAGATATCTCATGTCTAACTTGTGTTCTTGATACCAGACATAATAAGTTTGAAGACACATTGATAGGAGGATTCCAAAGCCCCTTAAATAATGGTCTTGTTTGGTGTTTAGTCCTCCCAAGATATCAAGTGTCGCTTACAGATCCATATATTACTGAATATCTCCAAGATTACATACAGTTCCATGGATATGATACCGCCCCTCATACACCAATAGCACAACTCCAATCTAATATTTGTATTAGATTTGTCTCCTCTACTATGCCTCGACTACATCCCAATCTATCACAATGAGCATTAAAAGAAGGTGTCATTCTTGGTCCTGGTAATACTACTCCGTTGCAAGTAGGATTTTGTGAACTAAGTCCGCCATCTGAATGGAATAGTGAGTATACTCTGATGTCTTAAAAGTATCCACAACTGGAAATCTCTTCATCTCCAAAACCAATTAAAGTTAGTTCCAAACCCTAATGGTAGTTCTAGTTTACGGTTCCAATTGACTACTTTGCAAAAACAATTACCAAGAAGTGAGTCAGTCAGAGTCCCTCGTTCTGTACAAATACCACCTAGACTATCAGTATCTTCAAGTAGCCATAATCATCATCAGTTACCATATTTTGTATATTGCCATTAAAAAGAAAAATAAAATTCAAAAAAGAAATACGAAACCATCACTTCTACATCACACCAAGGATAGCATTTAGACTGTCCTTAATGCATTATGTTCCCTGTCTGAGACTAGAAAATGTTCAGTCTACCTAGAGAAAAGGCAGGCACAAAAGCAGAATTTCCAAAGAGGAGATCGGAACCTGGTAATAGTACTCCTAAATTCAGAGATGGTGTTATCCAGAGAGATTTGCAATTTCTGCATTATCGATCAGCCACGGAGCCTGAACTAGTAGAATACTTAAAAATGTAGAATTATGCTAACTACATGTCTATCTATGTGGCCCAAAACATAAATGTTC
Source organism: Pinus tabuliformis (assembly GCA_031772625.1). Lineage (NCBI taxonomy): Eukaryota > Viridiplantae > Streptophyta > Pinopsida > Pinales > Pinaceae > Pinus > Pinus tabuliformis. Next base: position 457,118,059 of record CM062819.1, on the reverse strand, counting down.
TCGCAAGAGACATTGTAGAAGTAAAAGATAATGTCAGAAATATCCACCAGAGCATAGATACAATGTATGCTCACTAGAATACTCATGAAAGTCAATTAAGAGCAATTAATGATCAATTAGGGGTAATAAAAAAAGAAGTCACAAGTTTTGAAACTACTATGAGTAGATCAAGATCTCCCCCTAGATATTCTGAGATAGAAGAAGAAGGCCCCAAATTCACCTTGATAAAAGCTTCCCAGTCCTCATCCAGTCTCTCTCTCAAAGTTTTTGAAAAGGAAAAAAGCTAGTTTGAAGCCTTAGCAAAGGGTACCAAGTTAGCACGAGAAAAATTAAACCTTTTGAAAAAGTGAATTTCATAATTTTACATGAGAGAAATAAAGATGGAAAGACAGTCAGGGGATGAAGGTGGATCCTCTACAACTAAGCAGAAAAGAACAAATTCTTTCAGCTTTTCTAACAAAGTTGCAAAGACATCAAAAGATGGTATTAGCTCTCATCATAAAAAGAGTCCACTCCATTCTTGGACTCAACATCTTTCCTTTGCAGAAGTTAGAGACGATATGAATGTCCAAACAAAATTTGGAAATCAAAACAATACTTTCTTTATCAATTTTGATTTCCTAAATAGGGATCAGACATTAATTCTCCTACAACAGATTAATGCACGGGCTTCTCAGAAGAAAGAAGACACTAAAGCTTCATGGAAAGAGGTATTCATATTAATCACATGGAACATAACAGGGAATGCCAAACTATGGTGGGAAATGCTTAAGAAAGAAGAGAAAACATAAATTCTTGAAAATGATGATCCTTTGGAAGCTATCTTGATGGCTCTCTCCCATGAATTTTTGGGAGTTATTTCCTCTGACAGTGAACATTATGCCCAAATGTTTATGAGTCAAATATTGTGCAATTTGTATTTATTATCAGAATATTATTGCACAATGAAAAATATTTATTATAAAATCCCTGATCACCATAATGTGGCTTATCTCAGGCACTACATAGCCTCCATGCCAGGCAAAATACCTGAATTAGCTCAATAGTCATTTTTTGCACAACAGATTGCCATAGATACAATGTCACTAGTCACACTTCAGAAACACATTCTTACCATTCTAGAAAATGAATGTGCTGCCAAAACAACTCGTAAGAATGTCAAAAATCAATTGCATTTCAGCCCCACCATCTGTGAATCCTTCACTGAAACATATCATTTTGGGTGTTATAAGAACCACTCTAGAAAGGGTTCTTAAAAAGATCAAAGTGGTAAGTTCTCTTGTAGGTCAAGACCTCCCAATAAGAAAAATAAATATCGGTCAATATCTCCCACAACCGGAAGATCAAGGACCATTTTCAAAAAAAGTTCTAAACTAGCTAAGATGTCCAAATGCTTTATTTGTGGTCAGACTGGTCATTGGGCTAACAGATGTCCCAACAAAGGAAAGAAAGGGATCCATAAAAGGATTGTAGAAGTTTTTAAATCCTTTTATGACCCAATTGACTGGGACATAGTTTCCCAGACTGATTCTAAATTTGAATGTTTTACTGTACGTAGTACTGATTTAGATAATATCTATGACATTGATGAAAGATTCTGAAAGGTTTCCCTTTCAGACAGTAATAGTGATAGCATCGAATTTACATATATGTCTAATTCTTTTATGTTTTCAATTTATGATCTCCAACATCAATTTGAAGAAATCCAGAGACAAAAGGCCTCTCTTCATCCCAACTTGATTATTCCTTGGAGACATCTCCAAGTAAAGATTGACCAATTGCAAGCTTCTATTTCTCACAAAATAACTAATGGAGAAGAATTTGAGATTTCAGATTGGCATATAACGCCAGAAGCATCACAAGAATCCACAAATAATACTGTAAAAAAATTATTGGATAAAATTAAAAGGGTGGAAGATGATCTCCAAAGAGATAGAAACTAGATGAAGTAGCTTTCACAACAGATTCAAGCCAACATGCAAGAACTTGATATTCTAAATTCACAGTTTGTTTATTCTACTTTCCTTCCCTCTCAAACTCCATTACTATCATCTAGTCAATACAGTGATGAAAACATTCATGACATCAGTGGTGTTCATGATAGGATGTTCATGTTGGGTCCCTATAATACTAGTGATTACCACATTACTATTGTAGTTACGCCCCTTATTTATATTGTTGTGCCCATATTACCCCCATGTTGTTATTTCTGTGCCCCATAGAATCCCTCTATTGTTATTTTTGTGGCTTTATATTATTATTGTTAGGTCGGCTGGATTATATTGTGACTCCTCAGACTCCTATATATAGAAAGGAGGTTTTGTCATTTGTATCATCCAAAGATTGTTCATTTATGTAATGTAAAAGAGGTTGCCCCCTCAAAGAGGCTGAATTCTAAGGCGTTGATCTATCTTTTCTATCTTTTCTTGAGCTGGTTTCATAACATTTGGTATCAGAGCTTTGGATTCTAGGGTTTCGCTGCTCCAAACAGGTCATCGTGGAATTTTCGCTATAACGTTTTTTCTGTAATGTTTCAGAAGTCGCAAAAAAAACCCATTTGAGAAGAAATCGTGCTGAACCTTGGGTCCGAATTTCAGAGCATTTAGCGTGATATTTGCGGAGATATGATCTGAGGAAGTTGGTCTTTTTGCAGACTCCTGAATTACATTCAAAACAGGTGACCTGGGGAAAATCGTCATAACTTTCTCTCTGGGGATCGGATTGAAATTTTGTAAGAAGGTACAGAAAGAGGACAGACTTTAGTTTCTTGTATGCGAGTTTCAGATCCAAAGGTTGAAACAATGACTCGTGGCACGTCGTACAAGTTCGCTCTACTGAACTAGTCTAAAAGCAAGTCACTGTGGGAGATTTCACATAACTCTTCCTTGGAGAATCCAATTTGGGTCAGACTTGTGGCATTGGAAAGAGGACGTAGAAGGCTACTACAGGTTGCAACTTTAGAATTGGATGATCTGAAATTATAGAGATACATCAGATTCAATATCAGGCTTCTATAAAGTGAAAAAAGGTGTGTATTTTTTTTAAATTTTTGTGTAAGCTTGGCTTAACGGAATTCAAAGGGCATAGTAAAGCATTATTATCGGTAACTGATGCCCTGAGGAAAGAAAATGAAAACACCTAGTAAGGAACCTGAAAGATCTAGCATGACTCATGAAGAAGAGGAAGAAATGCTACATGATATATCAAAATTACAAGAACAAGTGCAACTAATGTCACGCTCACAAAAGCTAACAGAAGCTAAGATAAATGGCATGGAATCTAAGATAAATGGCGTGGAATCTAAGATAAAGGGCATGGAAGCTAAGATGGATGATTTGAAGATGGATTTGAAGACAAACATGGCGGATTTGAAGACAGATTTAAAGATAGACATGGCAGATTTGAAGACAGATTTGACAAATTTTCTACAAGAAATACTTACTAATGGTGAAAAGGGTGTAAAGGAAACTCATGATGTGAACAAAAGTAATGTTAATCATGATTCCATAGACTCTAATGTTGGATTGAAGACCCACCATATTCCAAAAATCGATATGAGGAAGTTTGATGGCAAGGATCCCACCACATGGATATTACAGATGGAGCAGTTCTTCGATCTCAATAATGTGCAAAACACACAAAAGGTACGTATGGCAACTGTATATTTGGAACCAAATCAATTTGTATGGTATCAATGGCTTTGCTCTCGTAAAAAATTTATCACTTGGGCAATTTTTACGGAAGAATTGATAGCACATTATGAGGATACAAAAAGCAACACTATTTTTAGCCAATTGATAAGTCTCAAACAAAAGGGTTCAGTAATGGAGCACATTGAGGAGTTCCAAAAATTGAACATAAGGGTAAAAGATATTCCGGAGGAGCATAGGATTGATGTGTTCATAGGGTCTTTAAAGGACAATATCCAACATGATGTTCGCCTTTGGGAACCTGATTCATTAGAGAAGGCATTCAGGTTAGCAAGAAAAATGGAAAGAAAAATTATGGCAACTAGGAAGCATACCACTCACAACTATAAAGACGGAAGTGTTGTTGCCCCTAGTCTTCCACAACCTATAAGGTTGACACCACAACAATTGGAAGAAAAAAGAGCAAAAGGGCTTTGTTACAGTTGTGATAGCAAATACACTAAAGGTCATAAGTGTGCTGAGAAGAAATTATTCTACATAGATTGTGAAGAGGAAGAAGAAAAGGAGCAAGAAAGGTCAAAAGAAGAAGATATACTCCAGGAACAAAGCCTAGATGAAGAACAAATAAATCCGACCATATCTTGTAATGCATTGGCGGGAATTACCACTCCTCAAACCATCAAGATAGAAGGACAAATCAAGAAGAAAAAGGTAATAGTGTTGATTGATTCAGGAAGCACCCACAATTTTATTCATTGTAGGGTAGCAAAAGAATTGAATTGCTTCCTATATCCAGCACCAGAGTGTCAAGTGATGATTGCAAATGGAGGAACAATAAATTGCTCTGGAAGGTGCCATAATATCAAGCTATCCATGGGAGAATATGTATTGACTAGCCCAATGCTTTCCATTCCAATGGGAGGTGCTGATGTTGTACTAGGAGTCCAATGGCTACAATCCTTGGGTACAATAGCTTTTAATTTTCAAGAACTTTTCATCAAATTTTCTACGGAAGGAAAGGAAGTTGAATTAAGGGGTATTGCAGGGAAACCAGGAAAGATAATCAGCTCTAATGGTATGACAAAGCTTCTAAAAAAGGAGCAAGGAGGTGTAATTGCACAATTATGTTCGCTAGATGTTTCCACATCAGAATCATCTATTTCTCCAGATCTCCAAAAAGTCCTGGACAATCATTCCAAGGTATTTGAGACTCCCAAAGGTCTCCCACCTATGCGTGATCATGATCATGCTATTCATCTGATTCCAGGAAGTGTTCCTCCAAACATCAGGCCGTACAGATATCCCTATGTCCAAAAAAGTGAAATTGAACGTATGGTTGCAGAAATGCTAGAGGCTGGTATAATTCAACAAAGTCAAAGTTCTTTCTCTGCTCCAGTAGTATTGGTGCACAAGAAGGATGGATCATGGTGCATGTGTCCAGATTATAGGGAGCTCAACAAGCTCACTATTAAAGATAAGTTCCCCATTCCTGTCATTGATGAATTACTGGATGAATTGCATGGATCAATTTACTTCACCAAGTTGGATCTTCGTTCGGGATATCATCAAATCAGAATGAAGATTGAAGACATTCCGAAAACGGCATTTAGAACTCATGAGGGTCATTATGAATTTTTGGTCATGCCTTTTGGCCTTACCAATGCACCTTCAACATTTCAAGGTTTGATGAATTCAATTTTCAAACCATTCCTTAGAAAATTTGTGTTAGTATTTTTTGATGATATACTAATCTACAGCAAGTCTTGGAAGGATCATGTTGAACATGTTGACAGGGTGCTACAACTATTGGAGGAGAAACAATTATATGCAAAAAGATCCAAATGTTTCTTTGGAGTCCAAGAGGTGGAATATTTGGGTCATATTGTATCTCATGAAGGAGTTAAGGTAGACCCTAGAAAAATTAAAGCCATTAAGGAATGGAAAATCCCCACATCCATAAAGCATCTGCGAGGATTTCTTGGGTTGACAGGGTATTATCGCAAGTTTGTTAAGAATTATGGGAGAATAGCAGCACCTCTAACAACATTATTGAAGAAAGATGCATTTTCATGGACTCCGGAAGCAACAAAGGCCTTTGAACATCTTAAAGAGGCAATGTGCCAAGCACCGGTCTTAGCTACACCGGACTTCACAAAAACCTTTATTGTGGAATGTGATGCTTCAGGAAATGGAATTGGTGCTGTTCTAATGCAAGATGAAAGACCCATTGCTTTTGAAAGTCGTCCAATCAAGGGAAAGTTTTTAAGCAAAGCTATTTATGAGAAGGAAATGTTGGCAATACTCCATGCACTTAAGAAATGGCGACCCTACCTAATGGGAAGACACTTCAAGGTAAAAACAGATCATGATAGCCTTAAATACTTTTTAGAACAAAGATTATCCTCTGAAGAGCAACAAAAGTGGGTCACAAAGATGTTGGGTTATGACTTTGAAATCATCTACAAAAAAGGGAAGCAAAATGTGGTGGCAGATGCACTCTCAAGAAAGGATGAGGATGTGGAAGCATTGTTGTGCGCCATTTCTATTATCCAACCAGATTGGATAAACGAAGCAAGGGAGGAATGGAAGAATGATGAAGAAGTGTGGGCACTTATTCGAAAGCTACAACAAGATTCCAGTACGTCTGATACATTTAGCTGGCAAAATGATTCATTATGGTACAAAGATCGCTTATACCTCTGTAAGAATTCCCAGCTAAAACAAAAGATTCTTATGGAATTGCACACTTCTCCCTTAGGAGGGCACTCAGGATTTTTAAAAACTTACCACAGGGTTAAGAAGGAATTTTTTTGGGATGGCCTTAAATCAGATATTCAAAAGTTTGTGGCGGAATGTTTGGTTTGCCAACAAAATAAAGTTGAAACAATTAAGACACCAGGTCTATTACAACCTTTATCCATTCCAAGCCAACGTTGGGAGGAGGTTTCAATGGATTTTATCACAGGTTTACCCAAGTCTGAGGGAAAGAGTGTCATCATGGTGGTAGTTGACAGACTTACCAAGTATGCACACTTTTGTGCATTATCACATCCATTTAAAGCCAGTACAGTTTCTACTGCATTTATGGAAACAATTCAAAAGCTACATGGAAACCCAAAGATTATTGTAAGTGACAGAGATCCCATTTTCACTGGAAATTTTTGGACAGAATTATTTTCTTGTCTTGGTACTCAGTTAGCTCATAGCTCATCTTATCATCCTCAATCTGATGGGCAAACTGAGATAGTAAACAAATGTTTGGAAGGATATCTTCGTTGCTTTGTATCTGATAAACAGACACAATGGGTCAAATGGTTGCCTTTGGCTGAATGGTGGTATAACACTTCCTTCCATACAGCAACAAAAATGACCCCATTTATGGCACTTTATGGGTATCAACCACCATCCATCACATCATATTTAAGAGAAAATTCTAAGGTTCAGGCAGTGGAACATCACATCGAACATCAACAACAAGTCCTCCAACTCTTAAAGGATAACCTCGTGTTGGCACAAAATAGAATGAAACAACAGGCAGATCAACATCGCAGTGAAAGAAGTTTTGATGTAGGTGATTGGGTATTCCTACGGCTACAACCATATAAGCAAATGTCCCTAAAGCAAGCTAAGAAGGATAATAAATTATCACCAAAGTATTATGGTCCGTACAAGGTGTTGCAAAAGATTGGTACTATGGCATACAAATTGGAGCTTCCTGCAGCTTCTCGATTGCACCCAGTTTTCCATGTTTCATGTTTAAAGAAGGTTATAGGCGACAAGCTCCCAGTTCAAACAATATTGCCAGAACTTGACGAGGAAGGAAAAATTATATTGGAACCAGAAGCAGTCATAGAAACAAGAACTCGATAGCTACGAAATTGATCAATTTCAGAGTATCTTATCAAGTGGAAGAACTTATCCGCTGAAGATTCCACATGGGAGGATGAGAATTTTATGCAGAAGTATCCAGAACTACTCAAGCGTTGAGGACAACACTTTTTTGAAGGAGAGGGGCATGTTGGGTCCCTATAATACTAGTGATTACCACATTACTATTGTAGTTACACCCCTTATTTATATTGTTGTGCCCATATTACCCCCATGTTGTTATTTCTGTGCCCCATAGAATCCCTCTATTGTTATTTTTGTGGCTTTATATTATTATTGTTAGATCAGCTGGATTATATTGTGACTCCTTAGACTCCTATATATAGAAAGGAGGTTTTGTCATTTGTATCATCCAAGAATTGTTCATTTATGTAATGTAAAGGAGGTTGCCCCCTCGAAGAGGCTGAATTCTAAGGCGTTGATCTATCTTTTCTATCTTTTCTTGAGCTGGTTTCATAACAGTTCATTCCTATAAAAATAAAAGTGCCAGGCTACAAAGAATATACTCTTGATGTTAAAATTGATATTGGAGATATGAGGAGCTGTTGCAAATTCAAGGTCATTCCTGCTTACTATTGGAAACCCACTCAAGTCTAGTTTAGAGTAGTTAACAAACAGCTGATAAAAATCCCATATATTGCTCCATACATCCCAATACTCTTAGGTTCACAAGAAGTATATGTCATCTTATATAATTATGAAACTAGTGCTGATATGTTACTTGGACAGGATTTTATGAAGAAATTCATGCCAATCACCATTGAAAAGAATCTGATATTTTTCAACGTTCAAGGAGATAAGGTGCAAGTCCCTGCTAAGAGTAAATACACACTCAAGGTAAAACCTGATGAGGTAAGCAATTTTGATGAAGCAATAACATATATTTCCAAGATCCAAAAACTTGTCAAACATCCAGAAATCCATGGCCCTGCCATTTTGTCTGATATTGTAAACAAATTGCAAAATGACTTTACAACAGAACACACTGACGCATTCTAGTTCAGGGAAAAGTATTTTGTTTCACTTCCATTACAAAAACAAGGCTCCGTTAAAGCACAGAAGGCATAATAAAATCACATGAGCCCATCCAAACAAGAGCTTTACAAAGTAGAAATTAACAGTTTGATAGAAAGAAAACTCATAGAACCATACAAGAGTTCTTGGGCATGTCCAACCTTTTATGTCAACAAGCACTCAGAACAAAAACATGGAAAAAAGAGGTTAGTTATCAACTACAAAGATCTGAATGAAGCTCTTGTGCCCATTAGATTTCCTCTTCTTAATAAAGAAATGTTATTATCTAAGATCGCCAAAGCAAATGTGTTTAGTAAGTTTGATCTTAAAAGTGGGTTTTGGCAAATTGGCATTAATCCTGAGGATAGATATAAAACAACATTCGTGGTACCTAGAGGACAGTTTCAATGGACAGTTATTCCATTTGGTTTGAAGAATTCTCCATCAAAATTCCAAAAGAGAATGGAAGATCTTTTCAAAGCTTATTCTTTTATTATTGTCTACATAGATGATTTGTTAGTTTTTAGCAAAGATATTAGTGAACATAAGAAACACTTAGAGAAATTTTATCAGGTTCTTTTCAAGCATGGTCTATTTCTCTCTGCCTCCCCATATAAGTTGATCATTACACAAACCCAGATTGAGTACTTGGGTTTAATCATATCCCAAGGGAAAATAGAATTACTACCACATGTATTGAATTCCTTATCAAATTTTCCAGTCTATCTTCCATATGTTAAGATTCTATAAAGATTTTTAGGATGTTTGAATTACATCAGGAAATTTTATTGAGAGCAGATCATAGATACAAAGCTTTTGCAACAAAGATTAAAAAAGGGCAGTAGTGAGAATGACCCGATGACCAAAGCAGTCAGAAACATAAAGCAAAAAATCAAACAGCTACCACCTTTGGCTCTTCCCCACAGTGACCTACCATTCATTCTTGAAACATATGCCTCAGATTACTTTTGGGCAGAAATATTATTGCAAAAACATGGCAAAAAGGAAGAAGTATGTGCATATGCCTCTCGCACATTCTCAGAAGCTGAAAAAAATTATCCTCCTTCCCATAAATAAATTCTAACAGTAAATAAAGGTATAAAAAGATTCAGGTTATTCCATAAAAGTGTTCACTTCATTGTTAAGACAGATATGAGGCACATGAAAGGAGTGTTGCAAAACGAAAGGTTGCTAGAACAAGGTAATTCCAGAGTTTTAAGATGGGATTTGTGGTTAGATGGATATGATTTTGATATCATATATAAAGTCGGTAAAGAGAATTATCTTGCAGATTTAATGACCAGAGAAGGAAAAAATATACAAACAGAATATGGAGTAAAAAAAATTGAATTTGGTGAATGTTCATAATCCTCCCAGAACAAATCTCAAGTTACATTTTGCTCTTCTTGCCATTATTCTTTTTGTGTAGATTGTCTTTTAGAAAAAGTTGTCTTTACCCATGGAAATCCAGAAGATCATTCTTGAGAAATGGTTTTGGCTCTCAGATACAAGACACAGCTATGATATTCCATTAGCACCTATCAACAATAATCGTGTTTATTTTGGTGCAATAAGATATCCATATCACAGACTTGTTTATATTTATGATCCTAATATGAGATGGATAGATTATTATTCCATTCTTAAATATGCTCGTGCCTATGAAAGAGTTTCAATCATCATGTATTGTGAATATATCATGTCTCCATTTAGTCATTGGATTAATTGGATGAATCTCCTACTTGTTTCATTTGTTCCCATAAAAAGAAGATCAAGGCAGGATCTGTCAACAATTTTCCCTTTTTATTTTATATAATGACATGCAGGATGGAGCAGAAAGATATGAGATATTTGAATTCGATTTATTATATGAGGGCACCAACATGAAGATAAACCAGGATAGTACTTCTCCTATAGGTTATATTTTTACTATTGAAATGAACTATTTTGGTGAAGTCACAATTCCCTCAGATAAGCTAGATCCATTCATGTGTTTCTCAGCTTTTTCATCTAGCTTCAGAAGGGAACCGTCATGCTTACAATAGCTTCCTGAGTTAAGTATTGACAGGTATGTTGAAGAATACAAGGCTGACTATGATCCTGACTATGAGTCTGACCATAGCCCCAAAGGCTGGTGACCAAATCTTCAAAGAGATTTATTTAGGCTTTAGAGGGTTCTCCTTAAAATAATATCCTTTGTGGTTAAAATCATTGTACCTAGTTTACTTTATTTTAGGATTTAGAGTGTTCCCCTAAAAGGAATCTCCTCTGTGTACTTAATTTTGCTTTCGTGGGTTTCAAGATATTAGAATATCCACTGTGTCTCAACTTTTAGTAGATATATGATTTCTTCCATAAAGAAACATCTATTGTATATAACCTTTTAGTACATGCATTATGGCTATCGTGGATTCCCCCAGTCAGAATCTCCACTTTGTATCATATCATTAAGATCTTCTGTGATATGAAAAATATCTTGGGGGAGGGGAAAGATTCCAAAGCTGGAGCAACACCCGAGGGTCCATCCCATATAAGGAAGCATGAGCCTCGGCACAAGACACTTGTAAATTTCTGAGTTTTTATATAATATGAAAGGATTTCTCTTTGAGTTTTAAGTTCAAAACATTTGCATTCTGTGTTCTGTGATCTTTGAGTGCACGAGTGCATATATATACATATACTCTATAAGAATATATATGTATATATACATTAATTGCATTGTGAGTTAGTTTAATGATGGTGTCCTTCACGATGTTGAATATTTGAAACAGACAGATGAAAGGGATGACACCACTAAAGAGTTGGGAAACTGAACTGATTTGAATTACAGAGAATGTAACTTACTAATATAAGACAAGAGATAACACTCCATACGTCCTTTATCACCCAGTCTAAAAAAACAGTAAAATGCATAGGGATTTTAAACTGATTAAATGTATAATAAATCATGATATGATATGATACGATGTGGGAATTTAATTTGTAAAGAGGCTTTTCACAAGAGACTGGTTGATTGAATAAACCAGTGCGACTCCTACCCTCCTCCTTTGTTGCATCCCCACATTGGCACTTCCATCCTTTTTGCAGTAAGCATTTAATTGAAAGCACCTGTGTGACCTTCTTGTTATCCACTAGTCCCTCAAAAAATATTTGCCAGAAATTTTCACATAGAAACCCTTGAGTTCATGCAAAAAAATAAGAACACACTATAAAAAGCCTAAGTAATAATCACATTATATTAAATATAACTATAATTTGTATAAGCAATGGTAGAGAGTGGTCATCAAAAAATTATGTATGAACAAATTTATAACATTTTTCTTAATAGAAATCCATGGAGTCAGTTGACAGTTAAGCAGGAGTCGATGGAGATTGAACACATCAAATAGAGTCGATTGAAAATTAAGTAGGAGTCGGTGGAGAGATCTTATGGTCAAAGATTATTCAATTGTCTAGCATCGAACGATGCCCAACAGTGTAGAGTGGCAACTTAGGGGAGTTCTTCCCAGAGGAACACCTTACAGAGTAAAACTATTTCAATGTCTTGCATAATTTAGAAAGTTTCAATGCACAATTTAAACAAACTATTTGAATATCCCCTCTAACACACACACACACATATATAATTGACCATAGTAAACTATTTCAATGTCAAGAAATAAGTAGCTAGAAGTCAGAAAATTTAGTTAGTTCCTGATAAGAGAGAAATACACAATTTATTCAATTTTTAATTTAAAATTGATATATGACATTTAAAAATATTAACTTAAAAAAATGAATGTGTCTCATAAATAAAATATTACACTATGAAAAGTTAAGCAATATGGAAATGTGAAAATACATTAATGAGAAAAACACACTTTAATATAAACAATGTGGTTCATTAATAAAATATTGCGATGCCCATGTTAAATGAAATATATCAATTTCAACAATTCATATATGTATATATTAAAAATAAATTTAAAAAAGTAAATTCTCATGGTTGAAACATTTCAAGTAGTCTTATTATTTTACATTTTGAAAGTTATGTTGGAATTGAAAGTAAAAGTTATGTATTTTGCACTTTTGAAAGAAGTTATTGTTGGAAACCTAATCCTAAATGGGTTAGTGTGGAAGCTGAATAGACTAAGTAGTCCAAGAGACCTTGGGATGTGAAACCCAATAGTCACATGTTGTACTATAAATGTATATCTCTTGTTAATAAAAAAATGTACTCTCATGATTTATCATTCATATTGTTCTTGCTGCCCATGTGTGTTTAACATGGTATCAGAGCGGGCGTACTCCTGCCCTACATAATTTATTTGAACCATTTGTTTTATGAAAGTGTTGGATTTGAGTTATGAGCCTTAAATTGGTTGATTCGTGTATGGGTCAATTTCTGTGTTAAGAGTTGAAATGATGAATTTTCTAGTATTTAATTTGCTGTTTTATAAGAGAAGAATTGTAATGTATGCTCTTCAAACGTTAGCAACAATTTGTTGTGTGTGCCTATGAGAGGAATTTTGTAATCGAAGTATGTTTTGTCTTCTTGGATGATGAGCGATATTTGTATTAAAAGATTATAAGCTCTGCTCATATCGACTTTGTTTGCACATGTTGAGGAAAGGCATTTGAAGCTGGTTGAATTGCATGAAATGGGCAATCGCAATTAAACTAAATGATAGCGCTGTTGAGGTTAATAAATCGATTTTTGTGCAATCGAATTTCATAACAGGAAGACAAGATTTGTTGGGTCGATTTCTGTTTGTGAGCATTATGCAGTGAATTCACACCTGGAGTTGCTTGGTAAAGTCGAGTGCTGAAGAATTACATCTGAAAAAGTCATGAATTAAAGCAATTTAATTTGTTTTAGCACTGATTAATCGATGTGCAGAGGTTGATCTAGACGCAGAATTTGTCAGGATTCTGTCTGTCCTGAATCGATGAAACAGTAATTGTTTAATGCAGATGTGCAGAGGGGAGTTTTCAAAAGTCGACTTGTGTTTCAGCTGAGATGTAGAAAATAGCCTTGGAGCCGCGTTGGTGGTATCATGAGTATATTTGAAGGTTGCGCCGAAGGATGCAATTCTTGAAACTCTGTTGAGAACCATAATGAATGTTGCCTAAAGTGAACGCTATAAGGGGAGCATGACTGTGTTTGATAAAATGTTTCAGTGAGTGTTTTTTATGGCTAATCATTGCAAAATTCGTTGGGAACTCTATTTTCTTGGACCGATGTCAGTTTGGCTCGGATGGTTGCAGTCGAATGTTGGGCAGTGAAATGCAGAAATTCAAAGAGGCCCAGATTTTTGTTTGAGACTCCGTTTATTCTAAAATTGATTTGTTGAATATTAATGCTATTTTGCACGCAGGAAAAATCATAGCATCAAATCGATTTAATAGGCAGTTTCAATTAAAATTACAGAAACCAGAGTTTTCAGTGAAAGAACTGAATTAGGAGATGCGTAAGGAAGTTTTAAGTGGAATTGGTGTTGGCACGTTGGATTAGACAGCAATGTGGGCTCGATTTGTCATCGTTGTAGATCGATTGAAGGATTGAAGAGGAGTTGAATTTAATTCCTATGGTGAAGACTGCGTTTAAGATTGAGTCTGCAGTGGTATTGTGCGTTGAAGGGCATTCAATAAGTATAAAAACCAGCGTTAAAACAGTGGCAGAATGTTGTTGAGACTAGTGTGTGTGCAACGTTCATAGTTGCTGGCACATAAGGTGTTAATCAAACTTGATTGAAGTAAAGGCGCACTTGAATTCGCAGAGGCATTCATGAGTGTAACCCCTGCATACGTGGGTTGAATGGTGCATTACACTGCCCATTGGTATCAAAACCATTTGAATGGTGGGTTGAATGGTGCGTTACGCTGCCCATTGGTAACAGAGCTGTATGATGAACGCCCAGAAGGATGTTTTGGTGTCAGAACTGTTTGATGAACGCTTGGTATTTCCTACTGTTACGCTGCTCCTGGTATGCGGTATTGAATCATATTAACGCTGTCCCATATTAACTCTGCGTTTCAGTTGAATGCGTTTGAATAATAACATTTGAATGGTATCTCTGCATGGGAGACAGCTCCTGGTATCGACATTTATATGGTTTCAGTTGAATGCGTTATTGAATGGTATTTGAATGCATTATTGAATGGTATTAACGCTGTGGTACTGAATGGTGTCAACGCTGCGTTATTGAATGGTATTGAATGGTATTTAAATGGTATTGAATGGTATTGAATACGTTGTGGTATTGAATGGTATTGAATACGCTGTGGAAGCTACACGACCCTTGCCTTCTTAAGCAAGCAGAGACACCATTATATACGAGGCCTCCCCTAACACGATTTCAACAACTCAGAATATGCCATTCCTATCGGTATACGCATTCCACATAGTCAGAGTTTTTGCAGCCACCTGATTGACGTCCACCGGGTCAATTGCTTTGTGTTTAATACCCAAATTTTGGGATTTTCTTTTATTTTGTTCATCAATTGCGCTGTGTTTAGTACCCATTTGGGAACTTTGGGACTTCATTTCTCTCTGTGATGATAGATATAAGTTTTTTCTTCCTGTACTCTCAGGCGTGTGCGAAATTGTCGTCTAAGTTTTAACATCTCGAGGGTTTGCAATTTTCTGTTCCCCTTGTATCGCTGGTAGAAAAGGGCTCTGCGGGTGTTATTGTCTACAGTTATATATCCAGAATATTGGGCAAAGTTCACATCTGAGGGCTGAATAGGGAGTTCAGTGGTTCTGTCCTTGGCCTACTCATTTCTCCATTCAATTTCGTTATTCTTCTTCCATGTGGCTGTGGATTGCAACGTCAAAAGCAGAACCAAAACCAATCCCAAATAAACTTCGCATCTGCTCATCGAAAATTTTTATATTGAGGGAATCTTTCCAACCAGTTGAGCAAGAAGGTGTGTGAATCCTCAGCAGTTCGTTTGTCTCCTGACTTCGATATATCTGAAGAAGTGTTGGTGTAGGTACTTCAAATAATTATTTTATTAATTTCGATACTTGCATTCGAAAGGAAGATAATCCACAAGGGTATTGCCTTTTGATAGCCATCATTTCTGCTTTGAAAGTGATTATGTTGGGGGATTTTTGGGAATGACAGAGTTCAATGTTCATAAGAATTGGGGACTATTTATATTCTTTAAAGTTGCAACAATTTGGCATTATTTAGGAGTTCAGTGGAAATCGTTTCAAGCCAAGACTATTCTTTGTAGATCAAATTGGTGTATTTTCTTAAAGTTTGTTCATATCAGAGATTGTTATTAAACTAGATTGAAGTTGTTGCCAGGACAAGTTCCCTTGGATTCAAGGGTGGTACAGGAAAATATCTTTTTGAGGCCTAAATTGCTTGTAGCTTTGTTGGTAGTTAAATTCTCAGGTGAATTGAAGAAAATTCATTTTTGAATGAGGAGTCTGTTTTCCGAATATCACCATTCTTTGTGTGTTGAATCTATTGCAAGCTGATTGATTTGAAGTTGTTGCCATAAGTTTATATAAAAGAGCGGTGTCCATCTTTTCCTCATTGTTTTACTATTTTTTGAGGTTAAAAATGGCTCCAATTGGTGCAATATTAGAGTTAGTGGACAATCTAATACTCTCTACTATGGATAATACAGTCAAAATCAGCATAGGATCTCTCTTAGAAATTCAGACATGTCTACAAAATGCACAGGAAAAAATTGATTTTTTGCAGCTTGAATCACAGCTACAACAAGAAGAGTTACATCAAAATAGACATCATTCTAAATCTGTTTTTGTTCAGAACGTTGAGACAACCACCCATCAACAGCAAGTCAATAATGTTACCGTTCATTCAAATAAAGCAACAGTTGTACATGCAGATGCAGAAGCTCAGTCTGCACTTCCCAAGCCCATCATCAGACCTTGGGAACAGCTTTTCCACAACAAGCACAGAACTGGTCTTGGATATGACAAGGACTTGTCCTTTCATATTCCAAACTATGCCAAGCCCATTCAGTTTCAGAGTGCTGGATTCATTCATGAGAGTTCACCTGCTCCTCATGACAGTTTAGCTTCAGCTGTTCCAGACTCTGCCCCTCTTCCACAACAATAACAACAACAACAGATTGTGAAATGCCAACACTGTGACCGAGTTGGCCATTTGAACGATCAGTGTTTTGATCTTCATCCATGTAAGCACTGTCATAAAACTAGCCATTCTTCACACAGATGCTTCAGCAACAAACACCCTGCAAGAACAAAGATTCATCTTGGATGGATCGATTCTTGGCAATGGGCATCAACAGCCAAGAAGATATTCCAAACACATGTCAGAACTTGTTCCAGAGTATTGAACAGTCTTGCAGTTGAGTTTTCTCCATCATCTCACCTTGTATCTGACAGGGGGGGAATGATGGTCATCTACAAGCTTCAAAGTCACATCAAGCGAGCTTGAGCCACAACCTGCCACAGCATTTTCAAAGTTGTAGCCAGAAACAAAGATGCCTGTGAACATGCCTTCAGTTGGCAATCTGGGACACTTCCTCTAGCAGAAGACTTCAACTTCTTGCCAGTCTCGGAAGAATTCCAGGAACAAAATTGAGAACACTTCCTCTAGCAGAAGACTCCAGCTTCTTGCCAGTTTTGGAAGAGTTCCGGGAATTGCATTAAGCATTCCAGAGTTGTTGGTCATCCTTAAACCATCACAGGTTGAGACTTCCCTTTTCAGGTTGAAGTTTTCCCTTTTATGCGGGGTGAGACCTCCCTTTATTGGTTGAAGGTTTCCCTCTTTAAAACAATAGGATCACTTCCTCTAGCAGAAGACTTCAGTTTCTTGCCAGTTTTAGAAGAGTTCCGGGAACTGCACTAAGCGTTCCAGTGTTGGTGGTCATCCTTAAACCACCGCCCTTTATACCAACATTTCATAGAGCACATTCAGCCTAGTGCTCCATGCATTTTTTGCACATTTTGTATTACAGCTCTCTTCTTGGACTCATACATAACCCTTCGGATTAAGGGGGGGGAATGTTGGACACCTAATCCTAAATGGGTTAGAGTGGAAGCTCAATAGACTAAGTAGTCCAAGAGACCTTGGGATGTGAAACCCAACAGTCACATGTTGTACTATCAATGTATATCTCTTGTTAATAAAAAAATGTACTTTCATGATTTATCATTCATATTGTTCTTGCTGCCCATGTGTGTTTAACAGTTATGTATTTTGTACTTTTGAAAGGTTAGTTGGAATTGAAAATTTAGTCTATACAAGTGTGGATGGAAATTTCCAAAACATTGTATCCATTTATACATTCAAAAATACAATTTGAATAATAAAAAATTACACTTGATGTGTGTCTAATAAATCTATCAAACTATATATATATATATATATATATATATATATATATATTTAAATATATATTTTTTAAAATTTTCTCGAAAATTTAGATATCCATAAAATTAGCATATATTACAATAACCCTATTTTAAAATCCATATAACTTTAATCCACAAATCTCTTAATAGCCATGAAATTTTAATAAGCAAATCCTATTGTCAACCTTGATATAAGTAGTGACAATTTTGAAAATTTAGAGCTAGGGACCATTTACTTCTAAGTGAATGGACTTGGTGCTGAGCATCCATACTATGAGTCTTGTGGTTGTAGAGGAAACAAGCAGCCTCTCTGTTTACAAAGAAACAATGAACATGATTATCAAAGGGTAGATATATAAACATCGAGAAATTTATTTAATGATATATTTTACAGTGTCTATATTTTAAAAAGTTTTAAAAATTAATTGAGTTGTAATTTTATTTTAAATTGTTATTATTAAAAATATTTTAAAATATTTTCTGTGGGTTAAATTTTTATTATGTGTTTAATAATTAGTGATAATTAAATGAAAATTTTAGAAATTTTATTTCAAAAAAATTATATCTTTTAATTAAATTGATTAATTAAAAAGAAATGTCTCAAGTATGAGTAGCATGGTTATAAAATGAATTAATATGTAATTTATTTTTAGTTTTTTCTTCCTGCATAGACATTCATAGGGGATTTGAGTGCCTTAACAAAACAACCATTTACCCCAATCCAAAGCCCTACCTCCAAGTTAAAATATAAATTATATATATATATATATATATATATATATATATATATATATATATATATATGGTCATTCACCAAATGTAAATACCATGAGTTTCTACCATGGCTTAAAAATCATAACTGAATTTATAACATCTTTTTAATTAAATTGAAAAGGAAAAGAAAAAAAGAATAGAAGTACCTTTAAAATAAATCTCAAACCTCTATCTGTGTGGAAATTCTGTAAAGGTTAAATTTTTACTATCCATCTGTCTACAAATTATTGATATGATAATTCAAATTATAAAAGTCATATTGAAAAAAAGAAACACATTAACATAATTAATATACAAATAAAAAAATAAAATAAAATAATTTATTTATATTATAAATAGAAAAAAAACAAGAAAATAGAACTATCTTTAAAATAAATTTCAAATCTCTATATATGACTACCATGAAAATATTTTGTAAATATTTTATAAAAAAAAAAATCTTTGCTATTCATCTTTCTACAATAATTCAAATATGAAAATCATATTTTAAAATAAACATATCTATTAACATAATTAATGTAAAAAAATAAACATTTTATTTATATTTTAAATAAATTAGATTGTATTTAAATAAACACCATTCATAACATCAAAGAAATAATAAATAAAATCTATTTACATAATAAGATTTAATTATTATCAATAATTAAAATTATATATATATGCCATGCATAAGTACAGCAGATAAGATACATTCATATGATAATGTATTTCATTAACAATGCAAAAACTAATAGGTAACTAACCTATTAGAAATATCATTACTTCAAGGATGTCATCCAACGAATTTATTTATACTTTGAGTAGCCAACCACATGGATAACCAGTAACCACTCTTAAATGACATTAATCAATCAGGCCCAAGTATCTATACAATTCACCTAACGATTTCGTTACAAAGTACAGCATGAGCATTGTTATAGACATTTTTGGGCCCTACAACCCCAAACATGAAATGTCCATAAACCAAGGGCTCCTAAGTCCCTAAAAATGTTGTTCTAACCCCTAAAAGAACAAGGTCAACAGATTACAGCTTCTCCCAGAAGTTCTCCATGAAAAAACTGCTCAGAATTGGTCAAAACAAGATCATTTCAGCTGCTCCACTGGCTAAGTGCGTTGCATCTCACCTAAATACACTGTGTGGGTGCGTTGCATTTCAAAAACCCCTTCTATGGGGTGCGATGGGCGAGAAATGACAAATGGCACTGTCATTCCGCGAGGTGGGAGGCAATGGAAGCTTCCAGAATCTTCCCCTGTGACACTTGCCTCACTGAATTCGACCAAGGATGAGTAAGAGACCATCAATCTCCAAGTGGAAGCAAGAACTATCAGAGGGAAGACACTAATCAAATCATGAGCTGACTCATCTCCATTACAAACATCTATATATGGATCCCTCATCCTAGAGATCCAGATGTTGGAATTTTGCATATTGTAAGGAATTGTTGTTGGTTTCTTGAGACAAACATCAGATTGTTGGGTGATCTAAGCTTTGTTTGAGGTGAAGAGGGGCTTCTTTGCTGGGAGGTTGATGCTGGGTCAGAACAACCGGTTGTAACTCCTCTTGGCTCTTTCTTGTTTATCAATAAAAGCTATTCAAGTTTTCCTCCATGCTCTTGTGTCATTGATGCTTGCTACATTTGTATGGTCAATTTACATCTGATCCTAGATTGTTTATAATTATAGATCCATGTCTTTGTATAGTGCTATGCTTCTGTGATCTTACAGGTACTTCGTGAAGCTGGGCGTGCAAGGGAGCAGGTAGCTAAAGACTATCAAAGAAGAGGGGAATCAAATCAGGAGATTAGCGCAAGACAGAGGTTGGTCTTTCTGTTCCTCTCTATCTATAATTCATAAAGGAAAAACGAAAGTAGTTTTTCTCTGTTTGTTTCTAAGGCAGCTGTCACACCTTAGTGGGATAGAGCAGTTCTATATAGACACTTTTCCCTGTAACAAAATAGCGACCATACTAGGGACGAATTAGTTTGTTTGTTTATCATTCTTTGTTGTCTATTTCATAAACTTACACGTAGCATTCGAACTGCATTTGCCATAGCAAATGCAAAGTAGATAACCGCTACTTCAATCCATCTACTGGATCTGTTTATGATTTAAGAAACTGATTCACAAACTATCTGATTGCCCTTGTGATAGCTCTTAGATCCTCCTTAGATCTACCCCTGATTGTTGCATTACTGATTGCTTTTTTGCTCGGCCAAAACCCAAGAACTGAACTGCAAACTGTGACCCGGAACCCAAACAAAGTCTCGTTTCTGGCCTAGCGCAGGTACTGTTCAGAGAATATGAACTTCAGCGCACTTCCCGAGCGGACAAGCTGCGCTGCATTTCAAATTCTCTGTGTTACAGGTGCGCTGATCAGACTAGGCTCTGTGCAGTTTTGGTTTCTGTGATTCATTCTTTCCAGTTCTATTCCTGAATTTTGCTGCCTGTGATTAGTATATGTCTGTTTGAAACCCCTTTTCCTTGCTGTTATTTCGCCTCCTTTGTACAAAAGAATTGTAGATGTTTTTGTGTGTTTGTTGAGTCATTTTCAGTTCTCCTTTGCAAAAGTAGCATAATCGTACTGTCATCCTTTGATTTGAAACTGTCGCAAGTGTCGATTTCAACCATAGGAAAGAGTTTGATTGTTGTTGATGGACGATTATCCTGTTACTATTGCTTTTGGTCTGAATTTGTAATTTTCTAGTGTCGAGAACAAGTATTCAGTTCAAAATCGTAAAGTGTTGTGATCGTCTCCATTTTTTGATTTCGAAAAGAAACTTGTTGATATTGTCGCTTGAAAAGAAATTCAGATTTGTGCATCAACTTTCTTTTTAGCACTCATATACTAAGAAAGTCGAAAACAAATACATGCATGTGCATTTGCATATAGACAGTCTGGTTGGCTTGATTTAGGAAAGTGCATTTAGAGTGTGCTCTTTTCTCTTTGTGAAAAGATTTTGTCTTTCTTTTCCTTAGTAGCTAGGATTTTCATTGCACAAAGAAGATAAAAAGTTTGTTTATCATCTTAGATTGTATTTTAGGAATTACATCTACATCTCGCGGTGAACCTGAAAGGCAAACTTCATAAACAAGATCAACTTAAAATAAATTCAATGAATCTAACAACGCTTTGGAACTTAACGCACAAGATTTAGAAGTCTAGGCTAGAGACGTATTCCGGCATCGTAAAGCCTGGTAACTGTTGTTCTCACTGATGGTTGGGTGATTCCTCCACTTTGAGACGATAAGTGCCAGTACGGACTTGTGCTCCCACGTACCGTCAAGTATATTTTGGGAGACCCCAATAGGCTTAATCCTTTATCCATAGGAAGCCGTGTATGCCGCCCTATCAATCGCAATGCACTGAACACAGCATTCGGGAAGATTGACTGCCGTACCGTAAAAAGTATTCTGCAGTTTTGCGATTGGTTTGGTAATCCCTCTACCTAGATTTCCAGAGCAGTCCCTTTCGTTCCTTTTCAGACTCCTTAACAGAAAAGGTCCATCTGAGCACTTGTCACTTCAGGCTCATTAAAAATCAAAGGAGACTAGAGTCATCTTTTGTTTTTTCTCGACTCTTAAAAATTGAAAAAGCAAGTTGTGTCAAAGCGTCTAAAATTTATTTTAAACGAAATATTCATTACCCTTTCCTACATTGATCTTGGGTTGAGAAAAATGGAATCCACAAACCAAGGAATTCCCCTTGGAGGAAATCCTAGTCCCTTATCCTCTTGGGGAGATGTTGGTGCACCCCATATGGCCACATTGTCGCTTCCAGGACTAAAAATTGGTTTGACTGTATGGCTCTTCTCAACCTATGTCGTTCAGAACACCACAATTCCTGAACAATCGAATCAGCGACTAGACGAGTCCAGAGTTACCCACCAACCTTCTACTTCCTCTAATTCTTCCTCTCCTCCTTCCTCTTCGCTTGATGGGGCTGGTAAAGCCAAAAGTCAAGTACCTGAGAAGAAGAAGGAAAAGAAGAAGAAAGAGAAGAAGAAGAAGGAGCCAAAAGCGAATGGGGGCAAACGAGCGTCGTCTAGCGAAAATCCACACACTGCACCAACCAGGCCTAAATCGCCATGTGTCATTTGCAAAGGAGACCACTATCACAGAGATTGTCCTTGCATCCCTCGGATCTTAAGGGACTGGTCTCCTCGTTTGCACAACCCGGTGTCATCAACCTCTGATGGTCATGTTGAAAACACACCGTCAACTAGTGAAAGTGAAACCCCAAGACAAAAAGGAAAATATAGATTTCCTTGTAAACTGTGCGAAGGCGATCATGCCGTCCACCGTTGTCCCTTCTTAGACAAAGCTAAAAGAGTTTTGGATGATCGTCCGGTTTCACCGTTACGACTTCCTCCTGGATATAAAAAACTCTTGTCGAGTCCGTCACTAGTTGAAAATCCGGCTGGCCCGCTCAGGTGGTCGACCGAAGCATCTATCGTTGAAGATAAACCATCTGAACCCATACCAGACTAAAGTCAAAAGGTCGAGGCGGCAGTTGACCCGGTCTTGCCTTCAGAGGTTCCATCTTCAGATGATACAGTCACTGAAGAGAACAAGGATGACACCGTCCAAATTCTTTTCATAAGCATAGACTCCAACGAACATGGGGGCAATTTACCCGTTCCTTTACCGCAGGAAGGAAGTTCGTCAGAGTCGTACCCGGCCGTCTATTCGGTCCAACCTCCAAGAAACCTAGTTGTCTCCTTCGACTGGAATCAACTAGGCAGACCCTGTTTACCAGCTAGTGTACCATTCCGAATCATTGTTCAAATATATAGAATGGTTATGGCTGGTACCATCATAGATGAGGGGGCTTCTGTGAGTATCATTTCCTCAACTGCTTGGAAAGCGCTTGGTTCACCATCCCTTTTGCCTGAGATGAGAAATCTAACAGGTTTTGATAAAGGAACCAGTCGACTGTTAGGGATCCTTCCCGATGTGCCTATAACATTGAGAGGGAAAATCGTTCACATGAACGTAATGGTAGTCCAAGGACCCCTGGATTACAATCTACTCCTTGGACGAGACTATATTGATTGCATGGGAGCATTTGTCTCCTCACTCTTTAGAGTAATGTGTTTTCCGCACGAAGGAAGAGTGGTCAAGCTCGTAGACCAGCTTTCATTTCCCGGATCATACAGAGCAAATAGTCATATACCATCCCTGAATGGTCTTTTCACGCAATAAATGTCTCAATCTCCAGTCCGTCCACCCGATGAGCGCGAGTGATTCGGGGGAACATGACTGAAACCCAGGGGGCATGCACCCTGGCCTGCTTCGGCAGGAGAACTTCGGGTATAGGGTAGGTTTCCACGAGAGAATATGACTAGTCTGTACTCCCGTCCGTGATTGGAAGAGGGGGTTATTCTAGAACAAGATTCTCTTGTCAAAGTTATGTGAGTGGAGTAGCCTCCTTCACTCACCTTTGTATATTTCGGTAGACATCGCCGAAGAAGTGTTTTGTTTGTGCTGTGAATAGAATGATCTTTGGGTAACCTGTAAGAGGTAGGCCTCTCTCAGTAAAACAAATGTTTTAACGGACTAAAGAAGGGGTAACCTTGAAACTCTGTTTTATGCATGGGGGCATGCAAACCTTTTGGCTTGCAAGCAAAGAGCGACTATTTATTTTTTAAATTTGTAGGTCCTCTAACCCTTTAAACTCGTAGGATTGGTCGTTTCCTAACTTGCATAAAGAGAGGATGTGGGGAAAAACTCTAAAAATTTCCATTTTATATGAGACATTCTTATCACACGACTGGATTAATCGAGCAGTTTTAACACATAGTTCAAGCTCGTTAAAAAATAAACATAAGCCATGAGCAAATGTTTCCCCCCGCGTTTAAGCTCGTTAAAAAATGAACTATTCACCGGTAAATAACCATCGTGAATGTAGTACTTCAGCCATTAAAGCCTTGGTCGTGTTTGCATCGTCACCTCCACTTTTGCATTGGCCGATCATTCACCCCCATTTGATTGTTTACCCATTTTGAGGAACAGCTGCGAAGAGTGATCTCACTAGCCATCCTTGTAACACTGCCATGATTGGAAAATTCCAAACCTTACCTGGAATCAGTTGCTACCCATTTTATCACTCGTTCCTTAAAAGACGAGTCTCCTTTAAGCTCTTTTCAACTGACTCGTAAAATATGAAAAGATTGCCGATCCATTGGCCTCTCCAGCTCGTTAAAGGGACCGGAAGTGTTATCTCTCCTCTAGATTTTAATCTTTTTAGACCTGAGAGATTATTACACAAAACGATCGAGCGCTTGTTTTGTTCGGCTCGTTAAAAGTATCAAAAATTCATCCCTTCTGTATTTTTTTATACTTTTTCGGACTTAAGGGATTAGATGACGAAAAAGGAATTTTGGAGTTACCTTTACGTTCCTTTTCAGACTCTCTAAAATTGAAAAGGACCGAGTTATCTTTGTCGTTAAACTCGTTAAAAGTGTAATAGCGACAAGCTTGTCTATAGACGAGAACGAGTTTCACTATCGATAGGCTCGTTAAAACATAGCGATGGGTTTGCCCGAAGGGCAAATTATAGAACAAGCATATGTTATCCTCCTCAAGCTTGACAAAAATAAAGAGGTACTGGTCAGAAATGACTGGGGAAAATTGGGAAGAAAACTTGAAGAAACTTTGTTGGTAGCAAGTCGCTCTTGAAAATGACACTTCCACTCCATGTCCGAGTTGGGTTGGGTTGTTTCATTCACCGGTCACATCACCATGGTCCCAAAATACCATCCACATTTGGGGTTAATGCTACCAATCCATCACATCAGTGTCGCCGATATGTTCAAGAGAATTCATTCAGAGAATTCACCTGTGTCTCACCCACTACCATACAATTATACTCCATTCTTTCATGACCGCCACCCTGAACCTTATATCACCAGATCGTTTTCACCTCCATTAAAATCATTTGCTCCATTCCATGTCATTGATGTGGGATTCATTAAGGCCCTCCTGTGACGGATCACTTCTTGTCGACATCAGCTCATTATCCAAGAAGTTGATCTAGGAACACCCCATTTAGTACTTTGAAGCTTGCATGCCTCAAGGGCAAGTTTCTTACTTACGGCGACAGGTTTACATCAATGGCCTTCGACCGAAAGATTTTGCGTGGTGTTCGACGCCAAGTCCTTTCTTCACACCACGTGAATTTTACTGCAGTACCTTGAGGGTCATTATCATTATCGGTGATTCCTCTCGCGCTTGTTAACAGTTTACATCATTGATTGGTAATCAAGCGATGTCTTTCCATGTTCGACTTCAGAACATTTCTCACATGGATCGACTTGTACTTCGAGTGAAGATCGAACGAGATTGAAGACCCTGAATCTAGTTTCATCCATCCGGGCTGCGATATATATTCAGGGAAATAAAGACATTAAATGTACATCATTGCGGCATAGATAATCATCCAATCAAAAGGATGATGGCTCTATCAGAATCATCAGTCTACACTCAGACAATTGTCTGTCCTATGTACATGAAAATGAATTTATAAAGCTGAGCATGGGAATGCCCGCCTCATCTAGATCATGAAAATATTATGAATATAATGTATTGTATTATATCTTATTACAGGTCTCCTCCTAGCATTGAAAGAACTTTGGATCCTCATAATAAAGCATTTCACCCGACATCAAAGGATTAACGACCTCATGCTTTAGGGGGCAACTGTTATAGACATTTTTGGGCCCTACAACCCGAAACATGAAATGTCCATAAACCAAGGGCTTCTAAGTCCCTAAAAGTGTTGTTCTAACCCCTAAAATAACAAGGTCAATAGATTACAGCTTCTCCCAGAAGTTCTCCATGAAAAAACTACTCAGAATTGGTCAAAACAGGATCATTTCAGCTGCTCCACTGGCTAAGTGCATTGCATCTCACCTAAATACACTGTGTGGGTGCATTGCATTTCAAAAACCCCTTCTGTGGGGTGCGATGGGAGAGAAATGACAAATGGTAGTGTCATTCCGTGAGGTGGAGAGGCAATGGAAGCTTCCAGAATCTTCCCCTGTGACACTTGCCTCACTAAATTCGACCAAGGATGAGTAAGAGACCATCAATCTCCAAGTGGAAGCAAGAATTATCAGAGGGAAGACACTAATCAAATCATGAGCTGACTCATCTCCATTACAAACATCTATATATGGATCCCTCATCCCAGAGATCCAGAGGCTGGAATTTTGCATAATGTAAGGAATTGTTGTCGGTTTCTTGAGACAAACATCAGATTGTTTGGTGATCTAAGCTTTGTTTGAGGTGAAGAGGGGCTTCTTTGCTGGGAGGTTGATGTTGGGTCAGAAAAACCAGTTGTAACTCCTCTTGGCTCTTTCTTGTTTATCAATAAAAGTTATTCAAGTTTTCCTCCATGCTCTTGTGTCATTGATGCTTGCTACATTTGTATGGTCAATTTACATATGATCCTAGATTGTTTATAATTATAGATCCATGTCTTTGTATAGTGCTATGCTTCTGTGATCTTACAGGTACTTCGTGAAGCTGGGCGTGCAAGGGAGCAGGTAGCTAAAGACTATCAAAGAAGAGGGGAATCAAATCAGGAGATTAGCGCAAGACAGAGGTTGGTCTTTTTGTTCCTCTCTATCTATAATTCATAAAGGAAAAACAAAAGTAGTTTTTCTCTGTTTGTTTCTAAGGCAGCTGTCACACCTTAGTGGGATAGAGTAGTTCTATATAGACACTTTTCCCTGTAACAAGCATATGCATTTTTCACTTTGTACTCTTCATCTCCATATCCTTTTGGCGAAAGGGATTTTTACCCTACAAAACTTCCATGGTATGATTTATATTGGATTGAAAATAAAACTGTAAAAAATAATGTTATATCAATAGAGAAGGTATAATTTATAGTATATTATTAAAGTGAAAATTAAATTATATTAATACATCAAATAGTAGAAATATGAAGTGATTGACAAAATTCACAGTAATTTATATATAACATGAAATGCGATAGTAATATTTATTCACAAAAATTTGATAAAAATATTAAGATTATGATTCTACAATTTATGATAGTACTAAAAATGATAAGAAAAAAATCCTAATACTAGGAATTGCCTGGAAAGTTATGGAAATTCCAATTATATTTTGAGAAAATCCTGCAAGGATTTTTGTAAATCCAAGTTATGGTTGTTAAACTTCAAAATTTTAAGTGTCCTAGACATTTTTGATGGTGCTGCATCCATTTCCACCATAAAAACTCAATTTAAACATTGTCTCTACAAGAGTTTTGAAATTTTTGTACCCAAATTCCAGCCACTTTAGGCAGTCCAAGCAATCCCTCCGCCTCGTTACATCACTCCCTAATAAATTTTTCATTGATCATCTGTTGTACAACAACAAAGCCTATTTTGAGCTTTATGAATTTTTGAGCTGTATAAATTTTGTAGATCATGAGAACCACCAAAAATTCATGAGTCAGAGTCAAAAAAATTGAGTTGAGGATCAAGACTTAATCTAACAAGGACTGCAAGCAGTGGCAGTCCCTGCCGAATTGACGGGAGAACCTGACAATGGAGAGTCAAGCAATCAACATTACAAGTATTATATAATTGTAGCGCAGTTTATCTATTTATATGGTCTATTCTAGAACTGTATCATGTAATGCTGGTAGTATATTGATGAGCCCCAATTTTGGTACAATTCGGGCTCATTTTGGCCTATTCTATTTGCTCAAACCATTCACTTTTTACTGCTTATGCATGCATTTCTTAGTTTATTCATGTTGTTTGTAGGAATAAGGGTAGACACTTTATCTACGTGACTAATGCATTATGATTTCAGGTTTTTTTGCATTAAAAGGGAGAAAAGACCACGTGAAAAGGAGACAAGGAGGCAATGAGGTGGCACTGCTGGTTTTGAGGAGAGGATGTACACGGTCTTGGGGATATTCCTCGTGATTCCCACCAAGAACTCCGAGCTCCAATCCATCTTCCCTCCGAGCTTAGAAGCAGCCAGCTGTTCTACAGGAACAGCAGTTATAAACTGCTCTACAGGAACAACAGTTATGACCGTCCTACAAGATCTGCAGTTGAACTCTAGTTGGACAGCCGAGCTCCTAAAATCAAGGACACCTGTTTGATAGTCGTTTTTGCATAAATACTGAGGCCGTAGCCTTGTAGCGAAGCTTTTTGAACCTTGGCATTACTCTTGTAATTGGAAAGTACGAGCTAGAGCTCAGTTTTTGTTCCTTTTTGTAAGCCAATTTGGCATAACATCAGATTATGAATAAAGAAGGCAGATTTTGATCTAGCTCTGAGTTTTCTTAAGGAGACTATAGCTCTCAGGTTAGGGCCCAACCTGAGAGCCATAGATCCCCTCTCCTGTAGTGTTGTTTCCATTTCGTTTCAGCACTTTGAGTTTTCCTTTTCACATGCAATTCGAATTACAGGTTGCTAATTTAGTTGTTTTCATGAGTTTAGATAGGATTTGCTTATGGTGAATTGGTTTATAGTTGCTTAGGTTAGAAGAGGATAGATACAATCTATTGGAGCTCCAACAAAAAGGTTGTTAAGGCTCACTGCCATCTCATCTGGGATTGGAGTGCAGTCCATGACTAACCACCAAAAATACGCATTTCTTTATTCCATGATTGCTGCAAACACAGTCACGTTATGTTAGATGCTTCCACATGATTCACACCTGCACCACACTTCCTTACCACAGCTTCATGCACATTCTCCTTCGCGTTTAGATTGCTGTTCATTGAATTTATAAGCACAGGTAGTCTAAGTTAATGCATTTTCGGTTTGGTGATAGTCACAAGCATTTGTTCCATTTACACTGCTTTCTCTCGTTCCATTACTTCGTCCTCCATCTTGATCACGCATGCAAACACATCTTTGACCTCTGCTCTGCTCTGTTATCTCCCAAAGTCTTTCACTCCTCACGTACTTCCATTCTCTAGCCCTTTCGTTGACCTAGCCCTCTATCTTCCAACCTACTCCCTACATTCACTCCCTATCCTATTCCTCCACTTCTACAGCCATCACCAGCCTCATTCCTACCTTACACATCTCCCCCTACCATTTCATCACCCCTCCATCACGCCAAACACTCACGGTAGGTCATCCTGTAGCTGTTGGTAGACATCCTGTAGAAACCAGAGTATCCTGTAGGATCCCCTGCAGACTTCATGTAGGAGACCACTCACTCGGTTGCCGAGCTTCTGAATGTGAGGAACCTTTGTGGATGGATGCTAAGGATCCCTAGGGACCTCTCCTAGCCTCCCCAACCTGTCCCATGCTTTCCTTCCTTCTCCATCCCATCTGCACAACCAAACCCTAGTTAGCACAAGATCACAATCATTCCACCCACTTAAAGGAAAAATACAAAAACATATCTTTCATGATGCAAGTAGTTTAGATCCATGCATTTGCACTTATTAGAGGTAACAGCAGCATTGGTAGAAGTTTCATTCACATGTTTTGCATTGTAGAGGTTAGACTAGTTAAATTAGGGTTTCCTAGGTTTACATGCTTTGATTTGCTTTCAGTCCATTTTGTCAAGT
Source organism: Pinus tabuliformis (assembly GCA_031772625.1). Classification (NCBI taxonomy): domain Eukaryota; kingdom Viridiplantae; phylum Streptophyta; class Pinopsida; order Pinales; family Pinaceae; genus Pinus; species Pinus tabuliformis. The sequence continues at coordinate 457,087,830 of CM062819.1, read as the reverse complement.
AGAGTAGTTTTCCTTTGAGAATAGCTTTCGTCCATCAATTAGCAAGCTTCTTCTGAGAGCCTATAGAAGTTGGCTTGAGCCCTAGCGGACTTGTGCCAGCTGACCAAGTGACAGCTGCGACAAGAGCTAGTACTTGTGCATATAGCACCGTCGCTTCCAAGTTTGTACGAACTACCGGGTTGATAAAATGAGAGACAGGAAGCCCCAGGAGTTGTAGCATTATTGCTACAATACTGGAGCTCACCATCTTTTTGGCGCCGTTGCCGGGGAAGCGTCAGAGTATTAGTAATTGTTGCTTTTCTTCTACTTTCGTACTCTTACTTCTGCTTAGTAGTTTATTTCATTTCCATTCTGCAAAAGTAGCTTAGCATTTCCTGCTTTCATAGATTAGCATTTCTTGCTTTCCTAGACTAATATTTCTTGCTTTCCTAGAGTAATTTTTCTTGCTTTCCTAGATTAGCTTTCCAATTCCGCAATTTCATTTGAGCAATATAGTTAGTTGTAGATCACTTTGTTTCAGTTTTGCAGGTACCAAAGAAAAAGCAAAAGCACTCAAAAAAGAAAAGTCCTTTCCATTTCATGCCTCGTAGGAACCGAGATAGATCAGGCAAATTCCTACCAAACACCCCCACCACATCACTGAGTCATCCTTCTCTCTTCTTTGGTGACAGTGACCCAGAGGAACCTATAGGTGAACATCCTGAGATATACCAAGACCCTATAGAAGAAGAAGAGTTAGAGACCACTCCATCTGAAGCCATGGCTGATAATAGGAGAGAAGATGAGAGAATAGAAGGAGCTTTCCCCATCCGAGAGACCAATGGAGATATGAAAATGAAAAACATTAGCCCCTCCACCTTGCCTCACTTCCATGGACTGACCACTAAGGATCCTGATACCTTCTTGTTTGAGTTTGCGGTCCTTTGTAGAACCTATGACTATACTGAAGATGAGCAAAAGCTGAAGCTTTTCCCTTCCACTCTTAAGGATGCAGCACTACGCTGGTTCATGGGATTACCTGGGAATAGCATCGCTACTTGGGCTCAGATGCAGCAAGCCTTCAATACCAAGTATAGGGATTATTGTAGGTCCAAGGAAACCAAGGGAGAGATCTTTCGAATGACCATGGGGAATGATGAGTCTTTAGAGGATTATGAGGAGAGGTTCCAACTTAGCTATAAACGGGCCAGGTGCACACTTGACCCTGAATCCCTCAAATTGGTTCTACTCCGAGGAGTCCCTGAAGATCTCTTAGACACCCTTCACATGTTAGCTGGGGGGGACATTTACCAACTGCCTTATGAGGACATCAAGACTGTGTTTCGAAATCATTCCAGGGCAGCTAGAAAACGAGGTAGAGGAAATCTCCTCTCCACTGGTGTCCCTTTCTCCAAACATGAGTTTACAAACCAATTAGAAGATCTTAAGAGTGAGGTGAGACAGACCATTGCCATGCAGCTGGACACATTCAGGATCCAGCAGAAGAAAGAAGAAGCTGAGAGAGCCTTGGCTGTCTTCTGTCCTAGGTGCACCAGAAGACACCCTAAGAACGAATGTCCATTGCATTCGGTTGAAGTGTGTTTCGTTTGTGAGGAGGACCACCCAACAAATCAGTGTCCAACCTTACCTGGGTTTAAAGCCATGTACCAAGGAACCGAAGCCCCCACTGAACCTCTCTACTTCATCAACCAAAGGAGGCCTCAAGGATCTAGACCTTATCAGCAGGGGATGCAAGGGGCATCTCAAGCTTATTACAACCCCAACCACTCGACTCCCATGCCTTCCTGGGGTCCCCCTGCTCATCCTTCTTGGTCCATGCCTCCTCCATGGTCTTATCCACCTCAGTACCCTACTCAACCTACTTCTCATCCATATCACTCACATACCCAGTCGCAGCCTCAATGGAGTGCTCCTCAGTCGGGGTGGAGGCCCCAATACAACACTCCTCCTGCCATTTTGCCTCCACCACCAGTTCAACCTCAGCCTTTACCTCCTGCTCCTCCAAGGCAACCTCAGATGCCTGCTCAACCGAACCCGAACCCCAACAATAGACAGGCTCAGCAGGTATATACTGGGGAGACCTCATGCCCTACCTATGCTGTGGAGATCCAGGAGATCAATCTTAGATCTGGAAAGACTCTTCCAGATCGCCAACCTCCTCCCCCAGAGGATGAGAAAAACCATCAGGAGAGTGAACCAAAGCCTATTCCACCCTTTCCTGAGAGACTAACAGCCACCACACAACCTAACCCAGAAGAAGATGAGCTTTTGGGTGAGCTCAAGCAGTTGTGTGTAAAAATCCCACTTCTCCAAGCCATCAAGGATGTGCTAATATATAACAAGCTGGTTAAGGAGAAGTGTTTCAAACACCCAGGCAGACGGAAGAAAGATGCCTCAACTATCAATGTCATAGGATAGCTGTGTGACCTTATGCTAGGACAAGTCATCTGCCCAAAGTACCTAGATCCTGGAAGTCCTGTAGTAGATGTTCACATCAATGGCACCATTATCCCCCACACCTTGATTGATCTGGGGGCGGCCATCAATGTGATGACCAGGGATACCATGCTTAAACTCAATCTTCAGGGTTCCTTGAGGAAGACCTCGACAGTACTGCAATTAGCAGATCGCTCCAGTGTGACTCCCGAAGGGATTGTGGAGGATGTCTTGGTCTCTATCGATTCTTGGGAATACCCTGCAGACTTCCTGGTTCTGCAACCAAAGGCCAAGCTTACTGGATATCCTCTCATCTTGGGAAGGCCTTGGTTAGCTACTGCAGATGCTTACATAAGTTGTCGGGCAGGAAACATGACCATCAAAAATGGTCCCATGTCCAAGCAGCTAGTCCTATACCCTCCTGCCCAACCTTCTTTAGAGCATGATTTACCACTCTGGTTGGAGGAAGGAGAGGAAGACGAGGTGTACTCTGCACCTCTGTGCACCCTAGATACCACTAGAAGAGACCCTCCTACCGAGGATGATTTGATTGAGACCCTGATCCAGAATCCACCTTCCAGTGCACTATCTTTAGAGAAGTTGGTGGAGGATGCCCAAGCTAGCACCTTAGTGGACCTTTGTACAACCAGCCCTGTCACTCCCAGAGTCAAAAGTGTGGAGTTCGGCCCTGAGAGAGCATTAAAGATCAGCTCCTCCCTATCTCCTTCCCAGGAGAAGGAGTTGTGTAGCCTATTGGCCAGCCACTTAGATGCTTTTGCTTGGAGCTATAAGGAGATGAAAGGAGTCCATCCCTCGGTCTGTACCCATCATATATACATCAAAGAGGATTGTAAACCAGTTAGGCAACCCTAGAGGAGAATGAATCCAGCCCTTAAGGACATTGTCAAGGAAGAATTGCAGAAACTGTTGGATGCTGGATTCATCTACCCCATCTCAGATAGTGAATGGGTGTCCCCTCTGGTCTTGGTTCCCAAGAAAAATGGGAAATGGAGAATCTGTGTAGACTACCGAGAGCTGAACAAAGCTACCAAGAAAGACCATTTCCCTCTGCCTTTCATAGATCAAGTGTTGGATGGACTGGCAGGAAAGAAGTTCTTCTCTTTCCTGGATGGGTTTAGCGGGTACAACCAGATTCAAATCAGCCCGGAAGACCAAGATAAGACCACCTTCACTTGTCCTTGGGGTACCTTTGCCTACCGTGTCCTTCCCTTTGGGCTATGCAATGCTCCTGCTACCTTCCAGAGAGCTGTCTTGAGCATCTTCTCGGAGTTGGTCCATGATGCAGTAGAAATCTATATGGATGACTTTACTCCTTATGGGGCTAACTTCCAGGAAGCATTGTCCAACTTGGGAAAAGTCCTAACCAAGTGCATCGAGATGAACTTGTCCCTTAGCCCTGAAAAATGTGAATTCCTAATGACTGAAGGGACTGTGCTAGGCCATACCATCTCTCGCCAAGGGTTACAGGTGGATCCTAACAAGATCGCTCTAATAAAAAAGGTTCCACCTCCACAAAAGGTAAGGGATGTTAGGAGTTTCTTTGGATTAGCAGGATATTACCGAAGATTCATTAAAGATTTCAGCAAGCTAGCCTCGCCATTGTTCGGTCTGTTGGCAAAAGATGTGGAGTTTAATTGGACTGACGATTGTCAGAAGAGTTTGAATGAATTAAAAGACAAGTTAGTGTCAGCTCCAATCCTGAGAGGTCCAAACTGGGCCCTACCTTTCCACATCCACACTGATGCCTCGAACAAAGCCATTGGTGCAGCCTTAGGACAAGTTGAGCAAAAACTTCCATATGCCATTTACTTCGTTAGCAAAAACCTGTCCAAAGCAGAGCTGAATTACACTGTAACCGAGAAGGAATTCTTAGCTGTGGTCCATGCACTGAACAAGTTCCGACATTATATTACTGGTTACCAGACTTTTGTACATACTGACCATGCTGCTATTAGATATTTGATGAATAAACCAGATGTGAATGCTCGTATTATTAGATGGTTACTTTTATTGCAGCAGTTTGATCTAACCATTGTTGATAAACCAGGGAGAGAAAATGTTGTTGCTGACTTCTTGTCTAGATTGGATTTGTCTGCAGATGAAGATGGGACGGTGGATGACCAGATGCCTGATGAGCATCTGTTTGCTATCTCAGTACTCTCTCCATGGTTTGCTGATATAGCAAACTACCTTGTTTCAGCTCAGTTCCCTCCGCACCTCTCTTCAAAAGAGAAGAGCAAAATCATCAGAAAGAGTGCCTCATTTACATGGATTGGGGGCAATCTGTTCAAGCTTGGCCCCGATCAGATCTTAAGGCGTTGTGTAAGGGAGGAGGAAGTCTTTGACATCCTCCTCACCTGTCATGATGGGCCTTGTGGAGGACATTTTGCAGCAAAGAGAACTGCCTTCAAGATCCTGCAGGCAGGCTACTATTGGCCCACACTTCATCAAGATGTCAGAAGATATGTCAGCCAGTGTGACCAATGCCAAAGAATGGGGAAACCGACCCAAAGGGATGAGATGCCTCTCCAACCTCAAGTGACTCTTGAGCCATTCGAGAAGTGGGGCATGGACTTTGTGGGTCCAATCAATCCCTCTTCGAGGCAAAGATCCTACATCATTGTGTGCACTGACTACCTGACGAAGTGGGCAGAGACCAAAGCAATCAAAGCAGCAACAGAAGAAAAAGTGGCCGAGTTCCTAAGAGAGAACATCTTCTATAAGTTTGGCTATCCAAGAGAGCTGGTCACCGATCAAGGGAGCCAGTTCACCTCCCACCTGGTTGAAGATCTCCTAGCTCATCACAAGATCAAGCATAGAACTTCCACTCCCTATCATCCTCAAGCAAATGGGCAGGTGGAAGTCACCAATAGAGCATTAGAAGGGATCTTGACTAAAGTGGTGAGCAGCAGCAGAAAGGACTGGGCAGATTGCCTGGTTGAAGCCACATGGGCTTACAACACCACTTGGAAGACCACCACTGGCTTCACACCTTATGAGCTGGTCTATGGGAAGAAAGCTTTGCTGTCCATTGAGTTTGAGTATAACACTTTGAGGATGGCAGCTCAGCTGGATCTAGATCTCAGCCATGCACAACAAGAAAGGCTATTGCAGCTTAATGGACTGGATGAGCACCGCATGCAGGCCCTCCTTCACTCAGAAGTGGTTCAACTTCAGAGGAAGGTGTGGCATGACCAGCATCTCCATGACAAGCAATTTCAGCCGGGAGATTGGGCTTTGTTGTATTATTCCAGATACAAATATTTCAAGGGGAAGCTGAGAACCAGATGGCTAGGGCCATATTCAGTGGAAAAATGTCATGACAATGGATCTGTTCTTATCCGGACCATTGATGAGGAAGCCATCCCCATGCTTGTCAACGGGCATCGATTGAAGATCTACAGGAGGCCTCCCTCCAGACAAGAGTTCATCAAAACTATGGAGAAAGCAGTATTGGTCATAGAGAAGGGTCCTGCCCCTGCTTTGGGCACACCCTGAAGAATCTAAAAAAAAAAAAAAAAAAAAAAAAAAAAAAAGGAGAAAAAAAATAATAAAGATCCTTGGGTGAAAACCTTCCTGAGGCGCCCAAGGCAGGTGGTAGGGGTGAAAACCTCATCTGAGGCGCCCCTGCTATCTTTCAAAAAAAAAGGGAAAAAAGAAATAAAGATCCTTGAGTGAAAACCTCTCTGAGGCGCTTAAGGCAGGTGGTAAGGGTGAAAACCTCATTGAGGCGCCCCTGCTATCTTTCAAAAAAAAAAAAGAAAAAAAAAACAAAAAAAGAAAAAAGAAAAAAGAGAAAAAACAAGATCAATAAGCTATTATGTGAAATTTGCATGCAGATTGCAGGTGTTCTATGGAGGAGAGGAAGCCTCTCAAGTCAAAGTCAAAGGTCCTTCTCATGCAGCCAGGACACCTCACAAGCTCCTCCTCCAAGAATGCTTATGTTTTTCAAGGTATGTGCAATTTTATCATGGTTTGAATCTTCTACAGGAAACTGCTGTCTTTCTACAGGAAGGCACAGTTTTTCTACAGGAAGGCGCAGATTCTCTACAGGAAAGTGCAGACTCTCTACAGGAAGGCCGAACTTTCTACAGGAAGCTCTGTGTCTACAGGAAACTTCCTGTAGGAGTTTTTGGCGGCCAAAATTCGTCGAAAAAGGAGATTTCGCGACCATGGCTTGGTTTGGATGCATGCAAGCCTCTGTTAAGCATCCTTGCACGTTGCTGTCACCATGCTCCACCACCTGTGTCGACATGCGACCAAGTCCCTGCACAAACAAAGGAAATCGATGAGTTCTCGTGAGAAAGCCATTTCCAAATAGAAAAATGATGGGATCTCATACCACAGGCATCAAGAGCTCCGGGATCGTGATCAGAACCGCCATCGTGCAGCATGCACCCAAGGAGAAAGGACTGTTACGAGACCCCTCGCGGGGATCCTGTAACAGTTCAACCTGCTCAAGTGGATGCCATTCACAGCACCGTCATCTGAGATGAAGCGCAGGCGCATGCAAGCAAATCCGTCCACTCCAGCGTTGGCATCCGGTTACCACGAGCTTCCGGGTCTGTGTACGCCGCATGCAGCAGGTAGATCTGCTCCCCGTCGTCAAAAAACCGAAAAATCGTGTGCAGCCGCACGCAGGTAAGTGTCTTCCCCTTCATTCCATCAAATCGCATGAATCTAACTTTGAATTTGTTTGCAAAGCGTAAAATTGAATGGTTGAGCGGCCGTATGGCCAGTCGACTGGCCACGTCGGCTAGTTAAAGTGTAATTGGGTGATTGGGTGGCGGACATGACAAAGAGAATGAACGGCATGCACGTGGGAGCACTCTCGTCAGAAGCATGAGTTTAACAGGAAAGGCGGCGGCAAATCTGAGGAAATGAATGCAGCAGTGAGTGAGAACACAGGCGGAGGATGGATGACGTCGCCCAACGGTCCATGGGGACAGCTCATCCCCCGCGCCATGGATTGCGCCGGTTCAAAATCCAATCGGCTAAATCAACCGCACGCATTTATCATCCAACACTTCAACTCGGCTAAGCCATTCTGATTTCTTCTGCATTTTGATACGCCGAGTTGTTGGCTACCAGAACGCTGGTCAAGCACACAGTGAGCGCGGCCAACTACAGTCCTCCCCGAGAATTGCGCGTGGCTTCTACAGGAACGCAGTCCTACAAGAAGCAGTCTCTACAGGAACGTGGTTCTACAGGAAGAGGAATTCCTCACGTAAGAAAAGGTGGCAGAAAAAAGGTAACCCTGAAACTCCTTCCGCAATTGGCTTTCAAAGGTGGCAAGATCATTATTCACAGTCTGGTCATAAAAATATCGGATTGCTGTGCCTATACTATCGCTTCTACAGGATAGCAGTATCATCGACTGTGTTTTGTGAATTGTATGCATGCTCTGCCTGGAATAGACGAATCTCCTTTGCATTTGTCACCTTTAGTCAAAACCCCCGTGTCCATCATGCCGGGTGGGTTTATAAGACGAGAGCCCACTGATTCAAATACATTAAGGAGAAACCCGGCAGTGGTTGAGCTCTTCACCAGAGCACAATGGATGCCTTTTTGTGATAAGCTACAGGGCTACGATGATGAAGTAGCTGAGGAATTCTTGCAGGCTCTGCAGCCTAAGTCCCAGACACTGGCCACAGTAACCTTCAGAGGTCTAAGCCTCAAACTCACCCCAGAACACATCAGTCGGATCACAAAACTTCCTATGGGCCTGCCGTGGGACAAAGACGAGAGAAAGCTGAGTCAGCAAGCCAAGAAGGAGTTCTTCCCACCTGAGGAAGAATTCTCTGAGGATAAAAACGGGGTGAGGAGGACCAACCTGTCACCACCATGGAACGAAGTCAGTTTGCACATTATGAAATATATCACTTGTGAGGGGCGTTACAGCATCATATATGCATATCACTTCCGGATGCTCAGTGAGCTAAGACATCGGCTTGATCTTCCCGCAGAGCAGAGACTGAGCATTCCTTACTTTTTACTGCAGTCCCTAATGGAGTGTGCTACAAAGCTAAGACAGGGCATCCCTGATCAGATAGCCCATCATGGGTTAATAAAACTGCTTGTGGAGGATGCATTGCACTCATATAAGGTACCCCTCTCATGGGAATCCTTTCGCAATCTGACCAAAGACGGGGATATTAAAATGCTGGTCGAAGAAATGGGTTCCTCTAGCAGTGAGGAACACGAAGCAATGGCCGAAGAACAAAGGAAGGAGCATGAGGAAAAGAAAGGCCAAGAAAAAGGTGGCACACCTACCCCGTCAGCAAGGGAAAAGAGGATGAAGAGCAGAATGGACAAAGTAGAGGTGGCCCACGTCAGCCCAAGCACCTCAACAGCATCTACACCCAAAGCAAAAAGCAAAGTTCAAGCAGGCAAGCAAGTGGAAGTAAAGATCCCTGTGTCTACAGGGAAGCAAAAACAGGCTTCTACAGGAAGCCCGACAACACAAACTCAGGCTTCTACAGGAAGCCCAAAAATCATTGAAAAACAGGCTTCTACAGGAAGCCCGAAAGCAAAAACAAAGGCTTCTACGGGAAGCCCGAAGATCAGCGAGAAGCAGGCTTCTACAGGAAGCCCAAAAGCAAAAACCAAGGCTTCTACAGGAAGCCCGAAAATCGTTGGAGAACAGGCTTCTACAGGAAGCCCGAAAATCGTTGGAGAAAAGGCTTCTACAGGAAGCCCGAAAGTGCAACCACAGGCTTCCACAGGAAGCCCGAAATCTGAAAAGGAGGGACCCTCTACAAGGAGCTCTGAGAGAGCAAAACGCAAAAAAGAGAGGGCTGGCATTCTCGAAAAGAAGGCTGCAGCGGCGCTGGCTGCCCTCAGTACACCTCCGAAACCGAAGGAGAAAAGAGAGAGGGAGACCCCTCTACAATCTGAAGCCAGGAGAAGCAAGAGGATGACCACGGGCAAGCCACAGCCTCCACCCAGCAGCCAAACCACTTCAGGGGACGTCCCTACTTCACCCAGTGCAAGAACCCCTTCTAAAACATCAGCCACCCCCGAAAAGGGGAGCCCAAAAATAACTTCCTGGACACGAAGGATAGGCCAGTCGCCTTCCGAAGCCAGGCTCAAGGAAATAGGAAAGGGGAAGGAAGCATCACCTTCGTCACCACCAGGGGCAGCAAAGGCAGGGCCGCCAAAAACGAGAAAAGAAGAAGCGCCACCCTCGGCAGAGAAGGCAGCACCACCAAAATCAGGGAAGGAAAAGCATGCTCCGGGCTCTAGTTCTCGGCCAAAGACGAGGAGCCAGGGCAAGGTTGCTCAAGGATGAGCAAATGGTTCAGCTGGGGGGTGATGATGAGCCCCAATTTTGGTACAATTCGGGCTCATTTTGGCCTATTCTATTTGCTCAAACCATTCACTTTTTACTGCTTATGCATGCATTTCTTAGTTTATTCGTGTTGTTTGTAGGAATAAGGGTAGACACTTTATCTACGTGACTAATGCATTATGATTTCAGGTTTTTTGCATTAAAAGGGAGAAAAGACCACGTGAAAAGGAGACAAGGAGGCAATGAGGTGGCACTGCTGGTTTTGAGGAGAGGATGTTCACGGTCTTGGGGATATTCCTCGTGATTCCCACCAAGAACTCCGAGCTCCAATCCATCTTCCCTCCGAGCTTAGAAGCAGCCAGCTATTCTACAGGAACAGCAGTTATAAACTGCTCTACAGGAACAGCAGTTATGACCGTCCTACAGGATCTGCAGTTGAACTCTAGTTGGACAGCCGAGCTCCTAAAATCAAGGACACCTGTTGGATAGTCGTTTTTGCATAAATACTGAGGCCGTAGCCTTGTAGAGAAGCTTTTTGAACCTTGGCATTACTCTTGTAATTGGAAAGTACGAGCTAGAGCTCAGTTTTTGTTCCTTTTTGTAAGCCAATTTGGCATAACATCAAATTATGAATAAAAAAGGCAGATTTTGATCTAGCTCTGAGTTTTCTTAAGGAGACTATAGCTCTCAGGTTAGGGCCCAACCTGAGAGCCATAGATCCCCTCTGCTGTAGTGTTGTTTCCATTTCATTTCAGCACTTTGAGTTTTCCTTTTCACATGCAATTCGAATTACAGGTTGCTAATTTAGTTGTTTTCATGAGTTTAGATAGGATTTGCTTATGGTGAATTGGTTTACAGTTGCTTAGGTTAGAAGAGGATAGATACAATCTATTGGAGCTCCAACAAAAAGGTTGTTAAGGCTCACTGCCATCTCATCTGGGATTGGAGTGCAGTCCATGACTAACCACCAAAAATACGCATTTCTTTATTCCATGATTGCTGCAAACACAATCACATTATGTTAGATGCTTCCACATGATTCACACCTGCACCACACTTCCTTACCACAGCTTCATGCACATTCTCCTTCGCGTTTAGATTGCTGTTCATTGAATTTATAAGCACAGGTAGTCTAAGTTAATGCATTTTCGGTTTGGTGATAGTCACAAGCATTTGTTCCATTTACACTGCTTTCTCTCGTTCCATTACTTCGTCCTCCATCTTGATCACGCATGCAAACACATCTTTGACCTCTGCTCCGCTCTGTTATCTCCCAAAGTCTTTCACTCCTCACGTACTTCCATTCTCTAGCCCTTTCGTTGACCTAGCCCTCTATCTTCCAACCTACTCCCTACATTCACTCCCTATCCTATTCCTCCACTTCTACAGCCATCACCAGCCTCATTCCTACCTTACACATCTCCCCCTACCATTTCATCACCCCTCCATCACGCCAAACACTCACGGTAGGTCATCCTGTAGCTGTTGGTAGACATCCTGTAGAAACCAGAGTATCTTGTAGGATCCCCTGCAGACTTCCCGTAGGAGACCACTCACTCGGTTGCCGAGCTTCTGAATGTGAGGAACCTCTGTGGATGGATGCTAAGGATCCCTAGGGACCTCTCCTAGCCTCCCCAACCTGTCCCATGCTTTCCTTCCTTCTCCATCCCATCTGCACAACCAAACCCTAGTTAGCACAAGATCACAATCATTCCACCCACTTAAAGGAAAAATACAAAAACATATCTTTCATGATGCAAGTAGTTTAGATCCATGCATTTGCACTTATTAGAGGTAACAACACCATTGGTAGAAGTTTCATTCACATGTTTTGCATTGTAGAGGTTAGACTAGTTAAATTAGGGTTTCCTAGGTTTACATGCTTTGATTTGCTTTCAGTCCATTTTGTCAAGTAGAGTAGTTTTCCTTTGAGAATAGCTTTCGTCCATCAATTAGCAAGCTTCTTCTGAGAGCCTATAGAAGTTGGCTTGAGCCCTAGCGGACTTGTGCCAGCTGACCAAGTGACAGCTGCGACAAGAGCTAGTACTTGTGCATATAGCACCGTCGCTTCCAAGTTTGTACGAACTACCGGGTTGATAAAATGAGAGACAGGAAGCCCCAGGAGTTGTAGCATTATTGCTACAATACTGGAGCTCACCATATATTTATAATGCTGGTCGTATTTCACTGCAGCGGTTCAGTGTCCTGGTTCTGTCATTCATGTTAAAATTTAAATACAACATTTTTGGTATATTCAAGTAAAAGTTTGATACATGAAAATTATATTCAAGGAAAGATATGATTAATCACTGTCCCTAGATAGTGTAGGCTACGAGGAAAGTTGCAACCTTAGTTGTTCATGAAAAATGGGAAGGCACAAAATAAAAAATAAATTTACAATGAGTGGGAGTTTTGGTTACCTCACAGCCATCCCATTTTGCACGGGCAGGTTTCTATTATTATTATTGGTTCTAAAACGTAGCTGGCATTCATATTAAAATTTAAATACAACATTTTTGGTATATTCAAATAAAAGTTTGATTTTTTATTTAATTAATGGTAAGGCATGCTTGAAATTTTCATTTCAGATACATAAAAATTATATTCAAATAAAGTCACAGATACATGAAAATTATATTCAAGTAAATTCATAATTAATGTAGTAGCAAGCATGCTTCAAATAAAGTCATAGTAAATTCATAATTAATGTAGTAGCAAGCATGTTTCAAGTAAAGTCATAGTTAATGTAGCAAGCATGCTTCAATTTCAAGTAAAGATGCATAAAAATTTGATTTCTTTCTTCTCTTTTTTAAGAAAGATGAAAAGTCAAATACAACTGAGCTGACTGTTTCTGGTAAATTAAATTATAGTTGGACACACATTGTTATTAAAAGAAAAATCGTGGTATATTCAGATGTCCATATTCATCTTGAATTCAAGATATAATACTTGGGATATTAACCATATTTTCACACAATAATATTAACCATATTAAGCAAAATCCATTAGAATTATTGCACATCAAGTCGACTGGAGATATAACAAGGTTATAGGATGGAGATGCTTAATGCATTCGAAAAGTTGAAGTGCACTCTAAAATAAAATAGGGGGCATGTTTATTAATTCATTCTTGCATTGCTGCCCATCAGACAATCAAGAAACATGGTTTGCATCAAACTCTACAATAATGATTAATTACATAGGATGTGGGAGAGTTTATTAATTCATTCTTGCATTGCCTCCAATCAGAGAATCCAAAAACATAGTTCGCATCAAACTCTACAATGATGATTAATTGCACAGGATGTGGGAGATCACATCAAACTATACCATGATCATTAATTGCACAGGATGTGGGAGATCGCATCAAACTATACCATGATGATTAATTGCACAGGAAGTGAGAGATTGGTACCTTGAGAGAAGTATAGTGAAGGTATAGAATAATTATATTTTTAGAATTTTTTCTTTTGAAAAAGAAAACGTACCCTTTTTTCACAAAGAAAATGCATATGAGGTAGTTTCAATTGTTTACGACTTAATTCCTTTGTAAAAGGGACACTTTTTCGTGGGTTCGGGAGTTTCTATTGTATGTGAGAATGGGTGGATATGCTGATTATATGCGTGGTTATTCATTGTGTTGACTAAGATGCTTCCTTCGGTGTTGGTGCCATTGATATTACTGTTGCTGTGACCTCTGCCGCTGGGTTATGAGTAGTGTAAAATGGAACTTTTTGCAAGTGAAATGGGTTATGAACAATGTAGAACCAAACTAAATCGTTGAATGGTTTTTTGCAAGCGAAACCACTTTATGGAAAGCCGGGACCTTAATTGAGAAGGTGTGGGGCACCCTTGGAGTGCTCCGTTAGTTGATTGTTATTCTCAATTAAATGACATGAAGCCTTCTGCATCAACTCCTCCTTCATTTATAGGAAAAATAAAACCATTATATAAAATAAAACCATTATATTTCTTTCAATTGTAGGATTGTTTAGTGTGATTCTTCTAAAAAGGAGTTCGAAGACTACTCATAAATATTGATAAAATGTGGGAAAAATGAAGAGGAATAAATGCAAGTAAAAATTATAAAAAAAATAAATGTAAGTTGGAAACTTTTAAATAGTTTGAACTAAAAACATTTAGTGTTCTTTTATATAAAAGGAGATCTCTCTTGCAATCTTGCAGATACTTTCTTTTACAGTTCAGGGCAGGGTAGCCATACTATTAACCAGAGGGTGAAACTATGTTTTGACTGACACATGGAACTAGCTTTGACACATGGTCTTTTGTGCATTGTTCTCAGCAATATGGAACCTTCAACAATCTGATAAAATTAATCACGTTGAACAATCTGTCTTCACATATCTACATCTTTTAGTGAAAGCTTGTTACTGCAATTCTGTGATAACTATATTACCCTGATCCCAAATTGTTCTTCTTGGGATCTCAATCCGGTTGCCTCCCATCTCTGTAATCTTCGACTCTCAATCCAGCGAATTCAGGTGAGTAATATTCATGGCATTGGTTTTTGTTGTCAAACCCTTCCAATTTTTTTTTGATTCAATCAAATACAAAATTGGGTGAACTTATCAATTAGCCTTTCCTTGCTGTCAGTTCCAGGGGATTTTTATTTCGAAACGTTACTAAAATCTAGTATCAAAATAAAAATATCATATAAAATTTAAAATCTAGATATGTTGAGCTATGTCTTGCTAAACTTATGTGAATTACATACATCATAATAAAAATAGTTGAGAATAATTAATATTATTTTGATATTAATGGAGAAAATAGTTACGTTGTTGTAACTTTCTCCCTAGTTTAGGATTAGTTCCTATAGTTATGGGATTTAGGTGCAACTTCCTATTTCTTAGTATTGTATTTAATGATGTAATCTTGGATTGATTGAGGGATAGAGTGGACGAGAGTGATCTCTCAAGTTTTGTGAGTGTAGACCCCAGGTTGTTTTCGGGAAAAGTGTCTATTCAGAACGACCCTATCCCACTGGGTTGTGACAGAGACCTCAGAAACAAACAAGGAAAACTACTCTTGTATTCTCCTTTAAGAACTATAAACGAAGATGATTAAGATGAACCGACCTGTGTCTTGTGCTAGTTGTTCGATCCAATCTATCTTCTCTTTGCCAGCTTCCACCGATCTGCTCCCTCACTTGCCCAGCATTACCAAGTTCCTGCAAGTTCACAGAAGAGAGAAACTACACAAAGACATGGATTTATGTTCATAAAAAGCTTAGGATCAGTTTTAAGCTAAACATACAAATATAACACACATCAGATATACAAGCATGTAGGAGAAACTCAAGTAGTTTTATTGATAAAACAAGGAGATCCAGGAGGAGTTACAACCGATGATTCCTGATCCAGCATCAACCTCCCAGCATAGAATCCCTTCTTCACCTCCAACAAAGCATAAATCACCCAATACTCTGCTATCTATCACAAAACCAACAACAATTCTCTGCAATGTACAAAATTCCAGCCTCTGGATCTCTTGGTGAGGGATCCATATATAGATGTATGCAAAGAGGATAAGTCAGCTCATGAATTGATTAATGGCTTCTCTCTGTCAGTTCTTGCTTCCACTTGGAGATTGAGAGCCTCTTACTCATCACTGGTCGAATTCAGTGAGGCAAGTGTCATTGGAGAATATTCTGGAAGCTTCCATTGTCCCTCCACCTCGTTGAATGACTCTGCCACTTGTCATTTCCCGCTCAACGCACCCTGGTAGTGCATTCAAGTGCGTTGCAACGCACCTAGCCAGTGTATTTGGGTGCTTTGCAACGCAGCCAGCTAGTGGAGCACTTGAAATGATCCTGTTTTGACTAGTTTTGAGCAGTTTCCGGTGGAGAACTTCTGGGAGAAGCTGTAATTTGTTGACCTTGTTTCTTTAGGAGCTGGAACAACACTTTTAGGGACTTAGGATCCCTTGGTTTATGGACATTTCATGCTTATAGCTGTAAGGCACAAAAATGTCTATAACAGTTGCCCCCTAAAGTATGAGGCCGTTTATCGGGTGAAATGCTTTATTAGGAGGATCCGAAGTTCTTCTGATGCTGGGGAGGAGACCTGTAATAAGATACAATACAATACATTATCTTCATACTGTTTTCATGATCTAGCTGAGGTGGGCATTCCCATGCTCAGCTTTATAAATTCATTTTCATGTACATAGGACAGACAATCGTCTGATGGTAGACTGATGATTCTGACGAAGTCATCATCCTTTTGGTAGGATGATTATCTGTGCTGTAATGCTGTACATTTCAATGTCTTTATTTTTCCTGAATATATATCGCAGCCCGGATGGATGAAACTAGATCCGGGGTCTTCAATCTCATCTGATCTTCACTCTAAGTACAAGTCGATCCATGTGAGAAATTTTTTGAAGTCGAACATGGAAAGACATCGCTTGATTATCAGTCAATGATGTAAACTGTTAACAAGCGCGAGAGGAATCACCGATAATGATAATGACCCTCAAGGTACTGCAGTACAATTCACATGGTGTGAATAAAGGACTTGGCGTCGAACACCACGCAAAATCTTTCGGTCGAAGGTCATTGATGTATACCTGTCGCCGGAAGTGAGAAACTTGCCATTGAGGCATGCAAGCTTCAAAGTATTCAAGGGGTGTTCCTAGATCAACTTCTTGGATAATGAGCTGATGTCGACAAGAAGCGATCCGTCAAAGGAGGGCCTTAATGAATCCCACATCAATGACACGGAACGGAGCAAATGATTTTGATGGAGGTGAAAACGATCTGGTGAGATACAGTTCAGGGTGGCGGTCATGAAAGAGTGAAGTATAATGTATGGTAGTGGATGGGACACAGGTGACTTCTCTGGATGACTTCTCTTGAACATGTCGGCGACACTTATGTGATGGATCGGTAGCATTTACCCCAAATGTGGATGGTATGGCGGGACCATGGTGATGTGACCGGTGAATGAAACAACCCAACCCGACTCTGGCACGGAGTGGAAGTGTCATGTTCAAGAGCGACTTGCTACCAATAAAGTTTCCTTGAGTTTTCTTCCCAATTTTTCCCAAGTCATTTCTGACCAGTACCTCTTTATTTTTGTCAAGCTTGAGGAGGATAACATATGCTTGTTCTATAATTTGCCCTTCGGGCAAACCCATCGCTATGTTTTAACGAGCCTAGTGATAGTGAAACTCGTTCTCATCTAAAGACAAGTTTGTCGCTATTAATCTTTTTAACGAGTCTAATGACAAAGATAACTCGGTCCTTTTCCTTTTTAGGGAGTCTGAAAAGGTACGTAAAGATAACTCCGGAATTCCTTTTTCGTCATCTAATCCCTTAAGTCCGAAAAAGTATAAAACAATACAGAAGGGACGAATTTTCGATAATTTTAATGAGCCGAACAAAACAAGCGCTCGATCTTTTTGTGCAATAATCCCTCAGGTCCAAAAAGATTAAAATCTAGAGGAGGGATAGCACTTCCGATCGCTTTAATGAGCTGGAAGGCCAAAACTCGGCAATCTTTTCATATTTTACGAGTCAGATGAAAAGAGCTTAAAGAAGACTCGTCTTTTGAGGAACGAGTGATAAAATGTGTAGCAGCTGATTCCAGGTAAGGTTTGGAATTTTCCAATCACGGCAGTGTCACAAGGATGGCTAGTGAAATCACTCTTCGCAGTTGTTCCTCAAAATGGGTAAACAATCAAATGGAGGTGAATGATCGGCCAATGGAAAAGTGGAGGTGACGGTGCAAACACGACCAAGGCTTTAATGGCTGAAAATGCTTCATTCACGATGGTTATTTACCGGAGGATAGTTCATTTTTTAACGAGCTTAAACGTGGGTGGAAACATTTGCTCGATCTTATGTTTATTTTTTAACGAGCTTGAACTATGTGCTAAAACTGCTCGATAATCCAGTCATATGATAAGAATGTCTCATATAAAAACGGCAACTTTTAGATTTTTGCCCCACATCCTTTCTTTATGCAAGTTAGATGACGACTAATCCTACGAGTTTAAAGGGTTAGCCTATGGGTTTAAAGGGACGACCTAAAAATTTAAAAAAATAAATAGTCGCCCTTCGCTTGCACTCCAAAAGGTTTGCATGCCCCCAGGTATAAAACAGAGTTTCAAAGTTACCTCTACTTCGGTCCGTTAAAACATTTGTTTTCCCAGGAGAGGCCTACCTCTTACAGGTTACCCAAAGATTGCTCTATTCACGGCGTAAACAAAACACTTCTTCGGCGATGTCTACCGAGATAAACAAAGGTGAGTGGCGAGATCAACCAATTCACATAACTTTGATGAAAGAATCTTATTCTAGAATAACCCCTCTTCCACCGACGGACGGGGTAAAGACTAGTCATATTCTCCCGTGGAAACCTACCCTATACCCGAAGTTTTTTCCTGCCGAAGCAGACCAGGGTGCATGCCCCCTGGGTTTCAGTCATATCCCTCCGAATTACTCGCGCTCATCAGGAGGACGGACTGGGATTTGAGACATTTCTTGCGTGAAGAGACCATTTAGGGACGGTATATGACTATTTGCTATGCATGATCCGGGAAATGAAAGCTGGTCCACGAGCTTGACCACTCTTCCTTCGTGCGGAAAACACATTACTCTAAAGAGTGAGGAGATGATGGCTCCCATGCAATAAATATAGTCTCGTCCAAGGAGTAGGTTATAATCCAAGGGTCCTTGAACAACCATGACGTTCAGGTGAACTGTCTTCCCTCTCAACGTTATGGGCACATCAGGAAGGATCCCTAAATGTCGACTGGTTCCTTTATCAAAGCCTGTCAGATTTCTCATTTCAGGCAACAGCGATGGCGAACCAAGCGCTTTCCAAGCAATAGAGGAAAGGATACTCACAGAAGCCCCCTCATCTATGATGGTACCAGCCATGACCATTCTATATATTTGAACGATAATTCGGAATGGTATGCTTGCTGGTAAACGGGGTCTGCCTAGTTGATTCCAGTCGAAGGATACGACTAGGTTGCTTGGAGGTGGGACCGAGTAGATGGCCGGGTATGGCTCTGACGAACTTCCTTCCTGCGGTAAAGGAATGGGTAGATTGCCCCCATGTTCGTCGGAGTCTGTGTTGATGAAGAGAATTTGGACGGTGTCATCTTTGTTCTCTTCAGTGACTGTATCATTCGAAGATAAAACCTCTGAAGGCAAGACCGGGTCAACTGCCGCCTCGACCTTTTGACTTTCGTCTGGTATGGATTCAGTTGGTTTATATTCAATGATAGACGCTTCAGCCGACCACTTGAGCGAGCCAGCTGAATTCTCAACTAGTGATGGACTCGGCAAGAGTTTTTTATATCCAGGAGGAAGTCGTAATGGTGAAACCGGACGATCATCCAAGACTCTTTTAGCCTCGTCTAAGAAGGGACAATGGTGGAGGGCATGGTCGCCTTCGCACAGTCTACAGGGAAATCTAGCTTTCCCTTTTTGTCCTGGGGCTTCACTTTCACTAGTTGACGGTGTGCTTTCAACATGATCTCCAGAGGTTGATGACACCGGATTGTGAAAACGAGGAGACCAGTCACTTAGTATCCGGGGGATGAAAGGACAATCTCTGTGAAAGTGGTCTCCTCTGCAAATGACACATGGCGATTTAGGCCTGGTCGGTGCTGTGTGTGGATTTTCGTTAGACGACACTCGTTTTCCCTTATTCGCCTTTGGCTCCTTCTTCTTTTTCTCTTTCTTCTTCTTTTCCTTCTTCTCCTTAGGAACTTGGCTTTTAGCTTTACCAGTCCCGTCAAGCGAAGAGGAAGGAGGAGAGGAAGAATTAGAGGAAGTAGAAGGCTGGTGGGTAACTCTGGACTCGTCTAATTGCTGATTCGACTGTTCAGGAATAGTGGTGTTCTGAACGACATTGGTTGAGAAGAGCCATATTGGCAAGCCAATTGTCAGTCCTGGAAGCGACAATGTGGCCATATGGGGCGCACCAACATCTCCCCAAGAGGAGAAGGGACTAGGATTTCCACCAAGGGGAACTCCTTGGTTGGTAGGCTCCATTTTCTCAACCTAAAGATCAACGCAGGAAAAGGGTATGAATATTCCGTTTAAAATAAATTTTAACACGCTTTGACACAACTTTGTTTTTTTAGTTTTAAAGAGTCGAGAAAAAACAAAAGATGACTCTAGTCTCCTTCGATTTTTAATGAGCCTGAAGTGACAAGTGATCAGATGGACCTTTTCCGTTAAGGAGTCTGAAAAGGAACGAAAGGGACTACTCTGGAGATCTAGGTAGAGGGAGTACCAAACCAATCGCAAAACCGCAGAATACTTTTTAGGGTACGGCGGTCAATCTTCCCGAATGCTGTGTTCAGTGCATTGCGATCAGTAGGGCGGCCGACACAGCTTCCTATGGATAAAGGTTTTATGCCTATAGGGGTCTCCCAATATATACTCGACGGTACGTGGGAGCACAAATCCGTACTGGCACTTATTGTCTCAAAGTGGAGGAATCACCCAACCATCTGTGAGGACAACAGTTACCAGGCTTTACGACGCCGGAACACGTCTCTAGCCTAGACCTCTAGATGTTGTGCGTTAAGTTACAAAGCGTTGTTAAGTTCATTGAATTTATTTTAGGTTGATCTTTCTTATGAAGTTTGCCTTTTGGGTTCACCACGAGATGTAGATGTAATTCCTAAAATGCAATCTAAAGATGATAAGCAAGCATTTATCTCTTTTCAGCAATGAAAATCCTAGCTACAAGGGGAAAAGAAAGACACAATCTTTTCTCAAAGAGCAAAGAGCACACTGTAAATGCACTTTTCCTAAATCAAGCCATACAAACTGTCAATATGCAAATGCACTTGTGCATGTATTTGTTTTTCACTTTCTTAATATTGATGCTTAAAAAGAAAGTTGTTGTATAAATTTGAATTCGATTTCAAGTGAAAAACACAAACAAGCTTCTTTTCGAAATCAAAAGGTAGAGACGATTACGACACTTTATGATTTTGAAGTAAACACTTGTTTCGACACTAGAAATTCACAAATTCAAGCCAAAGGCAAAAGTAAAAGCGTAATCAACTGTCAACAGCAAATATACTCTCTCCTAAGATCAAAAACGACACTTATGACAAATCTAGATCTAAGGGCGACAGTATGACCAGTTTACTTTTGCAATGGGAAACTGTAAATGACGTAACAAATACACAAAAAAAAATGCAGTTTCTTTTATACAACTGAGGCAGAATCAAGGCAGAGAAAAGGGGCTTTTAAACAGACAAACACACTGATCACAGGCTGCAAAAATCAGAGGCAAAACTGGAAAAAGTGAGCAAAGAACCTCAGCTAGGCAGGGCTAGGCTGATCAACGCACCTGCTACACACAGAAACTGAATTGCAACGTAGGTAGCCCTCTCGGGAACTGCACTGAAATGCAGAGTCTCTTCACAGAGCCTGCGCTGAAGCAGAAACGAGAATTGTCTCCGGGTTCTGGGTCACGGTTTGCAGTTTAATCTATGGTTTTTGGCCGGGTAAAAGCAATCAATTGTGTACAATCAGAGGGTTGATTTACAAGAGGTTTAAGAGCTATCACAAAGGGTAATCAGATCATTTGTGAGTCAACTGTTCAGATCATAAACAGGCCCAGTGAATGGACTAGAGTAGCAGATGTCTACTTTGCATTTGTAAATGGCAAATGCAGTTCGATTCGCTACTCCTAAGTTTATGAGATGAACAAAAATAGAAACACAAATAAACTAACTAGACACGATCCCCAATGGAGTTGCCATTTTGTTTTCGGGAAAAGTGTCTATTCAGAACGACCCTATCCCACTGGGTTGTGACAGAGACCTCAGAAACAAACAAGGAAAACTACTCTTGTATTCTCCTTTAAGAACTATAAACGAAGATGATTAAGATGAACCGACCTGTGTCTTGCGCTGGTTGTTCGATCCAATCTATCTTCTCTTTGCCAGCTTCCACCGATCTGCTCCCTCACTTGCCCAGCGTTACCAAGTTCCTGCAAGTTCACAAAAGAGAGAAACTACACAAAGACATGGATTTATGTTCATAAAAAGCTTAGGATCAGTTTTAAGCTAAACATACAAATATAACACACATGAGATATACAAGCATGTAGGAGAAGCTCAAGTAGTTTTATTGATAAAACAAGGAGATCCAGGAGGAGTTACAACCGATGATTCCTGATCCAGCATCAACCTCCCAGCATAGAATCCCTTCTTCACCTCCAACAAAGCATAAATCACCCAATACTTTGATATCTATCACAAAACCAACAACAATTCTCTGCAATGTACAAAATTCCAGCCTTTGGATCTCTTGGTAAGGGATCCATATATAGATGTATGCAAAGAGGATGAGTTAGCTCATGAATTGATTAGTGGCTTCTCTCTGTCAGTTCTTGCTTCCACTTGGAGACTGAGAGCCTCTTACTCATCACTGGTCGAATTCAGTGAGGCAAGTGTCATTGGAGAAGATTCTGGAAGCTTCCATTGTCCCTCCACCTCGTTGAATGACTCTACCACTTGTCATTTCCCGCTCAACGCACCCTGGTAGTGCATTCAAGTGCGTTGCAACGCACCTAGCCAGTGTATTTGGGTGCTTTGCAACGCAGCCAGCTAGTGGAGCACTTGAAATGATCCTGTTTTGACTAGTTTTGAGCAGTTTCCGGTGGAGAACTTCTGGGAGAAGCTGTAATTTGTTGACCTTGTTTCTTTAGGAGCTGGAACAACACTTTTAGGGACTTAGGATCCCTTGGTTTATGGACATTTCATGCTTATAGCTGTAAGGCACAAAAATGTCTATAACACAGGTGCAGGCCACACCTGAGAGCTACATCTCTTTCTTTTCAATTCTATTCACATTTTATCTTGGTATCAGAGCTCAGCTTGAGTGAGCCTGATCTTTTGTCACCTATGTGGTGGAATAGCCTGTGTGGCTTGAAGTGCCTTTGTGGCTGTGTGTACATGAGAGCTCTGTGCTCAATTGAGCAGGTGGACTGCAGAACACCTGGCTCAGACTCTGAAATTTTTTTTTTCTGAGTGGAAAGGCCGATTAGCACGGATTTTGCGCTGACAGTTGCGCCAGAAGCCTGATTAGCGCGGATTTTAAGGGATAAATCACGCCAAAGTGCCAGAAAACCCGATTAGCGCGGGATTTTACCGGGAAAGTCGCGCCAATTAAGATACTTACACCAATTTTTAATTAGCGCGGATTTTTCGCTCGGGGTTGCGCCAAGGGGATCTGTGATAGTGTGAACTTCGTTTGGCGGTTTGAAAACGGTGCAAATCGATGGAGTTACAGATCCGTCCGGGAGAGACAGATCGAGAAAGCGCCAGAGGAGATCTGCGAGAAACCTCGACTTCGTTTGGCGATCTGCAGGGAGAGCAGGATCGGCGAAGTGGCAGATCAATCCGGGAGAGGTGGATTGGATCAATTGTGATCAGATCATTGTTTCGGCTGTGTTGAAAACGCCGAATTTGCTCATTGGAGCAGGAGTGCCAGACACTGTAGATCGGTGGCAGAGGTGACAGATCCATCTGTCAGGTATTGTATTTTGTTGTTGTTAAGTAGATTCACAATGAGTAATACGATGGAATCTTACCTTAACGAATCTGGTAAACTCAACGGGTCTAACTTCACGAATTGGAAGTTTAAGATCCAGACCTTGCTCGAAGGTGCGAATGCTTGGACTATAGTGACAGGCGATGAGCAGAAGCCGACTGCAACCACACAGAAGGAAGACTAGGAAAAACGAGAAAACAAGGCCAAAGTCCTGTTGAAGATTGTTACACAGTAATTTATCACTGCCTTCCTGTCAGTCACCCTGCTGTGTCCAGAATTCACAATCACTAAGTGTTTGATCCCTGAACTGGCTTAAAAACCCACTTTTTCCAAAGTTTTGTGCATCAGCGCGTCTGTTCCTAAAATAACCGCGATGACAGGCGCTTTCCAGTGTATTTTGTGCGCTGCCATCGTGGAAGAACATAACTTTTCCGCGATGGTGCACAGCGCGCCTTTCCCGTGTTCTTCCGCGCTGACGTGACTTGTCCAGTTACTGATATGTGCTGACAGCGCGGCAGTTTCCCTATAATCCGCGCTGATCCAGTTTGGGCGAATTTGTTCAAACAGCCAGCCTTCCAGATCACTCCAGGCTTGGTTGTTAGCTTTGTGAATGTCGACTCCCTTCTATGGCATGTCTGTTCGACCCTTTGCAACAACTTCCCTTGAAGATAAGCTCATCCTTCCACCCTTATAGGAGACTCCTTCTCCTATATAAACTCTCACCATTACCATGGGCAGCTAGTTTTTTGGATAGTTAGACATAGCTTGGATTGTATAGAGCATATAGTGCTCAGATTGCTGCTACTATAGGTATTTGATGTGCTAGGTGTGGAAGTGATTGATTGCTTAGGGAAGGTTGTTTGGTGTTGCTTGTGTGAGAGAGAGAGTTGTTTGTCTTGGGAGAATCATCCTCAAAGGTGAATGCTTGAGATACATGCTGACTGGCCCCTCCTGAGAAGGTTACCGACGTCAGAACATTTGGTTGTACTCTTCTCTATTCTGATTAATAATAGATGACTGCTATTATTGTTCCATTCTCATTTGTACTTGCAATGGTTAAATGTGAATTACATCTTTTCTGACTGATGTATGGTTGCTTTTACTAGATTTCACGCTTGTGTTTGTTTCCTCTTCGTGTGTGCAGGTATCTATTCGCGGAGATCGCGGAGGATCGTGACCAGCCAAAGCGAAGGAGCGAAGGCAACATCTCTTCGTCAAACGACAGCGTAGGAATCCAAGTAGGTGCTCTTTACCTCTTGTTTAATTGTAATTAGGAACATGCATAGCAGCATTGTTTGATTGTTGCTAGACCCTTGCTGGGCTAGTAGGGATCGCCTCTATCCGTAGAGGGGATTTACCTCTCCAACAATTTGGCGACTCCGCTGGGGATCAGCCTTTTTGTCTCTTGAGTCCACTTTTGTGTTTGGCTTTGATTGACCTCTTTTCGAGTTTTTGGGATTGTCTTTTTTGCTTATGAACTTTCTGGGCGTTTCTGGGAAGCATTTTTATTATTGAAAAGCTCCTGCCTTTGGTTTGGGAAGTTTTTATTTTGGCTTTCCTTGTTTTTTGCTCTCAGCGCGTTTTATTTCGGAACAGTCGCGCTGACATCGCGACCCTGTTCTTTGGTTTTCTCTTCATCGCGCCTGTACGTCTAACAGCCGCGCTGACCTCGTTTTCAAGGGCAGCGCGCTTTATTCGTGTCCTTCCGCGCTGACATCGCGCCCCCTCTTCTTTGTGATTTAGGTCATCGCGTCTGTGTGCTTTATATCCGCGCTGACCTCGGTTTTTTGAGACAGCGCGCTTTTTCCCTGTCTTTCCACGCTGACGTCGCAAAGTTGCTGAAGGTCTCCCCCTGTCAGCGCCGAGTTGCTGAAGGCTACCCGCGCTGAGCCTGAAAAACTCATTTTTGACCAAATCGGCCTCCTGAACCTCTTGCTGTGACTTTCCCTTCTTCTCTCCACCTGTCTAATGACTCGTTTTTCACTGTCTGAACTTTGAACTGTTTGATTACGAAGCTTAGCCTCATAGGGTTTCGTTTTGCTCGGTTTTGAGTTTGCAAATACCTTCCCTTTTTGCTTTCGCTGCTTGGTTCGTGTTCCCACCATCACTTTTGCGATTGCTGGATTGTGTTGTGTCTCTAGTTGACTGGTTGTGACTTTCGTCCTTCGGGTGTTTGCCTTTTTCTATTGATTTCGCGCTCTAACTCTAGGACATCTAGAGGTCGCGTGTGTGTCAAGCCTACCGTAGGGAGCTTGTTTGTTTGTTCGACCTGCCAAGTTCAGATCTGTTCACGTACTTGTTCAGTGATTGTTGGAGTTCTTTGGATTGTGTTTCCAAGTGGTTTCTTTTCGCTTCCTCCTTGCTTGCAATCTTTGCTTGTTTTGCAGAGCTTAGATCACATAGCTCGTGCATTACTTTGTTTCTTTTGATTTGGAAACTTTGGTTGAGTGTTTCGGGAACTTTGTGTGCTCTCATTAAGTAGTTTACTTGGTGTTCTAGTTCCTCCAAATTATTTTGGATGCTTTGTGTCACTGAAAGAAAATCAAACTAGTAGCTTTGCTTTTAAAAAAAAAAAAAAGTTGAAAAGGAAAAGAATGTTTCATTGATTTGCATTTTCAAAAGAAAAAGTTTCCTTTCCTCGCTTTTAGTTGCATTAGGCTGTTTGATTGATTGTGTTCGTTTTGTTTGATTGAAATCTCTTTACCTTTCCATAGCTAGAATTCATCGAACAAAATGATTCTCGTTGACATGTAGTTTGCATCTAGGTAATTGTGAGAGAACATACGATAGGACCTGAAATCGAAACTTAATCTCAAGATCAACTATAAAATGAACCGAATGAATCTAAAAACGCATTGGAACTAAACGCAAATATCTAGAGGTCTAGGTTAGAGACGTGTTCCGGCGTCTTTAAACATAGTCACTGTTGTTTCACATTATGGTTGGGTGATTCCTCCTTCTGTGACTCGATAGTGGTCTAACACGGACTGTGCTCCCACGTACCGTCGCGTATATAGGGAGACCCCACTAGGCTTTTATCCTTGATCCATAGGAAGCCGAGTCTGCCGCCTTACGATTCGCAATGCAGTGAACACAGCATTCACGAAGATTGACCACCCGTACCCTAAAAAGTATTCTGTGGTTTTGCGAAAAGTCTGGCACACCTTTTACCTAGAATCTCCAGAGCAGTCACTTTTGATCCTTTTCGGACTCCCTAAATGAAAAGGTGTAAGTGAGCGTCTTGTCACTTCGTGCTCATTAAATATTCGAAGGAGACTGGAGTCATCTTTTCGTCCTTTTCTCGACTCTTGAAACATGAAAAGGTCAAGTCTAATTCCAGTGTCTTAACAATTTATTCGGCCTCGATAACATTTCCTGGTTAGATCTTATGTGCGCTAGCTTGAGTAGGTTTCGTTTTCGTTTGCTATGGCAACTTTTCCGGGATTCACTAACCCAGGTTCCCCCTCTGATGGGAATCCAGGACAATTCCCTCCTCTTGGGAATGTTGGTGCTCCGTATATGGCGACGTTGTCCCTACCAGGGTTAACTGTCGGGTTGCCTGTGTGGTTGTTTTCAACCTCTTTTGTCTCTACCGTATCGGCTGTTAGTCCATCAGTCCCACCACCTGAACAACATCATGTTGATCCTAAGGTGGATCTCTCCCCTTCGACGCCTACTTCTACGTCATCCTCTTGTACTTCGCCTGGTGAAATTCTTGATGTGAGTAACCAGGTGGCTAAGAAGAAGAAGAGGAAGACCAAGAAGAAGAAGTCCCCTAAGGGAGGGCCTACACACACAGTCCCCCTCTCAAGTCCAGCTATCCACTCCAGTACACCTGAAGTCGGGTCACCTTCTGCTCCTCCGCGGAAGGTCAAGTTTCCTTGTCGATTATGCAAGGAGGACCATCTGCTTCGTGATTGTCCTGGCATTCCCAGGGTATTAGAAGTTTGGTCTCACGATCCGGCCCGCCCTCCATCGTCTACTGATGATCATGGCGATGCTACCTCATCAGTTGGGAATGGTAAGGAGAAAGGGAAGTTTCGAATCCCCTGTCGACTTTGTGAAGGCAAACATCCCCTTCACCTTTGTCCCCTCATGGATAAAGCCTCTGCTGTGTTGGAAAGTCTTGCTGCTCCTCCGAATCCATTTCCCGCCGGTTATCAACGTCTTTCTACAACTGTAGATCGCGCCCTTGTTGACAAAGAGATCGCTTCAGATTCCCCTTTTGTCCAGGCCCCTCTTCCCGAACCTGGCTGTTCCCAGTCTGTTCCAGACCCGTCGTTGGTCGGAAAGGGTGTTGATTCGAGTTCACCTCCTCTCAACCACTCTGTTTCGGAAGAGCAAAATTCCCATGTTCTTCTCGTCTCCTCAGATTCTCCTAAGCTTGATAAAGGTTCTCCTGAAACCTCTCCGGAGAATTTAGATTCGGTTCTTTCGGAGCAGGGGGGCAACCATATGGTTCCCCCACCAAGTAGTTCGGTCATCTCCTTTGATTGGAGTCGTTTGACTGCCCCTCCCCTTCCGTCCCATGTGCCTTTCTGGGTCACAGCCTATGCTTGCAATAAGGCGCTGCCCGGCACTGTGTTAGATGAAGGAGCATCGGTTAGTCTCATGCCCGTTACTACTTGGGGAGCTTTGGGTTCCCCATCGCTTGTACCTGTCGCACCGCATCTCACCGCGTTTGACGGAGGAACGAGTCAGCCATTAGGGATCCTTCCAAAGTTTCCTATTACTTTGGGAGGCAAGACCGTCTATATAGACGTCTCGGTTACCCAAGGTTCTTTAGACTTCAGTCTTCTCCTTGGTCGTGATTATGTGTATGCCATGGGAGCCCTTGTTTCTTCACTTTTCCGTGTGGTTTGTTTTCCACACGATGGAAGAATCGTGACGTTCGATCAATTATCGTTCGTTCATCCACAAGCCCCTCTGGCGCACTCATCCTTCCCTCCTGGCTTTCATCCACAAGTTGCATCTGCCTCACCGCAAATCAACTACGTGGCCACCTCTCCCGTGCCTATAACCAGCAATGCCGCCGTCGTGCACAGTGTCCTGGGGGCATTGGGTCCTGACTTCCGAGATATTAACCTCCCACCGGGAGCGCCACTCTTGGAAGCCCCGACTTCCTGTTCATTATGATGAAGTTCGGGTGGAGCATAGTTCACTTTCCTATGTCAAGCTCCTTAAAAAATGAAATTAGGTCTGAGCGGAGCATAGTTCCTTTCCGGTGTCAAGCTCCTTAAAAAATGAAACTGGGTCTGGTTGGAGCATAGTTCACTTTCCTATGTCAAGCTCCTTAAAAAATGAAACCGGGTCTGGTCGGAGCATAGTTCGCTTTCCTGTGTCAAGCTCCTTAAAAAATGCAACTAGGTGTTCGAGCATAGTTCCTGATCTTGTGTCAAGCTCGTTAAAACATGAAACAAGGGTTATGAGGATAGTTCTTTTACTGTGTCAACCTCATTAAAAAAATGAAACAAATCCCTTTTCAGATCGAGTCTTTGATTAAGATCTCGTAAAATCCCAGTCGAGTCTTTCCAAGATCTCGAAAGTGAACCTTCATTCCATCCACTTTGTTGAATGCAATGAAGCTTGGGGGGCATGTACCTCGATTTGCGTCATTATGCTGGGGGCATGTGAACTCATAACAAGCATAGTTTTTCATTTCAAGCATGTGTAAACATGAAACTGAATCCAAGCAAAGTTCTCCATGGTTCAAGCTTGTGTAAAAATGAACCCATACCTGATTTACATCTCGTGATTGCCTTTTATCTGCTAATTTCTGCTAGATGAGCCTTGGTTGTTTTCATTCCATCGCCGCCATCTCTTTGGCCGATCATATGCTTTCACTTGGTTGTTTTTCCTTTCCTGAGGAACCGCAGTGATGAGTGGTTTTGTTAGCCAGCCTCTTGACCATTACATGTTTTGAGCAGTTCTGCCATTGCCGGAACCAGTTGCTACCCTTTATACCACTCGTTCCTCTAGGACGAGTCACCTTTAAGCTCTTTTCTGACTCGTAAAATATGAAAAGATTGCCGAGTATTTTTCCCTTTTTAACTCGTTAAAGAGAAAAAAAATGGAGGTCTGCTTTCAGCTCTTTTCTGACCGTTTAAAGGCGAAAAGATTGCCGAGTCCCCCTCTCGACTCGTTAAAAGGAACGAGAGGCGGTCGCTTTTTAAGCTCTTTTTTCGACCGTATAACTTAAAAAGATTGCCGGGTGTTTGTCGTTTCGCACTCGTTATTGGCTCTAAAACGACGTGTTTTCGACCGCTTTTTTACTTTTTCGGGTCAAGAACACTATTTACGAAAAGTACTCCTCGATCGTAATGGTCGGGCGGTTCTTTCGAGCATAGTTTTATACTTTTTCGGGCTTGAGAGACACAACTGTACGAAAAAGGACCCCCCCTGGAGTCTTCTTTTTGCTGTCTTTTCAGGCTCTCTAAACAAGAAAAGACGCCGAGTTTTTCCTTTGTTAGGCTCGTTAAACACTTGATGACATCGGACATTGTCGAAATGACACCTCTCCAAGCATATGCTATCCCCGTCAAGCTTGTCATCCAAAAATAATCGGGGTACCTGCCAGAAATGGTGGGGAAAATGGAACTGTAATCATAGTTGTGTCGGCAGTATGTCGCTCTTGAACATGGCACTCTTCTGCTTCGTGTCTGGGTGGGATCATCTCATCTTGTTTTTCACTAGCCTCCGTGGGTTTGGGTTATCCTGGTTTGACCTCTCATCTGCTCATTGCCCTGTCACCATGACCTCTGCTCATTTGATGTCAAATACTGCCAAATCTGTTACAGTGCCGCCGATATGTTCAAGAGAAGTTGACCTCTGCAATAATACAACCTCATCTGCTGTCTCACACAAATCCTTTTTCCTCTGTCTCGTGTCGATGATGTGGGAAACATTATGGCCCACCTTCGATCAAGGTCACTTCCCGTCGACTTCAGCTCATTATCCGGGAAGGTGACTTAGAGACTCCCTTCAGGTGCCTTAGAACCTGCATGCCTCAATGGCAGGTTCTTCGTGTTCGACGCGAGGTTTACATCATTGGCCTCCAATCGAATGATTCCATGGGTGTTCGACACCAGCTCATTGATTCACATGCCGCGGATTGTACCTATAGTACCTTGAGGACCATTGTCATTATTGGTGGTACCTCTCGCGTCTGTTAACAGTTTTCGTCATTGACTGGTAATCAGACGATGTTCATGCATGTTCGACTTCAACTCATATATTCACATGCTTGAACTTGTACTTTGTTCGGATCGGGACGGAGCGCAAGACCCTGGATCCCTATCTTTGAGGGCCGGGTTGCGATTTTGTGGATGATCATTACATGACTCGTTGATGGATGGCTGCGCCCATACCTGAGTCTTCATGGATGGCTGCGACCATACCTTATCATCATTCTGGTCTCTTTAGCTGGGTGGCTGCGTCCATACCATAGACCATTCTCGCATGTCTTTTGGATGGCTGCGCCCATGCCTAGACTGCATGTATTTGATTGTCAGAGATTGTCGGTACTTCCTGGTGGTGTTCCAGTTCGGCGTGTGTTGTAAAGCATTTCACCCCTCCCACTCTCTCGGTCTTCATGCTTTAGGGGGCATCTGTTACACAGTAATTTATCACTGCCTTCCTGTCAGTCACCCTGCTGTGTCCAGAATTCACAATCACTAAGTGTTTGATCCCTGAACTGGCTTAAAAACCCACTTTTTCCAAAGTTTTGTGCATCAGCGCGTCTGTTCCTAAAATAACCGCGATGACAGGCGCTTTCCAGTGTATTTTGTGCGCTGCCATCGCGGAAGAACATCACTTTTCCGCGATGGTGCACAGCGCGCCTTTCCCGTGTTCTTCCGCGCTGACGTGACTTGTCCAGTTACTGATATGTGCTGACAGCGCGGCAGTTTCCCTATAATCCGCGCTGATCCAGTTTGGGCGAATTTGTTCAAACAACCAGCCTTCCAGATCACTCCAGGCTTGGTTGTTAGCTTTGTGAATGTCGACTCCCTTCTATGGCATGTCTGTTCGACCCTTTGCAACAACTTCCCTTGAAGATAAGCTCATCCTTCCACCCTTATAGGAGACTCCTTCTCCTATATAAACTCTCACCATTACCATGGGCAGCTAGTTTTTTGGATAGTTAGACATAGCTTGGATTGTATAGAGCATATAGTGCTCAGATTGCTGCTACTATAGGTATTTGGTGTGCTAGGTGTGGAAGTGATTGATTGCTTAGGGAAGGTTGTTTGGTGTTGCTTGTGTGAGAGAGAGAGTTGTTTGTCTTGGGAGAATCATCCTCAAAGGTGAATGCTTGAGATACATGCTGACTGGCCCCTCCTGAGAAGGTTACCGACGTCAGAACATTTGGTTGTACTCTTCTCTATTCTGATTAATAATAGATGACTGCTATTATTGTTCCATTCTCATTTGTACTTGCAATGGTTAAATGTGAATTACATCTTTTCTGACTGATGTATGGTTGCTTTTACTAGATTTCACGCTTGTGTTTGTTTCCTCTTCGTGTGTGCAGGTATCTATTCGCGGAGATCGCGGAGGATCGTGACCAGCCAAAGCGAAGGAGCGAAGGCAACATCTCTTCGTCAAACGACAGCGCAGGAATCCAAGTAGGTGCTCTTTACCTCTTGTTTAATTGTAATTAGGAACATGCATAGCAGCATTGTTTGATTGTTGCTAGACCCTTGCTGGGCTAGTAGGGATCGCCTCTATCCGTAGAGGGGATTTACCTCTCCAACAAAGATGTCTATGAAAGACAATGTCATTGCACACATCAGAGACTGTAAAACGTCCGCAGAGATTTGGATGAAAATCAAAAGTCTGTATGAGACCCAGAATGCAAACAGAGTTTTGGCTCTGAAAAGCAAGCTATTTTCAATGAGGATGGACGAAAGGGAGTCTGCTACTGCATTTGTCGCGCGAATTAAGGATGTTAAAGACGGATTGGGGGCCATTGGAGTGGCGGTGGCTGATGAAGATCTTGTTGCAATTACAATGAATGGGATGCGTGATGATTTCCAAACCTTCATCACTGGAGTCTCGGCAAGGGAGAAAACACCCACGTTTGATGATCTCACTACGATCTTGCAGCAAGAGGAAGAGCGACGGTAGAACCTGAATCTGAACCCCCAAAGTGATGATCTTGCGCTGGTGGCAAAACGACGACTATCTAAAGGGAAGCAGTCACAGCAACAATCAGTCTAGAAAGGAGGAACAACACATAAACATCACTGTCATAAAGGTATGCTTGCAAATCATTCTGAAAAGAAATGCTTTTATTGTGGAAAGAAGGGTCATATACAGAGAGACTGTTATTATAAGAAGCAGGCAGATGAGGCAAGGAGGAGACAGGTAAATCTAAAACACAAAGGATATCTTGTTGAAGAAGAAGACTTCAGTCATGAATTTCGACTGTTCACAGTCGACTGTGCCCTTTCAACATCGAATGAAGATGACATCTGGTATGTCGATTCCGGAGCATCCTCTCACATGACAGGTAATAAGGAATTTTTTGATAGTCTTGAGGAAATTATAAATGGATCAAAGATATATCTAGGGGATGATAATGGATATCAGATTAAAGGTCATGGGGTGATTTCAGTTAAGTTACCAAATGGAAAGATTAGTCACCTTTCAAATGTTTTATATGTACCTGGAATAAAGAAAAACCTGATATCTGTATCCATGATGGCTGATCAAGATATGCATGTCGAATTCTTCAAGACTCACTGTGTGATAAAGGATTGCAGGAATGAAATTTTTGCAACAGGCATGCGAGTTGGAAGCCTATACAGATTGGATGAAAAAAGTATATAAAAGCAAGCCATGGTTGCAGGAGAGTCGACAGCTGAACAACTCTGGCATCAGAGGTTTGGTCATCTGAATATGCAGGATCTCATGTTGTTACAAAAGAAAGGTATGGTTGAAGGTCTCCCCATCTTTCGTAATATTCAGTTAAACTGTGATGGTTGTGCCTTAGGAAAGATGCACAGAGAACAGTTCCCTGTGCATGGTAGGAGGAGGCAAACAGAAATTTTAGAGCTAGTGCACACTGATGTATGTGGTCCCATGCAGACAAGGTCGCTAGGCGGAGCATACTATTTCTTGTTGTTTACTGATGACTGCACTAGATATTCATGGGTTTATTTTTTAAACAAGAAAAGTCAGACTTTCCAATGTTTTATAGATTTCAAAACCCTGGTGGAAAAACAGTTTGGAAAAAGTATTAAAATTCTCCGATCTGATCAAGGAGGAGAATACAAATTAAAAAAATTTATGAAATACTGCAAATCTCACGGGATTGTTCAGCAGTATGCAGTACCGCACACACCACAGCAAAACGGAGTTGCAGAGCGTAAAAACAGAACCTTGGTGGAATGCGCAAGGAGCATGCTGCAAGGTAAAGGTCTATCTAATACTTTTTGGGCAGAAGCAATAAATACGGTTGTATATTTGAAAAATAGAAGGCCTACTAGGTTTCTTGGCTTCAAAACCCCTTTTGAAGCCCTATATGGATTTAAACCAGCAGTAAACCATTTAAGAGTCTTTGGGTCAAAGGCATTTGCACATGTACCCAAATCTGATAGAAAGAAACTAGACCCTAAGGCAGTGAAATGCATCTTTGTTGGTTATGGTACAGAGTTTAAAGCATACAAACTGTTCAATCCTGAGTCTCGTAAGACATTTGCAAGTAGAGATGTAGTCTTTCATGAACAGGTACAAGAAAGGAAAACTGATGTTGGAGATGATTGGCACATTCCATTGTTGTTGGAGGAAAGCAGCGAGGATGAAAGGGAGCAGGAATAGGAGCAGAAAGAAGAGAATGAAGAAGAACAACAAGAAGATGAAAAAGTAGGCCCAGTTATT
Organism: Pinus tabuliformis; assembly: GCA_031772625.1. NCBI lineage: Eukaryota > Viridiplantae > Streptophyta > Pinopsida > Pinales > Pinaceae > Pinus > Pinus tabuliformis. The sequence goes on along the minus strand of CM062819.1, from coordinate 457,053,640 downwards.
GCAGAGGAAAACAAATTTGAGGTAAGTCCCCTACCAAGGAGGTCAGGGAGGAAGACTCAATTACCATTGAAGTTGAGAAACTATGCGTTGATGTCAAAGTTTTTGAACATTATAGAGCCCTCTAATTATAAAGAAGCTAGTCAATTTGAGGAATGGAGAGCTGCAATGAATGAGGAGATGGAATCAATTCTTAGAAATAATACTTGGGAATTAGTAGAGCTGCCTAAAAACAAAACACCTATAGGAAGTAAATGGCTGTTCAAACCCAAAATTAAAGCAGATGGAAGTATAGATAAGTTAAAAGCTAGGTTGGTTGCAAAAGGATACTCACAGCAGGGAGGAATTGATTTTGATGATACTTTTGCACCTGTAGCAAAGATAAATACAATCAGATTACTTATTGCTTTAGCTACTAAATGTGATTGGGAGTTACACCAACTAGATGTTAAATCTGCATTTTTAAATGGTGATTTAAAAGAAGAAATTTACTTAGTACAGCCAGAAGGATTTGTAAAGCAGGGGCAGGAACAGCTTGTTTGTAGGTTGAAAAAGGCTTTATATGGTTTAAAGCAAGCTCCCAGGTCTTGGTATGAAAAGGTTGATTCTTTATTTATAGAGCATGGTTTCCATAGAAGCTTAAATGACCCAAATTTGTATACCAAGTACAATAATCAGGGGCCGATTATTTTGATTTCTCTATATGTGGATGATATGATTCTAACAGGAAATGCAAATGACTTAATCAGAGGAATCAAAAGGCTCATGGAACAAGTCTTTGAGATGAAAAATCGTGGAAACCTTAACTATTGTCTGGGATTAGAAGTATTTAGAGATACTGGGCAAACTTTTCTTACCCAAGGGAAGTATGCTAGAAATCTGTTGGAAAAGTTTGGGATGGATTAGTGTAGATCAGCAGCGACACCTTTGCAGCAAAATCTGAAATTAAGCAGTGACAATGGCACTAAGGAGGTAGATGCCACAATGTACAGACAGCTGGTTGGCAGCCTGATATATCTTACAACAACCAGACCTGACTTGGCATACTCAGTTAGTGTGCTGAGCCAATTCATGTCGAAACCGCGTGAAAGTCACTGGACAGCAGCAAAAAGCGTGTTGAGGTATCTTTGTGGTACTGTTCATTTTGGTATCTTATACACTAATGTATCTGATGTTACTCTAGTAGGTTTTTCAGACTCAGACTGGGCAGGTAACCTGGATGATCGGAGGTCCATCACAGGTTATGCATTCAACATAGGTTCCAGGGTCATAGCATGGAGCAGCAAGAAACAGAGTACTGTAGCTTTGTCGTCATGTGAAGCTAAGTATCAAGCATTGTGTGCAGCAACATGTGAAGCGATCTGGTTGAGGAGACTTCTCAAAGAAGCAGGAAAAGAACAGAACCAAACCACTTCTATCAAAAGTGACAACCAGAGCACCATCAAATTAGCATGCAATCCAGTGTTTCACAAAAACACCAAACATATAGACACTCAGTTCCATTTTGTTAGAGAGAAAATACAGTCAAAAGAAATTGTTGTTGAATATTGTAAAACTTGTGACAATGTGGCTGATATTTTTACAAAGCCTCTTGCACGAGTGAAATTTGAATTGTTTAGAAAGATGCTAGGAGTCCAGGAGAACCCTTTCTCCATTAAGGGGGGGAGTTGAGAATAATTAATATTATTTTGATATTAATGGAGAAAATAGTTACATTGTTGTAACTTTCTCCCTAGTTTAGGATTAGTTCCTATAGTTATGGGATTTAGGTGCAACTTCCTATTTCCTAGTATTGTATTTAATGATGTAATCCTGGATTGATTGAGGGATAGAGTGGACGAGAGTGATCTCTCAAGTTTTGTGAGTGTAGACCCCAGGTGCAGGCCACACCTGAGAGCTACATCTCTTTCTTTTCAATTCTATTCACATTTTATCTAAAATATCATATAATATTCAAAATCTAGACATCGTGAGCTATGTCTCGCTGAACTTATGTGAATTGCATATTTCGAAAATATGTTACAAGAGAAATGTCAAGAAAAAAGAGGTGAACCATTAACCTCTCCCTAACATCGTGAGCTATGTCTCGCTGAACTTATGTGAATTGCATATTTCGAAAATATGTTACAAGAGAAATGTCAAGAAAAAAGAGGTGAACCATTAACCTCTCCCTAACTGTAAACTTCCAAAATATTACCTAAATAAAATATTCCCCCAATATTACTCTCCTCTCCCTTAACTTGTAAGCTCCATTTTATTATGTGCCTTTTCACACTAGCCTTAACTTAAATAATCCCAACATTTTATAATATGTCCAGTAGTCAAAAACGACTTCAAAACAACTTTGAAATAAAAATGACTTCAAATCCCTCACCAAAAACAGTAAATAATGTGATCATAACATATACGTGACTACCCTGTCTTCCAAAACAAAATAGAGTAGATTCATAACATATAACATAAAATAAAGTGATTCATAAAATAGATTCTCTGTTATCTTCGTTCTTTCTGAAGATCTGGATTTGGGTTCCCGTCTCACTCATAAAGAAGTATAGGAGACACTTGCACCTGCGCACACTTGTTTAACTCAATGATAGACATAAGGAAAAACTCATTGAAACAGGGCTAGTTCTCACGTGTTCATGCAGAATAGGGGATTTGATTTCGCCACCCTTTCTAGCGATATGATTTCTTCTGAACTACACCAATTCAGTGGCATAAATTCAGGTTATTTTCCTTCTAGTGTCCCTCCAAGAACTGCTCCAAGTCAGTGGAAAAGATGGTCAAAACAAAAGGGAAAGTTTCAAAAAAAATTGAGGGTCAATCCCATATTTAGCAGCAGCCGCCGTGAATTTCTCAAAACTCCCTTTTTCCAATTTCTCGTTCCTCAACAACATGAACATATCTTCATCAATGTCATTGTAAAGATCCTCGTACACTAGCATCGCCTTGTAGTTTCCGTAAAGATAGCTGCCGTAAAGAGCCTCGTACACTACTGCTGCCTCGTAGTTGCCGTAGAGATCCTCACTAGCGCCGCCTCGTAACTTTCAGCGACGGAGCTCTCCAGGCCAATGATCCAATGATCCAATAAGTAACCAGCAGAGATCGGCCCCAACTTGAACACGGTTATCTAGCGTCCACAATCTATCCAACTTATCCACGATTAGATTCCATGATGTACACGGTTATCCCGCTTCCAACTTGCAAAATGCAGCCCAATTCAACTAACAAGGTAAGCTTAGATAAGTCTCTGCAATTTCCCTCATCTTCATCAACACCATTTCATCATCTTCATCAACACCATTGATGAGATCTCTTTTAAAAAATTTCTCGGACAAGAAACTACTCTTAGCTTTAGTAATTAACAATTATAGTTACCTTGTCACCAGCTAATCGGCCACCATGCAAACATCCACATGCCACCAACATGCAAATCGTCACAAACAGATGTCTGATACAGGGGATGGAGGGCTCCAATAAGCTACATGTATAACATTGAAACTTTAATGCATTTTTGAAATTTCAAAGTGATTATCCTAAGTTTCATCAAAATCTTGCAGTCTGCCTCGCAATAATATAACGTTGAAACTTTAATGCATTTTTAAAATTTCAAACCGATTATCCTAAGTTTCATCAAAATCATGGTGCAAGCTGAAAGTTTGAGTAAAAGTTTGTTTGCAAGCGTATTTTTTTTAAACATTAGTTAAAACATAAAATGTATTAGTTAGTCGAGGCGATTTAATATTACGTCAGTGTGCATCGATCGCAATTAAATTTCAAATCGATTATCCTAAGTTTCATCAAAATCATGCAATCTCCCCCAGCAATAAGAGGTGCAAGCTGAAAGTTTGGGTAAAATTTTGTTTGCAAGCGTATTTTTTTTAACATGGGTTAAAACATAAAATGTATTAGTTGGTCGAGGCCATTTAATATTACGTTAGCATGTATCGATCGAAATAATCTCTGCTATGTCGACGACATGGACTAATAAAGTTCAAAATCCCTTATGATATGATTAATTTCCCATGTTTGAGCATCTCATAGGGTTCCTATCATAGTGATGTATTTGTTATTTTATTTCTGCATAATATCATGAATTTATTGTTGAATATATTAGATGTATTCAACAAATTTTATTGCTAGGTTTCCTTTATCGTGAGTAAGGAACAACTCTTTTTATGATGAAGTCATGAGAAATTTCACATAAATTGGGTCCAATTGATGGAATCCCAAATACATTTGCAAAACTATGAATATTTTATTTTCAATTATATTAAATATAGGTAAGAATTCCATCCTATGTACATTGATATGTATATAGCGATCATGTTAATTACTTTTGTCTCTCCAAGGTTCTTCAAATGGATGGTAGTGAATATCTTTAGTTTAGTGTCCACCATGAACTAAATGTTGGAGCATTGGAGCACTTACAAGTAAATTATATTGATAACAAAAAATAATTCTTCACAATTTAAAATTTCTAAAAAAACACAATAGTGGTTTTTACTATAACACACTTTTCTTAGGATGTTAGAATTGTCATATTAGAGAACCAATAAAAAAACAAAAAATGTCTTCCTTGGTTGATGGAATTCTGTAAATAAAATTCATCGAGGTTGAATCCCACGACTTATCTAGAGTGGGTAGAGGAGTGTATAATCCTTGTTTATTGATTTTTTGCCTTAGTAATGATAAAAGAAATGAATAATCTCATATATCTATTAACATGAATATGGATTTTTAGCTAGTAGAAGTACTTAAACAACTTTGTGATTATCTACTCTATGTAGAAACAACCTTTCACTTGATTTTTAAGTTCCCCCAAAATAATATTCTCATGATATCTTCAAGTAAAATAGAGTTGGCTCAAATGCCATAGAATACCAACATAATGTTGAAAGTTTGCAACTTGTTCACTTGCAATCAATTTATGTTATTTAAGGAAAAATTCTATATGATTATCTTATAGTGAGGTTCCACCTAAAATTGATGGAATCCATTTTGTAACTTTCCCTATATCTATATACATTACATTTGTGTATGGTAAGTGTTAATGATTGTTTCCATTCCTAGATATATAATATTTTTAGTACTAATAAGATTCGACAATGGAATAAAGGTCATTATGATGAGTGGGGAAAATGTGAACCATTTCAAAGAGTGTATTTCTTTAATTGGCAACTTGATATCCATGATGTCTAGGGATTGAATTAAAATCATAACAAAATTCACATGTTTTGGTTTTAAATGGTTCTTGTCAACCTAAAAGAATTAAGACCAAGTATTTGTAGAGGTAATGTTTCATCTCCTCAAAATTTAACATACTTGTTAGCACTCCATAAATTTCCCTAGGTTGAGGAGAGAAATTCCGGAGGTAACCACAAACCACTTCTAGGCCACAATATAGACCTTTTATCCTTGGAGAGGGCTCTCTCACTTAGGTTGATCAACTGATTTCATATTAGTCTAGGTATAATGGTAAATAAAGGTATGTTCTCAAAGGTCTATTGATGAGAAAAGAGACAAATCCATTGGGCATGTGTCATGTCAAATCTATTTTTGTCAAGTGAGATGATGAAAAGAGGAAGGGTTATCTCCACAGGCGCAAGTTACGCAGTCTTGGTGATGAAATCAAGTAAAATTGTTATAGGAGGGTGTGTAAGCAAGGTGGAGGATAACAGAAAGAGAATCAACTATATATGAATTCTAAATGTTGTTTCAAGAGGAAATGCATTAATCACTTGGTAAAACTAAATTAGAGCACCATTATGATGAATTCTGGATTAAACATCTAGTTTTTTCCAAGAAAGAAGACATACACTCAAGAGATTTAAACACATGAGATGAACTTACAAGAATAAAAAAGCACACATCATCAAAATATGACACAGGAATCCCTACAAAACACCTTTTGTCTTTCATTCACTCAGTCGTAAACGTTTCATAAAATATAATGCACAAAAGTTTGTTTCTCTCTAATCTGGCCAACAAAACCCTTTACTGTGTTTTTCATATCTACATACATCAAGAGATTCGATCTCCCACTGTAGGTGGTCGAAATTATCGAACAAAATAAACTTCTAACTAGATACATCAAAATTTTGGTGCATATGCTTAAAAATAAGAGTTTTTACTTGCAACCAATCTATGCCTAAAACATCATCAACTTGGAGTATTTATAAATAAACATTCACTACACCTACTAAGACAATTTTCCACCTATCCACATGAGACAAAGTACTTCTAAAAACCCAAAATTCGAAATATGAAGATAAATGGTGTTGATGTTCCAGTTTTGCAGCGCATTAGCCAGATTCACAGAAGTTGAAGCAGCCCTCCATGCTCTGTATGATTGTAGCTCTCCTCTAAAAATGAGGAGAATATGGGTGTCTTTAAAATGTCTATTTGATGTTACTGAACCTCTAAGATAAGCTTCATAGTACTTGCAGCCCTCCTTACTAACTAACCCCCACATTTGCAGCAAAACTGTCACCTTTCGTAGTGCCTTCAAAATTTGAACATATGATGACTTTCTTGTGGTATAAATGTTGGAGGCATCTATATAATTGTTGTGGCATTTCATATAAATCCTCTGACGACAACCAAAACTTCAAATTCCACTATCTTATCAGCATCGAAAACTACATAAAAGGTGCAACAAGTCCTTGTTGTGTTTTACAAGCTTCACAAAAACAGAGTTATTTCGGTGCAAAAAGACAAAACTTCAGAGATCAATGGTACCCTCTTGAATATTCACCTTTGTACTAGCCTTTGATAGTATTTCCAACTTACCTCTCTTCCTCTTTCTTCCAGATTTCTTGGCCTCAGTGAGTTTCTGCTTTACCAATCTGAGTCTTCTTTTTAACACCAAATTTTGTACATACAAACTTTTCACTTGCCTATGCAGAGGCAAGGTCCACTTCAACTTGTATTTAGCTTTGTCAAGGACAGGTTTAAGAACTTCTAAGTGCCTAAACAAATGCATCTTATCCCTATGGTCCTTTTCAGCAAGCTGATCTACCTGCTATTGAACTCCTTCATGTTGTTCCAATAGCCTTTCAAACTCTTTTTGCTCAACAAAAACCAACCTCTATTATGGATGAATAGTCTCTTTTATTTTCATTTACACCTTGGAAGTAGACCTAGTTCTAGGTCTCCTTTATTGTTCAATTGTCTCCTTTATCTCTTCAACATCAGTGACATGTTTGTGTTTTCCTTTGTCAGCATGTACCGATGTTTTCCTTAATGGTTCTCCTCCACTAGGCTAAATAGTTTCTTGTGATACTTTATGCCTAAGATCTCCATTTTCTTGCTAAAGATAGGTTATTTTCAATTGATCCTTGTCTAATTGATCTTGCAAGCCCTTGATTTTCTTATCCCTTTCATTAACTTCTATTTCTCCATGAGTGCTTTCTGATTCAACAACTTGAACATGTGTAGGTGTTGGATCTACATGTAACCTCTTGGCCGAACCTCTTGTTCTTGGTACCTTGGCCACTTTTTCTACCTGAGGTGAGAAGTGAAACTTCTTAACTGATTTGTTATTATTCAAAGGATTTTTGACCAAGCTAGCTGCTACAGGTGAGGCCTCTTTGACTACAACTGAGGGGGTATGTTTCATGGTCCTATGGTTGTTAAAATATTGTGGTACCCACCTTGAAGAAACCAAAATGTTATGCCATGACTTCTCCTTCTTTTCAAGCTCCTTTATCACTAGTAGTTTAATTAATGAGAAATGAAATAGACTAGGTTCAATAGGACTCCCTTTGGCTTTAACTCTATCGGCCATTTTACAAAGACTCCTAAATAAGTAATAAGGAAGATTCAAATGATTTTTACTTGTAAAATCCATTAAGAGCCTAATATGATAGTGATAAACCTTACTGAACCTCCCTTCGCATGTGAAGTACCTTTGAATCACCTCCAAAATTTTACTATGGTGGTCTTGTAAATAGCTTCTTGGAACAACATACCCCTACCCTTTCCTGTGTTTTAGTTTAAGAAAATATTTGAAATCAACCAGGTTAGACTCCATACACTTAAACCATTGCTCACCATTCAAAGGGATCTCAGTTTCCTTAGCTATTGATTTGGTTATGACTGGAAAAGTAATTGTCCCCACTTTTTATTGTAAAGCATCAAAACCCTTGGAAAACTCCTTAGTCAATTGTAAATGATACCCCTAAATATTTTCGCAAAACCGTATACACCCAACCTTCTCAAAATCCACTCTGATAGTTGGGTCTGCACTGATAACAATGACATCTTGTGGCTCAAATCGAACAATGGCACCTACCTTGTGCTTCTTGACTTCTGGAGTTGACATGATTTTTCTCTTGCAACAGTAAATAGTTTTAGGATTATAAGAAAATTTGTTATGTGTAACAGTAGAAGAGTTATGATATCTTAAGCCTCCGATGATGACTTAAGAGACAACAAGCATAACACGGAAGACTATACACTGTACGCCTTCTCAAGAAAACCCTAAAACTTGCAAATTCACAACCAATTGATAGAGAAACTTAATGGCACAGTCACAACACAAAAAACCAGAAATGCAACGCTCAACGTTTTTGGGTTTTTAAGAACTTTAAGCATAAACACTAAGAGAAAGGAACTTCAATTTAGTTTTGTGAGCATGGCATACATTGCATGTGGAGGGTACACAGAGAAAAACATGGATTTGGCAATAGGAAATGTGAAATATAAAACACTATGTGGAATCACAACGGCTAGGACAAAAATGCAGTGCAAAAGGAAGAAATGCAATGATTTAAAATGGGTAGTGATGATGAATTTATCCCTCTTGCAGGATTTTCATGGTTTTTTCTATCTCCTACATGCAATTTGAAGATTCATTCAGGACTGCGGAACAAAGTTAGACTTGGATTTGTACCTCTGAAGAAAATTTTACCATTGGTATGTGAGAATTGTAGCGTTGTGTGGATTTGTAGTGCCCCTATCTCCCTTTCGTAGTGAGCCACAACGAGAAAAGCACGACTTCCAATAGAAATGGAGAAGAGATGAGCAACATGGAATGAAGAGGAAAGTACAAATGTACTTGCAAAATGGCATGGAGCAGAAATGATGGTGATAATCATGAGTGGGAATGAAAATAATGAATGCGCAACACCATCTTGAAAACATAACACTTGGGGAAAAGGAAAGGACTATCATTCTGACTATTAACTTCCCACGGATATCATAACCTTCCATTGAAATGTCATTCAAACTACGTCACCACAACCTCCAAATATGTGCCTAATCTATCTCATGATTGCTTTGATGTAGACTAAATCTCTAAACTTAGGTGACCCACTTATGATGACCAAGGATGGTGACCAAACTATAATAACCAAGGAATTTATGATATGATATTTATACTCTTTCCATGGTGACCAAAACTTACTTATGATTACCCTTTAATAAGGAGACCTCATGAATTTAGATATTTGGAATTTTAGAAAAATAAACAACTTTTTCATGACACTTAATCTAAATCTAAAACTCTTTGAACCATAATAGTCAAGTCATCATGATTGATATTTACAGATTAACCTTATATAAATATAAAGACTAACATGACCAATATTCCTATACATAGGACCCTAATGATACCCAACTCCATAATGGACCATGTTACCATAATTATCTACTCTAAAAACAAACTGAAATGTACCAAAATCATGGGGTACCTTAAGAACTCATGTTCTTGAATTAATTTCTAGAATATGATACCAATTTAATCAAAACAGGAAGCGTGTAGTGGATAAAAGTCATGCACAACTATCAAGAAACGTAATTATAAACAATAAAGCATATTTCTCACACAATATATAACATCTAAAGATATACAAAGGACTAAATAGTCAAAAACATAGATTAATTACAACATGAATAAAATATATTGTGAACACTTATATTTACCAAATCACCACAACAACTAGCTATAGATGTCAGACATTCTACCCAACCACAAAGATTTCTACACTAAAACTCTCAGCAACATGTCACCCTTGAGATGAGGCTATGAATCCATAAGGATAGGTACCTAGTTTGACCCTATTCTCACAAGACAAACATGTTATCATCTTGTTATAGTTTACTCAGACACATATCAAGCTCAACTTTCCATATCCCTTTCCCCTTATTCCTATACAACCCAAAAAAAAGGCTTCTCTTATTTGTAATGGAGTTCCTTTGGATATTCCATTCTTCTCCATGACTATAGTGCATTAAGAAATATAAATGGTGGAAACTCCATAGATTCCTAGTTGTGGATAACTTTCCTCAAAATGCTAATGTATCTATGCACCTAGGCTTATTGTTGGATAATAATAGGTATTTTCATACAATCAAATAGTTATAACTCTCCACGAGATTAATCTTCCCTTTTCTCTCCATAATAAGAATAAGAATGAATGAGAACGAAGAATGATGAAATCCACCCCACGCATCAAAGGTACTTTTAGTATATGAATGCTCACAATGTGAAATGTGGCTTCCCCAAAACGTTCATGTAACTCCTTATACCAACTAATTCAAATATGGCCTTAGAAAAATATAGAATTTTGGTTCAGCCTTTCTAGCTACATAACTCTCTTATCACATAATAACACCTATGTCCTTCTCTATGTTCAGCCGATGATGTATTTTTATTAATAATATTCAAAAATCATTAGATTACTAAGGTCTTCAACATTTTATCATATACAAGAATACATTATTAATTCAAGGATCCAAAATAAGGTATTATAAAAAAAATGTTTGTATCCTAGACAAAACAAATTTGGCCTTGGCTGTATTCTTGTTTATATACCTGGGGGCAAAGTGGATATGGGATAATACCAACATAAACATGTAACAAAATACACTAAGGAATACAGAGCTATAAATCTCCATTAGTGTCATTTAAACTACTAATCGTGAATGACTTATATCTTGTCTAGATCCAAATGCACACCATTCTCCTCCATGATGTACCTAAGATATTGAATTATATGCATGTAAATGAACACTGATCTATGTTGGTGTACATATTGTGTTTCCACAGTATATTTAATGCTTTCTCAACGTGTTTAATATACCCTTCTTAAGTTCTATTTATAGAGATAGTTTTTTCTAGATAAATATCCATAAAATGATCGCTGGGTTGGCTATTAAATATTTTCCATCATCTTCATGAATGTTGTTGGTGCGTTAATCAATTTGAAGGGAAATTCCAAGCATTGAAAGATGCCTTCCATAAACTTGAATGTTGTATTCCACATATCAATTTGATATATTGAAAATTTTGACAGAATGACTTAATTAAAATTTGCTCAAGAATTTTCACCTTCCTCTTAATCATAAGATCATTAATTCATTAGACGGGGTACCAATTCTTAATTTTGATTCCTTTCCTAGGATTTCTTATCAATAATACTTAGTGTGTCCCATTATTCTATTGAATAAATATAATAGGTTTCTTGTAGGGTGAGAAATTAGGTTTAGTGTTGATTTTTTTACCATCTCTTGAATTTGGAATTTGATTTCCTCATTCATTGAAAATAATAATGGTATATAAATGTATTAAGTATATGTCACTAAATATCAAATAAATTGTATCTTGTAACTGATACTATAGAGGTACTGGTATAGGTGAGGTGAAAATATCTATGTTTTATTTGACCAATTGATCTCCTTATGTTTGTTGCATAGGAGGACCTCTTGAATAGGTCTTGAAAGTTGTGATGAATTTATTAGTTTTCTACAACCAAACGTGAAGTGTCAGACACATATTCTAGTTTGAGACATTACTTCCTATATTATTAATAATGTTCAAAGACATGTCCACAGTTGGGGCCACCTTTTACACCCTATAGAGTTGGGATCAATTGATTACAATTACACCAGTACATTTATTTATATCAGATTGAGAACAAGAAGAAAGAACAAGTAATATTGAAAATATTAAACAAATCAAGTATTTTAAGTAGATTATTACAACGAAATTAGATTATATAAATATATCACATAGTGGAATGAAATAATACAATATATATAGTAATACAAATTGGCTATAATGGTAATAGCGTGTCTCTAAGAAAATAAGTAATGATAGCACAAGACTACCTTGCAATGTATTAGTTAAATATCTAAAATCCAAAATACCTGACCTTGAGAACTTCATGGAAAAAGTATGTAGACTCTAAGGAAAGGGCCTAAAAATGCATCATAATTGTAGATCTTGATAAGGTTCAAAAACATCTTTGAGATGATGGTAGTCCTGAATGGGCACATAGAAGCCCCAAGTGTTGTTGGGAAAAGTATCTATTCAGAACGCCCCTATCCCACTCTAAGGTGTGATAGTGCCTTAGCAACAAACAAGGAAAACTACTTGAGTATTCTTCTTTATCAAATGTAAATGAAGAGGAAGGATGTAACTAACCTGTGTCTTTCGCTAGTTTGTTGATCCAATCGCTCCTCTCTTCAATAGCTCCCAACTCCCTGCTCCCTTACCGGCCCAGCTTCACCGAATTCCTGCAAGATCACAAGAGAGAGAAACTACACGAAGATATAGATATACATTCATAAAAAGCTCAGGATCAGATTAAGCTAAACATGCAAATATAACAAAACATCATTGATACACAGCATGTAGGAGAAACTCAAATAGTTTATTGATATGATAATAAAGTCCAAGAGGAGATACAACCAAGTGAGTCCTGATCCAGCATCTACCTCCCAGCAAAGGAATCCCTTCCTCTCCTCCAACAAAGCATAAATCACCCAATGTACTAATCTCAATCTCAAACCAACAACAATTCTCTGCAAAGTACAAAATTCTAGCCTCTGGATCTCTAGGATGAGGGATCCATATATAGATATAAGCAGAGAGGATGAGTCAGCTTATGTTTTGACTTGTGGCTTCTCTCTGTCAGTTCTTGCTTCCACTTGGAGGTTGAGAGCCTCTTACTCATCACTAGTCGAATTCATTGAGGCAAGTGTCATTAGAAAAGATTCTGGAAGCTTCCATGGTCTTTCCACCTCGTTGAATGAGCTTGCCATTTGTCATTTCCCGCTCAGCACACCCTGGTAGTGCTTTTAGGTGTGTTGCAATGCACCCAGCTAGTGTACTAGGGTGCACTGCAACGCAGGCAGCTAGTAGAGCATCTGAATTGATCCTGAATTGACTGTTTCTGAGTGGTTTTTGGTGGAGAACATCTGGGAGAAGCTGTCATTGGTTGACCTTGTTCCTTTAGGGGTAGGAACAACTCTTTTAGGGACTTTGGATCCCTTGGATTATGGACATTTCATGCTCAATGCTGTAAGGCACAAAAATGTCTATAACAGTTGCCCCCTAAAGTATGAGGCCGTTTATCGGGTGAAATGCTTTATTAGGAGGATCCGAAGTTCTTTCAATGCTGGGAGGAGACCTGTAATAAGATACAATACAATACATTATTTTTCATACTGCTTTCATGATCTGGCTGAGGCGGGCATTCCCATGCTCAGCTTTATAAACTCATTTTTCTGTACATAGAACAGATAATCGTCTGATGGTAGACTGATGATTTTGATGAAATCATCATCCTTTTGGTAGGATGATTATCTGTGCTGCAATGCTGTACATGTCAATGTCTTTATTTTTCCTGAATATATATCGCAGCCCGGATGGATGAAACTAGATCCAGGGTCTTCAATCTCGTTCGATCTTCACTCTAAGTACAAGTCGATCCATGTGAGAAATGTTTTGAAGTCGAACATGGAAAGACATCGCTTGATTACCAGTCAATGATGTAAACTGTTAACAAGCGTGAGAGGAATCACCGATAATGATAATGACCCTCAAGGTACTGCAGTACAATTCACGTGGTGTGAATAAAGGACTTGGCGTCGAACACCACGCAAAATCTTTCGGTCGAAGGTCATTGATGTATACTTGTCGCCGGAAGTGAGAAACTTGCCATTGAGGCATGCAAGCTTCAAAGTACTGAAGGGGTGTTCCTCGATCAACTTCTTGGATAATGAGCTGATGTCGACAAGAAGCGATCCGTCAAAGGAGGGCCTTAATGTATCCCATATCAGTGACACGGATTGGAGCAAATGATGTTGATGGAGGTGAAAACGATCTGATGATATATGGTTCAGGGTGGCGGTCATGAAAGGATGAAGGATAATGTATGGTAGTGGATGGGACACGGTTGACTTCTCTGGATGACTTCTCTTGAACATATCGGCGACACTTCTGTGATGGATCGGTAGCATTTACCCCAAAGGTGGATGGTATGGCGAGACCATGGTGATGTGACGGGTGAATGAAACAACCCAACCCGACTCAGGCACGGAGCGGAAGTGTCATGTTCAAGAGCGACTTGCTACCAATAAAAGTTCTTTGAGTTTCTTCCCAATTTTTCCCCAGTCATTTCTGACCAGTACCTCTTTATTTTTGTCAAGCTTGAGGAGGATAACATATGCTTGTTCTATAATTTTCCCTTCGGGCAAACCCATCGCTATGTTTTAACGAGCCTAGCGATAGTGAAACTCGTTCTCGTCTAAAGACAAGTTTGTCGCTATTAATCTTTTTAACGAGTCTAACGACAAAGATAACTCGGTCCTTTTCATTTTTAGAGAGTCTGAAAAGGTACGTAAAGATAACTCCAAAAGTCCTTTTTCGTCATCTAATCCCTTAAGTCCGAAAAAGTATAAAACAATACAGAAGGGATGAATTTTCGATAGTTTTAACAAGCCGAACAAAGCAAGCGCTCGATCTTTTTGTGCAATAATCCCTCGGGTCCAAAAAGATTAAAATCTAGAGGAGGGATAACACTTCCGGTCACTTTAACGAACTGGAAGGCCAAAACTCGGCAATATTTTCATATTTTACGAGTCAGATGAAAAGAGCTTAAAGAAGACTCGTCTTTTGAGGAACGAGTGATAAAATGGGTAGCAGCTGATTCTAGGTAAGGGTTGGAATTTTCCAAGCACGGCAGTGTCACAAGGATGGCTAGTGAAATCACTCTTCGCAGCTGTTCCTCAAAATGGGTAAACAATCATATGGAGGTGAATGATCGGCCAATGGAAAAGTGGAGGTGACGGTGCAAACACGACCAAGGCTTTAATGGCTGATAATGTTACATTCACGGTGGTTATTTACCGGAGGATAGTTCATTTTTTAACGAGCTTAAACGCGGATTGAAACACTTGCTCGATTTTATGTTTATTTTTTAACGAGCATGAACTATGCGCTAAAACTGCTCGATTAATCCAGTCATATGATAAGAATGTCTCATGTAAGATGCCATTTTTTATGGAGCTTGCGCCTTACAAAGCTATGCCCCGCATCCTTTCGTTATGCAAGTTCGGAAACGACTAATCCTACGAGTTTAAAGGGTTAGACCTACGGGTTTAAAGGGAAGACCTAAAAATTTAAAAAATAAATAGCCGCCCGTTGCTTGCACTTCAAAAGGTTTGCATGCCCCCAGGTATAAAATAGAGTTTCAAGGTTACCCCTCAATTTGCAGGAAAAACATTTGTTGAACCGGGAGAGGCCTACCTCTTACAGGTCACCCAAAGATTGTTCCATTAATCTTTCAAACAAAACACTTCTTCGGCGATGTCCACCGAGATAAACAAAGGTGAGTGACAACGAGCGCCAAACACATAACTTTGACAAAAGAATCTTATTCTAGAACAACCCCTCTTCCAATCACGGACGGGGTACGGACTAGTCATATTCTCCCACGGAAACCTACCCTATACCCAAAGTTTTTCTGCCGAAGCAGACCAGGACGCATGCCCCCTGGGTTCCAGTCATATCCTTCCGAATCACTCGCGCTCATCGGGAGGATGGACCGTAGGTTGAGACATTTCTTGCACGAAGAGACCATTTAGGGATGGTATATGACTATTTACGATGCGTGATCCGGGAAATGAAAGCTGGTCCACGAGCTTGACCACTCTTCCTTCGTGCGGAAAACACATTACTCTAAAGAGTGAGGAGATGATGGCTCCCATGCAATATATATAGTCTCGTCCAAGGAGTAGGTTATAATCCAAGGGTCCTTGAACGACCATCACGTTCATTTGAACGGTCTTCCCTTTCAATGTTATAGGCACATTGGGGAGGATCCCTAAAGGTCGACTGGTTCCTTTATCGAAGCCTGTCAGATTTCTCATCTCAAGCAAAAGCGATGGCGAACCAAGTGCTTTCCAAGCAATAGAGGAAAGGATACTCACAGATGCCCCCTCATCAATGATGGTGCCAGCCATGACCATTCTGTATATTTGGACGATAATTCAGAATGGTATGCTTGCTGGCAAACGGGGTCTGCCTAGTTGGTTCCAGTCAAAGGAGACAACTAAGTTGCTTGGTGGTGGGACCGAGTAGACGACCGGGTATCGCTTTGACGAACTTCCTTCCTGCGATAAAGGAATGGGGGGAATTTCCCCCATGCTCGTCAGAGTCTGTGTTGATGAAGAGAATTTGGATGGTGTCATCTTTATCCCCTTCAGTGATTGTGTCATTCGAAGATAAATCCTCTGAAGGCAAGACCGGGTCAGCTGCCGCCTCGACCTTTTGACTTTCGTCGGGTATGGATTCAGCTGGTTCATCTTCAATGACCGGCGCTTCAGCTGACCACTTGAGCGGGCCAGCTGGATTTTCAACTAACGAAGGACTCGGCAAGAGTTTTTTATATGTAGGAGGGAGTCGTAACGGTGAAACCGGACGATCATCCAAAACTCTTTTTGCTTCGTCTAAGAAGGGACAACGGTGGATGGCGTGATTGCCTTCGCAAAGTCTACAGGGAGATCTAGCTCTCCCTTTGTGTCCTGGGACTTCACTTTCGCTAGTTGACGGTGTGCTTTCAACATGGCTATCAGAGGTTGACGCCACCGGATTGTGCAAACGGGGAGACCAGTCCCTTAGTATCCGAGGGATGCAGGGACAATCTCTGTGAAAGTGGTCTCCCTTGCATATGACACATGGCGATTTAGGCCTAGTCAGTGCTGTGTGTGGATGTTCGTTAGACGACACTCGTTTGCCCCCAGTCTCTTTTGGCTCCTTCTTCTTCTTCTCTTTCTTCTTCTTTTCCTTCTTCTCCTTAGGAACTTGATTTTTAGCTTTACCAGTTCCGTCAAGCGAAGAGGAAGGGAGAGAGGAAGAATTAGAGGAAGTGGAAGGTTGGTGGGTAACTCTGGACTGGTCTAACTGCTGATTCGACTGTTCAGGAATAGTGGTGTTCTGAACGACATTGGTTGAGAAGAGCCAGACCGGCAAGCCAATTGTCAGCCCTGGAAGCGACAATGTGGCCATATGGGGCGCACCAACATCTCCCCAAGAGGAGAAGGGACTAGGATTTCCACCAAGGGGAATTCCTTGGTTAGTAGGCTCCATTTTCTCAACCTAAAGATCAACGCAGCAAAAAAGGTATGAATATTCCATTTAAAATAAATTTTAACGACGCTTGGACACAACTTGCTTTTTCAATTTTAAAGAGTCGAGAAAAAGCAAAAGATGACTCTAGTCGCCTTCGATGTTTTAACGAGCCCGAAGTGACAAATGCTCGGATGGACTTTTTCCGTTATAGAGTCTGAAAAAGGCCAAAAGGAACTGCTCTGGAGTTCTAGGTAGAGGGTGTGCCAAACTTTTCGCAAAACCGCAGAATACTTTTTAAGGTACGGGCGGTCAATCTTCCCGAATGCTGTGTTCAGTGCATTGCGATCAGTAGGGCAGCCGACACGGCTTCCTATGGATAAAGGTTTTATGCCTATAGGGGTCTCCCAATATATACTCGATGGTACGTGGGAGCACAATCCGTACTGGTGCTTATCGTCTCTCAGGAGGAATCACCCAACCATCAGCGAGACCGACAGTCACCAGGTTTTACGACGCTGGAACACGTCTCTAGCCTAGACCTCTATGTTGTGCGTTAAGTTACAAAGCGTTGTTAAGTTCATTCAATTTATTTTAGGTTGATCTTTCTTAGAAGTTTGCCTTTTTGGATCACCATGAGATGTATATATACAATTCCTAAATGCAGTCTAAAGATGATAAGCAAGCATTTATCTCTTTTCAACAATGAAAATCCTAGCTACAAGGGGAAAAGAAAGACACAATCTTTTCTCAAAGAGCAAAGAGCACACTGTAAATGCACTTTTCCTAAATCAAACCATACAAACGATCAATATGCAAATGCACAAATGCATGTATTTGTTTTCGCTTTCTTAATATTGATGCCTAAAAAGAAAGCTGTTGTACAAAATTTGAATTCGATTTCAAGTGAAAACACAAACAAGTTTCTTTTTGAACTCAAAAAGACGATTACGACACTTTATGACTTTGAAGTAAATACTTGTTTCGACACTAGAAATTCATAAATTCAAACCAAAAGACAAAAGTAAAAGCGTAATCAACTGTGAACAGCAAACAAACTCACTCCTAAGATCAAAACGACACTTACGACAGGTCTAGATCTAAGGGCGACAGTATGACTAGTTTACTTTTGTAATGGGAAACTGCAAATGATGTAACAAATACATAAAAACAAATACAGTTTCTTTATACAACTGAGGCGGAATTAAGGCAAAGAAAATGGGTTTACGATAGGTACACACACTGATAACAGGCTGCAAAAAACAGAGATAAAACTGAGCAAAAGGAAGCAGGGAACCACAGCTGCACAAGGCAAAGGCTGATCAGCGCACCCCCAGCACAGAGAAACTGAACTTCAGTGCAGGTAGCCCTCTCGGGACCTGCGTTGAAATGCAGAACCTCTTCACAGAGCCTGCGCTGAAGCAGAAACGAGAATTGTCTCTGGGTTCTGGGTCACGGTTTGCAGTTTAATCTACAGTTTTTGGCCGGATAAAAGCTATCAATTAGGTACAATTAGAGGGATGATTTAAAGGAGGACTAAGATCTATC
The DNA here is from genome assembly GCA_031772625.1 of Pinus tabuliformis. NCBI lineage: Eukaryota > Viridiplantae > Streptophyta > Pinopsida > Pinales > Pinaceae > Pinus > Pinus tabuliformis. The sequence continues at coordinate 457,034,736 of CM062819.1, read as the reverse complement.
ACAAAGGGCTGTTAGAGCACTTGTGGATCAGTTGTTCAGATCATAAACAGGTCCAGTGAGAGGACTAGAGTAGCAGATCTCTACTTTGCATTTGTAAATGGCAAATGCATTTCGATTCGGCACTCCTGAGTTTATGAGAAGAACAACAATATAAACACAAATAAACTAACAAGATACATTCCCCAGCGGAGCTGCCAATTTTTTGTTGGGAAAAGTATCTATTCAGAACGCCCCTATCCCACTCTAAGGTGTGATAGTGCCTTAGCAACAAACAAGGAAAACTACTTGAGTATTCTTCTTTATGAAATGTAAATGAAGAGGAAGGATGTAACTAACCTGTGTCTTTCGCTAGTTTATTGATCCAATCGCTCCTCTCTTCAATAGCTCCCAACTCCCTGCTCCCTTACCGGCCCAGCTTCACCGAATTCCTGCAAGATCACAAGAGAGAGAAACTACACGAAGATATAGATATACATTCATAAAAAGCTCAGGATCAGATTAAGCTAAACATGCAAATATAACAAAACATCATTGATACACAGCATGTAGGAGAAACTCAAATAGTTTATTGATATGATAATAAAGTCCAAGAGGAGATACAACCAAGTGAGTCCCGATCCAGCATCTACCTCCCAGCAAAGGAATCCCTTCCTCTCCTCCAACAAAGCATAAATCACCCAATGTACTAATCTCAATCTCAAACCAACAACAATTCTCTGCAAAGTACAAAATTCCAGCCTCTGGATCTCTGGGATGAGGGATCCATATATAGATATAAGCAGAGAGGATGAGTCAGCTTATGTTTTGACTTGTGGCTTCTCTCTGTCAGTTCTTGCTTCCACTTGGAGGTTGAGAGCATCTTACTCATCACTAGTCGAATTCATTGAGGCAAGTGTCATTGGAGAAGATTCTGGAAGCTTCCATGGTCTTTCCACCTCGTTGAATGAGCTTGCCATTTGTCACTTCCCGCTCAGCGCACCCTGGTAGTGCTTTTAGGTGCGTTGCAACGCACCCAGCTAGTGTACTGGGGTGCACTGCAACGCAGGCAGCTAGTAGAGCATCTGAATTGATCCTGAATTGACTGTTTCTGAGTGGTTTTTGGTGGAGAACTTCTGGGATAAGCTGTCATTGGTTGACCTTGTTCCTTTGGGGGTAGGAACAACTCTTTTAGGGACTTTGGATCCCTTGGATTATGGACATTTCATGCTCAATGGTGTAAGGCACAAAAATGTCTATAACACCAAGTCATCACATAGATTCATTATTCCTTCTTAGAAAGTGATGTTTCCATTGTACTAAGGTCAATCATTAGATTGGAAAACATTTATTGGATTTGATTCTACATAAACCCTTGGAGAAGAATTGTCCTAATTTTACAATATGATAGAGTAGTATATTGCATTGGTGAGTTCTCTTCAGCGTGATGTCCATTATTTGGTCCATTATATATGAATTGATGCAATTATAGTTAATCTCTTTAAGGAACAAGTGTCTTGCCACTTCTAATGTGTCTAATAAAGGTGTCAAAAATATACTTAAAGAAGCTCCATATTCAATATAGGTTGTAAGGTAGGAAAAGGTGGAAGGTTTAATTTAAAATCTTTATCTTGAAGTGATATAAGCTTCACATGAGAGCCTGAGTTTTTGTTTGTACAAGTGTAATTATATTTTAACACTAACCATGGAATTTATTAGGAGTAAAATATAGTTAAAAGACAAACAAACTTACAAATTCTAAGATGTGCTTACATGTTTACAACAATCCAACTATGGGTGGCTACATTTTAGCCATGATCCATGGGAGATTAGTGATGGCCTCAAATTGGGTTTTTTAGACACCAAACAATGATTTGACGTTTTGGGGTCATTCTACAACCTAGGCCACCACTTAAATTGATACCTTAAATGATTTAATATGTTTCCACCATGCACAGTTCACACCAAAAGACAACACTAAGACTGATAATCCAAGTTATTTGGTATCTTATCATTTAGTATTTCAAGGATAATAAATTTTCCCATAGTTCTTCAGAGTGAGACTGTGTCCAACTATCCTTAATGTTTTTACCCAAGCATTGTAAACTCAAAAATTTGAAGCAATCTCAATCCACAAGTTTATGGAAAGTTTGATGTTTTCCACCACAACAACTTTTATTAACATGAAACCATTGATACTTCAAGGCATTTGATATATTATCAATTTAGTCTTTTGGAGCTATTAAAATTGCCCGTTGTCCATGGCTCTTTGAAGTGAGACTAGACCAAATTTTCCATCCAACATGTATGGTATTCAACAATATGAAGCAGTCTCACTCTAGAAGGCAACTATGGACAATTTGATATCTCTCAGAACAAAAATAACATAATTAACATGAAAACAAAATATTGAGATTCATGCCTCTAGAAATTGCTATATGTTTAAGCAAAAACCTAATACATAATATTGAGATTAGTACCTTGAGGTATTTAGAGGATTCTTTCCACCAAGGGCTAAATGAAGGAAACCACATAACAAGAGATAAAGGGGGGAAATTGAGGCCAAGAGATGAAGGAAGCAACAACAATGCTCTATCGAGGAAGCCAAATCGTCTTGATGGAGATTGGGAAAATAGATTCATTGAATTGGACAAAGGAAATGGCATGTATGACCCCAACGAGGAAAGAAACATGAAGGAGTTAGGGGATGGAAGCGGGGTAAAGGAACAAGGAAAGGGTAGCGAAATGATAGAAATAGGTGAGGGTAATGGCGATGTAAGAAGGAATTGTACGATTGGTGAATGGACAATAGGTTGTGGGCATGGAGAAGGGTAAGGTAGCGACAAGCATTGTGAAATTCCAAGTGATCCAGCTACCAGAGGAGGACAAGAGAAGATATCACACATAGATAGAACACATGCAACTTGAGGGCATCGTTGGTAGAGATAGTGTTGTTTGATGTGAATGGAAACAGGGGAGGAAAATAGGGAAAATTTATGATCGTCACTCCTCCTGTTGCTATTGTTGCTACTTTGGATCTGTGGACCAGTGTTAGGTTGAGGGAGTCCAAGGGTAGAGGGTGGATTTATTGCAGGTGGGAATTGGGAGGCTTGGGGGCAATGACGACGGGCGAAGGAAATTCCATGTAACAAAGAATGGGGGACTTGAAGGGTTGTGTTGCAAATCACCCTCCTCTATTCACATTTCCTTGCACTTAGAGAGCTGCTATTGTTTACGGAGACTCCATCTTTGTCATCTACAATTCAACTTATTTCACATAATATTAGACCTACCAACACGGTTGCAAACTCACCTCTACTCTCTCTACTCGCAATATCTCACAAAGGGATCTTGTAAGTATTGAAAACTTTCTTATACATGATCATTTTCATGGGAATTTCCTAATCCGCTAGGAATCCCAATAGAGCAGAAAGTATAGAATCTTGATGTATTAGTTGTGGTTGCATGAAAATATATGTTTTGGCTCCCAACATTTCTATCATTTATGAAATGCATTTCATAGTTCCAATGGCAGGGCCGGTTCTCAACACCATCAACATATGACTTGACGCCCGAACTATGGCTACTCAATTCTATCACTATCACCCCAAGGTTATGTTCACGGATTAATAATTCTTGCCTTTAGCCATTGAAGCACTACATGGAACCAACCATAAGCCCACCCTAGTACTCATCTAGGAGCTCGTCAATGGTACATAAATAGTTCCCATGATTATAGTAACAACCACGCCATACAAATTGCTATTGCAAAAGGGGGATCCAAAGTTTGAAACACAGTGGTCTGAACATGAATGGAAGTCCATTGTTGTGTATTATACATCGGACACAACCATTGATCTGAAAGGAGTAGCTCACAACAATAGAGGCATCTACACAATGGTTTTGGATGCCCTTTTGACATGGGGTATGAAGTCAAAGTCGGTTTCTTTGTGGAATCTGCCCATGTTTCACTCCAACAATTGGTGTTTTCCCTAAGGAATTACTGCCCTCAGCAACAAAATAACTTCCTCGGGAAGTCTTAATTGTCAAGTCTCCTTTGTTAGATGTTTTGTTGTTGAAAACTGAAGAGATAGGATTCTTTGTTACTCATGGCTACGGGATCACAAAGACAGGGGATTCTCTGTTACTCATGGCTGTGAGTTCAAAGATACTGGAGGATTGTTGGTTACATGTGCTTGGAAAAGTGGGTGGAACAAGCTTATGACTAAGGAGAGGGATAGACTTAATGAGACAAGGCGGCACATGACATGGCTTGGCAGAATTGGACATAAAAGATCCAAGTATCACAATAGAAATGGAACTGCTGCCATCACATGTTAAAAAATGATAGGACGAAGGAGGACGAAAATGGAGGGATAAGATTGGCTAAGATTGACAATGTCTGCGTAGCCCAGCCCAACCCTTCATGGGATATATATATACAAAAAAATCTAATAAAAAGGAAAAATTACTAAAACAATAATTGGAAATGACTTTATTTTTTAAACAATCAACTTATGTATCCAATAGTGCAAAACAAAAATACTTAAAAAATGAATTATATGTTGTGATGTTACTCCTCATCATTTAATTACACAATATTTTTTAATCTCTTACGACGATCTGCCATCAGACTCTTTGCAATTCCACTGTGAAATAAAGTGATCACCTTTGGAGCTCACTTTCTTTGGTTCTTTTGGTTATCTTAGAGAGTGGAGTTCTAGAGATTTTAACAATGACTTGTTTTTCAATTGTCATTTCTCCAAAGTCCTAAATCAAGTCAACCTTCTAAAGTTATAAATTTTTAAGAGATGATTTAGAAGATAAACAGTAACACTTTATAGTTATGATTCATTAAGACAAAATAGTTGTATAAGTTTGATTTCCTATTAAATTTTGTAACAATAATATAGCGAATTTGTTTTAAAAATTCCATAAGAGCCTTAGATATAGAAACTCATCAATTTGGAAAGGAATAAGTTTCATAAATTTCACAATAGTAGTAAATATTTCAAATAAGACGACATATTCAAAACACAATTTGAATATGAAAACATTCATAATTATAATAAACACAACTAGAAATAAGTTTCATAAATTTCACAATAGTAGTAAATACTTCAAACAATACGACACATTTAACACACAATTTGGGTATGAAAACATTCATAATTATGATGAACGCTAGTTCAAAATGGAGCTGTTACCTTTGAGCCTCTAAATCAAAATTGATTATACAAACATAAAGCTAATTCAAAATGGAGTTGTTAGCTTTGATACTCTAAGGCAAAATTGATTATAAAAACATAAAGCTAAATCAAAATGGAGTTCTTAGATTTGAAATTCTAATGTAAACGTAAGTAGCTATATAGGAAAATATTTCGTTAACTAGCACCAATTTTTATGGCACTTAGCTCTTAGACCTTACAAACTACTTAAGTAATTATGTGACATGTGACCGCATTGGAATTGGGAAATAGCATCCAAACTCCTACAAAGAGGGTAGGAAATTTTATTCTCGAATAGTTTTGAATCTTATTTTCTAAACCATTGGTTGATTTCAACTATTTAACTAACAAAGAAAGAGAGATTGCTTAAATCTAGACTATGATAAATGCAATTTTTGTTCACTTATATATCATAGAAATGGAGGGTTGGTTCTACCCTATACCCACATTCTTGTAGTTTCCCTGCTATGGTAGTGGGGCAGGGGCCTAGAAAATTGTATCACAAAGTGGTGACAACTCCATTATTGTTGGTGCCCTACTTCCAGAAAATTGTATCATAAAGTGGTGATAGCTCCATTGATGGAAAGATGAGAGTAAAAATTGCATGAAAAAATTAATATTATTTTATGAAAATTATTAACCAACATAAATACTTTGAAGTTACTACGTCACCCGTTCCTGAAGGGGGTGTTGGGCAATTTAATTGTATGCTAAATCCCTATCATTTAATTTGTCAACCTTGGGGTTTGTAAACTTAGAAGTAAACCAAAATATATGGGACCTCAGTTGAAACTAGTGTAGGAAGTTTGTTTAGAATGGAAATGCATATTACAAATCTAAACTATTTTGAAAAGAAAAGATTTAGATCTATTTTATGAAAGCATAAAAATGTTTGATCAATGGAATTAGTTTACATTAGAAGATGGAGAAGAGTCTCTTGTTCAAGAGTCTTGGTTGTCCTTCTACAATCTTTCTATAATAACATTTCCAAACATCTAAGAAAGCAAGAAAGAAAGCATAAGCATATAAATGAAAGCAAGTAAATATTGTTTTCACTTTAGTTCTTATCTCATGGAGAAGAGTCTCCTAACTTAGGAGGACCTGATTGTCCTTCTTACATAAAAATTGGCTATTGAAAGGAAATCAATATTCACACAACAAAACATGGCCATAACATGAATTCATACTAAAATAATCTACAAGTATTTACAACAGAGAAATAAGATGAACAACCATAATTAAAACTAGTATATTCACAACTATGAACATTACTCTACAACAAAGTGTACTTATCTTGGTATGAGGATCCTTCCATTCCTCAGTGAGCACACATGAAAAGTTATCACACCTTAAGAATCAAACAACACTCATAACTCATAATTTGGAGAAAATGATATTACCCATGCTGAATGAACAATCATAAATCTGATGCTAATGAATAAATGATAATTGTTCACCTTCCTTTGACGGATGCCTTTCGTATTTATACATGAATTAGGGATATCTACTTAATAAATGTAGATCTCTTAAATATCCACTAGATCCATACTTGTCTCAACTTATCCCTAAATACTAAATACAAATCCCATGACATGTCAAGATCTCCATGATCTTTTTCCTTGGAATATCGTCCACCTCTTGAGTTGAAATTCGAATTTGTGCATTGGTGCATTGGAAGCTTCTAAATGATCTACACATGTCATCAAACTAAATCCACTTTTATGTATAAGAAAATACATATTATTTCTATAACTTTTAATCATAAATTCATGTAAATTAATAACTTTGGAAAAGAAAAATGTGAGCTCTGTTGGAATATTAATTCCTACTTGTCTCAGTTGTGACTTTCTATGTAAAGACTCTGTCTCTATTCCATAGGAGTGGTTTTCCTAGTTTGGTGTGTGGTTGAGATATTCTCTTAACCACCAAATTATATGTTCAAGATAGTTTTCATGTTTTGAGACAATACTCTTGTATATATGTAATATGATATTTGATTAATAAGATGTGGAGATAGTTTACCCTATCAAGTTTTATCATGGTATCAGAGCCCTTGAGTGCCTGGCCCCTCTTGGGCTTGGCCCATCCTGGGCTGAGGAAATAAAATAGTGTGTTTTTTTGTAGTGTTTAGTTTGTCCATCTTCAAGAGAATGTAAATTTGGATCCCTGTGGATCTCTGGTTTCTATGTTTGTGAAGCCTCTATTTGAAGCATTGGACGAGTAGAATGAGTGTGAGGAGCAGAGCTCCAATGAGACTCTCGAAGCTCGTTGAGAAAGGTGGAGGAGAGTCGATCCGATATCAAGCTATGTATTGTTAATTTGTGTCGTCATGGTGAAGTATCCATGGGGCAAGCCTCTTTATTCAGCCTGCCATCCATGGTAGCCTTGATATTGTACTATTTCTAGCCAACAAAGAAGATAATAGTGGCCTCAATGTATTCCTGCCACTCAATTCCGAGTACTCCATGTTTAAATTTTGCAATCTCTTTCTCAATATAGAATAGACACTCACCTTCTCCTCAAACAAAGGTTATTGTCTGTGTTTCAGATATTGAATAACATGAGCTATTACAGCCTTGGCTATTTGCTAAATTCATATACAAACAGATATGGAAATTTAACACTCTGCTTCGTCTGCCAAGCCGCGACTACGTGTTCAAGCTTTTTCGGCTATCGGGAGAGACAGTGGAGCGCATAAAATCCAAGGCATTGCGGGGGGCGAAGCTGGAGCCGTGTAGCAGACTCGAAGCCATGACTACTCATCTCTAGAAAGCGCGAATAGTGCCACTAGGAATGGAAGCCGAGGAGACATCGTGGGTGTTGTTTGTAGTGGACATGAGGCCTCAAATGGACCCCTTGATCCCCAGAGAGTATGTGGGTAACATTGTGTTTCTTACTTGTACTTCTACCAGTGCCGGAGAATTGGAGGAGGCATATGCCTATGTTGTAGGTGTGCGTTGCATTTATGAAGCTGAGTCGTCTAGGAGCACAAAACCTGTTTTGGTGAACCCGATTTTTTTCTGTTGGGCCAGCTTGAAGCTTGATCTGCAGTCTTGGATTACGGACACTATGGAAGCATGGTAAGGTGAGCATGGACTAGGCGACTTGCCTTTAATCAATCCAGTGGTAGCGCTCGGGGTCAATGTTAATGAAGAGAGAGTAGCTCGAATGTCAGATATCCCTGTCTCCTTCCGGAGCCACTGATGCAGGCATACAAGTGCCCCGCTGCTGGAGACATCCATCAGTCGGAAGGCTGGTGTGATTTAGATCCTACATGTGAATATGGTGTATTCGTGGTGAACCCGACGTCAAGCAGTGGAATAGGCAACCTTCTGAAGTTATCAAGTTCAGTTGTGGGCATTAAGAAACCTTATGTGGTGTATTTAGGAGCAAAACATGATGAAAATCTAGACGGCGAACTGGTATCTCAATCTCATCATCAACTTCTGGGATCAGTGCGAGGAGGCTGCTAAAGACAACATCTTTTACTCCTATACTAGAAGCATGAATGGTTTTGTTGCTACCCTTGACGAAGACCATGCTGTTGATCTCTCAAAACTTCCACAAGTTGTGTCTGTATTTGCCAAAAAAACAAGAATTCTACATGGGTGATGATCAAGAACCCAACTTTTCCACTATGTCGTGCTGCGAATTAATATATGCTTGGTGAAATGAATTGTGTTCTTGAAATTTTTTTTTGGAATTTGTAACTGAAACATGTTGAATTGATCAACTTAACATGTAAATGCTATTTGTTAAAATTGATCACTCTAACAACGACTAATTGAAGTTGGAAAAATTCAAGAGGAAGACACTAAGTTTGTATATGTTTTTCTTCTTTGAAGAAATTTGTGAAGTGTGACCGTGGGAGTGGATATTAGTTGGGTGATGCACCAATAGAAGGACAAAGAAGGTAAAATATTGTGTGTTGAAATATAACAGACTCATAGTATATGTCACATACATTAGTAAGCAAGTCTAAGATGTTTTGTAGTGGTCGGTATATACCTGGTAACTGCAAGAGTTGGAGTTGTGTTGTAAGCCTTGTAAAGCATGCGTATCCTCATATAGTTCGTGGTTATCAAAAAACCACTTTGTATTTGCAGTGTCGGTTTGTGGTAAGCCATAAACCATATGTAAGAGTGAAGTGAGACAAAGATTCCTATTGGCATGGTTTAGGGTTAGTCGAGAAAACCTTCGGCCTGGTTGAGTCAGCTCTTCTTTCGTGAGCCTTAGTGGTTGGAGTGCCCTAGTGGCAAGTTTGTAGCCGAGAATGGCTGGAGTGCCCTAGTGGTAAATTTGTGGCCCAGAGCGGCTATGGTGAGCCTTAGTGGCTGAGTTGAGCCTTCATGGCTGTGTTTAGCCTTGGTGGGTGAGAGCCCTTAGAGGCAAGGTTAAGGGTGATCCGATAAAACCTAGAGCACCTAGTGGCAAGTTTGTAGCCAAGAGTGGCTGGAGTGCCCTAGTGGTAGATTTGTGGCCCAGAGCGGTTGTGGTGAGCCTTCGTGGCTAAGTTGAGCCTTCATGGCTGTGTTTAGCCTTGGTGGGTGAGAGTCCTTAGAGGCAAAGTTGAGGGTGATCCGATAAAACCTAGAGCATGATTGAGGGTGATCCGATAAAACCTAGAGCATGGTTATGGGTAATCCAATAAAACCCATGATGATATTGGAGGGGGATTTACAGGTACATGTGTGCAATTATAATGGTCGAAAGAACCATGTATGTGAAAGACATCTTACAAAACTAGCGGTTGCAGTGGTTAGTACCCATGTGTTTTGGTAGATGGTTGCTCCTTTATATGAACATCAACATATTCTTTTATGTTTGATCACAACTAGACTTTGAAGATTGATATCGAGACAAGTACTCATTAAGGTGGTGTGTTGGAATATTAATTCCTACTTGTAGTTGTGACTTTCTATGGTTTCCCTAGTTTGATGTGTAGTTGAGATATTCTCTCAACTAACAAATTATATGTCCAAGATAGTTTTCCTATCTTGAAACAATACTCTTGTATATAATGTAATATGATATTTGATTAATAAAATATGGAAATAGTTTACCCTGTCAAATTTTATCAAACTCAGGGAGTAATAATAATATAAATTTATATAATAATAATGTAATGGAATGAAGTGACAAAATGAAATAAAAGTAAAAAAAAGTGAAAGTGAATGTTATTTTTAAAACTAACGGAAGTATCTAAAAGCTATGCATGTCCCAAATCCCGATCTATCCCCGAACAAACTTATTAACCTCACTGCATCCATTCAGGATATATGCATGTACTTGGCCATTGTTGCCCTCCATCTTCCACCTGAAATGGATATATGCATGTACTTGGCCATTGTTGCCCTCCATCTTCCACCTGAACCAGCTCTCAGGATAATGGGTGATTGAATAGCCGATACAAATCATGGTTGCCTCGTAGTTCACCGCATTTTCTACTCGAAACTTCCTCGTAGGATAATGGGTGAATGGATAATTACTGCAACTCACAGGTGACACGTACAGGACAATTATTTCAGAGACTATAGAATAGAATAGTTAATGCGGGCTGACATGCCTGTATTTTAACTTTCGCCTTCCCTCTCGAGGCTGCTGTCTCGATGGGCGTGCTTTCACTGAAAAGGCGAAAGTTAAAATGCAGGCATGTCAGCCCGCATTAACTATTCTATAGTCTCTGAAATAAGCATCGCCCAGGACAAGTGCCTGGGGATTATTCCTGAATGAATGCTCCGATCGATTTTATAATCCGTGAACGATTTGCAAATCTGCAGTGACTTCACTGACAAATGCAAATAAGTGGTAGGAGATTAACCGACAAAATATCTTATGTTGAATGATCATGTGGTGGAGACATTGTAAATAGCCTGGCATCAGTTCATCCTGTTTGCATAGTCATGATTACTAATTAAAAGTAAAATGGCGAGAAACTACGACATTTATTAACTCCATCGAAACAACCATGATGCTTGATTAAAAGCAAGATGAATTGAATGACGTAGTCTAATTAGTCTAGGAATGGTCTGGAAAGTTCTGAAATTTCAGGTATATTTAGAAAATCCGATAATGATTTTTGTAAATTTAAATTATATCGGTTAAATTTTAAAATTTTATGTGTGGTAAATATTTTTGCATAAAAATATGATTCAAACACTGTCTATGTTTTTAGACTTCTATCCATGGGAGCCATTTCTACACCTCGTTAGACGACTGCGAATTGAATGTTCTGCACACTGTCCGATAGATTGTACTAATCAAATATGAATGTACAATTCATGATCCCGATATCGATTTATAATCTACGCCATAGCTCCAGCTCAGCACGGAATAAAAGATGGCGTAGGTGTGGATGGGATAGGTGACAGTACTTTAATAGCATATTTTTATAATAAACGGTCATGAATTAATATCCTTTTTCGTTTGGAGTCTGCAAATCTATCATCTGAGTACGATTTTGGGAATATCATGACGATTTTGATGAGCCATTCAAGCGAGGCGGTTCATCATTTATCTCCGCAATCTCTATATAATGCACTGCCTCTGGATTCAAGCGGCAGGATCGTCTGAAGTTTCGTGAATATCAGTTGGTGGCTTAGTGGTTGATTCAAGTTGTAGTGTGTTTTTGGACATATCAATGGGAAATTCCACTTCTCACGAAGATTCCCAGGGAAGTTCGAGTTCCAGTGGAAATTCTAGTTCTGTCAATCCGAAAGACCTGCGTTTTACACAGAAGGATATAAATGGGTGCTTCAGCAAGGGCCACAGCGGCGTAAGTGTATCAGATGTGGCTGCGGATATTAAGGCTGGAAAGCTTGATCCGTCGTCTTTAGGTCCACTTGATGTGCACAGAGGCAGTGATGGTGAAATTTGGTGCGAGAACAATCGGACACTCTGGGCATTTCGACAGGCTGAGGTGCCGTCGGTTGACGTGAAGTACAAGAACAACGATTTCAGGTCTCGTTGTCTGGATGACAAAACGAAGGATAAGCTGAGGAACCCAAACTATCTTCCCAAAATCCGAGGTTCCGGTGTTTGAGGGCATATGTCATAGGTTTAATGTTACTATTGTTGGTTGCTGTAAATGAATGTCTGGGTAACGTAAAAGTTTCGAAAGTGTTTGGGTTTATGGCGTTTTGTGCAACTTGTCGTGGGATAGGCTAGGTGAGTTGCAGTTTTTAGGTTGAATATTTTGGGTTTTGTAAATTCCAAGGTAGTAAAATGCTCTCATTAGACAGAAGCATAACAAATTTGTGGAAAATGAATGTGGCATGTTGTGGCCTGAAATGTTGTAGCGATATGCAGAAATTATGTGAAGTATGTGAAGAAGTATGCTTGTGCACTAATATATGTGTTTGTCATATAACGTGACGTTCGGTATTTGTGCTATAATCTGAGGTTTCGTACTAAATGCTTGAGATAAAGTATTGTAGATGTTTGTGATTCGAGGGAATCATTGATTTGTGAGAAAATGTGCTCAAGGGATTTGATCTTATGGCCGTAAACATAGAAACGGATTTTTATAGATTTTTAGGAAATTAGTGCGACTGGTCTTGTTTGAAGTGTGTATGTTGGGGAGTAATATAAATGGTCGTGATATATTGTGAGGTTTCATACTAAATGCTTGATATATGTATTGGGAAGTATTATATATGTTCGAATCACATTAATGTAACTGATTTTGTTTGAAGTTTCTATGTAACTGATCTTGTTTGAAGTGTACGTTGGGCAGTAATATAAATGGTCGTAATATATTGTGAGGTTTCATAATAAGTGTTTTGAGATATATATTGTGTTTAAAGTTTTATGTTGAGAAGTAAGATAAATGGTAGTAATATATTGGGAGGTTTCATAATAAATGTTTGAGATATATATATTGGTTTTAATGTTTTATGTTGGGGAGTAATATAAATAAAATTAATGTAACTGATTTTGTGTGAGGTTTCATAATAAATGTTTGAGATATATATTGGTTTTAAAGTTTTTATGTTGGAGAGTAATATAAATAAAATTAATGTAACTGATTTTTGCTTGAAGTGTCTATGTTGGGGAGTAATATAAATGGTCGTGATATATTGTGAGGTTTTATAGTAAGTGTTTGATATATATATGGTGTAATATTATATAGTATTGTTATTCCAGAGAAGTTGATGGGGAAGTAATATAGATGTTTGTGATATAAGGTAAAGTTTGATTATAAAAGTTAAAGGTAAATATTTTGAAATATTATATATTTTCTAATCACGTTAATATATGTTTGTGATTTAAGGGAATTTTATAGAAAACTGTGAAGTTAAGGGAATTTAATCTTCTGGTAGTAAGATTATGTAGGAAATTAATGTGAATGAATTTGACAGAGGTGTCTCGTGAATTACTAGAATCTATGTATATAGAAGTGGTTTTGGTAGAGTTGAGAATCATGTAAACGTTTTGGTTGAGTTAATGTGAGTGGTTATGGATTTGCATTAGTTTTATACATGCTTTTGATGGTTTTGTTTATTTATATTTTTAGAAGTCGGATTTATGTTCTCGGCACGTATTTATAATGCCATCTTCTTAGGGCTATTGCGAGAGTTTGAATGTTATTTGATAGATTTTTTAGAATATCATAAACTACTGGTCACTTGCCAGTTCACGTTAACAATGTAGAAACAATGTAGAAGCTCTCCCTCACTGACTATTTGTCGCATGTGTCGGCAGGTTGTCTAGTTCCTTTCAGAACTGTGCAATGCCTTCCAGAATTGTGTAATATTTCCTTGCATGTCGGAGAGTTTTTCCCAAAAAAGAAAAAAACAAAAAGCAAAAAAAGCATCCCTAGATTTCAGGGATCTATTTTTAACATCAGGGGTTATATGAAAAACCATTTTTAGAAGTTTCTCGCCAAGTTTCACTTTCTCTGAGATTTGTGGGTACATGTCATAAACCCTAATGTTGCCAAATCTATTTAATCGACATCTTAGATCTTATTTTTCACATTCGATCTTGGAGCTCTGAAATTCCCAAGGGATCTAAGAACTTTCGACATAGTTTGCACAATTTTTTTGGGTAAGTTTTGTTTTTCATTCATTTTGTCATTTTTTCGATCACTTTTTTATTTTTTGGTGTTGTATAAGAGTTGTTTCCTTGGTTTTATTGAACGACTTCTGGCGTTTAAATGCATTCTAGCATGCAAACGTATTCTTTCAATTTTTATATTACTTTAGTGTCCCACACATAATAATGTTTCTGCATACACAATCGTCGCTCCAACGACTCGCTTCTTGAGCTTCTTGGTTTGGTTGATTGATTGATTTCTGCACTCGTTCGAATACAATGCAATGCTTATTTCACTCAAATCTACAATAGAATTTCACATGGATTCAGTGCTTAGTGATTTTCAGTTGCCCGTTGGCAGGTTTGAGCTGCTTTGGCCCGAACCTTTCTTTCCCCAGTTTGCCCTGCGTATTTCTAAGATGGAAGGTTTTGCCTTGCTCCCAAGAATTGTCCAGAGGATACCTCCCATTGGATCTCCAAGCTATCCTCTGTGCAAAGCTTTCTTCCCTTTGGCTTCCAAGGCTATCCTCTGCACAGTTTTGGGAGACAGTAACCCAGGTTGGCCCCCGAGATTGTGCAAAGCATTTTTCTCGAGCATCAGTGATGTTGACTGAAACTTTGTGTAGTTCCAGTCCTTAGCAGGCCAAGTTATACTGTGCTCTGTGCAGTTTCAGTAGACTGTCAAATCACTGGCAAGCTGCACTGTGCTTTGCGTAGTTTCAGCTGTCAGTCTCCTAGCATCTCCGAGACAAAACTGCGCAATTTTCCCAAACAGTCAATCAGTGGTGTTGCATGTCAGTGCTTAAGTTGCTTTTGGTTTTCAATTCATATTTTATTGCCATGAGTGTTGCTCTGTCTTGAGGTATCACAGGGGTTCATCAGTCTCTCAACAGCGCAAGGACAATGGCTTCCAAGAACACAGGATCAAAATACAGTGGAGAGCAGTGTTAGGGATGTGGTTGAACAAGGGCCAATAAGCTTGTCTGTGTACAACATGGCAAGACATCAACACCATCTTCTTAGGCAGCGTTGAAGAGAATATGAAGGATAGATAGGTCTATGTGAACATTCATAAATCAGGACTATAAAAGGTTGCATGCAAGTTTTTCGTGTTCCCTTGAGGAGATTTGGTCCACTGGATTGCCTCACATATTGATCCTGAGACAATGACAATGAGTAGTGTTAGTGGAACAAGGCTTGCTTCTTTTAGGACAGAGGATTATCAGGGGATATATCATTTCCCATTCCTAGTGAGTAGGATGGATGCACCGTTTTACACTCTTAATGGCAACACCAACACATGATATCTTGAAGCATTGGGTAAAGGAGCCGGCAAAGTTCAGAAAGAACCGACCAGATATACAAGACGAAGACACTTAGGAAGACATATCAGTTCTTGGTCATCTTCATATGCTGCTTGTATGACCAAGGGAGTACAGGGACTTTCTCGAGAGTTGGATTGTTATGTTGGATTAGCAGGCAAATGAAGGGAAACCATTTAACTGGTCCTACACGTTGGCTCTCCGGTTAAAAGTGCAGTTGTCCAATGCTCGGAGTACCCCCAAAGATCAACAAACAAAGTTCATGTCTGCATACTTGCTTGATGCAATATGTGCCTATCAATAGTTTCCTGGGATGGATTGGGCAAGGACACCTTTAGAACATTCTGTGAACATATATTGCAAGTTGATCTCATATTGCAACTACTGATGAGTTATCGCTAGAATATATGACCATTTCATTGCCCTTCTGTACCCAATGGTCTTTGAACAAGATCTTTCCTGCATGTCCCAGGAAACAATGGAGGTGTTGATAAACATTGCAGATTGGTACGTTTCACTTGAGGGAACTTTGATCAGGATGTATATCGTGAAGAAAGCTCTGCATGCATTGTCGTGGTTTGCCACGGACATGTTGGTCATGCAGGAGGTTGCATACCACATCTCGACAAGGTTTTCAACTAGATTGCACAGAAATAAGAATTCACCATGACCCACACTTCTCCTGTTAATTCAATTATACACAATTGGGAGTTTCAAAGAAGCAGATGCCAAAGAGGAAGACTTTGAGAAATTTAAAATCGGCACAAGGAGTTTCGACCCATACAACCCACATCATTTATTCAGGGATCACTGTGCGACAATGTACTATCCTTGGATCCATTGGGTGTGTCATTGGCGAGAGGAAGACCCATGGAGGTATTTTTACAACTCCTCTAAGCTTAATGAACTAGTCAGTGTTACAATGGAGTGGCTAACAACACTCAATGTAGTAGCAATAACAGTGGTAGCAAGCAGCAAACCTGTGCAAGACAAAGGCAAGAGGAAGATCGCTGAAGACAAAGAGATGAAGCAAAGCTACAAGTTTAAGGAATACCCACTTGTGGAAAAAAGTAGCTTTGGAGATAGAGATGAAGATGTGACAACACGACATAAAGATTGCACAAAGAAAGAGAGAATAACAAATGCTGGAAGATACTGAGAGGATGTTGCAGGAAGTCTAGAAGAAGCTTAGGGAGGAAAAAGGGTTGCGCAGAAGAAAGAAGGAAGTGCAACATGAGCATGTACAAGAATAGGAATAGGAACCAGAACAGGATGAAGTGTAAGGCGTGGAAACAATGCAAACTACACCAATATAGGTTGAAGACTCTAGACCAACGGCAGATGAGGAACATGGTGAGAAGTTGCAGGGACAGGGACTTGCTCTACAAGGTGAATAGATAGTAGAAAAAATGGACATGGAGGTTGAGTAGCCAGAATAGGATAAGGATACCGACCTCATGCCAAAAGCAACCAAGGTCACTCCACAGGGTTCACTAGCTCCAACAACAGAGAAAGTCCCAAGTGAACAAGAGGATACCATTCTCTTTGGGGACCATCTAGGAATAGAGATGTACAACATAACCTTTGATAAGTCACATCACAAAGTTGTACAAGCACGTAGAGCGCACACCTTGGATGAGAATGCATCACTTGCACACTTGGAAGAACAGGGGATTGTGTTAGATGTATGGAGACATCTCATTGCTTTGGCCGATTATAGAAAGGCTTACGCTGAATACACTAGCGTGAATTTTAGGTTCTTGATCACAGAAACGAGCACATCGCCAAGGAATTGCAAGCAGTCAAGCAGAGAGAGGAACACTCAATAGGATCAACTAGAGCAGAGATGAAGATGGCCATACTCACTGAAGTATCGGCTCTTGAGATAGTCACGTGGACACTGTATGACAGGTTCGTCACTATGCACAAGGCAGTGGTCCAACTACATGGTCATCAGCAGCGTTGCACCAACATAGTGCAAACACTCGCAACCATACACACCGCAGTTGATCATGTACAGACATGATAATTGAGGTACAAGGGAGCTTTGCTTCACTTGCACAAGATGATGAAGCCATAGGTAGAGTTGGAAATCACATCTCAGAAGTAAGATCCTGAATTATAAGGAACTTGTGTTGCTCATCACTAGTATCTAGGTTTCATATGCATGGTTGTAAAGGAGTTTGGATGTCGTGGTGAGGAAGTATGGCACCCTGTCGATTGATATGCTCATTGAGACCAAAGAGAAGAAGCAAGTCAGACTGGAGATCGATGCCTACTTCCATCAGCTGATGCTCACAACTACCATCATAGATAACAGGCGGATGAACATCGTGGGTCCGACTATGCTCAACACTAAGTTGTGTATGTTACAAGATGAGTTGGACCGAGGTTCCAAATCAGTATACCCAGAAGCAATGGAGGAAAGAGTTTGTTTCTATAGGGACTTCATCAAAGAGTACATGGACACCATTGCACACCACCAAACATGGTATTAGTTCATCACCGAGGATCATGGAGAGAAGGTTGATGAGCTGGGATTTCCATAGTTGTTCGAGTCTTAGTGTTGTCTTGTTTGGATGACTCAAGCCAATTTTTTCCCACATAGGTATATGTGGAAAATGTATAATTTTGTAAACATGATGTAAAGTGAAATTCCAAGTGTCACTAGTGGAATACAAATAGTGATATGTAATGTAAAGAGTTATGAAGGTAATCTAAGAGTCATAATGGGGAATGTCAAGGGTCACCCCACCCTTTGTTATAAATAGAACCTCCTAACTCATAGAATGGGCTTTTGGGAGCCAAGCCTTTGTTAGGCATTGCTTAGAGAGGTCTTGGAGATTATTGTGATGAGCCTTGACTTCTCCACAATGCAAAATGAGTATGCCTCTTTGGAGGAGAAGACCGTGTGGACTGTAACATTCCACTTTCGAGGCTAGTGGTTGTCATGGTTGTATGTATAGATGAAATTATCACCTTATATAATATAACAAGGCCAAAACGTTTCATGCATATCTTGTTATTGTATTTCGACTATTCTGGTTACTTTAGCAATGTATGTAATTTTACTTATGCATTGATGTATGGACTATTCCCCGTGTGATTGTATGAATCTTATTGAAGCATGTTGTTGGTTTAACTCATCAGTTTAGATTGTTGACTATTCTGCTTTCTAGTTTGTGATGTCATTAAGCTCGTGTGTTCCTTTCAGGCTACGTACTATTACAAGGTTCTAAGGGATACACCTATTTTCCCCCTCTGTGCGTTAGAGCCTCTCCATGCATCTCTCTTGACTTGCTGCAAGGTCACACACTTACTTCTGACAATGATATCTTTCTTACCTCTGCGTGCTATTGCAGTCAAGACACAAATTTACTACCCATTGTTGGGAATCTTACTCCAAATGGTCTGAGGTATAGTTGAGACTTCTTACTATGGATATCCCTTTCACATGTTGGCGGGTCCAGCACTGTCAACATTTCTGGCACTAGAAGGAGGGCCAAATGACAAGTTGAACTCTCAAAATCTGTTTTGAAACTTCACACATCTATCATGTCTTATGATACTTTTCGTCCTCCAAGATGTTTGTCTTATGGAGATGACTTTGAAATCCTGGAGGAGTTCTAGAATTTCTTGTCAGAGAACACATGCAAGTGAAGGCTTAAAAACTTGGGATAGGCACAATGTTTCTTTTTCCAAGCTATGTGAACACATTCAGTCCCGTGAGGATTATGTGATCTGTACGTTGTTCGCATTCATGCTTCGTGGGCATCCATTGGAATGGCTTCACACACTGCCCGAAAGACCTATTCACTCAATTGGTCACCTTGTTTTAGAGTTATTTGATGCTTTCCATAAATTTGCACATTAAGAAGTTAATAAAAAAATTCTCCAATGAAGGAAAATTCCTGATGAATCCGTGGCACAATTCTGGTATCATTTTCGTAACATCGCATTTCAATTACCAGCCGTTGAAATTGATTGGGAGTTTCTCAATGGAATATTTCAGTATCTTATTCAAATATATGAGAATCCACATATCTTAGAATCATTCGAACCCCTCCCAACATACTTCGGTGTTAGAGTTGCCAGAACTGAGGTGGACATAGTCGTTGTCACAAGCGATCATTCGTCCTCACCTCATCAAACAAGTATGGCCTCGTAGTGTTAGGGGGGGGGGAAGGTGCACATCCATATATTGAACTGTCACATCCTCCCACCCCACCTTCTCTTGATTTCTACGCAGATTTCGCTGACAAGACTATTGGTTGTCACATGGATTTATTTCCTCAACCTTCATCCCCACATTCTGTTGGTCCTCGAGTTCGTACCATATTGTTTTCTCTCATTCCAAACTCCACACTTGTTGTTCACAGGGATCAAGTTGTCGACGGAGTTGGTGTTGATAAAAAAACATGCACTATCATTTATGATGAGTATGTGTGGGAATCTGAAGAAAAACTAACGGTGAAGGATGAACTCCTTCTGTTGGCACCCCATCCGTTTTTTCATGACATCTTTGGTGATTCTGCCATTGTTCATTTTCGATGTGAGAATACATTCTCAGATAAGTCTACTTTTGATCATTCACAGGATATACCAGATGTCAGTCAGTCATTGCATGATAGAGAGAACACATCTATGTTTGCAAATACACTTAGTATTTCATCTGTCATTTCCGAAAAAGTAGAGGGTGAAAATTCTTGCTTCGCATCAACCCCTCTGTACGATTCATCAGATCATGAGGATTTTGATGAACATATCGAGTTTTCTGATCATGGTAGTCGTGATCTCTTTTCTCCTTCAGTCAATCACGATGATGATTAATTCATTGTTGATCTTTTCTAAGCCACTCGTCTTCGTTGATCTACCTATTGATGAAGTGGAAACCCCACAAACTGTTGAGGCACTTGAGCTCGAGCTGATGGTTATGTCAGGCCCTCGCTGTCTTGATGTCGATTCAACTCCAGATAAGAACCCTGCTGAAACACCCAAGACTACTCATCACACACTTGTTTGCATTGAAGATCAATCTAGTTCACAGAATCCAAATCCTCCACCTGAATCACATGATCAAGTGCTCATGCATTGGAGGAATCCTACACAGCGAGAACTCTTGCTAAGCATAAGTTGTCTTTCTTTCTCATGTTTACTTAGCTGTCATGATCAAAAGAGTGTACATGTTTTCAATTTCAACACAATGTGAAGCATGACCTTGATACATCCGCAAAATGCTTTGCTTGTGCTTTTATTCTCTTCTTTTATATGGATATTTTTAAACTCAATGTATGTTGGTCTTCACTATTATATTTTTCATGCTTGTTGGTTTACACGTTTATATTTCTTATAGACCACACCTTCACCAACATGGGTCAACCAATGCGTCAATCGCTACATTGGAAATACAACTTCACGTGACCTGACCCATGTAATATTTAGCTTAGGAGTAGGAGTAGTGTTTTCTTTCGTGTTTTGCTTGGTTTGCTTGTTTTGTTTGTTTATTTTGTTTGTATTTCTTGTTTGCTTACTTTGTTTTCTTTCTTTTCTATCATTTACTTTGCCATTTTCATTTTATTCATTTGCTTGTTTTTCACCCATAGCTTTAGTTTCACGTGAAACTGTGTGTGGCTCTCGAGACAACCAAGGTAAAGTACAAGAGGAATTGTACTGCTATCAATAATTAGTTATATGTTGTCCTCTCTCTTTATGAAAGAACTTGTTGTCTTCATTCGATGATACCTTGACAGAAAATATGTTTTGTTGAAGTGAGTTTTGGTGAAAATACAACACTTGGAGTTTAACTAGTACCACCTACTCTAATTCGTTTTTTGGGTTAAACCTTGTCAACGCAGTCAAGTAGAGTAAGGTGAGGGGGAAAACCTTAACAAGTAGTGTCAGAGGTATATATAAAATATTTCTCTGAAGGGACAACTTCTTCTGCTCTTAATAAGTCAGGATCCCTTTTCCACCTCTGAAATGAATAAGTGCCTATGCACAGTTCTTTGAAAAAAAATAATTAAAATTAAAAAAATGAATAATTAGAAAGAAGAGAAAAATTTCCTGCCCAGAGAGGTGATGCAAGTAACTCTACCAGGGTATTGACCAGGCTCGCTGGTAGCGGAGCAATGCTTGTGTCCCTACGTGACTCCAACGGGGTATAGTCCAGGCTTACTGGCCGTGGATCAACACCAAAGATGAAACTAAGACACTGATCTTTATTGCTTGTGTACCAACATACCCCTCATCCCCAGTCAAAAAACCTGACCTGACTTTGCTTAGAATATGTGGTGATTGATCAAGAGAATGGTAATAAACTATGTCTTTAACTCAAGCCTGGTGTTGAAGCAATGGCAATCAAAGAATCAAACAATACTTCTGGAGGCGTTAGACTCGTTTTTTACAAACAAGGTCCATACAGAGAGCTGGATTTCTTCTAGTGTGTCTCCAATGTTGTAGTCGCTGCAACCACCCTCCAAAATTTTTCTTTTGCTTCATATTGGAGCCTCCCTCCTCGAAATCATCGCAACTATCATGCATTGATAAGGTATTTGTGTTTATAATAGTTCATATGTCGTTTCACAGCTTTTTTTTAACTCACGTGTCCCGTCGGTCAACCGCAAGCACACCTAGCACTTGGTCCACATCCGGTCAACCAGCTATCGGGCAAAAAAATGAAAATATATAGAGCAACTTGTCTTCCTCTCTTGAAATGCGCAGATCAGTCAAGCCACTGCCCTGCACTCAGAAATTGCATAGAGAAGGCCAGACAACCTTGCTCTGGAAATTGCGCAGGGCAGGCCAACTGACACTTCTCTGGAAATTTGTGCAGTTTCAGCCAACTGTACTACCTCTAGGAATTACGTAGAAACTGACCCGGTTGCACTGCATTCCACAAATTTGAAAAGCAGCCATGCCAGCGGATCTATTCTCTGGAATTGTGCAGAACTGACCAGCTTCTCTGCTCTCCGGAAATGTGCAGAGCAGTGCAACCTCACTTCTCCGGAAAATTGCGAAGTGATGGCCATTGAGGCAAGGCCCCTTAGTCCAGAAATAGTGCAAAAGATCTCCCTCACTGACTATTCATTGCATGATTTGACAGGCTATCCAGTTCCATCTAGAATTGCGCAATCCTTCTTTTCATGCCAGACAACTTTCCCTGAAAAAGAAAAAAGAAAAATCAATAAAGCATCCCTAGATTTTAGGGGTCTATTTTCAACAACGAAAGTTACATGCAAAACCATTTTTAGAAGCTTCCTGCCAAGTGTTGCTTTTTCCAAGATTTGTGACATGCATGTCATAAACCCTAATTTTTCCAAATCTATTTAAACGACATATGAGAGCTCATTCTCCACATTTGATCTTGGAGCTCTGGCATTCTCGAGGGATCTAGGAACCTTCGACACAATCGGTGAAACTTTTTCGGGTAAGTTTTTCTTTTCATGCCTTTTGTTATTTTTCTATCACTTTTTAGTTTCCAGCTTGTATGAGTGTTGTTTCCTTGGTTGTATTGAATGACCATTAGCATTTCAATGAATTTTAGCTTGTAGAAGTGTTGTTTCAATTTTTTCATTTCCTTTCCTTAGTGTCCCACGCATAAGAATGTTTCTGCACCCATAATCATCATTGCAGCGACTTTCTTGTTGAGCTTCCTGGTTTCGTCCACTGATTTATTTCTTCACTCACCTAAATCATGTGCACGTTTATTTCACTCAGATCTACACTAACTTTGCACATGCATTTATTCCTTAGTGATTTTTAGTCGCCCGTCGAGAGGTCTTAGCTTCTTTGGCTTGCACTGCGCATTTATGGGATGGAAGGCTTTTCCTGGCTCCCAAGAATTGCATAGAGCTTTCCTCCCACTAGCTTTTGAGTCCATGCTCTGCTGAGTTTTGGGAGACAGTGCCCTCGGGATTGCGCAAAGCATTTTTCCTTGAGCAGTAGCCATGTTGACTGGAACTGCGCAGTTCCAGTCCTCAACAGAACAAGATGGTTTGTGCTCTGTGTAGTTTCAATAGACAATTAGCTCACTGGCAGTCTGGACTGTTCTCTACGCAGTTTCATCTATTAGTCTCCCAGCATCTCCAAGACAAAACTGCACAATTTCCCCAAATAGTCAACCAGGTGTGTTGCATGTCAGTCCTCAAGTTTCTTTTGGTTTTCAATTGATATTTTATTTCCATGAGTGTTGCTTTATCTCTAGGTATCACGAGTGTTCATCAGTACTACAACAATACAGGGACAATGGCTTCCAAGAAAGCACGATTAAAATAGAGTTGAGAGCAGTACCGGGGACGTGGTTGAACATGGGTCAATGAGCTTTCCCATGTACAAAGACACACACATGTTCATCAAGAAGGATGTCAAGATAACATGGCAAGACATCAACACCATCTTTTCAGGCACCTTTAAGCAGAATTTGGAGGATACACAGTTCTATGTGAACATCAATAAGTCAAGACTATATAAGGTTTCATGCAATTTTCCTGTGTTCCTTTGAGAAAATGTGATCCACTAGATTGTCTCACATATTGATCCCTAGAAAATGAAAATGAGCAGTGTTAGTGGAACAAGGATTTCTTCTTTTAGGATGGAGGATTATCAGGAGATACATAATTTTCCATTCCTAGTGAGCAGGATGGATGCACCATTTTACACTCCCAACTACAAGATGAACACACGAGATATCTTTAAGCGTTAGGTAAAGGAGTTGGAAAAGTTAAAAACGACACCCAACTAGATATATAGGATGAAGATACTCAGGAAGGCATATCATTTCTTGGTCATCTTCACATGCCACTTGTATGGCCAAGGGAGTACAGAGACTTTCCTGCAGAGTTGGGTTGTTATGATGGATTAGCTGGAAAATGAAAAAAAACCATTCAATTGGTCCGACATGTTGGCTCTCTAGTTGAAAGTGCATTTGTCCAATGCTCGGAGTCCACCCAAGGATCAAAAAGCAAAGTTATTCATGCTTGCATACTTACTTGATGCAATCTATACTCGTCAACAGTTTCTTGGCATGGGTTGGGCGTGGACACCTTCAGAACGTTCTCTGCACATATATTGCAAGTTTCTCTTAGATAGCAACTACCAAGGATTCATGGCTAGAATATGTGACCATTTCATTGTCTTTCTGTACATGATGGTATTTGAAAAATGTTTTCCCTGCATGTCCCAAGAAATAATGGAGGTGTTGCTAAACATTGCTGATTGGTACACCTCACACAACGAAACCTTCATCAGGATGTACATCGCGAAGAAAGATCCACATGTGTTATTTATGAGCCTCATCATTGAGTAATTATATGGGCCTTAATTCACCTCCTATCTTAGTCAAACCAACTCTTCTCACAACTTATTACATGTTTTGATTATATTTTGTTTAATGAGATGAGTTAAAGTGAGATATTATGCCTATTGAACTAATATGCATTAAATGCAAGTTTGGAAGAGAAACTCAAGGAATTTTGGCAAGACTAAGGTTTGAAACTTGAATGGGACAAGCGAAAGAGATTGTAGGAGGTAAATCCTCCTCATTTACTCGTCCCTCATTCAAATATTTCTCCATTAATCCCACCAGCTCGGAGTGCAAGCAACCAAGTCATGAAGATTAGAAGGCAACGAAGCAAGTGATATACAAAGAGTTAGTTCATCTTGAGTTTTGGAGTCGAGCCTCCCTAAATTTAAGGAAGTCATTGGGGACTTCAGCTGTATAAGTAGAGAGGCTTAGAGCCTCATTAGGATTTTAATTTTTGTTGTAAAAACTCTAGTTATTTTCGAGCTCCAAACTTGTGGAAGACTCTGATGTAATTATCTGTTTTGGTAATAAGAATGAGCTTTTTCTTGATCCAGCACTGAGTTAACTCAGAGGGCTGAAGCTCTTGAGTTAGGGCCCAACCATAGTAGCAAAGACTCCTCTTCTTGTATTTGTATGCTTAGCTTAGTTTCATAGATTCATGGTTAAACTGTCTTTAGAAGTATTTCGTTGCAAGTAGTGTATATTTCATTAATTGTTTATTAGTTTGCTTCCATTTGTGCCTTACTTCAGTAGTAGGTTAGAAGGGATAAAAGAAGCACCAAAAAGCTATCAGTAGGTGTCACGGCCTTATTTCTTCCTTTTGGGATCATGATTTGAGGAAAAGACCCTTATGCAGCCCCAGAAAGACATATTTCCATTTCTTTCATAAGATTTAGAGTTTACTGTACTTGAACCAGCATTTGATAAG
This sequence comes from Pinus tabuliformis, assembly GCA_031772625.1. Classification (NCBI taxonomy): domain Eukaryota; kingdom Viridiplantae; phylum Streptophyta; class Pinopsida; order Pinales; family Pinaceae; genus Pinus; species Pinus tabuliformis. Next base: position 457,008,945 of record CM062819.1, on the reverse strand, counting down.
TTTTGAAAGTGTAGAATTTCATTGCCATCTCTTCTATATTCATTCTTACAGTAGATCTCAACCATGATTCCATTTTATTTAGCAATTTCCTCATGCATAAGGTAGACAATTAGTTCATTAAATTATGCTTTTCTAGTTCATGAGAATTCTTCTTGTTTACATGATTTTTTGGAAATTACACATGTTTGATGTAGAGTAGGTGCTTTAGAAATAGAAAGAGATATCATAGCAAGCAACCACCTTCCAACTTCATCCACCCATACACATTCCTTGTTTTCATCAAGACCTTCACGAATTCCATTGTTTTACATACAAATTCCTCCATGCATGTTGAACAAATCCAACCATATCCTAATCTTGGTTTTGGGTTCTGAGTGATGCTAGGACTTTTTTCACTCCATTCCACCCATCAACCACCTTCCCTAAGCCTTCCATCACCTCCAACACCCATCATTTTTCTCTCGGCTGTATCTTGTAGAAATTCAGGGAATCTTGAAGGTTTCTAATATATCCTATAGGTTTTCCTCTAGTGGCCTGTTTTGAGGCCGAATTGAGGGAAAACCTCTAGGAAGCCACCCAAGATCACCCAAGGGTCTCCCAAACCTTCCAACCATCTCCTAAACCTTCCAGCCATCCATCAGGGTCCCCAAGCCACTTGCCACATCACCAAAATAGATTAGCTTGCACACTTGATTTTTCATGAAAAGCATAAAAAGACAAAACAGATTTATTACAGTCCTTTACATGAATAACAATGATGTTTGATGTTTCTAACTTCCATGCTTATGACAATAGCATTTTTTTCATGTTAATTTAGCATTATTGCAAAGCATAAGTCCTAGTAGTTAATTAGGAAATGGTGCGTCTTAGCATTGAATTTCAGTCTTTTTCATTATTACAGTAGATCAACTCCCTCTTAGAGTAGATTTCTATTTCTTTCATTAAGAAACCAAGCTTCTTCCGAATCCATAGAAGTCTGGCTTGAAAACCCTAGTGGTCTCTCGCCAGGTGAACAATGACAAAAGGCAAAACCATCACTTTTACTTGTGTATACAACACAATCACCTCCAAGTTTGTCTGAACCCCAGGTTGATAAAGTAAAGCTATTAGCCTAGGAGTTGCATCATTCTCGCTGCAATATTGGCGCTCATCACTTTTTTGCATTGTTACTGGGGGGGTGTCTGAGTACTATGAGATTACTACTTTCTTTCTTTTATTTCTTGTTTCTAATATTCTGCCATTAGTTTCATTTCTGCAAAAGTAATTTAGTTGATTCCTTTTTCATTCTACATTCTCTGCTTTTCTTTCCATTTTGCAAGTAAGATTTCAATTCAGCGATTAGTTTTTCATTCAGTCAGTGGTTTTCATCACGGGAAATTTTAAGGATGGCATTTATCTTAAAGTTTAGAAACCTTGGCGAATCCCACTAGTCCATAATATGAAATCTATAAAATGTTTGGAGATATTTTTTTAAAAATATTCAAATTTATAATATTTTTATATAGTCTATATATAATTTTTTGGTGATTTTTAGAGTAAAATAATTTCGTTCTACAAAATTTGGGCGAATCATTGTTACAAAAAAATGGAAATTAACGAATCTTTCTTTTGAAAAGAGTATAGAAAATTAGCCCATGGGCGAATATTAGCCTCTAAAATTTTCCCTGGTTTTCATTCAATCTATAATTTTAGTTTTACAAAGTACTTCCCAAAGTTTGAAAAAAAACACAAAACCAAACCAAAAACATCTCCTTTCATGCCTTCTAGGAATATGGATAGCTTAGGGAGTTTTTTGCCAAATACCCCCACTACATCAAACAACCAACCTCCCCTCTTCTTTAGTGGCTGTGAACTGGATGAACCCTTAGGTGAGCAACCAGAAATATTTGAAGAACCTACAGGGGAAGAATAAGGAGGAGGAGAACCCATTCCTACTGAGCCAATGGCTGAAAATAGAAGTGACAAAGGGAATAGAGAGATTTGAGGGTGCCTTCCCCATCAGGGAAACTAATGGGAACACTAAGATGAAAAATATAAGGCACTCTATGCTTCCTCATTTCCATGGCCTGACCACAGAAGATATTGACACTTTCCTATTTGAGTTTGTTGTTATATGCCAAACCTATGACTACACAAATGATGAGCAGAAGTTGAAACTATTTCCATCTACCCTCGAGGATGCAACTTTGTGTTGGTTCACGGGTTTACCTAGGGATAACATTATAACTTGGGATCAGATGCAACAAGCCTTCAACGACAAGTATCGAGACTACTGTAGGTATAAAGATACTAAAGAGGAGATTTTTAGGATGAATTTAGGTAATGATGAATCCCTAGAGGATTATGAAGAAAGATTCCATCTTAGTTACAAATGTGCCAGGTGAACACTTGACCCTGAGTCACTAAAGCTGGTCCTACTTAGAGGAGTAAGGGAAGACCTTACCCTACACTTGTTAGCAGGAGGAGATATATACCAGCTACCTTATGAGGATATCAAGACTATATTTAGAAACCATTCTAAGGCAGCTAGGAAAAAGGGTAGGGGAAGTCAACTTATGGTTAGTACATCTTCTTCCAATTCATCCATCAAGGGAGAAATTGGAAACATACTGGAATATTTCAAAATTGAGATGCTGTAAACCCTTTCCTTATAGATGGATACTATGAACATTAGGAGAAAGCAGGAGGAAGCAGAGAGAGCCTTGGTCATTTTCTGTCCTAAATGCACCAGGAGGCACCCTAGGAATGAGTGTCCATTCGATTCTATTGAAATTTTCTCAGTTTGTGAAGAAAACCACTCAACAGACAAGTGCCCTCCTTTTCTTGGACTCGAAGTTGTATATCAAGGAGCTAAATGGGTCACTGAGTAGCTTTGCTACAAAAACCAAAGGAGACCTCATGGGCCTAGACCATACTAGCAGGGCATGCAAGGGTCATTCCACACATATTACAACTCCAACTAGACCACATCCATACCTTCTTGGGGACGCCCTACTCACACTTCCTGGTCCACACCTCCTCCTTGGTCCTTTGCATCTCAGTATCATTCCCAGCCAACAAGCCAGTGATTTCAACCATATGCTCTGTCACAACTTCAGTGGAATGAACCGCCCCATGGGTGGAGGCCCTAATACAACATTGTTTCTTCTTTGTTGCCTTCACCACCTTCCCAACCACAATTGTTACACTCTACTCCACCTAAACAACCCCAGATGCCTGCCCAGCTAAATTCGAACCCGAAAAATAGACAGGCACAACAAGTATACAATGGAGAGACATCATATCCAGCTTATGCTATGGAGATCCAGGAAATTAACCCGAGATTTGAGAGAGTTCTCCTGGATAACCAACCTCCACCTCCACCTAGGGAGGTTGAAGAAGAAAGAGAGGAAAACATTCTTAAAGTAAATCCACCCTTTCTTGAGAGATGAACTTAACCACTCTAGCCTACCCCATAAGAGACTTAACTTCTGGGAGAATTGAAAACCTATGTGTTAATATTCCACTTCTCCAAGCAATTAAAGATGTACCTATTTACAACAAGTTGATTAAGGATAAGTGCTTCAAGCATGTAGGGAGGCGAAGAAGAGATGATCCTACCATTAATGTCATTGGACAGTTGTCCGAATTAATGCTAGGGCAGGTAATTTGTCCAAAGGATTTGGACCCGGGGAGCCCTATAGTAGATGTGCACATCAATGGCACCATTGTCCCACACACTTTGATTGATCTTGGGGCTGCCATTAATGTGATGATCAAGGACACCATGCTCAAGCTCAACCTCTAAGGTTCACTGAAAAACCTATGTGTCAATATTCCACTTCTCCAAGCAATTAAAGTTGTACCTATTTACAGCAAGTTGATTAAAGATAAGTTCTTCAAGCATGTAGGGAGGCGAAGAAGAGATGCTCCTACCATTAATGTCATTGGATAGTTGTCCGACTTAATGTTGGGGCAGGTAATTTGTCCAAAGGATTTGGACCCTGGGAGCCCTATAGTAGATCTGCACATCAATGGCACCATTGTCCCACACACTTTGATTGATCTTGGGGTTGCGATTAATGTGATGATCAAGGACACCATGCTCAAGCTCAACCTCTAAGGTTCATTGAGAAAGACCACAACAATCCTACAACTTGCAGACCACTCCACAGTGACCCCTAAGGAGATTATGGAGAATGTGATGGTCTCTATTGAGTCTTGGGAGTACCCTGCAAATTTCCTAGTTCTCCAGCCTAAGGCTAAGCTTACTGTTACCCTCTCATCGTTGAGAGGCCTTGGTTGGCTACTGTCAATGCTTACATTGGCTGCAAAGCTGGGAATATGACCATCAAGAATGGGCATATGTCCAAGAAGTTAGTCCTATACCCTCTTGCTCAGCCATCTCTAGAACATGTTTTACCTTTATGGCTTGAAGAGGAGGAAGAAGATGAAGTTTATTCTTCCCAACTATATACCTTAGAAACAACCATGGGAGGAGGACAATAGGATGAAGATGATTTAATTGAACACCTACTCCAAATTCCAACTCCCAGTACATTGTCCCTAGAAGAAAGTAATAAAGGAAACGCTGAACAACCATACAATTGATCTGTACTTGGTTGATTACAACCCTTTCCATGCCAAAAACATAGAATTTGGCCCTAAGAGAACTTTTAAAATCAATCCATCTCTTTTTGTTCTCCAAGAGGAGAAGTTGTGCAACATGCTAAAGGAACATCTGGATGCCTTCACTTGGAGTTACAAAGAAATGAAGGGAGTACACCCCTCAGTGTGTACTCACCACATTTACATCAAAGAAGGTTGCAAGCCAGTCCAACAACCCCAAAGGAGGATGAATCCAGCTCTTAAAAATATAGTCAAAGAAGAACTGCAAAAATTTCTAAATCAAGGATTCATTTATCCTATCTCCGATAGTGAGTGGGTCTCTCCTTTAGCGTTAGTTCCCAAGAAAAATGGTAAGTGGAGGTTTTGTGTTGATTACAGGGAGCTGAACAAAGCCACAAAGAAGGACCATTTTGCTCTACCTTTCTTCAACCAAGTGTTAGATGGCCTGGTAGGGAAATGTTTTTTCTATTTCCTAGATGGATTTAGTAGGTACATTCAAATCTAAGTCAGCCCGGAGGACCAGGATAAAACAACCTTCACTTGTCCTTAGGGCACTTTTGCCTATAGAGTCCATCCTTTTTGGCCTATGCAATGTTCTTGCCACTTTCTAGACAACAGTCCTGAGTATCTTTGCCGAGTTAGTCCATGATATGGTAGAAATTTATATGGATGATTTTACACCTTATGGATGTGATTTCCAGGAGGCTCTATCCAACTTAGGTAAAGTACTACACAAATGCATTGAAATGAACTTGTCTCTCAGTCCTGAAAAATGTGAATTTTTGATGAATGCAGGGATCGTTGGGTCATTCAATATCTCAGCAAGGACTGTTGGTGGACCCAAACAAAATAGCTATCATCCAAAGGGTCCCATCTCCTCAAAAGCAGAGAGATGTCAGAATTTTCCTCGGGTTAGCTGGATACTACTGAAGGTTCATAAAGGACTTCAATAAGTTGGCTTGTGCTTTATTTTGGTTGCTGTCCAAAGAATCTAAGTTTATATGGTCAAAAAGTTGTCAAGAGGCCTTCGACATCCTGAAGAGCAAGTTAACTACTGCACCGATTGTCCGAGCCCAGAATTGGGCCCTTCCTTTTCATATTCATGTTGATGCCTCACATAAATCCATAGGAGTAGCCCTAGGTCATATTGATAAAAAATTGCCTTATGCCATTTACGTTATTAGTAAGAATCTGTTAAATCCCGAATTGTACTACACATTTACCAAAAAGGAGCTCCTCGATGTTGTGCATTCATTGAACAAATTTAAGCATTATATTACAGGCTATCAAAAATTTGTCCATACTGACCATGCTGCAATCAAATATCTAATGAATAAAGCCGATGTGAAAGCTGATGAGCCTCATCATTGGGTAATTATATGGGCCTTAATTCACCTCCTAGCTTAGTTAAACCAACTATTCTCACAACTTGTTGCATACTTTTGATTATATTTTGTTTATGAGATGAGTTAGAGTTGGATATTTTTCTTTGTGGTCTAATGTGCATTTAATGTAGAATTAAAGAATAAAAGCAAAGAATTTTGGCAAAGACCTTGGTAAAAAATCGAATGGGACAAGGGAGAGGAATTATTTGAGGGAAATCCTCCTCATTTACTACCCCTCCATTTGGATATTCCTCCATCAGATTGGAGTGCAAAAAGCAAAATCATGAGGACTAGAAGGCAGCCGAGCAAGTGAAGGACAAAGCACCAGTTTATCTGAAGTTTGGGAGCTGAGCCTCCCTAATTTTAAGGAAGTCGTTGGAGACTTCAGATGTATAAGTAGAGAGGCTTAGGACCTCAGTAGGATTCGGATTTTTGATTGTAAAAATCTACTCTATTTTCGAGCTGTAAAGACTTGTGACAGTTTTTGATGTAATCCATTGTTTTTATAATAAGAATGAGTTTTTTTTTGAGCTAGCACTGAGTTAGCTCAGAGGGCTAAAGCTCTTGGGCTAGGGCCCAACCCTAGCGGTCAAGGCTCCTCTTTATTGTACATGTATGCTAGCATAGATTCATAGTTTGATTATTCATTTTCTTAAGTAGCTGCATTTCCATTATAGTAGTGTAGATTATATTGGTTGTATGTTAGTTTTCTTCCATTTGTGCCTTCTTTGAGTTAGCAAGTTAGCAAGGAGAAAAAGGATCATCACAAAGTTGTCAACAGGTGCCTCGACCTCACTTCCTCCCTCTAGGACCATGACTTGAGGAAGAGACCCTTCAACAGACCCAAAAACACAGATTCCTAGTTCTTGCATGAGCTTTTGAGTTTGTTGTCTCGATTCATCATTTGGTTAATCTCATTGTCATCTTTTTTCATTACTCTATTTTTGCAATAAGATCTCACTCATGTTCTTATTTCCTTCAACACTTTCTTCATGCATAATATGGGCAATTGATTCATGCTTTTCTAGTTTACGAAGATGTATCTTGTTGCCTAGTTCTTGAAAGACACACATCTTTAAGCACTGCAGGTACTTCAGGAGGAGGTCTAGACTTCATCACCAACATACATCTTCCACCTCATCAACCTTAAACATCTCTTGTTCCACCATCACCCTCACTAGTTTTTTTGTCCTTTTTCATTGAAATTTCCTTAGACACATTGAGTGAATCTAGCCAGCTCTTCTCTTCGATATTGACTCCTGAGTATTCATAGACTTTATAACACCCCATTCCACTCATCACACCTCTTTTCCCAGCTTCCCCACACCTCAAAATTAGCTCTCAGTTGTATCCTGTAGGTTTCTAGTACATCCTGTAGGTTTTCCTGAAATGACCTGTTTTGAGGCCGAATTGATGGGGAACCTATAGGAAGTCACAAAAATCCTTCTATGACCCTTCCACACCATCCAACCACTCCCTAAACCTTCTAGCCATCTTCAACCACCTCCCATCCACCTGTCACATCCACAAGAACAATTAAATTGCATGCTTGATTTTACCAAAAAAACCCAAAAAAGTGAAAACATATTTAGCTTAGTTTTCTTGCTCACACAGTAGTATGGTTTGATGCTCTTTATTTCTGTGACTTAGATAGCAGCATAAGTTAGTGTTGATTTAGAAATTCTGCTTAGCATATCTATTTAAATGGTTAATTAGGATATGGTGTGATTTAGCATTACATATTGTTTTCCTCATTACTGCAGTGGAGTAGCCTTCTTAGAATAGATTTGCTCTTCTTCCATCAAAGAATCAAACTTCTTCTGACTCTATAGAAGTTTGGCTTTGAACCCCTAGGGTCTATCGCCCGATAAATAGTGACAATAGGCAGGCACTTCACTTTTACTTGTGCATATAGCACTGTCACCTCCAAGTTTGTACGAACCCTGAGTTGATAAGTAAAGCTCGTAGCCCAGGAGTTGTAGCATCCTTGCCGCAATACTGGTGCTCATCACTCTTTGGCGTCGTTGTCAGGGAGGTGTCTGAGTAGAATGTGATTACTGCTTTCTTTTCTTCTACTTCTTGTCTTCAATTTTCTGCCATTAGTTTATTTCTGCAAAAGTAATCTAGTAGCTTCCTTTCTTTCATCTTTCATTATCTGCTTTCCTTTCCATTCTGCAAGTAGAATTTCAATTCAACAAGTAGCTTCTTCATTTTGTCAGTGATTTTTCATTCAATAAGCACTTTCATTTCTGCAAAGTACTTTCCAACTTAAAAAAATCTTACAAAATCCAACCCAAAAACATTTCCTTTCATGCCTCGTAGGAATAGGGACAATTTAGGGAAATTCTTGCCAAATACCTCCACTGCATCCAACAGCCAACCTTCTCTCTTCCTCGATGGCTATGAATTCGAGGAACCTTTAGGTGAGCAACCTGACGTATTTGAAGAGCGTAGAGGGGAAGAAGAAGAAGAGGAACCCATTCCTATCGATCCAATGGCTGAAAACCAATTGACAGAGGGAATAGAGAGAGAGTTGAGGGTGTCCTCTACCCTACCTCATTTCCATGGCCTAACCACAGAGGACCCTGACACTTTCCTATTTGAGTTTTCTTTTATATGCCAAACCTATGACTATACAGATGATGAGCAAAAGTTAAAATTGTTTCCATCTACCCTCAAGAATGCAGCATTCTGCTGGTGTTGGGCCATTAATATATCATTATTATTATTAGTTTTTAACACCTATTTCATCTATTTATACTCTTCTTTATCATGTCATTTATCATATAATTCATTTTATAATTATTTATGCTCTTATGGATAAATATTATTTATTCTCCTTTATTTTTAATAAATTGATGACTATGCATGATTTTACCAATGATGGTTTATTAATAAATTGGTTGTAACATCACTCACCATTTTAGCGTCCAAGATATTTTCTAGATTGAAGATTTGATCTCCAACTCATCATTAAATGTGTCAACTCAGAAATTCTCTGGAATAAGAAGTGATAGTTTTGCATTGGACGTTTTGGGCAAATGGAGAAGAATTTGGAAAATCTGAGACATGGGTTTTGTCTACAACGGACCATATGAGTAGTTTTACAAAACTGGGTCCGTACTAAGAGAAAAAAAAGGTTCTCTGAAGAAATTTTTCTCATATTCGCTGTTGTGGCCATTTTCTAAAATATCTCAGCTGTAATGTCAAATTCGACCTATTCCTGTTGAATGATTGATGAAGATATATTCCAGATAGTATCTTGTTTATCAATTTGTTGTGAGAAATCCAATTTTGTAATGAGAATCATATTGTAATAATCTCTGTTGTAATTGCTCTCTGCTCTCTGTGTATTTAAATGAAAACAGAGATCAGAGAAGGGGATTCATGATTCATGATTCATGATGGGATAGATTATGAGAAATTAAGTTAGGGATTATTAGAGATAGGATATGATAGGATAGGATAGGAGGAAAGGGGGACTATTGCATTACCATTGTAATTCTTGAGGCTTTTGTTGTTGTAATGATTTCACAGTTTGATGATTAATAAATAAAAGAGTTGTTGTTCCATTATTTGATACTGGAGTAAGTTCGGCAGTGCTTCACTAGTGGCTAAGGGCCCGACCTTGGTGGATCCACTTGCTACAAGTACCATTATTTTATAGTTCTAGTCATGTGATGGTTTGATTTACTTTTCATTGCTTTTGAGTTGCATTGCTTTCTAACTTCCTGTTCTTGTACATTTTCCTGAAATTGTTTCGTGCATGAAATCGCAATTGGATCGCATTGCTATTTTCTTCCACCATAACAAAGATTGCTATTCATTACAACTTAAATTGTTATGCTGTTCATTTTGGTTATAAAGCTTCGTTGTTCACTTCAGATTCTGTTGTGCATTACAAGTTGCTGCTTATTTAGTATTGCTGCTCATTTCTATTAATTTCGTAGTGTTGTTCATTTCCATTTAGTATTGTTGTTCATTTAACTTTGCGGTTCATTTTCATTTAGCGTTGTTGTTCATCTTCAATAATTTAGTATTATTGTTCCTTTCCATTAATATTTCATTTCTGTAAGATGAGCTTTGCTGTTCAATTCATTTCCGCTAAAGTTAAGCTTTGCTGTTCAGTTTTTCAATAGACTTAGTCACTGTTCTTTTCTACAAGGATTTGATTTCATCTTTTAATTGATATTGCAGCAAGTGTGCTTTAGTAATCATTTCCAATTGAATTGCCATTTCCAGTTATTTGCTTTAGTGTGCATTGAAAGATCAACAACTGTAAAGAACATTGACTATAGTTGTCTAAGTTCTCAGATTGTGGATCCTGCTTATGTTTGATTTCATTTATATCAGTTGACACAGGAAAGAGTTACCACTGTTGCATCCTTGACTAAGAAATTGCTATAGTTTTCTGAGTGAATGATTTAAGTTTCAGAGTGTTAAGTTTCTTTTAATTGTAAGTAGATTTTATTTCAAGAATCCATTTACTCTTGTATTTAAAGCATTGTACTACAAATTTAGAAACATTACTCTTGAGTAAATAGCCACCTCAGACTGAGTACACTCTTGAGATAAAAAATTGTCCCTGGGTTGACAATTAATGTGAAGATAATTAGGAGTTAAAAAGACACCTTTTATCACTCAACAACTGGTTCATGGGTTTACCTGGAGATAGCATCACAACTTGGGCTCAGATGTAGTAGGATTTTAACAAAAAATAGCGAGACTACTGTAGGTAAAAGGATATTAAAGAAGAAATTTTCAGGATGACCATGGGCCAGGATGAATCCTTAGAAGACTACGGAGAAAGATTCCAGCTCAGTTACAAAAGGGATGTGTACAAAGGTGTTTGAGTGAATTTAATATAGGTTTGCTGGCTCAATTGTGAAAGGAAGATTTGGGTGCGGGGAATGGACACAGTTTTGCAAAGTTCTCTATGGGCTGAGGTAGGCAAATGGTTTAGCACTTCAAATTTGAGTGAGATGGGGAGCTTTTAGACTGGTGGGAAGTTGGAGAGAGCATGAAAGACTCAGGGATCCTCTTCAATAGCTGAAAACATAAATAACTAAACAAACCCTAGGTAGAGCACTGCAATTTCAATGTATTCTACCTTTATCCTTGTTTGATTTAGTTAAGATGAAGCAAAGAGAGATAATGGCATACATAAATCACATGTAAAACTTGCAATTACAAAAGAAAACACAATACAAAATCAAAATGCCACAAGAATCCCATAAAGTGCTGCAAACTCTGGTCAATTCCTTTGCCAAACTGCTGAAAATGAATGTAAAATAATGCTCAAAGCATTCGCAAGAGTCTAACCTTTCTCAATGACTGAAAAACTACTAGATATAAGCATCAAAAAACTCATGCTAGGCTTTAGGGTTCGATTTCATGAGTTTAGGAGCTCTTTCAACAGGATCTAAACTAAGAACTGAAAAATAGGCAGTGGAACAACATGCCTCTAAAACCTAGGAAACCGATTCATTCAGTTGCAAACTACTTTTCATGATGAATCTACCTCTATGAGTGAAAATTTAGCATAATTACATCAAAATCCATCAATTCATATTAAATTACATCATTAGTTTTACTATTAGAAAGAGAAAAGTAAAACTGTGAAGAAACTAGGCGAAAAACAGAGTTTTTTGGCCAAAATGAGCAAATTTAACCCTATGCACCGCACTGATTTCCCTATGCGTAGCACATTTTTGCAGCTGATTTTCGAGGCCTTCCTGTGCACCAAATTTTCTCCAAGTGGGCTTGTTGGAAAGGTCTACTTGTATAATTTCCAAAACAGTTGGAATTTTAGAATTTGGCCTTTATTTGCCCATCCAAAATTTAGTTCTCCCAACACTGCTTCTTGTGTGTCCAAAAAGGGGCAGAAAGGTCATTTTTGAGGTGTTTTTGACCTTTTTGGAAGCTCAAAACCTGTGAAAATTTCTTGGCCATGTGAGGGAATTCATATTTTTCCATGAAAAATCCAAAACTGGTGAGTTTCCCTTAGAAGGAGGTCTCTAGAAAAAGTGTACGCCAAGTGGCGCGACGCATCAGGCAAAAAAACTTGTTTTTTAGGCCAAAAATTTCAAAATTGCAAAAAGTTTCCCAAATTTCTTGAAATTTGAGCTGAGTGTTCCTCATTAGGTTTTGTGTTGTGCTAAGGAAGCCTCAGCTAAGATCTGGAGTCTATTTTTCTCTTTTCTCTTCCTCATGGCTTTCTTCAATTTGGCCTTCAAAGTCCTAATTCTTGCTTTGCACACCATATTTCTTCACAAGTAGTGGTATGCCATGTTTCTCAACATTTTTTTCTTATTGTTGGCCTTATCTAGCATCCTTTCTAGGTGCATGTTTGTCCTCTCAAGCCAAGATTCATGATCAGCTTGAATTTCTTGCTCAACTGTGATCAATTTGATTTTCCTCCTCTTGGCAGCTTGCCGGTTTGCCCTTATGTTTTGGAGCTCCATGATGGTTTTCTGATCTTCTAGCTACTTTTTCCTCTACTACAAATAATTAATGATCCACTTGGCTCTTTCCAGGTTGAGAGACATATGTTGAATGTCATCTTGCTGATCTTGAATGATCTCTTTAAGCTTTGAGCTTTGTGAGCTCGAATTAGTGTCCTCATCCTGAATGAGGATGAAATCTGTCTCATGACCTCCTGAAGGTCCCTCATCATGCAAGGGATGCTTACCCTTGTCCTGTACCTACTCTGCTGATGGAGGAAATGAGACCCCTTCCACCTCGGGTGGAGATAGTACTCGTTTTGCTGTTGCAAACAACCTTCTAGTGCCCTTTTGATATGTGAAAAGCACTGGCACACTAGCGGTTTGTGTCTCATGAATCTCCTGCAGATGTGAAGGCCCTCCTGCCTCATGAAAGAATGCTGGGGGTACTTAAGGACCTGTAAAGACCTCATGTGTAATGAAATCCACCCATGAGATGTTCAGTAAACCAAGCTTATGCAAGACCACAATTTTGATTAGTGCAAAATGATATATGCTGTTATACTGCTGTTGAGGAGGCTTCTTTTTCACTAAGGTGGCAATCTTCTCATTGTTATGAAAAATGAAATAAGGGAGGTTCATCATCCTCACCCTAGTAAAGTGCATCAACAATATGATATGATAGGCATACAGACGAGAAAATCTGCCCTCACAGCTGAAATATTTAATTATGAGTTTCATCAAGGGAGCATATGTGTCCTGAAGATACTTGAAAGGAAAGAGTCTACTGATATGTCTCTGAAAACTAGCATTGATGTAAGGCTCATAATGATCTTTGTCTATTAGCTGTCTCTTATTCCACTGCTCACCTACATTTGGAATGCCGGTTGCTTGAGCAATAGTCTCAGGTGTCAAGGTGAATGTCACACCTGCCAAAGTGACCTGGCCATTATAAAGATGGAGCACAAATAATCTGGCTAGCTCATGATGGTACTTGACTCTCTCCACCATATCACAGAACTGATAACAAGACTGGTGTTGAAAGCATGTGACAGCAAGAGGACAGGCCAAAAGCTCAGCAAGTGAGGTAGGCTCCTCGCGGTTATGTTTTCCACCCTTGTGAGGCCTCCTTGGTGCATGCATTTCTCTTGAAAAATCATTGACTGTCTCCTCATCTCTATCACAGGAAGAATCTGACTCCATGTTTGCCAATGTTTGAGTTTTCTTAGATGAGTATGAAGAGATTTTATGGTGTCTTTAGGTTTTTTCTGCCAAGGATATGAATGTATGAGGGACTGTGGAGGGAGTGTGCATGAGGGATTTAGGAATGTTGCTGATAGGTTTTTGAGGAATAGAAGGGTTTAGGGGATGATTTTTAGAGTTTGGGAATAGCAATTATGGTTTGGGATAATGGGATTAGGGATTTAGGGTTTGTTGTTTAGGGATATGAGAAATATGTAATGAGTAGATGAGAATGTAAAGAGAGGGAGAAAATGAAGTGAGGGAATGAGGGAATGAAGGAGTGAGAAATGCTTAGGAGTGGAATTAGCAGTAAGAAATACAATTTATAAACCCTATGCAATTGTTTTTTCCAAGAAATGCAAGGAGGTAGGGTTTCAATTTTTTCCCATTAAATCACCATAAGAACAAAGATAAACTCATTTATTGGTCATGGAGGAATGTTAACTTACTTGGACAAGTGAGGATTTAGCAGTTTTGCAATTTTGGAAGAGGCTGTGAGTGAAATCGACCTTGTAGCCCTGTGTGCCGCGCCATCTCACAGGTGTGCCATGCCCTTTCAATGCATTGTGCCCATTGTGAATTTACACTACAGAACGTTGCCCAATGTGCCGTGCTCTATGAGTGTGCCGCGCTCCAACCCCAGTGCGCCATGCCTGCGTTTCTTACCCTCCAAACACAAAATCGCTCCTTTGGCTCTTGGAACACAAATGACTTGCTCTCTTTTTCTTTTGGCATGGAAATGAATCTTCTAAACATGAAAAATAGTTTATATACATATAGTTTTGATTTTTCATTTACAAAAACCCATTCTTCTAATGTTTGCTTTTGATTTGCTTTTAAAACTCTGTTTTTGGGCAATTTGCTTTATTTTTTCCTTTGATGCACTGAATGCTTTGAATTTTTGTTTTCTTTGCAGGTGGTGAAGCTGCAAAGGCTTGGCAATGTGACCAACGCTGCCTCTGAAGTTATTACATATGGAAAGAATGAAATTACATCAAATTTGTACATGAAAACATAAAAAACTCTGTTTTTCCTCAAAATAGGGTTTTGAGGAAAAATCAATCACTGAGCATGTGATTATGGAAATTATTGTTGCTGAAACTTTATTTGACCTCCTCATGCGCCTGCTAACCGTTATTGAGCATTTTGAAGACCTTATTGATGAAACCCTAGACCTAATGAGACCTAAAACCCTAACAATGACTTTTATAAATTTAAAGACAAAAATTGACTGCAGATGATCTAGATGTATGAAAATGGTCCAAGAGGTAAAGGACATGAGGGAAAATGTATAATATTCCACTACCATAAGATGATCCATGACCCTAATGGAATGTAGCTGATCGAGTGAGACACCTAACATGCAATGCAATAAGAGAATTTGATCACTGATGGAGGGATGAAGATACCAACGCTAACAGGATGCCCCTACCATTAATGTCATTGGGGAGCTGTCTGACTTAATGCTAGGGTAGGTAATATGTCCGAAATATTTGGACCCTGGAAGCCCTGTAATAGATGTGCACATCAATGGCATCATCATCCCACACACTCTGATCGATATTAGGGTTGCCATTAATGTGATGACCAAGGACACCATGCTCAAGCTCAACCTCCAAGGGTCATTGAGGAAGATCACAATAGTTCTGCAACTTGCAGACCGTTCCACAGTTACCCCTAAGGGAATTGTAGAGGATGTGATGGTCTCCATTGACTCCTAGGAGTACCCTACAGATTTTCTAGTTCTCCAACCTAAGGCTAAACTTACTGGTTATCCTCTCATCCTTGGGGGGCCATGGTTGGCCACAACCGATGCTTACATTAGCTGCAGAGATGGGAATATGACCATCAAGAATGGGCATATGTCCAAATAGTTAGTCCTATACCCTCCTGCTCAAACTTCTCTAGAGCATGATTTACCTTTATGGTTGGAGGAAGAGGAAGAAGATGAGGTTTATTACGCCCAACTTTATGCTTTGGAAACAACCATAGGAGGAGGACAACAAGATGAGGATGACTTAATTGAACACCTTCTCCAAAGTTCAACTCCTAGATTGTTACCATTAGAAGAAAAAAAGTAAGGGAAACCTAGAACAATCATCCAATTGACTTATGCTTGGCTAATCCCAATCCACATCGTGTCAAAACCATAGAATTTGGCCCAGAGAAAACCTTGAAAATTAATCCATCTCTTTCTCCTCTCGAAGAGGAAAAGCTATGCAACATGCTCAGAGATAACCTAGAAGCCTTTGCTTGGAGTCACAAGGAAATGAAAGGAGTACACCCCTTAGTGTGTACTCACCACATATACATTAAAGAAGGTTGCAAGCCAGTCCAACAACCACAAAGGAGGATGAATCCAGCTCTTAAAGATATAGTCAAAGAGGAACTGCAAAAATTGCTAGATGCATGATTCATTTATCCTATCTCTGACAGTGAGTGGGTCTCTCCTTTAATGTTAGTTCCCAAGAAGAATGGTAAGTGGAGGATTTTTGTCCATTACAAGGAGTTGAACAAAGCCACAAAGAAGGATCATTTTCTCCTACCCTTCATCGACCAAGTGCTAAATGGCCTGGAAAGGAAAAAGTTTTTTTCTTTCCTAGATGGATTCAGTGGGTACAACCAAATCCAAATCTGCTCGGAAGACTAGGATAAGACCACATTCACCTGTCCTTGGGGTACTTTTCCCTATAGGGTTCTTCCTTTTGGCCTATGCAATGCTCTTGCCACTTTCCAAAGAGGAGTCTTTAGTATTTTCGTTGAATTAGTACATGATGCGGTGGAAATTTATATGGATGATTTTACACCTTATGGCTGTGATTTTCAAGAAGCCTTGAAAAACCTAGGCAAAGTATTACACAAATGCATTGAAATGAACATGTCTCTCAGTCTGGAAAAATGTGAATTCTTAATGGCTGAAGGGACCGTGCTAGGTCATTCAATATCTCAGCAAGGATTGCAGGTGTACTTGAACAAAATAGAAATCATCCAAAAGGTCCCACCTCCGCAAAAGTAGAGAGATGTCAGGAGTTTCTTAGGGTTAGCTAGATACTACCAAAGGTTCATAAAGGACTTCAACAAGTTGGCCTATCCTTTATTTGGGTTGTTGGCCAAGGATTCTGAGTTTATATGGTCAAAAAGCTATTAAGAGGCCTTAGACATTCTAAAGGATAAGTTAACCATTGCACTAATTCTCCGAGGCCCAAACTGGGCCCTCCCTTTTCGTATTCATGCCGACGCTTCACACAAAACCATAGGAGCAACCTTAGGTCAGGTAGAGGAGAAACTGGCCTATGACATCTATTTTATCAGTAAGAACTTGTCAAAGGCTGAGCTAAATTATATAGTGACTGAAAATGAACTCCCAACTGTTGTGCATTCATTAAAAAAATTTAGGCATTACATTATAGGCTATCAAACATTTGTGCATATTGACCATGCTGCAATCAAATATTTAATGAATAAACCAGATGTGAATGCTCGAATTATAAGGTGGTTGATTTTATTACAACAATTTTATCTAACCATTGTTGATAATCTTGGTAAAGAAAATGTTGTTGCAGAGTTTTTATCTAGGGTGAATCTGCCTGCAGGTGAAGAGGGAATGGTGGATGACCAGTTACCAGACGAGCTCTTGTTTTCTATTTCATTTCTCTCTCCATGGTTTGCTGATATATCAAACTATTTGGTATCAGCACAATTCCCACCAAACTTGCCCTCCGAAGAAAAGAGAGAGATATTCAGGAAGAGCCCCCTCCTCACCTGGATTGGGGGCAATCTTTTCAAACTTGGCCCATATCAAATCTTGAGAAGGTGTGTAAGGGAAGAGGAAGTTTTTGACATCCTTCCAACCTGTTATGATAAGCCTTGTGGAGGTCACTTCGTAGAAAAGAGGACGGGATTCAAAGTGCTACAAGCTAGCTATTATTGGCCAACTCTTCATCAGAATGTGAAAAACTTTTCAAACTTGGCCCATATCAAATCTTGAGAAGGTGTTTAAGGGAAGAGGAAGTTTTTGACATCCTTCCAATGTCATGATAAGCCTTGTGGAGGTCACTTCGCAGAAAAGAGGACGGGATTCAAAGTGTTACAAGCAAGCTATTATTGGCCCACTCTTCATCAAGATGTGAAAAAGTACAATAGTCAGTGTCATCGGTGCTAGAGGATGGGAAAGCCTACTCCAAGAGATGAAATTCCCCTATAGCCTCAAGTGACTTTCGAGCCATTTGACAAGTGGGGCATGGATTTCATTGCGCCTATCAATCCTCCCTCAAAGCCAAAACATTACATTATTGTGTGCACTGATTATTTGTCTAAGTTTGCTGAAACCAAAGCAATTAAGGTAGCAACATAAGGGAAGGTGGCTGAGTTCCTAAGGGAGCATGTATTCTACAAATTTGAGTACCCAAGAGAGCTAGTCACAGACCAAGGCAACTAGTTTATTTCGAACATGATTGAATAACTGCTCAGCCATCACAAAATCAAGCATAGGACCTCCACTCCCTATCACCCACAAGCTAATGGGCAAGTGGAGGTGACCAACAAGGCACTAGAAAACATCTTAACCAAGGTAGTGAGCAGCAGCAGGAAGGATTGGGCAGAGAGACTAGTTGAGGCCACTTGGGCCTATAATACCACATGGAAGACCACCATTGGATTTACACCCTATGAGCTAGTCTATGTGAGAAGGATTTGTTTTCCATTGAGTTTGAATATAACACATTGAGGATGGAAACCCAACGAGATTCGGACTTCATTCATGCACATAAAGAAAGATTGTTCCAATTGAATGGCTTGGATGAATTTAGAATGCAGGCCCTCCTACGCACAGAGATAGTTCAGCTTCAGAGGAAGATCTACCATGATAAACATATTAAGAAGAAGCAATTTCAAGAGGGCGATTGGGCATTGTTATATTATTCTAGCTATAAAGACTTCAAGGGCAAACTAAGGGCAAGATGGCTCGAGCCTTATGTGGTGGAGAGATGCCATGATAATGGTTCAGTGCAAATCAGAACTATAGATGAAGAAGCCATTCCATTGCTTGTTAATGGACACCAATTGAAAATGTACAAGAGGCCTTAAAAAAGGCAAGGGTTCATTGACAATATGAATAAAACAGTGATGATGTTGGAGCAAGTTCCAGCTCCTCCCTCATCAGGTCACTAAAAAAAAAGAATAAGGACTCACGTGAAAACCTCCATGAGGCACCTAAATCCCATCTTTGGGTTGAAAACCTCGTGTGGTGGCCCAATGATGAAAAGAAAAAGTAGAAAGAAGAATAAGAATATGCCTAGGTGAAAACCTTCTTTGAGGTGGTAAGGGCAAACACCTAGGGTGAAAACCTCTTTGAGGAAACCTAGGCATTTAAAAAAAAAAAAAGAGAGAGAAAAGGATATAATTGTTATTTGCAGGTGGGAGAGAAAGATAGTCAAGGGGAAAAAGAGGATCCAAAGGGAACCCTGCCTCACACCTATCCATCTCTTCCACTCCTTACCATGCATCCCTCCATCATTTCTATCGTTTTCCACTCTGTTGCTTCATTTTATGCATAGAATGTGTTTCCTACAGGATGATCCTGTAAGAATTACAGTGGCCTGGAAAAACTACAGGAGGTAATCTGAAGGCACAAGGTAGGTTTGTTAGATCCCTAAAATTCATCCTAAACATGATCTAGCCCCTCACCTCGTCCATTATCATCATCCTTGCACTCACCTTTCAAATAAAAAAGAGATCAGTTTTTGCTAGTTATAGAAAAGAAACAGAGAAAAAATAAAAACAAAGGAGAGTAAGAGCATTACTTGAATGTCCCTTGCTCCACACACACTCCTACTCCCTCTATCCATTCATTGCACCATCCTCACAGCCCAATCACAATATGATTAATGAATTCCGAGGGAGAAGCAACTACAGGACATCCTGTAGTAGCCTATCCCACAGGATGCCAATCACTAGGATGATCCAAGAGCTCCACAACAACAACAACATCAGATCTTCAGTCACAGACACCTGCAAAAGATAAGAAAACATCGGCAGAAAGTAAGAGGAAGAAGAAGAATGACCATGCAACAAATAAACAATGCAACATCTCTAATCTTTGACAACTGTAGCATGGCATCGAAACCACAGTTAAGTATCCTGCTCACTCACTCATATGCATCATTTGATCAAAATTTGTAATGGTTACGAGATAGTTGGCTTATAGGTGAAAAGGTGCCCAGTTAACTTGGCCACCTTCATTCAGTCATCACATGCAAGACTAGGTGTCCTCTCACACGTACATGTAGTCAACTCAAAGATAGAAGAGGAGTATGACAAGAAGTGGTTAACTACGGATCTACGAGGTGGGAGATGATTACGAGGAGTGGAAATGATGAGGTTGTAGTGGGGACCAATGGTCCAAAAATGGCAACGTACCTCTGCTGCCAGCACACCACCTCACCTCGAAACACCATAGAGGGAAATAAAACATCGTTTGCATGCACTCATGCATTCCACCTCCTCAAAAATCCCTCACTCAAGTCCCTCTCATAACTCTAGCCACCCATCTATTGCAAGGATCCATCGTTCTACAAGAGAATTTCTACAGGAGCATGCATAGGCATTCCTACAGGAACAGTCTACAGGATATAGTCTACAGGATACATAGAGGCAGTCTATAGGATAGGCAGAGAAGAGATCAAGAGGGGATATCACCGGAAGTGTCCACTGCCACAATTCTAAAGAGGTAGGCTATAAAAATCCATCCCCATTTACAAGAAAATGAACTAGAAATGCTCTGAAATCTAGTGAATTTAGCAACTATGGGAGGTGAATTACATACACAGTAAACTCTATTTTCCTCCTGAATTTAAAATTTTTGTGTCAACCCTCTCATTTTATCCTCAAGCCTCACTAGCAAAATGACAAGAGGGTTTAATAGGAGAGAACCCACAAACACTGTGAGGATACAACAACACGCCCAAGTGCTTGAAATCTTTACAAGGCATAACTGGATGGGGTTTTTCGAAAAATTCACAGGATATGATGATGAGGTGTCTCAAGAATTTGCTCATTCCCTCACTCCACACAATAGAATCCATGTCACTATTTTCGTGTGAGGCCTCACTATAGATCTCACCCTAGAGCTCATCAGTAGGTTCACCACACTTCCCCTAGGAATTCCATGGAAGAAAGAAGACAAAGTGGATAGTCAAGTGGCAAAAAGGTAATTCTTTTTAGAAGGTGAAGAACCCACAGAGGGTAAAAATGGAGTAACGAGGGACAGTCTACCATACCCATGGAGTGAGGTAGGCTACCAACTCATCATATATATCTCATGTGAGGGTAGATACAATGTTGTTTATGGATACCATTTTAGGATCCTTGAAGAATTAAGATTTGATCCAAATTGGATCCATGAAAAATTATCAGAGTTCGATGACTGTATCAAATCATGACAGACTTCAAAAACTTGTGAACAAGAGCTATCAGGAAGGACCTCTGGACAATGGAAGCCTGTAGACAACACATAAAAACGAGGACCTCAGTTAATGTGCGCTGACCAAGGTCCATGGAGACCACAAAGTGACGCAAAACTAGCAATTGGGAAATCCAGATCAGAAAACGGAGGCTGTTTCTGATGCGCGATTAGCGCAAGAGCTAATTCACTGGGAAAAACCCCTCAAAATGGAATATCCCTAAGCACTCGGTTACAAGGGAAACCCGAAAAATATGGGAAAAGCGCTAAACTGAAAGGCGGGTGGGTCCCGCACTCCAAAACCGACGCTCCAAAACCGGTAGAATATCGGAGGCATTTTGGGTAGTAAGCGGGTTTGTCAGGAGACCCAGCGATTCCATACATTGGATGACGCGTGTCCAGCGGATGAGAGAGAAAACCGTTCTCATTGCGGGCTAATGTCTGAGCAAGTCAACCGCGTGATAGGAGCAATAACCATAGGATCTAGAGGCCCCAGATCTAACAGCGGAGATTGCTCCCGATGGGGAGATCGGATTTTGCAGAGAAATAAGCTATGACGTATAAAAAGTTTGAAGTCCAATTTGACCGCTGAGTTGGTGGATGAATCATTTCACAACGTAACCAAAATAATGAACCATCAAGGAAGATCTTGCGCTTAGTTCATGAAGGGACAAGTGGCCACCTCCCTGTGAGAAGTTACATAGTGGTGATGATGCAGAGGCAGGGAATTCCAAGCGGACAACAGCAGGCGATTCGAAGAGGCGGAAGAGGAAGCAAACAATCAAGGGAAAAATTGGCTTTAAGCCATGAACAGACAGAGAAGAGACAAAAAGGAAAGAGAGAAGGAGACAGTGAGCTAGAGAAACCGAATAGAAAGTGAAGCAGAGAACAGAGAGCCGAGTTGACCGACGGAGCTAAGGTAGCATCGAGTAGACAGAAGGCTTGAGAGGTTCAAGCAATCCCAGTGATGATATCAATTGGGGAACTGAGTATCAAATTGTACTCGTCCCATTAAGACTAGTTGACGTCGAGACTTAGTAAGGGGGAGCCTGTGCACTCTAGTGGCTTGGGGAATCCAAGAACCACCCTACTAAGCATCATCTATTCCAGGAGACTCAATTCGAGCTCCTCATTGTAAAAATATATTTAAAGACAAAATAAAAGACGACCACCACTGAAAGTTGTACTGGAGACGTAGCCCATGAGGATTGGGTGAACTCCTTATTAAATTTTGTTGTGTTTTGTTTTTCTTGCTGTGTTTCTCTTACTGTTTTTCAGTGTCTGTGTATTTTGAAATATTATCGATCCGTTGCCTAAGATAACATAGACACACACCAGCACATGAGTCTGTAATACCTTCATTAATTAATTAACTGACATCACTCATGAGTGATTTTCAGATCAATATTTGGGGTAGAAACACTAGTTCACCAAAGACTCAGCATACCTTATTTCTTGATGCAATCACTCATAGACTCCAACAACAAAGTAAAGGAAGGGAATTCCCAACAATTGGCTCACCATGGGTTTATTAGGATGCACATTGAGGATGCCCTCCAAAACCTCAAAATCCCTATAAAATGGTCAGTCTTTAGAGACTTGCCAGTAGAAGATGACATTAAAACCCTCACTTATGATGTTAGCCCTTTTGTCAGTGAGGAGGAGGAAAAAAACGAAGAGGAAGATACAGAGTTAGATGAGGATGAGGTGGATGAAGAAGATGAAGCTGCCACAGAGGAACATGATGAAGCAGAAGAAGAAGAGAGAGAAGAGAAGGAGGATGATGATGAAACAGAGAAGGAAACTAAGGAAGAAATTGATGGGGATTAGGAAGAACAACAGGTGGAAGGATACAAGAGAAACGGAGAGGAGGAATGCATTAAAATAGAAAAGGAAGAACACAAAAAGGAGTCACCTAGGATGTCTCCAAGGGCTACTTAGAGGGAGGCAACAACTTCCCTCACTGCTCTCAGCACCCCAGTCAAGCAATAAGGGAAAAGAAGGAGGAAAACCCCACTATATTTCAAAACAAGAAAGATGTTAGACCCCTATACTACTACTGTAACCCCTTATTGTTAATAGTACAACCCACTTATTATATTTATGTACCCATGTAGTTCCCATATTGTTACTATTGTGCCCATAGAAGCCCACTATTGTTATTATTGTGTCCTTACATTATTATTGTTATGTCGGCTCTAATTATGTTATGACCCCTTAGACTCCTATATATAGAAAGGAGGTATTTTCATTTGTATCATCCAAGAATTGCTCATTTATGTAATGTAAAGGAGGTTGTCCCCTCGAAGAGGCTAAATTCTAAGGCGTGGATCTCTCTTTCCTATCTTTTTGTGCGTTGGTTTCATAACATTTGGTATTAGAGCTTTGGATTCTAGGGTTTCGCTGCTCCAAACAGGTCATCGTGGAATTTTCGCTATAACTTTTTTTCTGCGACATTTCAGAAGCTAAAAAAAAAACCCATTTGAGAAGAAATCGCACTAAATCTCGGGTCTGAACTTTAGAGCTTTTTGCGCTATATTTGCAGAGATATGATTTGAGGAAGTTGGTATTTTTGCAGACTCCTGAATTACATTCCAAACAGGTGACCTGGGGAAAATCATCATAACTTTCTATCTGAGCATCAAATTGAAATTTCGTAAGAAGGTACAAAAAGAGGACAGACTGTAGTTTCTTGTATACATTTTTCATAGCCAAAGGTCGAAACAGTGACTCGTGGCATGGCATACAAGTTCGCTCTACTGAACTAGTCTATAATCAGGTCACAGTGGGAGATTTCTCATAACTCTTCCTTGAAGAATCCAATTTGGATCAAACTAGTGGCATTGGAAAGACGACACAGAGGGCTAATGTAGGTCGCAATTTCAGAACTTAAATATTTGAAAGTACATAGTTACAATCATTTCAAGTTCGAGCTCCTAAAATCAAGAAAAAGCAAGATGAGGAAGTTTGATGGCAAGGATCCGGTAAATTGGATACTTCAGATGGAGCAATATTTTGATCTACATGGTGTACCACTGTTACAAAAGGTGTGTATTGCATCTTCATATTTAGAACCAGATCAATTTTTATGGTATGAAGGGCTTTGTTCTCGTAAACAACTTGTTACATGATCAATTTTCACATAGGAAATGATAACACATTATGAGGATACAAAGAGCAACACCTTCTTTAGAGCAACACCACAACAATTGGAAAGAGTGAAAGGGATTTGTGACATATTGGAAAGAAAAATTATGGAAACTAGGAAGCATACCCCTCACAACTATAAAGATGGAAGTGTTGTTTCTCCTAGCCTTCCAGAACCTACAAGGGTTACACCACAACAATTGGAAGAAAAAAGAGAAAAAGGGCTTTGTTACAATTGTGATAGAAAATGCACTAAAGGTCATAAGTGTGCTGAGAAGAGACTATTTTATATAGAATATGAAGAGGAGGAAGAAAAGGATAAAGAAACATTAAAAGAAGAGGATATATGCCAGGACCCCACCCTAGATAAAGAAGAAATGAATAAGACCATATCTTGTAAAGCATTGGTAAGAATTACCACTCCTCAAACTCTCAAGATAGAAGGACATATCAAGAAGAAAAAGGTGCAAGAAGTGAAAAATCACATCGAGAAAGAACAAATGAATCCAACCATATCATGTAATTCATTGGTCGAAATTACCACTCCTCAAACTATCAAGATAGAAGGACATATCAAGAAGAAAAATGTTAAAGAAGTGAAAGATCACATCGAGCATCAAGAAATGAATCCGACCATATCTTGTAAAGGGTTGGAAGAAATTACCACTCCTCAAACTCTAGAGATAGAAGGACATATCAAGAAGAAAAAGGTTCACGCAGTGAAAGATCACATCGAGCATCAACAACAAGTTCTCCAACTTTTAAAGGATAATGCCACTTCGGTGAAAACTCAAATGAAACAACAGGTACATCAACATCGTAGTGAAAAATGTTTTGATGTAGGTGATTGGGTATTTTTACTGCTACATCTCAAGGAAGCTATTTATGAGAAGGAAATGTTGGCAATACAACATGCACTTAAAAAATGGCGACCTTACCGAATGGGAAGACTCTTCCGAATGGGAAGACTCTTCAAGGATGAGGATGTGGAAGCATTGTTTTGTGCTATTTCTATTATCCAACCAGATTGGATAAATGAAGCAAGGGATGAATGAAAGAAGGACGAAGAAGTATGGCCACTTATTCAAAAGTTGCAGAAGATCCCAATTCAAACAATATTTCCAGAAATTGAAGAGGAAGGAAAAATCATATTGGAACCTGGAGCAGTCACAGAAACAAGAACGCGACAGCTACGAAATCGATCAATTTCAGAGTATCTCATCAAGTGGACGAACTTACCCACTGAAGATTCCACATGAGAAGACAAGAATTTTATACATAAGCATCAAGAACTACTCAAGCATTAAGGACAATGCTTTTTGAAGGAGAGGGGCATGTTAGACCCCTATACTACTACTGTAACACCTTATTGTTAATAGTACAACCCACTTATTATATTGATGTACCCATGTAGTGCCCATATTGTTACTATTGTGCCCCATAGAAGCCCACTATTGTTATTATTGTGCCCTTACATTATTATTGTTATGTCGGCTCTAATTATGTTATGATCCCTTAGACTCCTATATATAGAAAGGAGGTCTTTTCATTTGTATCATCCAAGAATTGCTCATTTATGTAATGTAAAGGAGGTTTCCCCCTCAAAGAGGCTAAATTCTAAGGCATGGATCTCTCTTTTCTATCTTTTTGTGTGCTGGTTTCATAACAAAAGAGCATAAGAATCAAGCAAGGGAAGCCACAAATATCCACAGAAACTCCTATTGAGATTGAAGATTCCCCTACACCAAGAGACAAAATGCCTTCTCCTAAGTCACCAATTACCTATGTAAGGAGGCCTAGTACCAGATGAACTTCCTTAAAGGGTAAGGCCATCCTACAAGGTCCATAAAAAAACCTACAGGAAGCAAACATAGTCCTACAGGATACTATGCAAAAACAATAGGAAGCACAAAAATTGGAAGGCAAGGTAGGGGAGCAGCAAGAAGCAAAATAAGAAGACCCTAAAACAAAGGAACCAAGCCCCCAACCTAAACTAGACTCCTACTACTGGTTTATTGAAGGAGGCATGGTGATACCTCAAAAATTTGCCATCCCATTGTTTTTCGAACTTGAGAAGGAGAAGGCCAGAACCCACCAATGGATGCAAATTGGCAAGTCAAAAGGGGTGGAAGACATTGGTCACATGGAAGAGAATCTCAAAGAAATCGACAAAGAGCTAAATGGCTTAAGGGACAGAGAAGCAATAATGAGAGATCAACTTGAGAGGGAAAATTCATGGCTGAGGGGACAGTTGCAGGAAAGGGAGAACCAACTAGCATGTATGGCCAACCTCTCCTTGGAGGCCATCTAGTTTAGGAAGCCAACTAAATCCTATGCTCTTTAATTCAAAGAATAGTGACTGCAATTTTAGATTAAAACACTAGCACAAAGGGGCACCATGCCATTTCAGGACTACGGGTAGTTTATTGATCTTTGTGATCAAATTACACTAAAGGATAGGGCCAACATGGCTGAGTTTTATTTGCACAACATGGCACTCATAGACATGAATGTTTAGGATCCTAATGCCAAGCTAGGAGATCTACACTTAATGGCTTTGGAATCATGGATGAACCATGAGGAGTCAAGGGCTGCAAAGATGAAACGAATATTGGCCAGAGAGCAAAATGAACCTCTCTTCATCAGATCTGAACAATCAAATCCCATGGCCATAATCAGCACCCATAATTTGATTGCAAATGACCCTCAGTTGGCACATAGATATCTTGCTGCCCAAGAGCAAGAAATTTCACATTTTGAGGATATGTTTAGGCTACTAGGAGATGATAGTATACATGCTTGCCTAAGGAGATGGAATACACTGCCACACAACTTGAAGGTCAAGGAATACCACTCCCCTCAAAGGTTGAGAGAGGCACTCAACAGAACACCTATGTATAAGCAATCAATGCAAAGGTTGAAGGTCAATTGGATAGGCCTAAAACTCAGTCCACCACTACTCCTAGGGATGCTAGAAGGTAGAAAAGAAGAAGAGAAAAAGAGATAGTGGGAATAAGTAGAAAAGAAAGAAGGATTTTATAAACAAGAAGAAGAGACCACAACAGAGGCATGGGATGTCAGAGAGGTTGCCAGAGCCATGAAGGACATGGACATTGACAAAGTTTCTCAGAGGATGAGCAACACCTTCAATAGAGGGGTGATGATGAGCCTCATCATTGGGTAATTATATGGGCCTTAATTCACCTCCTAGCTTAGTGAAACCAACTATTCTCACATCTTATTACATACTTTTGATTATATTTTGTTTATGAGATGAGTTAGAGTTTGATATTTTGCTTTGTGGTCTAATGTGCATTTAATGTAATATTAAAGGATAAAAGCAAGGAATTTTGGCAAAGACCTTGGTCAAAACTTGAATGGGACAAGGGAGAGGAATTATAGGAGGTAAATCCTCCTCATTTACTACCCCTCCATCCGAATATTCCTCCATCAGCTCAAAGTGCAAACAACCAAATCATGAGGACTAGAAGGCAGCCGAGCAAGTGAAAGACAAAGCACCAGTTTATGTTGAGTTTGGGAGTCAAGCCTCCCTAATTTTAAGGAAGTCGTTGGATACTTTATATGTATAAGTAGAGAGACCTAGGACCTCAGTGGGATTCATACTTTTGATTGTAAAACTCTAATCCATTTTCAATCTGCAAAGACTTGTGACACTTTTTATGTAATT
Organism: Pinus tabuliformis; assembly: GCA_031772625.1. Classification (NCBI taxonomy): domain Eukaryota; kingdom Viridiplantae; phylum Streptophyta; class Pinopsida; order Pinales; family Pinaceae; genus Pinus; species Pinus tabuliformis. The sequence continues at coordinate 456,980,973 of CM062819.1, read as the reverse complement.
CATTGTTTTGATAATAAGAATGAGTTTTTTTTTGAGCCATCACTGAGTTAGCTCAGAGGGCTGATTCTCTTGGGTTAGGGACCAACCCTAGCAGCCAAGGCTCCTCTTTATTGTACATGTATGTTAGCATAGATTCATAGTTTGATTGTTAATTTTCTTAAGTATCTGTATTTCCATTATAACAGTGTAGATTAGATTGGTTGTATGTTAGTTTGCTTCCATTTGTGCCTTCTTTCAGTTAGCAGGTTAGCAAGGAGAAAAAGGATCACCACAAGGTTGTTAGCAGGTGCCTCAGCTCACTTCCTCCCTCTAGGGCCATGACTTGAGGAAGAGACCCTTCAGGAGCCCCAAAAACATAGATTTCGAGTTCTTGCATGAGCTTTGGAGTTTGTTGTCTTGATTCATCATTTGGTTCATGTCATTGTTATCTTTTTCCATTACTATATTTTTGCAATAAGACCTCACTCATGTTCTCATTTCCTTTAGCACTTTCTTTATGCATAATATGGGCAATTGATTCATTCTTTTCTAGTTTACGAAGATGTATCTTGTTGCCTAGTTCTTGAAAGACACACATGTTTAAGAACTGCAGGTACTTTAGGAGGAGGTCTATGCTTCGCCACCAACATCTATCTTCCACCTCATCAACCTTAACCATCTCTTGTTCCACCATCACCCTCACTATTTTTTTTGTCCTTTTTCGTTGAAATTCCCCTAGACACATTGAGGTGAATCTAGCCATCGCTTCTCTTGGATATTGACTCTTGAGTGTTCCTATACCTTCTAACACCCTATCCCACTCATCACACCTTTTTTCCCAACTTCCCAACACCTCCAACACCTCACAATTAGCTTTCGGTTTATCCTGTAGGTTTCTTGTAATTCCTACATGATCATCCTGTAGGTTTCTAGTACATCTAGTAGGTTTTCCTGAAATGGCCTGTTTTGAGGCCGAATTGATGGGGAACCTATAGGAAGTCACAAAAAGCCTTCTAGGACCCTTCCAGACCATCCAACCACTCCCTAAACCTTCTATCCGTCCTCAACCACCTCCCATCCACCTGTCACATCAACAAGAACAATTAAATTGCATGCCTGATTTTACCAAAAAAACCCAAAAAAGTGAAAACAGATTTAGCTTAGTTTTCTTGCTCACACATTGGTATGGTTTGATGCTATTTATTTTTGTGACTTAGATAACAACATTAGGTTAGTGTTGATTTAGCAATTCTGCTTAGCATATCTATTTAAATGGTTAATTAAGATATGGTGTGATTTAGCATTACATGTTGTTTTCCTCATTACTGCAGTGGAGTAGCTCTCTTAGAATATATTTTCTATTCTTCCATCAAAGAATCAAGCTTCTTCTGACTCTATAGAAGTCTGGCTTGGGACCCTTAGGGTATCTCCCTAAATGAACAATGACAACAAGCAGGAAGTTCACTTTTACTTGTGCATATAGCACTGTCACCTCCAAGTTTGTACGAACCCCGGGTTGATGAGTAAAGCTGGTAGCCTAAGAGTTGCAACATCCTTGCTGCAATACTGGCACTCATTAAATGTTTGTATTATAAGATGGTTAATTTTATTACAGCAATTTGATATAAGTATTGTTGATAAGCCTGGCAAGGAAAATGTTGTTGCAGACTTTTTGTCTAGATTAACTCTACTTGCAGGTGAGGAGGGAATGGTTGATGACCAGTTACCAAATGAGCACTTGTTCACCATTTCAGTTCTCTCTCCATGGTTTGCTGACATAGCAAACTATTTTGTATCTGCATAGTTCCCACCAAACTTGTCCTCCAAAGAGAAGATTAAGATTATAAGGAAGAGTGCCCCCTTCACTTGGATTAGGTCCAATCTCTTCAAACTTGGCCCAAATCAAATCCTAAGAAGGTGTGCCAGGGAGGAGGAAGTCATTGACATGCTTCTGACCTGTCATGATGGGCCTTGTGGAGGTCACTTTACAGAAAAGAGGACATCATTCAAATTGTTACAAGTAGGCCATTATTGGTCCACTCTTCATCAGGATGTGAAAATATATACTAGTCATTGTGATAGGTGCCAAAGGATGGGAAATCCTACTCCAAGGGATGAAATTCCTCTACAACCCCAAGTGACTTTCGAGCCATTTGACAAGTGGGGCATGGAATTCATTGGACCTATTGACCTTCTTTTAAAAAAAAACAATACATAATTATGTGCACTGACTATCTGACTATGTGGGCTGAAACCAAGGAAATTAAGGTAGCAACAAAAGAGAAGGTAGCTGAATTCTTAAGGGAGATTGTATTTTACAAATTTGGGTACCCTAGAGAGCTGGTCACTGATCAAGGTAGCTAATTTACCTCCGACATGATTGAAGACTTGCTCAACCAGCACAAGATCAAGCATAGAACCTCCACTCCCTATCACCCACAAACTTATGGGTAAGTGGAGTTGACCAATAGAGTGCTGGAGGGAATCTTGACCAAAGTGGTTAACAACAACAGGAAATATTGGGCAGATAGACTAGTTGAGGCCACTTGGGCCTATAATGCCACCTAGAAGACCACCATTGGATTCACACCCTATGAGCTGGTCTATGGGAAAAGGGCCTTGTTGTCCATTGAGTTTGAGTATAACACATTAAGGATGGTAGCCCAGCTAGATCTAGATCTCAACAGTGCACAAAAAAAGAGATTGCTCCAGTTGAATGGTTTATATGAGTTTAGAATGCAGGCCCTCCTTCACATAGAGGTAAGCCAACTTCAGAGGAAGATATGGCATGATAGGAACATCAAGGATAAGCAATTTCAAGAAGGTGATTGGGATTTGTTATATGATTCTAGATATAAAGTCTTTAAGGGTAAGTTAAGGACAATATGGCTAGGGCCTTATGTTATAGAAAGATGTCATGATAATGGTTTAATGCAGATCAAAACCATAGATGAAGAGGCCATTCCTTTACTTGTTGATGGACACAAATTGAAAGTTTATAAAAGACCATTGTTAAAGCAAGAGTTCATCGATGGTATCAATAAACCAGTGATGGTAACGGAGCAAGTCTCAGCTCCTGCCTCATCAAGTCATTGAGAAGAAAAGAATAAGGAGAATCAGGTGAAAACCTCCATGAGGCACCTGAGTCCCACTATTGGGTTGAAAAACTTTTGGGGGGACCCAATGGTGTTAGAAAAAAGAGAAAAAAAAACAAAAAAAGAGAAAATGAAAAGATCTTTGGGTGAAAATCTCTCTTGGGGCACCCAGGGCAAACATATAGGATGAAAACCTCTTAGAGGAAGACTAGTTGTTTTCAAAAAAAAAAAAGAGAGAAAAAAATCATGAAATTTTATATTTGCAGGTCAGCAAGGAGGATGATCAGAGAATAGAGGTTAATTAAAAAGGAACCTGTTCCACTCCCATGTTTATTTTTCCAGCCATTTCCATTCATCACTCCACCATTTATTTCATTTTTTATCTATAATTTGCTTCAATTATAGAGAAAAAATTACATGGGAGTCTTCCTCTTCCTCACCCTCAGGTGCTTCAATTTACAAGGGAACTGTGTTTTCTATAGGATCCTCATAAACCTACAGGATCCCATGAAAACCTATAGGATGATCCTGTAGGAATTACAATGGCTCGGGAATCCTACAGAAAGTGACCCTAGGACAAAAAATTGACTTTCCATGTCAAAATAATAACATCCCTACATCACAACATCATTACCATACCTGTCTCCACTTTAGTCACCCCTACATTCACCATTAAAAAATCAGTTTCAAAAAAGTATATTTTTCACAGTCTTCAAGAGAAAACACAGAGAGAAAAAAATGAAACAGAGAGCAGAAGGGAGCAACACCTAAGTATTTCTCATTCTCCACACTCCTAGTCTTCCTCTCAATCCATGTCATCATCCTCAAAATACCAATAGAAGAAATGATTAGAAATTCTGAGGGAGAAGCCGCTACAGGACATCTTGTAGAAGCGTATCCCACAGAATACAAATCATGACTGCAGCAAGATTCCAGCATGAAGATCCAAGGGCAGAGAAAAATCCAGACCAGCAACAATGCCATCATCTTCAACACCAGGTACCTGCACATCAAGGGAACCATCAAAAAAAAGAAGAAGAAGAAAATAAGAAAAGAGGAAAGCGGAAATAACATGCAGCCAACACACAGCAAGCACCTCAGGCCTTCATCAACTACAACAAGGTATTAGCACCACATGTAAGTATCTCACTTCACTCCCTCATTTCCATAATGTAGTCAAAATATGTGAAGGTTACGAGCAAGTTGGTTTATAGGTGAAAGGTGGCCAGTTAACTTGGCCACCTTCGTTCAGTCAAAAAAGACAAAAAAATTGGTCCTCCCACACATGGCAACAATCAAGTCAAGAAAAGAAAAGAGAAGGACAAAAGCAGTTAAGGTGATGGATGCATGAAGTGGGAGTTTATTATGAGGAGTGGGGAAAGATGAAGTGGTAGTGCGGACCAACAGTTCAAAAATGGAAGACGTATCTCACGTGCCAGCACACCACCTCACCCAACTCGACTATAAGAGGAAATAATCGTCGATCCCCATGAATTCATGCATTCATTTCCTCTAGGCTCACTCTAACGAAGTCGTTTTCATATACAGGCAACCTACAGAAGAGAAAAATTCCATATTTCTCCTACATAGGACTTCCTACAGGATTACATGGGAAATCCTATAGGATCGCACAAGAATCCTACAGGATGTAGACAGACAATCTACGGGATTTGCCGAGAGGAGTTTCAGAGGGAAAAACAAGGGGTTTGGCTACAACAAACACTATGAGGAGGTAGGCTCTATAATTACTTACCTTTTTCAAAGTGAATTGAATAGAAAATCCCCTAGTGTTGAGTGAATTTGGCAGTTGTGTAAGGGAATTGTCTCCACAGTTCTTTCAGTTATTTACTTCTTTATTTAAAAATTGTATCAACCATCTCAGCTCATCAAAATTCAGCAACCAAGATGATAGTGGGGTTTAATATAAGGGAGCCCATTAACATTTTGAGAATCCACCAACACCCTCAGGTGTTAGAAATCTTCACAAGGCATAAATGAATGGGGTATTTTGAAAAATTAAGAGGGTATGATGATGAAGTGGCACGAGAATCAAGGAAAATTTTAAGAACCCCCCCTAAATTTACATGTATAATAAATGGGCGAATCTCCATGGTATATAGGAAAAATGGAAGGCGATTTTATCAATAATATTATATGTATATATAATTTTTTGGCGAATATCTCACGAGGCATGGCGAATATTTTACTCAATTATAAAATCTTGTGTTTATTGAATACACAAATGAAATCATTGCATTTCTTTAAAATATCTTTTGAAATCAAAATTACCGAAATTACATATCGTTAACCTAGTGGGTGTAGGATAAAATTCACCCTTGCCATTCACAGAAAGCATGAGAAAAAACCTAATACTATATATAAAACCAAGAAAAATTCAAATTCAAAAAACCTAATACTATATATAAAACCAAGAAAAATTCAAATTCATCACTTCTAGGGACCTCGTAACCACCCTGCCAATACACAAGTATGTTCCTGTTTGCAATTAGAAAAATTACCCAAATTACAATCTGTTTACTCCACTTCTATGGACCTCGTAACCACCCTGCCAATACACAAGTATGTTCCCGTTTGCAATTAGAAAAGTTACCCAAATTACAATCTATTTACTCCAGCATATGTTGGAAAGTTATAGAAGGATGACTAGTGCAATCAATCCATTCCTTTTAGCCCTGGATTTGTTTCAGTTTAAAACAGAAGTATACAAATATACTTGTCCAATGTCTATGCTTTAACCATTCACCTTAAGATGTTTTTACAATATAATTTCCTAAGTCTATTTAATATCTCCATTATCATAAAAACCAACCTATATCCATCTTAACTCCATATCTACCACTCTTAGGGGGATGAAATCTATTTATCCATCTAAGCACTTGGTACACCCAGAATTAAGATGGATCTAAGATAGAATTTCCCCTTTAAATAGTCTATTCTCACATGAATACCATGGGTTATCATAAACCTGGAGCTTAAAAATTACTATTAGTAATTTATAAAAATTAATAAAATTAATAGTTGATTTTTATTTTATTTTTATTTTAACCAAGCTAAAATGTTTAACATACATTAAATTACAACATCCATTTTTACTTTTGATCAGATCAAATATTTTTTCCCTCTATGCTAGTTTGCATATCACGATATTTGATACCTCTCGGGGGTTAGTAGATCCAGAGTAAAGATGGATGTTTAATTCCCCCATTTAAATAGGCTACATTCCAAGTGAATACCATTGGTCAATACCATGTGCCATTTTGGTGAATACCATGGGTCAATACCATGTGCCATTTTTATTTTTATTAATACTAATATTAGGGTTAATAATGTTTTTTTTGCATGGTATTAATAACAATCTAGTCCATGGTATTTGTCCCATAGTATAAATATAATGTGACTTATGGAGTAAATATAAAAAAATGTTTTATTTGTTTACCATACCTCTCGTTTATTTATATTTTTATTAATTTACCATACCGTTCATAAATACAAATATAATGTGACTTATGGAGTAAATATAAAAAAATGTTTTATTTGTTTACCATACCTCTCATTTATTTATATTTTTATTAATTTACCATACCGTTCATAAATACAAGGTGACTTATGGAGTAAATATAAAAAAAATGTTTTATTTGTTTACCATACCTCTCGCTTATTTATATTTTTATTAATTTACCATATCTCTTTTACAAATATGGTATTTGGCCCATAGGATTCACTTAAATAAAACCTCTTTCTTGAGCCTTCATAAATAGAACGAGGGTTATGGACTAAATATAAAAAGAGGTTTTATTTATTTACCATGCGGTCTAGTTTATTTATATTTTTATTTATTTAACATACCTCCACTTTGTAAGATAATCTTCGGCAAAATCACATAACGAATCTTTTGTCGACGCGTTTCGAACCAACCAGTGTGGTTCATCGTCAGGACAAGTTGAAGAACCAATCTAGCTTAGCGTGAATAAATAGAGTGTGCAGAGATCCCAACGGCTACATTTCTAACGGCTAATTTGACCAAGCTACCCTGGTCAAACTACTAAAAAATTATTCAATTAATATTTCTCTAAAAAGCTAAATATAGGTAAATATTTGGTAAATTTAAAATAATTAGGTAAATATTTGGTAAATTCAAAATAATTAGGTGTATTATTCTTATTACGTACATATTTTAATTAAGATGGTTATTGTATCCCCTAATATATATCATATTTAATTATTATTCCAATGTAAAGGTAATCAAACCCTATTATTCTACTAGATAGTTGTGTGATGATTAATTCATGGTCTTTGGTAAGTTAGATCTATATCATATTTAATAATTTTAATTAGATTGGTCCATTAAATCAATCAGTTATATAAGTAAATAACAGTCTAATAAATAATCTAAATCTTCTATTATTATTCTTAGAGAATTAGCTATATTAGGTGAAAATTATAACTAATATTATGGTAAATCATAATTACCTAATAATAATTATTCCAAGGTAAACTATTATTACTAATACTTTAAGGTCGATAGTTTATTATTAAAACTAATGTTATTGGTACCTAAAGGTTAAACCAATATTTATTAAAAAGATTTTTATTCCAAATTTATTAAGGTCATTATTATCTATTATAAGTTAGGTCTATATCATATTTAATATTTAAATAGATTGGTCCAATAGATTAAAAGTTTATTACATAATCTAAATCTTCTTGATAGATCTAAACAATTTGTTCAACTATTATTCCTAGAGTTTTATTATATTAGGTAAATATTAGGTAAATCATAATCTAAAATCTATTCTTACTTATAATCCAAGGTTGATGTGTTTATTACTAAACTAATATTATGGTATCTTTAAACCTACAGGTTAAACCACTATTTATTAAAAAGAATATTTATACCAAATTTTTATTAAGGATAACCATGTCAATATTATTAATTATTGATATTTATAAGGTTTAAAACGCGTTAATAGGAATTCGTTTAAGGGAAACTTAATTTTAAGGTATTTAAATATTAAATATGATATAGACCTAACTTATAATAGATAATAATGACCTTAATAAATTTGGAATAAAAATCTTTTTAATAAATATTGGTTTAACTTTAGGTACCAATAACATTAGTTTTAATAATAAACTATCGACCTTAAAGTATTAGTAATAATAGTTTACCTTGGAATAATTATTATTAGGTAATTATGATTTACCATAATATTAGTTATAATTTTCACCTAATATAGCTAATTCTCTAAGAATAATAATAGAAGATTTAGATTATTTATTAGACTGTTATTTACTTATATAACTGATTGATTTAATGGACCAATCTAATTAAAATTATTAAATATGATATAGATCTAACTTACCAAAGACCATGAATTAATCATCACACAACTATCTAGTAGAATAATAGGGTTTGATTACCTTTACATTGGAATAATAATTAAATATGATATATATTAGGGGATACAATAACCATCTTAATTAACATATGTACGTAATAAGAATAATACACCTAATTATTTGGAATTTACCAAATATTTACCTAATTATTTTAAATTTACCAAATATTTACCTATATTTAGCTTTTTAGAGAAATATTAATTGAATAATTTTTTAGTAGTTTGACCAGGGTAGCTTGGTCAAATTAGCCGTTAGAAATGTAGCCGTTGGGATCTCTGCACACTCTATTTATTCACGCTAAGCTAGATTGGTTCTTCAACTTGTCCTGACGATGAACCACACTGGTTGGTTCGAAACGCGTCGACAAAAGATTCGTTATGTGATTTTGCCGAAGATTATCTTACAATATTATGGATCACAGAAGTCTAAATTCCTCAATACCTCCACTTTACTTATATTTTTATTTGTTTACACCCTTGCATGTATATAAGGTGACTTATGGAGTAAATATAAAAAATGCTTTATTTATTTACCATACCTCTCATTTATTTATATTTTTATTAATTTAACATACCTCTTTTATAAATATGGTATTTGGGCCTTTGGGCCATAGGATTCACTTAAATAAAACCTATTCTTGAAAATGGGCGAATGGATTCACTTAAATAAAACCTATTCTTGAAAATGGGCGAATGGAAGGTTGTAACTCCTAATTTCAAGGGCTAAATTTACCTTTTTTACCCTCTCCCTTAAAATAAGGTGGGCTATTTGAGGTGATTTGTAAAAATGTACTATGATACAAAATATTCGCCCACTAAAAATTTAAAACTCCTTAATTTCGCCAAAGGGCGAACATTCGCCCCTAAAATCACCCCTACATGAGATTTTGCTCTCTCCCTCATTCCACTAACCAGAGTCCATGCCATTTTTGTGTTGAGAGGCCTCTCCATAGAGCTCACCCATGAACTCATAAGTAGAATTACCACACTTCCCCTAGGAGTGCCTTGGAGAAAGGAAGACTAGGGGGATAGCCAAACTACCAAGAAGAAATTCTTTTTAGAGGGTGAGGAGCCTATTGAGGAAAAGAATGGAGTAAGGAGAACAAGCCTACCATATCCCTGGAATGAGGTGAGCTACCACCTTATCAAATACATATGATGTGAAGGTAGGTGTAGTGTGGTTTACGGATACCACTTTAGGATTCTTGAAGAATTGAGGTTTGGAGCAGAAACACCTCCTCACCACATGCTCAACATACCATACTTCCTTCTGCAATCGCTGATAGACACAAGCATAAAGGTGCAGGAGGGAAACCCCCAGCAACTAGCTCACCATGGATTAATTAGAATCATTATAGAAGATGCCCTCCATAACCTCAGAATTCCTATCTAGTGGTCAATTTTCATAGACATGCAGACAGAGGATGATATCAAAGCCTCACATATGATGTTAGTGCTACTGTCAGTGAGAAGGATGAAGATGAGATAGATGAGGAGAGAGATAAGGAAGAGGAAGAGGAGGAAGAGAGAGAGGATGATAAAGAAACAGAAGAAGATGACAAAGAGGAAACTGATAAACAAGATGAGTATCTACAAGGAGAATGAGAAGGGAAAGACATAGTAGAAAAGGGCAATGGGAAAGAGGGGGCAGAAGATAAGGAGGAGTCACCTAGGGTGTCTCTAGAACCCACTGAGAGAGAAGCAACAACTGCCTTCACTGCTCTTAGCACCTCTATCAAACAAAAAGGCAAAAGACAAAGACAAACCCCCCTTATATTTCAGAACAAGGAAAAGAACAAGGATAAGGCAGGGGAAACCCCAAACTCCAACCAAAATTCCCATTGTAATTGAGGACTCACCTAAACAGCAGGATAAAATGCCTCCTCCTATGAAAACTCAAGAAAGAGGATCCTCAACAGAAACCTCCCTTAAGTCTCCTATCACCTATGTGAGAAGGCCTGTAACTAGATCCACCTCATCCAAAGGAAAAGAAATCCTACAGGATACACAACAGGACCTACAGGAAGCAGAAGCAGTCCTACAGGAGACTCTGCTAAACCTACAAGAGACTCAAAAATTGGATAAGGAGGGAAGCCTACAACAAGAAACTAAAGAAGAGGACCCAGAGCTAAGGGAACCTAGCCCCCAACCTAGCCTTGACTCCTACTATAGATTTGTTTAGGGGGGCAGGGTCATTCCACAAAAATTTGCAATTCCATTATTCCTTGAGCTTGAGAAGGAGAGAGGCAAAAATCATAGATGGATGCAGATTGCCAAGTCCAAGGGGGTGGAGGAAATTGGTCACATAGAGGAGAAGCTCAAGGAGATGGGCAGAGAACTAAGTAGCTTGAGAGACATAGAGGCCATAATGAAAAATTAGTTAGAGACAAAAATGCATGGTTGAAAGGACAACTATAAGAAAGAGAGAATCAATTGGCATCCATGGTCAGTCTCTTTGGAAGAAATCTAGTGTAGGATTCCATCTAAATCCTATGCCTATACCTTAAGGAAAAGTGGATGCAGTTCCAAATCAAGACCCTAACACAGAGAGGCACTATGCAATTTTAGGATTATAGATAGTTCATTGATCTTTGTGATCAAAGTACATTGGAAGATAGGGCCAAGATGTTTTAGTTTTATTTTCATAACATGGCCTTAACATACATGAATGTATGGGACCCTAATGCCAAGCTAGGAGATTTACAATTGATGGCTTTGGCATCATGGATGAACCATGAGGAAGCAAGGGCTACAGAAATGAAGAAGATATTGGCAAGAGAACAAACAAAGCCTCTTATGATTAGAGCTGAGCAGTCCAATCCAATGGCCCTCATCAGTACACATAATTTAATTGCAAATGATCCTCAACTTGCACCCAGGTATCTTGCTTCCCAAGTGCAAGAAGTTACACATTTTGAGGACATATTTAGGTTATTAGGGGATGACAACATGCAAGCTTGCTTGAGGATATGGAACACATTTCCACACAGTTTAAAGATAAGATAATACCACTCTCCTCAAAGAATGAGAGAAGCACTCGACAGGAAACCCATGTACAAGAAATCTATGCAAATGCTCAAAGTCATTTGGATTTTCTTGAGACTCAGTGCGCCACTACTCTTAGGAATGCCAGAAGGAATGAAGGAAGAAGAAGAAAGGGGGAAGTGGGGGAGGTAGAAAAGAAGGCAGGTTTCTATGCACAAGAAGAGGAAACCACAACAGAGGCATGGGATTTGACGGAGAACACTAATGAAAGACATGGATATTGATTGTGTTGCTCGGAGGATGAGCAACACTTGTAGTAGGGGGTGATGATGAGCCTCATCATTGGGTAATTATATAGGCCTTAATTCACCTCCTAGCTTAGTCAAACCAACTCTTCTCACAACTTATTACATGTTTTGATTATATTTTGTTTAATGGGATGAGTTAAAGTGAGATATTATGCCTAGTGAACTAATATGCATTGAATGTAGGTTTAGAAGAGAAAATCAAGGAATTTTGGCAAGACTAAGGTGTTGGGAGCGGGTTCCCCCAAGGACGGTTTTGGGGCTAAAAGCCCATGTTTTGGGACAATTTTGTAATAAAGTTGTAAAGTCTCCGGATTTTGTGGTCGCAAAGCACGAAGGTGTCAAGAGTCATAAAGGGTTGTCTGCCCTTATTTTGTAAAGTATAAAGTCGGCTATAAAGATCCATCCATTATTCACGGACTATGGGATTGTATAAAAAGGAGCTAAGTAAGTAAGCTCTAAGTAGTTGATAGTGAAGAATGAAGTAAGGAGTTAAGCATTGGAGTCTAAGTGTTCTCAGGTCTTAGCGTAAGTAGAGGCTCTGCAGTTGAGTGTGCAGAGGCCATGGTTGGAAAGTCTGCAGCTAAGTGCACGAACCCTTGCAGCTGTGTGCATAGGGCGGATAGAGTCTATATTAACTTAAAGTTATCAATAAAGAGAAGTATTCCGCAATTACTATGTATTTAGTTCTTGTTAATGCATCTTCTTATATTGCATTTTGGGTTTAATTTACAATGTTTATGTGATGCGTGAATATATGTGATTATATTGGTTAATTGAATGCAAGTAAGAATATCAGTTTACGTGGCGCTAACTGTGATTGATTAGTAAGATAAGTAGAACACTTAAGATAACTTGGGAACCTATACAGTATACTATCATAGCTACGGGAAAGTACTTGGATCACAATTTAAGGCTGCACGAAGGTCAATCATACACCTTCACGGAGGTAATGAAGGGCAGAATAAAGGGTAGACTGACAGAGCCCTAAGGCTTAGCAACCTACGCGAAAGTAGGGGATGAGGGTAAAACTGACATCATGACCATCTCAGGGTGTGGAAACTTGGTTCTAGCATCCCCCATACTGCTTCGGGTGAGACTTTGGTCCACGCTCCGTCGGATGATGCCGAAAGGGCCAGTAGTGTAGGGATTTTTTTGGCTAACTAATGTTGAACCTGGGTCAGGCCCCATGAAACCAACAAATGGTTCCATTGCCGATACTGGAATATGCATAAGAGATGTGTGATGTCGTATCAATTGAATCCAACTTAGAAAGAGGTCGAAGACTAGTTGGATAGGAAGATCCACGAATTCGTGGCGCAAGAGAACAGAAATCCATGGATGAAAAAGGAACAGTGGCTGGACAGGTACCTATATACAGAAATCCATGAGATATTTTTTTGTTCCTTTCTAGTTTATTTATACTAGTGGATGACGAAGCTAGCGGATAGCCAAGGAAGGTGGAGACTTGACGGTCTTATTGTTTGGACCTCAGAGTTAGTATAAAGACTGGAAGCCTCTGAGGATAAGATCGATCGCATTGTCGATCATTGGCTCAATCGTATCATAGGAGGATTTGTGACTGAATTCGCGGTCGATACCTCAGTTAGTTATAGTGAGGTGGACTGATGCTTTTTCAAAGGTCCGTGAGGTAAGTACTTGAAGTCTTTAAAAACTTGGGTTAAGATGCTATTGTGTGAAAAATGGGTTATGCATCTACCTTGATGTTTAGAGCTATGCGAAGTGGAAAGACTTACAGAAATGAAGAAAGAAAGGGTCCCGAATATAGCCGACTGATTTCACCTGCTTTGAGTGACGAAGAGGGAGTAGCGTAGGCTTCTCTGCGAAGTGTAGTTCAATTGATAAAGTGAGGGCTCCCACGACTGCTACCTCCACCCACACCACCTCCACCTTCACCACCATCGCCCCCTGCGACTTCGCCCACACCATCACCACCTCCACCACAGTTCAACATGGTGAATTCAATGAAGTTGCCTTTATTTAAGGGCTTGGGAAATGAGGACTCGGATCAATTATGGTTTGTCGTAAAATTTGTATGGGAAGCTTAGGGCATCACAAACAATCACATGAAGAAGGCAACATTGGATATAGCTTTGTAGGATTGCGATCTAACTTGGTACATCAAGTACTCTAACGATAACCCAAATGCTGGGTTGGCAAAGATCCAGATCGCACTGAACAGAGTGTTCAGTAGGCCTAAATCCAAGGCACAGTTGATTGTGGGGTTCAAGGAAATCACGATGAAACCAGGTGAGACACCTTGGGAATTGGATCAGAGATTGAAGTGTAAAAGTTGCGATGCTAATATGAGCTTAACAGATGGACAACATCGCGAGTGGTTCGTGGCTTCACTCCTGCCACACCTAATGGTTGCACTGTCACAACAGAAGATTACGACTCAGGTAGAGGCCTTAGAGATTCCCATAAGATTGCATGAAACACTGATGCAACATCCAAATTTGGGGGTTTAGCAGATCTGTTAAACACACATGGGAACGAGAGAAAATATGAAAGATAAATCATGTAGTTCATTTTTATTAACAAGAGATTTACATTTATAGTACATTATGTGACTCTTGGGTTTCATATCCCAAGGTCTCTTGGACTGCTTTTGTCCATTCGACTTCCACACTAACCCATTTAGGATTAGGTGTCCAACATTCCCCCCTTAATCCGAAGGGTTATGTATGAGTCCAAGAAGAGAGCTGTAATACAAAATGTGCAAAAAATGCATGGCAGCACTAGGCTGGATGTGCTCTATGAAATGTTGGTAAAAAGGGCGGTGGTTTAAGGATGACCACCAACACTGGAACGCTTAGTGTAGTTCCCGGAACTCTTCCAAAACTGGCAAGAAGCTGGAGTCTTCTGCTAGAGGAAGTGCTCCTATTGTTTTGAAGAGGGAAACCTTCAACCATGAAAGGGAGGCCTCACCTCACATAAAAGGTAAAACTTCAACCTGAAAAGGGAAGTCTCAACCTGTGATGGTTTAAGGATGACCAACAACTCTGGAATGCTTAATGCAATTCCTGGAACTCTTCCAAAACTGGCTAGAAGCTGGTGTCTTCTGCTAGAGGAAGCGTTCTCAATTTTGTTCCTGGAACCCTTCCAAAACTGACAAGAAGCTGAAGTCTTCTGCTAGAGGAAGTGTCCCAGATTACCCACTAAGGGAATGTTCACGGGCATCTTTTTCTCTGGCTACAACTCTGAAACTAGTGTGGCAGGTTGTGGCTCAGGCTCGCTTGATGTGACTTTGAAGCTTGTAGATGACCATCATTTCCCCCCCTGTCAGGTACAAGGTGAGAAGATGGAGAAAACTCAACTGCAAGACTGTTCAATATTCTGGAACAAGTTCTGACATGTGTTTGGAATATCTTCTTGGCTGTTGATGCCCATTGCCAAGAAGTGATCCATCCAAGATGAATCTTTGTTCTTGCAGGACGTTTGTTTCTGAAGCATCTGTGTGAAGAATGACTGGTTTTATGACAGTGCTTACATGGATGAAGATCAAAACAGTGATCTTTCAAATGGCCAACTCGGTCACAGTGTTGGAATTTCACGATCTGTTGTTTTTGTTGTTGTTGTTGCTATGGAAGAGGGGTAGAGTCTGGAACAGCTGAAGCTGAACTGTCATGAGGAGCAATTGAACTGTCATGAATGAATCCAGCACTCTGAAACTGAATGGGCTTGGCATAGTCTGGAATATGAAAGGACAAGTCCTTGTCATATCCAAGACTAGTTTTGTGCTTGTTGTGGACAAGATGTTCCCAAGGTCTGATGATGGGCTTGGGAAGTGCAGATTGAGTTTCTGCATCTGCATGTTCAACTGTTGCTTTATTTGAATGAACTGTAACATTATTAACATGCTGCTGATGGGTGGTTGTCTCAATGTTCTGAACAAAAACAGGTTCAGAATGGTGTCTATTTTGATGTAGCTCTTCTTGCTGTAGCTGTGATTCAAGCTGCAAAAAATCGATCTTTTCCTGTGCATTTTGTAAACATGTCTGAATTTTTGAGAGAGATCCTTTGCTGATTTGTAATGTGTCATCAACAGTAGATAATATCAGAGTTTTAAGGAACTGTAATACTTCACTGGTTCTGGCCATTTTTTTCTTCAATGTGTGATTTACACCTTAAAAAACTGACCACAACTACTACTCAATGCAGAAAAGTAATATCTACTCACAGTACACAGCAATATCCTTTATAAATGTCAGCAAATGATCAGTGTGCAATATAAAAGTTTACAATCAGCTCACCAAAATCTTTATGCAGCAGTGGAATCAAGGAATCAATGCACTATAATGAGTTTTAAATACAACAACTGGGGCAACAGCAACTGCAAACTTTCTTGGAACCTTCAAGTACTCCTTCAGAAATGATGGTTATCAAAACTTCAATAATTATAACACCATGTCATGGGCATTCTTTGAACATTGGATTGTATACCATTCAGGCCTCATACAAACTTATTTAAAACAGCAGCTTCAACGTATTTCAGGCAGCATCATAACGTATTCAGGCAGCTTAAATCACAGTTTTCGTTGCATTCAATACAGCTCCAGGTCAGCACACAAATAAATCAATGAGCGATATACAAAACTGATTTCTTTCTTTGCAATAGAGACTTAATGTCCAGCACATACAGTGCACATATTAAGAGCAATAATCGGGGTGATTCGTACAACAAAGAGACTAAAGGGAATTAGCCCCTTTCTGCACTATTGATTAGACTCAACCAACAATTTACACAGGTGGAAACACGACCTCTTTTAACTGGAACCTTAACCACAGAAAATACCTTATACAAATTAATCTCAATGTCATCTCTCAAGTATAAAAGTCTGGACACTATTTCAATGAGAGAATTCACATTTGAATTTTACACCAGCACCTTGCAGCAAATAAAGATTTGAACCCCTGACTCTATTGAACTGAAAATATCCTTCAAATCCAATTTTCAAATACACAATAATAGAAGCTTTGAAGAAGGCCGAGCAAGCAAAAAACACGAACCCAAACCTTACTGCATTTTTATTCTGGCTGCAAGAAATGAATTCAGTAGCCTGTTAAAAAGTAGCATACTCTGCTCCTTGTGCAAGAGTGCTCTCGGCTTCACTTTAGCCACATAAAAAGAAAGCAGTGAATCCACAGGTTAGGTCTGAGACACAATTGCAATAAGTCCGAGATGTAATCTTCTTCACTGGCTAACAGTCTGAGGTCTTCAATTGGTGGTTGATCTCAAAGTTCAAGGTGAGGTCTATGTAAGTTGTTATTCCTCCAAAACTATCACTGATTTGAGGTAGAATACAAGACTATAATTCCAGAAGCCTTTTTTTTTTTTTTTTTTTCTGATTCAGTTTTAGCTTCAAACATAGGGAGTCTGCAATTCTCATACAATACTGAGGCAGTTGTCCACACTTCCTTGTGCTATATGACTGTCCACTGTATGAACTGTAATGCGAGTTCCACACCAACACAGATCTGAGCCTTAAATGAGCTCCCACAGGTGGCTGCCACAGATCCGTCCTCCTTCAGGTGACTTTTCACAAGGTCTCGAGTATGAATGTAATGGCTCAATCCCGAATTTGTGCCCACTCTATCATTATAGGCATTCTCCACGCATGATAGATTTTTCACTGTGTATTCTTCATCGAGGAAAGACGTTTCAACTTCCCTCCACCTATGTTCTATGCCCTCAATCGACTAACAAACTGTCCGTTACCTTCTGTTGCGCAGTGGGGAGAAAAATATATGTCGTTCTTGGTTCAGGGATGTCACAGGTTGGTTCAACATATAGTTCAACATATAATTGTTTCCTAGAATAACTGGACCCAAATGCCTACCTTTATTGGTAGCGGTCTTCACACAAAGTGTTTGCGCTTTGTTTTATTCTACCCATGGCTCATCCGCATTGACATCAAATAGCAACACTCTCAGAGTTGGGCTTCACCAACAAATAATAAAATTTATGGACAACAAAATCTGGCACAGAATCCCGTCACCAGCACCGAGCTTCTATGGAAGCACATCCATGCAATGTGATATCTGTTCTTCTTGACTGTATTAGAGATAATGTTCAGAATGCATCTCTTCCAAAGCATCCTCGACAAGTAGGAGAATCATTAAAGTATTCGGGCAGCGTAGCTTCACATTCAAGTTCAGGCATGGATGTTGATAGGATAATGCGTCTTGTTCCAAAGTGGTCTTCAACGGTGCAAGACTGGGATTCTCTTGTCAAAATGCTACTCCGTAAAATGTTTGCAGAGACATCAAATGCAGTCATTCCACGATTTTTGAGTGAGATTAGTAATCATTTGGCTAATGTTACTCACACTGTTTTCAAACTTCTTATTTCACATATGCAGAAACATAAAGAGGCAGAAGGTGTGTGGATGGATGGCAGCCATGGGATGAGAATCAAAACTTACTTCCTTGCGCCGCAAATTTTGTGCCATTACAGTCAACCGGAGGGCGCTGCTTCCATGTATCAACAAAGCATAATGCCCTCGTGCAAAGCATGGAAATCTTTCAGATCCGTCGAATGGGAAGAGCTTTCACTTGATCCATATAAATGAGTACAACTGTATATCAGTGCAGAACTCGAGCAGCTGTATATCGTGCAGAGTATGGGATAAACCCCACGACCATAGTCAATGTAGTAGAGAGGTAATACAAGCCCGTTCAAAACAGTAACACACCAGCAGCCACACCAGCATATCTCCTCGCTTCTACGAGCATTTTGTCTGAAGAATCCATGCCTCGCAGAACTAGCGCCAAAACCAGTAAGGGAATCTCTGGTTTGTATCCGACAGGTCAGAATATATGAAATATGGTAGACAATGGTTATGCGCAGAAGCCACGCAGTGGGTAACACAGAGTGCAGAATGGCGTTATTCAGACTTTCGTTTTCAAACCTCACGCTGCACTGAAACGCTGGCAGCACTGTAGGAACACTGGCAATGGAACGCTGACAGCACTGTAAGAGCAGGTATTCAATGGGAATACCAAGCGTTACCCAGATTATCACGCAGAGGGCAGACTCTGATTATCACGCAGAGGGCAGATGTGTCAGGCTACAGAAATGCACAGCATGGGCAGAATAGGCAGAAGTGCAGGTGTGTGTCACCCAGACAGTTTGCAACATGAAATAGGCATGCAGACAATAATGACAATTCTATCTGCAGAAATATAGAACTGACATGCACAGAGAGGCCACAACAAGTGGCTCAAATTTGGGCAGGGCAGAAATTCGCCTGCAGCTCCGATACCATGTTAAACACACATGGGAACGAGAGAAAATATGAAAGATAAATCATGTAGTTCATTTTTATTAACAAGAGATTTACATTTATAGTACATTATGTGACTCTTGGGTTTCAGATCCCAAGGTCTCTTGGTCTGCTTTTGTCCATTCGACTTCCACACTAACCCATTTAGGATTAGGTGTCCAACAAGATCCATCCGCAGTTGCGAAATCTTTGCCTCGAAATGAAAAGTTTGAAGAGGACATAGTAGTTAGATTAGAGGCACACAAAGAGATATGGTGCCCGAAATATAAAGGGGAGGGGCATGACAAAGACCAATGCCCAGTCTTTGTGAACTATATTACAAGAGGAGGACCGATGCCTTTGAGGCTAGAAGCCCAAGCAGGACCGAGTGCGGGGCTTGCGTTGTGGTGTGCTATATGTCAGGTAGCAGGGAAAAATATGACTAATAACTATCATTTGCTGCAGAAGTTTGAACAAACACCGCAACAACTATTCTACAACTTCTGCAGGTTGGTAGGGAAGGATGATCGTAACTGCCAAAGTTATGAAATGATGATGGACAGAACACCTGCCTATAGAGTTCAGGCAGAAACGTGGCCTCCTGACCAAAGCGATGGGATGGTGCAAACAGGTTTTCAGGGGCGGGGACAAGGTCGAGGCAGAGGAGGACCTCGCAAAGGTCGGGAAAAGCTGATCTGTTACAATTATGGCGGACCAGGGCACTATGCCCGTGAATTCACTAACCCAATGCCTCTGTCGTGCAAATATTGTACTCAATTTGATAATGAGACAGAGGAGTGTCCTACATTGATAGCAAGGATACGTGACAAAGGGGTGCTACCATTGCAATCGGCTCAGAACCTGTAGATGATGAGGGTTGAGCCTTGCGAAGAGGATCTAAATGTGAATATAGTGCTCTGAAGTGGAATTGCAATGGGTAATGATAAGGGGAAACAACCTGAAGATAGTGCATGGGTTCGCAAAGCTCCTACGAAAGAGGCTGAATTTGATTTGGAGCGCTGATCCGAATTATGACTGTTTCAAATTATGTCAGGCTTCAAAATCTTATGAATAACAAGCTTATTAGAAATGACCTCTGGATAATGGCAATTGTGGCCAGCATAGAACAACGAGGAGCCTTGGTCAAAGTGCGCTGAATTTTGGCCCATGGAGACTGCGCAGGGATGCAAATTGGCAATCAAAAGCCCAGATCCAGAAACAAAGGAAGTTTCTGATATGCGATCGCAGGGCAAAACCCTCAGGAAGGAAAGCCCTAAGCGCTCAGTCACGAGGAAAATAAGAAACCATGAGGAAACTGCCAGAAGGCGGGTCCTGCACCCAAAACCAACAGGATATCACATGCACTTCGAGTGGTAAGCGGGTTTGGCCGAGTTCAGCGCGATGCCATACACCAGGCGACATGTGTCTAGTGGATGACAGAGAAAACTACTTACATCGCGTGAGTAACAGTCGAGCAACTTACCCGCATGATATAGACAGAGACCGTGGGATCTGGAGGCTCCAAATCAAAGGTAGAGAATCAACACGATGGATGACCAGATTCGACGGGGAAATACACTGAGGTACGTAAAGAGTTGAGGTCCAGCATGACTGATGAGTTGGCAGAAGAATTAGTTTCACAGGCAAATCCTAGAGTAATGGAAATAACGACCGTTTAAAGAAAACTGACACTCAGTTTGTAAGATGACAAGTGGCCACCTCTCTGTGTAGCGTTACACAGTGATGATGATGCAGAGCAGGGGAATTCCAGCAGACAGAGGGAGGCGATCCAGAAAGAAAAGAAGAGGAAATGAATAGTCAGAGAGCAGATTGGCTTTAAGCCATGAACAGACAAAGAACAGAGGGGGAAAATAGAAGTAGAGAAAGAAACGAATTGCAGAGAACAGAGAAGTTGAGTTGACCTACAGAGCAAAGGCAGTGTCGAGCAGATAGACAGAGAGATTCTGAGAGTCTGTGAACTCCAGAGAAGGCTTGAGAGGTTCAAGCAACTCCTCTGTGTGTACCTATTCGGTATCGAGTACCAAATTGGGCTCATACCATCAAGACTAGTTGAGGTTGGGATTTAGTAAGGTGGATTCTGTGTACTCTATAGGCTTGGGGGATCCAAGTACCACCCTCTTGATCATCATCTGTTAAGTGAGACTCAAATTGAGCTCCTTATTGTAAAATATTTGCTTTAAGACACAATAAAAAAAAGGCCACCACTGAAGGCTGGACCAGGAGACGTAGCCCAGGAGGATTGGGTGAACTCCTTATTAAATTTGTTGTGTTTTTATATTTTCTTAATGTGTTTCTCTTACTGTTTCAAGTGTCTGTGTATTTTGCAATTTTATCGATTTGTTTCTTAAAATAAAATAGACACACCCCAACACATGAGTCTGTAATACCTTCATTAATTAACTCAGATCATTCACGAGTGATTTAAGATCAAGTGGTATCAGAGCTTTAGGTTGTTAAGGTTAGACAAGCTTGTGCTAGATTTTGCTATTGAATGCTAACTAGATCAAAGCTCAAATTAGGAGAAGGAGAGTTGGTTGAGACTAACCAAGAAATTGGAAGAGTCTACCATCAGAAGAAAATGTCAGAGGAAAGTCCCCTGATGTTATAGACATTTTTGGGCACTGCAACCCCAAGCATGAAATGTCCATAAACCAAGGGCTCCTAAGTCCCTAAAAGTGTTGTTCTAACCCCTAAAGGAACAAGGTCAACTGATTACAGCTTCTCCTAGAAGTTCTCCATGAAAAACTGGTCAAAACTGGATCATTTCAGTTTCTCCATAGGCAAAGTGTGTTTTATCTCACCTAAGTACACTCTGTGGGTGCGTTGCATTTCAAAAAGCCCTTCTATGGGGTGCAATGGGCGAGAAGTGACAAATGGCAGTGTCAATCCGCGAGGTGGAGAGGCATGGAATCTTCCAGAAACTTCTCCCGTGACACTTGCCTCTCTGAATTCGACCAAGGATGAGTAAGAGATCATCAATCTCCAAGTGGAAGCAAGAACTATCAGAGGGAAGACACTAATCAAATCACAAGCTGACTCATCTCCCTTACAGATATCTATATATGGATCCCTCATCCCAGAGATCCAGAGGCTGGAATTTTGCATCTTGTAAGGAATTGCTGTTGGTTTCTTGAGACAACATCATAGTGTTGGGTGATCTAAGCTTTGTATGAGATGAAGAAGGGCTTACCTACTGAGAGGATGATGCTGGGTCAAAACAACTGGTTGTAACTCCCTTGGCTCTTTCTTGGTTATCAATAAAAGCTATTCAATTTTTCCTCCATACTCTTGTGTCATTTATGTTTTATGCATTTGTATGGTCAATTTACATCTGATCCTAGATTTTATATAATTATATATCCATGTTCTTGTATAGTGCTATGCTACTGTGATCCTACAGGTACTCTATGAAGCTGGGCGTACAAGGGAGCAAGTAGCGAAAGACTATCAAGAGAGAGAGGAATCGAACTAGGAGATTAGCACAAGACAGAGGTTGGTCTTCTTTGTTCTTCTCTCATCTATATTTCATAAAGGAAAAATGAAAGTAGCATTACTTTGTTTGTTTCTAAGGTATCTACCACACCTTAGTGGGGTAAGCAGTTCTATGTAGACACTTTTCCCTGTAACACTTGGGACCAGATCCCCAATTCATAGATAGTTTCCTGGCCATGAGGTCCATGGTAGAGG
Organism: Pinus tabuliformis; assembly: GCA_031772625.1. Classification (NCBI taxonomy): domain Eukaryota; kingdom Viridiplantae; phylum Streptophyta; class Pinopsida; order Pinales; family Pinaceae; genus Pinus; species Pinus tabuliformis. The sequence goes on along the minus strand of CM062819.1, from coordinate 456,958,192 downwards.
AAATGTGTAGGGATTTTAGGAAACATAAAGATGAGGACTCATCAGGCTCCAAGCAAGATAAATGAGAAGAAGAGTCTCTCCTCCATGACCACTCAAAAGGCAAAGGGAAAGAAGAAAGCTTTCTCACACCTCCTAATAGCCATGAACATAAAAAGAAGACATCTTTGATCAAATTAGATGTTAAATTTGATTTACCCATATATGATGGAGAGATGAATGTAGAAAAGCTGGATAACTGGATTAGACAAATTGATGTTTATTGCAGAGTGTAGAGTATCGACTCAGAAAAGAGTAAGATTCAGCTGGCCAGCCTATGCCTTGGAGGCACTTCCTTGGTATGGTGGGAAGGTAGAACCCAAGCTGACATGAAGAAACATGGTAAGATTCTTTCTGTTTGGAGTGTATTTGTTTCTGCAATCAAAAAACAGTTCTATCCACTAGCTTACATGCAGCAAGCCATGATGAGCTGGCAAACTCTTCGCCAATTGAAAGGGAAAAGTGTAGAGGGTTACACCCAAGAATTTAGGAAAAGAGCTTTGATTCTAGGAATTTCATTAGACTCACGTGAGACTCTGTTCAAGTACATAGGTGGTCTACACAGCTACATGAGGCACACTATCCTCAAGTTTAATCCCACTAGTATAGATGAGGTATCTGTTCAAGCTACACATCTAGAAGCTAGAGGAAAGAATGGGAAACCAGAAGTTGGGGGATCATCCAAACCCATTGCAAGCAAGAATAAGCAGAAAAGAAAACACAAATGGAAAGAAAGGAAGGCTAATACTACACAAAAGACAAAGTCTTCATGCACTCACTGTAAAAAGGATGGGCATGATGATGAGCACTATTGGATTATGCATTCGAAGTTGAGACCTAAGAAGTTTGAGGGCAAGAAGAAGAAGATTGCTATAGATATTCAGAAAGATTTGGGGTCGGACTTAGGAGAGGAAACAACCATTACAACCAAATGTATAAAAGGTTGTCCGCTTTAGAGAATGCATAAATCAAGAAGCAGGTGCAGGAGTTGCTCAAAAAGGGGTTCATCAGACCTGGCACATCACCATGTGGGTCTCCAATCGTTTTGGTGAGAAAGAAAGATGGCTCATGGAGAACGTGCATTGATTATCGAGCATTGAATAAGATAACGATAAAAAATCGTTATCCCCTTCCTCGCATAGATGATCTATTAGATCAGTTAAAGGAAGCTGTTTATTTTTCCAAGCTAGACTTGCATAGTGGATATCACTAGGTCAGAGTTGCAAAATGAGATGCATCGAAGACTGCTTTCAAAACAAGGCAGGGATTTTATGAGTGGCTAGCTATGCCTTTTGGCTTAACTAATGCTCCTACTACTTTCATGAGAATAATGAATGATGTACTCAGACCTTTTCTTAATGATTTTGTTATTTTATATTTGGATGGCATTCTTATATTTACCAAAACGTGGGAAGAACATTTAAAGCATGTTAAGCAAAAGCTAGATGTTTTGAAAAGAGAAATTTTTATGTTAAACTCTCAAAATGTGAATTTGGCAAAACATCTTTGAATTATTTGGGACATATAGTAGGGGGTGGTGAATTGAAGATAGATCCCTCTAAAATTGCAGTCATTATAAACTGGCCTAAACCCAAATCTACTACAGAAGTGAGAAGCTTCTTAGGAGCAGCACAATATTGGAGAAAGTTCATCTCTAACCTTTCCTTAATTGCAGCTCCCTTACATGGTTTGATGGGATTGAACAAGGTGTTTTAGTGGGGAGGCAAACATCAGAAATCCTTTGACACCTTGAAAGAAAAGATTAGTACAACACCAGTACTAGCACTGTCTGATCTTGAAAGACCATTTGAGATCCAAACAGATGCCAGTGAGTATGCCATGGGAGCAGTGTTGATACAACACGGTAAACCCATATGTTGTCATTCTGAGACATTTAATTCTGTAGTAGTCAACTATCCAACATATGATAAAGAATTGTATGCATTAGTATAGAGTGTGAAAAAGTGGAAACATTACATAATGGGCAAAGATACAGTCATACATATCGATCATCAACCACTTCAATATCTACACTCCCAAACTAAGCTGCAGCAATCAAGAGACTATAGGTGGATGGGGTTTCTACAACAGTTTCATTTAGTCATCAGATATAAAAAGGGCATACACAATAAAGTTGTAGATATGTTATCTAGACATATTATAAATGCATCTACTATACTTAATCATAATTCAGTATTGCATGAGAGCTACATTGAATAATATGCTCAAGATATAGATTTTAAAGATGTATATGCAACTTTAAGTCAGGGAAAACGAGTAGAAGAACTGGATTATCACATTAAGGACCAACTCTTGTATCATTATGGGAAGTTATGCATTCCACAATCTAAAAGAGTAAAGATAATTCGAGAAACACACATTTCTCTAATTTCAAGTCACTTTGGGGTAAGCAAAATGGTTGCACAGCTGCAAAGATTTTGTTATTGGCCAAAAGTGAATGAGATAGTTTCTAGATATGTAAGAGGATGTACCATGTGTGCTAAAAGCAAGCCCAGCAATAGAAAACTAGGCTTCTACACTCCACTACCAAAAATTTACATGGACTTTGTTGGAGGACTGCCTAAATCTAGGAAAGGTCATGACTATTTATATGTTGTTGTGGATAGGTTTACTAAAATGTGTATTTTGATACCTTGTAACAAATAGATTACAACTGAACAAATTGCAAAACTATTCTTTCAGCATGTATGGGTTCATCTTGGATTACCAACTTCCATTATATCTGATTGAGACACCTGATTTGTGGGGAAGTTTTGGTCGAGTCTGTGGAAACTGATGGACACCAGACTAAAGAAAAGCACATCTTTTCATCCACAAACAAATGGCCAGACAGAAGTAGTTAACAAGACAGTGATCCAATTTCTCAGAGGCTATTGCAGCAAGCATCCCAAGCTTTGGGATGAACATTTGTGTTATGTGCAGCATGCTTACAACCAAGCAAAACATTCTTCTACATAGAGATCTCATTTTGAGACATTTTGATTTCACACCAAGGTCTCCCTTGGATTTTGTCTTTGGTAAAGACATAGCAGTTGATGGACACAGTGATGTGGACAAGGCAACAAAGTTCATTGAACAAATCCAAGAGATTCACCAAACAATATAGGAATAGCTGAAAAAGAACCAGGCCAAATACAAGGCAAGGCATGACAAGCATTAGATGGAGCATACTTTCCAAGTTGGTGATTGATTCTGGCTGTATATCAGCAAGGATAGAATGCAAGGTGAAGGTAAAAAGCTTAAGCCAATAAGGTATGGACCTTTCAAGATACTTGAGAAAATTTGTGAGAATGATTTTCGCCTTGATTTACCAGCTTACATGCACATCTACTTAGTCATTAATGCAAACAACTTGAGACTATTTGAACCTTCATTAATTGAAGATCCCGAAGAGCAAAGTCAATTTCATTCTATTGATGACCTGTTACCTGAATATCTCAATGAATTGGAGGAAGACACAACTCTGGATAGGAAGGTGAGGACGACGCGTAGGGGAGATGTTGAGTACCTCAGGATTGGACTCAAGGGTTCAAAGCCAAGCAGTGCAAAATGGATAGAGATTGGACAAGTGATATAGTTATACCCTCACTTAGTTGATGCTTGAAAACTAAATTTTGGTGGTCCAAAAGATTTTTTTAGTGGGAAGGCTATGATTCGAATTGGATCCTTAAACATTTCCATGACTGTTTCAAAGTATGTTAGGCTTCAAAATCTTATGAATAACAAGCTTATCAAAAATGACCTCTAGACAATGGAAATTATGGCTAGCACGGAACAATGAGGACCCTTGGTCAAAGTGCGCTGACTGTTGGACCATGGAGACCGTGCATGGATGCAAATTGGCAATCAGAAGCTCAGATCCAGAAACAAAGGCAGTTTTTGATACGTAATCGTAGGGAAAAACCCTCAGGAAGGAAAGCCCTGAGTACTCAGTCACGAGGAAAACAGGAAACCGTGTGGAAACCATCAGAAGGCGGGTCTCACACCAAAAACAACAGGATATCGCATGCACTTCGAGCGGTAAGCAGGTTTGGTCGAGTTCAGCATGATGCCATATACCGGGTGACACGTGTCCAACGAATGAGAGAGAAAACCACTTACATCACGTGAGTAACAGTCTAGAAACTTACACGCGTGATATAGATGGAGACCGTACGATTTGGAGGCTCTAGATCAACCCGATGGATGACCGGATTCGATGGGGAAATACACGGAGGTACATAAAGATTTGAGGTCCAACATGACTGATGAGCTGGCAGAAGAATCAGTTTTGCAGGAAAATCTTGGAGTATCAGAAATAACGACCGTTTAAAGAAAACTGGAACTCAGTTCTTAAGGCGACAAGTGGCCACCTCTCTGTGCAACATTACACAACAATGATGACGCAGAGCAGGGGAATTCCGGTGGATAGAGGCAGGCAATCCAAAAAGTTGGGAAGAGGAAATGAACAGTCAGAGAGCAGATTGGCTTTAAGCCACGAACAGATAAAGAGTAGAGGGGGAAAACAGAAGTAGAGAAAGAAGTGAATTGTAGAGAACAGATAAGCCGAGCTGACCTGCAGAGCAAAGGTAGCAATGATAAGACAAAGACAGAGAGAGTCCAAGAGTCTGTGAACTCCAGATAAGGCTTGAGAGGTTCAAGCAACTCCTTTGTGTGTACCTGTTTGGTATCAAGTACTAAATTGGGTTCATATCATCGAGACCAATTGAGGTTGGGATTCAGTAAGGGGGAGTCTATGTACTCTAGAGGCTTGGGGGATCCAAGTACCACCCTACTGATCATCATCTGTTAAGTGAGACTCAAATTGAGCTCCTGATTGTAAAATATCTGCTTTAAGACACAATAAAAAAAAGGCCACCATTGAAGGCTGGACCAGGAGACGTAGCCCAGGAGGATTGGGTGAATTCCTTATTAAATTTGTTGTGTTTTTATATTATCTTATTGTGTTTCTCTTACTGTTTCAAGTGTCTGTCTATTTCACAATTTTATCTATCTGTTGCTTAAAATAACATAGACAAACCCCAACACATGAGTCTGTAATACCTTCATTAATTAACTGAGATCATTCACGAGTGATTTCAGATCAAGCGCGCATGCGGAACATTCATGGAAGCAAATAAGAGCTTCACCTCGGCCTCTACCTCAGGGAGCCGGGATAAGCCTGTGCAGGAAATTGACCCTTCTATGCTTACGACCTTTCTAGAGACCTGCATGAAGCTGTTGCGCGATAGTATGGCTGTGAAGGGGTTACAGGAAATTATAAATAGATGTGTCGGAAGCGCTCCCAGTGAACCACACGTGGTACGGAAGATTGGTAAGCATAAATCAAGGATAGGGCGTGAGATGAGACTCACCGTGCAGATAGGAGAATATGAAATGGATTAGGTTGTTCTGGATTTGGGGTCAGATGCAAATGTTTTAGCAAAGTAGACTTGGGAGTGGATGGGGAGACCCGCATTGCAGTGGTCTCTGATTCAGTTAAAGATGGCAAATCAACAAAAGATCATCCCCATGGGACGGATGCAAGGAGTAACTGTAGACATTGAAGGCACGAGCGCATTGGCTGACTTTGAAGTGATAGAGATTGTGGATGACAACAAACCCTACCCTGCACTCCTTGGCATTGATTGAGCTACTCACATGAATGACATAGAAAAATAGGCATTAAACCTTAACAAATAATTAAAACATATAATTAAAAAACTAATATAACTAAAATTAATAAAAATCCAAAATAAAAGCAATTAAAATAAAACATAAATAACCCTAATAAAATAATAGTAATAATTCATTAAAACAAGAATAATAAATAATAAATAAATAAATAAATAAATTGTAATAAATATAATTATAACAATTAATATTTAATTAATTAAAATGAATATAACAAGTATAACAATCAAAATTAAAATTAATAACTAATAATGAACCTTAACAAATAATCAACATTTAATTAAATAAAAATGAATATTGAAATAAATTTAAATTGTAAATTAAAAATCAATAAATTATTAAAACAACCATAACAATTATAACAATCAAAAGTGATAACAATTGAAATAAAAATAAATAAATAAATAAATAAATAAATAAAATAAAATAAAACAAAATAATAATATAATTAATTAAAATAAATATAATTGAAATAATTATAAAATTAATTAAAAATTAATACAAACATAATAGATATAACCCTAATGAAACTAATATGATAGTAACCCTAATTAAGATAATAATAGTTATATAATGAATTTAAAATCCCTATATGTCACAAAATGTAATTAAATTAGCATAATATCATAAAACTATTAAAATTATAATTAAAACATAATAGAAGAAATTAAAATTTTTTAAAGAAATTTTAAAATCTAATATCTGTCGGCTTAGCATCTCATCTCTATTTATTTAGAAAAATGAGAACAATCTTTCTATAATATTTCACATCCTGAAGATGAACCACCGTTGCTGGTTCGAAACGTCGATCAGAAAGAAACCTAATGCGATGTATCTGGAAGATTTACATAATGAACGACGTAATCAACCTAAAGAAGCAAAAGATGATATTTGAAAAGAAATTGCATCGCGTAATAGTACCCCTAGATCCTGCTGAAGGATCACGCTATACTCAACCAGTCCGCGATTACAAAAGCAATGAAGATTTGGATTGCATATATAATATAACAACGCAAGACCAATATTGGGTGAATCCGACAGGAGATGGACAAATTACATGGGATCGCAAGAGTTCCTGCACCTTAGACTCTCATGAAGAATTACAGCGCTGGAAGAATCAACTACATGAAGTAACCACGCTAAGCTATAATATGATGACCCAGTCACTGTGATGTCTGTCATTAGAAGTAAGAAATATGCCCACTTATGATGGCTTGAATGATGTGGTTCTTCTTTTGGATGCCTTTTAGAGGGAAGTACCAGAGAAGCAGTTCTTCCAGGCTTTGGACTGGGCACTATGTGCTACACCAATGTGTTGTGGGGAAAAGTATCCAACTCGGAATGACCCTATCCCGACTCTAAGGGTGATAGTTCCTTAGCAACAACTGAAAGTAAAGCTTTGATATTTTTCCTTTATGAAAATACAGAGAAAGAAGAAAAGATTGACCAACCGATGTCTTTCGCTTTTGTCGATCCCGTCTTCTCTCTTTGCCTCTTGCTCCCAGCTCCTTGTTCTCTTGCTGGCCCAGCTACACACAGATCCTGCAAAAACGAGAGAAGGAAACTACAAGAAACATGTACTCATAACTGATGCATGGATTAGGATAAATCAAATATACAGATGAAAACAATACATCATTGCAATACAAGTATATAGGAGAACATCAAAAGCTTTATTGATAGAAGAAAAAGGTTCTGAGAAGGTTACAACCATAAATGGCTCCAATCCAGCAGCACCTCCCCAGCAGCAAGAAATCTCCTCTTCTCCTCTATAAAAGCAATCACCCAATAACTCTAACTGTAAACCAACAGCACTTCCTTACTTTGCACAAAATTCCAGCCTCCCTAGACCTCATAGAAGAGCTCTATATATAGGAGATTTGGAGAAAGGATGAGTCAGCTTGAGACTGACCTAAAGCTGCCTTGTGTCCTCTCCCTCTTCAGTTAAACTTCAGTTCTTGAGTCCACTTGGAGATCCTTGCTTCCACATGGAGATCAAGTACCTCTTACTCATCATAGGGCGAATTCCTTGAACCAAGTGTCAGTTTGGAAGCTTCCTGGGAAGTTGACACCTTGCAGAATGACTGTGCCACTTGGCCAATCTCGCCCAGCGCAGGTAGCCTTCATTGGTTTTGACTTTCAGCACAGGTACAAGGAGGAGCAGTTGACATTCAGCGCAGATGCTCAGTGGAGTAGCTGACATGATCCAAAAATAGCCTGTTTTTGAGTGTTTTCAGGTGGAGAACTGATAGGAAGTGCTGTGGTTTGCTGATCTTGTTCCTCTAGGGGTAAGAACAACATGTTTAGGGACTGAGGATCCCTGTAATTATTGACTTTTCATGCTCCATGCTGCGAGGCACAAAAATGTCTATAACAGTTGCCCCCTAAAGTATGAGGTCGTTTATCGGGTGAAATGCTTTATCCAGAGGGTCCGAAGTTCATTCAAGTGCTGAGAGGTGCCCTGTAATACAATACAATACAATATATTATTTTTCATTCTGTTTTCATGATCTAGCTGAGGCGGGCATTCCCATGCTCAGCTTTATAAATACATTTTGGTACATAGAACAGACGATCGTCTAATGGTAGACTGATAATTTTCTGCTGAAATTATCATCCTTTGAATAGGATGATCATCTGCTGCAATGATGTACATGACAAATGCTTTTATATTTCCTGAATATGTATCGCAGCCCGGATGGATGAAACTAGATCCGGGGTCTTCAAACTCGTTCGATCTTCACTCTAAGTACAAGTCGATCCATGTGAGAATTTCGCTGAAGTCGAACATGGAAAGACATCGCTTGATTACCGGTCAATGATGTAAACCGTTAACAAGCGCGAGAGGAATCACCGATAGGGATGATGACCCTCAAGGTACAGCAGTACAATTCACATGGTGGGAATAAAGGACTTGGCGTCGACCACCATGCAAAATCCTCTGGTCGAAGGTCATTGATGTATACCTGTCGCCGGAAGTGAGAAACTTGCCATTGAGGCATGCAAGCTTCAAAGTACTGAAGGGGTTGTTCCTAGATCAACTCCTTGGATAATGAGCTGATGTCGACAAGGAGCGATCCGTCAAAGGAGGGCCTTAATGAATCCCACATCAGTGACACGGAACGGAGCTAGTGATTGTGATGAGGTGAAAACAAACTGTGATGTATGATTCAGGGTGGCGGTCATGAAGCGGATGAAGGATAATGTATGGCAGTGGATGGGACACGGTTGACTCTTTGCAGAACCACATCTCTTGAACATATAACGACACTGATGTGATGGATCGGTAGCATTACCCCAATTGTGGATGGTGTGGCGAGGACCATGGTTATGAGACTCGTGAATGAAACAACCCAACCCGATGTGATACGGAGGACAAAGTGTCATGTTCAAGAGTGACTTGCTACCATTAATGCTGTGAGGTTCTCCCAATTTTTCCCCAGTCATTGCTGACCAGTACCTCTTTATTTTTGTCAAGCTTGAGGAGGATAACATATGCTTGTTCTATAACCTGCCCTTCGGGCAAGCCCATCGCTATGTTTTAACGAGCCTAGCGATAGGGAAACTCGTTCTCGTCTAAAGACAAGTTTGTCGCTATTTAATCATTTTAACGAGTCTAACGACAAGGAAAACTCGGTCCTTTTCATTTTTAGAGAGTCTGAAAAGGTACGGAAAGTTAACTCCAAAATTCCTTTTTCGTCTTCTAATCCCTTAAGTCCGAAAAAGTATAAAACAATACAGAAGGGATGAATTTTCGATTGCTTTAACGAGCCGAACAAAACAAGCGCTCGATCTTTTTGTGCAATAATCCCTCAGGTCCAAAAAGATTAAAATCTAGAGGAGGGATAGCTTTCCGGTCGTTTTAACGAGCTGGAAGGCCAAAACTCGGCAATCTTTTCATATTTTATGAGTCAGTGAAAAGAGCTTAAAGACGACTCGTCTTTCGAGGAACGAGTGATTAACAGGGCAGCAGCAGATTCCAGGTACAGGTAGGAATATTCCAATCACGGCAGTGTCACAAGGATGGCTTAGTGAAATCACTCTTCGCAGCTGTTCCTCAAAATGGGTAAACAAACATATGGAGGTGAACGATTGGCCAAATGAACGGATGGATGTGAGACTGCAAGAACACGACCAAGGGCTTTAATATGGCTGTCAAAGGTTACATTTACCAAGGTTATTTACCGGTTCATTTTTTCTGGGTGAGCTTGAACTCTAGGGGAAGATTGCTCACAACTTATGTTTATTTTTTAACGAGCATGAACTGTGTGCTAAAACTGCTCGATTCTTATGCATGCCCCCAGCATCATAATGACGCATGTCAAAGGAGGGTGCCCCCCAAGCTTCATTGCATTCAACTTGGTGGTTGGAATGAAGGTTTACCTTTGAATTTTGAAAAGGGGATTTGTTTCATTTTTTAATGAGGTTGACATAGTAAAAGAACTATCCTCGTGACTCCTTGTTTCATTTTTTAACGAGGTTGACACGAGATAAGAACCGTCCTCAGAGCCCACTGTATTTACAGTATTTCCATTAGGGCGATGATCCATGCTGACAAAATATTTAGGAATCTTCCGAATCCGTTGGATATAGAAGATTTCATATTGTAGGTTTCCACTGTGGCTACCTCCGCCAGATTACCCGCCGGCGGTAGGGCAAAAGTACCCATTAAGGCAGGGTCTTTTAGGAGACCTACTCCAATATTTTGGAGCGATTGTTTACTTTCATGGATCATTGTGCTGCTTCCCGTAACTTGAGAACTGTTGGGGAGAAATGTTTGTTGGTCGACGATTGTAATTTTTCCTTGAAAAGGAAATACAATCCTCCTGAAGTAGGTCGACACAATTGCAGCCATGGCATATATCCAAGGCCTTCCCAGTAGGATGTTGTAATCGAGGTTTCCGTCGATTACTTCCACATCAACTTCTACTGTTTTGCCCCCCAGTTCAACTTGCAAGTTACTTAAAATCCCGTATGGAGTGTATGATCGTCCATCAAATGCTTTTAATGTCATTGACGATTTTGACAAGGGTGGTGAGCCTAAATTTTTCCAGCAACTCATCGACATAAGACATGTAGATGCCCCCTCATCAATAATTGTTCGATGAACAGTTTTGTTGAGGGCTTTCACTTGAATAAGGAAAGCTAGTTGAGCTGGTATCTGAGGGTCATATCCTTTATGATCAAAGGCCACAAGATTGGAATCCATTGGGCCAATCCCACCTATGGCTGATAATAAAACTTGCTCTTGGGAGGTGCATTTTTGCGCTACCTCAAGTGTCGACATAGCGGACGGCGATTGGGCCAGGTCCTCTATTATATTATAACTCTGTGCTATTTTGGCACGAGGATTAAATGTCGATTTGTGTACTACTCCTTTTGGCAACTTTATCATTGGTTCAGGAATGATGGGTGGCACAACTTTGGTCAAAGTTGTCGTCGAACTATTAGGTTGTTCATTAGCCTTGTTATTCGACAGCCGTGGATTCCCGTAATCTTTATTCCTTGTCAAAGCATTATTCTGCTACTTTGAGGTAGACAACATAAGCACTTGGGATCGGGAAACATTTTGATTAGAAACCAGATTTTGACCTGGATTAGGAAACGGATCAGTCAATACTGCTGGGGTTTTTGAACTCTTGAAGAGTTTCTTAACTTCAGCTATATGTGGACAATCTTTTGTCCAATGATCCTCATCACATATATGACACCCTACCGGGGGTTTCCTTTTTCTCCCCGTCTTTTTCTTCTTGCCCCCTGGTTGCTTCAGTTGTTTTCCCTTGTCGGTCGACATGGCATTTACTTCCGAGGCAAGAAGTTCTTCATTTGCATTTTGACTAGAAATTTTGTGTTTTCCAAACACGCCATCGTCGGCGCGAGAGTCATTGTTTGATTTAGGAGGAGGAGGAATTGAGAATTCCGGTCTAGGGGCGTCAGGTATTTTGTCGTAGAGCGTGCCGGACTGAGTATAAACTAAGTCCAGATATTGCGCACGAGCGATAACTTGCTCTTCCGTTACGACTCCCCCCTTTGCCACATCTTCCGTGATGGTAGGAAGTAATGACTTGATAAACCATTCAGCTAATAGCTGATCGGGAACGTATATTTTTACCATCCTATGACGACGTCGCCACTCATGTATATGATCAGATATATGGGCGGCAATCGTCTGTTTGAAGTTGGTAAGGAGTTTTGTTCCCGTTTCATACCTTATCGGTAATTGAAAATGGGTTAAAAAGGTTGTGGCTAAGGTACTGAAGTTGTCGAACGAAGCTCTAGGCAATTCAATGTACCATTTTGCCGCTGGACCCGTTAACGTCCTCTGAAAGAGGCGAAGACGTATCGAATCATCATTCAGGGTGTTTGATGAACACCATAGATGGAATGTCATCACATGATTCGATGGATCTTCACCCAGATTTCCATTAAATTTAGGAATGTCTGACGGAAGTTTATGCGGAATCGCTGGCCACCAAGGGGCATAAGCAATTGGATCATTCGTCAGCCGGTTTAGATCTGGTAGTTCTAGAGTTGCTACAAAGGGCAACTGTTGGTTCAGGTTAGGCGAAGCATATCCAGGATAAGGTGGTATCGCCTGAGCAATGGGTCTTTGCAGACCAGCATAATGCTGACAACTTTGACAAGGTTGATGGGCATAACCATTATAGCATGGTTGCCCATTACTTACAAAGACTTGTTGCTCAGGTCCTTGATATGATTGCTGGAATGGCGGTTGTTGAGATTGAACCAGCTCTGGTTGTTGGACCATTTGCTGTTGACCAATACTGGATGATTGACCAGGATGAGGAGTCACAGTGCTTTTTTGAGCCTGAGTCGCTCCAGATAAGGAGGCACTACCCTGAGATTGTGATTGAGTCGTTGAGACTTGCGACACATTCATTATAGCAGGTATGGTGGGAATATTCGACACAGGGTGTACTGGTTGCATTGAATATACAACCCCTGGTTGCTGAGGCAGTATTAGTACCCAACTGCTGGATGTAATTCCAGTTTGACCTGAACTTTGTTGTAAACTCCCATATGGTTGTTCTCTGGGAGGGAACAATGAAAGAGCATACTGCCCTCCATATGGTGGAAATCCAGTACTTAAAGGGTAAATTGGCCTTTGAAGACACATTGGATCAATTTGTTGAGTTTCAACATAAGAAATACCAGATGATAATCCGGATGAAGAAATAGGAACTAACCATGTCGTCGTCCCTGATGGGACTCCGGCTTGTTGTTGACAATTTGCCGGGACAGATGGTATACCAGCGAACATCGTTGGAGTAGCAGTAGGAGGTTCTGCTGCTGCTGTGTCGGACGACACAGTCCTAGATGTCGATGGTTGTTCAGACATATCTAGTCTATCCAAAAGATTTCTTAGCGATTCTACAGGAACTTCCACTTGCGATGGACAAACTTCTGATGCAGAAGGAAAAAAAGTGATGTCTACTCCAAAATGACTTGGAGTATTTGCTTGCTGGTCCTCTACGATTTCCTCTATTGCAATCAGACCAGGAGGAAGAGGAAGACCGTCAGGTCCGTAAAAGATTTCTGGTGCCGAAGAAGGGGTTGCTTTGACAGCGACAGTTGTTTGAGCAACAAGACTCTGTGGACCGGTTTCAGATGGAACTGGTTCAGTTATGCAAGTACTTGTTCTCAGACTAGGATCAGTACAACTGTCCCTCTGTTGCTGTTGAACTTCTTCAATAGAGGCAGGGATTCTAGAAATATTAGGAGTGACCAGAATCTCAGATGTTGTTGGAACTGTTGTTCTAACTTTAATGGGAGATTTTGACCCGGTCAAGCGAGTTTGCTTCGTCCGTACTACTCTCGATTCCGGAGACAAAGACGGTTGACTCGCGAGTCTCCTCGAACGACGGAGTTCTAATTGACTTTCCTCCACGGTTGCGGATTACTCAATCAACTAAAATACAAAAAGGGGAATTATGTTTCCGTATTGAATGAATTTTATTAGACGCTTTTAGACACAACTTTTCTTTTTCATGTTTTAAGAGTCAAGAAAAAGCTAAAGATGACTCTAGTCGCCTTCGATGTATTAACGAGCCCGAAGTGACAAATGCTCGGTTGGACTTTTTCAGTTATAGAGTTTGAAAAAGGCCAAAAGAAACTGCTCTGGAGATCTAGGCAGAGGGTGTGCCAAACCTTTCGCGAAACCACAGAATACGTTTTACGGTACGGGTGGTCGATCTTCGTGAATGCTGTGTTCACTGCATCGCGATCAGTAGGGCGGCCGACACGGCTTCCTAAGGATAAAGGATAAATGCCTATAGGGGTCTCCCAATATACGCGACGGTACGCGGGAGCATAAGTCCGTATTAGTGCTATCGTCCCTCAGGAGGAATCACCCACCTTCGTAGAGATCGACAGTCACTACGTTTAACGACGCCGGAACACGTCTCTACCTAGACCTCTATTGTGAGCGTTATGTTACAAAGCGTTTTTAGATTCATTCAATATATTTTAAGTTGATCTTGTTTAGCAGTTTGTCTTTCAGGATCACCACGAGATGTATTGGTACAAATTCCTAAATGCAGCTAAAATGATAAGCAAGCTTTACAATCTTTTTAGCTTTGAAAATCCTAACTACTGAGGGGAGAGAAAAACATTATCTTTCCACACAGAGCACAAAGCACAAACTAATGCACTTTCCCCTAGATCAATCACGCAAACTTATCAAAAAATGAAAATGCAAGATGCATGTATTTCTTTTCTTTTCCCTTAATGTTGATGTAGACAAAAGGAAACTGTCGTATAATTTTCGAATTCAATTTGAAGCGTAAACAAACAAGTTTTGTCTAAAATCAAAAGACGCCTTACAGGTACTTGTTTCGACACTAAAAATGTATGAATTCAAACCATAAAATGAAAAACAAACAAACTCAAACAGCCATGAACAGTAATAAAACTAGCTCTTAAGATCACGACGACACTTTTACAGTTCAAGATCTAAGAGGCCACAGCTATACTGGTTTGCTTTTCACAATGGGAAACTGTAACTGAAACAAGAAATACTGAAAGAACAATCACAGTTTCATCACACAACTGAGGCGGAATAATGTCAAGGAAAGTTGGTTTACAGCAAGTACAAATGACAAGCAATCAGCAGCAAAATAACAGTGAAAACAGGGCCAAGACGCAGTAGGAAACCTCAGCAAGACACTGGCTAACTGGTTCAGCGCAGGCTCTGGTCTGTCAAACTGACTTTCAGCGCAGTTCCCGAAGGGAATACCTGCGCTGAAATGCAGACTGCCTTTGGACAGCCTGCACTGAGACACGAGAGTTGCGTTTACAAGGGTTTCCGGGTCATAAAAAGCTCAAAAATTCACTGTTTTTGCTGAAATGAAAAGCTATAGGTCAAGTACAAGCTAAGGGATGATCAAGAGGATGAAAAGCTATCACAAAGAGCACAAGAGTCCTTGTGCATCAGCTCTTCAAATCATAAACTTGCTCAGAAACTGAACCAGAGCAGCTGCCCTCTACTTTGCAATTGAAGGATTCAATTGCAGTTCGATTTGGTGCTCTCCTTGTTCATGAGATGAATAGCTAGAAACACAATAAACCAACAAGATACTAGGTCCCCAGTGGAGTCGCCAGTTTGTTGTGGGGAAAAGTATCTGACTCGGAATGACCCTATCCCGACTCTAAGGGTGATAGTTCCTTAGCAACAACTGAAAGTAAAGCTTTGATAGTTTTCCTTTATGAAAATACAGAGAAAGAAGAAAAGATTGACCAACCGATGTCTTTCGCTTTTGTTGATCCCGTCTTCTCTCTTTGCCTCTTGCTCCCAGCTCCTTGTTCTCTTGCCGGCCCAGCTACACACAGATCCTGCAAAAACGAGAGAAGGAAACTACAAGAAACATGTACTCATAACTGATGCATGGATTAGGATGAATCAAATATACAGATGAAAACAATACATAATTGCAATACAAGTATATAGGAGAACATCAAAAGCTTTATTGATAGAAGAAAAAGGTTCTGAGAAGGTTACAACCATAAATGGCTCCAATCCAGCAGCACCTCCCCAGCAGCAAGAAATCTCCTCTTCTCCTCTATAAAAGCAATCACCCAATAACTCTAACTGTAAACCAACAACACTTCCTTACTTTGCACAAAATTCCAGCCTCCCTAGACCTCATAGAAGAGCTCTATATATAGGAGATTTGGAGAAAGGATGAGTCAGCTTGAGACTGACCTAAAGCTGCCTTGTGTCCTCTCCCTCTTCAGTTAAACTTCAGTTCTTGAGTCCACTTGGAGATCCTTGCTTCCACATGGAGATCAAGTACCTCTTACTCATTATAGGGCGAATTCCTTGAACCAAGTGTCAGTTTGGAAGCTTCCTGGGCAGTTGACACCTTGCAGAATGACTGTGCCACTTGGCCAATCTCGCCCAGCGCAGGTAGCCTTCATTGGTTTTGACTTTCAGTGTAGGTACAAGGAGGAGCAGTTGACATTCAGCGCAGATGCTCAGTGGAGCAGCTGACATGATCCAAAAATAGCCTGTTTTTGAGTGTTTTCAGGTGGAGAACTGATAGGAAGTGCTGTGGTTTGCTGACCTTGTTCCTCTAGGGGTAAGAACAACATGTTTAGGGACTAAGGATCCCTGTAATTATTGACATTTCATGCTCCATGCTGCGAGGCACAAAAATGTCTATAACACCATGAGATGGAGGGGTACACACAGGAGTAGTTTTGATGATTGGCGCGAGTGTAGGAAGATGATGTGAACATGCTTTGGGAAGCTGAAGTTATGAATGATAGACAAATATGATAGAAAGGATGATCCACACACACAGTTGGCCAAATGGGCTAAGGCTTATGGAGCAAAGCCCTAACCTGAATGAGTGCACTTGTTCTATCATAGCTCAGATGTCATCCTGATGAACTGGTACTTGGAGACATATCTCCACCATGGCACAGGTGAATGGGATATTCTGCATGAAGGATTCATAATGACGTTCAACTTCGAAGACGGGTTTGACTGTATTGACGAAGCGTTACAAGAAGTTAAAGCAGCAATCTTTAGGATACCGTAGGATCCTTTGGATCTAGTTAAACTCAATATGACGATGCAACTGAACCACGTACTAGAATGCTATAATGTGACTGCTGAAGAAGAAGACGAGGACCCATGAAAGATTAATATCCCTGAAACCGAGGGTGACCGGAAGGTTGAGGGACCGCAGATTGAGAATCCTGATATAACCATGCCACTGAAAACAAAACATGTAAATATTAGTATGGAGGCAGAGCCCAAATTCGCGAGGATTGGAGATTACTAGGATGACGCGACAGTAGGTAAGTTTGAGGAATTTCTCTATGAATACCAAGATTTGTTCCCTACCAAGTTCACGAAGTTAAAGGGGATAATAGGAGACCTGGGCATTATGAAGATCATGTTAAAACTTGACGTGGAGCTAGTTAAGAAGAGAACTTACCGTCTCAATCCGAAGTATAAGGAGAAGGTCTTCTTAGAGCTAGACAAGATGCTTGCGAAAGGCATCATTGAGCCCATAGAAGAATCTGATTGGGCGAGCCCAATGGTGGTACAGGAAAAGAAGTAGAAGGATGAAATAAGGATATGCGTAGATCTTAGGAAGTTGAATGATGCTTGCGTATATGATCCTTTCCTGACTCCATTTACTGATGAGGTATTGGATAATGTAGGTGGCTAGGAAGCATACTCCTTCACTGATGGGCTCTCTAGGTACCATTAAATCAAAATCGCGCCTGAAGATAGAAGCAAGACGATCTTCGTGACTGAATGGGGATGTTTTCAGTACACAGTAATGCCTTTTGGATTGAATAATGCGCCTACGATTTTTTCACGCGTAGTCATTGTTGCTTTCAAAGAATTAATTCATAAGTTTCTGGAGGTTGTGTTTGGGCTGGTGAAATTCCATGTGGCAAGTTTACGCTTGATGCTAGATACTTGTCGAAGGTACTAGATTGCGCTCAATCTAAAGAAATGCCTGTTTTGTGTGCCTTTTGGGACTCTGCTGGGTCATGTGGTTTGTGGACAAGGACTGATGGTAGATCCCACGAAGATCGCAGTGATACTTAACTTGGAGGCGCCGAGGAGTGTGAAACAGTTGCGTGCAACCTTCAAACATATTGTTTACTACAAGAAGTTTATCAAGGGCTATGCCCAGATCACCGCGCCTATGGATAAGTTGTTGAAAAAGGATGTCATGTTTTATTGGAACAAGAATTGTCATAAAATCTTGGATGTATTGAAAGGAAAAATGGTTGCCATTCCGATTTTAGTCGTCCCGAATTGGAAGAAGGAGTTTCATGTACATGTAGATGCTTCATGTATAGCACTGGGAGTAGTACTGACATAGGCTGGTGGAGGAGAATTGGACCATCCTATAGCATTCGCAAGTAGGAGGTTATCCAAGGCTAAGAAGAACTATTCCACCACTGAGTGAGAAGGGTTAGCCATGGTATACGCGCTCCAGAGGTTTGGACATTATTTGCTGGGTGGACATTTTAAGATCTATACAAATCATTCTGCATTGAAATACTTGGTCAATAAGTCTGTGTTAGGGGGAGAATGTGTAGGTGGTTGTTATTATTCCAGGAATATGATTTTGAAGTTATTGTGAAGCCTATATGACTGAACATGGGACTAGACCATATGTCGCGCATCGAAATAGGGGAAGAGCCCACTAATTTGGAGGAGGGATTGCCTGACACACATCTATTTGCAGTGTGCATCGTGGATGGACACTTCGAAGACATCATACACTTCTTAAAAATAGGAACTGCCCTAGAAGGTTACATCATCCAACAGAAAAAGGAGTTAGTGGTATGCACAGCAAACTTTTATGTCATTGCCAGAAATCTATGCAAAATGGGGTCTGATGAAGTGTTATCATGATGTGTACTAGAGTTTGAAAGGAGTAGTATCCTTGCAGATGCTCATCGGGGCACCGTGGGAGGCCATTATGCAGGAAGAGCGACTGCACATAAGATTCTACATGCAGGGTTGTGTTGGTCAACCCTCCATCAAGATTCAAAAGCTTATTGCAAGGCATGTGATGTGTGTCGAAGGACTGGTAGGCCATCGCAGAGAGATGAGTTTCCTTTGAACCCACAGATGACATTGCAACCTTTCGAGAAATGGGTGATAGATTTTGTGGGACAATTCGGCCCCAAGGAAAGAAGATGGGAGTGTGGTACATTATCACTGCGATTGAGTATCTGACTCGATGGGCAGAGGAAAAACCTTTGAAGGATTGCAAAGGCATGAATACTGTGATGTTCCTCCTTGAGTATGTACTGACGTGATTTGGGTGTCCAAATATTTTGATGAGTGATAGTGGTACGCACTTTCTAAACGAAACGATGAGTGCACTGACGGAGGAATTTAAGGTATATCACTAGAAAAGCACGCCTTATCACCCATAAGCTAATGGGATGGTGGAAGAATCCAATAAGGTGTTAGACAATGCACTGACCAAGGTTTTCAATGCTTAGTGAAGTGATTGGGACCTGTGCATACCCACAGTACTATGGGTCTATTGGACAAGATGCAAAAAATTGACTGGACAGACACCCTTTAGGCTTGTCTACGGTGTTGAAGCAGTGATGCCCATAGAATACATTGTGCCTAGTTTGTGCATAGCGGCACTCAGGGGTATGACAGATCGTGAAGCCCTAGAAGAGAGGCTCACATAGCTTGCTAAGCTTGAGGAAGAAATATTTCTAGCTGGATTTCACCAACAGGTTCAAAAGTAGCGTGAAAATGCATGGCATGATTGACACATTAAGTTGCACACCTTTAAGGTAAATGATCTTGTTTTGTTATATGACAGCAAGTTTGATAAATTTCCAGGGTAATTCAGAATGCACTGGCTAGGGCCCTATGTCATTAAGGAGAATACCGATGGTCGAGCAGTTCAGTTGGTTAAATTGAACAGAGATCCCTTCCCAGGAAAGGTGAATGGCAGCCGATTGAAGCCATACACCGGTGATCCAGCCAGGTGACTATATGAAGGTAGTATTGTCTTAGTGCTCCAGGAAGCTGAAAGGAGGCATGGGACTATAAACTACACTACCCAGGTTGGGGAACTTTGTGATTGGAGGATTGCGTGAAACGAGGAAATGTCAGAGGGTTTGCGACAGCATGAAGAGAGTTGCGCTACCCAGGGAGAAATCACATAGGTCAGCCTGAAAGTGACCATTAAAGTCACTGTTTATGATTTGATGGTGAGAATGCATCCAAATGGAGTAGGCGACCGACATTTAAGACAAACTTTATGGGTAAGAAGCTTGGAAATCTGTCGCTAATCCAACATTAATGAACCGAATGTGGGGGAATAGTCAGATTTGAATTCAAAATAGCCTATAAATTACAGGTGGAGGCCCAATGAAAAACACTTTGCATTTTGAACATTGTGTTGGTAAGATCTCAGACGTGCATGATCTATGCATTTCTCGAACTATTGCTTGATTGCCTAGTGTTTGATCGATTCCCGAAATCTAACCACAATTTCATTAATGATTTTATCTCAGTGTCCAAAGCTATGTACGCTGAAGCGGTGACATCCAAGGGGACTGTGCTGTAGGTTGTTAGGGAGGTAGAGGGAGTGGATCCAAAGGTTGCAGAGGTATTAATTGAAGTCCCCAAATCACCACGGACATCTAGACCGAAGCTAACGCCAACCAAGGAGAGTGCGAAGCATAAGAAGGGAAAGCAGGCTGCAATATCGGTGCGTGCGTCACCTAGAAGAAACCCACTAAAGGACAAGCCCACCACATAGGAAAAGGGCAAAGCCATTAACTTGGAGTCGGAGGAGGAAGAAATTCAGGACATCTTGATGGATGATGAGGAGTTGGGTGTGGAAGTGCAGGAAGTTTAAGTTGAGGGTTTTGACCTTATCACTAAGTTGCCCGAATACGTCCCTTCGGCAAGGGCAAGACCAAAGTGCCGAAGGACATTGATGAAAGCAAGGTTTCCTTGCACACATCTTTGCTACTAGATGAAATTATCTTTGAAGGACCGTGATTGCAGTAAGTTACTATGTTGAAACTGGAAGATTGTGACTTAGCTGACCATGAGAAGTTCCCAGACTTGGCGACAGAGTAACTAATGCGCCACGTTGTTGACACAACCACTGGGATGACTATGTTGGAACATGGAAGTGGCTCCGAGGAGTAGACAAGGCACGTCTACTCAACCTGCTATGGCTGCTGCACTACAATCGCACCCCCATTATAGTATTGGTCATCAAGTAGCTACTATGCTTGGTGCACGATGAGTGCTTGTGGCTGGATGAGCCGATACCCGTCACCGACAGATTGATCCATAAGATCACGTGGCTACCCTACATAGGGGAAAATCTGGCCATGACGTTTGGCAGAAAAGGTGGCAAGCAGGCCCTCACAGAGGCCATGAAGGAGAAATTCAAGCTCATGATGAAGCTGCGAGGCTATGACATCTTGAGTATCTATGACCATGCGGTCAAGGTGGCCACGCAAATTTTCGCAGGAAAGGTTATGAGGAAGTGTCGCGCAGATGAAGTGTCAGCACCAATTGTCACACTAGAAGCTCAATGCCCCAAAGGATTCCAGTTTAATTGGGTGCACTATCTCTTTGGTTAGTTCCTTGCAAACTGCTGCGAGACACAGGAGCTTAGAAAGACCTTCCACTATGCATTGCTCTTGTTGTATATTGCGATGGTAGCCTAGGAGTTGTCAGAAGACAGTTAATTCCCCTCGGTCGGACGGACCTACCAGAAGTAGCGACGTATGCTTCGTTGTGGGAGACCAAGGATGCTCAGTGCATCAAGGATAGCAAGATCTTCTAGATCTTGATGGAAATGAACATCCACATGGCTATTAATCGCAAACCACGATTGTCACCTACTGTGTTTTCCAAACTATAGGAGTATGCGGAGTTCAAGGCAGACTTTCACTGCATATCGATCAGGGCATGGAAGGAACCTGCGCAGACATGGTATGACTTGCCTTACTTGGAAACAGATGATGCGATTGATGTAGTACTTGATCGCTAGCCAACAAAGTTGCGCACTACCTCAGACTTGGTGGTGGGGTCAACCAAGTCCTCTGCACAATGCCAAAAGGAGGAGGCCAAGCTGAATATGACGTCACTGGCTGAGAAGAGGAAGAAGGAGGTCGCTGACAAGGCCCAGGCAGAGTGTGATGCCACCCAATAGGCGGAAAAGCAGATAGGTGAAACAAAGCATGGCTTTGACAAAGGTGTTGTTATCACTATGATAATTCTTTTGAAGTAAAAAGAAAGAAAAACCAAAGGTAACCACAAATTGCTTTTGGAGATTAGGACCTAGCCTTCCTAATGCTCAGAGAGGGCTCTCTCTTAAAAATTTAATGTTGTTTTAGTTAAGATGTTTTTAGGCTATTTATGATTGTTCAAGGGGTTTTTGATTTGTGTTTGAGATTTGGTGGTGGTATCTGCTTAGACAGATGGATAAAATGATGTCTTTTAGAGCATTGTGCTATGGAGTCAAACAATAAGGAAGAAAAAATGGATTAACTCACTAAAGGGAATGTTCCAAGGGCAAGATAGTGGAGTGTTTTTCAAATCTTTTGAGACAGAGGGGTGAAAGGGTTTCACTCAGGGTGAGAGAGTAGTTAAGGGTTCTTAGACCCGGATAATGAATGAGGAATGAAGGGGTAATCCAGATCAAAGAGCAATTAAGAATTCTTTAATTTAGATATCAATAGAAAACATTTAAATGTATAACTGTTAAGGAAGTGTGTAATTAAACAAGTTCTGAAGTATTATTGTAGTTATAACATTTAGATTGAGAAAAACATTTAAGATTATGAATAACTTTGAGAAAAATAAAAATAACACATGAAAATACCTGTCTGAAATTCGCTCAACACATGAATCCTTGGAAATATCTGATCTTTATTTATCAATCCAGCTTGCTGGCTTAGCAAATGATACAATAACCTTCTGGGTCTTCTAATAAAAAAGTCTATAGAAATGTCTAATAGAATCCACACTACATACTTCGAATTATGAAGTATTTATACAAAAGTATTTACAAAATATCCCAAACTGACTTGGGATTTATTTTAGGGAAAAAATATCTAATTCTAAAAATGTAATGCCACCTTTCTAGCTGATTGTTTTCTGGCACTATTATATCGTATTTCCTTTTATTTTTAGTTGATTGATCTTTTTGTTGTCATCTGATGCTCTTCGACTTATCTCCTTTTACTGATACTCTTTGACTCTGATACTCTTTGACTGGGACAACTGCCTATTTACTTTTTTCATTTTGTCTTTACCAAAATATGGTAATTGCGAAACTTACTTTTAATTAAAGTAAGTCAGTTAGCTGCTCCCATCTTTCTTCAGTTGGTAATTGAATGTTCTTCAACCTCCTGAAGACCTTGTCAGTCTCTGTGTACTTAGAAAATGTCGGCTTATTTAAAAACAAGTGTTTTACCTCATGTTGGAGGTAAAACAAGTTTTCCAAAGCTTGGTAAAGAACTTTACTAGAGGGCATCCCTGTTTTTGCTGTGTTATGGATGGTTGCATTGTTAACTTGAGTTCTAGCTACTTCCCTGAGCTTTTTTTTATAGTCCTCTTGTGTCATCAACTTGTCATTAATTACGAAAGGGCTTGGTAAACCTTTCTTTACCTACGCATTTACCTAACCTAACATTTTTTTCTTCATTTTGGTGGGTGCACTTAAGCTAGCAAACCCTTTTGTTTCCTTTTCTTTTATAAAACAAACTATCTACTTCTAACCTTATATCTTCAGAGGGCTCAAATTAAACTGATGAGCTCCTTTTATTTTCTCTACCTATCTAATGATCTGCCAATATTAAGTTGTTTGGTCATATTTTATTCTCCAACTATAAACATACAATTTGAAGCATGAAATAGTCAAGATTAAGTAGTTTGATTACCATGGGTTGTGGCAGTGTATGACAAGATGCACACAACCATTATTTAAGAGAGTAAAGTAAAGAGTAGTGGAACTTGGACTTGTACACTTTCATGTTCTATTTTTATTTTGGGGTTCATATATATTTTTTTCAATTTTGTCTATTTTTTGACCATTTCTTATTCTTCTTGTCCTTTGATATTTATTTTAGGACATATCTTTACATTTTTTAATTTAAATATGGAAAACATTTTCAGAAAGTAAAGGAATGTACAATATTACAAGAGTTACTCTTAGCCAATTCAAAATTATGAGTCCTATCACTATAGGACTCTAACACTGGCTCCACATGGGGACGACATTTTTGGGTGAAATGTCAAGAAATATGAAGATTAGTAGCCTTTAAGTTGTGTTTGTAGTCACCTTGTGAACTATGCTTCTGTGATTCCTACTTTATTGATACTTATGACAATAAATCCTCCAAAGCTCAGGGCCTTCTCTCCGGGCTTCAACTTCAAAGGATTACCATCCAATCCAATCTGCACTCTGCAATGTTATGTACAATGATGCAATGTAAAATGAACTATTATGAATCAGTGGAAAAATAATGCTTCAACATCCTACCATTAACAAGTCCTCCTGGTAGATCTGATCCATCTATTTTTGTCAAGAAAAAGGCATTGTTGCCTCTGTAGCCATAAATGACATAAGGCCCCTGCCACAGAAAATCAAATTTTCCATGCTTTCCTTTGTCTTCTCTCCTTAAATTCCACTTAAGGACTTTGTCTCCTATGTGAAAATCATCTTCTTTAGTCTTTTTATCAAATACTTTCTTGATCTTTTCCTGGATTACCTATGATTTTTCATATACTTCTTCTCTGGTCTGTTGCAGGTGTATGGTCTGATTTATTCTTCTCTGAATATCGTTTGGTTCCAAACTGTAATTCCTGGAGGATCTTCATGACTGGTACTCCCAAAGATGATGGAAAAAGTGCATCCATCCCATAAACTAGTTGATAGGGTGATGTTCCAATAGACTTCTTAGTATTCAGTCTATATGCCCATAAGGCATTGACTAACCTCTTGTTCCATGTATTTTTATTGTCTTCCAATAACTTTTTGATAATATTGACGAGACTTTCTGCTAGTCCATTACCCGAAGCGTAATAGGCTATGGAGTGACCAAGGGTGATGTGGTATTTGTTATAGAAATCTATCATTCTTTTGGATTTAAAGGCTGCTACATTATCAGTAATGAGCTTCTAGGGACATCCAAATCTTGAAAGGATATTACTCTCTAGGAAGGTGATTATGATAGTGTTTGTGGCTTGCCTAGAAGGTATGGCTTCTATCCATTTGGTAAAATAGTATGTGGCTATGAGAATCCACTTGTGCTGAGCTTAGGAGGCTGGGTGTATTTCTCCAATGAAGTCTAACCCCCATTGTTGAAATGGCATCTCAGTGGAAATTGGTTTAAGAGGCAAGGGAATTTTTTTTGTCTTTCCATAAAAAGTCTGGCATTTATGACAAGAGGTCACATGATTTTTAACATCTACAAACAAAGTAGGCCAGTAGAAACCAACCCTCAGAATCTGGTCAGCAGTAATCTTCCAGTACAAGTGCCCTCCACAATCCCCTACATGAAACTCATGTAAAATCTTGTCAGCTTCATCTTTTAATAAACATGTTAAGGGAATACCATTACTGTCCTTCCAAAACAATGCATTATAACCAACACAATATCTTAATGACTTCATTTTTAAGAATCTAGCTTTAGTTCTTGTCAATCCTGGAGGAGTTTGTAAGTTTAGTAATACAAATTTAATATCTACATACCATGGTGAATCAATAAAAGGTTCACTGATCTGTGGAGTCTCCATCTCCTCCTGATCATCAAGGGCACTAATGAAGTTAATATCAAGGGCTTGAAAGTTTTATTTAGCCATGAGTTTGGCTAAACCTTGGCCTTTTATGAGCTTGGTAGGATTTATCTCTATATCATATTCCAATGTTGTGGCAATCCATTTGCCTCTTTTTCCTTCAGGCCCATTTTGAGTCAAAATATCCTTAACTACAGAGTTTGTAACATAAGCGATAATGTGAGAGTACATAATGTATACTTTGAAGTCTTTGATAGTCTTAACCAAAGCTAAAGCCTGTTTTTCCATGATATTGTATTTGAGTGTGGCATCTCTCAAAGATTTACTAAAGAATGCTATTGGCTATTCATACCCTTGATTTTTCTTTTGCAGTAAGATTGCTGCAATGGTGTGTTTTGAAGAAAAAGAAAAAATAATAAAATTTTTGCTAAAGTTAGGACTAATCAGGAATGGAGTCTTGGTTAAATCTTCCTTAATAGCTTCAAAGGATTGTTTGGCCTCCAAGGTCCATTTAATTGTTGAGTCCTTTCTTAGCATGATATCTAATTCCCTAATTAATTATGCTAGATTTGAGATAAATCTCCTAAGAAAATTAATCTTACCTAGAAATGATTGCAGCTCTTTAATGTTTTGGGGATGGGAAATGGTCAAAATGGCTTCTATTCTAGCAGGGTCTATCCTAATCCCATATCTAGATGTGATGTGTCCTAAAAAATTTCCCTCTTCTACACCAAAAAGTGTCTTTTTAGGATTTAAAGAAATCCCAAATTTCTTGCATTTGATAAATACTCTTCTGAGGTGGTCTAAGTGTTCATTGTTGGATTTAGAGAAGACTTTGATTTTATCCTGGTATACTGATAAGAAATCATGGATTTCCTTGGCAAAATCTATATCCGTAGCTCTTTGAAATGTAGCACCTACATTCATTAATCCAAAGGGCATCTTAAAGTACATGAAGGTACCCCAAGGAGTAGTAAGCGCAGTTTTAGCTTGGTCCTTAGGTTGGACTAAGATATAGTTACCCAGAGAATCCATCTAACAGTGGAATTCTAGATGACCCCACTACCCTTTGCAATATATGGTCCATTTTTGGTAAGGGGTAGTTGTCTTTTAAAGAGACCTTGTTTAAGTTTCTAAAATCTACACAAAGTCTAATTTCACCTGTCTTTTTCCTAGTTGTAACTAAGTTTGAAATCCAGTCTGAGTATCTAATGGGCGCTATTATTTGGGCATCAAACATTCTTTTAACGTCTTTCTCTATGGATGGCATAAGAACTGGGTTTATCCTCCTAAGTTTCTGTTTGAAAGGCTTATGATCTTCTTTTAGAGTTATTTTGTGTTGGATTATGTTGGTGTCATAAGATTTTAAGTCTTCATAACTCCAGGCAAATACATCTTGGAACTCTTTAAACAGATTGATATATTTGACCTTTTCCTCTAGCGGTAAGGCTTTAGATATCTTAATGAGTTTTGGATTATCTTCAGTCCCTATATTACACTCTTCTATGTCAGCTCTTAGAGGTTCCATTTTGGGTTTCCCAGCTACATCATTAGACTCAAAAAAATCCTCTAAAGGTACTAATCCTTTAGGAAAAAAAATATTTTTCAAATTAAGAATCTCAGGATCATCATCCATTATTTCATCTATTTCTACCTTCTCTAAACTATCTATTTCTAGTTTAGTAAATTTAGTTCGTTTATGTACATAAAAAATATTTACATCTAAGATACTTTCTATATTATTGTCTAATGTAGAGTTAGTATCTATCTTACAATTCTGAAACTCACCTTTATTGTAAATGAAATTGTAGATCTGAGAGTCCTAGGAGAAAATCTGCCAATACTTGATGTTGTCTGGTACTACAGGCCTATGTCTGTCTTTTGCAGTGTATTGGTGGTTTGGTTGAAATGGCAATTTACAAGTACTAGTAAAGGTAGCCAGACTGTGGGCCTGCATGTTTTGTTTTCTAGAAATGGTAGCAAAGTTTGATTCCAGGAGGTCTTTGATCAAGTCTAAAATAGTATCCCTATATCGACCAAGCCTAGGGTTGTTGATAGAGTATTCACCACTAATCTATTTAATAATTAGCTATGAGTCTCCCATGATGGAAACTCTTTTAGCTCCCTATTGGGCCGTGCAACAAGTATAAATTTACCCTTGATTACACTATCTTTTTCCTCCTTTTTACGCATTTGTGCCATGAAGTAATAAGGTTTTGATAAGATTTCGATATAAAATGAATGAAATTGCTTCTGATGCAATTTGACTATCAAAACTAACTTTCGTTGTTTATTATGTAAAAATTGGCGAATGGAACAGCTGTTGTTCAAACTATTGAACAACAAAGGCTAAACAGAGGAAACACGCACGTCTTGTGCAGTCAAATCGAGAAGCAAATCAGGAGGATCAACACATGATAGAAGACTGTCTGATAATATCATTTAGTTTTGAATTCCTCTTTTCCTCTTTGACTATAAGAAGGGAAAGACGAATGGAATAGGGACATAACTTTTCACCTTTTACTTTAGTTGTAATTTTAATATACAAAGCGTTATTTTGAAGGACATCGTGCTGTAATGACATTTGGATTTGATGAATAATATATAATTCGCGTTCCTATTCATTTACGAGATTCTGAAGTAATCAAGCAGTAATCACTGGCGGCATGGGCTCGATCACTGGTGGATTTCATTGATGTTCCCTGTTTTATAGTTTACCTTTCTGTAGTTTAATTACTCTGTTTTATAGTTTTATGATTGATTTACTTTCACTAGTGTTGAGTTTGTGTGTTCATTGCATTTGTTCTTATTTCTATTGATTGTTTCATTTATTTAATATCGTGGATTGAGTTGATTAAGAATCATTTCTTGCTAATTGAATGCTAGAGTTTTATTGATTATATCAAATGTATTACTTTTATGCATAAGTCTAGATTCAGCTGAAAGAGATCTATTATCACTACGATGCACTCGATTGATGTAATTGTAGCTAGAACTTCCGATTAAGATTGAATTGTGATTTCGATTAAGATTGAGTTTTTATGTTTGAATAAGTTAATTTCCTTGAAGTTACAAGTTGGTAGTTTATGGTTTGATCCGTTTACTCTTGTATTGAAATCAATAAGTTATTTTAAAGCATTACTCTCTGTAGATTCAACGATTTACATCACTTGCACATATTGTGTACACTCTTGAAACAAAAAGACTTACCTAGGTTGATAATTAATGTGAGGCATTTAAGAGTTCTAAAAGACACCTTATTTGTGCCCAACATTTTGGTGCTGTTGCCAGGGAGAGTGTTTCCATTTCATAGAAGGTGATGTGTGTTTTATGTTTGTGTGCTATGAAAGAACTGGGTATTAAAAATGGAAGGTAAGAACCTGCGTACGAGTAAGTAAAGTGCTTGCTCCCTCACCCGCTTTTCAACACAATTGCATAGGAATAGATGTTTGATGTGTGTTTGTTGTGAAAGAACTGGGTATTAAAAATGGAAGGTAAGAACCTGCGTACGAGTAAGTAAAGTGCTTGCTCCCTCACCTGCTTTTCTGCAAAATTGCGTAGGAATTAAAGTCGAAATAAATGTTTGAAATTATGAGTGAATGACTAAGAAGAAAATAGTAAAAAAAGATTTAATTCCTTCGCCCAGATCTAAAAAATATAAGGGATCGGTGCCCCTTAGACGATCAACCATTATCAACGAAATCATAAGGAAAGCTGAGTCTCGGTCATCGGTAGGACCCCGAATCGTTTCTACAAGAAATCCTACTGTAACCCTTTAGGCCGCAGGATCACCATCTGCAGCTGACGTTGAGATTCATAGCAAGACTAAAGGGTCTGAACAGAGTTTCCAGAACACTGAAAATTTGCAGTTTAGCCCTTCGCAAGAAGGGAATTATTGCAACCTTCATGAAGGAGAATGAGAAATAGGTAGTGCTAAAAAAATTAATTCATCAGAACCCAAATCTCTTGAAGTAGTAGTTGAACGGAGGACACCTAGTATTCTGGACCAAGGTAGTGCTATTAAAATCATTTTAAAAGTCTCTTTTGACTCCCCCAGAAATAGAGCTCCAGCTCCAGAAATCCTTGAAGAACATTAGCATATTTTTGACCAAATGGCCAATAATCCACAATAACCTCAGACCTCCACATTACAATACCCTGTTATTGATACAGTTGTCAATGGTCCCATGAAAGCTATACCATTACTCAATATTCCTACCTTCCATGGGTTAACTTCAGAGGATCTTGATGCATTCCTTTTCAAATTCAATGTTTTATGTAGGGGATATGATTACACTACTGACCCCCAGAAACTGAAGTTGTTCCCCTCTACTCTGAAGGGAGCAGCTTTGTGTTGGTTTATGGGGCATGGTGGAGGTATCATTAATGATTGGGACCAAATGAAAACAACATTTCTAAAGAATTACCAAGATTATTGCTGAACTAGAGAACTGAAGGATGAAATATTTCAAATGGTAGCCAAGACTAATGAGACTCTTGAAGAATATGTAAATTTTTTTCAATATAATCTGCAAAGATCTCCTTATCCAAATTTTCCTCCAGAAGTTCTTAAAACTGTGATGATCAAAGGTATGAAAGACCAATGGGTAGAAACATTAAATTTAATGGGGAAGAGTGATATTTATCAAGAGGATTATGACAATATTATACAATTGTGCATCAGGTGTTCCAAGAGGAAGTACAAGGATGAAACCAATCAGGTGTGATGCGGTCATCAGAGAAAAAAAAGCCTCAGGAGGAAGCATTACACAAGTTGAAATCGGAAATCTACTAGAAGATTTCAAGACTGATATCTTGGGGACCTTGACCACACAATTAGATATCATGCAAGACAAGCAAAAGCAGGCTGAAGTAGAACAAAATCTAGCTATTTTTAGTCCACGTTGTAGAAAGAAATACAATCATAGAGAATGTCCATTAGATACAATTCAAACATGTGCCATTTGCGCTAAGGATCACACTACAGAAGGCTGCCCATCGCTTTTTGGATTAAAGGCATTATTCAAGGAGGTAGAAGAGGAAGTGGAACCAAAATATTTGATGAACCAGCGCCGTCAATGGCAAACACATCCGACAGGTATGCCTACAGAACCATCTCCATTCTTTCCTTCTTCAAAATTTAATTCTCAGCAGTATTCAGGAGTATCATGGCAGAACTAGCCACCTTTCTCTACTTGGCCAACTCAAGCATTTTCTATGCCACCATGGCCTAAACAATCAAGTCCAAATAATATTTGCTCAAATTCCTCTTACCGTCCGCCTTTGTGGCAGAACACTCCCTATTCTTCTCAATGGTCTCCTTCTACCTCGCAAAATCATAGCTGGAAACCAAATTGGCAACGATCCACAAAACAGCCTATGGGAATAGTTCCTCTGCCTCAACCAACCTTACCAGCACCTTATATGTTGTAGCAAAATCCTCAACCTAATATACAATTGCAACTCCCAGCTCAACCCAACCCAAATCCTAACAACAGACTAATCCAGTCAGTCCAAATTATTGAAAGCCTGAAACCTGAAATTGAGATGAAAGAATGTAAAGAACTTAAGTTAAGATCTGGTCACGTAATTTCTCTAGATAAGGACAAAAATATGTAACCTGAGGTTAAAGAAAGGCATCTAAATAAGCCTTCGACTATAGATTAGCAGCAAATAAAATAGGGTGGAGATACAGTTAGGTAGAAATATCTTGAGCAAATTATAATTACTCCTCCCCTGTTCCCAGAAAGATTGATAATACCTCGAGCAATTGAATATCCTAACTTTGATCTTTTGGGTGAACTCAAAAATCTCTTTATAAAAATACCCCTCCTCTAGGCCATTCAAGACATTTTGATATATGCTAAAACCATTAAAGAGTTGTGTGCAAAGAAGTTTGTGAGGAAAACAAAAATAACACCAACTATCCATGTCATCGAAACTTTGTTTGATTTATTACTAGGCAAAGAGATGCCTGTAAAATACGAAAACTTGAGAAATCCCATTGTCACAGCACAAATAAATTGCCACCCTTTTCCCAATGCTTTAGTTGACTTAGGGGCAGCCATTAATATTCTTACAACAGAAACTTGTGAAGTGCTTGGCATCACAGCCTTAGAACCAACCACTACCTTGCTAGAATTAGCTGACCATTCAGTAATTAGGCCAGAAGGAACATTACAAGATGTGATGGTTTCTGTGGACTCGTGGGAATATCCAATAGATTTTTTTATTATTAACCCCAGAAATCGGCTAGATGGACATCCCTTAATACTAGGAAGGCCTTGGCTAGCAATAGTCGATGCTTATATAGGCTGCCGAACAAGCAGTATGACCATAACCAGAGGAAATGATGTAAATAATTTAGCTTTATACCCTCCTTCTCAGCCAAGCCTAACCATTGTAAAAACTAGGAAACAACCAACAACATATTTAAAAGAAAATATTCGTTCACCATTGACTGTGGCAGATGCGCTTGAATTCAAAAACCAAACAGAAGACGATGTCATTAACACCTTTATTAATCACCTTGATGCAATGTCTAATTTGAGATGTCACATGATTGAAGCAGTCCTTGATAATGAGATTGAAGAAGATTCCTTGAGAGACATTAATGACCAAACAATACCAACAACCACTGTCTATAATAGCAAGCCTATTGAAATTGAGAAAGGGAAAATCCTGAACATTAATAGTAATCTGAGTAATGACTAGAAACATAAACTTATCGAAGTCCTTAGGAAATATAAATGGTATTTTGCATGGGATTACCCAGACATGAAAGGGATTGACCCTCAGTTATGCATACATCACATCTACACTGAAAAAGTTGCAATACCCATTCGATAGCCACATCGTAGATTAAATCCTCATCTAAAGGATACTGTGAAAGAAGAGCTTCTAAAACTGTTAGATGTGAATTTTATTTATCCTATACCTAATAGTAAATGGGTTTCTCCATTACTAGTTGTCCTAAAAAGAATGGAAAATGACGGATATGTGTTAACTACAGAGAACTCAACAAAGAAATACAAAAAGACCATTTTTCCCTTCCATTTATCGACCAGGCCCGAGACACACTAGTAGGAAAGAAATTCTTCTCTTTCATGGATGCCTTCGGTGGCTACAACCAAATCCAAATTGCCCCTGAAGACTAGGATAAAACTACTTCACTTGCCCCTGGGGAACATTTCCTTATAGGGTATTGCCTTTCGGATTGTGCAACGCACCTGCTACATTCCAAAGAGCCATACTCAGTATTTTTGCAGACTTGATAAATGAAGGATTGGAGGTGTACGTGGATGATTTCACACCTTATGGAGATGAATTTGATCAGGCATTACAAACATTGGAGAAAGTCCTAGATCAGTGTATTGCTACTAGACTATGCTTAAACCATTAGAAATGTCATATGATGATGACATAGGGCCTAATTCTGTGTCATTGCATTTCAACAGCTAGATTCAGGTAGATCCATCAAAGATACAGGTAATCCTCTTATTAGCTACTCCTTGCACTCAAACAGAGGTACATAGTTTTTTAGGTTTTGCTGGATATTATCATAGATTTATAAAAAAAAAATCGCAAATTGCTGCACCTTTATATGCCTTGATAGGAAATGTTGATTTTATATGGACATATAGATGTGACACTGCCTTTACATATTTGAAACGGTTAGTATCAACAAAACTAGTATTATAATGCTCGAATTGGGATAAACCTTTTCGGATTTTATCAAATGCATCATATACAACTATCGAAGTTGTTCTTGGCCAAGAAGAAGACAAGAAACCCTATGCTATATATTACATCAGAAAAAGTTTAACTCCTCCTGATTTTAATTACATAATAACAAAAAAAACGTTTGTAGCTATTATTTATGTTATCAACAAATTTAGACACTATATAACTGGATATGTTGTAGTTTTGTATGCTGATCACTCTGCTATTAAATATTTAGCCAATAAACCCATTACAAATGGAAGAGTGACTCACTCGTTACTACCTTTGCAGGAATTTGACATAACTATAAGGGATCGACTAGGGAAGGAGAACCTTGTGGAAGACTTCCTCTCCTGAGTGCCAAGAATAGATGATACAATGGCAGTGGAGGATCAATTCCCGGATGAACATTTGTTTTCTATGACTATAAAAGTGACATGGTATGTAGACGTAGCGAATGACTTAGCAACGGGTAAATTGCCCAAACATCTGACATCCAGAGAAAGGAAATTGATTGTGCAGTGTAGCACTCGTTTCTCCTGGATCGGAGGATACCTTTTCCACACGGGAGCTGATATGCACATCTGTAGGTGCATCAGGGAGGACGAAATTTATGATATCTTAAAAGCCTGCCATGATGGACCCTGCGGTGGACACTTTGCAGACCGCAGAACTGGATAGAAAATTCTATAGATGGGCTACTATTGGCCAACTATTTTTAAACATGCTAAGAAATTTGTCCGGGCATGTGATAGTTGCTAAAGGATGGGTCGCCTTGGCCAATCTGATGAAATTCCCCTGCATCCACAGCTGGTGATAGAACCATTTGAGTGTTGGGCATTAGATTTCGTTGGGCCATTCAAACCACCATCCAACCAGAAAAAGTATATATTGACTACAACAGATTACATAACTAAGTGGGTGGAAGCAGTAGTGTTACCAAGAGCAACTGAGGAAACTGTTATTAATTTTCTTTTCGAAATTTTTGTGCGATATGGCTTACCCAGAGAAGTAATTACTGATGGGGGACACAATTCATGGGCTACAGGATTGCTGCTACACTGAAAAATCATCACATCAAACACAGAATTACTTCTTCGTATCACCCGCAGGCGAACGGGCAGATGAAGAGCACCAACAAAGTTATCGAAACTATTCTAAAAAATATTGTCTCATCACATTGACGAGACTGGACTACTTGACTGCTAGAGGCCTTGTGGGCATATCGTACAACTTGGAGAAACACTATTGGATACTCACTGTATCAACTGGTATTTGGTAAGGAACCCATTTTTCCCATAGAATTTGAGATACAAACACTAAAGACAACCCAAGAATTAGGACTGGATTTAATTGAAGCCCACATTAATAGGTTACAATAGATGAACGAAATAGATGAAATCCGGCTACTAGCTATATAATGTACGACACTTATTCAACAACAAAGAGCCAAATGGCATGATGCCCTGATTAAGAAAAAGACATTTCATGAGGGTGACTGGGCACTTCTTTACGATTCTAGGTTCCAAGACTTCCCTGGCAAACTGCAGATTAGATGGTTAGCTTCCTATGAAATAAAGCAAGTACACAACAATGGCACACTTACATTGGCCACCATTGATGGGTCTGGTTCTTCTTTTAAAGCAAATGGGCATCGGGTGCGCCTCTACCAAAAGCCACTTACCAAAGAATCTTTCTATCAGCAGATATGTGAGGACTCCACCATGCAAATTTTCGCTGCAGAAGGAAATCCTTTTGTAGCTCCATCTTCATAAATTTTATTTCTTCTCTGTAAAATATGTAAATATGATTGCTGATTTGATTTTCTTTTATTTCTTTCTTTCTTTTTCTCTACTTGCTTGCCGTTCAAATTTTTGAACAGTTGTTGTTCAATCTATTGAACAACAGTTTCTTGCTTTTTGTCATTTTGTTGTTCATTTAATTGAATAGTTGTTGTTCAATCTATTGAACAACACTTTCTTGATTTTTGTCGTTTTGCTGTTCAATTAATTGAACAACTGCTATTCAATCTATTGAACAACACTTTCTCTCTTTTCGTTGTTTTGTTGTTCAGATAATTGAACAGCTACTGTTCAATCTACTAAACAGCTGCCGTTCAATCTATTGAACAACACATTTTTTCGTTGCGTTATTTTGCTGTTCAATCTATTGAACAACAATCTATTGAACAACTGCCGTTCAATCTATTGAACAACATTTTCTTTCTACTCATTGTTTTTTGTTCAAATTATTGAACAGTTGTTGTTCAATTTAGTGAACAGCTCCCGTTTAATCTATTGAACAACACTTCTTTTTCATTTTCTTTGTTGTTCAGTTAATTGAACAGCTGATGTTCAATCTATTGAATAGCTGTTGTTCAATCTATTCAAAAACACTTCTTTTATTTTTGTGTGGTTTTTCTCTTCTTTTAATTGTACAGCTACTATTCAATCTCTTGAACAACACTTCTTTTCTTTTTGCGTGGTTTTGCTGTTCGTTTAATTGAACAACTATTGTTCAATCTATTGAATAGTTGTTGTTCAATCTATTGAATGACACCTTTTTTTCTTTTGAGTTGTTTTGCTGTTCATTTAATTGAACAACTTCTGTTCAATCTTTTGAACAGCAGTGGTCCAACCCAATTAAACAACAATTTTTTTCTTTTCTGTGATTTCTCTTTGCTTATCTCAGCTCCATTTTTTTTTTGTTTTTCATTTTGTTTTCATGGCATGAAGTACACTGCTTTTATGAGGACAAATAATTTATGGATTCTATTGAAAGGAGTTAATACCATTAACGTTATGATCTTTAACATGACAACTTCTTGATGATAGATTGTTTTCAAGAAAAGGGACATAGTTATTTATATACTACTTTACTGTATCGTTTTCTATTGTACATGAAACTGATTGATCATCTTAAATACCATGCTTGTTCCACCCTTTTTGGTTATAATCTTCTTTGTCTATAACAAATAAGACTATGGGTATACGTTTTCTATTGACATGTTCAACTTCTTCCACCAACCATGCTCTTAAGGAGTATTGAGCCTCCCTCTATTTATCACAAAGATGTGTAATAACAACAAAATTTTGTTTTCAGATGGAGTATAGGGGGTCTCATTATGAGCCAGCCTACCATTTTCATAAGGCTATATCAAAGTGACATTCCCACTATGGCCACCACACCACGGTTATGATCCATTGGATAGCCAAAATATCCTTGGAACAAGAGGTCTCATCACGAGCCGGCCTGATCACTTTTGCTACATCCCAGTGAATGCAAGTGTGGTTATCTCGTTACCACGCCAACACACTGATCTCTTATGTAGAACAACATTGGAACTTTCCATTTATAAATTTAGGATCCTTGTTCATATGGGTTAAAAAACAACCCTGCTGAGGCTATGGATGCCTGTTGGCAGCAGAGGCTCTACTTATGGTATTGAAGTTATATCTTATCATCAATTACTACTATAATACCCTCTTCTTATCCTTTCCTTTTATCAGCGAAATTATTTCCTTAATGTTCCCCTGTTTAGAACCGTTATGCATGAGATAATGTCTTTCGATCAATCATATCATTCTCAGCTAGAATACCGTTAGCAGAGTACCTTTTGGGCATATTTCTATCCTTTTCTTTTTCACATAACTTATCATCAATTCAAAGAATCCTATCTCTTATTCATAACTATCGTTACACACTCCACTCTTGTTATAACCATACCTCTTGCCATCCTATCATTGATATGCGTACTCTACTTCATTTACTGTTGTACTATTCATTCCCTTTCCTTTCCATCAGAATAGCACTTTCACTATCTACTCGATCGTAGGTGACCTCTCTTTTAAGGAGGGGGAAGGATTTCCATTATTCCTTTGCATGCGCGATATTTATTCCGCTTATTTGACTTGATATGTTGCTGTGATATCCCATGATCAAATGACATGTGGTAGTATGATAGTCCTCGAATTAATATTATTAATTCTCATGGAAATTTCGCTTAACAATATGGAATTTAGTTGTTACATCCACTTGCCATTCTATTTCACCAAAGCAATTTTTGTTCTCTGTTGTGTTAATCCTTGAAATTGTAGGGCGAATATTGGAAGAATTCGAGCATTATGGGTGGAAAATCAGTTCTCCGAGAACCCTCAGTGCTGAAGATTTCTGCTACAGCCAAGGAAATTCTCATGTGTGCAGGATGGATATCATATTTCACCAGACTTCAGGCCCCTAGCGAAGAAATCGCCATAGAGTTTTTACAGCACTTATAAGAAGGGAAGTCCATAGTAAAAGGTGTAAGAGTAACAATATCAGAGGCTGTGATAACTGAATTTTTTGGGCTGCCAGCAGAAGGAGTAGTATGGCCTGAAAAGAACATAATGCTGCATGACGTGGTGGATATTTTCAGAGACGCATGTAGGAATTAACACAGAAAGGCAAGGGCATTAAATCGTCCTCTCTGGGAGAACCATGGTGTGAATTTTCAAGTGTCATCCAGAAGTGCATCACCTGTGATGGTCGATGGGATTTGGTAAAACCACGAAAACTTAAACTCTTAGCCGTTTTAAAGCAAAATCTCACTATCAATTTACCATTTTTCTTGAATTCATTATTGCATGACACAACAGATATAATAAAACGGGCTAGACATCCTGAGACTATAGTTAGTCATCATGGTTTGATCATACTAATAGTTAGTCATAGTCTTGCCCAACAAAATTTAATTTTGGATAATTTTATAGCACTGCTAGAGATAGGGGCAAACCTTGTAGACCAAACCCCTGCAACCGTTGAAATTGAACAGCAGAACCTGGTTCCAAAGAGGAAACAAACTGCTCATACAACAACAGGACCCCATAAGTGTAGGCATTCAACAAGGCCAAACCGAGTTCAGAGGACTTTTGTAGATCCTCAAGGTAGCACGAAATGGCTAGTAGAACTAACAAGCCCAATTACTGTGCAGGACTCTAAACTAGAACAAGAGGAAGAAGGTAATTCTGAAGCTGAAATAGAGGAAGAACCTAATTCTGAACAAGAACTGGAGACGAATCCAAATCTGAACCTGAATAAGAGAAGGAACCCAAATCTGAACTAGAATAGGAGGAAGAGCCTAATTTTGAATCAGAACTTGAGGAAGAATGAAATTCTGACCCAGAACAAGGGGAAACACAACATTCTTTTCAAAATGATGATGAACCGAAGAATGAAGCAGGGCCTCCTCAAAGACCACCTATGAGCCCCCAAAATAATTTCTTGTAGGACTTTGAGGAAGGGATGGCCCAGGTTCTTGCAAATTTAAATGCATATATGCAACCTAGAGGATCACTTGACCAGATTATGAACAAAGCTCAATCCTCAGAAGATTCTGGTCACACAGAAAAATTTCCTTCCCCAGAAGCTGTACATCGGAAAGAGGAAGTGGACATAGAAATAATGCATGAATCTGATAACCAGTCAGGTGACATGGTTATATTGGAACATAGCCAAGACAAGAACTAGGAGCCTTTAGATACAGAGGGTATTGATAAACCTATTTCTATAAAGGATGCTCCTTCAGAGAAGTGAATAGACGAAACAAGGTTAAGGAAGCTGAGAAAGAAATACATAAATCTCCAAAAGATAGTTAAGCGACTACGTCGGAAATTGAAAGAGACTGCAAATAGGGAAGCTCAGAGCACTACTACTGAGTTAGTCACTGTCGCCACACAAACAAAAATATGTGAAGGTAGGGCAATAGAAACCCAGACCAAACCTATTTCTACTCAGATGGTGGTCACACAAACAAGCTTTCACCTAGAATTGATAGATAAGTGTACTTAGACCAAGGGTTTACCCTCTCACAAAAAAAGCACGTAGAGAGAAGAAATAATCAATAATGCTCCATCATGCAGTGATCATATTCTTTCAGAGTTACAAGAGGAGACAACACAAGTCCAACTTGCTTTAGAGCAATGTCAGATGGAGATAGTTCCTCTGCAAAAGTATAAGGAGTTGCAGAAGCAATGCAGAGAATTGACCATAACTGAGAATGAAACTTTTGATAATTTTAGGTAGAAGGAAGAAAAGCAGAGGAAAATAAAATCCAAGCTAGATAAGGTCGTGGGCCACGTCGATGCTATTTACTCTTTATATTTTGATGTCTTATCTTGCTGGTCTCCTGCCACAAATTATGCTATGTTTTTATTAGAAAGATATTTGCTGCCAAAAATTAAAGATGTTAAAGATGGCAAGTCAGTTGAACTAAAGACAACTGATGAATTTATAAATTGCTGTGAGGAGCATGGGATCAAAGTCCAACGTCTCCTCTATGAATTTTATTTCCACAATTTTTTATTAGAAGGAGAGGTCGATAATAATCCTAGCCCTTTTGTTGGGGATATTCAATTTCAAGCCTTTATTTCGTTTGCAGCAAACCAACTCAAGTGGTCTAAGGCTTATAATACCTTTCAAAGGAAAGAGCATAGACTGGATTTGTCGGTAAGGAGTGAACCTACACACCCCTTGCAAATTTTTGTTAAACACAAAAGGCTCATGACATAGGAGGGTGTAACTAAAATTCTGGGGCCCATACATAAATAAATTGTGCAAATAGGAAGGGCGTATTTCTTATCCATTAACAAAAGATCCTTGATTGCATCCAAGCAGAGATGGATAGTCTCAACCAATAGTGTCAAGGATAGAGAACCATTTAATTACAGAAATTTTAAAGTTGTCATAGGCCGTTTTATCACATACAGTAATATTATCCTGAGGGAAGGACCATATTGGCTGGGATGTCGATTTAGGAGTCCTATTATTTGGTACCCACCTGAATGATTCTGTTTTGATTATGAGTTGCCTGAGGGTCAAGAAGGGACAACCTTTGCAGATTTAATACAAAAGCACAGTCTTAGGTCAGATAAAGAAAATGTCTTTCCTGCTTACTCTTTAACTACATTACATAATAACTATTTATGTTCACCAGGATGTGAAACAAGGTAAGCAGGGGAGAATGTTGGGCCGTGCAATAGGTATAAATTTACTCTTAGTTACACTATCTTTTTCCTCTTGTTTACGCATTTGTGCCATGACATAATAAGGTTTTGATAAGATTTCGATAGAAAATGAATGAAACTGCTTCTGATGCGATTTTACTATCAAAACTAACTTTTGTTGTTTATTATGCAGAAATTGGCGAATGGAACAACTATTGTTCAAACTATTGAACAACAAAGGCTAAACATAGGAAACAACGCATGACTTGTGTGGTCAATCGAGAAGAAAATCAGGAGGATCAACACAAAATAGAAGACTATCTGATAATAGCATTTAGTTGCGAATTCCTCAGGATCTCTTGATCTCGAGGAATCGCATGTATATCTTTTCCTCTTTGACTATAAGAAGGGAAAGATGAATATAATAGAGACATAACTTTTCACCTTTTACTTTAGTTGTAATTTTAATATACAGAGAGTTATTTTGAAGGACATCGTGCTGTAATGACATTTGGATTTGATCAATAATATATAATTCATGTTGCTTTTCATTTATGATATTCTGAAGTAATAAAGCAGTAATCACTGGCGACTTGGGCTCGGTCACTAGTGGATTTCATTGTTGTTCCCTATTTTATAGTTTACCTTTCTGCAGTTTAATTACTTTGTTTTATAGTTTTATGATTGATTTAATTTCACTAGTGTTGAGTTTGTGTGTTCATTGCATTGGTTCTTATTTCTATTGATTGTTTCATTTATTTAATATCGTGGATTGAGTTGATTAAGAATCATTTCTTGTTAATTGAATGCTAGAGTTTTATTGATTATATCAGATGTATTACTTTTATGCATAAGTCTAGATTCAACTGAAAGAGCTCTGTTATCACTACGTTGCACTTGGTTGATGTAATTGCAGTTAGAACATCCGATTAAGATTGAATTGTGATTTCTATTAAGATTGAGTTTTGATGTTTGAATAAGTTAATTTCCTTGAATTTACAAGTTGGTATTTTATGGTTTGATCCGTTTACTCTTGTATTGAAATCAATAAGTTATTTTAAAGCATTACTCTCTGTAGATTCAACGATTTACATCACTTGCGAATATTGTGTACACTCTTGAAATAAAAATACTTATCGAGGTTGATAATTAATGCGAGGCATTTAACAGTTCTAAAAGACACATTATTTGCACCCAGCACTCCCAATTTCCTAACCAATTGCAACGCTAGAATCAGGGCTTCATATTCGGCCATCTTATTGGTACATTTGAAATTCAATCTGGAATCATGTCCCTTAGCATGATTATTCTCCATATTATGGATCCACACTCCTGCGCCAACCCCTAACCTATTTATAGACCCATAAAAGTCTAAATGCCAAAGTGACTCATGGAATATGTTCTCACTGTCAGTTGTTCTGTATTTAAGGTCTTTCACTGTGATTTCCTTTTTATCATTTATGCATTGTATAAGATGAAAGAGTACATATCTGAATGCATGGAGTATATGGGAAAGTTTTGTGGCTTTTCCTCACTACTAACCATGTACTTCATCAAGGTCTCCCTATATAATTTTCTTGGTTGGCCAAAAACAGATATGGTGGCATAAGACATATCCAACTACAAAGATCCCTGCAGTTTTGCTCCCCATGAGAAAGATAGTAGCATTCCATATTTTGGTGGGATGTCTGCAACTACAATGTCCATTAGAATGCTCTTTGCAGGGAACTGGACAAGAGTCACACATAAGTCTTTGATTAGACCAAGGCATTTAACCTGGTTGGAGTCAAAAGAAAATAAATCCTTATATGTCCTAGTAATGTCTAGGTTTAGCCTTTCCATTATTGCCTTTGGCATAAGATTATGGGATGCTCGGGAGTCCAACATAGCATTATGCAAAATTTTATCATGACTATTCAGGCTGATGTAAAATGGAGGAACCCCCCCTGCTAATTAATTCCATTGGCCTCAGGGCCAAATAATAATTCAGGTTGGTCATCACTCAAATTAACAGAATCCTCTCCCTCTCCTATGTTCAAAGTCTCAGTTATGTGTGAATTATAAGATTGACGCTTTACCAGTTGGGTCAAAGGAACTAATATCTTTAATTTAGCTATTTCATTTTTAATGTTGAAAGGGAGTTGAGGTTTGTTTGTTTGATTCAGATCTTCCTTAATGTATGCAGTTTGAGTATCTTTATTTTGTTTCTCAGTGGTAGGCATTTAAGTTTGTGTTTCTACGCTCTTGGTTTGATTTCTTTTATTTTGATTTTTTTCAGTGATTGTCTCTGTTTGGGTTCAGTGGAGGTTATATCTACAATCCTAGGGGTTGAAGTTTCAATTGTTCCCCTAGGGAGAATTTGCAACACTTTGTTAACTAGAGCTTCTTTTATTATCTTAGTCTGGGTTTGGATGGATATTTTAATGGGAGTCTCGTTATTCTTCTTACTTCTCAAGCTATATTGTTTATGTACCTCATATATATCTGACTCATGTCCCTATTTAAAATCAGAAGATTCACCAGATTCTAACTGCAATTGCTGAAGCATATATAAATCCTGTTCTTCTTGAGTAAGAAAAACAGTGTCTTCTTCTGTGGTTTCTAGTAAGTTAATCTGGGTATCATCCTCTGCTTCTTGGTTCTATGAATCCTCAACATAATTTTCTTGGCAGGGGGGCCTAATCTGTTGGCCTTGTGTAGCATTTTTTGTAGTATTTGGGCTCTTCCTAAAATTTGGGTTTCTTATTGGGGTTTGTTGCTATTGATTCTCCCATTGATTTTTCCTCTCCATGTTCTCTAACCTATCCATTATTCTTTCTAAACTTTTATCAAGAACATCTACTTTTCCATCTAAAGTTGAAGCTTCTTCTTAAATACAACTTCCTTTTCATTCCTCAATCATGCTTTCTTAGCTAACATATTGGCCTCTACACTGACAATATTGCTTTGCATTTGTTCAAGTGTTTCAGGGTTTCTTTCCCTTAGCTGGTATGACATGTCAACATCAAAACCATCAGGAAACTTAATTAATGCTAGGTCAGGTGGAGGCTTAATGTTGGCTAGAATTGCATTATAGATATTATTAAACCTAGTGCAATAGTCCTGAACTGACTCATTGGGAGCTCTCCTAATATTGTCATATTTAGAAAGTATTTGCAATGGGTTCTTCTTTCTCTCCCATCTATCAATGAATAACCTTTGAAAATTGGCTAAGTCTGCAATATGGTTGGCAGGAAAGGCTTTGAACCACTTCTTGACATCTTTCTATCCCATCTATCAATGAATAAACTTTGAAAATTGGCTAAGTCTGCAATATGGTTGGCAGGAAAGGCTTTGAACCACTTCTTGACATCACTAGTTAAAGTTTGGGCAAACAATCTCATTTGGACATCTGCTTCATCTATTTCATGCAATTCAAAAAAGTCAGACATCTTGTTTACATGCTGCTGGGCAGTGTAATGACCAGTAGCATCAAAGAAGAAAATATTACTCTGATAATCTGTAGGCATGGGATGGAGTTGGGCAGGTAAAACAAGAGGAGAATATCAGTTTTCCATTGTTGTAATTCTGGTTTGACTAGGGGGTAAAGTTGTGGTGGTTGAAGAAGGGCTTGAAACTGATGGAGGTGAACTAGATGATGATGAAGATGATTGACTAATAACTGGTTTAGGTGATTGGATTGTGGTAGATACAATTTATGAAGTTGTGGTAGAGGAAGGGGTACTTACAGTGGGTAAATACTGTGTAGAAATTTGAGAGGCAGTAGCAGTAAGGGCAGCTAGCTCAACATATTGCTGAAGGTAAGCATTATCTATATTGCTAATCAATGTAGAGGTCAAGGCTTCTAACTTGTTAAAAGTGTCTAAGACAAATTTATCTAAATATGGATGGATAACCCTTTTTGATTCGATGAGTTGAGTAAACTCAAGGTCTAAAACTATTTCATAGATATCATTCTCAGATTTGGTTCTAAACAGTGAGAGGTAGAATGACATATCAAAAGGGACTTCCTCTAAAGTTGACAACTCCTTAGGGAGTGAATTGGCTCTGTCTAACTGTCTAGTAATTGCCTGAGTTTCTTCGTCTTTTGGTTTCCTTATAATTCTGTCTGGGTCATCCACTATAGTT
This sequence comes from Pinus tabuliformis, assembly GCA_031772625.1. Taxonomy (NCBI): domain Eukaryota; kingdom Viridiplantae; phylum Streptophyta; class Pinopsida; order Pinales; family Pinaceae; genus Pinus; species Pinus tabuliformis. Next base: position 456,913,831 of record CM062819.1, on the reverse strand, counting down.
GTAGGGTTTGGATCTGGGTTGGCCCTAGTATAGTGAATCTTCTTAGGAGCCAAAATTTTAAGTTTTTTAAACTATTTTTATGAAATTTTTTGAAAATTTACATCAGATAATGAACTTAAGGGGCTCAAGATTTAATTTAGGGTTTCCTTAAAGTTTTATGAGACTGAGGATCGAAATTCCCTAGTATGGTCACCAGAAATGTTATCACTCCAATATTTCTTTTGAAGTAAAAAGAAAGAAAATCCAAAGGTAACCACAAACCACTTTTGGAGATCAAGACCTAGCCTTCCTGATGCTCAGAGAGGGCTCTCTCTTTAAAAATTAAACATTGTTTTAGTTATGATGTTTTTAGGCTAATTATGATTGTTCAAGGCATTTTTTTATTTTTGTTTGATATTGGGTGGTGGGATCTGCTTAGACAAATGGATAAAATGTTGGCTTTTAGACCACTGGGTTATGGAGTCAAACACTAAGGAAGCAAAACTGGATTAACTCACTAAAGGGAATTTTCCAAGGGCAAGATAGCAGAGAGTTTCTCAGATCTTTGAGAGAGAGGGGTGAAAGGGTTTCACTCGGGGTGAGAGAGCAGTTAAGGGTTCTCAAACCTGGATAATGAATGAGGAACGAAGGGGTAATCAAGATCAAAGAGCAATTAAGAATTGTTTAATTTAGATATTAGTAGAAAGCATTTAAATGTATAACTGTTAAGAAAAAGTGTAATTAAACAAGTTCTAAAGTATTATTCCAGTTATAACATTTATATTGGGAAACACATTAAATATTATGAATAACTTTGAGAAAAATAACAATAACACATGAAAATACTTTTCTGAAATTCGCTCAACACATGAATCCTTGCAAATATCTGATCTTTATTTATCAATCCAGTTTGCTGGCTCAACAAATGATACAATAACCTTCTGGGTCTTCTGATAAAAAAATCTATAGAAATGTCTAATAGAATCCACACTTCATACTTCGAATTATTTTAGGGAAAAAATATCTAATTCTAAAAATGTAATGCCACCTCTCTAACTAATTGTTTTCTTGCACTATTATATCTAATTTCCTTTTATTTTTCACGGATTGATCTTTTTGTTGTCATCTGATGGTCTTCGAATTATCTCCTTTTACTGATACTATTTGACTCTGATACTCTTTGACTTGGACAACTACCTATTTACTTTCTGCATTCTGTCTTTACCAAACTGTGTTAATTGCTGAACTTACTTTGAATTAAAGTAATTTAGTTAGTTGTTCCCATCTTTCTTCAGTTGGTCACTCAATGTTCTTCAACCTCCTGAAGACCTCGTCAGTCTCTGTGTACCTAGAAAATGTCGGCTTGTTTACAAACAAGTGTTTTACCTCGTGCTGGAGGTAAAACAAGTTTTCCAAATCTTGGTAGAGAACTTTACCAGAGAGCATCCCTTGTTTTGCTATGTTATGGATGCCTACATTGTTAACTTGAGTTCTGGCTACTTCCCTAAGATTTTTTTTATAGTCCTCTTGTGTCTTCAACTTGTCATTAATTACCAAGGGACTTGGTAAACCTTTCTTTACCTACCCATTTACCTAACCTAACATTTTTTCTTCATTTTCGTGGGTGCACTTAAGCTAGCAAACCCTTTTGTTTCCTTTTATTTTATAAAAAAACTATCTACTTCTAATCTTATATCTTCCAAGGGCTCATATTAAACTGATGAGTTCCTTTTATTTTCTCTACCTATCTAATGATCTACCAATATTAAGCTGTTTGGTCAGATTTTATTCTCTAACTATAAACATAAAATTCAAAGTATGAAATAGTCAAGATTAAGAAGTTTGACTGCCATGGGTTGTGGCATTGTATGACAAGATGCACACAACCATTATTTAAGAAAGTAAAGTAAAGAGTAGTGGCACTTGGACTTACACACTTTCATGGTCTGTTCTTATTTTGGGGTTCATATATATATTTTTCAATTTTGTTTATTTTTTTACCTTTTCTTATTTTTCTTGTCCTTTGATATTACTTTTAGGACACACCCTCTTTACATTTGTTAATTTAAATATGGAAAACATTTGTAGAAAGCAAAGGTATGTACAATATTACAAGAGTTACTCTCAGCCAATTCAAAATTATGAATCCTATCACTATAGGACTCTAACAGGTGCGAGGTTTCCCTCGCCCGAAATAGAGGAAGAAATGGACGAGCAAATAGAGCAGCATGGAGCAGACCTATAGACAGCTTCATACTGCATCAAAAATCCAAGAGAACTGTAGAAAGTGGGGTCACAGAAGAAATCCAAGGCTAGTAAGGCGTCGCTGGACCCAATCACCCTCATAGAGGGAGATTTGAATCACATTGTAGACACAGTGTGGGATATCACCACATAGGTCCTACAGCAGTTCGAGAAGAAGCAACAAAAACTATTGGGGGCCATCCAGATGGGTTTGCATGAGCTACAAATCCGTGCATCAGAGGCTCGCATGGTGTCCACGAGCCTCGCTATCGGTACTTCAAAAGCTGCAAGGATGTTGCGTGTTAAGAACTCCCGAGTGATAGTGCTATTGGATGGAGCACTTACCACAGAAAACAAAGCTGACAATCCCATTGTCAGCGCCCTCAAGGGAGTGAGGTTGAACTTGGCAGTGCTCCCTGGTGAGGTGCTCCACTTACTGCAGGATGGAGTGATCATAGAGCTAAGGGCTTGCGAACAGAATGCTGTGCAGATAATCAGTGAACAAAAGATCAATAATGTGCAGCTGGCCCTACAATGAGACTCTGCCATCACCGACGTAACCAAGGTAACTAACCAAAATAGTGCATAGTTCAGGTCATGTAGGAGGCATGCCGAATGGTCCCGGAATTGGCCATTCATGAGGGAGAACCGGTCAAGGTGCGCGTTCACAAGCTTGCTACAGGGGTGCGTGACCCTCACACAAAGTTGGCTAAGGTTCAGATGGAGTTGCGCCTATAGATTGCAGATTTATAGTTGAAGGCCTATCCTTCAACTCCACCAGAAGTAAATGAGCATCATGCAACTGCTATCATAGAGGTGATAGTGGTGGTAGACAATGCAGTAGTGGATTACACATTTGAACAGTTTTTCGTAGTCCTGATGAGCCTGCAGGAGGACCCTAATGTATAGCAACTGGAGACAATGGTACAGGAACTACAACAGAACTATGACGAAGTAAAAGCTACAACGTGCACCGTTGCTTTCATGCAGATATTGGAGAAACTATGGGAGGATTAAACATTGGCGGAATAGGTCGATGCAGCGTAGCACAGGGAGGCAGTGCTGAAGGCGTGCTTGAAGCCTTGGTTGGATGAAGCTTATTCGATCACGACCTCCATTGAAGGCAAGCTCGCTAATCTACAAGTGATTCAGTAGAAGCTTCAGGCTGATAGTTCAGGACCAATATCAGAGTAGTTGGTTGAAAAAATGAAGCAGGCGGCTGCATAGTGCACTACCGAGGTTGTCGTCATAAAGGACGAGAGTGGGAGGTCATTGCACCAAGATCTCTAGACCCATAGAGTGATTCGAAGGCGAGTCACCATGTTTGTGTTGGGGGCTTGTTGGGAACGAGTTCCCCCAAGGATAGTTTTGGGGCTAAAAAGCCCATGTTTTGGGACAATTTTGTAATAAAGTTGTAAAGTCTATGCATTTCGTGGTCGTAGAGCACGAAGGTGTTAAGAGTCATAAAGGGTTGTCCACCCTTCTTTTGTAAAGTGTAAAGTTGACTGTACAGATCCACCCATGGTCTGCGGACCATGGGATTGTATAAAAAGGAGCTAAGTAAGTAAGCTCTAAATATTTGATAGTGAAGAATGAAGTATGGAGTTAAGCATTGGAGTCTAAGCATTCTCGATTCTTAGTGTAGGTAGACGCTCTATAGCTGAGTGGGTAGAGCCCTAGGGTGGAAGTCTGTAGCTGAGTGTGACTATGTGTGTAGGGTGAGTAGAGTCTGTATTATCTTAAAGATATCAATAAAGAGAAGTATTTCGCAATTAATGTGTATTTAGTTCTTGTTAATGCATCTACTTATATTGTGTTTTGGGTTTAATTTACAATGTTTATGTGATGCATGAATATATGTGATTATATTGGTTAATTGAACACAAGTAAGAATATCGCTTTATGCAGCGCTAACTGTGATTGATTAGTAAGATAAGTAGAACACTTAAGGTAACTTGGGAACCTTTACAGTACGCTATCATAGCTACGCAGAAGAACCTAGATCATGGGTTAAGGCTATGCAAAGGTCAACCAGACACCTTCATAGAGGTACTGAAGGGCGAAATAAAGGGTAGAATGATAGAGCCCTAACGCTTAGCGACCTGTGTGAAAGTAGGGGCTGAGGGTAAAAACCGACATCGCAACCATCTAAGGGTGCAAAAAAGAGATTAGCTTGCACACTTGATTTTTCATGAAAAGCATAAAAAGACAAAAAAAATTATTATAGTCCTTTACATGCATAAAAGTGATGTTTGATGTTTCTAACTTCCATGCTTAGGATAGTAGCATTTTTCTCATGTTAATTTAGCATTATTGCAAAGCATATCTCTTAGTAATTAATTAGGAAATGGTGTGCCTTAGCATTGAATTTTAGTATTTTTCATTATTACAGTAGATCAGATCTCTCGTAGAGTAGATTTCTATTTCTTTCATCAAGGAGTCGAGCTTCTTATGAATCCATAGAAGTCTGGCTTGAAAACCATAGTGGTCTATCACCAACTGAACAATGGCAAAAGGTAGAACCATTATTTCTAGTTGTGTATACAGCATTGTCACCTCCAAGTTTGTACGAACCCTGGGTTGATAAAGTATAGCTAGTAGCCCAGGAGTTGCAACATTCTTCCTGTAATATTGGTGCTCATCAGTTGTCGAGGTTTTCCACAGATAGGTTGGTCATGCAAGAGGTTTCATACCACATCTCGACATGGTTGTTAACTAGATTGCACAAGAAGAAGAAGACACCATGGCCCAGGCTTCTCGTGTGAATTTGGTTGTAGACAGTTGGGAGTTTGAAAGAAGCAGATGCCAAAATTGAAGATTTCAAGAATTTTAGGTTTGGCACCAAGAGTTTCAACTGATATGACCCACATGATTTATGCAGGGATCACTATGTGTGTGTACTATCATTGGATCTACGAGGGGTGTCATTGGCCAAAGGAAGACCCATGGAGGTATTGTTACAACTCCTCTAGGCTCAATGAACCAGACAACATTATAGTGGAGTGGCTAATAGCATTCAAGGTAGAAGCACCACAAGGAGCGGCAACAACAACAACAACAAGCATCAAACCTGTGAAGACAAAGGCAAGAGGAAGATTTCTGAAGACATAGAGACGGAGCAAAGCTACAAGTTTAAGGAAGATCGACTTGTGGAAAAATTAGCTTTGGAGATAGATGTGAAGAGGCAACAACATGATAGGGGGATTGCACAAAGAAAGACATAACAAAAAAGGCTGGAAGATACTGAGAGGATGTTGTGGGAAGTCTAGCATAAGCTTAGGGAAGAACAAGATCCGAACAAAAGAAAGAAGGAAGTGCAACATGAGCATGAACATGAACAGGAATAGGAACCAGAACATGATGAGGTGAAAGGCGCGCAGACAACAAAAACTGCACCAATACATGTTGAAGACTTTGAACCAGCAGTAGATGAGGAACAAGGTGATCAGTCGTAGGAACAAGAACTTTCTCTACAAGGTGAATAGATATTAGAACAAATGGACATAAGGGTGGAGTAGCTAGAATAGGATCAAGATACTGACCTCATGCCAAAAGCAATCGAGGTCACTGCACAAGATTCACCAGCTCCAATAGAAGAGCAAGTCCTAAGTAAAAAAGGGGATACAATTCTCCTTGGGGACCATCTAGGAACAGAGATGTACAACATAGCCTTTGATGAGTCACAACACAGACTTGTACAAGATGTAGAATGCACACACCAGATGAGCATGCATCACTTACACACTTGGAAGAACGGGTGATTGTGTCAGATGTAGGGAGACATCCAACTGCCTTGACCAATGCTACAAAGGCTTATGACGAAGCCACCAGTGCAAGTGTTAGGTTATTGATAGCTAAAAATGAGCACATGGCTAAGGAATTTCAAGCAGCCAGGTAGAGAGATGAACAATCAAGAGGATCATCTAGAGTAGAGATGAAGATGGTCATAATCATTGAAGTATCAGCTCTTGAAATAGTCACGTGGAGACTGTATGACAGGGTCATGTTGAAGCCTCGAAAATTGGGTCGACAACAAGGGGGATACCCGCTCGGTCCGGACCTAGGTTGGCAGTTCCTTATCCGTTTGGTATAGCGGGTCCGACTGGGGATAATGGGACCAATTTCCCAATCTATGGGTGTGTGTGTGTAGAATTGGATGTTGCTGATCTAAAAATAACTATCTAAGCTATTCTAATTCAAACTTTAATCTAATTCTATGCTATGGTAATCTAATAAAAACAACACATCTAATCTATGCTAACCCGGGATGTAATTCTTCTATTATGCAATCTAAAGAGATTTCATATAACAACTGGTAATAAAGATCATTCAACGATTATAAGAAAGGAAATCAATTAAGATGAACTATTTCGCATAAAAAGTTAGGCAAAACAGTTGTGAACAACATATCGCATAATAAGCTATTCATACATTAAACATAAATAAATAGTTCCACCGTACAAAAGTGCCAAATGGTAACTCAAGCATTCATGCAATAACATATAAACAACTGAAATCTGTATATCACTTTACATATAAGCAGAAATGGTCAAGAGATAAAAGTACCATTTATGACTGGTCCTACTCATAGGCTTCAAGCAATAATGATTTATTTCTCCTTTCTCTAACATCTACTAAGAGTACAGAAGTGCAACATCAGTAGCAGATATCAAATGCAAACATCAACAAATCTTGATCCATTCATTCACCAAAACCTCCTCGGAGGGTGCAAAAGTGCATGTTCTGAGGACAAGTTTTTGATAAATTTATGGACCCTTCTGTAAATGCATGAGAAGGGTTTAAATACTACTAACTAGTTCTAATAATAGTTTATTTACAAAAATTCAGGATACGGTTTTCAAATGACCGCCCTTTTTCTAAGCAAAATCTAAAGCGAAAATTAACTTCAGAACTAAACTACTTTTGTATCTGGTCTTTAAAACTGCATGTATTCAACATTGGTTTAAGGAGAGTCAGCTGGCTGACTTCTTCTTTGAGCTGGGATGAGAAAACAGAATCGATGAGTACTGGTACCACCTTTTCGGCCGCATTTATGATGCACTTCACAGTCATACACTGACTATGCGGCTTCACCAAGTATGTCCAGTAACATTCCCAATTTAACCTGTTTAATTCTTGAACTGCCTTTCCCTTTTCTTGTGCTCTCTGCTTCCATTCCACCTCTAGTCGTAGTTTGTTTGGTAAATACCCCGGGGTGGTTTCTGCGATTATATTAGCTTTGTTCAAATTCTCATTTACACAGTCAATGAGAATGCTTGCTGTAGTGGCTGTTGTTTCCGCCGCTTGTTCTGCCTCCCTGATTTGGTCATCCCACTTGTTAAAGAGCAGTTCTTTATGATTCTCATTTATTGTGGGTGCACCTGCTCTTTTTGCCTCGTCCCCATCCTGCCAAGCCAAGTATTCAGTCACTCGCTTGTCAATCAGATCATATTCACTTCGTAAGGCGACCACTTGATTAGTGATCTTATCGCTCATCTCGCAATAATCATTCCACTGTGATATCTTTTGTCCCAACATTTCTTGCTGCTGCAGTAGTTTTTCATTCAAAGCAATAGATTCTGAAACAAACTCTGTAAGCTTAGGGTCGTCCCTATGCATCTCTTGTACATCCTGCAACTATTTTCCTTTTTCGTCCAAACTTCTCTGATAACTTATCTGCATTTGCTGGAAGTCTTCTTGCAACTTTTCAAGCTGTTTGAGTGCCTCATTATTAGCATTAGCTTGTTGCAATTGAAGTTGCAGTACCTGTATTTGATCTTCTCACTCTTTCAGCAATTGCTGTACTTCTGATGCTTTGTCAATAGTCGCAGAGGCATACGCTCCTGCGATCTGAGAAAGTTTGGTGAGGTTTTCAGTCGGATTATTGGCGGGATCTTTCCATAAGACATCTAATTGCTCAGCATCCTGAGAGAGTGTATTTTCTAACTTCCTCTTCTTTCTCTGTCTTCTTACTACTGCTTTATGCTGGGGACTATAAAATATGTCCAGAGGAGGAATCTCTTCTACATTAAGTAGAAGCTCAGAAGACGGCGTGATAGGAATATGTTCTGTTTCTGAGTCATGGCTGACTATGGTTGGGACCACTTCCTGTACTACCTGCATATTGCTTACAGGAGTTTTTGGGGCTTGTCCTTCAAGATTGATCAGTTAATTGAAGGTTTCCCATTCCTTATCCAATTCTGTCGTGACGGGTGGTACTTCAATGACGAGAGGGGGAGGATCTTTTTGCGGGGAGGCGAGAACCTGCTGTTGTGGAATTTCCATTGACTGAGCGGTGTCTTTGGCTGACTCTTCGCTCCTATCTTGGTCGTTTCTGGATCTTTTAGAATGTTAGGGGATTTCTTGTATAGATTTAGACTTAGATCCGTTAGTGCTTGAATTCCCACTAAGGCTAATGCTTGGAGTCGGTTCTCTGGCAGACAATCGCAGCTTTTCTAGAGGAACACTGGTTAGTCTTCTTTCCCTATATACCATGAATTTTTGAAGGTCTTCTGGAGACAATTGCAATTGGGCTTCCCGCAAATTTTTTTGAAGTGAGCTTTTACTCTGGAATATATCATGAAATAAGTCCTTTTTCCCAAAGAACACTTTTATCTTGACCGTAGTTGTGAAATTCTGGGCAACCTCATTTGGATCAAATGGCCTTCCCAGGAATTTAAATAATTGTAGACACGTCATATTCTGTACTTCAGTGACAGCGTGACCTACATCGAACAACGAAAAGGCCCCACAAGCCACAGGAAACTGTGGCCATATGGCCTTCTTTTTGTCCTTTAGGTCTTTAGTTAGGCCGCCTTCTGAACAGGTTTGATATGCAATTTCTCGAGCTAGGAGCTTATCAGGTATATACAAAGGTAGAACATGAGGAGGTACAGTGCTTCCAAAAACTCTAACATAAGTAAACAATTCTTCTCCGAACCATCTTGCGATGGGGATGATATCTATCTGTGCCTCGGGTGAGCACCTTGGGGGTTCTTTATCATACAACATTCTATACAAGGGCAGCATGAGTCCGTGACAAATCTGGTAGAAATGTGGAGTGAACTGAGAGTCCCATAATATCTTATGATAGACATGGATAGGTAAGGGGTCTTGAGTTGTCCACTTCCAACCCATAATAGGGAATTTAGACACATAACAAATTGAATCCATAACATATGTGGCTAGGTAAAAAGGAGGATAAATCCTTTGAGACGTAGATCTTTTGGACCGGTAACTGACAATAGTCGTGATTAGGTTATCCGATAAAATCTTAGCCCAATCTACAATAGTGGCGTTTGTGGCAGCGTCTATTAATGGTAACCATTGGGAAGAAAATTTGTTGATATATGGCATTCCAAATAATCTACAGAGCATGGTAGCAGCAAAACAATATGGGGAAGTAAGGGAACCAGTACTATACATACCGTGTTTATCTTTCTTGAGCGGTTCATCTTTCTTGGACCAATCTTTGGTAGTCTCTGACAAGTTCGGGTTCTCCTCCACAAATTTTTCTATGAATTGAGTATTATAAGTTTCCTGTGGCTCAGGAAGATGATACATAAGCTTTAAATCTTGTGCAACAAATGATCAGATGAGCCCTTGACCTTGAATCTTGAACTGTCTATTTCTCATTTCTGCGTGATCAAGTATCCACTTGATCATGTCTGTATATGGGAGAATTTTAGGCCTCGCTGCTATCCGATGTAGGAATGAGCATGCTAGCTCTTCTAGAGATGCTTCGGAAGAGCCCTGTGAGCCTGCGACAATAGTAACCTTCATTATTCTAGGATTTTCTTCTTCGAGTAGTCTGTACATGCCTTCCCACGTTGAGATTCCTGCATCTCTATTACAGGCTGTGTCTGTATATAAAGGTGCCATTTCCTTCACCTCGGAGCTCTGAGCCTTGTTTTTCTTCCCCATTTCAATCTGCGTATTGCCTTGGATCATCCTCCGTTCTTCGTTCCTACAATTCAGAAGTAAAATGGAAATGAATGACTCGGATGGGTGATGGGAGAGTTCTTAATGCTGCAGACATACCAAATACACTACCTTACGAGAAATGATTCTTTAAAAAGAACGCGTCCATATTTTATTAATAACTGGCAACTAACTCCTGTATTAGCATTTAAAGCGCATAATTATGTGTCAGATTACGGCAAGTGGCTTTTCTTTGAATATTGTGCCCGAACGATCTGCGATGGAGCGATTTTGCGATTTGCTTCGCAACATCGCAGATCACAGATCGCAACATCGCAAATCGCAATATCGCAACATCGTAATATCGCAAATCGCAAAAGTTTATATGTGACAAATTTATTTAACCCGTTTTCCTGCGATATGTGATCTTGCGATCGACATCATCACAGATCGATAATCCTTGAAGTTTTTCCTTATAAACTTTTCTTATTGCGATGCGATGGTTGCTTTAATACCATAATTTTGCATATGCCAAGATTGTACTTGTATGGTGGGGTTTTACTACCATTTATATGATGCTTTTTAAAGATTTGTCCCTCATCATAAACTTTAGGTTTTAAGTATTCGAAGAAGTTTCCTAAGCTTAAGATGGTAACTTTATTTTGAGGAAAAGAAAGCTAAGCCCTACTCTTGCTTTTCCTAAATTTTAACTAAGGGTCCCCACACATTTAGTATTTTGGATAACACTTAAATGAGGAGGGGGGGGGTTGTTGCTGGTCACAACAGGTCATCACTATGCACAAGGCAGTTGTCCACCTGCATGGTCATCAACAACACTGCACCAAGATAGTGCGAACACTCGCATACATACAAACCACAGTTGATCATGTATAGACATGGACAATGAGGTAAAAGGGAGCCCCGCTTGACTTGCACAAGATGATGAAGCCACAAGTGGAATTGGACAACACATATCCAGAGTCAGAACTGGAACTGTAAGGAACTCTTGTCGCTCATTACTAGTATCCAGGCTTCATATGCATGGTTGTACAAGAGTTTGGATGTCGTGGTGAGGAAGTATGGCAGCCAGTCGATTGGTATGCTCACCGAGGCCAAAGAGAAGAACCAAGTCAGACTGGAGCTCGATGCGTACTTCAATAATTTGATGCTCATGACCACCAATGTAGATTTGAAAATCAGCACAGATAATATGCAGATGTACATTATTAGTTTGGCCATGCTCAAGGCTAAGCTATGCATGTTAGAGGATGAGTTGGACAAAGGTTCCAAATCAGTATACCCGGAAGAAATGGAGGCAAGAGTTTGTTTCCAGTAGGACTTCATCAAAGAGTACACGGACACCATTGCAAACTAGAAAGCATGGTATCAATTTGTCACTAAGGATCACAAAGAAAAAGTTGACGAGTTGGGCTTCCCACAGTCATTTGTGTCTTAGTGTTGTCTTGTCTGGCTGACTCAAGCCAATTTTGTCCCACATGGGTATATGTGGAAGATGTATCATTTTGTAAACATGATGTAAAGTGAAATTCCAAGTGTCACTAGTGGAATACAAATAGTCATATGTAATGTAAAGAGTCATGAGGATAGTCCAAGAGTCACAAAGGGGAATGTCAAGGGTCACCCAACCCTTTGCTATAAATAGAACCTCATAACTCATAGAATGGGCTTTTGGGAGTTGAACTTTTGCTAGGCATTTCTTAGAGATGTCTTGGAGAGTATTGTGACGAGCCTTGGCTTCTCTATAGTGCAGAGTGAATATGTCTCTTTGAAGGAGCAAGCGGTGTCGACTGTAACGTTCCATTATTGGGGTTAGTGGCTATCATGGTTGTATGTATGGATGGAACTTTCACTTTATATAATATAATATAACCAGCACATTTCATGCATATGTTGTTATTATAGTTCGACTATTCTGGTTACTTTAGCAATGTATGTAGTTTTACTTACGCATTGATGTATGGACTATTTAGTATGTGATTGTATGAATCTTATTGAAGCATGTTGTGGGTTTAACTCATCACTTTGGATTGTCAGCTATTCTACTTTCTAGTTTGTGATGTCATTCAACTCACGTGTTCCTTTCAGGTTCCGTGCTATTACAGGCTTCTAAAGGATACACCTCTCTTCCCCCTTCGTGTGTTAGAACCTCCCCATGCATCTCTCCTGACTTGCTGCAAGGTTACACACTTTCTTTTGACAACGATATCTTGCTTACCTCTGAACGCTATCACAGTCAAGGAATAACTTTACTACCCATTGCTAGAACTCCTACTCCAATTGGTCTGAGGTCTAGTTGATACTTCTTATAGGGGAGATCCCCTTGACATGTTGGCGGGTCCAACAACATCAACATTTCTAGTGCTAGAAGGAAGGATAGATGACAAGTTGAGCTCTCAAAATTGGTTTTGAATATTGACACATCTATCATGTCTTATGTTACTCTCCATACTCTGAGATGTTTGCCTTATGGAGATTACTTTGAAATCCCAGAGGAGTTCTAGAATCTCTTGCAAGGAAAATTTTAAGGATGGAAAATTTTCTTGAAGTTTCAAAACATGGCGAATCTCACTAATCCATAATATGCAAACTATAAAATATTTATTGATATATTTGTAAAATTATTCAAATTTATAATGATTTTATATATAGTCTCTATATAATGTTGGCGATTTTTAAGGTAAAATAATTTTATATTCTAAAATTTAGGCGAATCGTCTTTTATAAAATTGGAATTTGGCGAATATTCTTTATGGACAAATCATGGAAAATTAGCCCACTGGGCGAACATTAGCCCCTAAAATTTTCCATGATCTCTTGTCACAGAACACATATACAGGTGAAGGCTTAACAACTTGGGATAGGCATAGTCTTGCTTTTTCCAATCTATGTGAACACATCGAGTCTCCTAAGGATTATGTGATCTATACATTGTTCACATTCACACTTCATGGGAATCCATTAGAATGGGTTAACACACTATCTGAAATATCTATTCACTCATTTGGTCACCTTGTTTTAGAGTTATGTCACACTTTCCATAACTTTGACCATCAAGAACTTAATAAAAAATTCTCCAATTACAAAAATCTCCTGATGAATCTGTGGCACAATTCTGGTATTGTTTTCATAATATTGCATTTCAATTACCAGAGGATGAAATTGATTGGGAGTTTCTAAATGGAATATTTTAGTATCTTCTTCACATATTGGAGAATCTGCATATCTTAGAATCATTCGAAGCCTTCCCAACATACCTCAATTTTAGATCTGCCAGATCCAAGGCAGACACAATCATTGTCACAAGTGGCTATCCATCCTCACCTCATTCTACAACTCTGTCCCTGTAGTGTTAGGCAGGAGAAGTTGTGCATCCATATGTTGAATTGTCACATCCTCCCACCCCACCTACTCTTGATCTCTTCATATATTTGGCTGACAAGACTATTGGTTGTCACATTGATTTATTTCCTCAACCTTTGTCCATGCATTCTGTTGGTCCTTCGGATTGTACTATATTATGTTCTCCCGTTTCGGACTCCACACTTGTTGTTCACGAGGATCAAGTTGTCAATGGAGTTGGTGTTGAGAAACCAACCTATGCTATCAATTATGATGAGTATGTGTGGGAATCTAAAGAAAAACCCGCGGTGAAGGATGACCTCCTTCTGCTCACACCCCATCTGTTTTTTCCTGATATCTTTGGTGATTTTGCCATTGTTGATTTTCCATGTGAGAATGCATTCTTGGATGCATCTACTTTTATCATTCGAAGTATATATCGGATGTTAGTCGATCATTGCATGGCAGAGATAATACATCTATGTTTGCAAATACACTCAATATTTGATCTATCATTTCTGAAAATCCAGAGGGCAAACGTTATTGTTTCTCATCAACCCCTCCCTACGATTCATTAGATCATGAGGATGTCAATGAACATATCAAATTTTTGATCATGGTGGTCATGATCTCATTTCTCCTTCATTCAATCACGATGATGATTCATTCATTGTCGATATTTCTAAGCCACCCCTCTTCGATGATCTACCTATTGATGGAGTGGAAACCCCACAAGCTATTGAGGCACTTCAGCCAGAGATGATGGCTATATCAAGCCCTCGTTGTCTTGAGGTCAATTTCACTCTAGATAAAAAACTTGTTGAAACACCGAAGACTCCTCATCACTCACTTGTTTGCATTGAAGATCAATATAGTTCACAGAATCCAAATCCTATACCTGAATCACATGATCCCATCGCTCATGCATTGGAGGAATCATACACAACGAGAACTCTTGATAAGAGTAAGTTGTCTTTATTTTTCATGCTTTCTCATTTGTCACGACCAAAAGAGTGTATGTGTTTTTCATCTCCACACACTGTGAAGCATGACCATGATACATCCACAAAATGTTTGTCTTGTGGTTTTTTTCTTTTCTTTTCTGTGGATATCTTTAAACTCAAAGCGTGTTGGTATTCATTGTTATATATTTCATGCTTGTTGGTTTACACACATATCTTTCTCATAGATCATGCCTTCACCAACATGGGTCAACCAATGTGCCGATGGCTGCATTGGAAATATCACTTCACGTGAGCTGGCCCATGCAATGTTTAGCTTAGGAGTAGGAGTAGTGTTTTCTTTCTTGTTTTGCTTGGTTTGCATGTTTTCTTTGTTCATTTTTTTTGCATTACTTTTTTTCTTACTTCATTTTCTTTATTTTGTTTCATTTACTTCTGCCCTTTGCTTTTTGTTTGTTTACTTGTTTTTCACCCATAGGTTTAGTTTCACATGAAACTATGTGTGTGTCTTGAAGAAAGCAAGGTAAAGTGCAAGAGGACTTGTACTAATATCAACAAATTGTTATCTATTGTCCTCTTTCTTTATGAAAGAAAATTTTGTCTTCATTCGATGATACCCTAATGGAAAATTTGTTTTGTTCAAGTGAGTCTTGGTGAAAAAACAACGCTTGCACTTTAACTGGTACCACCTACTCTAATCGGATTTTTGCGTTAATCCTTGTCGATTGAGTGAAGTAGAGTAAGGTAAGGGGGAAAACCTTAAGTAGTGTCAGAGGTATATATAAAATAATTCTCTGAACGGACAACTTCTTCTGCCCTCAATAAGTCAGGATCCCTCTTTCACCTCTAAAATGAATAAGTGCCTATGCATTGTTCTTTGAAACAAAAAAGGAAAAAAAATGAATAAGGTAAAAGAAGAGAAAAAAATTCCTGCGCAAAGAGGTGATGCAAGTAACTTCATTGGGGTACTAACCGGGCTTGCTGGCAATGGAGTGATGCTTGTGTTCTTGCGTGACTTCATCGGGGTACTGTCCAGGCCTCCTGGAAGCGAAGCAACACCATAGATGAAACGAAGACTTTGACATCTTTATTGATTATGTACCAAGATACCCCTCATCCCCAATCATAAAAACTAACCTGAATTGGCTTGGAACATGTACTGAATGATCAAGAGAATGGTAAGGAACTATGTATTTAACTCAAGCGTAGTATTGAAGCTGTGACAATCGAAGAATCGAGCAATAATTTCGAAGGAGGTAGAATCGTTTTTCATGAACAAGGTCCATACAAAGAGTTGGAGTTCTAACAGTGTGTTGCCAATGTTGTAGCAGCTACAACCACCCTCCAAAAGTTTTCCTTCGCTTCGTTTTGTAGTCTCCCTCCTCGAAATCATCGCAACTATCCTGCATTGATCAGGTACTTGTGTTTATTAGAGTTCATATGTCGTTTCATAGCTTGTGTTTAACTCACGTGTTCTGTCGGTCAACCACATGCACACCCAACACTTGGTCCACATCTGCTCAAGTGGCTGTTAGGAAAAACAACACAAATCTGCAAAGCAGCTTGTCTTCCTCTCTAGAAATGTGTAGATCAGTCCAACAAATTCCCTGCACTCAGAAATTGTGTAGAGCAGAACATGCAGCCTTGCTCTGGAATTTGCGCAAAGCAGACTAGCCGACATTTCTTTGGAAATTTGTGTAGTTTCAGCCAGTTGTACTGCCTCCAGGAATTGCGCAGAAACTGACTCGACTGCATTGCATTCCAGAAATGTGTAGAGCAGTCAGGCCAGCTACATTGTTCTCCGAAATTACACAGAACTAGCCAGCTTCTCTGCTCTCCAGAAATGTGCACAGAAGTGTAACCTCATTACTCTGGAAAATTGTGAAGAGTTGGCCAGTGAGCCAAGGTCCCTCAGTCCATGAGTAGCGTAAAATCTCTCCCTCAGTGACTCTCCATTGCATGTGCCGATAGGTTGTCCAATTTCCTCCAGAACTATGCCATCCTTCCTTGCACGTCGGGAAATTTTTCCCAAAAAAGGAAAAAGAAAAAGGAGAAAAATCATCCCATTATTTTAGGGATCTATTTTTAGAAGTAGGTGTTACATGCAAAACCGTTTTCAGAAGCTTCCTTCCAAGTGTCGTTATTTCCTAGATTTTTGGCAAGGGCATCATAAATAGTAAATTCACCAAATCTATTTAATCGATGCCTCATAGCTCATTCTTCACATTAGATCTTGGAGCTCTAGCATTCTCGAGGCATCTAGGAACCTTCGACACAGCTGGCGCAACTTTTTCGAGTAAGTTTTTATTTTCATTCCTTTCGGAAATTTTTCTGTTGCTTTTTAGTTTTCGACTTGTATGAGTGTTGTTTCGTTCGTTTTATTGAACGAACATTGGCATTTAAATGTATTTTATCTTGTAGAAGTGTTGTTTTAGGTTTTGCATTACTTTTCCTTAGTGTCCCACGCATAACACCTTTTCTACACACACAATCTCGGTTTCAACGACTTGTTTCTTGATCTTCTTGGTCTTGTCAATTGTTTGATTTATACACTCACTTGAATCACATGCATTTTTATTTAACTCATATCTAAACCATCTATGCACATGCATTCAATCCTTAGTGATTTTCAGTTTCCCGTCGGAAGGTCTGAGTTGCCTTGGCCCAAACCTTCTTGCATGACTTGCATTGTGCATTTCTGGGATGGAAGGATCTCCCTTGCTCCCAGAAATTCCACACATCTTGCCTCCCACTGGCTTCCTAGGCTATTCTCTACGCAGTTTTGGCAGACAGTGCCCCAGTTGGCCCCCGAGATTGTGTAAAGTATTTTTCCCGGGAAACAGTCACGACGACTGAAACTGTGCATTGCGTAGTTCCAATCCTCAGTAGGCCAAGCTTGACTATGCTCTACACAATTTCAGCAGACAATTAGCTCACTGGCAGACTGGACTATGCTCTGCACAATTTCAATTGTCAGTCTCCCAATCTCTTAGAGACAAACCTGCACAATTTTCCCAAACAGTCAACCAGGGGTGTTGCATGTTAGTGCTCAAGTTTCTTTTGGTTTTCAATTGATATTTACTTTCCATGAGTGTTTCTCCATATCCAGGTATCAAATATGTTCATTAGTCTCTCAATAGTATAGGTACAATGGCTTCCAAGAAATTAGGATCAAAATACACAGTTGAGAGCAGTACGAGGGACGTGGTTGAACAGTGGTCAATCAGTTTTCCCATGTACACATACACACACATGTTCATCGAGAAGGATGTCAAGATAACATGGCAAGACATCAACACCATCCTTTTAGGCATGTTTGAGGAGAATCTGGAGGATAGACAGGTCTATGTGAACATTCATCAGTCAGGACTATACAAGGTTGCAAGGAGATTTCCCGTGTTCCTTTGCGTAGATGTAATCCACTGGATTGTCTCACACACTAATCCCAAGACAATGAAAATGAGAAGTGTCAGTGGAACAAGGCTTTCTTCCTTTAGGACGGAGGATTATCAAGAGATATATCATTTTCCATTCATAGTGAGGAAGATGGATGCACCGTTTTACACTCCCAACGACAACATGAACACAAGAGATATCTTGAAGCGTCTGGGAAAGGAGCCAAAAAAATTCAAAATGACACCCAACCAGATATATAGGATGAAGAAAGTCAGGAAGGAATATCAGTTCTTGGTCATCTTCACATGCCTCTTGTATGGCTAAGTGTGGTATAGAGACATTCCTGCAGAGTTGGGTTGCTATGTTGGATCACCTGGAAAATGAAGGAAAACCATTTAACTAGTCCGCCACCTTAGCTCTCTAGTTGAAAGTGCATTTGTCCAATACTCAGAGTCTACCCAAGGATCAAAAAGAAACTATCTTCATGTCTGCATACTTGCTTGATGCAATCTGTTCCTATCAATAGTTTCTTGGCATGGGTTGGCCATGGACACCTTCAGAAATTTCTGCGAACATATATTGCATGTTGCTCTTAGATTGCAGCTAATGAGGAGTCATGGCTAGAATATGTGCCCATTTCATTGCTAATCTATACACGAAAATCTTTAAACAAGATCCACCCTGCATGTCCCAGACAACAATTGAGGCATTGCTAAACATTGCATATAGGTATGCCTCACCCGAGGGGACCTTCATCAGGATGTACGTCACGAGGAAAACTATGTATGTGTTGCTGAGGTTCGCCACGAATAGGTTGGTCATACAAGAGGTTGCATACCACATCTCAACATGGTTGTTAGCTGGATTGCATAGGAATAAGAAGGCACCAGGGCCTGTGCTTCCCATGCAAATTGGGTTGTATGCAGTTGGTAGTTTGAAAGAAGAAAATGCTGAAGTGGAAGACTTCAAGAAGTTTAAGTTCGGCACCAGACGTTTCAACCCATGTGAACCATATGATTTATGCATGGACCACTATGCGACAGTGTACTGTCCTTGGATCCACAGGGCATTTCATTGGCTAGAGGAAGACCAATGGACACATTGTTACAACTCCTCTAGGCTCAATGAATCAGTCAACATTATAGTGGAGTGGCTAGTAGCACCACAAGGAGCGACAACAACAGAAGTAGAAAACAACAAACTTGTGCAAGAGAAAGTTAAGAGGAAGATTTCCGAAGGCACAGAGACGGAGTAAAGCTACAATTTTAAGGAAGACCTACTTGTGGAAAACGTAGCTTTAGAGATAGATGCGAAGAGGAAATAGTGCGATAGGAGGATTTTACAAAGAAAATGAGAACAACAGAGGCTGGAAGATACTGAGAGTATGTTGCGGGAAGTCTTGCATAAGCTCAGGGAAGAACACGAGCTGCCCAAAAGAGACAAGGAAGCGTAAGATGAGCATGAACAAGCACAGGAACAAGAACATGAACCAGAACATGATGAAGTGCAAGGCGTGTAGACAACACAAAATACACCAATACAGGTTGAAGACTCTGAACCAACAGCAGATGAGGAACAGGGTGAGAAATCATAGGAACAAGAACTTTCCCTACAAGGTGAACAAATAGTCACAAAAAATGGACATGGAAGTAGAGCAGTCAAATGAAACTAAGGTCACTCCATAGGCTTCCCCAGCTCCAACAATAGAGCATGTCCTCAGTGAACAAGGGGATACCATTCTCTCTGGGGACCATCCGATAACATAGATGTACAACATAGCCTTTGATGAGTTGTAGCATAGAGTTGTACAAGAATGTAGAGCACGCACCCCGGATGAGCATGCATCACTTGTGCACTTGGAATAATAGGTGATTGTGTCAGATATATGGAGATATCCAACTGCCTTGGTTGATTCTACAAAGGCTTATGTTGAAGCCACAAACTCGAGTGTCGGGTTCTTGATAGTAGAAAACGAGTGCATGACTAAGGAATTGCAAGTAGCCAAGCAGAGAGAGGAACAATCAACAAGATCTATGAGACCAAAGATGAAGATGGCCATACTCGCTGAAGTATCGACTCTTGAGACAGTCATGCAGAGACTGTATGAAAGGTTCGTCATCGTGCACAAGGCAGTTTTCCACCTACATGGTCATTAGCAACACTGCACCAAGATAGCGTGAACACTCGCAGACATACACACCGCAATTGATAATGTACATACATGGAAAATGAGGTACAAGGGATCCTCGTTTCACTTGCATAATATGATGAAACCACAAGTGGAGTTCGACAAAGCACGTATCTGGAGTTAGATCTAGAACTATGAGGAACTCTTGTCGCTCATCACCAGTATCTAGGCTTCATATGCATAGTTGTATAGGAGTTTGGATGTCGTGGTGAGGAATTATGGCACCTCGTCGATCAATACGCTCATCGAGGTCAAAGTGAAGACCCAAGTCAGATTGGAGCTTGATGCGTACTTCAATTAGTTCATTCTCATGGCCACCGACACAGATTTGCAAGTCAACGTAGATAACATGCAGATGTACATCGCCAGTTTGGCCATGCTTAAGACCAAGCTGTGCATGTTACATGATGATTTGGACCGAGGTTCCAAATCAATATACTTGGAATAAATGGAGGCAAGAGTTTTTTTCTAGAAGGACTTCATCAGATATTACATGAACACCATTGCACACTACCAAGAATGGTATAAGTTCATCATCGAGGATCACAAAAAGAAGGTTGACTAGCTGGTCTTTCGATAGTCATCTGAGTCTTAGTGTTGTCTTGTCTCATTGACTCAAGTCAATTTTGTCCCACATGGGTATTTGTGGAAAATGTATCATTTTGTAAACATGATGTAAAGTGAAATTCCAAGTGTCACTAGTGGAATACAAACAAGCATATTAAATATAAAGTGTCATGAGGGTAGTTTAAGAGTCACAAAGGGGAATGTCAAGGGTTACCCCACCCTTTGTTATCAATAGAACCTCATAAATCATAGAATGGGATTTTGGGAGCCAATATTTTGCTAGGCATTGCTTAGAGAGGGATTGGAGAGTACTGTGACGAGCTTTGGGTTCTCCATAATGCAAAGTGAGTATGTCTCTTTGGAGGAGTAGGCGGTGTTCACTGTAACGTTCCACTGTTGAGGCTAGTGGCTATCTTGGTTGTATGTATGGATGAAACTTTCACTTTATATAATATAACTGAGCCAACGCACTTCATGCATATGTTGTTATTGTAGCTCGACTATTCTGGTTACTTTAGCAATGTATGTAGTTTTACTTAAACATTGATATATGTACTATTCCTTATGTGATTATATGAATCTTATTGAAGTATGTTGTTGGTTTAACTCATCACTTTGGATTGTCGACTATTCTTCTTTCCAGTTTGTGATGTCGTTCATCTCCTGTGTTCCTTTAAGGCTGTGTAATATTACAGGCTTCTCAGGGATACACCTCTTTCCCCCCTCCGTGTGTTAGAACCTCCCCACGCATCTCTCCTGACTTGCTACAAGGTCACACACTTACTTCTGGCAAAGATATCTTGCTTACCTCTACGCGCTATCGCAGTCAAGGCATAACTTTACTCCCTACTGCTGGGACTTCTACTCTAAACAGTATAAGGTCTAGTTGGGACTTCTTATCGGGGACATCCCTTTGACATGTTGGTGGGTTCAACACCGTCAACACAACACAAACCCAAGGATGTTTAGAAAGAGTGAAACCTACCCCGTTATGGACAACCAACATGGTAATTCTAGGTGGCATGACTTTCCTGGAATAACAATAATGAGTCAACTTGAATTTGAGAATTGTAGCGAGTGTGGTTGTTCTCATAGCTAGCTTGACAATTGAATTATGATAGATTTTTCCACTATTTAAAAAATAAATTTATGACGAAATTGTAAGAACTATTATCCTTCTCTCTTTTAAATATGAATTACTTTATACGGCAAAAATTTAAGTCTTTTCATAACATTGGACCATTTAAAACATTTTAAATATTTGTTGATTGCAATATAAATGTTTTTAATGGATTTATGGGGTAGTTATGTATTGCTATGATAAATTTGAAATATTGTGATGGCCGTTTTGATAGAAGTATTTAAATGTTTTAGATTGGTTAAGAAATATAATTTTTAATTAATGAGATTGTTACTGTTTTAATTACCAATGTTTTTTTAGTTTTTAATCGATCTCATAAGTCTAGATAAAGATCTTGTTAAATCCAAAGGCCTTGCTAAACCTATGTTTGTTTTAACTTAAGAAATGAGACGAGTAAAATATTTTGATTAAAACATATGTGAAGCCTTAAAAAACATTACGGCCACAAAATTCAATTTAACAATTTATGAACAGTTTTTGATGTAAGCAAATGAAACTAGATGTTAAGATAACATAAGATTAACATTCATACTTTCCTATATAATAAAGTTAGAATTAATATTTATTTAATTATAAATATTAAATAGAAATAAAATTAATAGGATTGATTTTTTTTAATTATACTTTCACATTTCTCATATTTATTTAATTTATTTTTTTCAAAATTTTAAAAGTTAATTGGCTGTTTATTTTTATATAGCATCATTTCTAAAAAAATTTCATTACTTTTTTAAATTTTCATTAATTTTTAAATTTTCATAACTCGTCAGTGGATGTTATGGACATCTTATATTAACTATTCATATTATATTATGTTATATTTCCATAATGCCGACAATTTCCATATTTTTTTTGGGTAGAATTAGGATAAACATCATCTTTTACTCTATCAAAAAGAGGACTATTGTGAACTCTTACCAACTCTTACCAATACTCTAAGAAAGTCAATACTATGAGCATAAACATTATCTTTTGTTGATGGGTTTGCAAGCATTCCATTAAAATATGTATAACTTGCTCATTTTCAATAGAGATGTTCAATGCAATTTTTATTTTTTAATAAGATAAACATTATTAGATTTTATCGTTTTGTAATTACAATATTTTTTTCTCTGAATCAATAATATATTAGGACCTTTATGACCATTGAAAATGAAAACATCCTCAATCGTGTTTTTTCTGCATTTCTCTTCATTCTTTTAAAAAATGATAGCGACCTCACCTGCACCAAAGTCAACGTCAATGCTATAAGAGCATTTACCAATCATAATTGACCATTAACATCTTTATGTCACAATTCTATATATTAAAGGAAGTTGGATTCTTAAACTTCATTGTTGATTGTAATATTTTTGGAGCTATAATCTAGAAGGAATTTGAGTTGTTAAGAAGTTAGGATGAGTGTGATTATAAAGCTATGTCAAGAACATAGTTCGCTAAGCTAGGGATTTGTTAAATAATATAGGAAATAGATTTGGTTTGTATAAAACTCTAGAGAAAGAGTTATTATATGTAATTGGGATGATTAAATTGATAATGATGATAATTCATGTTCACTAAGACCAATATGGTGTTTCAAACCTTAATAAAATAAGAAATTAATTGAGCCTCTTTAACATTGTATTTCTATGATAAAAAAGAATGGGAGATAAAAACTCCTAGGTCACCATAGTTTCGCTGACTTAACAAGTCAAGAAGGTTGGAGTAAGTAAGAGCTAGACATTCCAAGAGAAAGTGTGAATGAAATTGTAGTTTTTATCATCTTCCCTTCCATTCAGAATTAAAATGTGAGTTGTCGAGTCCTTCGTGTATATAATCTCCATGTATGTGTAGAAACACACACACAACTTTTGTAGTGAAACAATGAAATCGATGCTTGATCAGATGTTGTGGGTTAGGTATCGAGGTTAGTAAGTGCAATGAGGGCAAATTCAAATCTTATGCCGAGCTCCCATGTTGAAGAAGTCAAATTTTTAGGGTTTGGCTCTATCACAATAAACATGTTACAGCGCAAGACCTAACACATTAAACCTTCTTCAAAGTCTCGTTAGTCAATAGTAACACCAATTTTCCCATAAAAGGATTTTCATCTATGGGTTTATGGTATTTGGGTTGTAAAAAAGGGAGGATGGGGGATCATAGATCTTGAAAATTTTAACAAGTCTTTGACTATAGAAAATATGTGGAGGTAAATCACTAGTTCCGACCTCTGGTCTGTCATCATTGTTAGAGGTAAATACATCTATGGACAATTTTTCTCCACATGGATCCAGAATGGGGTAGGAAGGAAATATAGTGTGTCTGTTATTTGGTGTAGCATGTTGAAAAATCTTCATTGGCTAATGGCTTTCACCCGTTGGGAAGTTGGTGACAGTTCTAAGATTGAGGTTGGTATAAATGCAATGAAGGTTATTATAGGGAACCATTCCTTATCAACTCAATTTCTATATTTTATCCATGTCAAAGGTATTTACTTCCTTCATCAGATCTATTATGTCCACAATTATAACACTAATTTGCAGGTTTGGAAATCAACAAAGAAATTGGGGTTACAAGGAGCTTTCGCTACAGAGTGGGAATCATACCTTCAACTATTATGATATGTTGGCATTACAATCACTACCAAAGAAGATCACATGCTATGGGACATTCTCTTAAAAAAAGGGCAACCGGTGGTAAAGGAAATATACAAAATAATTCCAAAAGATGAAAAGGAAAGCGACCAATGTAGATGGTTTCAAGGCACTTGGAACTAGGAATTACCATATAATATTAAGTGCTTTAGCTAGTTGGCTTCACATGATCATGTGATGACATGGAGAAACCTACAACGTTGGGGGTTTGTGTTAGAAATACTGAGAGGGGGGTGAATCAATATTTCTTTTCAATTGTTATGCTTACTAGTTAAGATTCTTCACAATTATAAAAAATAATCAATAAGAATTTTATTATGAACAAGTGAGGACATCAACCCTCAATAGTTTGAGTACAATAATGATGAGAGCAACAACCCTTTAGTTTACCAGGCTCTAGCCTATTTCCAAGCTTCGACTTGGGCTTTAATGAGGCTCCAACCTCAAGGGCACAAATCTTGTATTCTTAAGGCTCCAACCCTTCAATTTAAAAAATAATGCGTACGAATGAAATTACTTCAAGAGATGATCATCTACTCCATAACATTGCTTCAATATGTCCATTGTGTAGGGTCCAAGTGAAAGTGTTCTTCTTTGTCCACAACTTCAGACTCTTATATGTCCTATGCTCCAATTTCTTCATGGTCTATTATCCAAGTCTGCTTCAGATAGTGACCCCAATATTATTCCAAAGACTGCTTCAATAAGGACTTCAACAAGGACTGCTTCAATAAAGATTTCTTCAATATGTTTGAGCCTTCAATAAACACTGCTTCAATAAAGGATGCTTCAAATAATGTCTGAGACTACTTCAATAATGTCTGATAATATTTCAAATGATAATAGGCCTACCTTAAACAATAGAGTCACAAGTAGCCCTTTTTTAACCCTTGACCGAAACACAGAAAAATAACACAGTTTGTCCTCTTCACAGGTAACAGATTGAGTTTCAAGGTATATGTGCTATAATAGGTAGGAGAAGCTAATGTTCGGTCCTCCGCAATTTAGATTGTTTCTAGTGGATCGAGTTTCCTTCTGTCATGATTGAGTTTTTGCAATTAGCTAAGATTCTACAATTTAGACCAAGCCTCAGATAATGGATTCAAGATTCACAAGTTAATTATGCAATCAATATTGATCCCTTAGATAATTCTAAAATCAAGTTCTAGTTTCAAGTTCTTGGTATTCAGCGAAAAGGGATAAGGTATATGCTTCATCAGTTTAATGACTATGGATGAAAACTTCAAATCATGAGATCCTTGTCCTTTTCACTGCAGAGAGATATGAGTTCCTCATCTTTTTCACTGCAGAGACGAGGCCACTTCTTTAAGATGCTCTTAGGGTCTAGTTCACGAGTTGTGAACTATATGTCTTCTCTCTATATCCTGCCTTACCAAAGTTGGATGGATGAAATACGAGTTTGACCCTCTAATATATACTAGTTATGATGTGTAATGAAGGGACATGTCGCTTGAGTAGAGGCTAACTTGGAGTGTGGGCCTTATGTTGGCTTGCATAAAAAATGTTGTTAATTCATCTTGTAAAATAATTTTCTTCCAGCCTATCGGTAGTTATAAGGAGTGTGAAAGCTTGTTGGAAAGAGATAAATGTCCTCTATGAACCTATGCTAATGCCACCCATGAATGAGAGCATTTTACCATAAAAGATAATGTATTTTTGCACTATTATCAATTTTCATTTAGGCACCCTTTAGAATTTTATATCTAGGATAGAGTTGGTGGGAATATTTACAGAGTTGTCCATTAGGATGGGCATCAACCAAAGTAGACTAGGGAATCATCAAAATATAAATAACATCATTATAAAATTCCCTAGGGTTGCCTTCATGAATTGACCTCATATTGACTTAGGTGATGAGGATAGGGCACATTATGCATCACAAGAATATCTTCCATCACATTGACATCAATGACAAAATTGACCAACAACCTCCCCCTTTGTCATTGATGGAAATATTCTTTCCCTTTCAAAAATGTCTCCCCCTTTGACATCAATGGCAAATAGGGTACCCAAGAACTCCCCATATTGAGTTGCTTCTTGTCATGCTGCACCCGCTGTCATGGTGCTTTTACCCTTGTCGATGTGTTGCCTTAATGAGATGCAAAGCAATGACCTCCATATTTTGGCAAAGATATTCAAATGCCTCTTGTGGTAGGCGTTTTGTGAAGATATCTACAATTTGTTCCTTTGTATTGATGTATTCCAATCTAATATTCTGTTTTGCAACTTGTTCACGGAGAAATTGGTATTTGATTGGAATATATATATATATATATATATATATTTATTTAGTACATTACTGGATTTTTTGAGAGACTAATGGAACTAGTGTTGTCACAATAGATAATGATTGATTAATTAGTCTCTATGTTGACATCTTTTAATGCTTCCTTCATCCACAATATCTGTGTACAACAGTCTGCAACGACTATATATTCAGCTTCAGCGGTGGAGAGGGATATAGAGGATTGTTTTTTGCTGAGCCAAGATACAAGACATTCTGCTAGGAAGAATGCATTTCCACTAGTACTTTTTTATTGTTTACGCTTCTAGCCCAATCAACATCAGTGTAAGCTGTCAAAATAAGAATTGTACTTTTGGGATACCATATGCTAAAATTAGGAGTAGCTTTAAAATATCTAAGAATTCTTTTTACACCCAACCATTAGGGGAATTTTGAGGTGTGAAATGGACCTCCTAAGGGAATTATAAATTAATAGTTGAAATAATAAGATAATATTAGATTACATCATCAAATTTTAGAGGGAAAAAAGAAAAAACTATTTTTTCAACTCGTATTTTCAACTTATCTCTGTATGGGTTTAGTCAAATTTTGAGTAGGAACGCTCGTTGGATGCATAATTTGATTCCTCATCCAAGAAATCACGTTTTTCATGTATTTCTCATTTTTTGTGTAGTGGGGTCCATCAAAAGTATGCAACATGGTTATTTCTTGGATGCGGAATTCAATTTTGCATTCAACGAGTACTCACTTGAAATTCGAGTAAAACCTTAGGGATATAAGCTAAAAATACAGGTTGAAAAAGTAGTTTTATTATTTTATTTATTTTTAATACTTTTACTTTTTTACCTCAAAAATGGTGAATCATCTCCCGGGGTTGACATCATCATATTGAATCCAATTGTTTCTTATAAAGTTTATTTTTGTTGTACATTTTCTTAGGAGGCCCATTTTAGACCTCAAAAGTTCTATAATGAAATGAGATTCCTTAGGAGCTGATTGAAATCTTGCAACCATTCCCATTGCTTGCATAATATTGGGTCATGAAGTAGTTAAGTACAAAAGAGATCCAATCATTTACTTGTAAAAAGTTTCATCTACAAAAGGGGATTCATTATCTTTTCTTAATTTTCAATCTATAGTCATCGGTTTGCTCATAGGAGCACATTCTTCCATCCCATATCTCTTAAGCATGTATTTAAGATATTTTTCTTGGGATATGAACATACCTGCATTGGTTTGAGTTACTTGTAGATCAAGGAAGTAAGATAGCTCACCAATCATAGACATTTCAAACTCCTTAGACATATTTTGAGCAAATTCTTGACTCTTCTCATCATTGTTGCTCGCAAAAATCAGATAATCAACATATACAAGAGTGACTAGCAATTTGTCTTTGACCATATTCATGTAGAGATTTCTTCCTACCAACCCCTTTTTGAAGCCTTGTTTTTGTAGATAATAATCCAATCTAGCAGACCAATCTCTAGGAGCTTGTTTCAATCCATATAATGCAATTTTTAGCTTACATACAAAGTTTTTTCCTTCTGCTAGATCAAACCCTTGCTGTTGTTCCATGTAAACTTCTTCCTTTAGATCACCATTTAGAAATGTTGATTTCACGTCCATGTGATACTCTTTGAATCCTTTTGAACAAGAAAATTCCAAAAGATCCTTATAGACTCCATATGAGCTACCAGTGAAAAGGTTTCTTCAAAGTCGATTCCTTCAATTTGTGAATAACCTTTACAAACAAGCCTTGCCTTATTTCTGATGATTTGTCCATCTTCATTCATTTTGTTTTTGAACACCCACTTGGTTCCAATTATATTTTTTTCTTTTGGATGAGGTACAAGTTCCCATATTTCATTCTTTTCAATTTGAAACATTTCTTCCTCCATAGCTTCCACCCAATGAGGGTCCTTACTAGCTTGATAAAAGTTCTCCGGTTCTACCATGGATAGTAAGGAAAACATCATCTTTTCTTGGTGTACTTGTCATCCTTCTTTCGGTTGTATTCCATCATCTGCATTGCCAATAATTTGTTCTTTCGGATGGTGTTTTTGGATGAATTTTACCTTTGATGGAGTTTGGAATAGTTCCTTTTGATTTTCTTGATCTTTTTCTTCCTTTACTAATTCTTCTTCTAATTTTCAAAACTAGAATATTCTTCATGGAATTCAATTTCTTTTCCTAGAAGTGCTTCTTCAATCTTTTGATCAATTCTTTCTATTAAATTTCATACTCAATTATTGTTTCATTTGTAAGTTTTGCTTCGTGTAGAATATTCAAGAAAAGATCCTTCATCAACACAGGAATAAAACTTGCCTGGTGTGTCATCATTGATCTTGGTAAATCATTTGATTTGAAATATTCTAAAGTGTTTCACTATATCAGGTCATCCTTTCCATAATTCATATAGATTTTTGTCATTATTTTGTCTTAGTTGAGTTCTATTCGGGGTATATACTATTGTCCCAACTGCTTCTCTCCAAAATTTAGCTCGCAAATCAACTGATAGTAACATTGTTCTTTCCATTTATTGTATAGTTCTCTTCTTTCTACAACTTGATTTTGTTTAGGATTTCTAGCAACAAGAGCTCTCTCTTGATTCTATGCACTTTGTAGAAATCATCGAATTCCTTTGAAGTGAATTATCCTCCTCTATCTATTTTAAGACATTTAATTTTTTATTCTTTTTCATTTTCTACAAGGGCTTTGAAATTATTAAAACATTCAAATGCTTCAGATTTGAATTTTATAAAGAATACCCACATCATTCTAGTATAGTCATCCACAAATAGAGAAAAGTACCTTTCTCCTTCTAGAGCTGGCGTTCTAGTTGGTCCACAAAAATCTGCATGTATGATCTCCAAAGGTTTTGATGTTGAGAGCTCCTTAGTCATTAAGCAAGTTCTAGTTTGATTTCCATGTTGACATAGGCCACACACAACTTGATCTGGCTTTACAATTTTTGCAATGTCCCTTACTACATTTGTTTTGTTGATGTTAACGAAGTTACCAAAGTTTATATGTCCCAATTGTTTGTTCCATAACCAGCGTTCAGTTGCTCAACTCATATACCATTTTTCTTCTTTAATTTTACTCAAAATGTATACATTATTAGGTGTTCTTACTCTTTTTCCCCCAAGTTCTACTAAAGAGGATTTTCTTGTCTCACAGTCTTTAGTACTGAAGATAACATTATGTCCTTGGTCACAAATTTGGTCAACACTTAAAAGATTGTGTTTGATCCCTTCCACCAACAATGAATTTTGTTCTTTTCCCTTTCCATTAACAAGAGAAACAGTTCCTTTCCCGACAATTTTATCAGAATCACTTCCAAAGGATACATTTCCATCGTTTTTATTTATTGAGATAAACTTGTTTTGGTCACCTGCCATGTGTCTTGAACATCCACTATCCAAAAACCATTGATTTTAATTACTATGTACACATAAATCTAGGCCACATTTATCTGTAGCGGGATCCTCCTTCTTCAAGTCTTTTGTTATGATATAAATGGACAATTTTGTGCATCATGGCCTAAATCATTGCATTTTGAGCAAGCTAGATCATGCTTAGCCAAAGTATCAAATGAATTGAAGGTCTTGATTTGTCCTTGTTCCTTTAACCTACGTGGCTTGTTTTGATAATTGATCTTATATCTTGAGGTATAATCCTTATGAGCTTTGCAATGCTTAGCTTGATGACCAAAGTTTTTACAATGGAAACAACAACCAAGAAAGATAGTTTGATACTTGTTAGGATAGCCTTGATTTGATGTAGTATTCTTTCTTGGAGATAGCTTTCCTTCATTCCTTGGATTGTTATAGGTGGACCTTTGCTCTTGGTGGGACAACTTCTCCTCTTTTGGAAGATTGCAAAGGATGTCAGCATAACTTCTTTGGATTTTTTCATTTCCATTCTTCTTTGAACTTGATGATTCTCCTTTGAAACCAATTCCAGACTTGTCATGTTGAGGTCTTTAAGTATTAAGGTTGTTATCAAGAGTTTAAGAGCTTTTCCAACTCTTTTTAACTTGATCCAACTCTTTTCTTAGAGAAATAATTTCAGATTCACTTGTTTCGAAAATTTCTTCTCTTTATTTTAGTTTATTGTTCAAGAATTCTTCCTTCCTTTTTGATTCTTCTTTTTCTACTTTGAGAGAAATGACCTTCTTTCTTAATTTCTCATTTTCTTCAATGGCACTCATTAGAAATTCATCCACATTTCCTTCATCTTCTTGTTCGGAATCATCATAATTTGTAAATTCCATAAATAATACTTCACTGCTTCTAGCATAGTCATCTTCTTCATCAGACTCATCATCATTTCTTTTGTGTAGAAAGGTATTTTTAGTTGATTTCTTCTTAGTAATCATGAATTATTCTTCATCTGAGTCATCTTGTTTGGAGAAGAAATTATTCTTATTAGATCCTTTTTTCTTGAATATCTTCTTTTTCTATTCGTCTTCATCATGACTATCATGTTTATGAGGACATTTTGCAACATAATGTCCTATTCTTCCACGTTTGAAACAAATGAGAGGATACTTACCTTTGATCTTGGATCCTTTCCTTAGTTTCCTTATGAATTGTGCTAGTTCATATTTAGTGTTGGAATCATCACTGCTATAATTATAATTTTTCCCTTTCTTTGATGACTTTGAAGCCTTGAATGCAACTTCCTTGGAGTTTGGGATTCATTTTCTCATTTCATATGCAATGAGAATCCCATGAATTTCATCCATATTTAGAGTATCCAAGTCCTTTATTTATTCTATGAGAGTGACCTTGGAGTCAAATCATCCCAGAAGTGATCTCAAGACTTTTTCGACAACTGTGCTTTCATCAATGTTTTATCCTAGTCCCTTGATTGAGTTGACAACTTCATCCACTTGGAGGAAAAAGGTTGCAATATCATATTCGACATCCATCTTAAGACTCTCAAATTGTCTTCTATGTGTTCGAAGTTTTTCCTTTTTGACCTTGGAGTCTCCATCATAGATAGCAATAAGTTTGTCCCACATTTCCTTGGCAGAATCATAGTTCATAACTTTTATAAATTCTGAATCAGAAATTCCACTTGTTATGGAATTTAGTGCTTTAGCATTTGCCATATAAACTTTCTGACCGTCCTGATTTGCTGGTATATTAGGTGGAGTTTTATACCAATCCAAACTTGATTTCCATACTTCAGGTCCAAGAGGCATTAAATAGAATGTCATCTTATGCTTCCAAAAGCAAAAGTTTGTTCCATCAAATTGGGGGACTTTTCCTGAATCTTTATTCTTCATTGTGACTTAAGAATCCTTCTTCCAGTTGTTAGGTTGATTATGAAGAAGATGGCTCTTATACCAATTGTTGGAAATATTGAGAGGGGGGTGAATCAATATTTCTTTTCAATTGCTATGTTTACCAATTAATATTCTTCAGAATTATAAAAAATAATCAATAAGAATTTTATTATGAACAAGTGAGGACACCAATCCTCAATAGTTTGAGTACAATAATGACGAGGGCACCAACCCTTCAGTTTACCAGGCTCCAACCTATTTCCAAGTTCCAGATTTGGATTTAATGAGGCTAGAACCTCAAGGGCACCAACCTTGACTTCTCAAGGCTCCAACCCATATGGATCCAGCCCTTCAATTTATCAAATAACGTGTATGAATGAACTTATTTCAAGAGATGATCATCTACTCCATCGGACTACTTCAATATGTCCATTATCCAGGGTCCAAGTGAAAGTGTTCTTCTCTGTCTATAACTTCACACTCTTCTATGTACTATGCTCAAGTTCTTCATTGTCCAGGATCCAAGTTTGCTTTGGATAGTTAACCCAATCTGCTTCCAAACACTGCTTCAATAAGGACTTCAACAAGGACTGCTTCAATAAAGATAGCTTCAATATGTCCGAGCCTTCAATAAATACTATGTCAATAAAGGTTGCTTCAAATAATGTCTGAGACTACTTCAATAATGTCTGAGACTGTTTCAAATGATAATAGGCCTGCCTTAAAAACTAGAGTCACAAGTAGCCCTTTTTTAACACTTGACTTAAACACAGAAAAATAAGATAGTTTGTCCTCTTCACAGGTGAGAGGTTGAGTTTCAAGGTATATTTGCTATAACAGGTAGGAGAAACTAATGTTCTAGTCCTCTGTAATTAAGATTGTTTCAAGTGGACCGAGCTTCCTTCTGCTGTGATGGAGTTTTTGCAATTATCCAAGCTTTTGAAATTTAGACCAAGCCTCAGATAATGGATCCAAGCTTCACAAGTTAATTCTTCAATCAAAACTGATCATTTAGATAATTCTGCAATCAAGTATGAGCTTCAAGTGTTTGGTCTTCACCGAAAAGGGATAAGGTATATGTTTCCTTAGTTCAACAATTGTGGATGAAAACTTCAAATCCTGAGACCCTCAACCTTTTAATCGCAGAGAGATATGAGTTCCTTGTCCTTTTCACTACAGAGACTAGGCCACTTACTTCTCCAAGATACTCCTAGGGTCTAGTTCACGAGTTGTGAACTATATGTCTTCTCTCTATATCTTTCTTCACTGAAGTTGGATGGATGAAATATGAGTTTGACCCTCTAATATATACCAATTATGATGTGTAATGAAGGGACATGTCACTTGAGTAGAGGTCGACTTATAGTGTAGGCCTTATGTCAACTTGCATAAAAAACACTGCTATTTCATCTTGTAAAATCATTTTCTTCCATCCTGTGGGGAGTTAGGAGTGTGAGGGCTCGTTGGAAAGATCTCAATGTCCTCTATGAACCTATGCTAATGCCACCCTTGAATGAGAGAATTTTACCATGAAAAAAATAAATTTGTGCATTGTTATCAATATTTCATTTAGGCACCCTTTAGAATTTTATATCTAGGACAGAGTTGGAGGGCATCTTTACATAGTTGTCCATTAGGATGGGAATGAACCAAAGCATGCCAGGGAATAATCAAATTAGAAAGAACATAATTATAAGATTCCCTAGGGTTGCCTTCATGAATTGACCTGATAATGACTTAGGTGATGAGGATAGGGCACATTATGCATCACAAGAATATTTGCCATCACATTGAAATCGATGACAAACTTGACCAACAGTTTGTAGGTCCTGACATCTGTCACCTATGCTTAAGGGTGCCTGAAGAAGTGGATCATTTGTTCTTAACTTGTCCATATGTTTTGGAAATTTGGGATGAGGTTATATATGCTTTTAAAATACAGCTAGTTGATAGTTCTAGTCGTTGAGATCTTGTCTCTTTTATTGGTTCAAATTCCAAAAGAAATACTCCTCCCTTCCAATCTACATATTTTGGATCATCTGGTGCGGTAGAAACACTATTATTTTTGAGTAAAAAATGGCTTCAGTTCATGCGAATGTTATCAAAACTATGGCTTACTTCAATGAGATAGGACCAATGAAGAGGCAACAAAAAACAAGGCAGGTCAGATTTAAAGACATATGGAAGGTCTTTCCAGTGGGTTTCTTCAACAGGGCATGTTCACAGAGAATATGTAGATGTGGTGCTTATATAATGAACAAACCAAGCTTCTATTATCACTTCTAGTGGGAGGGAGGAATCGATACCAACAATAGAGTTGAGATTATCGTGTTGTGGGAGTTCTTACTGGTAAAAGGTGGCTGGGGATTGAGAGGTTACAGGTATATGGTGATGCCAAGGCTATCATTTATTGGGTCAAGGAACACAATCTATTTAATCCATTCATTTTATCCAGCTGGATGAATTGTATTAGGGACCTGGTAAGTTCTTTCTAGCACATTCAATTTGATCATATCTACATGGAGCAAAACATGACTCCAAATCTTCTATCCAAACGAGGTATTTTGAAGGCTCTTAGTAAAATATATTATGCAACATTTGAAAAATATGTCAACATTAAGGTTGGCATCATCACATTCTCTTAAGAGAGATCTGAATTTTTATCTATCTTTTTGTTATGGCAAAGAGGGCGTTCTAAATTTAAAAGTTGAGACGAACAAGGATATATATAAGAACTATGGGGATTTTTCTATAGGTGTTGAACAATGATGAAAATACTTGATGTAAAACATGTTCACTATTTTGTTTTTTTCTAGAGCAATAGAAAGTTTGAATTTCATCACAAAAGATGTAAGGGTGGTAGAAATACTTATATACACATGCAAATATGGTTGTATTTTGTAAGAGTATTAGGGGGCTATATAATTTCGGAACCATGATATTGTAATTTATCTTTTATTTATAATGAAAAAGAAGGGTTTCTTTCTAGAAAAAAAAAAAAAAAAAAACATTCTAATCCAGTGAAAATTTTCTCCAGTCCAATCCATTGAAAAAAATATGTCAACAATCATGACTGACTTTTTTTTCCGTCTAATTTTTGTGTATCGAGCTATTGACCGTTGAACATTATCGGCCTTAGCAAAACCTTTAAAACAATTCAAGTGCTCTAATCCTCGACTACCAACAAGTATTCATTAACGAACTGTGACATGAAACTCTCTGACAATAGTTTGTTTATCAACCTATTGGCCTTAGGGCTATGCAACTTCTTGTTAGAAGATGATCGGTTAATTCCATCCTGATTGCGTAATGTCGTCCTGATTCGATAGCATATCCACCAACATAATACATCAGGTCTTGATAACACAACCCAAGTCTCGGTACATTTCGTTCTCATCAATCATTCCGTCGTCGAGACCTGTTACAGTGTTATACACCGGAGAAGGGAGTGGGAGGATAGTTTTGAAAATTTCATCGAGGTAAAAGGTAAAAGTATCAGAGTGGGTACATTGTGGGTAAATTGTAACCATAAAAAAATCCTAGTGATGCAATGCCCGATGAAGTTTAACACCTTTAATTCACGCTCTCAGACAACATCCCATCCTTCATTACATGTGTACAACAAGGTAAGCATCTGAAGCTATAAAACTTGAAGTTCCATCTGTAGTAAATAATTTTAGTGTTTAAAAAAGAGCGCGGTTAGCGCTAGCTTTAGTAATATTTTAACCACGCAATGCCTACACTAAGAGATATCAAATATCTCGAGAGGAAGTGAAGAGCATCAATCCATGATCTCTAAACAAAAGAAATTAGATAAGTGAGACCAAGTCATCAATCATTAGCATTATGTTTTTGCAGGGCTAAATGTAACTTTTTCTAACATTATTATATTGTTAAGGTTTATTTCTTCTTTATTGTTTATTTGGTTCTTACTTAGTAATTTGGATCCTTGCTAGAGTTTTAGTTGCTTTTGTTTCATCTATGTGCAATACATTAATGATCTCCTCGAGACAATATTATATATTATTAATTCCTTCAATACATGAATGTAATGTAATAAAATATCATAAAAATAATATTATATTTTTCTACTAAATATGTTAAAAATAACGTTTGACACTTATAATAATATATAATAATATAATTTCTTTAAATTTCAAAAATAAATTTACATAATTTTATAAACCCTTTTTATTTACCATAGTCACTCATTTTTATGTTGTAAGGCATTCTTTTTTAGAAGAACTTCTCTCTCCCACTTGTCATAACTCTACATCGTTGGATTATATGTTAGACGATTACAGAATGTTCAGTTGTTTGATCATCACAGGTAAAAGTAGTTGGAAGGAAGGGTTATTAAAACGTAACCCATTACATTTTCTTACTGTTTTCTCGTTTTGTTTACATGTATGCCAAGAAAGCTTCAATGGTCACTCGTTTTCACCTTGATAAGTAACCGCCTCCTACAACGAGAAATTTGAGTCCTAAATCGGTTGTGTCTAGAGCTTTGTTCCATTGATGTCCCCACAAGATTCGATTATGTCCCTAGATATCCCACAGGTGAGATTCAAACATGCATTGATAGACCCAAAATCCCCAATCTTCAGAGCATTTATCGCATCGCTTCTCTAGCATAGAACACCACCAGTTCCATTCATCAATCCACATATATGAATTCTACCTACCCCTATTTCTAATAAAGCAATGTCCTTCGAAAACCTCTTGCTCTCTATGCTCAAAATCCCATCAACAAAATTCTAGCACAAAAGATGAAAACCCCCTTGGCATCTATTGTTCGAAAAGCCATGTCCTTGAATATAAATGCACCTCATGAGGCTCCGCCTCTCTGTGCTATTTTCCAGCACAAGGCCCTTGTTTTGGCAAGCCTCTTATATGGTTTAGCTATTTTGAATTTGAGTGCATCACCAATGATTTTCCTTAGGCTAATTCCTTGGCAGAAGGGGGTTTTGTATTTGTTCGTAGAGGTTGACTTCCTCATGGCTACGATGTAGCTATCAAGCAACATAAACTTGCAAGCTCTCAACATGATTTGGAATTCTGTTCAGAGATGGAAGTCTTGAGTTTTGCTCAACATCATAATGTTGTGATGTTGATTGGGTATTTTATTGAATATAAGAGAAGGCTCGTAGTTTACAAGTATCTCTATAATAACTCACTGTTCCCATTTATATGGTGAGTAATATTAAATTTTAAGTGATTTGATTTAGAAATATTTTTTAGAATACAATTTGCCTAGAAAATATTGTTTTAGATACTTTCCTCAATTTATAATCTCTACACAGGTTGAGGTCGATAAACTTTAGAATGGATTGCATGATAGAAAATCACAATAGGGGCTGCTAGAGGAGTAAGGTATATGCATGAAGAATTTATAGTGGGTTGCATTTTTCATCATGATATGCATCTTAATAATATTCTCTTCACTCATGATTTTGAACCAATGGTGAGTATTTATTCTTTGGATCTTGATTATGACACGATATTAAACTACCAGGGGGAAAATTATTGCCTGGCCATGAATGACACCCATGTAGTTTTGTCACTTTTATGAGGCAATGCATATTTCTTTAAAATTCACCTTATAATTTTGTTGCAAGTGACATCAACGTCCAGTCCTCCCTAAGCCGAATATTTCAAAAGAGTGTGACACAAGAGTTCCACATGAAATGATACATGGTGAAGAGGTTAAATATCTTAATTGGGGATATTATTGGTATCTCTCCTTGTTGATGTTGGAAATAATACTAAGAGGGGAGGAGGGGGGTGTGGGGGCGATAGTAGTGAATCAATATTTACAATTCAATAACTTTTCAATTTCATAATCAGATTTATATACACTACTTCAGTGAAGTGAACTCGCATGTGAACACAATTGTTATTAAGGAAACCAGCGTAAACCCAGAGAACTTGTGATTTAGTTATTTCATCACGTGTTGATATTTAATCGGTACATCAGTACTTTATTAAATAGTAACTATGTGCAGTAATAACATAATACACAAGAAACACACATGAACACCAAGATTTAAGGTGAAAACCCAATGTAGGAGAAAAACCACCTGTTGTTGTCGTCTCTATCTTCTTTTTAATATAAAGAAAATATGTTTACAATCTTGTATTGGTTCAGATTCATACCAGTACACAGACACCCATCTACAGAAGGCTACAACCTGCTCCCATTCTCCATATTCTACTGGAAGGGAGCTACAACCGCCTATCTCTTCTAATAGCCGATATGTTTACTTGTACGTGGCGCTAGCCTACAAAAGGCTACGAATTTCTCCCTTCCTCCAGTGACCACATTTCATAAATTTTCAGACTGGATGCTCCTGGTGCACAACAATACAATATGAAGGCCACGTTTCATCTAATTTTCACACTGAACCCATCAGAAATATTGAAGCTTAAAATCAATAATAATAACTGCATCAACCAAAAAACATACAATCTAAATAGTCAAATCACTGTGCTAAACCAGAAACCTGCATCATCATCTAGAGCTAACTGCAACTTCAAAAATCATATGTCAGAATGCATACGCTACTTTAGTGAACCCAACCTACATGTATATGCTACTTCCTTTAACCAAACCTATGTATACCTCCTAAATTACTCAATCATAAAAACCTCTGAATCAAATTTGTACCAATGAGTAACATTCTGAAGCTCTAATATCAAATTACAGAGATCTAAGTAGACAACAACAAAGATCACCCTTTTATCTTAATCAATCAATCAATCAGATTCAAACCCCTTATGTATTCAGTTCTACTTTCATATCTAAGAATAAATAATTGAGAGATAGCAGTAAAACAACAACATTGGTCATATAGATTAGTCATTTCTAAGCAGCAGGATTTTCATTTTCATACGCTACTTGGAAGAGTCGAACCAACGTGTATACATGCCTTTACCAAGGAAAACCAATGTATAGATCTGCAAATACTAACTTGAAACTTCACAGTTATTCCAGACTTTAGCCATACCCAGATCATAACATTTATAGGATAAAGCACACGTAAGCATTTAGGTCTAGCCCATCAATTATCATATTATATAATGATGGTCATTTCAGATCTCATGATCTTGATCCAACATTGTATCCAAAGGTGCACAAGATATTTCAGATCATATCATAACCATAACCCTTACAACATAAGATATACATAAGATTGAAGTATTCATGAAAAACTCTTTCACTTGCAGACTTGGCTCTTTGATATTCTCCTCCTTATATAGGTTTGGCCTTTCTCAATACCTTAGACAAAAACAACACTTAGAACCTATGGTATTCTTGGATGGGATGAAATAACCATTACTCCAATCAATAATGTGGGCTAATACCATGGTATTGACCCTTGGTATTCTTTAATCTTAAATTTCCTTGATTTTCCAACCCATTCACACTTTTCCTCTTTTGAAAGTGCATGCATACGTATACGCCATTTTTGTTCTGTTAACCCACGTGTATACGCTGCTTTGACAAGGTGAACCTACGTATACAACTTAAATTGACTTAAAACAACCTTTTTCTTTAACTTATTGATTCTGATTTGTAGTTATTTTTTCCATCATCCTGTTCTTTTGTACCATTGCCCTGTTACCTTTGAATTGACTTGTTACAATGTAAGTTTTCCTTTATCAAATATGAACTGACCGGTGGTCGAGTTTCCATCAAGGACAACACTTGTATCATAATGCCAACAATATCCGCCTTTGGACTTAATGGTAACCATATTGGTGTTGATTACTTCAAGCTGTTGAACCTGTTAGAGATATCAAGAAACACCAAAAATACTCTCCCCCTTTGACATCAAGGGAAAAGGGACGACCAAGATATTATCCCCCTTTGAGATACACTATGTTTTCCATGCTCCCCCTGAGTACATGTAGAGTTTGCAGAGATATTTTCAAAAAAATAACATTACTCTATAACTCAACTATGTGAGTATGACCTTCCCATCACGAGTGACTCATACATACATCAATCACCCAATCAAGTGGGGATACACCAAATTTGATTCATCCACCCAACCAAGTGGGGATATACCAATTGTTTATCCATGAATGAAATATAACAATGATTAAATCATCTTTCCCATGAATAGTGGGGATACAAATTACATCATATGTCCAATAGGACTCATTCAAAACTAGACTAAGACAAAAGGAGACATATTACACCCTAGATCTTTACATGACCTATGCAACAATTGATATGAATATCTAAAACCATAGCTAAAATCAGCAACCATAATTCCAAGGATGTAGAATGTTTGTGAAGGCTAATGCCCCCCTTGAACCTGTGCTACCTGTGCATTTTCAACAAATAATTCATCAGGGCATCTTCATCAGTCAGATAAAAATCAATTAACAAAGCATAACAACAGACTATAATCATCAATATCAGACAAGCACCCATGTTAGAGTCTAACCCACTATTTTTCTATCAGAAAAACATATACGCTCCTGAAGCCACAGAAACTCGCATATATACGCAACTATCCTTCATGAAACCCATGTATAGGAACCTTCCTCTCAAAATTGGATTTAACAGCAGGATAATGTAGAAGCTACTCCCAACATTTATCTACGGTATTCAAATGTTTATCTGGGAAGCAGTTTGGTAAATATATCAACAACCTGTTCTTTGGAGGGAACATACTCCAATTTAATCTTTTTTTCAAGCACTTGTTATCATAGAAAATGGTACTTAATGGGTATGTTCTCGGTCTTGGAGTGTATGATTGGATTTTTAGAAATACTAATGGCACTTGTATTATCACATAGAATGGAGATGGGTGGAGAACATGTGATTTGAATATCCTGCAATGTTTTCATCATCCAAAGTAGTTGTGTGCAACAAGATGCAGCATCCACATATTCTACTTCAGCTATAGATAAGGCAATTGAACTTGGTTTCTTGCTGAACCAAGACACTAACCGTGATCCCCTATAGAGTGCACCTCCACTAGTGCTTTTTCGATCATCAACATTTCCTTTCCAATCCGCATTTGTAAATGTAATATGAGTGAGATCAGTATCATTAGGATACCTTAGACCAAAGTCCTGAGTTCCTTGGAGATATTTGAATATTCTTTTTATAGCCTAAAGATGTGATTCTTTTGTATTTTCTTGGAAACTTACAACAATTCCTACTATATACAAGATATCAGGTCTGGTACCTGTTAGATACAATAGACTTCTAACCATAGATCTGTATTCTGGTTGATTCACTGAAGGTGATTCATTGTTGGAACTGAGATTAAATCTTGTTACCATTGCAGTACATACTGGTT
The DNA here is from genome assembly GCA_031772625.1 of Pinus tabuliformis. NCBI lineage: Eukaryota > Viridiplantae > Streptophyta > Pinopsida > Pinales > Pinaceae > Pinus > Pinus tabuliformis. The sequence continues at coordinate 456,872,559 of CM062819.1, read as the reverse complement.
TAGAATCTTCCATTCCATACTTCTTCAGAATCTGCTTGAGATATTAAGTTTTTGAAAGAAAAATGTCATCTTGTGTTTGTTGTACTTGTAGACCAAGAAAATAAGTTAGTTCACCAAGTAATGACATTTCAAATTCTTGTTGCATAACAAAAGCAAAGTTATGACTCATAGATTCTCATTGCTGCCAAAGTTGATATTGTTAACATAAACAACAATAATTAGTAGTTTATCATTCTCAATCATGGTGTATAAGTTGTTGTCTGCAGATCCTTTTGTGAACCCCTGTTGTTGTAGATATTTGTCAAGGCAATAATACCAAGCCCTTGGAGCTTGTTTCAGTCCATATAAAGCCTTTTTGAGCTTGCATACAAGCTTTGGATCATTTCATAGAATGAATCCTTCTGATTGTTCAATATAAACTTCTTCTTCTAACTCTCCATTAATAAATACATATTTTATATCCATTTGATATACTTTGAATTTCTGAAAACTTGAAAGAGCAAGAAACATTTTTATGGCTTCAAGTCTGGCAAAAGGTGCAAATGTTTCTTCAAAGTCTATACCTTCTTGTTGAGCATACCCTTTACAAATAAATCTTGCTTTGTTTCTAATAACCTCTCCATTTTCATTCAATTTATTCTTGAATATCCATCTTTTTCCTATAACATTTGTATCAAGGGGTCTAGGAACTAGTTCCCAAGTATCATTCTTTTCAATTTGGTCAAGCTCTTCATCCATTGCCTTAACCCAACATTCATCTTTACTGGCTTCATTAACATTATGTGGTTCTATGGAGGATAGTAATGATAGATAACTGGAAGTTCTTGCGAGAGTTCTTATTGTCTATACTCCAGAACCTTTTTCTCCTAGAATTTGAGATTCAGGATGATTCTTTTAAACATACGTGGATGGAGTCTTTTCCCTGTTAGTTGTATCTGCTTCTGATGCTTCATTGGGTTCTTCCTCTATATCATTTTGATTTGATATGGGCAATCATTCACCGTCTTCCTCATTGTCATCTTCCTTTATTGATTTCATATGTTCTGAATTTCTGCGTGCTTCATCAATTACTACATCAACTCATTCAATAATTTTTCTAAATCTCTTATTATAACATCTATATCCTTTACTTCTAGATGAATAACCAAGAAGAATTCCTTCCTCTGCTCTCGGTTCAAAATTACCAAGTTTTTCATCAATCTTTCTGATGAAATATTTGCTTCCAAAAACTAAAAAGTGTTTTACAGTAGGAGGCTTAGCATACCAAAGTTCATATGGAGTTTGATCACTATTTACCTGTACATTAGCTTTTTTGAGAATATTTACAGCAGTAAATGAAGGTTCACCCCATAAGGTGGCAGGAGTTCCATATTCATCAAGCATAGCTCGAGCCATTTGTTGAATTGTTCTCTTCATTCTTTCCACTACACCATTTTGTTAAGGAGTGATGGCAACAAAGAATTGTCCTTTTATTCCATGTTGTTCACAAAAATAAAAAAATTCATTTCATATGAATTCTCCCCCTTGATCAAATCTAAGACATTTGATTTTCGATCCGATTCATTTTCAAATAAAGCTTTGAAGGCTTTAAACTTTTCAAATGCCTCATCTTTATGCTTTAGTAAACCTACCCAACACATTCTAGAAAAATCATCAATGAATAAAATAAAGTATTCTTCTCCACGAGGTGACTTTTTCCTTATTGACCCACATAAATTAGTATGGATGAGTTCAAGAGGCTTACTTGTTGATCCTTCTTTTTCATTCAAATAAACTCTGGTTTTCTTACTGACTTGACATGGTTTGGAGATAGTATTTTCTGGGATGCCGATATCTAGAAGATCACGAACCACCTTGATCCTGCATGCTTTTCTTATTTGAGAAAAGCTTAGATGCTCTAATATTTTGTGCCATATCCAGTTCTCATTTGTTTTTCTTAGATAACATTGTTTTTTACCTCCTTTTAGTATATATAGACTGTTGGGAGTTCTTGTACCTTTGATTACAATCTTTCCTGTATCACGTTCATGAACCACACATCTATTTGATCGAAACACAACTTCATTTTCTTGATCACACATTTGATTGACACTCAACACGTTATGTTTTAAACCATTGACATACATAACATTTCAATCTTTAACCTTTTATTTCAAATAAAAAAAACCTTTACCGTTAATGACAAGTGGTGTGTCATTTCCAAAAGAGACATTCTTTTCCTTTTGTAATGCATTATATGAATGGAGTTTATCTTTATCACCTTTCATGTGTTTAGAGCATCCGCTATCAATGTACCACTAATTTTATTGTCCCTCTACAAACAGAGCTATGCCACATCTTTCTGATTGAAATTCCTTCTTTTTCCATACCTTGGAATTTGATGATGTTTGCTCCTTTTGAATTGTTGGCCAAAATTTGCTCCTGCATTCAGATTCTTCATGACCGAAGTTACTGCAAAATGAGCATTCAATTTCATCTTCAAGAGGCGAAAAGTTATTATAAATACTTGTCTTGATTCTTGACACGCTCCTTTATTTTCAAGCTTCTCTAGTCATGATATTTTTGTAAGCAGCACATTGAGCAACCTTATGCCCAAAGTTATGGCATGAAAATCATTGTCCATTAAAGAAGTTTATGTGATAATAAAATCTTTTGGTATTGTTTACCTTTTGGTTGATGCTTCTATTGATGTTCACCCTTGGAGTAGAATGAGCATGATTTACGTGAGGAGTTCTTTTAGGCTTTTGTTGAAGATTGACGCATTATTCACTAGTCTTTGCTCCATCAAGATAGCTTCTCATGATGGCTGACGACTTTTGTGATTTGGATGTTTCTTCAGTATATCCAAGATCGGTCTTTATAAGAGGAGAAATTTGAACCTTCATGATTTCATTTAAAGTTTTTTATCCTTTAGAAAATCTAAGATTAAGAGATTTTTTCTTCTCAAGTTCTTTTCTTAGGCCCACTACTTCACATTCTAATTTTTCATTGTGTTTTTCTCTTTTAGTGAGTTGATGTGTTAAAGTGTCTATGATCATATTCTTTTTTTCCAAATAGATTTTGAGTTTAGTGATTTCTTGAAGAAAATATTCATCTTCTAAGGCATCCATAAATTCATCATTGTCATAATCCATGAATAGTTTAAAATCTTGTTCATCTTCATCTTCATCACTATTAGACAATCCATCACTATCTTCATGAGTATAGTAACTTCTTCTATTAACAAGCTGTTTTCTATTACTTTTTGTAGACTCCTTTCCTTTTTCATGATTTTATTTATGAGGACATTTTGTAGCATAATGGCCAACTCTACCACAATCAAAGCATTTGAATGGAGGCTTATCTCTGAATCATCCAGAACCTCGTTGAAGATTCTTGACAAATTTTACCTCATCTTCTTCTAAAATATATTCTGATTCATCGAGATCCTCCTTTCCTTTTCCCTTTGCTGAAGCTTTAAAAGCTACTTCTCTAATATTTGATGGACCTCCTTTCCTCATTTCAAAGGAAGTTAAAATTCCATGAAGTTGAACAATAGTAATAGATTGAAGATCTTACTTTTGTTCTATGGAAGATACTTTTGACTCAAATTTAGAAGACAAAGATCTCAAAATTTTCTCAACTAAAGTAGCTTCTTTTATTTCTTCACCTAGATTCTTCATACGATTGACAATCCCATCTACTCGTAAAAAGTAACTAGCAATACTTTCATCACTATACATCTTGAGAGTTTCATATTTAATTATAAGAGTTTGGATCTTAGCACATGTTACCTTAGAGTCTCCTTCGTATATTTGAATGATATTATCCCATATTTACTTGGCTGTCTTTTTTTTTTTTTTCCGGAGAAAAAATCTGTAACCTTTTATTAAAAATGAAAAGTTACAATTGCAGATGCATGATGCATTTCCATAAGCTGCCCAAAGGGCTCGAGTGCCATGGCACCCTATGCAACGTTACATAACTAACGTGCAAAAAATGATGAGAAAGGAAGAAAGAGAGAGAGAGAGGGAATAGGAGTGGAGGCAAGAAAAAACTGAATTACATATGTGAGTGAGCCTCACGCTTCAGGTTTTTCTTCCTTTTTTCTTTTCGACCTTGCGCCACTCTCCTTGAGTGGGCTCGATCGAGGCTATGACTAATTGTGTTTCTGCTTTCTGCGGACCTAGTTCCTTGTCTGAGTCTGATGTGTCTGATTGGTGATGCCGCTTAATCCCTCCCATGTTCAGGTCATCATTTGTCTTCTCTGCCTGATTTGGGTGCAACTGTGATGCCTTGGTGTCTGGTGTGGTTTCCTTCTGAATCCCCGTTTCATGGGAAATCTCAGCTTTCTCTGTGGTAATATCTTCCTCTTCAGCTTCTGATTCTTCATCTTCTGAGACTGGAGGGGAAAAGAACCATCCTTTCTTCTGCTTTCCTTTCTGCTTTCTTTTGTTGTTTACTTTTTTGGCTTCTGGACATGTGCTTTGCAAGTGTCCTGTTTGTCTACAGAGCCTGCACCTGAAGGCAGTATTTTCATAGTCTAGTGCTTGCAACCAATTTTGTTGTTTGTAGATCAGCCTTATGTTGTCAGGCAGCCCTTTACTTAGATCCACTTCCACACAAATTCGTGCGAAAGTGAAAATCCTTTCGTCGATCCTTTCCATATCTATTTTGATGTATTTCCCTATGCTGTTCCCGATTCCTTCCAAAACTCGTTCACTCCAGAAGTGTAGAGGAAGGTTGTATAGACGGACCCAGACCGGCATTTTGGAGACTGTCATTTTGTTCGGATCGAAGTCTGTAAACCATGGGGTCATGAACAGGCCCGTCGTTCCCCAGAACCAAGGCCCGACATTGATGATTGTTTCTCTGACTTCCCTGGATGCAAATCTGACTATGAAGAACCCTTTGGAGCATAAGTGTATATCACATTCCATGGTCCAATTAGAAAAGATCCAGTGAAATAGGTTCGTTGGTGTTGGCCAAAAGCTGTTGAATCGGCATATTAAGGCCTGCGATTCATATGACTTAACATAATCATCCAGCCCTGAGGAATTAAAGTTTAGGGCTGGAGTTTGCCCTAGCTGGTCTACTATGTAAGGCCTAGGTGTATATCCACCTTGATCTAGAGAGGGCCCTGGATCTCTGCTGCCTTGAAGGATGTTTTTGTAGGAGGGACCTCCCTTAGGTTGATGCTGAGAAGCTGACTTTTTCCCTTTGTCTCCTCCTGAGCTGCTAGGCTGGCCCTGAGGAAGGGCACCTCCTCTCAGTCTGAGGTTCACAGAAATGGTTTCTCCAGAGATAATCTCATAACTTGCCAAAGTTCTGTTATCCTGGAGAGATCTTCTGCCATTTACTAAATGTTGGATCTGACCAGGATATCCAGTCAGAGCCCAAATTTGCTGCTTCAGCTGCAGAACATTACTTTCTGCATGTACCCATACTAGAGAGGATTGCTTATTTGGGGTTTTAATGAAAATCTGAAATCGAGCTTTGTTTACCTGATGTCTGCGTTTTGGCTGAGATCCTGGTCCTGAGCCAGTGTCGTTGCTGATAGCCTTGTGAGCTGGTTGTAAACAGTCTTCCAGATCTGGGCTCTTGTTGGGATGTTCCTTCATTTGCATGTCGCGATCTGCGATCCCTCTGTTGAATCAATGTCTAGATCCTCCGATCTGCAGCCTGGGTTCTTGGGAGTCTTGCAAACTGCTCGTATCATATAGATCCGGCCTGGATCTACAGGGATGGGGCCATGCAAATGAGTGAAGAGGCAGATCTGCCTCATGCGATCCCCTGTCTTTGCATGCAGTAAGCGCCTGAAGAGGTATCCACCTGACGCACAATAGACTGGCCGATCCCATGAAAAACAGGCCGATCTCTAACTGTTTCCAGCCCCCTGGATGGATTCTGTGCCCCAAAGCAAATAATATCTGCAGATCTCTGACCTCGGTCGACTTTGCTTGGTTCTCCGTTAGATCGGTTTTATTTTTCCCATCGGGCAGTAGATGATTTGGACGTGGGGTGACTGCTGCGTCGAGGAGATCCGATTCTTCCCAGGCATTGGACCGCTTGATCAGGGCGTCACAGCATACCGGCACCGCGCTCTGAAAATCGATCTTGTGAGGGGCAAGGACTGCATCCTTCCCTCCCACGCCGCCTCCGACAACCGCAAGGACAAGGGTTTCCTCCCCTGCGCAGAAAAAAATCTCAGTGATGGCCATCGCTCCTTCGGCTCTCTGATCGCTCAAAAAGAATAGCCGAAAATATAATCTTCTCTTTTCCGATTTACTTGGCTGTCTTGCACTGCTTGACTTTGAAAATTTTTGATTCTGACAGACTTCCCAATAATGCATTGACTACTTTGGCATTGGTTTCATATAACTTCTTACCTACTGTATCTGTAGGTATTGTTGCTGGAAATTGGTATCCTCCTTCCACAATTTCCCAAATATCATCTCTATGTTAAGAAATTTACTGCAGAACATAAATAATCACTGAGAGGAATAAATATAAAAATAGCCAGCAACAAGAATAAACACATAAACACAAATGTTTATCCAGGAAAACCCCAAATCCGGGGAAAAACCCAACCTGATAAGATCTTATTAGCATTGGCCAAAACCTTGGCCAATCCGACCAAGTGAGCCTTCACCGCTCACCCCCAGGTCTTGCATTACAATGAAGTCCTTCCAGCCTTTTATAAGCTTCATTACATATAATACCACACGCAGAATACCATGGGTGCACAATACCATGTGCCCCAAAACCATCATTGTTTAACCTGGTCAAATTTGACTCTATCCTGAGTCAAGTTTACCTAACAATTCCCCCCTTAAAGTTGACTTGGGGTTCCTTGACTAACTCCAGCCAAACTTGCTAAGTGAGACAATCCCGCTCACTCTAGATCTTACCCCCCCTTATAGTTTTTACCCGGGGTATTGTTAACCTGACATCCCCTTATCACCTAGGTCTAACCCAGACTTTACCAGTGATCACTAAGGGGTACACATGCCTTACCAGGTCTTACAGTAGTATGCCCATTTACATGCAATAATTATTGATATATATATATATATATATATATATATATATATATATATATATATATATATATATATATATATATATATATATATATATATATATATATATATATATATATATATACATATACATTGTTTATTGTTGCTGCGATTCTGATCCATCCTCTCTCAATTTGATTTGCTCAAAAACTTTTATCAAACCGCTCCAACTACGAGCCTTATGAGAACCTCGTAGATTCCAGCATCGGTGGCCTCACGTAGTAGAAAACGAACAATTTTCGAAGCTACATGAACAATTTTCTTCTACTGACTTTCTTTAAATAGCCGCATATCCCGAACAATTCGTCAGCATGTTCCAAACCGGTAAATATCGTAAATGCACTGCGATCCCTGGCAGTTATGGCACTGCCTTCCGCACATTCTCCTCGAGGTTCTTCTGCGTACGATTTTTCCACCATTATTTTCAGACCCAGATCTATAAAAAGGCTGCATCGATCTCATCAGGCACTATAAACACCTGGCACAAAAGAATCCCTTTGAAGCCAATATCTAGTTCTGATACCAGTTGTTAAGAAATTTACTGCATAACATAAATAATCACTCAGAGGAATAAATATAAAAATAGCTAGCAACAACGATAAACACATAAACACAAATGTTTATCCGGGAAAACCCTAAATCCGGGGAAAATCCCATCCTGATAAGATCTCATTAACATTAGCCAAATCCCTGGCCAATCGGACCAAGTGAGCCTTTACCGCTCACCTCCAGGTCTTGCATTACAATGAAGTCCTTTCAGCCTTGTATAAGCTTCATTACATATAATACCACGGGCAGAATACCATGGGTGCACAATACCATGTGCCCCCAAGTTTACCTAACACTCTAAGCGACTGAAGATAGGCTCTAGTTCTTATTTTCCAATTTACTAATTTGTTCCCATTGAAGATTAGTGGTCTGATAAATCCCATGCCTTTGTGATTGTTCATTTTGAAATATCTCCCTTTGAGCGATGAAGCTTCTTCTGAAGGACCTTCTCTGATACCAATTGATGGAAATAATATTGAGAGGGGTGGGTGGCGGAGGGGGGGGGGGAGTGAATCAATATTTACAATTCAATAAATTTTCAATTTCATAATCAGATTTATATATGCTACTTCAGTGAACTGAACTTGTGTGTGCACGCAACTATTATAAAGGACACCAACATATACCCAAAGAACTTGTGATTTAGTTATTTCATCATGTGTTGATCTTTAATCTGTGCATCAATACTTTATTAAATAGTAAATATGTGAAGTAATAACAAAATACATAAGCAACACACATTAACACCAATATTTAAGGTGGAAAACCAATGCAGGAGAAAAACCACCTGATGTTGTCATTTTTGTCTTCTTTTTAATATAAATAAAATCTGTTTACAATATTGTATTGGTGCAGACTCATACGAGTACGCAAGCACCCACCTGCATAAGGATACAACCTTATCTTGTTCTCCAGATTCTACTGGTAGGGAGCTACAACTCCCTAGCTCATGTACTAGCTGATACGTTTACCAGTATGTAGGCGTTGGCCTACAAAAGGCTACAACCTTATCTCTTCCTCGAGGGACCACGTTTTATAAATTTTCAGAATGGATACTCTTGGTGCATAGCAATATAATATGAAGGCCACGTTTCGTCTAACTTTCACACTGGACCCATCAGAAACATTGAAGCTCAAACTCAATAATAATAACTGCATCAACCAACAAATAGACAATCTCAACAGTCATATCACTGTCACTAGAACACTGTGTTGGACCTAGAAACCTACATCATCATCCAGAACCAACTGCAACTTCAAAAATCATATGTCAGAATGCATACGCTACTTTAGTGATCCCAACCTGCATGTATAAGCTACTTTCTTTAACAAAACCTGTGTATACCTCCAAAATTACTGAATCATAAAAACCTCCGAATCAAATCTGTATGAACTAGTAACATTCTGAAGCTCTACTGCCAAATTACAAAGATCTAAACAAACAATGACAAAGCTCACTCTTTTATCTTAATCAATCAATCAATGAATCAGATCTAAGCCCTTATGGATTTAGTTCTACTTTCATATCTAAGAAGATATCATTGACAAGCAATAGTAAAACATCAACACTAATTAGATAGATCGGTCATTTCTGAACAATTGGATTTTCATTTGCATACGCTACTTGGAAGAGTCGAAACAACGTGTATACACACCTTCTTCAAGGCAAACCAACATATACATCTGCAAATACTAATTTAAAACTTCGCAGCTATTCCATGCTTCAGTCATACTGCGATCATAACATTTATAGGATACAACACGCATTAGCATTCAGATTTAGCCCAACAATTATCAAATCATACAATGATAAGTTATTTCAGGTCTCATGATCCTGATCCAACATTGTATCAAAAGGCGCACAAGATATTTCAGATCATATCATAACCATAACCCTTACAACATAGGATAAACTTTAGATAGAAGTATTCATGAAAAACCCTTTCACTTGCACACTTGGCCATTTTATCTTCTCCTCCTTATATAGTTTTGGCCTTTTTCAATACCTCGGACCAAAACAACACTTAGAACCTGTGGTATTCTTTGATGGGATGAAATAACCATTACTCCACTCAATATTGTGGGTTAATACCATGGTATTGACCCTTGGTATTCTTGAGTCTTAAATTTCCTTTATTTTCCAACCCATACGTGCTTTTCCTCTTGTGAAAGTGCGTGCATACGTATACATCCTTTTTGTTCTGTTAACCCGCGTGTATACGCTGCTTTGACAAGGTGAACCTGTGTATACAACTTAAATTGACTTAAAACATCCTTTTTCTTCAACTTCTTGATTCTAATATGTAGTCTTTATTCCATCATCCTGTTCTTCTGTACCATTTCCATGTTTCTTCAATGACCAGTGCTTCCTAAGCTAATTATTTCAAAAGAGTGTGACACAAAAGTTCAGCATGAAATGATACATGGGAGAGAGGTCAAACATCTTAATTGGGGATATTCTTGGTATCTCTGCTTGTTGAAACTGAACATTATTTTTGACAAGAATCATATCTAGTCCAAGAAAACCTTAAATGACATTTTAATCCGCTTTAGATGCATTTTTGTCTATTAATGGATTTTTTGTAATAACATTCATGAAAATATGGCTTAAAGAAAAATCCTTTTGGAAATCATCATGGAAGAAATGTATGAAAATAAAAACCCTTAGCTAAGGGGAAATTATATTATCCCAACCAAAGAACATGCTCATAAGATAATATGTTTAAGACAAGAAGTTGGAAGGAACAACAGGTGGACTAGAAATGTATAACATGCCCGAATTACAGTAAAAGGGGTTTTGGAGACGAAAAAATGCTTCCTACTCCACTATAAAGCATATAACTACATTAAAAAGGGGCCAACATAAATAGACAACGATTGGGATGCAATGTTCCAAGAATCACATTCTCAATAAATTATTTTCAAGGATCTCTAGTCCATGCGGCACTCAACATACAATTACTGAACTTACATTACATGCTTCAATCTCTCTCTCTCTATACACAAGAAACATGGACCACCCATATGAGTAGTTATATGGTGGGAACTATGATGTACCCCACCCACCTTTTCAGTCTTAATTTTCTTTTGTAAAGCTCTGCACAAAAAAAACATCTATCACTGCATCCCTTACCTTGATTTGGTATCATTGACACTAAATAAAATTTATCTATATATTTATTTATCTCACTTCAAGCAAGCTCAAGAGAATGAAACTTGTGTGGTGGTTGTCCCAAGCCAAGTAAGTATACGAAACAACTAGAAGCAAGCCTCCCAAAACTATTGTTAGTGAGGAAATATTCTATGGAGAAGATGTAGTATATGGTATCAAAAGTTTAGTCACTTTGAACAACAAGAATTTAAGCTTCTCCTTCATAGGCACACTGGCATGAAGAGTAAGCCTTTTCACGACATAACATAACTAAGATTTAACTACTCATCAAGATCACTCACTGCACTCACAAACTCAACCAAAATCACCTTTGCACTCTCAAACCTGCTGCTGCCCTCGACGGTCAGAAACAAATAGTGTCTACAATATATTTATAAAGAAAAAAAGTTCTTTCCAAAATGCCGAGGTGGAACAAATCCAATTTTATAGCAACTAAAATCCACTGATGTGGTAAATGAATGATTTTAATGCAGTGTTTTGATTTGGGGGTTTTCTTTTGTTTTATTAATACATACTATATGAATCATTACTTCCGGCGAAGGAAAATTCCATTTCCTGGATGGGATGCAAGTCTAGTATGGGGTAAAGCCATTGTCGGTGACGAAGTAGAGCGTTAACTTGCATTTTTAGTCAAAAGATCATCCATATTCACTATTAAAGCGCTATCTCCTTTGGATAACTCTGTAGTCAAACTCAACTTTTCTTTTTTTAAGGTATTGAACACCAGAATAACCCTTTTAACAATTTTTTACTTCCTTGCCCAACATTGGATGGATGTCAAGCCATACATAGGTATGATCCCAATAGAAAATTGATGTGCCTGGAATCCTTTAAACAATTTATTTTTAATATATTTTTTGATGTGTCTGGAATCCTTTAAACAATTTATTTTTAATATATTTTCTATGAACTTGGCTTCAATTTCTCGAGTTAGAGTATTATCCTACCCTTACTTGTCTTCGAGTAAACTGGAGTAGTTTTCTTATGCTGGGAAGCATTCCTCAAAATGGAGAGAACATATGATAAAAAAAATCAATAGCAAATTTGGATATGAACAAACACAATTCCAAAATCGACACTGCAAAAACCCTGCTTGAGAGATTTTATGAGTTGGAAAGAGAGGCAAGAATAAGCAAACAGGACTCTGAGTAAGATTTAGATCGTACATCTACTATTCAAAAAGTCATGTCCTTGAATATAAATGCACATCCTGGGACTCCGCCTCTTTGTTCTATCTGTTAGCATAATGCCCCTGTTTTTGGTAAGCCTCCTAGATGGTTCAGCTATTTTGAATTGGGGCACACGACCAATGGTGCTTAGGCCAATTTCTTGGCAGAAGGGGGTTTCGGATCTATTCATAGAGGTATACTTCTCGATGGAGAGACTGTATCTATTAAGAAAGATAAAATTGCAAGCTCTCAAGGTGATTTAGAGTTCTGTTCGGAGGTGGAAGTCTTGAGTTGTGCTCAACATTGTAATGTTGTGATGTTGATTGAGTATTGTATTGAAGATAAGAGTATCCTCTTATTTTACGAGTATATCTGTAATGGCTCATTGGATTCCCATTTGTATGGTAAGTAATGTTTTCTTTTAAATGCTTTGATTGTTAAATATTTTTCACAATAAGATTTTCCTAGAAAATGTTGCTTTGGATACTCTCCTCAATTTCTGATCTATATGTAGGTGGACGTCAAGAAATTTTAGAATGGACTGCGCGACATAAAATAACAATAGGGGTTGCGAGAGGACTAGGATATCTGTGTGAAGAGTGTAGAGTGGGTTGTGTTGTTCATCATGATATGTGTCATAATAATATTCTATTGATTCATGATTTTGAACCAATGGTGAGTCTTTATTCTTTGGATCTTGAATATGACACGATATTAAACTATCAAGGAGAAAATTATTGCTTGACTGTGGATGGAACCCATGCAGTTTTGTCACTTGTATGAGGTAATGCATATTTCTTTAAAATTCACCTTATAACTTTGCTACAAATAACATGAACGACCAATCCTTGCTGAGCTGACTCTTTCAGAAGAGAGTGTGATACAAAAGTGCTGTATGAAATTATACACGAGAAAGGGGTCAAACACCTTAGTTATAGATACTTTTTGGTATCTCTACTTGTTGAAATTGAACATTGTTTTTGACAAGAATCATATCTAGTCCAAGAAAACACTAAATGACAATTCAATTTTCTTTTGCTGCATATTTATCTATTAATGGATTTTTTGGAGTCATATTCTTGATTGATCATTTCAACTAAATATGGAAGTAACCAAGGTAGCTTTTATGTTTATTTTTTCACCATATTTCAATGTTGCATCAAATTAATGTTGAAAAAATCGTCATGGAAAATGACTTATAAGAGGCTGGGATGTAAGAGTTTGATTTTCGCTAGGAAACATATCAACGAACATTTGGTCACAAAAAAATTTCAAATTTAGAGTTTTTCTTTTATTTTTGGCGTATAATTTTTCATCCACCTATGAATTGAACTTGTGATATCTTATAGGTCAAACACTGACTAGTGAGTAGTACCTCGCAGGTCTTACTTTGTTTCCGTGAGTTTGAATCAATAGTAGATAGATTCTAGACCAATTTAATTCAGCATGGCATCATACTTGAGGAGAGTTTCATACTTTGAACCACCCATGAAAACACTTCAGTGATAATTGTATGGATATTGTTGATCATGGCCAAGGGGATGTGATACAAATTCAACTGCAAATAAAAAATAAGCCTCGACTGGATTTAGCAAGAGATGGACCAGAAAGGCATGCATGTTGAATAAATAATGTCAAATTTCTTTCAAGGAAAACACCACAAAACATGCCACTAGTGCCATGAAGTTGAAAAAATATGTCGTTTCAGAGATCAATCTTCAGTCTAATGTGAAAGACCTCCCCCATTTAAAAGAATTGTACAAATTTAGTTGGAAAAAATTATGCTTCATATTGTTTTAAAACATTTAAATCTAATCTATGACTCTTGAATTTTACAAAGAAATTAACTTTTTTCTTATTTATTCATCACAATATCTCATTCAATAATTATTAGTTCTATGCTACTATTTCCTTTACTACCAGCACTCTACAATGTTTCTTTTACAACATATAATACACTTGTTAATTATCTAAAGTTCACATATCCCTTAATTTACTTTCACGGATACATAAAAAAATTTAAACCCTCACATATACTTAATAATAATAATCATTCATGGTACACTTTGTCCATCATTTTTTTAAAATTCTTTAGACAAAGGAAAATCAAAATGATTTATTTTTTTTCATTGTCATTGAATTCCAATATTTAACATTACACTTTTTTTTTAATTATTTACCCATAATAAAATGTTTATTTTTTTCCCTGATCATTGATTTCCCATTTCTTGGGAATTGAATTAATGAGGTGTGAGCATTTGTGTTGATATTTTGTATGCTAGAATTATGTGATGGATTACACATAATAAAATGTTTATTTTTTCTTCATCATTGATTTTCCATTTCTTGGGAATTCAATTAATGATGTGTCAACGTGATGTAGGAGCATCTGTACTTAGCCATCAATGTGATTGTTTGTTCACATGTTGTGGCTAAATGAGGTAAATTTTATTGACCTGAGTGGTCAAAAGACAGTTTTGGTAGAGAAGGTTGGATCTCTCGAAAATGATCTTTACTTCATTATTGTAATAATTAGAAAATTGTATTATTTTAGACTAAGGGATAAGTTGTTAGCATAGGTGTGTAACAGAGCTTAAGAATAGAGATTTGATTGTTAGATTGATTAAAATAGTGATCGAGTTGTTAGTGCAGTTAGAATAGGATTTGACTCATAAAAGAGAAGAAAATGTAATGGAGAGGGATTGGCTGGGATGATTGAGAATTGAGTGAGAAGCGAGAGTTTGAGTGATAGATAGGGTTTTGAGATTGAGACAGAGGTCAAATAAATTGCTGTAATTGAGTTGAGAGGGACAAAACTCTGTAACTTCTATTATATTGAATAAATTGATTCAGTGTGCAATTGTGTGTTAATCCTCGTGCAAAATCATGCTTACATCTCTGTATCTACGTTCTGAAACCTAACGAGGTATTTCCTTTATTTTCACGCTCTAATTGTAAATCTCAGTGGTTATGTGTTTATCATTAATCACAGTCATTTAGTATTAATGGGTAATCTTGGAATTAAGTGCTAATCATTTATTAAGCGCTTTATTAAAGTTTGATTTAATGGACATGGGTTGTATTGGAAAAGCGGGAAATGGTATATCGCATGCCTTTCAAGTGGCAAGTGGTAATATTCCGAGTCAGTGCGATTAGCTTGAGCACTCTACAGATTGCAACCAGAGGAGAGAGAAAACCACTTTTATCGCGCACCTTTGAAGTGATAAATACCGTTCTTGAATCCACGCGAAATCATGCATTGACCATTGGATCGGACAAATAGATCGACGGTAGAAAATCAACAGGCTAGTTAGTGATCGGGGTGAGTGATGACCGTTAGATTTGGAGAGAGGAGATCAATAGCATAGAGTGAAACACTTGTTTAAAAAGGGAAAGTCAACATGGGACCGACGTGTTTAGGAAAAAAAGGGGACCCTAAGGATATGGTAAGCCACATATAGAATCCGCTTGAACACAACTGATTGGTTATAAATTAGCTAATACTCTATTTTCAAGATGACCACCTTACTTTGATCAACCTCCTGCATCATTTTGGTATCAGAGCACAAAGATTGATTCTGACTGCAGTAAACATACCACCAAGGAGGGGAGCTGGCATAGGTCAAGGAAGACCTGAAGCAAATGCAGTTCTGCTGGAGGAGATCCGGAGTCTGCTTACAAGGATGGACATAATGGGGACTGCTCAGAGGAGAACACTTGATGAAGGACTTGCCAGTGTTGCAGAAGAATCTTTTGAGGAAGAAGAAGAGGAGGAAAACGAAACTACCAAAGTTATCAAGATGTTGGCTAAAGTAGGTGGAAAACCAAAGGTGGAAATTCCTGTGTATGAAGGGAGTCTCAATGCACAAGAGCTGATGGATTGGATCAGTTCATTGGACAAATATTTTGACTATGAGGTGGTTCATGACAAAAAGAAGGTGAAATTTATAGTTACCAGATTGAAGGGTCATGCAGCTATTTGGTGGGACGAACTACAAACATCCATAACAAGAAAAGGAGAGTCCAAGATCAAACAATGGGACAAAATAGTGAGTAAAATGAAAGCTAAATTTATGCCAAAAGATTATCAGTTAAATCTTTTTCAAACAGTTACAAAATTTAGGGCAAAAAGGAATGTTTGTTAAGGAATATACAGAAGAGTTTTATAGATTGAGTATTAGAGAATGACATGCAGAGGATGACATGGAGAAGGTAGCCATATATATCAATGGCTTAAGATATGACATACAAGATGAGATCAACTTGCTGAGTCTGAAGACCATTGAAGATGCCTGTCAAGCAGGTTTGAAGGCAGAAGAGAAGATGTCGAGGAAACAAAACCAGAGGAATAGAGGGAAAAGTTCAGTATGAGGTAGAAGAACTACCAGACCAAGGTTTCAACACTATCATAGTGGAGCAGGAAGTCCAAGTAGTAGACCACCATAGAGGGGATATTTTAATAGAGGAATATTTGCACCCAAAGGAAGAGGCCGAGGAAGAGATATTCGGTGTTACACGTGGAGAATGGGGACATTGATCATGGGACTGTCCTCATAATAGAATAACAAGTCATAGGAATGTGAATGTGGCTGAGGCAAAGGAAGAAACACCTCAAATTATAGAAAAGGAAGAATCCCCTAAATTAGGAGAATCTGTGTTGTTGAAAAGGGTATTGCTTAAGGCAGAGAAAGAGATTGGAGAACTAGCTCAAAGGAAGAGTTTATTTAGAACTACATGCAAATCCAAAGGTAAATGTTGTAAAGTGATAATTGACAGTAGAAGCACTGATAACCTTGTTTCTACATAGATGGTGGACAAGCTAGGATTAGTGAAGACAGTACACCCTACTCCTTACAAAATGTCATGGTAGTAGAAAGGACATCAGATTATCGTGACAGAACAATGCAAGGTAGAGATACAGATTGGTACTTATAAAGATGTGATATTGTGTGATGTAATGCCAATGGATGTATGCCATGTATTGTTGGGAAGACCTTGGCAGTTTGATCGGAAATCTATTCATGATTGAAGGAAAAATACTTATACTCTGGAGAAGGATGGAAATAAACATACACTACCTCCATTGAAGGATGAAGCTGACAAAGGAGCACCTGGAAATAGTGTTATGCTGATGAGTGGAAAGGAGCTATTGCAAGAGGTTGGAAAAGGTGAAGAAATGCATTTTGCTGTCATAGGGAGACCTAAGGTAATTTTGACTTCCATAAACTTAGATGATTTACCTGAAGAAATCAAAACTCTGTTGAATGATTTTTTTGATATTATTGTGGATGAGTTTCCAAATGCATTGCCACCAATTAGGAGTATTAGTCATCATATTGATCTAATACTAGGAGAAAGTTTTCCAAACAAAGCAGCATACAGATTAACTCCTCAAGAGAATGTAGAAGTTGGAAAACAAGTGCAAGAACTGATGGATAAGGGACTAATCAGAGAGAGTCTTAGTCCATGTGTTGTACCAACAGTACTTAGTCCAAAGAAAGGAGGTGAATGGAATATGTGTATAGATTCCAGAGCCATAAACAAGATCACTATCAGGTATAGGTTTCCTTTACCACACATGGATGATTTGATGGATTGTTTGAGTGGGTCAAAGTATTTTACTAAAATAGATCTGAAGAGTGGATATCATCAAATAAGAATTAGAGAAGGAGATGAATGGAAGACTACATTTAAAACAAATAGTGGATTGTATGAGTGGTTAGTGATGCTTTTTGGACTCACTAATGCACCTAGCACATTCATGAGATTGATGAATGAAGTCTTGAAGGAATATGCAGGCAAGTTTGTTATTGTTTATCTTAATGATATTCTAGTTTTTAGTAGAAGTAAAGAAGAACATCTAGAGCATCTTAAGTTGGTTTTAAGAACTCTGCAAAAAGAGAAACTACTGATAAATCTGAAGAAATGTAGTTTCATTAAGGAAGAATTAATTTACTTGGGATCTTTTTGTTTCTAAAGAAGTGTTGAAAATGGATCCAGAAAAAGTCAAAGCAATTTGGAACTAGCCTATTCCAAGGAATATATTTGAGGTAAGCAGTTTTCATGGTCTTGTAAGTTTTTATAGGAAATTTATTAGAGGTTTTAGTCAGATTTGTGCACCAATTCTTAAAACAATCAAGGAGACTAATCAACCATTCAAGTGGACAGAAGCTGCATACATGAATTTTAAGTTGCTGAAAAGGAAAATCATAGAGAAACCAATTTTAGCTTTACCTGATTTTGAAAAAGTATTTCAAGTTGAAACAAACGCTAGTGGAGTTACAATTGGAGTAGTTTTGAGTCAATAACAGAGCCCAATAGCATATTTTAGTGAGAAATTAAATGAAGATAAGAAGAATTATTCTTCTTATGATAAATAATTTTATGCTATTGTACAAGCCTTAAAAAAATGGAGACATTATTTGCTACCAAATGAGTTTATATTGTATTTTGACAATCATGCATTACAGTTCATAAACAACCAGCCAAAATTGAACTAGAAACATGCCAAGTGGGTAGATTTTTTGTAGAGCTTTACTTTTGTGATAAAACACACAAGTGGTAAGTTGAACAAAGTTGTTGATGCTTTAAGCAGGGTAAATTTCATTGTGCAAGAATTAAAAGTTGGTGTTGTAGGATTTGAAGAAATGGTTGATATGCATAAAGATGATGCGGATTTCAAAGATATTTATGCAGCAATACAAAATCCAATAGTTCATAACAGAAGTCATTGGTTAGATTATCTTATCCAAGGAGGTTTATTGTTTAAAGGAAACAAGTTGTGCATTCCCAAATGTTCTATGAGGGAAAACATAATAAAGGAGAAACATAGTGGAGGATTATCTGGTAACTTTGGATAAGAAAAAACCTTGTCTCAGGTAAATGCTTTTTACTATTGGCCAAAGATGCAAAATGATGATAAGAAATTTATTGAGAAGTGCAGGATATGTGAGCATGCTAAAGGGAGAAGCCAAAATACAGGATTGTACCAGCCATTGTCAATACCAAACTGAGCATGGGATGCAGTTAGCATGGATTTTGTTTTGGGGTTACCTAAAACTCAAAGGGGGAATGATTTCATTTATGTTGTGGTAGATAGATTTTCCAAGATGGCACATTTCCTTGCATGTAAGAAGACTAGTGATCCAACACATATTGCTCATCTATTTTTTTCAAACATTGTAATATTACATGGATTACATGTATTGTGTCTGATAGAGATACAAAGTTTGTAGAGAATTTCTAGAGAACTCTTCAGAAGAAACTAGGTGCTAACCTTAGTTTTAGTTCAACATACCATCTTTTATAGACATATTTGGGCACTTCAACCATAGTAACATATGTTGATAAACCAAGGGCTCTTTAACCCATAAAAGTATTGTTTCATAACCTAAAGGATCACGGTCAACTAATTACGTGATTTCCCAGAAGTTCCACCTGAAAAACAACTCAAAACTGGCAAAACCTGGACCATACTGACTGCTCCATGGTCAAGATGCGATGCATACTAGTTGCTACACTAGCCATGTGCGATGCATTTTGAAGAGGCCTTCTGTAGAGTACAATGAGTGAGAATAGACAAATGGCAGAGACAGTTTGATAAGTGGAAACTCATGGAATCTTCTAGAAACTTCTCCCATGACACTTGCCTCTCTGAATTCTCCCAGGCATGAGTAAGAGATCAATGAAATCTCCAAGTGGAACCAAGAACTATCAGTGGAATGACACTAATCAAAAACCCAGAGCTGACTCACACTATTGTAATACATCTATAAATGGATCCCTCATCTGAGAGATCTGGAGGCTGGAAATTTGTAATTTGTAAGGAAGTGTTGTTGGTTTATCTTTGAGAAGAGACATTGTATTGTTCGGTGATCTTTCTTTTCATGAGGTGAAGAGGGATTTCATGCTCGGAGGATGATGCTGGATCAGACAACTGGGTTGTAATCCTCTCTTCTACTATTAATAAAGTTCTTTGAGTTTTCCTCCATATAGTCGTGTATTTGTGAATTTTGTTATTTGTGAATGCAATTGTATGGTCAATGTATTTCTGAGTCTGCATTGTTTATGATATTATAGATCAAGATGCTTTGATGGTGTTTTGTTACTTTGACTCTATAGGTATTCTCTAAAGCGGGACAAGTAGGAGAGGAGTTGCAAACTTTATCAAGGGAGAGAGAAATCAAGTAAGGAGCCAAGTGGAAGATCCAGGTTGGTCCCCTTTGCTTCTCTCTTATCTATCGTACATAAAGGAAATTGCAAATTGCTTTGATTGTTTGTTTCTAAGATAGCTACCCATCTTAGTGGGACTAGCAAATCGAAAAGACACTAGTTTTCCCGGAAACAAAATGGCCACTCCACTGGGGAACGAATAGTTTGTTTGTTTGTTATTCATGTTTTCTTTATAAACTACAAATAGATCCTGAAGTTAGCCAGATAGCCTTCAAACTGCCTTTGCTATACAATTGCGAAGTAGATGAATGCTGCTTCAGTGAATAACCGTGGTGGTTTATGAACTAAACATTTGACTTACAAGCATTCTAAGTGCCCTTGTGGTAGCTCAATAACCTCATAAGATCATACCCCTGTACTTTGTTCTTTACTGTTCATAATAGCTCAGCCTAAATCCCTGAACTCAGCTGAAAATTTGACCAAAAAACGAACTCATTTTTGCTCCCTGGCCCATTGCACTGTCTGTAAGTTGAAACCAGTATGCATCGCACCTCCCATGTGTAGCAGGTGAGATACATCCCTGTTTCTCTGAAGCACAGGTGCGATGACTAAGTGATCTTATTTCTCTCTTTGAAATTTGATTTTTTGTCCTTGTTTTCAGCTCTGTTTGATTGTGTTGCTGCTTATGATTAGTATCTCATTGCTGAAGTCTCCTTCCTTTACATAATTTAGCCTCCATTGATTAGGATTAGTAAAATTTTTTTTATGTATTTGTCCATCATTTATAATCCTTTGTAAAAAAGTAGCTTAAATCAAACTGTTGTTTTGATGCAAAAAGGTGTCGTAACTATAATTTTGAGTCAAAAAGAAGAGTGTCGTAAAGTCTTCCTTCTCTAGATAGTTGATTGTACTTTTTGTTATGTATTTGATTTGAATTGTTAATATTTGAAGTGTCGAAAGTAGTTTTCTATTCGAAATCGAAAACTGTCATTCAGTCTTCCTTTCATTTTGAAAAGAAATTGTAGAAATGTAGCTTTGAAGAAAATAGTTCAGATCTATACTTAGTTTTCCTTTTTGGCATTCTCACATTAAGGAAACGAAAAACAAATACAAGCATTTGTATTTGCATTTAGACTCTGTGTGAAAATGATTTAGGAAAAGTGCATTTAGTGTGTGCTCTTTACTCTCTGTTGAAAGTATCGTAATCTTCTTTCCTTAGTAGCTAGGATTTTCATTGCTAAAAGAAAAATAAACAACTGTTTATCATTTTAGATTGCATATTTAGGAATTTTACATCTACTTCACACGGTGAACCTTGAAAGAAAAACTTCTAAACAAGATCAACTCTAAAATAAATCTCAATGAACATAAAAACGCTTTGGAACCTAACGCAACACATCTAGAAGTCTAGGATAGAGACATGTTCCAGCGTTGTAAAATCTGGTAACTATCGTTTTCATCGAAGGCTGGGTGATTCCTCCTCTTTGATATGAAAAGTGCTAGTACGGACTTGTGCTCCCCGTACTGTCGAGTATATATTGGGAGACCACAATAGGTTGATATCCTTTATCCATAAGAAGCCATGTCTGTCGTCTTATCGATCGCAATGCACTGAACATAGCATTCGGGAAGATTCACTGCCGTACATAAGTCCTTGTAATTTCTCTTTAATTTATCACCAAGGTGTATTTTGCAGTTTTGTGATTGGTTTGGTAATCCCTTTGTCTAGATTTCCAAAGTTTTCACTTTCATTCCTTTTCGACTCCTTAAAAGAAAAGGTCCATCTGAGCACTTATCACTTCAGGCTCATTAAAAATCGAAGGTGACTAGATTCATCTTTCGCTTTTTCAAAAATCTTAAAAATTGAAAAAGAAAAGTTGTGTCAAATCGTCATTAAAATTTATTTAATACGGAACATCTTTTTCCCCTTAATTTTGAGTTGATAAGTAATTTGCAATCGTGGAAGAAAGTCAATCAAAACCTCGTCGTTCGTGGAGACTAGTGAGTCAACCATCTTTGACTCTGGAGACAAAACCATTCTGGGAAAAATGGTCTCGTTTAACTGAGTCCAATTCACCTAATTTATTTGAAACTTATGTTTCAACATTGTTAGAGACTACAGTTACTCCGATCATTTCTGGTACATCTGCCTTTACAGAAGAAGCTCCACGGTTACAAGAGGACATTAGAACTAATCCTAGTGTAACAGTAGGCACTTCTATACATGAGACATCTCCATCTAGAGTTGAAACAGAGACTGAAGTTCACTTACCTAAACATCTGGAAGTTGAGTTCCAGAATTCAGAAGGTGTCACCCCTCCAGTATCTGTTACTGCAGAAGCTATACCTTCTTCGGCTCCAAAAATATTTTACGGGCCTGATGTCTACCTCTTCCACTTGGACTGATTGCCATAGAGTAGATAGTAGAGGATCTTCCATCCAGTATTCCATTGCATTTTGGAACTGGGATCTACTTATATATTTCTATTCCTAAAGTTAGTTCTTTTAATCATCCTTCATCGCAAGTTCCTGTTGAATCGCTAGGAAATCTTTTGGATAGACTAAATATGTCTGAGCAACCATCAACATCTAGGACTGTGTCATCTGACACAACTACGATAGAGCTTCCTGCTGCCATTCCTACAATGTTTGCTGGTATACCATCTATCCCGGCTAGTTATCAACCA
Organism: Pinus tabuliformis; assembly: GCA_031772625.1. Taxonomy (NCBI): domain Eukaryota; kingdom Viridiplantae; phylum Streptophyta; class Pinopsida; order Pinales; family Pinaceae; genus Pinus; species Pinus tabuliformis. The sequence goes on along the minus strand of CM062819.1, from coordinate 456,849,749 downwards.
CTAGCTAGAGTCCACTCAGGGACTCTTTCGACGACATGGTCTGTTCCTATTTCTTCATCCGAAGTCTCATCTCGTATTTCTTATGTTGAAACTCAAAAAATTGATCCTGTATGTCAGTATCAATTTGGGTAGTCCAGACCTCAAAGACCGATCTACCCTTTAAGCACTAAATTGCCACCATATGGGTGGCAGTATGCCTTTTCATTGTTCCCTCGAGGGGAGCAACCATATGAGAGTTTACAACAAAATTTAGGTCAAACTGGAATTACATCCAGCGGTTGGGTACCAATACTGCCTTAACAACCAAGGGTTGTATATTCAATGCAACCAGTCCAACCTGTGTCGAATATTCCCACTACACCTGCTATTGTGACTATATGGTAAGTACCAGCATTACCTATTCTGTGTCAACCTCAAGTCTCGCAGGTTACAATACAACAGCCTCTTGTCTCTGTGACTCAATCACAACCTCAGGTTAGTGCCTCCTTACCTTGAATGACTCAGGCTCAAACAGGTACTATCACTCTGCATCTTGGTCAATCATCTGGTATTGGGCAACAACAAATGGTCGAACAACCATGGCTGGTACAATATCAACAACTGCAATTCCAGCAAGCTTACCGAGGGCCTAAGCAACAAGGCTTTGTAGGTAATGGGCAACCACATTTTCAAAATGGTTGTCAACAACCATACTATAATGGTTATGCCCATCAACCTTATCAAAGTTATCAGCATCATATACATTATGCTGGTATGGAAAGACCTACTGCTCAAGCAATCCCATCTTATCCTGAGTATGCTTCGTCAAACCTAAATCAACATTTGCCTTTTGTAGCAACTTGAGAATTACCAGATCTGAATTGGTTAACGAATGATCCAATTGCTTACGCCCCTTGGTGGCCGACGATTCCTCCTAAAATTCCCTCTGATATTCCTAAATTCAATGGAAATCCAGGTGAATATCCATCAAATCACGTAATGACTTTTCATTTGTGGTGCTCATCTAACACCCTAAATGATGATTCGATTAGGCTTCACCTTTTTCACCGAATGCTAATTGGTCCAGCAACAAAATGGTATATTGAATTGCCTAGAGCCTCGTTTGATAACTTCAGCACCCTTGCCACAACTTTTCTAACCCACTTTCAGTTACCCATAAGGTACGAAACAGGAAAAAAACTCCTTACCAACTTTAAACAGACAACAACCACTGACATATCTGATCATATTCATGAGTGGTGATGTCATCGTCGAATGGAAAAGACATATGTTCCTGATCAGCTTCTAGTTGAGTCGTTTATTAAGTCATTATTACCTTCTATTACTGAAGATGTGGCTAAGGGATGAGTTGTCACTGAAGAGCAAGTCATTGTTCGTGCACAATATTTAGACTTGATCTATACTCAGTCTGGCACGCTCTACGAAAAAATTCTTAACGCTCCTAGACCAGAATTTTCCATTCCTCCCCCTCCTAAATCAAACAAGGACTCTCATGCCCGTGATGGTGTGATCGGTACCACAAGTAAGAAAATCGCAAAGGATCCATCTAAAAAAGCCTTTGCAGTTTCTAGTCAAAAAGCAAATGAAGAACCTCTTGCCTTAGAGATTAATTTCATGTCATCTGATAAGGGAAAATATCCAAAGCAACCAGGGGGAAAGAAGAAAGGGAAAAATAATAAGAAGAAACAGGAAAATTCACCTAAAAGTCTTCTAAAAACCCTACTGGGCAAAAGAAACCTCATTATCCATGTTACATATGCAACGACGAGCATTTCACTAAAGATTGTCCACATAAAGCTGAGGTTATGAAATTTTTAAAAACTTCAAATACCTCAGCGATGTTGACTAATCCATTTCCGAGCCTAGAAACAAACCTAGTTGCTACCGATCATGCTTCCGCATCCCAAGTGCTTATGCTATCCATCCCGAAACAACAAAATGATGCTTTGATATCGACAAGGAATAAAGATTATGGGAATCCATAGTCATCGAACAACAAGGCTACAGATCAACCCAGTAGTTCAACAACAACTTCGCTTGAAGTTGTTCCGCCCATCATTCCTGAACTGATTATAAAGCCGCCAAAGGGAGTAGTACATAAATCGAAATTTAACCCTCGTGCTCGAGCAGCACAGAATTATAATATATTGGAGGATCTGGCTCAATCACCATCCATTATGTCGACGCTTAAGTACTGCAAAATTTCCCCTCCCAAAAGCAGGCTTTGTTATCAACAATAGGTGGGATTGACCCAACGGATTCTAATCTTGTGGCCTTAAACCATAAAGGATATGAACCTCAGTTACCGGCCCAACTCACTTTCTTCATACAAGTAAAAGCCCTCAATAAAACAGTTCATCAAGCAATCATTGATGAGGGGGCATCTACCTGTATTATGTCAATGAGTTGTTGGAAAACTTTAGGCTCACCACCCTTGTCATGTGTTAGTGTAGGTATCTTCATCCCTCCATCAGTGATCAAATTCTCCTTTTGCATTGCATGTTAGGTGTCTCATATGATCATCTACATTCCATTAGGGTCATGGATCATCTAGTTGTGGTGGCATATTATACATTTTCCCTCATGTTCTTTACTTGTTTGCCCATTTTTATACATTTAGGTTATTTGAAGTCATTTTTTGCCTTTACATCCACAAAAGTCATTTTTAGGGTTTTAAGTCTCATTAGGTCTAGGGTTTCGTCAATAAGGTTTTTAAAACACTCAATAATAGTCAGAAGTTACATGAGGAGGTCAAATAAATTCTCAGCAACAATAATTTCAATAATCACATGCTCAGTGATTGATTTTTCCTCAAAACCTTGTTTTGAGGAAAAAGATAGTTTTTTATGTTTTATGTATAGATTTCATGTAATTTCATTTTTTCTATATGTAGTAATTTCAAGAGGCAGCCCTGGTCACCTTGCCAAGCCTCCGTACTCTAGTTCCTACAAAAGAAACAAAATGTCAAAGCATTTAGTCCATCAAAGTCAAAAAGTAAGACAAACTGCCCAAAATAGTTAAAAAGCAAATGAAAGACAAACATTAGGAATGTGGGTTTTCATAAGTCAAAAATTAAAACCATTGGTATATAAAGCTTTTTCATGCCAAAGAAGCTCATTTGTATCCCAAAGGAGAGGAGAGCAAGCACAAATCGTGTTTGTGAGCCAAGGGAGCGATTTTGCATCCATACAGTGAAAATTTGCAAGCGCGATGCACTTGGGTCAAGGCGCAGTGGACCTGGCCTGTGCGGCGCACACAGAGCGCAGTCTATGTTGAAATTTTTAACTGGCGCGATGCACCAGAGAGGCGTAGCACACCTGTCAGTGGGCGCGGTACACCAATTTTCAAACCACAAAATTCATCCAAATCTTCCTCCAAGCTTCAAAATCGCTAATTCCTCATCTCACAAGTAAGTCAACACCTCCATATGGCCAATGCATGAGTTTGCTTTAGTGTTTATGGTGTTTCAATAGGGAAATAATTAAACCCTAGTTCCTTGCACAATTTGTTAAAAAAAAACTGCCTAGGGTTTACAAATCATTGTTTTTGCTGTCTAAAACCCACCCCTACCATTTTCACTCCCTCACTACATTTTATTCACCTCTTTTATCCTTCCATTTTCCACTACATATACCTATTCCCCCTATCCCTAAAACCAATAACCCTAATTCCTACCTTCACTTATCCCAAACCCTAATTAACAACTCTAAACCCTAAATATTATTCCCCAAACCCTTCCATTCCCCCAAGAACCTAACCAACAGCATCCCCAACTCCTCATTCACAGTCCCTTTACACTCATCATCAATCCATATCTTTTAGCAGCAAATACCTATTGTCACTCTAAAATCTCTTCATACTCATCTAAGAAAACTCAAGCATTAGAAAACATGGAGTCAGATTCTTCTTATGACAGAAATGATGAAACAGTCAGTGACTCCCTCAAAGAAATTCATGCACTAAGGATACCTTACAAGAGTGGAAAACATAATCGGGAGGAGCCTACTTCACTTACTGAGTTGTTGGCTTGCCCTCTTGCTATGACATGCTTCGAACATCAATCTTGTTATTAATTTTGTGAGATGGTGGAAAGAGTCAAATACCACCATGAGCTTGCTAGACTCTTTGTGCTCCATCTTCACAATGGCCAGGTCAATTTGGCAGGTGTGACATTCACTTTGACACCTGAGACTATAGCTCAAGCAACCAGTTTTCCAAATGTAGGTGAGGAGTGGAATAAGGGGCAGCTCGTGGACATAGATCATTATGAGCCTTATATCAAAGCTGGTTTTTAGAGACATGTCAGTAGGGTCTTCCCCTTCAGGTACCTACAGGACACATATGCTCCCCTAATGAAACTCATAATCAAATATTTCAGCTGTGAAGGCAGATTTTCTCACCTATACACCTATGATATCAGATTGTTGTTGCATTTTACTAGGGTGAGGATGATGAACCTCCCCTATTTCATTTTCCGAAATATTGAGAAAATGACCAAACTGGTGCAAAGGAAGCTTCCTCATCAGCAGTATAACAACATCTATCACTTTGCACTAATCAAAATTGTGGTTTTGAATCAGCTTAGTTTATTGAATTTTTCATGGGAGGATTTCATTTCACATGAGGTCTTACAGGTCCTCAAGTTCCCACATCAGTTTTTGATGAGGCAGGAGAGCCTTCACATCAGTAAGAGGTGCATGAAACACAAACCACTAGTGTGCTAGTGTTTGTCACTTACCAAAAGGGCACTAGAAGATTGTTTGCAGCAGCAAAACGTGTACTATCTCCACTTGGGGTGGAAGGGGTCCCATTTCCTTCAACAACAGAGCAGGTACAAGACAAGGGTAAGCAACCAATGCATGATGAGGGACCTTCTGAAGGTCAAGAGAGGGAGTTCACTCTCATTCAGGATGATGACACTTATTTGAGCTCAAAGCTCAAGGAGATCATTTAGGAATAGGAAGATGACATTCATGACTTGTCTCTCAACCTGGAAAGAGCCAAGTGGGTAATCAACTATCTGGAGCAGAGGAAAAAATAGTTAGAGGATCAACAAACCATCATGGAGCTCCAAAACATAAGATAAAACTTGCAAGCTGCCAAGAGGACGAAAACCAAGTTGAGACCACTTGAACAAGAAATTGAAGCTGATCGTGAATCTTGGCTTGAGAGGAAAAAAATGCAATTGGAAAAGATGCTAGAGAATGCCAACAAAGAGAAAAATATGTTGAGGCACATGGCCTACCAGTCCTTGGCGAGAAATAAGGTTTGCAAAGCGTTATGACTTTGAAGGCCAATTTGAGGAAAACTTTGAGGAGGAAGAAAGAGCAAGACAGGCTCAAGATTTTCGCTGAGGCTTCCTTAGCCCAACATAGCACATTATGTAGGTAACTCAGCCCAAATTTCAAGAAATTTGGGATAATTTTTGTCAATTTTGAATTTTTTAAGTAAAACACAGGTTTTTCTACCTGGTGCGCCGCGCCACCTGGCGTGCGCTTTTGTTGGGGACCTCCTTTGGAGAAAAACTCAACATTTTTGGATTCCTCAGGAAACAATATGAATTCTCACACATGGCAAAGAAATTTTGTCAAGTTTTGAGCTTCCAAAAGGGTCAAAAACACCTCAAAAATGCCCTTTCTACCCCTTTTTGTCCGCACAGGAAGCAATCTTGGGAGAACTCACTTTTTGAGGGGACAATGGACACCAAATTCAGAAATTCCACCTATTCTGGAAATTAGACAGATAGACCTTTCCAACAAGCTCACTTTGAGAAAATTTGGTGCATGGGAAGGCCTCCAAAATTAGCTGCAAAAAGGAGCGACGCACAGGGATAGGAGTGCGATGCATAGGTCCTGAAAATTTGTCATTTTTGCCAAAAAACTCTATTTTTCGCCTAGTTTTTTCTCAGTTTGACTTTTCTCTCTCATAGTCAAACTCATGATGTAATTTAATGTAATTTGAAGAATTTTGATGTAAATATGCTAAATTTTCACTCATGGAGGTAGATACGTCATGAAAAGGTAGTTTGCAGCTGAATGAATTAGTTTCCTAGGTTTTAGAGGCAAGCTGTTCCATTGCCTACTTTTTAGTTCTTAGTTTAGATCTTGTTGAAACAGCTCCTAAACTCATGAATTCGACCCCTAAAGCCTAGCATGAGTTGTTTGTTACCTATATCTGGTAGTTTTTCAATCATTGGTAAAGGTTGGACTCTTGTGAATGATTTGAGCATTATTGTACATTCATCTCTGCAGTTTGGCAAAGGAATAGACCAGGGTTTGCATCACTTTGTGGGATTCTTGTGGCAGCTTGATTTGGTATTGTTTTTCCTTCTCTAATGCAAGTTTACATGTGTTTATGTATGCCATCATCTCTCTATGTTCATCTTAACTAAATGAATCAAGGATAAAGGTAGAATCCATTGGTGTTGCAGTGCTCTACCTAGGGTTTGTTTAGTTATTTATGTTTTCATCTATTTTAAGAGGATCCCTGAGACTCTCATTCCCTCTCCAACTCCTCACCAGTCTTAATACTCTGCATCTCGCTTATTTCAAAGTACTAAACCATTTTCCTACCTGACCCCATAGAAATATCTGCAAGACTGAGTCCATTCCTTGGACCCAAATCTCCCTTTCACATTTGAGCTAGCAAATCAACGCAAAAATCAATCAAATCCCTTTGAGCATTTACCTATCCTAAAATTATTCTTTACATCAGTCATCTCAAACCTCATTGATCATATTTTCCTAATATTGACAAGGAGAGATCCCTCTCCCGACTTGGTAGGGCTAGCTACCAGGTTAAGCGTGGTTTGATGTTACCCTAGATCTTGCCTTTCTCAGTCCGAGGTAGATTTAGGCCATAGCATCACGATCATCAATGACATTAAAAGCGTTCGATGGAAGAACATACACGCCATGTGGGATATTAAGTAACTTGCAAGTTGAACTGGAGGGCAAGACAGTAGAAATTGAAGTCGAGGTCATTGATGGAAACCTTGATTACAATATCTTGCTAGGAAGGCCCTGGATTTATGCTATGGCCGCGGTTATGTCAACATATTTTAGAAATATTACATTTCCCTTCCTAGGTGGAATTACAATCATTCACCAACTAACCTTTTTCCCCAATAGTTCACAAGCTACTGGAAGCATTCCATTAATCCATGGAAATTCTCAATCACTTCAACATGTCGGAGTAGGTCTCATAAAAGACCCTTCATTAATGGGTACTTTTGCCCTCCTGCCTCCAAGTAATCTGGCAGAAGTGGCCACAGTGGAAACCTGTCATATGATATCTTCTACATCATGAAAGATTAAGATGAAATCTGACCATTTTGATAGTGTGGATCACCGCGCGCTTTTCATAGTTGAAAATCTGACTGACATGACTGAATCGTCAGTCGAAACACCTATCATTAAAAGTCAATCTTCTGAATCCATATTGGACCAAATTCAACAGGTCAAAATGGTAGTCAACCCAGTTTTTCCTTCAGAAGGTCCACCTTTATATGATACAATTTCCAAAGAGAATGAGAATGATACTGTTCAACTTATTTTTGTTGACACAAAGTTTGATGAACTTGGGGGCAATCCACCCATTCCTTTACAATAGGAGGAAAGCCCCCTAGTTCATGAGGTTCATCCAGCCGTTTATTCGGTACCTCCTGCAAGCAGTCTAGTCGTTTCCTTCGATTGGAATCAACTAGCAAGACCCTGCCTTCCATCTAATGTACCATTCTGGATCATAGTACAAGTTTACAAAATGATCGTGTCTGGAATTATCGTATATGAAGGGGCTTTAGTGAGTATCCTTTCCTCAACTTCTTGGAAAGTGCTTGGTTTGACATCGCTTATGCCTGGTACGCAAATTTTTTAGGTTTTAACAAAGGAACCAGTCGACCATTAGGGATCCTTCCTAAGTTGCTGATAACTTTGAGAAGGAAAAATGTTCACTTGAATGTGATGGTGGTCTAAGGGCCGTTAAATTATAATCTACTCCTTGGACATGACTATGTTTATAGCATGGAAGCTATTGTTTCCACACTCTTTCAAGTGATGTGTTTCTCGCATGAAGGAAAAGTTGTCCAGCTTATCGACCAACTTTCATTTCCTAGTTCAAACACAACTCTAAGTCAAACATCAACCCTAAATGGTCTCTTTGAGTCAAGTATGACTCTTCAACCTTCATTCCATCCACCTAATTACCGCGAGTATTACGGTGAATGTAACGAAGCTTAGGGGGCATGCACCCTTGTCTATTTTGTGGATAAACCCAGCTGTAGAGATAAGTTTCCCTGTAAGTTATGTGATCAGTCCGGGTGTTAGGCCCCTATACTACTAGTGTAACCCCTTATTTTTATTAGTACAACCCACTTATTATATTGATGTACCTATGTTGTGCCCATATTGTTACTCTTGTGCCCCATAGAAGCCCACTATTATTATTATTGTGCCCTTACATTATTATTGTTATGTCGGCTCTGATTATGTTATGACCCCTTAGATTCCTATATATAGAAAGGAGGTATTTTCATTTGTATCATCCAAGAATTTTTCATTTATGTAGTGTAAAGAAGGTTGCCCCCTCGAAGAGGCTGAATTCTAAGGCGTTGATCTATCTTTTCTATCTTTTCTTGAGCTGGTTTCATAACATTTGGTATTAGAGCTTTGGATTCTAGGGTTTTGCTTCTCCAAATAGGTCATCGTGGCATTTTCACTATAACTTTTTTTTGTGACGTTTCAGAAGTCACAAAAAAAACCCATTTGAGAATAAATTGCACTGAACCTTGGGTCCGAGTTTCAAAGCTTTTCGCGCGATATTTGCGGAGATATGATCTGAGAAAGTTGGTCTTTTTGTAGACTCCTGAATTACATTCCAAACAGGTGACCTGGGGAAAATCGTCATAACTTTCTCTCCGAGAATTGGATTGAAATTTCATAAGAAGGTATAGAAAGAGGACGGACGGTAGTTTCTTGTATATCTTTTTCAGATCCAAAGGTCGAAAAATTGACATGTGGCACTTCATACAAGTTTTCTCTTTTGGAAAGGTCTATAATCAGGTCATCTTGGGAGATTGGGAATAACTCTTTCTTGGAGAATCCAATTTGGATCAGACTGGTGGCATTGAAAAGAGGACATAGAGGGCTACTACAGATAGCAATTTCATAACTTAAATTTTTGAAAGTACAGAGTTACAGTCGTTTCAAGATAGATGTTCTAAAATCAAGAAAAAACAAGATGAGGAAGTTTGATGGCAAGGATCCGGTAAATTGGATACTTCAGATGGAGCAATATTTTGATCTGCATGGTGTACCACTATTACAAAAAGTATGTATTGCATCTTCATATTTAGAACCGGATCAATTTTTATGATATAAAGGGCTTTGTTCTCGTAAACAACTTGTTACGTGGTCAATTCTCACGGAGGAAATGATAGCACATTATGAGGATACAAAGAGAAACACCTTCTTTAGAGCAACACCACAAAAATTGGAAAGAGTAAAAAGGCTTTGTGACATATTTGAAAGTAAAATTATGGCAACAAGGAAGTCTACCCCTCACAACTATAAATATGGACGTGTTGTTTGTCCTAGCCTTCCACAACCTACAAGGGTTACACCACAACAATTGGAAGAAAAAAGAGAAAAAGGGCTTTGTTACAATTGTGATAGCAAATGCACTAAAGGTCATAAGTGTGCTGAGAAGAAATTATTTTACATAGAGTATGAAGAGGAGGAAGAAAAGGATCAAGAAACATCAAAAGAAGAGGATATATGCCAGGACCTGACCCCAGAGAAAGAAGAAATGAATCAGAACATATCTTGTAAACTATTGGCAAGAATGACCACTCCTCAAACTCTCAAGATAGAAGGACATATCAAGAAGAAAAAGGTGCAAGAAGTGAAAGATCACATCAAGAAAGAAGAAATGAATCCAATCATATCTTGTAATTCACTGGTCGGAATTACCACTCCTCAAACTATCAATATAGAAGGACATATCAAGAAGAAAAATGTTCAAGAAGTGAAAGATCACATCGAGCGTCAAGAAATGAATCCAACCATATCTTGTAAAGGATTGGAAGAAATTACCACGCCTCAAACTCTAAAGATAGAAGGACATATCAAGAAGAAAAAGGTTCAAGCAGCGAAATATCACATCGAGCATCAACAACAAGTTCTCCAACTTCTAAAGGATAACGCCACTTCGGTGCAAAATCAAATGAAACAACAGGTAGATCAACATCATAGTGAAAAATGTTTTGATGTAGGTGATTGGGTATTTTTACTGCTACATCTAAAGCAAGCTATTTATGAGAAGGAAATGTTGGCAATACCACATGCACTTAAAAAATGGCTACCTTACCGAATGGGAAGACTCTTCAAGGATGAGGATGTGGAAGCATTGTTTTGTGCTATTTCTATTATCCAACCAAATTGGATAAACGAAGCAAGGGATGAATGGAAGAAGGAAAAAGATGTATGGCCACTTATTCAAAAGTTGCAAAAGATCCCAATTCAAACAATATTGCCAGAAATTGAAGAGGAAGGAGAAATCATATTGGAACCTGGAGTAGTCACAGAAACAAGAACCTGATAGTTACGAAATCGATCAATTTCAGAGTATCTCATCAAGTGGAAGAACCTACCTGCTGAAGATTCCACATGGGAGGACAAGAATTTTATACAGAAGCATCAAGAACTACTCAAGCGTTGAGGACAACGCTTTTTGAAGCAGACAGGCATGTTAGGCCCCTATACTACTAGTGTAACCCGTTATTGTTATTAGTACAACCCACTTATTATATTGATGTACCCATGGTGTGCCCATATTGTTACTCTTGTGCCCCATAGAAGCCCACTATTGTTATTATTGTGCCCTTACATTATTATTGTTATGTCGGCTCTGATTATGTTATGACCCCTTAGACTCCTATATATAGAAAGGAGGTATTTTCATTTGTATCATCCAAGAATTGTTCATTTCTGTAGTGTAAAGGAGTTTGCCCCCTCGAAGAGGCTGAATTCTAAGGCGTTGATCTATCTTTTCTATCTTTTCTTGAGTTGGTTTCATAACACTGGGTGACCTTTCACCTTTGTCTATTTGGTGGACAAAGTGCAGGAAGTGTTTTATCTAAGTTTTGACAAAAGATCATCCTTCTTAACCACAGTAAGTTTCCATATGGTTACTAAAGACTTTTTTTTATGCTGGGGGCATGAAAACCTTTTTATGCAAGCAAAAACGACTAATTTCATTTTTTAGCTTTTTAGCATTTTTAGCTTTTTATCTTTATAGTTTGGTCGTTCCTAGCTTACATAAAAAGGAAAATGAGCATACTTTTCAAAAGGTTTGAGCTCACTAAAAAATTATCCCGCACCCATAAGCAATGTTTCCAAAAGGTTCAAGCTCGTTAAAAAATAAACCCGCTTGTGAGCATAGTTTCTCCCGGTTCAAGCTCATTAAAAGATGAGTCTACCCTAGGTAAATAACCTTTGTGATTGCCCTACTATCAGCCTTTTGAACCTTGGTTGTGTTCCTACCGTCACCTCCATTCTTTTGGCCAATCATACACTTCCACTTGATTGTTTACCCTTTTTAGGAACAGCTGCGACAAGTGGTCCTGTTAGCCACCCTCTTCACATTGCCATGTTTTGAGAAGTTCCAAGCTTATCCAGAACTAGTTGCTACCCAAAACACCACTCGTTCCTAAAAAACGAGTCTCTTTTAAACTCTTTTTAGACTGGCTAAATATAAAAATATTTTCAAGCTATTGGCCTTTCCAACTCGTTAAAGTAAAGGGAAGCGCCATCGCTCCTATATATTTTAATCTTTTTGGACCTAAGGGATTATCGAACAAAAATATCGAGCGTTTGTCTTTTTCGGCCCGCTAAAGCAATCAAAAAGTCATCCCTTTCGTATTATTTTATACTTTTTTGGACTTAAGGGATTATGCTACGAAAAACGACTACTGGAGTTTCCTTTTCATCCCTTTTCAAACTCTCTAAACATGAAAAGGACCGAGTTATCTTTGTCGCTAAACTCGTTAAAACGATAGCAACAAACTTGTCCATCCAGACAAGAACGAGTTTCACTGTCGCTAGGCTCGCTAAAACATAGCGACAAGTTTTCCTGAACGGCAAATTATAGAACAAGCATATGTTATCCTCCTCAATCTTGACAAAAATAAAGAGGCATTGGTCAGCAATGACTAGGTAAAATGGGAAAAAAACTTGAAGAATTTTATTGGTAGCAGGTCGCTCTTAAACATGACACTTTCACTCCATCACCATGATTGATTCGGGTTGGGTTATTCCATTCAACGGTCATATCAACAGTGGTCCTCCGTACCATCCATCTTTTGGGGTTAATGCTACCAATCCATCTTAGTGTGTCGGCATGTTCAAGAGAAGTCATTCAGAGAATTCACCATCCAGCAAACGCCTCATCCACTGCAATACCTTCACCCTTCATTTTTCATGACCGCCATTACTTAACCTTGTATCATCAGATCGTTTTCACCTCCAAAAAATCATTTTCTCTGTTTCGTGTCATAGATGTGGGATACATCAAGGCCCTCCTACGATGGGTCACTTCTTGTCGACATCAGCTCATTATTCAAGAAGTTGACTTAGAAACAACCCTTTCAGCACTTTGAAGCTTGCATGCCTCAACGACAAGTTTCTCACTTTGGGTGACACGTTTACATCAATGAACTTCGACCGAAAGATTTTGCATGGTGTTCAACGTCAGATCATACATTCACACCACGTGAATTGTACTGTAGTACCTTGAGGGTCATTATCATTATCAAGGGCCCTCTCGCGCCTATTAACAGCTTACATTATTGGCTGGTAATCAGGCGATTTCTTTCCATGTTCAACTTTAGAACATCTTTTCACATGGATCGACTTGTACATCGGGTGAAGATTGAACGAGTTTGAAGACCCCGGATCTAGTTTCATCCATCTGGGTTGCGATATATTCAAGAAAATAAAGACATCGATTATACATAGAAGTTGCACAGATAGTCATCTAAGCCAGGGAAGATGACTCTTCTTGCGAAGAATCACCAGTTTGCAACAGAAGACGATTGTCTGTCCTATGTACATGAATTTATAAAGCTGAGCATGGGAATCCCCGCCTCAGCTAGATCATGAAAATAATATGATGATGATGTATTGTATTGTATCTTATACAGGTCACCTTCCAGTTCGAATACCTCTGATCCTCATGATAAAGCATTTCACTCGAGATCAAAAGATTTATGACCTCATGCTTTAAGGGGAAACTGTTATAGACATATTTGGGCACTTCAACCCGAGTCACATATGTCGATAAAACAAGGGCTCTTTAACCCCTACAAGTGTTGTTTCATACCCTAAAGGATCATGGTCAACTGATTACATCATTTCCCAGAAATTCCACCTGAAAAACAACTCAAAACTAGCCAAAACTGGACCATACTGACTGCTCCATGGTCAAGGTGTGATGCATGTTGGCTGCTACACTAGCCAGGTGTGATGCATACTGAAGAGGCCTTCAATAGGGTGTGATAAGCGAGAATGGACAAATGGCAGAGACAGTTTGTTAAGTGGAAACTCATGGAATCTTCTAGAAACTTCTCCCATGACACTTGCCTCTCTGAATTCGCTTAGGGATGAGTAAGAGATCAATGAAATCTCCAAGTGGAACCAAGAACTATTAGTGGAATGACACTAATCAAAAACCTGGAGCTGACTCACACCCTTGCAAGACATCTATAAATGGATCCCTCATCTGAGAGATCTGGAGGCTGGAAGTTTGAAATTTGTAAGGAAGTGGTGTTGGTTTATCTTTGAGAAGAGACATTGTATTGTTGGGTGATTTTGCTTTTCATGAGGTGAAGAGGGCTTTGATGTTGGGAGCATGATGTTGGATCAGACAGCTGGGTTGTAATCCTCTCTTCTACTATTAATAAAGTTCTTTGAGTTTTCCTCCATATAATCATGTATTTGTGAATCTTTTTATTTGTGAATGCAATTGTATGGTCAATGTATTTCTGATTCTGCATTATTTATGATATTATAGATCAAGATGCTTTGATGGTGTTTTGCTACATTGACTCTACAGGTATTCTCTAAACCGGGAAAAATAGGAGAGGAGTTGCAAACTCTATCAAGGGAGAGAGAAATAAAGTAAGGAGCCAAGCGGAAGATCCATGTTGGTCTACTTTTCTTCTCTCTTATCTATTGTACCTAAAGGAAATTGCAAATTGCTTTGATTGTTTGTTTCTAAGATAGCTACCCGTCTTAGTGGGACTAGTAGATCGAAAAGACACTAGTTTTCCCGGAAACACCATCCTCAAATAGATGGACAAACCGAAGTGGTAAACAGAAGGTTGGGGAACATATTGAGAATTTTAGTGTATCAAAATCCTAAGCACTGGGATTTAGCACTAGCTCAGGCTGAGTTTACTTATAATGACACTCCAAAATGAAGTACTAGAATGAGTCCATTCTAGATTGTTTTTGGGATGAATCCAAGAGGTGTGTATGAGCTTAGAAATTTGGCTAAACAGGAGACAATAAGTGCAAAAGCTGAAGAGTTTGCAAAGAATATGCAGAGACTACAAGAATATGTTAAAGGAAGATTGCAAGAAAGCAGTGGCAAATACAAACAGAGAGATGATATGAAAAGAAAAGAGAAAGAATTCCAAGTGGGAGATTTAGTGATGTTGTACTTGAGAAAAGAAAGATTTCCTACTAAGACTTACAGTAAACTAAAAATGAAAAAGATAGGACCATGTAGAATTGTAAGAAAATTTTCAACTAATTCTTATGAAATTGAATCACCAGAAGGAATTGGAGTATCACCTATCTTCAATGTTGCAGATTTGTATCCATACAAAGAGACAGAGACAGAGCTACAAAAGGAAACTACAGAAGATGAAGTTCAAACTTTGAACTGGGAATAACAAATGCCAAAGACAATTAAGAAGGAGGTGGAAGTTGTTTTGGAGAAAAGAGTATCCAAAAGAATGAGAGGACATGTTTATTTTCAATATCTAGTCAAATGGAAAGGACATCCAGTGGAGGATGCTAGTTGGTTGACAACAACAGAGTTGCAAAAGTATGGAGTAAACCCTGAAAGTCTGAGGAATGATTCTTTTCTTCCCCAGGAGTCTGATGCAGGAGCATCTGGACTTAGCCAGCAATGTGATTTTTTGTTCACATGTTGTGGCTAAATGAGTTAAATTTCATTGACCTGAGTGGTCAAAAGTCAGTTTTAGTTGAGAAGGTTGGATCTCTAGAAAATCATCTTTACTTCATTATTGTAATAATTAGAAAATTGTATTATTTTAGACTAAGGGATAAGTTGTTAGCATAGTTGTGTAACAAAGATTAAGAATAGAAGTTTGATTGTTAGATTTATTAAAATAGCAATCGAGTTGTTAGTACAGTTAGAATAGGATTTGACTCATAAAAGAGAAGAAAATGTAATGGAGAGGGACTTGCTGGGATGATTGAGAATTGAGTGAGAAGCGAGAGTTTGAGTGATAGATAGGGTTTTGAGATTGAGACAGAGGTCAAATAAATTAATGTAATTGAGTCGAGAGGGCCAAGACTTTGTAACTTCTATTATATTGAATAAATTTATTCAGTGTGCAACTGTGTGTTAATCATGGTGCAAAATCATGCTTACATCTGTGTATCTGCGTTCTGAAACCTAACCAGGTATTTCCTTTGTTTCCACGCTCTAATTTTAAATCTCAGCGTTTATGTGTTTATCATAAGTCGCAGTCATTTAGTGTTAATGGGTAATCTTGGAATTAAGCACTACATGGGTTGTATTGGAAAAGCGAGAAGTGGTATATCGTGTGCCTTTCAAGTGGTAAGCGGTAATAATCTGAATCTACGCGATTAGCTTGAGCGCTCGACATTTCGCAACTGAATAAGAGAGAAAACCTCTTTTATCACATGCCTCCAAAGTGATAAAGACTGTGTTTGAATCCACGCGAAATCACGCGACGCCCATTGGATCGGACAGACAGATCAACGGTAGAAAATCAACGGGCTAGTTAGTGATCAAGATGAGTGATGATCGTTAGATCTGGAGAGAGGAGATCAATGACATAGAGTGATGCACCTATTTAAAAAAGGGAAAGTCAACGTGGGACAGACGTGTTTAGGAAAAAAAATGGGACCCTCAGGATAAGGTAAGCCATGTATAGAATCTTCTTGAACACATTTGATTGGTTATAAATTAACCAATAGTCTATTTTCAAGACGACCACCTTACTTTGATCAACCTCCTGTGTCACAATGTATGTGTTGATATTTTGTATGCTAGAATTATGTGATGGATGGGAATGCTGATTCTTTTGTGTGCTAAAATGCAAAGATGGCAGGTTGAAAGGCTCTAATGGATGATAAAGTCTTAAGATGTACATTTATTATATTTATTTTATAAATATTATAATAAATTATGTATTAATATTTAAAACTATAAGTATAAAATGTTTATGATATTTTGATATAAATATTTAAATTTATAATGATTTTATATTATTTTTTTAATATATTTAGAAATATTTAAATAATTTTTTGAATTATTTAAAAAAATAAAAATTAATGAATATATTGTTTAAGAAAAATTTAAAAATTATTACTTCTAATTATTATTATTATTAAAAAAATTAATATAATTTCATAAAAAATATAAAATATGTATTTTCTAATAATAATAAATTTATTATATTAAAAAGAGATAAATGATTGAAATAAACAAAATTGTCTTTTTATCATTATTATTATTTAAGTAAAATATTAAAAAAATAATATTATTTCATAAAAGATATAAAATATGTATTTTTTGATAATAATAAATTTACTATATAAAAAAAAAAACAATTGAAATGAACAAAATTGTCTTTTTATCATTATTATTATTTAAGTAAAATTTAAAACATAAAAGAAAAAATTAATCTTGTCTCTCTTTCCCTTTAGCTTCCCTCTTGACTCACTTTCTCAAAGAAATGGTTAGAGTGGAGGGGAGTGAAGGAGGGAGAGAAAGGTGAAGGGAAAACACAAAAAAGAGAAAATGTAAGGTGGTGTGTAAGGAATATATATGCTACTTATAAAATAACATTTGTATAGACTTTCTATCTTTTTGTTATATGTATGATTTTCATGATATGTTTTTAATGTTGTTTTCTAATTTGATTTTTTAATAGCTTTTAACCATTAAATTTATGTTGAGATGATGGAATCTTAAAAAAAAATACATCATGAAACATTTAAGACCTCCTATTACTCCCTCTTTAAAAAAGTGAATTTCATGGGAGTAGCATTAAACTTCTTTAATCTAGACATTAACAACTTTATAGGATAATGTTGTGGGAATTCAAAGGAATTCACTTCTTACGCTTGGTATTTAGTAGATTAGTCATTTTTCTAGAGTTTATTTTTATATTTTGACCTAGATCCATTGACAAAGAGGCTAGCCCCACAAGGGGAATGTTGGGGTAGTGTAGGACCACAATGTTTTTGAAAGAATAATGTAAAAAGCATTGACAACCTAATCATATTAAAAAAAAATTATAGGGGATATAGGAAGAGCCCATATGATTCATGTAAAACAATGAAAAATGACATTACACTAGCTAGCAAGGTAGTTAACTAAGTATTTTTTTCTTTTTCGTCTTTTTCCTTCAAGTTAATCTGATCAATGAGTAATAGGGTTAGCATTTTTTAAATATTTGTTAGGAAAAACACACAAACATAAGATAAATTAGTTAATCATTTAATGATTATATATATATACCCCCGGTTTCATATTATGTTGTGAACCAACTCAAAAAAATATAGAAAAGATAGATCAAGGACTTCAAAATTAGCCTCTTCAAGGGGGAAACCTCCTTTACATTACACAAATGAACAATTATTGGATGATACAAATGACTAAACCTCCTTTCTATATATAGGATTCTAAGGGGTCCCAATATAATCAAAGTCGTCAAAACAATAATGATATAAGGGCACAACAATAACAATATTGGGCTTCTATGGGGCACACTAATAACAATATGGGGTCAATAGGGGTACAATAATAACAATAAGGGCAACAATGACAATATGGGGTCACTAGCATTATAGGGACCTAACATTTCCCTCTCCTTCAAACAAATATTGTCCTCAACGCTTGAGTAGTTCTGGATGCTTCTGTATAAATTCTCATCCTCCCATGTGGAATATTCAGTGGGTAAGTTCTTCCACTTGATGAAATACTCCGAAATTGATTGATTTCGTAGCTGTCAAGTTCTTGTTTCTGTGACTGCTTCAGGTTCCAATATGAGTTTCCCTTCCTCATCAAGTTCTGGCAATATTGTTTGAACCAGAAGCTTATCACCTATGACCTTCTTTAAACATGAAACATGGAAAGTTGGGTGCACTTGGGAAGCTGCATGAATGTCCAATTGTATGCCATAGTACCAATATTTTGCAACACATTGTATGGACCATAATACTTTGGTAATAATTTATTATCCTTCTTAGCTTGCTTGAGGGACATTTGTTTATATGGTTGTAGCCATAGGAATACCCAATCACCTACATCAAAACTTCTTTTGTTGCATTGTTGATTTGCTTGTTGTTTCATTATATTCTGTGCCAAAGTGAGGTTATCATTTAAGAGTTGGAGAACTTCTTGTTCATGCTTGATGTGATGTTCCACTACTTGAACCTTAGAATTTTCTCTTAAATATTATGTGATGGATGGTAGATGATATCCATAAATTGCCATAAATGGGGTTATTTTTATTGCAGTATGGAAGGAGGTGTTATACCACCATTCAGGCAGAGGAAACCATTTGAACCATTGTGCTTGTTTATCAAAGACAAAGCAACGAAGATATCCTTCCAAAAATTTGTTTACTATCTTAGTTTGCCCATCAGATTGAGGATGATAAGATGAGCTATGAGCTAACAAAGTACAGAGACAAGAAAATAATTTTGTCCAAAAAATTCTAGTGAAAATGGGATCTTTGTTGCTTACAATAATCTTTGGTTTTCCATGTAGCTTTTGAATTGTTTCCATAAATGCAGTAGAAATTGTACTGGATTTAAATGGATGAGATAATGCAGAAAAGTGTGAATACTTGGTAAGTTTTTCAATTACCCACCATGATGACACTCTTTCGTTCGGATTTTGGTAAACCTGTGATAAAATCCATTGAAACCTCCTCCTAACGTTGGCTTGAAATGGATAAAGGTTGTAACAGACCTGAAGTCTTAATTGTTTCAACTTTATTTTTTTGGCAGACCAAACATTCTGCCCCAAACTTTTGAATATTCGATTTAAGGCCATCCGAAAAAAAATCCTTCTTAACCATGTCGTAAGTTTTTTAAAATATTGAGTGCCATCCTAAGGGAGAAGTGTGCAATTCCATAAAAATCTTTTGTTTGAGTTGGGAATTCTTACATAGCTATAAGCAATCTTTGTACCATAATGAATCATTTTTCCAGCTAAATGTATCAGATGTACCAGGATCTTGCTGTATCTTTTGAATGAGTGCCCACACTTCTTCTTCATTCTTCCATTCATCCCTTTCTTCGTTTATCCAATTTGGTCGGATAATGGAAATGGCACAAAGAAATGCTTCCACATCCTCATCATTTCTTAAGAGTGCATTTGCCACAACATTTTTCTTCCCTTTCCTGTAGATGATTTAAAAGTCATAATCCAACATTTTTGTGACCCATTTTTGCTACTATTCTGAAGATAATATTTGTTCTAAAAAGTATTTAAGACTATCATGATCCATTTTTACCTTGAAGTGTCTTCCCATTAGTTAGGGTCGGCATTTCTTAAGTGCATGTAGTATTGAAAACATTTCCTTCTGGTAAATAGCTTTTTTTAAATACTTTCCTTTGATTGGACGACTTTCGAAAGTAATGGGTCTTTCTTCTTGCACTAAAACAACACCAATTCCATTTCCTGAGGGATTACATTCCATAATAATTTTTTTTTGAAGCCCAGTGTAGCTAAGACTGGGGCTTGGCACAATGTCTCTTTAAGATGTTCAAAGGCCTTTGTTGCTTCTACAGTCCATGAAAATGCATATTTCTTCAATAATGTTGTTAGAGGTGCTGCTATTCTCCCATAATTCTTAACAAACTTGCGATAATACCCTGTCAACCCGAGGAATCATCGCAGATGATTTATGGATGTGAGTATTTTCCATTCCTTAATGGCTTTAATTTTTCTAGGGTCTACCTTAACACCTTCATGAGATAGATTATGGCCCAGATATTCCACCTCTTGTACTCCAAAGAGACATTTTGAGATTTTTTCGTATAATTGTTTCTCCTCCAATAGTTTGAGCACCCTCTCAACATGTTGAACATGATCCTTCAAGACTTGCTGCAGATTAGTATATCATCAAAAAATACTAACACAAATTTTCTAAGGAAGGGTTTGAAAATAGAATTCATCAAACCTTGAAATGTAGAAGGTGCATTGGTAAGGCCAAAAGGCATGACCAAAAATTCATATTGACCCTCATGAGTTCTAAATGTTGTTTTCAAAATATCTTCAACCTTCATTCTAATTTGATGATATGCTAAATGAAGATCCAACTTGGTGAAGTAAATTGATCCATGCAATTCATCCAATAATTCATCAATGATAGGAATGGAAAATTTATCTTTAATAGCGAGTTTGTTGAGCTCCATTTAATTCGTACACATGCACCATGCTCCATCATTCTTGTGAACCAATATTACTCGAGTAGAGAAAGAACTTTGACTAGGTTGAATTATGCTAGCCTCTAGCATTTCTGTAACCATACGTTCAATTTCACTCTTTTGGGCATAGGGATATCTTTAAGCTCTGATGTTTGGAGGAACACTTCCTGGAATCAAATCAATAGGATGATCGTGATCACGAATAGGTATCAAATACCTTGGAATGATCATCCAAGACTTTTTGGAGATATGGATAAATAGATGATTTTGATGTTGGAACCTATAGCGAACATAATTGTGTAATGACAACTCATTGCTTTTTCTTTGGAATCTTTGTCATTCCGTTAGAGCTGATTATCTTTCTTGGTTTCTCTGTGATACCCCTTAATTCAACTTCTTTTCTTTTCGAACAAAATTTCATGAAAAGTTCTCGAAAATTAAAAGCTATTGTACCCAAGGATTGTAGCCATTGGATTCTTAATACAACATCAGCACCACCCATTGGAATGGAAAGCATTGGGCTATTCAATACATATTCTCCCATGGATAACTTGATATTAGGGCACTTGCCAGAGAAAGTTATGGTTCCTCCACTTGCAACCATCACTTGAAACTCTGGTGCTGGATATAGGAATTAATTCAATCCCTTGACTATCTTGCAATGAATAAAATTATTGGTACTACCCGAATCAATCAACACTATTACCATTTTCTTCTTGATATGTCCTTGTTTATTAATAGTTTGAGGAGTATTAATTCCAACCAATGCATTACAAGATATGGTCGGATTCATTTCTTCTTTCTCTAGGGTTTTTTCCTCATGTATATCTTCTTCTTTTGATGTTTCTTGTTCCTTTTCTTCCTCCTCTTCACAATCTATGTAAAATAATTTCTTCTCAGCACACTTATGACGTTTAGTGTATTTGCTATCACAATTGTAACAAAGCCCCTTTTCCCTTTTTTCTTCCAATTGTTATGGTGTCAACCTTGTAGGTTGTGGAAGGCCAGGGGCAACAAAAATTCCATCTTTATAGTTGTGAATGGTAGGCTTCTTGGTTGCCATATTTTTTCTTTCCATTTTTCTTGCCAACCTGAATGTCTTCTCCAATGAATCAGGTTCCTAAAGGCGAACCTCATGTTGGATGTTATCCTTTAAAGTCCCTATGAACACATTAATCCTATGCTCCTCTGGAATATCTTTTACCCTTATATTCAATTTTTTGAAGTTCTCAATGTGTTCCATCATTGAACCCTTTTGTTTGAGATTTATCAATTGGCTAAAAAAGGTGTTTCTTTTTGTATCTTCATAATGTGCTATCATTTTTTCCATAAAAACTACCCAAGTGAGAATTTGTTTACGAGAGAAAAGCCATCGATACCATACACACTGATCTGGTTCCAAACATAAAGTTGCAATACGTACCTTTTGTGTGTTTTGCACATTATTGAGATCAAAATATTGCTCCATCTGTAGTATCCATGTTACCGGATCCTTGTCATCAAACTTCCTCATATTGATCTTTGGAACATGGTGGGTATTCAATCCAATGTTAGAGTCTATGAAATCATGATTAAAATTTATTTTGTTCTCATCATGAGTTTTATCTACTACCCTTTCACCATTAATAAACATTTATTGTAGCAACTTTGTCAAATATGTCTTCAAATCTTCCATTTTTCCTTCCATCTTAGCTTCCACATCATTCATCTTAGCTTCCATGCCTTTCTTTAAACCATCCATCTTAGCTTCCGTGTTATTCATCTTAGCTTGCATTTCATTCATCTTAGCCTCCATGCATTTCTTTAAACCATCCATCTTATCTTCCACACATTTCTTTAAACCTTCTATCTTAGGTTATGTTACTTTTTGTGAGAGTGAATTTTGTTGGGCTTCATCTCATAATTTTGATATATCATGTTGCATTTCTTCCTCTTCTTAATGAGTCATGCTAGAGCTTTCAAGTTACTTACTAGGTGTTTCCATTTTCTTTCTTTGGGGCATCAATTAATGATAATTATGCTTCACCATGCCCTTTGAATTCCTTCAAACTAGTTTTTCAAACCAAACTTACGCAAAAATTAAAAAAAACTACACACATTTTTTCACTTTGTAGGAGCTCGATATTGAATTTGATATATCTCTGAAATTTCAAATCTCCAAGATCTGAAATTGTGAATTGTGGTAGCCCTTTGAGTCGTTTTTCCAAAGCCACCAGTCTGATCGAACTTGGATTCTCTAAGAAACAGTTATTGCCAATATCCCAAGACAACCAGATTATACACATTTTTAGTGGAGCGAACTTGTACGAAGTGCCACATCAACCTTAGGACCTAAAAATGATGTACAAAAAACTACAATCCATCCTATTTCTGTAACTTCTTATGAAAGTTCAATCTGATACTCAGAGAGAAAGTTATGGCAATGTTCCCAAGGTCACCTGTTTGGGATGTAATTCGGGAGCCTACAAAAATCCTAACTTCCTTAGATCATATCTCCGAAAATATAGTGAGACACGATCTGAAATTAGAACCTGAGGATCATCGAGGTTTCAGCTAAAATGGGTTGGTTTTTTAGCTTCTGCAATGTCACAAGAAAAAAGTTATAGCGCAAATGCCACGATGACCTATTTGGAGCAGTGAAACCCTAGAATCCAAAGCTATGATACCAAATGTTATGAATCAACTCATAAAAATATAGAAAAGATTGAGCAACGACTTCGAAATCAGCCTCTTCGAGGGGGAAGCCTCCTTTACATTATACAAATGAAAAAATCTTGGATGATAAAAATGAGTAAACCTCCTTTTTATATATAAGAGTCTAAGGGGTCCCAATATAATCAAAGCCAATATAACAATAATAATATAAGGGCTGAACAATAACAATAGTGGGCTTCTATGGGGCACAACAGTAACAATAAGGGGACAATAGGGGCACAATAATAACAATAAGGGCTGCAATGACAATAGTAATGGGGGAATCACTAGTATTATAGGGACCTAACATATTTCAAGAGGTCTCTTGGACTTGTCATGATTTTTGTGTTCACTTAAATCTTTTCACCTTTATCTAAAGTGAATAAGCCAAATTTACATAACTCCAAAGGATTATGTTTCTAACATCCCCCCAATCTAAAGGGGTGTATATGAGTCCAAGAAGAGAGTTAAAATATAAAGGTGTATAGTAGGTGTTAGCTCTACTATAGGTTGTTGCTGTTCAAGGTGGCTAAGCAAGTTGTTTTCCTCGATTTCTGCGTAGAAAAGGTCTGCAGCTGTCACCTTCCTTATTCCCCTTGACCCTCGCTTATGTTTTCAAACCCACTACCTGCATTCTACTTTGAAACTTTGTGTAATTCCGTGTTTCCTCTGACTCCCAAGCGCTACGTTTTAGCCACCATATGACCATATTCACGTGACTGGGCGCCTTTACCTGCCGTTTCCCTATCACATCAATAAAAAATGTGCATAATCAACCTCCATCGTCGATCGCATCCACCGTCAGATCTAACAGCGATGGCATGTCCCATGCCCATAAGCTGCACACGTGTTAGCCAGCGGGGGAAGCAGTTTTTTTTCCTGTCCCATCGGCCATGCGTCGACTGGTGAATGGGATCGTGTGGGTCTGTACGAATACCACCATCCTCCCATAAGCGGTGTGGGGAATACCGCCCGCCACCAAAACCGTCGTCCCCGCGTGTTATCTCCTGCTCTATTTTTTTGCTCGATACCCGTCGGATCTGCTCGACCATGATCCGACGGCCCATGTTTATCCATCCATGAACCTCCCGATATCCCCTATAAGTCAATCTCTTCCATCCATCTGCAAGATCCGACGGCTGTTGCTTACTCCTGATCTCGTTCATTTGTTCGCCATGCAGTCTTCATGTCCATAACCATTCTGTACACCTGAATGATGAAGGCGATCATCTACTAGCTCAAGCTTAAACTACAACATTGAACACATTGTGTACCTGAGAGAAGAAAAGGATAGACTCGAGCAGTTAAAGCATTCATCAGTCATGGAGTTTCTTCTGTACAACACTCCACCTGTTCAGGAAGGACAGCCGAACAACAGAGAATGTCAAATTCACTTATTGAAGCAGCAGGAGTATCATAGACCCATATTAGATAGTTAATGTGGTTGGTGGTCCATTATGACCCCTCCATGCATAGGATATCAAATGCATTTTTGTCATCAAACTCTATATATACCCAGAAACAAGATGTAATGAGGGTTGATGGTTGTTGTTTTGATGTAAGGCTCAACTTCTGGAGACTATAACTACTGTGATACCTACAATGTTTGGTCTTCATTTTCAGTTAATACAAGCTTCTTTTGTTGTTAATTACTCACTTTCCACTCCTTCTTTGTTCCAGGCTATGCCTGTTATTCATTTTTCATGTGCTCTTGATGTTTAGCATTAGAGGGGTTGTCATCCCACCTCTGTGTTAGAATATAGTATGTATCATTGAATGTGTATGCAGTTTTCTATTACTTTAATGCTAGAGAGCTGTCATCCTGTCTGTGCATTAGGAAATAGATTTGCATACCTCTTTACTGGTTGCAGCCGGCCATCATAGGGTCCTGTGCATCTGCTGGTGTGGTCAGTGTTCTCCATCTTCACCTATTCCTTAAACTGTGAGTTATTAGTGGTCTAAAGCCTTGTAGTCTGGGGGTGTTCACCCATGTCTGGGGTTAAGCACAGTAGAAGTGGTTATCCGGCTTGAATATGCATCATTCCTTCCACTCTTCCACCTAGTTCCAACATTTTTTTTGAGTTTACATAATGTTCCTGAGCATCTTTGAGATACAACCTAGGAGAGTTTCTTGGGGTGATAACTTTAATTGGCACCGTTGCCGGGGAGAGGAGACTAAAGCTCAGCTTCCCTGGGAGAACGACACAGTTCCAGATTTTGATGATAGACAAGGCCTGGGCACATTTCTAGTTGTAATCATCTATCTGGCGACTTCACTGGAGGAAGACCAACCTTTGGCGACTTCACAGTATAGTCCTGGCTCAGTTTGTGAGACATACGCGAAGAAATCCTCAGAAATCACCAGCTGAATCAGTGCCTAACCCTGAGAAGATTGTCAAGTCGAAGAAAACATCACAGAAAGGAGCATCAGGATCAGGTAAGCCCAAGAAATCTTATTTGTCTCTGCATGAGGAGTTTTTAGTTGAGAATACACAATTTGAAGACTTAGAGCCTAGTGTTGCTAGTGAGCAAACACCTGCAGAGATTAATAGAGCTCCTTATCCATCTAGTTCCCCTTTGAATCTCAATACAAAGAAAGCTTCCCATATAGTCCATAGCATTCCTTTGTCTCTGTCATCCATTTCATTGTTTCATACTGCTCAATCTGCCAGTGTCCTTCCACATACCCTAGTCATGGCAGGCCAGTAAGCACCTACGTAAATAGAAAGAATTGTAGCTGTCAGGTATGGACCTCTGGTCTTTCCTGTTCCTTTGAATGCCATGCCTGCAGGAGAATATCGGAAATATATGCCCAATTTCACTGGTATAGAAGGAGTAATAGTAGAAGAACACCTGGAGGCTTTCTATAGTTATGCTGATAACTTGGACATAGGTGAAATGATGTATGGATGAGAGTTTCTGTCCAAAGCCTTGATGGAGAGGCCAGAAAGTGGTTCAGAGAACTAGCCCCTAGATCTATTGCTGATATTGAAGCTCTAGATGATTCATTTTTGAAGCACTAGGGAGATAAAAAAGACCTGCTACATTACCATACTGAGTTTGGTAACCTGAAGAGGGAAAATGGGGAATCATTGCCTGATTTTAATAAAAGATTCAATCGTATGTATAGTAAGATACCAGCTAAGGTAAAGCCTACCCACACCTCTGCCAAACTCACTTATGCCAATGCGTTTGACTCAAATTTCTGCCTGTTATTGAGAGAAAGACGATGTGCCACTCTAGCTGACATGCAAGATGCAGCCCTAGAAGTAGAATCTAATTTCATGGCTGCAGAAAAGCTCAAAAGTCAAGCTGAAAGAAGGAGGCAGAGAGGTTAGGCTTCTACTTCCTCTGCTTCATCTTTAGAACCCAAATTAGACAAAATGACTAAGATGATAGAGTCATTGGCTGCTGAAATATCTAAGCTAAAGGTTGAGTAGAATTTAGGAAAGACAAGGCAGCACGGCACATTTGCTCCAAGAAATCCAAATCCGTTCAGAAGAGCAAATGAACACTTGCAAATAATGCAGAGGGGTAAATAAGAAAATGAAGAACAAAAGGCTAAAGCTCCTTTCCAGAATGTAGTCATGGAGGAGGAACAATTTGAAGATGAGGATGAAATTCATTGCATGGAAGATAAAGGTAGTGCTACATTTTGCGGGACCAAATAAGTGAAGAATGGGACAGAGAGGCAGTTCTGCAAACTGGTGAACAACAAAGATACAATCTAAGGTCAAATGCAAAAAATGTTAAAGAGAATCCTACCCAAAGAGCTGCTATCCAAACATAGTCACAGAATATCAGATAGAGAAGACCAGCAGCTAATCCAACCATCCTTAAAGCTCCAGTTCAAGAGATAAGAGGTTCTGATAAGTTACCTTCCTCTTTCAGCTTTGAGTTAGAAGTCTAGAAATTAAAAATATCTGTGCCTCTAGTAGAGTTGGTAAAGAGTGAAGTATTTAGAAAGCATATCCTTAAAGCTCTTGAGCTAGAAACCACACAAACCTCCACTAACTCTGTTAATTTGCAAGATGACAAGCCTACCATTGTGCTTAGCCCCATGATTGAACCTGCTGATAATAAGCCTCCATCATTTTATGTCTCTTTGACCATTCATGACAAAATCCTCCACAACTGCCTACTAGATACAGGGGCCAGCCACAATTTGATGCCTAAAGCTGTCATGGAAGAGTTAGGCCTTGATATCACCAGAACATATCATGATTTATTCTCTTCTGATTCAAGGAAAGTGAAATGCCTAGGATTAATCAAAGAGCTGGCCATTACCTTCACTCAGCTACCCATGAAGAGTATGATGATGGATATTGTGGTAGCAGATGTCCCTCCTAAGTTTGGCATGATGCTATCGAGAGGATGGATTAAGAGACTAGGTGGGACATTACAGAATGATCTATCTTATGCCATTGTCCCAGTTTTTGAAGGAGAAAGTAGGAGATTGTACAGAGAAGCACGGTTGGCATACATCATCAGTGATGAGAAGAATCCTACTAATCATCCCATATATGTTGTGGACACTAATTTTGGAACATGTATCCTCCAAATAGAAGAATCTCAGAAGGCGTTAATGCAGCTCAGGAAATCAACAGCTCAGGCCGAGAAAGAGCAAGGAAGTCAAGTTTGGGAGATGTTCTTTGATGGAGCGTGTTCCAGGGAGACTGCAAGAGCAGGGGTGGTGCTGGTATCTCCAGAGAAAAAAAGCACACATCTGTCTTTTAAGCTGGCTTTTCAAGTCACAAACAATATAGCAGAATATGAGGCTTTATTGTTGGGCCTTAACGTAGCAAAAGACAGAGGAATCAGGAAAATAAAGGTGTTTGGAGATGTTTATTTGATCACTCGGCAAGTAAACAGAACATTTCAGGCTAAGCACCTAAGGCTGAAAGCGTACAGAGATGAGGTATGGAGAATCAAAGATTCTTTTGATGATTTCTATATTTCATATATCCCTAGAGCCAAAAATCAGCTTGTTGATTCCCTTACTGTGTCTGCTAGTCTGTTTATTCCTCCCATTCCTCCTAAACTAGTTTATGAAGTCCAAATGAAGTATAGGGCATCCCTGCCTGATAATGTCTAGCATTGGAAATTTTTTGATGATGATAATGAGATAAATAGGTTTCTGCAAGTCATTGATGAGTTTTCCGAAATGCAAATTGATCAAGAGAATGAAGCCCTGAAAGAAAAACCCCAATCCCAGTTTAGAAACAAAATTGGGAAAGATAGCATTGTCCAGCTTCCCAAAAATCATATTCCTAAGGGTTTAATTCCTCTAGAAAGACTGTTTGACCGGAATGATGTGCCTTACTAGGTTTCCCAAAAAGAAGAGCAATATGCAGTCTGTAAGCATGACATAGGGAGTCCAGGTCAGCCTAGATACATAAATTTGTCCAACCATCTATCTGCTGACCAAAGCTCTAAATATTGCAATTTAATGAAGCAATTTGCTGATGTGCTTGCCTGGGAATATAGTGACCTGAAAACCTATGATAAAAAGATTATTCAGCATAAAATTCCTCTGGAGAAAGACACCATACCTTTCAAACAGAAATTGAGACCAATAAATCCTATGCTTCTTCCTCTGATTGAAAAAGAGATTAAAAAGTTGTTGGTTGCCAAAATCATAGTCCCTCTCAGATATTCAAAATGGGTAGCTAGCTTGGTGGTAGTGAGGAAGAAAAGTGGAGAAATCAGACTGTGTGTTGATTTCAGAAACTTAAACAAATGCTCAAAGAAAGACAATTACCCTCTTCCCAAGATGGAAAATTTGCTACAGAAAGTCTCAGGAGCCAAAATAATGTCTTTCTTGGATGTATTTTCAAGGTTTAATCAGATTGCTGTGCATCCGGATGATCAAGAGAAGACTGCATTCACCACTCCTTGGGGCACTTTTATGTATGCCAAGATGCCTTTTGGATTGATGAATGCTGGAGCCATCTTTCAGAGAGCTATGGATATAGCATTTGTAGGAGAGAAGGATAAATTTGTCCTCATCTACCTTGATGACATAACAGTATGCTCCAATAGCCATCAAAACCATTTGCAGCATTTTAAAAAAGTGTTTCTGAAGTGCAGAAGGTTTGGGATTTCAGTCAATCCTAAAAAATCACAATTTGCTTTAGAAGAAGGCAAGCTGTTAGGACATGTTGTTTCTACTGCAGGTGTCCGAATTGACCCAGAAAGAGTAAAAGCAATATAAACTTTGTCTGTCCTGAGATCAAAGAAGGACATTTACTCCTTTCTGGGAAAAATAAATTTTGTGAGGTTTATACCCAATTTTACAGAGCTGGTCAAGCATGTTACCTCCATGTTGAAGAAAGGATTAGATGTGAGATGGACTGATGCAGCAATAAAATCATTTGAGTCTATTAAAAAACATTATGGAGGCTCCCACATTAATAAGTCCGGATTACAGCAAGGAGTTCCATATACTTTTATTTGCCTCTCAAGACACCATTGTATTTGTGTTATTGCAAGCAGGTGAAGAAGGTTCAAAGCATCTGGTGGCATTTTTTAGCAAAAACTTGGGGATGCTGAACTGAGATATGATATTATTGAAAAACAAGCATATGCTCTTATTAAATCCTTGAAAGCTTTCAGAGTTTACATTCTGCATTCCAAGATAATTGCATATGTAGCCTTTGCTGCAATAAAAGATGTCTTAACACAACCTGATGCTGATGGAAGAAAGGATAAATGGATTGCAAAGATGATTGAATTTAATATAGATTTGAAGCCCACCAAACTTGTCAGAGGTCAGGGTCTTTCCAAGTTATTAGCTGAAGAAAATTGCAGATCATTGGATACTGATTTCCTGTGCACAATTGCAGAAAATGGTCAAACAGAAGAAAAGGAAGAAGTTGAACATGAAAGAAAGCAGTTAGTGGCCGAAAATATAGCTTTTTGTGACTGGTATTCTGCAATAGTTAGAGTCTTGCTGAAGCTAGAAATCCCTCCTGGCCTTACTCAGAGTCAAGCCAGAACTATTAAGCTTAGGGCAGAAAAATATTTTATCCATGAAAATATATTCTACTGGAGGGATCCATCTGGAGTGCTTTTGAGGTGTCTGGAAAAAGAACAGTCAATAGAAGTCATGCAACAGTTTCATTCCAGCATGTGTTGAGGGCACCATTATTGGAAGACCATTATCCATAAGATCCTCAGAGCTGGGTACTATTGGCACACCTTATTTTCTGATGTGTTTCTATTTGTTAAATCTTGTGACAAGTGCCAAAGGTTTGATGGAAAACAACAGCTAAAGTCCCTGCCCTTAAAACCAATACATGCAAAAGGACCGTTTTAGCAGTGGGGCTTGGATTTCATTGTAGAGATCAATCCACATTCCAGTGGCCAACACAGATGGATATTAGTAGCCACTGATTATTTCACCAAGTGGATTGAAGCAATCCCTACCAGGAAGGTTGATCATAAGGTGGTCATGAAGTTTTTGATTGGAAATATCTTTACTAGGTTTGGTTGTCCACATAAATTAGTCACAGACAATGCAGCAGCCTTCAGGGCAAAGGAATTGGTGGAAATGTGTGATTCAATGGGTATTAAACTACTTCATTCCACCTCATATTATCCTCAAGGAAATGGTCTAGCAGAATCTTCAAATAAAATCCTGATAAGGATAATTAAGAAGTTGTTAGAAGAAAATAAAAAAATTGGGATTCTAAGCTCAAGTATACACTTTGGGCTGATAGAGTGACCATTAAAAAATCCATAGGGAATTCTCCTTTCAAGCTGGTATATGGTACTGAAGCTGTATTAGCAATTAAGTTAATTCTCCTTGTGGCAAAATTCCTTCAAACAGAACAGAATGAAGAAGAAGAAATGGCAAAAAGGATCACTGATTTAGCAGAGGTACGTCAGATTAGAGAACAACTGGTTGAAAAGGCTGCAGCACATCAGAAGAAGATCAAGGATGCTTTTGACAGGAAGATTAAAATAGATAATTTTCAAGTTGGAGACTTGGTTTTGAAGTGGGATGCATTGAAGGAAAAGAAAGGAAATCATGGAAAGTTTGATGCTTTTTGGACAGGGACTTTCATAATTTCTCAGATTCAAGGGAACAACAGCTTCATACTGAAAAGTATGGGAGGAGAGACAGTTTTTGATGGCCCAGTCAATGGGCGTTTTCTGAAAATTTATGTGATTTAAGGTCTTTGGGCATTAAAATTGTAAATATTTGATTTTATCAGTCCTAGTGTAGGATCAATAGACTCCATGCCCAATGGAACACTAGGAATTTTGGCTAATTTGTTTTCATTAGGAAGGCATTGGTCTACAGGTTCTTGAGACCTCACGGGGAGGATCTCATCCCTAGAAGGAGCCAGTGTTAGCTCTGCTATAGGTCGCTGCTGTTCAAGGGGCCTAAGCAAGTTGTTTTCCTCAGTTTCTGCATAGAAAATGTCTACAACGGTCACCTTCCTTATTCCCCTTGACCCCTGCTTATGTTTTCAAACCCACTACCTGCATTCTACCTTTGAAACTCTGTGTAATTCTGTGTTTCCTCTGACCCCCGAGCGCTAAGTTTTAGCCACCATATGACCATATTCACGTGACTGAGCGCCTTTACCTGCCATTTCCCCGTCACATCAATCAAAAACATGCATAATCAACCTCCACCATCGATCGCATCCACCGTCAGATCCAACGGCGATCGCATGTCCCGCGCTCGTAAGCTGCACACGCATTAGCCAGCGGGGGAAGCGGTTTTCCACCTGTCCCATCGGCCACGCGTCGACCGGTGAATGGGATCGCGTGGGTCTGTACAAATACCGCCATCCTCCCATAAGCGGTGCGGGGAATACCGCCCGCCACCAAAACCGTCGTCCCCGCGTGTTATCTCCCGCGCTATTTGTTCGCCCGATAGCCGTCGGATCTGCCCGACCACGATCCGACGGCCCACGTTTATCTGTCCACGTACCTCCCGATATCCCCTGTAAGTCAATCTCTGCCGTCCATCTGCAAGATCCGACGGCTGTTGTTTACTTTCGATCCCGTTCATTTGTTCTCCATGCAGTGTTCGCGTCCATAACCATTCTATACACCCGAAGGATGAAGGTGATCATCTACCAGCTCTATGCACTTAAAGCTTCAACTACAACATTCAACACATTGTGTACCTGAGAGAAGAAAAGGACAGCCTTGAGCAGTTAAAGAATTTATGAGTCATGGAGTTTCTTCTGTACAACACTCCACCTGTTCAGGAAGGATAGCCGAACACCAGAGAATGTCAAATTCACCTATTGAAGCAACAGATTGTATCATAGACCTGTATTAGATAGTTAATGTGGTTGGTGGTCCATTATGACCCCTCCATGCATCGGATAACAGATGCATTTTTGTAATCAACCTCTATATATACCCAGAAACAAGATGTAATGAGGGTTGATGGTTGTTGTTTTGATGTAAGGCTCAACTTCTCGAGACTATAACTACTGTGATACTTGCAACGTCTGTTCTTCATTTTCAGTTAATACAAGCTTCTTTTGGTGTTAACTGCTCACTTTCCACTTCTTCTTTCTTCTAGGCTATGCCTATCATTTTTCATGTGCTCTTGATGTTTTGCATTAGAGGGGCTCTCATCTCACCTCTGTGTTAGAATCTAGTATGTATCATTGAATGTGTGTACAGGTTTATGTTATTTTAATGCGAGAGAGCTGTCATCGTGTCTGTGCAATAGGAAATAGATTTACAGACCTCTTTACTGGTTGCAGCCGGCCATCACAAGGTCCTGTGCATCTCCTGATGTGGTCAGTATTCTCCATCTTCACCTATTTCTTAAACTGTGAGTGATTGGTGGTTTAAAGCCTTGTAGTCTAGGGGTGTTCACCCATGTCTAAGGTTAAGCACAGTAGAAGTGGTTATGTGCTTGAATATGCATCATTCCTTCCACTCATCCACCTAGTTCCAACATTTTTGTTGAGTTTGTAATGTTCCCGAGCATCTCTGAGATACAACCTAGGAGAGTTTCTTGGGGTGATAACAATAGAAAATAACTCCATGTTTTATCTTAATTTGGTGGTTTAAGGATGGCCAAAAGCCAAATGAGGTGATAGAAGCAAAAACCAAATGAGGTGATAGAAGCCGAAGTTATTTATTGGGGGTGGTAAGGGTATCGACCAAGTTTGGAACTTAGCTCGAAGCCATTCCGATGCAATTACAAATTTGGATAGAAGCTCAAGTCTTATGCAAAATAGAAATTCTCTCTAATGATGGTTTAAAGATGACCATAAGCTGATTAAATGGATAACCAAAGCCAAAGGCCTCTATTGGGGTTGGTTTAAGGTTGGCCACCAACCAAATCAAGTTCATGGAACATAAGTCTATCTCTAGATACATCTATGGCTCTAGCACTATGACTGTAAGCTGTGGTTTAGGTTGTGGCTTAGGTTTGATTGATATTACTTCGAAACTATTCTTTGACTATCAATTCGCCCTTGTCAAATAAAAGGTGAAAAGATGAAGATCTGTGCATTGTAAGATGTGTCGATACCCATGGATGAAATTTACAATATGGCTGATATATCTTCTTGACTATTGAAGAGTCTTGATAAGAAATGATCCATTATATTGAATCTTTTCTCCTGTAGGATTCTCTTGTTTGGAACATGTATGATGAGTATGTTTTATATAATATTCACAAGGGTGAATATCAAGTCATTGATATTTCAGGTGGCCAACTCAATCACAATGTTGGCATTAATAATATAAAGTGGATGTGGAGCATGTGAACATGAATTGTCCTAAGAAACCTAACATTACGAAACTGGATGGATTTGCAGTGGTTTGGAATGTGAAAATTCACATCCTTTTCATATTCAAATCTAGTTCTATATCTGTTATTGATAACATTTTCCGAAATTCTCATGATAGACTTAAGAAGGGAAATAAAAACTTCTTCATCTTCATTTGCTACTCTTGAAATGGTATCATCAATATGATAATGTGTTGACCGCTGAGAATCAATGTCAAATAGAAAATTGTTGTGAACCCGAACTAATTTACATAAATATTCAATGATATGTCAATAAAATTTACATCGATACTGAAACATGATTAATGTAATATATATTAATTTTATCATAATACAATGTCGTAAAATGATACTGGAATTACCTTTTAGAGCTCAAAGTCTCCAGTAGAAAGAATGTTCTTTGTATTATACAATTCCTCTAATACAATGAATGTTCTTCTAAGACAATGAGGTTTTGGACTCCAAACAACTCGTCCCAAATTTAAAAGTAGATTGCTATTGATGCACGAGTTACGCACAACAACATGCTTAGCCATGAACGAGAATCACAAGCATGCACAAAAAACTTCCAAGAGCAACGGTGAATCGGAAAAAATAAACATCAATAATAACAAGTCAGTCATTACATATTGTACACTATAAATTCTATTCTTTTCCTTTCTTCTCCTAGTTAGATCACTTTGAAATAAAATGAATAATAAAGTGATTGAAGTACAAAATTTTGAATCAAAACCATGTTGATATCCACATGATTATAATGCTAGAATGCACATGATTATATTTTATGGATATTTTGTTAAAATGCTTTTAAAGAAACGTGATTTTGGTTTCAATTCATTATGAAAATTTTTAATTATAAAATATGGTAACTTGTGATATTGTGATATTGGGAAAGTCAGTAAGAAAGTGAATTATGAGTTAGATTTTATATGGACATAAATTTTAAATTATATATGGAATGTAACAGAAAAAATAGATGTCAGTGTGAGGAGAGATAAAATGGTCAATTCATATAAAATGGTGGAACGAGAGTTCTTTATTTACACCAAACTTACGGGCACAACGGGTAGGCTGTTTAATTAACAAATGTGGACGCACACCCCAAAAATAAATCATAACAAAGCGAATAAAAAATATGTTTTTCTAACTAATCAATTCGGAAACAATATTCTGTAAATGTATTCCTAAACCTTCTGGAACAATGATGATTTGGAGGTTGTATAATATTTGGTTGTCGGTAATTTAACTTTTTTTGGTTTAAAATAGATTTCCGAACTCGTTACCGTGGATACTCTTACACAAGCCTCGTAAAACCTACAAATTATCTCTGAAAATAATGGAAATTTTGGTAAGGTTATTATAAAATTAGGCAATTTTTTTTGAAAATCTTGATCATAGTTGTTAAACTTCAGGATTTTCTGTGACAGATGGGTTTTGGATGGTATTGAATCTATTTCCACCATAAAAAAATTATTCAAACACTCCAATAATCTTATTTTTTTGAATTTTTTTACTAAAATTTCACAAAAAAGAACTACCCTTAAGCTAAAAACTCCATTTTTAAACTACTTATGTAACATCAAAATTGTATATTCAAAACACACAATCTTAAAATATAAAACTTTTAACAACAACAGGCATTTCAAATAAAACTAAAAGACCACACGTCCAGATATATAATTTAGGAATAGTCTACCAGGTGGAGGAATTGTTACGAAGGCCAAAGTGGTGGAATCTCTGCAAAAACATTTCAAAAAATCTTGTAGATGCGGTTTTTGAAATATGTTTTTATGGTGGAAATGGATTTAGCACCATCAAACACTTCTAAAGCACCTAAAATTATGAAGTTTGACCGCTTTTATTTACATTTACAAAAGTCTGAACATTATTCAAAATATGGCCTAAATTTCCATAACGTTTTTAGGGGAAATAATAAAATAAAAAAATTACGGTCTCGTTAGACTACGGCTATAATTTATCATAGAATGACACACGAACGGACTTCAAATATATATATTAATACACAAAACTGAAAACATGGCAGAAGGTGGGCCGAGTCGATCACCTGAGAACTTAAAACAAAGGGCAGTCTACAAAGTAGCTGTATACACCCAAATTAGGTTTTTTACTGGCAAACCGTTGTAAGTCCCAGGGTGTCATGCACCAGGGTCCAATACAGTGGGAACAAAATTGGGGTCACCCAGCCTCTCCTTCATTTCTTCTCCAAAATGGCGAGATATGAAATCGTCGAACTTCATCCTCACGCGAATTGACTCAACGCCGGCTTCCCGGAGCACAAACAGCCTTCGGTTGTTCTCGCACCAGAGCCGACCATCGCTTCCTGTATGAACGTTAAGAGGGCCCAAACACGAAGGATCGAACTTTCCATTCTTAATATCCTCCACCGTGTCGCGCAATTTGACGCCGCTGTGATCTTTGCTGAAGGAATCCTTTATCCTATCCTGCGTGAAACGCAAGTCTCGGGGATCTGCGTCAGCGTATTTTGGATAACTTGGTGGATTTGACATGGATGGGTCGTGGAGTACAGTGGGCTGAAATAAGTATGATCAATATCGGCAACTTTTTTCCCTTCCCAGTTCCTGTACTCCACGTTGCTGTGAATCCCAAAGCTAGGGTTTATATAGAGATAATCAAATGATGAAGCGGTTGGCTTCGAATTCCTATGAAAAAAGCTGACAATATATTGGCAAAACGCTTCGCTTCGAATTCCGCTGATGAAAACTGACGACATATTCAGAAAACGCTGAAATCCCAATAAAGCAAAAAAAAATAATACTCCATTGCTGTGAGTGTTGTAGTTATGCGGACCGTTGGGATGCCAAGAAAGGGCCGAACTTATCTCGATTGCATGTTATAGCAACATACATCTTAACTACTCAGATAGGTGATCTGTTGACAGGCATTCTGTTCATCTTATTTTAATCAAGAATCATTATTTTCCGGATAGGGTTAGTAAATGCGGACATATTCTCGTGATTATGACTAATAATAATCGTGATTGTGACAACGGCAGTAAATGCTGTGAGGATAATTATCCTGGATAGTTGCGGTGAGGATAATTCTTTTGTTGAGGGATGGATGGGAACATGCATAGCTTCCAGCTTTTTCCACGGTGCCCGGCCGGCGACTCTAATCGGACACCCACGAGAATATGGGGCTAGGGTAGAACAGAAACTCCACTTCAAATGCTCCTATCATAGAGTCGAGCAAGCTTTCTTTCGTCGTTAGTTTAAAGTGTTAGGTTTTTAATGCTTTAAAACATTCTGTCCACAAATGTTTTCCTATCCTAGTTTGGATCATAGTTACCTAATACCAATTTGAATTATTAATTTGGATTATGGATCATAGTTACCAAATATATTTGAATTTGATCAATATCCAAAATAAAAATAAAAATTTGAGTATATAAAATTTAATACGGGAAAATTCACTAATATATATTTTATAAAAGTCAATATATTTTAAAATTTTAAAATTAAAAGAATCTTTCCTAACTAGGATACTTGTTTATTTATTTCCATTCTTAATTTTTTTGTCTATTTAAAATATCTAGAAACAATGTCAAAATGCATCAAATTTATTAGTATTAAGAATTGAGAAAATATGTAAATCAAATCTAATAATATGAATAACAAAATCCAGTGTAAAGAATGAGATATTAGATAGTAAAAATAACAAAATCCAGTGTAAAGAATGAGATATTAGATAGTAAAAATAAGATTCCAGTGATCAACAATTATTAAGAAATTCCAATCACTATCTTTTTGGGATCCAAATTTATTCGACAATAAAGATCCAAATTTATTTAACAATAAGTGTGTAAAAAAAATAATTTTTATAGTTGATTTTAAAAATAAACGCCTTTAATTAAATTCCATAGCAACAATTAGGTGAACAACTATCTTCCAATCCACTAATGACTTTCATCAAATAGAATTAGAAGAGTGAGAAAAAATATTTTGAAATTTTTGCAATTTTTGAAATATAAAGCTTACCTTCTCTCTAGTTTTTAATACTGAGCCTATTATTTTTTTTGTATCTAGTGAATGCACGGTGGAATGGATGTTCCTATTATCTATTCTACCCTGGCTGTTTGCTAATTGATTAGAGGAGATTTGTAAATTGTTCTCTAGCATAGTGCCCTTTGCTGCCATTATTCATAAACTGTTCGAAAGGGCAACTCTTGCTAATTGATTAGAGGAGATTCGTAAATTGTTCTCTAGCATAGTGCCCTTTGCTGCCATTATTCATAAACTGTTCGAGAGGGCAACTCTTCCTGAGCCTCGTTGCTCATAACTGCAACAGGCGTTTCAAAGTTTGATTGCTTAAATAAGAAGGACCGGATAACCACGCGCATGTCACCTTAAATTGTTTCATTCAACAAAAAATTCCTTACCGTATTAAAATGAACACATTATAATGCGAACCGAATCGTATCGACGAATTTTCAATTTTTTTCAACCAATACAAACCAAACTTGGTAACTATGCTTTGGATGTTATTCCCAAATCCTAATGTTGCCACATAATAGTAAGTTTTTGAGTAGTTTGTGACGTGCAATAACTAAGTGGCATGGAAGTCAGTTGTAGTTAATTAAATCTTTTCTGAGGAAACCATTTACCACTTTGAATATAATAATTTATAATTGATAAAAACTAATACGAGCTTGTCTAAGAACTTAGTGAGGGCACGGTTTATGAAACACATGAAGGGAGCAAGTGCATTCGTAAGTCTGAAAGGTAATATTGTAAATTTGTAATGTGCATATGAGGGTTCGAAAGGTAGTCTTTAATATGTCGTCTTCTTTAATTTTCCACTCGTGATAACACATATGAGATCTATTTTAGAGAACAAAGTCATTCCCGCTACTTGGGCAAACAAATCATTTATTAAGGGTAAGAGATACTTACTTTTAATCATCAATTTGTTCAATTATGAATAATCAATACATAGTCTAAATGTTTTGTCATTTTTCTGGATAAAGAGGTCTCATGCACCCCATGCTAACACAGTGGGTCTAATATGCCCTTTATTTAATAGCTCCGGTAACTGGATTTTTAATTCCATAGTTTCGGTACACTCATTCAATAAGGTGACTTTGATACTAGTGTTGCCTGTGGTATATTTATATAGAAATGTTTATTTCTCTCCTAGGTGCTAATCCAAGATATCATAAGTAAACACAATCTGATAGTCTTGGACAACTTTCAATTCATTCACAAACTTAGCTGATTTGTTTAATGAGTGATCTTTCTCCTGAATAGGAAAATGTTGCTATCCTTTCCTTGCATCCCTCTTCAACTGTACTGTAGATATCTAGTGCAAAGAATTGGGCTTGGGTATGTCCAATATAATTTAGGTTCCTCCATTTTCTAATGTACAAGTAAAATTTTATCAAGGTAATTAACAATTGCCTAGTGCCTCTCCATCTAGTCTATCCCCACTAGACATCATATAAGTATAATAGTGATATATACAAATTTACTATTCTGGTTCCTATTTAATAAAAAAGGACATGACTTTACCCATTTGGTAGTTTTTCTTTTTTTAGTGGCCATATAGTCCAACCATGATTTTTGGTATTTTTTAGATTTTAACATACAATTTTCTACAACCTGAGGGACAACATATGTCAAGTTAGCACCAAGGTATATTAATATAGGAATATATTGGTTAAACATAGTACCTTCT
Source organism: Pinus tabuliformis (assembly GCA_031772625.1). NCBI lineage: Eukaryota > Viridiplantae > Streptophyta > Pinopsida > Pinales > Pinaceae > Pinus > Pinus tabuliformis. The sequence goes on along the minus strand of CM062819.1, from coordinate 456,809,840 downwards.
ATTTCCACCATGGTTGATTGATGCTTTATTGACATCCCTCCAAGATTGTGTTCATACGTGTATATTTCTAGCCACATTGTTAATGGTGGAGGCCTCTTCGATGTTATGCAAGTTTTGCATAGTTTTGGTAGTATAAGGACAATTTATCAAAATATCTAGTTCTCCATAACCCCAACACTTTAGGGGCTCTTTGTCCTTCCCATTAAATCCTCTAGTTGATACAATTTGTTTAACCTAGTATGAGTCCGCGCCTAATTCTTTTGCCTATGATTATTGTTCTTATTGAAGCTCCGATTTTGACTCCCTTGACCTGATTGTTTAAACACCCTGGATTTCCCTCCTTTTCCAACTTCGCCAAATCTCTCCTTCTTATTAGGCCACGGTTTTAAAATCTCCTTTCTTTACTTGGCCTACTAGTAGCAAATTCTTGCTTTTGTAATAGCCTCATCAATGGTTTTTAGGTTATGATATTCAATTTGTTCCTTAAAAGAGAGTGGGATGTAATTTATAAAGCATTGTCCATTCACGTTTTCTTCCCTAATGCACGGTACATATCTCAAAAGATGAGTGATTTTTGTTATTAACTTGCCCATTGACATCTGTCCCAACTTCAACTCATGAAATTCTTTGGCTTTATCATCAAAATAATGCTATGTTAAATCATTTTATTTAAACAATCAAATGAATTCTTCCCAATAACATCTTTACTTTGTAAATTGTGTACTATTATAAATTCTTTCCATGATAGGGAAGCTTTTCCCTGAAGTTGGTAGGTAGCAAACTTGACCTTCAGTTCAGTAAAGTATTCATAAATTCAAAAATATATGTTTATATTAAGCATGCATGTTGTTGTTGCTTCTTCAGATTCCCCATCATATGTTTGGCGGTATGATCTTTTTAAATTATCCTTGTAACTCCCTTTTTGGCTTCTTTCCAGGACTGGAATGAATTTGTATGAATTGTGCTCCTCTTGTTCAAATTTCACTTTCTTACTCTCAAGCATCTCTTCAGATGTCTTCCACTTTGAGTATCTCCTATGTTCTCTTCCTCCCCCATTGTATCTACGGTCCGGGGGTTAAATTCTCTATAAGTTTTTAAATAAAATTTTCATGTTTTGCACTTAATTTTAGTAGTTTCTCATGCCCAACATGAAGATTCGCTAATTTCATTTGTAAATATTTCATCATGTTCAATAATTTTTTGTTAGGTATTTGTGCCTCTTGACCCAAATGCACATAAATTTCTTCCTCGCCTATATGTGTACCTTCTTGGGGTTCTGCATTTTTTCTTCTTATTTTTTTAACATGCAAGCATCATTTTATTAAAAAAATCAGGGTCGGCTCAAAGGCCACAATATTATAACCTACTTCTCTTTGATGCCATATGTAATATCTCTCCAAATTTACCAAGAAAAAAGTGTTGTTTTTACCAAGGTTTGCCCAATAAAAAAGAAAAAAAGAAAAAGAAGAAACAAATTATTGTTCTTTATCTATATACATATATACATATTAATCATTCATGTATATTGGAGCCTTGAATTCCACAAATTACAAAATACCTCTTCACATGGGAACATAAAACATGTTTTCCCCAATTATGTATTAATTATTATTTGATGATGACAATGCTAATGTTTCTAGCTTGAATATATGTGTTCCACCATGTGAGATTTTCCATTGTTTCATAACTTTTAAGTTCCTCTTCCATGTGATATTTTCCAGCATTTCCTCTTCCTGTACTTTTCTTCATTAAGGTTTTAACTTAATGAACACTTTGGATAACTTGATGGATCAAGCTTATTTCTCTTTTAAATTCATTTAAAAAATATGGCACTCGACCTTATGTACAAAGTCCAACAGTAATTTATATGTATACATAAGTGGTTGTGAGAGTATTAGGCTTGGTTTCTTCTTCCACGTTGAGGTTGTTAGATAAGTTATAACACACGAAAATGAACAAATATTTCCACAATGTCATGCCTCAACGTGGCTACCTCATGTCCAAGCTTCTTGTGATGTTTCAATGTGGAAGTAAGTCATACTATGACATACATACTCTTTTCAATTTTCATAGATCAACAATATATATTATTCAATGTTAAATCGATGGTGGTGAAGGTTGGGTTATCCATTAGGGTAACTACCTTGTCCTCACCTTTTCCGATTGGAGTCCTTGTTGTTTCGCTTTAGACAATAGAAAATATCTCTAACTCATGTGTTTCTGACTGTGAAAATGGAAGATTTTCATGTTTTACTTATGATAATACTCTTAATGACTTGAATGTTCATTATAGAATAACCATTCAACTCAGCGTGAGAACAATATTAGACCCATTGTGCATTCAAGCTTTGGGCTCTCAACTCAGAAATATAACTTTTTCTCATTTTGTTTAGGTTATTTATGTTTATGATTTTCACCTTGCATCATTCTGCATGGAATTGAATTATTCTCAATGTAATTGAGGGTTGCAGGTAAAACCTTAACCCTTCCTTAAAGGTTTGGATAACTCGAGATGCTAACTTGGATTTTTCCAAATATATGAAATATTTTCCAAGGAAATTTGCAACATCATTTCCTCATGGGTAAGTTCTCTAATAAAAGAAAAAACTTTGGCTCTACTGTTTTGAAGAAAATAATTACTTCTAGAAGAAGATTAATTTTAGACATTTCTCTTTCTTGACAAGGGTATATACAAGAATGCTAACCCATTCCACTTAGAAAATTATGATTATTAGTTAAAAAGTCAATTTTTCAGTTGTATTGGTCTCTATCAACTTAAATTTGACCAAAGATTTTGTTTTTCTCCAAGGTTAGTTTCAACTCAACTTGAGGTTATGCGTTGGCTTTCTCTTCGCTAATAATTTCTCTAAAAGTTGTAATTTATCCACCAAAGTGACAATAAGGGATCATTTCCTCTTAATTGATGTTAGAAACCAGCACAATACTGAGAAGGGGCGTGAATTAGTATTGTAGGAAATTTAATATTTTCTTTCAATTAGTAAAGATACCAGGACACTAATAAATACTTCAAAAACAATTCATATCAACATCACAAGAATTAATCATTAGAAACATAAATTATCAAACATAGTTTCTTCAAACATTTCTTCAATTTACTACAAAAATAAAAGCTTGTACTTGTTGTTACAAAATTCTCTGGATACAAACAGAAGGAAGATACTACTTCATAACTTATCAGCTACAACTAAAAGGAGCTACAACCCCTAGTTTATTAGGTACCAGTGAAAGGAGCTCCACCCCTAACTATTTACCAATCACTACTAGAAGGATATATAACCCCTGATTAGCAAGCTACCACTTGCTTGATCTTGATGATTCATCTTTCATACCATTTTCAAAGTCAAATAATGAATGACACTTCCTTATATAAACAAATAAATTTCTCTCTTAAAACACCAAAAAGTCACCTTCTTAATCCACCATCCACCTCCACACAATCAATAACCAATACAACCAGCAACCCTCTTTCCTTGAAAATTTTATTCTTCTTTTATAAAAATTGGACTAATATTTTTAGTTCTTGATTTTTATTCATATTTCACTTTAAATATCTCTTATCCAAGGTTTTGAACTCATTTAATTCTTGTTTTTCTATTTCTGAAATGTCCTCTTGATGTCCACAGTAAGTCTTCTAACTCTCTCCCCTATCTCTGTAAGAAAACATGAGTTAAACTTTTAAGTTTCCAATTCTAGAAAAAATATCAGGCTTTACCAAAGTTTTTCTAAATTTGGCTAAGCACCAAATTGATCAATTATGCTAAATCTACCTCCAAATATCTCCATCTTGCAAATAGTGCTTCCAACTCATTCATGCATTTCTATGCCAAATTCCAATGTTTTCGACCCGTTCATGCTATAAGCCTTCAAGATGCTCTATACATAAGAATTTTCATATGACCTTTTGCTAGCCCTTTCTATTGTATAGCCTCGAGGGATTACATTCAAACATGTAGTTATGATTAGACATTAGTCAGAATGCCCTAAGATATCTGAGTCCAGGTGCCAACCATTAGCTCACAACCTTTATTTTCTCACTGAAAACACTCTCAGAGAAACTCTATGAAGCACTCTTTTTATCGCCAATATTGTTTCTTTTGAGACAGGTTTCCTCCAGGGTCATTTCTTTTGAGGAAGTTTCTTCTGGGTTTATGTGCTTCGTGGGATCAGACCACTGACAGTTGCATGACTCAAATTTCTAATGGGATTACTTTTCCACCACATCATTCTCAAAACTAAAATATTTCCATGTCATGTTGTCAATCTTCATGCTTCTCATCTTTCGTCTTCTTGGTATAAACTCATTGGATCACAAGCGATTTCTTCTAGAGACAATTTATTTAACATTACATTTCCCTGCGGAGGTCACTTAACTATCATACAGAACAATCATATTTTTGATGAGATGCCACCTTAGTACCATTATGTCCCAGAGTAGTTTCTCAAATTTTACTTCTTGTCCTGCTTTCAGTTTCTTCTGAGGAGGTTTCTACCAAGCACTGAGTTTCCTCCAAGATCATGTCACTTGTCACTATGCACTATCACCTACCTTCCTCCTCTGAGAGGATGCTAAGTTCCACTCACTAAGTGGTTCCATGTGTTACCCATTTTTGGCCCACTTAGGTACCCAAAAATTCAAAATCTATATGCTACATGTCATGCTCCAATTGAGCCACATCATGTTATCATCATCATGCCACTATCTTTTACACCATCTTCACGAGTTAATAAAAACATGCCATGTGTCATAATCCAATTCGTCCATGATGTCAAGTCATCATACGAGGAGGAGGAGGTTTGAGGGCTTAGTTTTTCAACTATTTCCTTTATTAAATAAAATGCAGAACAAAAAAAATACATGGTCAAGGATTGGAGAGTCTAGAAAACATTAATTTTTCTTACTATCTCCTATTGCCAACCTCTGAATCTCATGGAAGCTCGAATGGGTCCCACAAGTTCATGGGCTGGGGGTCAAAGTTGTTTCTCTGCTATGTACTGGCATTTACTCCAAGTGGCCCGAGGATTGACTCGCGCGAAGTCCCAACCTTCACCAATTACACTGTTGAATTTAACAAAAATGCCAAAATTTCACCAGTTTGAACTTACCACCAAGTTATCTCTGCATCCTTTGACTTTGGGGTACTAATCTTTAATTGACAATAACCTATAATCTAGGAGGCCATTTTCAAACTTGTATATACTACTAGAAACCTATTTTAGAGCCTTATGCGTCTGAGTAATTTCCAACAACACTTGGGATGATTTTCTAACATGGAATTGGATCTTAATGTATCCACATCATCCTTCGTGCAACCACTTCTCCCTTTTCCACCATCTCCTTCACCATTTCCATCAATGACAACATGTTTCTAACAATTCATTCTACAAGGTTTCAAACTGTGCGCATGCTACCATGATGCCAATGGCTAGCATGGTCATATGCTCTCATTAGGGTTATGAAAATTTAGACTTTCAATGTTCTTCATGGGCACAACTTGATATCTGTAAATTGGAATTGAGTTTTCTTTTCTATCTATCTATCTCTCTCTCTCTCTCTCTCTCTCTCTCTCTCTCTCTCTCTCTCTATATATATATATATATATATATATATATATATAATTATGAATCTCCCTATCAAGGGTCTCTACGCATGTCAAATGACATAGTTGCCTGACATGGTTTTCCTAAATTAAAGCATAGAATGCAATTGTGGCTTGTAAAGTACCAATTTAACTCTCATTTATATTTAAATTCTCATTTCTATTTATGAAATAAAATAAATTTGAGTTCTTGAACATTAGTTCTACAGGGTCTTCATACCCTTTTTATTATGTCTTTCCCCCTCTTGGTATTTTATCTATATATATATATATATATATATATATATATATATATATATATATATATAGTAACTATTTCTAATAATTTTAATTAGTAAAATACAAACTAAGCTACATACATAACAAATTCATGCCATGGGATATTTCTACAGTTCTCTTAGACATAATAACCCGTTTTCTAACACTGATGTCCTTGGCCTATGAACATGGTTCCATCCTTGTCATGGGCTATGACCTCTAGCCTAGCCATACATCCCTTCTATATATATATATATATATATATATATATATATATATATATATATATATATATATATATATATATATATATATATATATATATATATATATATATATATATATATATATATATATATATATATATATACCCCTCAAATGTTTTTTTCTACCATTGTTATGACCTAATTCTATTAATAGTACAAAATTAACATATAATTGGAATATATGAGTCTTATATTTTTCTCACTATATATTGTCATATTTTTCTTAGGTAATGTCTCATGTATTTTGTTTTCTTGTTCTCTTCCACAATCATAGGGAATTTCTAGGTGAAGTTCCAATTAGAGCAGAGCCTTGTGCTATGTATACATTCTTCTAGTTTCCTGTAACATAACAATACAAACATACATACACATTAAGATGACCTTCCCATAGTATTTCTAGAGTATTGTAACATTTTCAATTCATAAAAATACTTTATTTAAATTTATTAAACTAAAAACAAGCACTGCAAAAATTAGTTAAACATCCATAAAATTATCTAGAATATTCTAGGAAATAGGTTAAGTACTTCCAACTTTCTCTCAACTATGAACCAATTTCCTCTCTTAGTTCCCCCCGAGCTCCACTCCTCTCTGTCGAGAAAACAACATATAAATCCTTTTTAAATTCACCTCCTGAACCCTTTAGCAACGTCCTATTAAACTTCTAGATTCGAAACCAATCTTTCTCTCCCAATGACCTTCTTTTCAAAAGAAACTATATTTATCTCCAATGGTTCTCCTGTATAGGTTCCACCTCATGACATTTCTCTCCAGTCCTAAAAAAATTATTCATGGTATGTCTCTGCTATTTATTCTCCTAAATAACAATGACAAAAGGAGGGATTTTTTATTTTTTGTTCGTGCCCCCTCCAGCATAAATAATTTTAACTATTTTCTTGAAAATTAGGAGTTAATCTCACATAAAAAAACCTTAACATATTTCCAAGAATATTAACATAACAAAAATAATTTCTTCTTTTATTAAAAATACATATTTACATCATCTGATGTCATTTATCCTTCTTAACTTTTTAGCCATAGTTTAATTGTATAAACCGTAAAGTAAAGTTTTCTAGGGGTATTACATTATCCCAACTAGAATACTATCATAGGTATATTCCACTTACGAGGCAAGGAAAAGAAATTTGGATCTGAGTCTTAGTTATGGTGCTACTTTGACACACCCCCACATATCTAGATGCTTGAATATGTGATGAAGGACTGGATATCTACAAGGGGTATGGATATATTTGAAAGTTTTAAGCATCAAATTATCTTGAAAGGACGAGGTACATTTATGAAACCCGAATATGACTATAAGATGGAGATTTGATGATTCGGAACCTTGCTTTTACCTCTTCACTTCAACTTTATTTTCCTATTGATTCCTGTGGAGTTGGGAGAGGTGTTATATACCATTAGAAAGGTATCAGATTAGGATATTCAACCATACAACTTTCATTCTCATTTGAACAGTTAGGGATCTAGATAATAAATTCCTTTAAATATATATTATCCAAGCTACAATTTTAACAATGTGTTATTCACAATCATATCACACATTCAATAATTTCCCATGCTGCTATCCATTGACATTAATGACATTGCAGTTGACATCAATAAAAACATATGCGCACTAAGTCATTTTAAACTTTATTAGTGCATTGCATTTTTGAGAGGAATTAGTTCCCATGTATGTACAAAATGCATTGGTGAAATAAATCATATTATACACCAATATTTATCATCGTTTTTACCTCAACAAAGAAAAACCTCCATAAAAACTGAATTGTGGAGCTCTGCATTTGTATTTCTTCAATTAAATTATATAGTGGTGCATTTTGACATAAAAAGGTCATTAGTGTGATTTACAATTTTAGTGCACTCAAAAAAGTAATCTATAAAAAATAACATGTGTTCATTATCAACGCACCAAAATATATAGTGAAAATTTAGCAAGAATTTCTTTTCTCTAAACATGTGTTTATAATTGAAAAGCATAATCCTTATTTCATTATTTTGCTAAAATTTTGAGAGGAGATTTGTGAAAATGATATTTACCAACAAAGGCTTTAGAGGAGGTATACATTTTTGAGGATCCATATTTGTAAGGGAGCATTGTATATCACATACAAATGCATAAAGGAGATATTACATGTATATGAATTCATTCTATTGATCATCTTTATCCTTCCCCTTTTTCCTATTTGATTGAAACAATTTTTATTGGATTCTCCAAAAAATTGAAAGATTTTCATTTTTAATGTGTGTTTATAATGTTAGGATATTTTGACACTTAAGAGTTAGTTAAGTAGAACTTGGTCAAATGAGTCTATTAGGTGAAAGTTTGTATACATTTTTGAGGATCCATATTTGTAAGGGAGCATTGTATATCACATACAAATGCATAAAGGAGATATTACATGTATATGAATTCATTCTATTGATCATCTTTATCCTTCCCCTTTTTCCTATTTGATTGAAACAAATTTTATTAGATTCTCCAAAAAATTGAAAGATTTTCATTTTTAATGTGTGTTTATAATGTTAGGATATTTTGACACTTAAGAGTTAGTTAAGTAGAACTTGGTCAAATGAGTCTATTAGGTGAAAGATTTTTATTTTTATTTTTTTATTTTTTATTTTTATTTATTTATTTATTTATTTATTTCATTTCTTTTATTATTTTTATTTTTATTTATTTATTTATTTATTTTTATTTATTTTTTAATTTTAATTTTAATCTTTTTATTTATTTTTTAATTTTTTAATTAATTAATTAATTAATTTTTTCTTTTTCTGTTCTGTAGTATGCATTAGTTGCATTTTAATTTAATGGTTATGATATGTTCTAGACATAAAGTAATCCAACGGGTCATACTCTCCTTGATACTAATGGTTATTGATCTATGGCTTAACACTCGATTAGTCCATGATCTCTATTTAAAGAGCATGGAGTATCATGGCAGATGATCGATTGTGAGAACTCTCTTATATCAAATATTTTATTTTTCATTAATAAAATTTCTTTTAGTTGAGTCAATTGTGGTTATCTCAGGTGGTTGGGTAGAATGGTTCTTATACCCCCCACAAGTTAAATTTATTCAAAATGACACGATGATGAAAAATATTGATGTAATGGATATGTGCCAATGAAAATTGTTGTATTGACCCTCACTTTCTCCTTCAAGATGGGAGAGAGGATAATTTCCCTTACAAATTAATTTTCCTTAAGTTTCCATGTCGGCTGGGGATGTGGACTGTTTCCCTCTTAGAGGGTTTTAACCATGTAAAAATACTATTGTTGTGATATTTTATCTAGTTGTCTAAGTTTTTATTGAAGGTGTGTATCCTATATGTAATACCTTATTTACCCGAACATGGTATCAGAGTGTTATACACTTGACCTGTGAAGAATATTAGAATGAAAAAAATACGAGAAAAGTATTGCCAGAAACAGAGAGATAACACATGTATTGAGCCAAGTTGTAAAGATATTATATTATCGAGAAGGAGAATGCAATGTTCATTTGTGTCATCGAGTGGGAACCTCCAGTAGAGCAGAGATCAATTACAATAAAAGCGATGAGACTTCCCTTACTATCTAAGACTATATATAATTTCATGACATCCAAAACCCTAACTACTTGTGGTCCCTTACACAAAATGAGTTAACCACCTTATTTAATAACTACGGTTCATTCATAACTAATTGTGCTCCATTTTCTATAAATTATGCAGGCCAACCACTTACAACCATTATTAATGTAGATAACCACTTATGGGGTTTGTTAACCCAACTAAATAATTATAACTCTTATGAGGCCCCTTGGGATTATTACATAAATAAATGGGTTTAGGATTAGACCCTAACACAAATCTTGGTCGAAGAATTTCTCCCATTAGTGATCGAGATCTTGAAGTCCATGTTCCTGCATTTGGAAAATATACTATTTCTATACCATTTCGCCCTAAACGAACTATTTGATTGTTTCTATAACATTAGTTTCAAATATCAATGCATTTTGTTTCACCTAAAAGAAGTGTTTATTTTACCAAGATGTAATAGTTTTCATCACATCTCGAGTTATACAATCCAAATACGCCATTAAAAAAGATAAGAGTTCAAATTTCATATTTTTGTTTATATTTTCTATTTTCTACTCTTTCTAGCAATGTATGATTTTTTTCCCTTGTCCTCTATACAATCTTGGAAAAGAAAAAATAGAGCGGGAGGTGTTTTCTCTACTGTGTATTTTCCTTGTTTTGTGCTTTGTGTGATTTCAACAAATATTTTTTTGTTTGTCAAGTTGTCTGAGATGATAGCTACAGTCTTGACCCTTTGCTTGAGAAACAATGACCTAGGGGCACCTAAGTCGTCAAAATCCCTCGGGGATCACACCCGACTTGGTCCACACTAGCCTTTAACATGACCATATTTTTTCGCACAGAGTTTCAAACGAGTTGCCTTCATATCATGGAGTGACTTAGTAGTACAACCCATCACTATCTATTCTAAGCAACATGGGATCGATCTCAATAAGTCTAAAACAACAATAAAATTTGTGTCTCCTAGGTAAGCTAACCAATTTCTAACACCGTTATGGTTAAGTTATGCAATTTTCTTTCGAATTGCTTTTTTTAATCCTGACAAGGACAACCTTTCTAGTAATCATGTAATTTAAGGCATATATACACCAGCAACACTCTCATTCACTATTATTGTTAGTTCTTTTGCACTATCTCACCCAGTTGAAAGTTATTTTATTTAATATTAGGCCTTGAGCTCAAATATCTTTTTTAAGTCACATTTTGAAAATTTTAACGCAAACATATGTTATTTCACAACTTGACCTGGATTGGATCATCATATTATTTTTCATCAATATTGATGCATTTAGAGTGGCAAAATCAGAGGAATCAGCTAATGGGACTGTTTTTACTAGCAGGAACCTGTTTGGGAAAACGAGGTCTGAAACCTTATGGGAGCTTTTTGAGGCATCAAATGACGTTTTTTGGTGATAAAACGTTTCCTTTTTGGTGCAACACCCTTAAAAGCTATTCTATACGTAGAGGTATTTCCAACGATGTAAGAAGCATGTCAATCGAATTCTGAATGAAAAAGTTATGCCACTCAGAAGTTGACCTTCCTGTTTTCACACCTATAATTTGGGAAGATGTTGCGTCGGCCCACATTATTCATGGAAAAGGGGCTAGCCACATGTTTTTTATGTAAAATAATCTAGAAGAGTTAATATTGTAACTCTAGTTAAGAGTTGGTGTAGTCAAAATTAAAGGCTATTGGGTTGTGTTATAACCGGTCCACTAAGAGGAAGAGGCATTCCATTCTTTCTAGAGAATTTTGTTTCATAGTTGAGAGAAGATAGATAGGAGACATAGTAGATAGAGCACACGAAAAGGATATTTGCATTGTAGCACCCCATAGGGCACAAGAATTACTTCTTTGTAGTCTTAACGATATTTCCAGATAGAGATCGAGCGAAGTGACCTCACCTTTCAACTTGGTTTTCTCCCAAAAGGGTTTCCCAGAGAGCATATCTTTTGTCTTATGTGTGTGTGCGAGCTTATTTTTTTGTTCTCTAATTTTCTGCATAATTTCCATTCACATGCATGCACTAATTATGGTTGAATCTACAAATATAGAATTTTAATAAAATTGTAATAGTGTAACATTTTAGTATTTTAATATATTATTATCAGATATATTGTGACGAATAGTCTATTGGAATATCCACGACAGTTTACGAATCATTTGCTATCATAATAGGTTTCTTTGGTTATTTTGTGGAGATTATAGGGATGTAGATCAGTGGGGCCAAAATTGTAAAACCCTAATCATGGTCAACGAATATGTAAACAAACCTCATGATCTTGTAAAGGTGAGGTTTACATGGTTGGAACAACAAGTCGCTGATATCAACCACAATATAAGCCTCCTCATGGTGGCCTTGAATAATAATATGGCAATATTTGGAGAAGACGGGGATTCGAATGCAGAGTACAAATTGGAACGATGATCAGAAGAGTGGGGGGAACAAAGAACCAGACAAAGAAAAGACTCGAAAAAGATCAACCTTGTTTGAGTGTCATGAACCAATCACAATCCTTGTTTAAAATGGAAGAAAAATTCAATATGAAGTCATACCATGGCAAGATCCATTCTCTGAAGCTGAACCACTGGTTGCAACAAGTAGAAGTTTATTTCAGTGTCCATCATATCGAGGAAGGGCAAAATATCTCATTCACACAACTGAAATTAGAGGGCCATGCACTGACTTGGTTGGAGAGCCACACGGAAACCATGAGGTTGGAGGGAGAACCTCTAGTGAATAAGTGGGAGTATTTGAAAGCCCTCATTAAGTCACAATTTATCCCATCGAGTATGTGGAGGACCAGTGGATCCGGTGGATTTACTATAGACAAAAGCCAGACCAAATTGTGCAAGAGTACACCACATAAGTTAGAAGGATGGCTACAATGTTGAGTATCTCTCTAAAGAACCCAGATGTACTCCTCAAGTATTTGGGGGGTCTACATTTCCATATGCATGAGAAAGTGATGTTTTTCAAGCCAAAATTGGTGGACGAGGCTTGTGTACAGGCACAATACTTGAAAAAAATAGGCCTAAAAAGAGCGCAATCAAGTGGATTGAAGCAAAAGGAGCAACATGAAGCTTTTAAGGAGGGAAAAAAGAAGAGAAAGGTGGGAAAAGATAAAATGACAATGGCCATAGCATACCAGTGAGAATATACTAGAAATCATTGCAACCACTGCAACATTGATGGCCATACATAGAAGAAGTGCTAGAATTTGCATACAGAGCTAAACTATTGACGGGAATAGTTCACTAAAGTAAGGGTTGAAAACCTCGACAGAGCAGATAAAGATAATCAACAAAGAGTAGTCTGGAAAGCATGCTAAATGTGTGAATTACTCAATGTTGGCATGGAAACCTACCCAAAGGTCCTACATTTGATGATGTTCCCATAGGATCCAAAACCTCTGCTTCTTCCAATAACTGAGGAGGCCTGCAAGTGAAGTCATAGAAGCATATACATTATAGATAATTCAATGTGAATACATAAAATATATGTTAGATCATCATACATAGACATATAAATTGATAATCATGAGACAATAACATATTAGGAACAAGACATGAGCTTCTTTCTTGATTAAAAGTAATAGGAATAGGAAAGGTACAACTTGATCCAAGCAAAAGTACCGACCAAGCCTTCCTCCAGATCCATATAGCCTAAGCCATGAAGAAAACATATCTAACAAAGGCAAGGATATGTTATAAAGATGATGAACATCTCTACAAAGAAAACCAGGGTTTCCATAGAGACTCGAAATGTAGGAGGCACGGGAATATCAGACTTGATCTGGGAGAAAAATGGGTATGATGTTGATAGCCCTTCTCTTATGTATTTTAGGCCTACCCAAGGGGTGTATTTGTACAACCTAAAACTAGTTAACTCAACTATGATATGAGCTCCTATAGGTGGGCTCTCGGTAAATCCCATTAACCCCGCCTGAAAAATAACATATTATTTTATTTTTTAATATTTTAAAAGGTATATGTGGGTATGTAGTTATAGAACCCATGTATGTATGCACTTTTGAATGGGCACAATCACCTATGGAATTTAAAATATTGTTTTTAATATAAAATCAAGTATGCATGGGAAACGACTTCCCAAGGCCATGTTGGTATTATGATACAAGTGTTGTCCTTGATGGCAACTCACTCAGATGACAGATCATAGTGTAGCAGGTCAACAACAAAGAATTAATGATCAGACTACAAAGAATGAATAAAGAGAGGTATACGCATGTTCTCCTTGACAAAGGAGTGTATACACATGGGTTAACAGAACAGAAGGAGCGTATAATGTACACACAGACTTTAACAGAAGGAAAAACACGTATATCTTGGAAAACTAAGTTTTGGTCCAAGGTATTTGGTGCATGGTATTTTGGTCCAAGGTATCTGGTTTGAGGTATTGACCCTAGGTATTTGGTCCAAGGTATTGATCCTAAGTGGTTTTGGTTCATGGTATTGAGAAAGACCTAAAACTATATAAGGAGGAGAAAATCATTAGGCCAAGTGTGCAAGTATTGAATATATGATGAAGTGTGAGATCCAGTATGAAGGTTATGGTTTTGTGATGCTTTGATTGATCTAAACTAAGGATGCACCTATGTGGTTGATGATGGATGATGGATCGGGATCTTAAGGCTTGGAATATATTATCAATATGTGGTTTTATCATGGATAGTCTAGATCTGAATACTGGCGCATGTTTTATTTTGCAAATGTTATGATCTTGGTATGACTGAATTCTGAAATAGTTTTGAAGGTTTCTAGGTTAGTATTTACAGATCTGTACTCTGAATCACTTTGGAAAAACCATGTATACACGTTGGTTTGGCTCATCAGAGTAGTGTATACATTATGAAATATGATATATGAATTTGTAGATGGTTCTAGTGGTTGTTGCAGAGTCCTGGGTTCTGCTCTGTGCTGGTGACTATGTGATTTAGTTGTGGGTGATTCAGAGATTAATGATTCAGTATTTAATGATTGGTTAATGAAATGGTTGTATTGCAGTGGTGATTTGTTTTGAGCTTCAATGTTGTTGATGGTTCCAGTATGAAAATTGGATGAAACGTGGCCTTTAGATTATGGTGTTGTGTTCCAGGAGTATCCAGTCTGAAAATTTATGAAACGTGGTCCCTGGAGGATGAGAGAAGGTTGAAGCCTTCTATAGGCTGATGCCTATGTACTAGTAAACATATCAACCAGTACAAGAGCCAGGGGTTGTAGCTCCCTTCCAATAGCAGCTGGAAAATGAGTGAAGGTTGTAGCCATTAGTAGGTCGGCGCCTATGCATTAGTAAACATATCAGCTAGTACAAGAGCTAGGGGGTTGTACCTCCCTTCCAGTAGAAGCTAGAGAATGAGAGATGGTTGTAGCCTTCTGCAGGTGGGTTCCTGCATACTGGTATGATTCTGCACTAGTACAACATTGTAAACAGGTTTTTCTTATGTTAAAAGAAGACAACAGTAGGTGGTTTTTGTCCCACATTGGGTTTCCACCTTAAATCTTGGTGTTCATGTGTGTTTCTTATATGTGATCATCTGTTCTGTTTTTACTTCACCTGGTTACTATTTATATGGTTAATGAAGTTCTGATGCACTCATTAAAGATCAACATATGATGAATTAACTGAATCATAAGTTTATTGGATATACGCTAGTTGCCTTAAACAAAGTTGCGTGTACACATGAGTTCCATTAACTGAAGTAGCGTATATAAATCTAATTATGGAAATGAAAAGTTATTGACTTGCTAATACTGATTCACCCCCCATCTCAGTATTATTTCCAATAATTGGTATCAGAGTAGGTCCTTTGGTAGAATTTTGATCGCTTGAAGGAGATCCGTAGAAAAATGGGAAAGAAGCTAAAGAAGAAAGCGCCCTAAGAGAAGAAGATAGCTCAAAGGAACAATGACAGCAGGAGAGATAATTGGCTGTTAGGTGGAAGCAAGTATTAAGATTCTGAATCACCTTAGACTGAAGATGAACAAGCAAATGAAGCATCAGATAAAATCATAGATAAACAATATCTATTTAACAAAAGGGAGTGTGCCCTCAAAGAATAAGTTACGAGATTAAAAGCTCAGCTGGAGTGTGCCTTCAAAGTATGTCAAATGCTGCAAGATGAAGTGATATCATTAAAAAATAAGTAGAATGAAGAACTACGTTAGCAGATAAAGAACAAGAAAATGAGATTCACAAATTAAGTCAACAAGTGGAAGAAGGAAGAAAGGCTGAAGAAATATTGAAGAAGCAACATCTGGAAAAGGAAGAATAACATCAGGTTGAGGTAAATATCTTAAAAAGTAAATTAGAAGAAAGAGATAAACTGTTACAATTTCAAGACAGTACTAAGATTTTGGATGATATCCTTAGTAGTCAAAGGTCTCCTACTATAAAAACTAGTCTCCCTTTTTATGAATCTATTGACGATGAATCTAGCTCACAAGGTGAGGCAAGGAACTGTAATGCAAAACCTAAAATGCTCAACAAGGAGAGAAGAGGTCAACCCCATCAACAACCAGGGAAATAAATCCTTCAAAGAAAATCTTTTACTCCAAAATATGGAAGTGATAGTCGGTTATTTTCTCAGAACAATAATGTTGAGTGTTATGTATGTCCTAATCTTGGACATGCTACAGCAAGATGTAGAAGTAGAATGGTTCAAGACAATCGCACAAAAAGATCATCATGTTCTAGGTACTTTAAGGGATATTTTTTTTCTTGCAATATGTTTGGTCACAAATCCATTGAATGCTACAAAAGGAATATGAAACATGTAAGATGTTATGCATGTAACAAGTTTGGACATATAGCAAAGGAATGTAGGAAAAAAGTACAGACACCATACCAAAAGAAGAAAACATCATCACACTCAAAGATATGGAAGAAGAAGGAAGTACAGTCAAAAATATGTGGCATAGCAGAGTATACAGACATGACAGACTAAGAGGGAGCTGAAAGTGTGAAACTTCAGTGTTCTAAATCTCATACAAAAGTTTCATGAAGACAAGTCGCGTATATACACGAGTTCGAAGCTACACAGTCGCGTATATGTTGGTTTGAGGAAAAGCAGTGGGACAAACTCAAGAAAAAGGGTTTGATATGGTTTAGTCAATTATTTGCTTTGTTTGATGATGGTTACAATCTTCCGATGATGTGTGGAAATGTATTGGTACTCATAAGATGTTATTTATAAGTGCTTTTGATCCTCACAAGTTAATTTGATGTATATCTCATTGATGATCATGCTTTGATACTTCTTGTTGATATATGCATGATCAGATCTGATAGTGAACAGATGGAATAGGTTCAAGGGGAGCATATGCTTCGAATAATGCATTGTTGGCATTATGGTTAGAAGTCTTGGGTGACGATGCTTATGATACATCTTGCTATCTCAGATGATACTTGGGTTCACATTGTTGGTACTCAGATCAAATTCATGGATGATCACTTAAGTGGCATATTATTGTTGGTTGGCAAAGAGAATGGTATTGCAGGTTACTGGTCTAGATGCTACTGATAGATGTTTATGGTGCAGATCATATATGTCGTATGATAGTTGCTAATGACTATCATGGTCTTGTTTAGATTGCTGGTCTTTGCTATAAAAGTCATGTATATCATTTGATGTAAAGGTATTGCAAAGACCTAATTTGTAACCCCACTTTGCATGAGAAGGATGATGTAATAATTTCTATTTCAGTTACGTATAAACATTTGGTATATCCCCACTTGGTTGGGTGGATGAGTAAAAAATTTTGTATCCCCACTTGGTTGGGAGATTGATGTATGTATGAGTCATTGGTGATAGGAAGGTCATACTCACTTAGTTGAGTTGTAGAGTCATGTTATTTTTTTGCAGACTCTGCATGTGCTCAGGGGGAGCATGGACAGATTGGTACATCTTAGCATGTACAAAAGGGGAGCTCAATCAGAGACTTCAGCATGTACTCAGGGGGAGCATGAAAAACATAATATATGTGGAAGGGAGAGAGCATCTTGGTCCACCCTTTGCCCTTGATGTCAAAGGGGGAGAGTGACTTGGTGTTGTTGTTGCCATGAAGTCCAAAGGGGGAGATTTTTGGCATTATTATACAGGTCTTGTCCTCGATGGCAACTCACTCAAATGACAGATCATAGTGCAGCAGGTCAATAGCAAAGAATTACTGATCAGACTACAAAGAATGAATAAAGAGAGGTATACGCAGGTTCACCTTGACAAAGGAGCATATACACGTGGGTTAACAGACCAAAAAGAGCGTATAATGTACACATACACTTTCATATAAGGAAAATCACGTATATCTTGGAAATCTAAGTTTTGGTCGAAGTTATTTGGTCCATGGTATTGAGAAAGGCCTAAAACTATATAATTAGGAGAAAATCATTAGGCCATGTGTGCAAGTATTGAATATCTGATGAAGTGTGAGATCTAGTATGAAGGTTATGGGTTTGTGATTCTTTGTTTGATCTAAACTAAGGATGCACCTATGTGGTTGATGATGGATGATGGATTGAGATCTTAAGGCTTGGAATATATTATCATTATGTGGTTTGATCATGGATAGTCTAGATCTGAATACTGACACATGTTTTATTCTGCAAATGTTATGATCTGGGTATGACTGAATTCTGAAATAGCTGTGAAGGTTTTTAAGTTAGTATTTGCAAATTTGTACACCAGTTCACTTTGGCAAAAGCACATATACATGGTGGTTCAGCCCATTAGAGTAGCGTATACATTATGAGATATGATATCTGAATTTATAGATGGTTCTAGTGGTTGTTGCAGAGTTCTTGGTTCTACTCTGTGTTCTGGTGTGAGTGTGATTCAGTTGTGGGTGATTCAGAGATTGATGATTGAGTATTTAATGATTGGTTAATGCAGTGGTGATTGATTTTTAGCTTCAATGTTGTTGATGGGTCAAGTATGAAAATGTGGCCTTTAGATTATGGTGTTGTGTTCCAGGAGTATCCAATCTGAAAATTTATGAAACATGGTCCTTGGAGGAAGAGAGAAGGTTAAAGCCTTTTGTAGACCGGTGCCTACGTACTGGTAAACATATAGGCCAATAAAAGAGCCAGGGGGTTGTAGCTAGAAAATGAGTGAAGGTTGTAGCCTTCACTAGGCTAGCGCCTACGTGCTAGAAAACATATTGGCTAGCACAAAAGCTAGGGCGTTGTAGCTCTCCTCCAATAGAAGTTGGAGAAAAGAGAAGGTTGTAGCCTTCTGCAGGTGGGTGCCTGTGTACTGGTATGAGTCTGTGCTAGTACAAGATTATAAATAGGTTTTTCTTATATTAAAAGAAGATAGCAGCAGGTGGTTTTTGTCCTGCATTAGGTTTCCACCTTAAATCTTGGTGTTCATGTGTGTTTCTTATGTGTGATGGTCTGTTCTATTTTTACTACACCTAATTACTATTTATATGGTTAATGAAGTTCTAATGCACTCACTAAAGATAAACATATGATGAATTAACTGAATCATAAGTTTGCTGGATATACGCTAGTTTCCTGAAACACAGTTGTGTGTACATGCGAATTCCATTAACTGCAGTAGAGTATATAAATCTAATTATGGAAATGAATAGTTATTGAATTGCTAATATTGATTCAGCCCCCCCCTATTAGCATTATTTCCAACAATTGGTATCAGAGCAAGTCCTTTGGTAGAACCTTGATCGCTTGAAGGAGATCTGTATAACAATGGGAAAGAAGCTAAAGAAAAAAGCACCTCAGAAGAAGAAGACAACTCAAAGGAACAATGACAACATGAGAGACAATTGGCTGTTAGGTGGAAGCAAGTATTCATATTCTGAATCACCTCAGATTGAGGACGAACAAGCAAATGAAGCATTAGATAAGATCATAGATCAACAAGATCTATTTAACAAAAGGGAGTGTGCCCTCAAAGAATAAGTTACTAGATTAAAAGCTTAGCTAGAGTGTTCCTTCAAAGTACGTCAAATGTTGCAGGATGAAGTGATATCATTAAAAAATAAGTAGAATGAAGAACTACCTCAAGCAGATAAAGAACAAGAAAATGAGATTTGCAAATAAAGGCAACAAGTGGGAGAAGGAAGAAGGGTTGAATAAATCTTGAAGAAGCAACATCTGGAAAAGGAAGAAGAAGATCAAGTTGAGGTAAGTATCTTAAAAAGTAAATTAGAAGAAAAAGATAAATTGTTACAATTTCAAGACAATACCAAGATTTTGGAAGATATCCTTGGTAGTCAAAGGTCTCTTTCTTTCAAAACTGGTCTTGGCTTTTATGAATCTATTGAAGGTGAATCTAACTCACAAGGTGAGGCAAGGAACTCTAATGCAAAACCTGAAATTCTCAACAAGGAGATAAGAGGTCGACCCCATCAACAACCAAGGAAAGAAATCCTTCAAAGAAAATATTTTACTCCAAACTATGGAAGTGATAGTCGATTATTTTCTCAGAAGAATAATGTTGAGTGTTATGTATGTCATAACCTTGGACATGTTGCAGTGAGATGCAGAAGTAGAATGGTTCACGACCGTCACACAAAAAGATCATCATGTTCCAGGTACTTTAAGGGATATTGTTTTTCTTGCAATATGTTTGGTCACAAATCCATTGAATGCTACAAAAGGAATATGAAACATGTAAGATGTTATGCATGTAGCAAGTTTGGACATATAGCAAAGGAATGTAGGAAAAAAGTACAGACACCATACCAAAGAAGAAAACATCATCACACTCAAAGATATGGAAGAAGAAGAAAGTATAGTCAGAAATATGTGGCATAGAAGAGTATACAGACATGAGAGACTAAGAGGGAGCTGAAAGTGTGAAACTTCAGTGTTCTAAATATCATACGAAAGTTTCATGAAGAAAATTGCATATATACACGAGTTCAAAGCTACACAGTCGCGTATATGTTGGTTTGAGGAAAAGCAGTGGGACAAACTCAAGAAAAAAGGTTTGATATGGTTCAGTCAATTATATGCTTTGTTTGATGATGGTTACAATCTGCTGATGATGTGTGGAAATGTATTGGTACTCATAAGATGTTATTTAGAAGTGCTTTTGATCCTCACAAGTTAATTTGATGTATATCTGATTGATGATCATGCCTTGATACTTCTTGTTGATATATGCATGATCAGATTTGATAGTGAACAGATGGAATAGGTTCAAGGGGAGCATATGCTTCGAATAATGCATTGTTGGCATTATGGTTAGAAGTCTTGGGTGATGATGCTTATGATACATCTTGCTATCTCAGATGATACTTGGGTTCACATTGTTGGTACTCAGATCAAATTCATGGATGATCACTTAAGTGGCATATTATTGTTGGTTGGCAAAGAGAATGGTATTGCAGGTTACTGGTCTAGATGCTACTGATAGATGTTTATGGTTCAGATCATATATGGCGTATGATAGTTGCTAATGACTATCATGGTCTTGTTTATATTGTTGGTCTTTGCTATAAAAGTAATGTATATCATTTGATGTAAAGGTATTGCAAAGACCTAATTTGTAACCCCACTTTGCATGAGAAGGATGATGCAATAATTTCTATTTCAGTTACGTATAAACATTTGGTATATCCCCACTTGGTTGGGTGGACGAGTAAAAATTTTTGTATCCCCACTTGGTTGGAAGATTGATGTATGTATGAGTCATTGGTGATAGGAAGGTCATTCTGACTTAGTTGAGTTGTAGAGTCATGTTATTTTTTTGCAGACCTTGCATGTGCTCAGGGGGAGCATGGATAGATTGGTACATCTTAGCATGTACAAAAGGGGAGCTCAATCAGAGATTTCAGCATGTACTCAGGGGGAGCATGAAAAACATAATGTATGTGGAAGGGAGAGAGTATCTTGGTCCACCCTTTCCCCTTGATGTCAAAGGGGGAGAGTGACTTGGTGTTGTTGTTGCCATGAAGTCCAAAGGGGGAGATTTTTGGAATTATTATATAGGTCTTGTCCTTGATGGAAACTTACTCAGATGACTGATCATAGTGCAGCAGGTCAATAGCAAAGAATTACTAATCAGACTACAAATAATGAATAAAGAGAGGTATACGCATGTTCACCTTGACAAAGGAGCATATACACGTGGGTTAACAGACCAAAAGGAGCGTATAATGTACACATGCACTTTCATATAAGGAAAAGCACGTATATCTTGGAAATCTAAGTTTTGGTCGAAGTTATTTGGTCCAAGGTATTGATCCTAAGTGGTTTTGGTCCATGGTATTGAGAAAGGCCTAAAACTATATAATTAGGAGAAAATCATTAGGCCATGTGTGCAAGTATTGAATATCTGATGAAGTGTGAGATCCAGTATGAAGGTTATGGGTTTGTGATGCTTTGTTTGATCTAAACTAAGGATGCACCTATGTGGTTGATGATGGATGATGGATTGAGATCTTAAGGCTTGGAATATATTATCATTATGTGGTTTGATCATGGATAGTCTAGATCTGAATACTGACACATGTTTTATTCTGCAAATGTTACGATCTACGTATGACTGAATTCTGAAATAGTTGTGAAGGTTTTTAAGTTAGTATTTGTAAATCTGTACACCAGTTCGCTTTGGCAAAAGCACGTATACACGGTGGTTCATCCCATTAGAGTAGTGTATACATTATGAGATATGATATCTGAATTTGTAGATGGTTCTAGTGGTTGTTGCAGAGTTCTTGGTTCTACTCTGTGTTTTGGTGTTAGTGTGATTCAGTTGTGGGTGATTCAGAGATTGATGATTGAGTATTTAATGATTGGTTAATGCAGTGGTGATTGATTTTTAGCTTCAATGTTGTTGATGGGTCAAGTATGAAAATGTGGCCTTCAGATTATGGTGTTGTGTTCCAGGAGTATCCAGTCTGGAAATTTATGAAACATGGTCCTTGGAGGAAGAGAGAAGGTTAAAGCCTTTTGTAGACCAGCGCCTACGTACTGGTAAACATATTGGCCAATAAAAGAGCCAGGGGTTTGTAGCTGGAAAATGAGTGAAGGTTGTAGCCTTCAGTAGGCTAGCGCCTATGTACTAGAAAACATATTGGCTAGTACAAAAGCTAGGGCATTGTAGCTCTCTTCCAATAGAAGTTGGAGAACAAGAGAAGGTTGTAGCCTTTTGCAGGTGGGTGCCTGCGTACTGGTATGAGTCTGTGCGAGTACAAGATTATAAATAGGTTTTTCTTATATTAAAAGAGGATAGCAGCAGGTGGTTTTTGTCCTGCATTAGGTTTCCACCTTAAATCTTGGTGTTCATGTGTGTTTCTTATGTGTGATGGTATGTTCTATTTTTATCACACCTAATTACTATTTATATGGTTAATGAAGTTCTAATGCACTAACCAAAGATCAACATATGATGAATTAACTGAATCATAAGTTTGCTGGATATACGCTAGTTCCTGAAACACAATTGCGTGTACATGCGAATTCCATTAACTAAAGTAGAGTATATAAATCTAATTATGGAAATGAATAGTTATTGAATTGCTAATACTGATTCACCCCCCCCCCCCCTGTTAGCATTATTTCCAGCAATTGGTATCAGAGAAAGTCCTTTGGTAGAAGTTTGATCACTTGAAGGAGATCTGTATAACAATGGGAAAGAAGCTAAAGAAAAAAGCACCTCAGAAGAAGAAGACAACTCAAAGGAACAATGGTAATAGGAGAGACAATTGGCTGTTAGGTGGAAGCAAGTATTCATATTCTGAATCACCTCAGATTGAGGACGAACAAGCAAATGAAGCATTAGATAAAATCATAGATCAACAAGATCTATTTAACAAAAGGGAGTGTGCCCTCAAAGAAGAAGTTACTAGATTAAAAGCTTAGATAGAGTGTTCCTTCAAAGTACGTCAAATGCTGCAGGATGAAGTAATATCATTAAAAAATAAGTAGAATGAAGAACTACCTCAAGCAGATAAAAAACAAGAAAATGATATTTGCAAATTAAGGCAACAAGTGGGAGAATGAAGAAGGGTTGAATAAATCTTGAAGAAGCAACATCTGGAAAAGGAAGAAGAAGATCAGGTTGAGGTAAGTATCTTAAAAAGTAAATTAGAAGAAAAAGATAAATTGTTACAATTTCAAGACAATACTAAGATTTTGGAAGATATCCTTAGTAGTCAAAGGTCTCTTTCTTTCAAAACTGGTCTTGGCTTTTATGAATCTGTTGAAGGTGAATCTAGCTCACAAGGTGAGGCAAGGAACTCTAATGCAAAACCTAAAATTGTCAACAAGGAGATAAGAGGTCGACCCCATAAACAACCAAGGAAAGAAATCCTTCAAAGAAATATTTTACTCCAAACTATGGAAGTGATAGTCAATTATTTTCTCAGAAGAATAATGTTGAGTGTTATGTATGTCATAATCTTGGACATGTTTTAGCGAGATGTAGAAGTAGAATGGTTCACGACCGTCGCACAAAAAGATCATCATGTTCAAGGTACTTTAAGGGATATTGTTTTTCTTGCAATATGTTTGGTCACAAAGCCATTGACTGCTACAGAAGGAATATGAAACATGTAAGATTTTAAGCATGTAGCAAGTTCGGACATATAGGAAAGGAATGCAGGAACAAAGTAGGAACACCATACCAAAAGGACAAAGCATCATCACACTCGAAGATATGGAAGAAGAAGGAAGTACAGTCAGAATGATTTGGCATAGCAGAGTATACAAACATGACAGACTCAGAGGGAGCTGAAAGTGTGAAAATTCAGTGTCCTAAATCTCATACGCAAGTTTCATGAAGACAAGTCGCGTATATATGCGAGTTCGAAGCTACACAGTTTGCGTATACATTGGTTTGAGGAAAAGCAATGGGACAGACTCAAGAAAAAGGGTCTGATATGGTTCGTCAATTATTTGCTTTGTTTGATGATAGTTACAGTCTGCTGATGATGTGTGGAAATGTGTTGGTACTCAAAAGATGTTATTTAGAAGTGATTTTGATCCTCACAAGTTAATTTTATGTATATATTATTGATGATGATGCCTTGATACTTCTTGCTGATATATGCATGATCATATCTGACAGTGAACAGATGGAACAGGTTCATGGGGAGCATATGCTTTGAATAATGCGTTGTTGGCATTATGTTTATAAGCCTTGGGTGATGATTCTTATGATACATATTGCTATCTCAGATGATACTTGGTTCACAATGTTGGTATTCAAATCAGATTCATGGATGATCACTTAAGTGGCATATTATTGTTGGTTAGCCAAGAGAATGGTATTGCAGGTTACAGGTCTAGATGCTATTGACAGATGCTTATGGTGCAGATCATATATGGTGTATGATAGTTGCTGATGACTATCATGGTCTTGTTTAGGTTGCTTGTATTTCTTATAAAAGTCATGTATATCATTTGATGTAAAGGTCATGCAAAGACCTAATTTGTAACCCCACTTTGCATGGGAAGGATGATGTAATAATTTCTATTTCAGTCATATATAAACATTTGGTATATCCCCACTTGGTTGGGAGATTGATGTATGTATGAGTCATTGGTGATAGGAAGGTCATACTCACTTAGTTGAGTTGTAGAGTCATGTTATTTTTTTGAAAAATATTTTTTTTCAGACTCTGCATGTGCTCAGGGGGAGCATGGACGTATTGGTACATCTTAGCATGTATAAAGGGGGAGCTCAATCAGAGATTTCAACATGTACTCAGGGGGAGCATGAACAACATAATATATGTCAAAGGGAGAGAATATCTTGGTCCACACTTTGCCCTTGACGTCAAAGGGGGAGAATGACTTGGTGTAGTTGTTGCCATCAAGTCCAAAGGGGGAGATTGTTGGCATTATGATACAGGCGTTGTCCTTTATGGAAACTCACTTAGATGACAGATCATAGTGCAGTAGGTCAATAACAAAGAATTAATGATCATGCTACAAAGAATGAATAAAGAGAGGTATACACAGGTTCACCTTGACAAAGGAGCGTATACACACAAGTTAACAAACCAAAAGGAGCGTGTAACATACACA
The DNA here is from genome assembly GCA_031772625.1 of Pinus tabuliformis. Lineage (NCBI taxonomy): Eukaryota > Viridiplantae > Streptophyta > Pinopsida > Pinales > Pinaceae > Pinus > Pinus tabuliformis. Next base: position 456,784,067 of record CM062819.1, on the reverse strand, counting down.
CACACTTTCACAGAAGGAAAAGCGCATATATCTTGGAAAGCTATGTTTTGGTCCAAGGTATTTGGTCCATGGTATTTTGATCCAAGGTATTGGTCCAAGGTATCTGGTCCAAGGTACTGACCCTAGGTATTTGGTCCAAGGTATTAATCCTAAGTGGTTTTGGTCCATGGTATTGAGAAAGGACTAAAACTATATAAGGTGGAGAAAATCATTAGGCAAAGTGTGCAAGTATTGAACATCTCATGAAGTGTGAGATCTAGTATGCAGGTTATGGGTTTGTGATGCCTTGCTTGATCTGAGATAAGGAATCACCTATGTGGTTGATGATGGATAATGGATCAGGATCTTAAGGCTTGGAATATATTATCATTATGTGGTTTGATCATGGATAGTCTAGATATGAATACTAGTGCATGTTTTATTTTGCAAATGTTATGATCTGAGTATGACTGAATTCTAAAATAGCTGTGAAGGTTTTTAGGTTAGTATTTACAGTTCTGTACACTGGTTGACTTTGGAAAAACCATGTATACATGTTGGTTTGGCTCATCAGAGTAGTGTATACATTATGAAATATGATATCTGAATTTGCAGATGGTTCTAGTGGTTGTTGCAGAGTTCTGGGTTCTGCTCTGTGCTGGTGACTGTGTGATTTAGTTGTGGGTGATTCAAAGATTGATGATTGAGTATTTAATGATTGGTTAATGTAATGGTTGTATTGCAGTGGTGACTGATTTTGAGCTTCAATGTCGTTGATGGGTCTAGTATGAAAATTGGATGAAACATGGCCTTCAGATTATGGTGTTGTGTTCCAGGAGTATCCAGTCTGAAAATTTATGAAACGTGGTCCCTGGAGGAAGAGACAAGGTTGAAGCCTTCTGTAGGCTAACGCCTATGTATTGGTAAACATATTGGCCAGTAAAAGAGCCAGGGGGTTGTAGCTCCCTTCCAGTAGCAGCTGGAAAACGAGTGAAGGTTGTAGCCTTTAGTAGGTTAGTGCCTACGTACCAGTAAACATATCAGCCAGTACAAGAGCTAGGGGGTTGTAGCTCCCTTCTAGTAGAAGCTAGAGAATGAGAAGGTTGTAGCCTTCTGCAGGTGGGTTCCTTCATACTGCTATGAGTCTGCACTAGTACAAGATTGTAAACAGGTTTTTCTTATATTAGAAGAAGGCAGCAGTAGGTGGTTTTTGTCCTGCATTAGTTTTCCACGATAAATCTTGGTGTTCATGTGTGTTTCTTATGTGTGATGGTCTATTATATTTTTACTACACCTGGTTACTATTTATATGGTTAATGAAGTTTTGATGCACTGATTAGAGTTCAACATGTGATGAATTAACTAAATCATAATTTCGTTGGGTATACGCTAGTTGTCTTAAACACAGTTGCGTGTACACACGAGTTCCGTTAACTGAAGTAGCGTATATAAATCTGATTATGGAAATGAAAAGTTATTGACTTGCTAATACTAATTCACCCCCCCCCTCTTAGTATTATTTCCAATATGCCATACAAGAACATCAAGTGTACAGGAGTGCTAAACGATGCTATAAAATATGCCACTTAATATATGAGGTCAGAAGGGGTACATGATGGCCAAAATATATTGAGTGTAAAGAGAGGAGTAATGCAAAAACTCAGGAGGAGATCACCAGATTCCATCTAATCGAATACCCATGGAAGGATTTAGAAATGAAACTCATGTCTAAGGCGATCATACCCATTCTCAAGAGTAATAAAGCATGTACATTGATAAAGTATAAAGAGGATCCATAATGTATACATAAGTGAATACAAGTATTTGTAGATTACATAATGGATCATTAGATCATAGCCACAAAAGAAAATAATGAAGCTTTGTCTCAATATCACATATAAAACAATATCTGATCAATGATGTAAGAAGAATGTCTACTCAATGATGCTGCATAACTGATCCTCATAAGAGTACCAAGTCATATAGGTGGAATCGTGGTACTTCAAAAACTCAGGTGCCAACATATAGGATGATGTTGTGAAGGACTGCAACATATAAGGGTGGAAGGTGTCACTGGTATAAAATTGAAGGAGCTGTCAAGTGAACCAAAATGTTGACATAACCTGAGGTCTTCACCGACGACAGATGGTACATTTCTACACTATGGGAATAAATGAGCTGAAGTCGACCATGTGAAAAATTGTTTGATTATCGATCATTGATGTATACCATTAACAAACACGAGACAAATCACCAATAATGATAATGAGTGTCAAGGTACCCCAGTACAATCTAACAAGTATGAATAAATATGATGAAGTCGAACACTTGAAAGAATCTATCAATTAGGAGACATTATGTATTCTCACTGTCAATGGTGAAGGAGCCTGCCAGTAATGAGTGCAAACCCTAATGTACTGAATAAGGAATCTATACCTTATTCCCAGAGAAATGAGTTATAGTCAATGGGAAATGATTTGCTAGAAGGAAGGCATTAAGTCATCCCACATCAACCAGTGTGAGTGTAACCTGGAGACCAATAATTTAGAAGAACTCGGATGAAGAGAGATGAAGTAATCATTTTGAAGTAAATTTTAAGCATACACAAGATGTGGCCAGTGCATGGTGGAAATCCTATGAACCAACCAATAATGAAAGTTGACATAAAGGAAAGGAATTCACCAATAGGTTCAAATGGAAACCAAGGTACTGCACGAATCCTAATGTGTGAAAATGTAGGCTTATGTCGAACACAAGGGAAACCACTTATTTAAATACCCATGATATTGATCAATGATGAGCACAAGGTCACCTATCAATGATGTAAATATGGTTAGGGTGTGACTCTAGATCTACTCTTAGAGCAATGTTTCGAAGTTGATAAGAGAAAACCTGTGAGTAAGAATTCAATAGGGACCTCCTTAACCAACACGAGTGAAGGACCAAATAGTTGATGTGATACTTAATATAACTTGAAATAAAGGGTATGAAGAACATAAAAGAGTCACGAGACACCACATAATGGCAAAAAACATGTTTACATCCCTTGAACAAAAGCACAAATTAATGTGACTTTATGGAAGCATAAAATAAATTTGTATAGGTTTGCAATGCAGGAGGCATTCACAAACTCTCCATGTGAATGGAAGAGATAACCAACCAGAGGAGGACTGACACATGAACAAGGTTATGGATTCCCTAAAGAAATACGAAGTCCCATCGCAATGGAGGAAAGACTCATTTTAAGCGATTTGTTCAAGGGTGACACGACTGAATCTAGCTACCATAAAATGATGAAGAAATTGTCCCGTTCACACTATTTTTGGAATATTTGAATTTTTTTTTGTCTTTTTCATATTTAAATCCTGAAAAGGAATAAAGTAATGTCCATAGTATACTGTAGAGAACTAGTGTCTAGGGAAAGTGCACTAGTTCCTAGGACTGAAACAATCATATGCTCAATGCAAGGTGGTGGATGCTAGTCATCAACACTTGAGGGATTTTCTTTCCACGTAAAAATAGGTCTCAAGTCTCAAAGGATAATGAATGCATGTTTTGAACTTCCAAAAACTCATGATTAAAAGTGGCTTATACACGAGTCCAAATGAAGCCAGATTAAGGCCAAAAGAGGTATGTGTAGTCAAAATGCAAAGAAATTGTACAACTTAACACATTGGAGCCTCTTGGGTACAAGGCCAAAAAATAGTGAAGAAGAAGAAGAATGAGGCTTCAATGCAAATTCATGGCAGGACTAAAGAGGACTCCTAAGCCTACACAATACTTGTAGCATGGGCGACATATGTCATCGAGGATCTAACTAGGAAGCCCATGGAAGGAAACACTCTACCACTATGTTATGACTTTACAAGATGACAAGTGAAAGTGGTTAAAAATAACAACATAATGTGGTCGAACCTATAGAAAAATATTACAGTATGAGGTCAAAATGCATTATGTAACAAAAAAGTGATATGTCCTAACCTATATGTCAGTTGAGAAAATGATACCTGCCACGATAGGTCACTGATTGTGGAGTCAAAGCAGAAAAGAAAACATCACTATGTCTTTGTTACCCTGAAAAAACAACCTTTCCCAACACTTCTGTTAGTGTCAGTCTTTGCCGCCTTCCTCTAGTGATCAAGCATGCTCTTACAAAGTGATTTTAAGATGTCAAGGTCAAATTTTGTCATTTCAGTGAGTTTTCAAGCAAAATTTGGTCACTAGGCATTAGGTCTAGGGTTTGATTTCACTCCTTCCAAAGTCGTCCAAATGACGGTCTATGTCACTATTCAGCTAAGTCTACCATCACTCAGAGGGTTGCCATCATCATGTCAGGTTCCAATGGGTCATTTTACACATTGTTCATGCTTCAGTTGCGCTTAGGCAAGGTTCATTTCCCTCTCCTAGGGTTTTGAAGCTAATTTCTCTTGGATGGTCAAATCATCAACAAAACTTGTATCCTGATGTTCATAAACCTTCCCCTATCCTTAAACTACCTTATAAAACACTTCCCATCACTGAGATCCCCCAAATTCCTCATTTTCACACAAACCCTAGTTTCTTGCTACAACCTGGCAATTTTCTAGGCTGGGCCTGTGTTTTGCCTTTTTGGACCCCTTCTCCTCACTCAATTTATGAACTTCCACTTTCCCCTACTTCCTAACATCCCTCCCTAATTCCCAAAATTTCCTCAAGAATTTAGAATCTCCCTATCGCCTTCATTTCGGTTCATTTCGACAAATCCCTTGTTCCACACATCGGGATAGGTTTCACTCAAATGATGTTTCTAAGCAATAGAAGATGATTTGGGAAAACTACGAGAGGCTTTTGTCCAAAAGTTTCCAAGAAAGAAAAGCCTCTTTCCTTTTTTACATAGGTGTCATGGTTTTGGAGAAATGTCAAAAAATACAATCGCCTCGGGAGAATTGATGAACCTTTAAAGTGACATTGGTAAAATCATGTTTTCGCCTAGCTCAGTTGGCCAAATGACTTGCTTGATGAGCCAAATGATAACTAGATACAAATATCTTTCTAATGACCTATCATGAGCTCACTTTGGAGTCGAGGAAGGCATTCAAAAGTTGACTGTAACAGCACTCTGCCTTGAGGCAGCCTCACTGGGCACATTTTGACTAGTCTTGGGAGATTTAACTTTTTACAGGGAAAATGAACTCTAAATTAAACAATTCTGGTTGAGTTGGAAAGTAGACTCAACGAACTTTCCAACGAGCTATCCTGCACCCAATTTGGGCACCAATACGGCCTCCAAAAGTTGCCTGGAAAAGAGCATGGGGCACAGAGAGAGTGCAGCGCACTGGGAGAGGTTGTCGAGTGTAAAATTTACACTAGCGCGGCGCACATGGAGAGAGCGGCGCACAGGGAAAAAAGGGCTGAAATTGTGCCCAATCACATCCAAATTTTTGTGAAGCCTAGCAAATTGAAAGGTAGGCTCTTTGACATCATTTTTTCATCAACTTTTATCAATGATATGATGGTTTATACCGATGTTTGAACGCAACCAAATGCATAAAATCAACCATAAGAAATCACCAAGAACCATGATGGCTAGGGTTGCTAAAGTGTGCTGGTAGTGCCATGGTTCCATTCCACCCATCATCTTCCCCTCACCTACAATTTTTCCTATCCTCCCTTTCTCATTTTTCCTAATATCCCTGCCCTAAATTACTACCCAACCCTCCCCCCTATCCTTCCACTATTTGGTCAACATGAAACCCTAAACCATACCCTATCAAACTACCCAAACTCCTCCCATGTCCCTAAACAAAATTCTCCCTATAATACCTGTTCCCATTACATCATTCCCTTCCTAATACTCCCTGCTTCATTGTTCCCCTTGGTAACAGATATTACAAAGGCACCCAGCCTCACACCATCATCAAAGAGCAGCCTAATCACAGTCCATACTGCAGTCATGACATCACAGCATTCGTCAGAGTATGAGGAGGAGACCCACAGTGACACAAATTCAGGAGAAAGATGCTAAGATCAAAGAGCTTAGGGACAATGTTTCTAAGGCCAGTTTCATGGTTTGATTCCTAGAGGAGGATAATAAGCAATTGAAGGTGATTCAGATGAGCATCAAGAGCAAGTGACAAGGAAGCATCCAAATACTAGAGGACTCAAAAGGGAACTTCAGCAACAAAGGGAGTAGACGTCTTCAGTTGACCTAATTGCAGGAGAAATCAATGAAAATAGGGAGTTTTGGCGCGACAATGGAAATTTCCATTTAAACAATCTTCTTAATAGGGCCAAAAGAGACAATAAATTTCAAAGACACATGGCTACTCATTGCTACACAAGGAATCAGGTCTCCAAAGTCAAAATCAAGCAGTTGAAGAAAATACTCCAGGAAACCCTAATCAGGCAAAAAGGAAGGGTTAAGTTAGATTTGCTTGTTGATGCTTCCCTCGGAGCAAACAAGGATAGGGACATGCTTAGGAACATGAAAGACCACTATTGGGCATGGAACAAGGTTTGCAAGGCATGAAATAAGGAATTTGAAGGCAAACCTAAAGAAGGCATCAAAAAGGCAAAAGAGGAAAAAAGAGCATGATTGACTCCGGATATTGACCGAGGCAATCCTTCGCCCACCATAACACTTAATGAAGAAGCTCCAGACCAAATTTCAAGAAATTTTGAGCACATTTTGAAATTTTGAAATTTTTTGGTCAAAAAATAGGGTTTTTCTCCTTGTGCGTCGCGCACCCTGTGCGTCGCGCACCATGTGCGTCGCTAAAATTCTAGAACTTAGATCAAGGAACGACTTGCATTTTTGGATTTAGCATCGAAAAATATGTCTACTGGTGTCCGGGCAAGAAATTTTGATACGTTTTGGGTCTCCTAAAGGTCAAAAAACAACCAAAAATGGCCTCTTTGCCACTTTTTGGACACACAAAAAGCAGTCTTGGGAGAATGAAGATTTGGATGGGCAAATGAGTACCAAATTCAGAAATTCTAGTGGGGTTAGAAAGTAGATAGGCCAAGATTTCCAACAAGGCCACTTGGGCACATTTTGGACACATGCAGGTGCCCAAAAACAGGCCCCAAAGTAGCATGACGCACAGAGAAAAGCGCGCGGCGCACAGAGAAAATTATTCCTAGTTTGCTCCCGTTTCACGAAATTTTGGGTTGCGACTTATCCAAGTGTGCCCAGTCGTTCACTCTTCGGTTTTTTGTCACCAAGGATGCCTTTTAAAGAGTTTTCTCTCCAGGTGGTCATCTATCCAAGTGGCAAAAGAATGCAAAGGGTCACCCAAGCCAAATGTCATGCTTGAGAGCGATGCACTTGTAGCTGATGGTTGGTTCTCCATCTCGTTTTCGAAATTATTTTAGTAACTTCCCAACCCCTAGACATTCCATCTATTCTCTACACATTCTATATATTGTAAGCAAGTTATTTGCAAAGGGTTGGCTGGCTTGTAACTTCTAGGAGACTGTGGGAAAGAAACTTCGTTTCTGCATTGTATATTTTTACAGAGAATTAATGAAAGGTAGCGGCTATGTTTCATGAGATTCCTGTGGTTGTGAGTGTAGTAAGTGTGTCTCTTATGTTTCATATGTACCTTGTTCTGTTCCATATTTCATTTCATATTCATTTCTGGTGAAGTTTTTCGAATGAGATTAGGTAGAATTCAATTTTATTGCTCTACCTAAAGGAAAATTTCATGTTAGTGTTCATTCTTCTGTTGAAAAGGATTCACCTCTTATGCCCTTTTCACCTTCTTAATCAATCTCTCCATTCCGCCATATTTTAAACTAAATTGCTATGCTTTCCGCCTACCTTACCTCACGAAATAATTTGCTCCTTTATGTTAAGTTCTTTGTTCAATGAGGTCCAGTGGTCCCATATCATCCCAGAAACACAGTCATTCATAAAAATCACTCTTTATGTTCATTTTCGCTTACTAGCCTAAGATAAATTGTTCGTTAGAAAGTCATCTCAGTCCTTTTCGTTCATTGATTCACTGAGTGTGACTGAGAGAGAGCCCTCTCCTGCTCTCGTAGGGCTAGCTATGAGACTGAGCGTGGTTTGTGGTTACCTTAATTTTCGCCTTCTTTCAGCCTGAGGCGGATTTAGGTGCTAACATAGTGGCGACTCCACTGGGGACAAAATGGTTTTCTTGAAGATTGCTTTGCCCCAGTACACCTATCAAGCTCAGATCTGATGGCTGATGGTGAACAACGATCAGACATAAGAAGACGACTAAAATCATTCACCTGGCGACTCATTTCACTGAAGAACCCAACAATCGGTGTTGCATGGTGACTCCACTGGAGGACTAACTCTTTCTCTGCTAAAATGGAAGGATCTTACACAAAGTTCGGGTATCCAAAGTGGAATGGTATTCAGTTTCTACTCTGCTTTCTTGTAAATTACTTCTTCGCTATTCTTGAAGCTTCCCTAAAATTTTTTCAGAACTTGTTGTATGATAAAGGTGATCAAAATCTTCACTCGATCTATTCAAAAAGTGTAAATAGTGAGTTTCCCTTTGATCCCAGCTTCCTTACTTTTCCTACATCTTATGATGACTCTCTTCAGAGTGATGAGCCTAAAGAACACCAACCTGATCCCGTCGTTCTTGTATATATTCCTATAGCTACTATAATCCCAAATAGGTATAAACCTCTTGTTTTACCTTCTGTTCTTCATGCTTTCCCCAAAAACTATGATCTATACTTGCCAATATATGACGGTGAATGTAAGGGTGTCAATGCTGAGCTACATGTGCAGAATGTTGAGACTTTTCTAGATCTTTTCGAAATTGATGAAGAAAATGTCAGTATAAGGCTTTTTTCTCTTTCTTTGCAAGGCAAAGTCAAGAGTTGGTTCAAGTCCCTGCCTGATGCGAGCATCACAGATTTACAGCAGTTCATCAAATTTTTTCTTGACTGGTGGAGGATCGGACAGAACCTTTTTCTTATCATAGAAGAGTATAATCAGTTGAAAAGACTGCCAAGGGAGACAGTACAACAGTTTTCATCCATATTTAATCAATTTTATTATTCAATGCTGGTTGATATAAGACCCACTCCTGGATATGCTCTCTTGCACTACCCGGGTGCCTTTGATCTGGAAATGGAATTTCAGCTGAGAGAAAAGAATGTTGCAACACTTGAAGAGATGTAGAAAAATGCAGTAAATGTAGAGGCTCATTTGTTGATCATAAGGGAAAGGTTGAAAGAAGAAGAGATGAAAAACATGGATCTAGAGAAAACTACACCTTCAGAGGAAAATCTTGGCATTTTGGTGAGTGTAGTAGAAGAGATGGTGAGAAAAATGACTGCAAAAGATGAAAATGGCATTCATGAACAAGTGGCTGATCCAAAACATTTTGTTTCTTATCTCAGTAGTCATAAGGATTGTTTTGTAGATCATATTGGAGAAGAAAGACCTGTTGATATGACATGTATGCTTGATGACGTGTTTTATATTGACGATTTACCTCATATTGATCAGTATGATGATGATGATGATTATGCTCTCCAAACCAAAGCTAATCTTGCAGACAAATCAGCAGCTAGTTTATGGGATGAGGAAGTTTGCTTACAACAGCTAGAGTACAGTGATCAACTGAGGCATATTAGCTATGGAAACGATGAGGAAATTGCAGCAAATTTTGAAGTAAGTGAAGGATATTTGCCTTTGTGCTTTGATTCGTATTAGTTCATCAGAGATAATTTCCACGCAATCAAACATCAGATATCGAAAAACGTTGATGTGGATCCTCTTGAGGGAGATGAAAAATTTGATCCAGACTTCTTATATTCAGAGTTCCAGCCCCCAAATGCCATTAATAGTCAGGTTGCACATGAAGACGTAGAAGCTGGCATATATGATCAAACACTACAAGAAGATTCCTTACCTCTTTGTTTTGAATCATTTCAGTTTTTGCGGGATAAATTGCATAGTAAATCTTCAAATGAAAAGTTTGTAGGAAATCAACAATCTCTCAGTTTTAAAGTTGAAGATGAGACAGATGGTGAAATTTTTGAGCAGATCGTTAATAAGAAATCTTCCCCTGAGATGATTGATGAAATCATTTTGGATACGGAACCAGATTTGCAGCCACCACACACAATTCAAGGTCAGATTAAAGATGAAAGTGAGGCAGCCAAAATACATGATTTAATGATGAAAGAGGATTTTGTACCCTTATGTTACAAAGCATTTCAGTTTATAAGGCAGAATCTTTGTAATATCTCTAAAGAAAAAGATGAACAGCCAATAGGATTTCATACAGTTTCAATAGGTACATCGTAGCAGTCTCCTCAAGTTTTTGATGATCCTTTTGCTCATGTGTTAGATTCTGTTAGTTGTAAAAATTCTTCTCCATCACCCGAGCATGTGATAAAAGAGAATGTTGATAATAATATGATTCCAAGACCACCTTCATTGTCTTGTTTAACAGATTTTTCATTACAAAGCTCAGATCAAAGTTTTCAGTCATATGAGGAGATTGATAAAGGAAACTTTTGTTCTGATTGGAAACAACAACAGAGTTTTGCCCTTCACGAAATTCAGATCCTTTTGACAGCTTGTTGCAATCATCAGAGGAAGACAATGCAGATGTGAGGAATGGTTCAATATCCAGCTATGAATATTACTTGGACCAGAACAGTAATGTGTTAATGGAAATCAATGGTGATGCTTATGATGATCCTTTTGCTGTAGTCTTGAATTCATCCAGCCAATTCATGTTTTGCAAGTTTGTCAGCAGTGAACTTGATTCCAATTTTCCATGGGAGTTGCCTTTCGATTCTTCCCTTTTCCTGCGTAGCAGAAAGCATTTGGGAAGAAATCACATATCATCCATGATGCTTACCTGGTTGCATTGGCTTTTTCATCCCACTTGATCAGGTGGTGGAAAGAGTAATTAGGGTAGGTTTGTTGAATAAGCTCAAATATGAGCATCTTTATAGTTTGTTAGAGTCAAGTTTTTCAGTCATTTCAGCTCGCATTGAGTCAGTTTCAGTCAATAAATTGAGTCATGTTGGTTTTTCGGAATAACGGACTCGATAGCCCAATGGACGAAGGCACTGTCTGCTCACCCAAAGATCTGCAGTTCTTGGCAGCTCGAAGGAGCTGCCATCCCTATTGGAGCCAATGTTAGTGTCAGTCTTTGCATCCTTCCTCCAGTGATCAAACATGCTCTTACAAAGTGATTTTAAGATGTCAAGGTCAAATTTTGTCATTTCAGTGAGTTTTCAAGCAAAATTTGGTCACTAGGCATTAGGTCTAGGGTTTGATTTCACTCCTTCCAAAGTCGTCCAAATGACGGTCTATGTCACTATTCAGCTGAGTCTACCATCACTCAGAGGGTTTCCATCATCATGTCAGGTTCCAATGGGTCATTTTACACCTTGTTCATGCTTCAATTGCGCCTAGGCAAGGTTCATTTCCCTCTCCTAGGGTTTTGAAGGTAATTTCTCTCGGATGGTCAAATCATCGGCAAAACTTGTATCTTGATGTTCATACACCTTCCCCTATCCTTAAAGTACCTTATCAAACACTTCCCATCACTGAGATCCCCCAAATTAATCATTTTCGCACAAACCCTAGTTTCTTGCTACAACCTGGCAATTTTCTAGGTTGGGCCTGTGTTTTTCCTTTTTGGACCCCTTCCCCTCACTCAATTTGTGAAATTCCACTTTCCCCTACATCCTAACATCCCTCCCTAATTCTTAAAATTTCCTCAAGAATTTAGAAGCTCCCTATCCCCTTCATTTCGCTTCATTTCGACAAATCCCTTGTTCCACACATCGAGATAGGTTTCACTCAAATGACGTTTCTGAGCAATAGAAGATGAATTTGGGAAAACTGAGAGAGGCTTTTGTCCACAACACTCCAAGGAAGAAAAAACTCTTTCATGTTTTACACAGGTGTCATGGTTTTTGAGAAATGTCAAAAAATACAATCGCCTCGGGAGAAATTGTGCACCTCTGCAGTGACCTTGGGAAAATCAAGTTTTCTCCTATTTCAGTTGGCCAAATGACTTTCTTCATGAGCCAAATGATAACTAGATATAAATCGCTTTCCTATGAGGTATCATGAGCTCAATTTGGAGTTGAGGAAGGCATTCAAAAGTTGATTGTAACAGCACTCTGCCTTGAGGCAGCCTCACTGGGCACATTTTGACTAGTCTTGGGATATTTGATTTTTGACAGGGCATACAAACTCAAAATTGAAAAATTCTAGTTGGGTTGGAAATTAGACTCAACGACCTTTCCAACGAGCTATCCTGCACCCAATTTGGACACCAGGAAGGCCTCCACAAGTTTCCTGGAAAAGAGCATGACGCACAGAGAGAGCGCGGCGCACTGGGAGAGGTTGTCCAGTGTAAAATTTACACTGGCGCGACGCACATGGCGAGCGCGGCACACAGGGAAAAAAGGGCTGAAATTGTGCCAAATCACCTCCAAATTTTTGTGAAGCCTATCAAATTGAAAGGTAGGCTCTTTGACATCATTTTTTCATCAAGTTTTATCAATGATATGATGGTTTATACCGATGTTTGAATGCAACCAAATGCATAAAATCAACCATAAGAAATCACCAAGAACCATGATGGCTACGGTTGCTAAAGTGTGCTGGTAGTCCCGTGGTTCCATTCCACCCATCATCTTCCCCTCACCTACCATTTTTCCTATCCTCCCTTTCTCATTTTTCCTAATATCCCTGCCCTAAATTACTACCCAACCCTCTCCCCTATCCTTCCACTATTTGGTCAACATGAAACCCTAAACCCTACCCTATCAAAATACCAAAACTCCTCCCATGTCCCTAAACAAAATTCTCCATATAACCCCTGTTCCCATTACATCATTCCCTTCCTAATACTCCCTGCTTCATTGTTGCCCTTGGTAACAGATATTACAAAGGCACCTAGCCTCACACCATCATCAAAGAGCAGCCTAATCACAGTCCATACTGTAGTCATGACATCACAGCATTCGTCAGAGTATGAGGAGGAGACCCACAGTGACACAGCTTCAGGAGAAAGATGCTAAGATCAAAGAGCTTAGGGACAATGTTTCTAAGGCCAATTTCATGGTTTGATTCCTAGAGCAAGATAATAAGCAATTGAAGGTGATTCAAATAAGCATCAAGAGCAAGTGACAAGGAAGAATCCAAATACTAGAGGACTCAAAAGGGAACTTCAGCAACTAAGGGAGCAGAGGTCTTCAGTTGACCTAATTGCAGGAGAAATCAATGAAAATAGGGAGTTTTGGTGTGACAAAGGAAATTTCCATTTAAACAATCTTTTTAAGAGGGCCAAAAGAGACAACAAATTTCAAAGACACATGGCTACTCATTGCTACATAAGGAATTAGGTCTCCAAAGTCAAAATCAAGCAGTTGAAGAAAATACTCCAGGAAACCCTAACATGCAAAAAGAGAGGGTTAAGTTAGATTTGCTTGCTGATGCTTCCCTCAGAGCAAACAAGGATAGGGACATGCTTAGGAACATGAAAGACCACTATTGGGCATGGAACAAGGTTTGCAAGGCACGAAATAAGGAATTTGAAGGCAAACCTAAAGAAGGCATCAAAAAGGAAAAAGAGGCAAAAAGAGCATGATCGACTCTGGATATTGACCGAGGCAATCCTTGGCCCACCATAACACTTAATGAAGAAGCTCCAGACCAAATTTCAAGAAATTTCGAGCACATTTTGAAATTTTCAATTTTTTTGGTCAAAAAACAGGGTTTTTCTCCCTGTGTGTCGCGCACCCCGTGTGGCGCTGAAATTCTAGAACTTAGATCGAGGAATGTCTTGAATTTTTGGATTTCGCATCGAAAAATACGTCTACTGGTGTCCGAGCTAGAAATTTTGATAAGTTTTGGGTCTCCTAAAGGTCAAAAAACACCCGAAAATGGCCTCTCTGCCACTTTTTGGACACACAGAGAGCAGTCTTGGGAGAATGAATATTTGGATGGGTGAATGAGCACCAAATTTAGAAATTATAGTGGGGTTAGAAAGTAGACAGGCCAAGCTTTCCAAAATCCTAGTTCGGACATTTTGGACACCTTCAAGGTCCCAAAACAGGCTCCAAAGTAGCGCGACGCACAGAGAAAAGCGCGCGGCGCACGGAGGAAATTTTGCCGAGTTTGCTCCCGTTTCGCAAAATTTTGGGTTGCGACTTATCGAAGTGGGCCCGATCATTTACTCTTCTATTTTTTGGCACCAATGACGCCTTTTAAAGATTTTTCTCTCCAGGTGGGCATCTATCCAAGTGGCAAAAGAATGCAAAGGGTCACCCAAGCCAAATGTCATGCTTGAGAGCGTTGCACCTGTAGCTGATGGTTGGCTCTCCATCTCCTTTTCGAAATGATTTGAGTAACTTCCCAACCCCTGGACGTTCCATCTCTTCTCTACACTTTATATATATTGTAAGCAAGTTATTTGCAAAGGGTTGGCTGGCTTGTAACTTTTGGGAGACTGTGGGAAAGAAACTTCGTTTCTGCATTGTATATTTTTACAGAGGATTAATGAAAGGCAGCGGCTCTGTTTCATGAGATTTCTGTGGTTGTGAGTGTAGTAAGTGTGTCTCTTATGTTTCATATGTACCTTGTTATGTTCCATATTTCATTTCATATTCATTTTTGGTGAAGTTTTTCGAATGAGATTAGGTAGAATTCAATTTTATTGCTCTACCTAGAGGAAAATTTCATGTTAGTGTTCATTCTTCTGTTGAAAAGGATTCATCTCTTATGCCCTTTTCACCTTCTTAATAAATATCTCCATTCCGCCATATTTTAAACTAAATTTCTATGCTTTTCGCCTACCTTGCCTCACGGAATAATCTGCTCCTTTATGTTAAGTTCTCTGTTCAATGAGGTCCAGTGGTCCCATATCATCCCAGAAACACAGTCATTCATAAAAATAACTCTTTATGTTCATTTTCGCTTACTAGCCTAAGATAAATTGTTCGTTAGAAGTTCATCTCAGTCCTTTTCGTTCATCGATTCACTGAGTGTGACTCAGAGAGAGCCCTCTCCTGCTCTCGTAGGGCTAGCTATGGGACTGAGCGTGGTTTGTGGTTACCCTAATTTTTGCCTTCTTTCAGCCTGAGGTGGATTTAGGTGCTAACATAGTGGCGACTCCACTGGGGACAAAATGGTTTTCTTGAAGATTGCTTTGCCCGAATACATCTATCAAGCTCAGATCTGATGGGTGATGGTGAGCAACGATCAGACATAAGAAGACGACTGAAATCATTCACCTGGCGACTCCTTTTACTGAAGAACCCAGCAATCGGTGCTACATGGTGACTCCACTGGAGGACTAACTCTTTCTCTGTGAAAATGGAAGGATATTACACAAAGTTCGGGTATCCAAAGTGGAATGGTATTGAGGTTCTACTCTGCTTTCTTGTAAATTACTTCTTCGCTGTTCTTGAAGCTGCCCTAAAAGTTTTTCAGAACTTTTTGTATGATAAAGGTGATCAAAATCTTCACTCGATCTATTCAAAAAGTGTAAAGAGTGAGTTTCCCTTTGATCCCGGCTTCCTTACTTTTCCTACATCTTATGATGACTCTCTTCATAGTGATGAGCCTAAAAAACACCAACCTGATCTCATCGCTCTTGTATATATTCCTACAGCTGCTATAATCCCCAATAGGTATAAACCTCTTGTTTTACCTTTTGTTCTTCATGCTTTCCACAAAAGCTATGATCTATACTTGCCAAGATTTGACAGTGAATGTAAGGGTGTCAATGCTGAGCAACATGTGCAGAATGTTGAGACTTTTCCAGACCTTTTCGAAATTGATGAAGAAAATTTCAGTATAAGGCTTTTCACTCTTTTTTTGCAAGGCAAAGTAAAGAGTTGGTTCAAAGCCCAACCTGATGTGAGCATCACAGATTTACAACAGTTCATCAAAGTTTTTCTTGACAGGTGGAGGATCAGACAGAAGCTTTTCCTTATCGTAGAAGAGTATAATCAGCTAAAAAGACTGCCAGGGGAGGCAGTACAACAGTTTTCATCCAGATTTAATCAAGTTTATTATTCAATGCCGGTTGATATAAGACCCACTCCTGGATATGCTCTCTTGCACTACCCGGGTGCCTTTGATCCGGAAATGGAATTTCAGCTGAGAGAAAAGAATGTCACAACACTTGAAGAGATGCAGAACAATGCAGTAAATGTAGAGGCTCATTTACTGATCAGGAGGGAAAGGTTGAAAGAAGAAGAGATGAAAAACGTGGATCTAGAGAAAACTACACCTTCAGAGGAAAATCTTGACATTTTGCTGAGTGCAGTAGAAGAGATGGTGAGAAAAATCACTGCAAAAGATGAAAATGGCATTCATGAACAAGTGGCTGATCCAAAACATTTTGTTTCTTATCTCGGTAGTCATAAGGATTGTTTTGTAGATCATATTGGAGAAGAAAGACCTGTTGATATGAAATGTATTCTTGATGACGTGTTTTATATTGACGATTTGCCTCAGTTTGATCAGTATGATGATGGTGATTATGCTCTCCAAACCGAAGCTAATCTTGCAGACAAATCAGCAGCTAGTTTATGGGATGAGGAAGTTCGCTTACAGCAGCTAGAGTATAGTGATCAACCGAGGCATATCAGCTATGGAAACGATGAGGAAATTGCAGCAGATTTTGAAGTAAGTGAAGGATATTTTCCTTTGTGCTTTGATTCATGTCAGTTCATTAGAGATAATTTCCATGCAATCGAACATCAGCTATCGAAAAATCTTGTTGTGGATCCTCTTGAGGGAGATGAAAACTTTGTTCCAGACTTCTTATATTCAGAGTTCCAGCCCCCAAATGCCATTAATAGTCAGGTTGCACATGAAGACGTAGAAGCTAGAATATATGATCAAATGCTACAAGAATATTCCTTACCTCTCTGTTTTGAATCATTTCAGTTTTTGCGGGATAAATTGCATAGTAAATCTTCAAATGAAAAGTTTGTAGGAAATCAACAATCTCTCAGTTTTAAAGTTGAAGATGAGACAGATGGCGAAATTTTTGAGTAGATCGTTAATAAGAAATCTTCCCCTGAGATGATTGATGAAATCATTTTGGATACGAAACCAGATTTTCAGCCACCACACACAATTCAAGGTCAGATTATAGATGAAGGTGAGGTAGCCAAAATACATGATTTAATGATGCAAGAGGATTCTGTACCCTTGTGTTACAAATCATTTCAGTTTATAAGGTTGAATCTTTGTAATATCTCTAAAGAAAAAGATGAACAACCAATAGGATGTCATACAGTTTCAATACGTACATCGCAGCAGTCTCCTCAAGTTTTTGATGATCCTTTTGCTCGTGTTAGATTTTGTTTGCTGTAAAAATTCTTCTCCATTAGCCAACCATGTGATAAAAGAGAAGGTTGATAATAATATGATTTCAAGACCACCTTCATTGTCTTGTTTAACGGATTTTTCATTACAAAGCTCAGATCAAAGTTTTCAGTCATATGAGGAGATTGATAAAGGAAACTTTTGTTCTGATTGGAAACAGCAATAGAGTGTGGCCCTTCACGAAATTCAGGATCCTTTTGACAGCTTGCTGCAATCATCAGAGAAGGACAATGCAGATGTGAGGAATGGTTCAATATCCAGCTATGAAGATTACTTGGACCAGAACAGTAATGTGTTAATGGAAATCAATGGCGATGCTTATGAAGATCCTTTTGCAATAGTCTTGAATTCATCCAGCCAATTCATGCTTTGCAATTTTGTCAGCAGTGAACTTGATTCCAAGTTTCCATGGGAGTTTCCTTTCGATTCTTCCCTTTTCCTGCACAGTAGAAGGCATTTGGGAAGAAATCACATATCATCCATGATGCTTACCTGGTTGCATTGGCTTTTTCATCCCACTTGATCGGGTGGTGGAAAGAGTAATTAGGGTAGGTTTGTTGAATAAGCTCAAATATGAGCATCTTTCTAGTTTGTTAGGGTCAATTTTTTCAGTCATTTCAGTTCGCATTGAGTCAGTTTCAGTCAAGTTTCAGTCAATAAATTGAGTCATGTTGGTTTGTCGGAATAACAGACTCCATAGCCCAATGGACGAAGGCACTGTCTCCTCACCCAAAGATCTGCAGTTCTTGGCACCTCCAAGGAGCTGCCATCCCTATTGGAGCCAATGTTAGTGTCAGTATTTGAAGCCTTCCTCCAGTGATCAAACATGCTCTTACAAAGTGATTTTACGATGTTAAGGTCAAATTTTGTCATTTCAGTGAGTTTTCAAGCAAAATTTGGTCACTAGGCATTAGGTCTAGGGTTTGATTTCACTCCTTCCAAAGTCATCCAAATGACGGTCTATGTCACTATTCAGCTGAGTCTACCATCACTTAGAGGGTTTCCATCATCATGTTAGGTTCCAATGGGTCATTTTACAGCTTGTTCATGCTTCAGTTGCGCCCAGGCAAGGTTCAGTTCCCTCTCCTAGGGTTTTGAAATTAATTTCTCTTGGATGGTCAAATCATCAGCAAAACTTGTATCTTGACATTCATATACCTTCCCCTATCCTTAAAGTACCTTATCAAACACTTCCCATCACTGAGATCCCCAAAATTCCTCATTTTCGCACAAACCCTAGTTTCTTGCTACAACCTAGCAATTTTCTAGGTTGGGCCTATGTTTTGCCTTTTTGGACCCCTTCCCCTCACTCAATTTGTGAAATTCCACTTTCCCCTACTTCCTAAAATCCCTCCCTAATTCTTAAAATTTCCTCAAGAATTTAGAAGCTCCCTATCCCCTTCATTTCACTTCATTTCGACAAATCCCTTGTTCCACACATCGGGATAGGTTTCACTCAAGTGACGTTTCTGAGAAATATATGATGAATTTTTGAAAACTGAGAGAGGTTTTTGTCCAGAACATGCCAAGGAAGAAAAACCTATTTCACTTTTTACACAAGTGTCATTTATTTCGAGAAATGTCAAAAAATAAAATCGCCTCGGGGAATTGATGCACCTCTGCAGTGACCTTGGGAATATCAATTTTTCTTCTATCTCAGTTGGCCAAATGACTTTTGTGATGAGACAAATGATAACTATATACCAATAGCTTTCCAATGAGATATCATGAGCTCCATTTGGAGTTGAGGAAGGCATCCAAAAGTTGACTGTAACAGCACTATGCCTTGAGGCAGCCTCACTGGGCACATTTTGACCAGTCTTGGGAGATTTGATTTTTTTACTAGGAAAATGAACTCCAAATTAAAAAATTCTTGTTGGGTTCAAAATTAGACTCGAAGGCCTTTCCAACGAGCTATCTTTCACCCAATTTTAGCACAAAAAAGGCCTCCAAAAGTTGCCTGGAAAGGATCACGACGCACAGAGAGAGCACGACGCACTGGGAGAGGTTGCCCAGTGTAAAATTTACACTGGCGCGACGCACATGGAGAGTGCGGCGCACAGGGAAAAAAGGGCTGAAATTGTGCCAAATCACCTCCAAATTTTTGTGAAGCCTATCAAATTGAAAGGTAGGCTCTTTGACATCATTTTTTCATCAAGTTTTATCAATGATATGATGGTTTATTCCGATGTTTGAATGCAACCAAATGCATAAATTCAACCATAAGAAATCACCAAGAACCATGATGGCTAGGGTTACTAAAGTGTGCTGGTAGTGCCACGGTTCCATTCCACCCATCATCTTCCCCTCACCTACCATTTTTCCTATCCTCCCTTTCTCATTTTTCCTAATATCCCTGCCCTAAATTACTACCCAACCCTCTCCCCTATCCTTCCACTATTTGGTCAACATGAAACCCTAAACCCTACCCTATAAAAATACCCAAACTCCTCCCATGTCCCTAAACAAAATTCTCCCTATAACCCCTGTTCCCATTACATCATTCCCTTCCTAATACTCCCTGCTTCATTGTTCCCCTTGGTAACAGATATTACAAAGGCACCCAGCCTCACACCATCATCAAATAGCAGCCTAATCACAGTCCATACTGCAGTCATGACATCACAGCATTCGTCAGAGTATGGGGAGGAGACCCACAGTGACACAACTTCAGGAGAAAGATGCTAAGATCAAAGAGCTTAGGGACAATGTTTCTAAGGCCAGTTTCATGGTTTGATTCCTAGAGGAGGATAATAAGCAATTGAAGGTGATTCAGATGAGCATCAAGAGCAAGTGGCAAGGA
Organism: Pinus tabuliformis; assembly: GCA_031772625.1. Lineage (NCBI taxonomy): Eukaryota > Viridiplantae > Streptophyta > Pinopsida > Pinales > Pinaceae > Pinus > Pinus tabuliformis. Next base: position 456,763,932 of record CM062819.1, on the reverse strand, counting down.
AGAATCCAAATACTAGAGGACTCAAAAGGGAACTTCAGCAACAAAGGGAGCAGAGGTCTTCAGTTGACCTAATTGCAGGAGAAATTAATGAAAATAGGGAGTTTTGGCGCGACAATGGAAATTTCCATTTAAAAAATCTTCTTAAGAGGGCCAAAGGAGACAAAAAATTTCAAAGACACATGGCTACTCATTGCTACACAAGGAATCAGGTCTCCAAAGTCAAAATCAAGCAGTTGTAGAAAATACTCCAGGAAACCCTAATCAGGCAAAAAGAAAGGGTTAAGTTATATTTGCTTGCTGATGCTTCCCTCAGAGCAAACAAGGATAGGGACATGCTCAGGAACATGAAAGACCACTATTGGGCATGGAACAAGGTTTGCAAGGCACGAAATAAGGAATTTGAAGGAAAACCTAAAGAAGGCATCAAAAAGGCAAAAGAGGCAAAAAGAGCATGATCGACTCCGGATATTGACCGAGGAAATCCTTGGCCCACCATAACACTTAATGAAGAAGCTCCAGACCAAATTTCAAGAAATTTTGAGCACATTTTGAAATTTGAATTTTTTTGGTCAAAAAACAGGGTTTTTCTCCCTCTGTGTCGCGCACCCCGCGCGGCGCTAAAATTATAGAACTCAGATCAAGGAACGGCTTGAATTTTTGGATTCAGCATCGAAAAATACGTCTACTGGTGTCCAGGCTAGAAATTTTGATAAGTTTTGGGTCTCCTAAAGGTCGAAAAACACCCAAAAATGGCCTCTCTGCCACTTTTTGGACACACAGAAAGAAGTCTTGGGAGAATGAATATTTGGATGGGTGAATGAGCACCAAATTCAACAATTCTAGTGGGGTTAGAAAGTAGACAGGCCATGTTTTCCAACAAGCCCACTTGGGCACATATTGGACACCCGCAAGGGCCCCAAAACAGGCCCCAAAGTAGCGCGATGCACAGAGAAAAGCGCGCGGCACACAGAGGAAATTTTGCCCAGTTTGCTCCCGTTTCACGAAATTTTGGGTTGCGTCTTCTCCAAGTGGGCCCGGTCATTTACTCTTCGGTTTTTTGGCACCAAGGACGACTTTTAAAGAGTTTTCTCTCCAGGTGGGCATCTATCCAAGTGGCAAAAGAATGCAAAGGGTCACCCAAGCCAAAGGTCATGCTTGAGAGCGCTGCACCTGTAGCTGATGGTTGGCTCTCCATCTCCTTTTCAAAATTATTTGAGTAACTTCCCAACCCCTGGATGTTCCATCTCTTCTCTACACTTTCTATATATTGTAAGCAAGTTATTTGCAAAGGGTTGGCTAGCTTGTAACTTCTGGGACACTGTGGGAAAGAAACTTCGTTTCTGCATTGTATATTTTTACAGAGAATTAATGAAAGGTAGCGGCTTTGTTTCATGAGATTCTTGTGGTTGTGAGTGTAGTAAGTGTGTCTCTTATGTTTCATATGTACCTTGTTATGTTCCATATTTCATTTCATATTCATTTCTGGTGAAGTTTTTCGAATGAGATTAGGTAGAATTCAATTTTATTGCTCTACCTAGAGGAAAATTTCATGTTAGTGTTCATTCTTCTATTGAAAGGGATTCATATCTTATGCCCTTTTCACCTTCTTAATCAATCTCTCCATTTCGCCATATTTTAAACTAAATTGCTATGCTTTCTGCCTACCTTGCCTCACGAAATAATCTGCTCCTTTATGTTAAGTTCTTTGTTCAATGAGGTCCATTGGTCCCATATCACCCCAGAAACACAGTCATTCATAAAAATCCCTCTTTATGTTCATTTTCGCTTACTAGCCTAAGATAAATTGTTCGTTAGAAAGTCATCTCAGTCCTTTTCGTTCATCGATTCACTGAGTGTGACTCGGAGAGAGCCCTCTCCTGCTCTCGTAAGGCTAGCTACGAGACTGAGCGTGGTTTGTGGTTACCCTAATTTTCTCCTTCTTTTAGCCTGAGGCGGATTTAGGTGCTAACAACTTCAAGAAAATAGTCAAAAGTTCATAAAATTATTAAAATAAAAATATTAAACTTAAAAAAGTGGGTTATCAAAATTTTGTTATAAAATAAATTTTTAGACATCCAAATCCATTTTTTCTATCCAAGTGTTGAGAATAGGGCTCTTGGAGCAAATTTGGGCAAACTAAATCGATCAAATCCTCCAATCACTTCAACATCTACGGTCTTTAGGTAATTATAATCCTTAAACTCATTCAATTGATCCGAAATTCAAAATCTACAATGAATTAAACCCGCGTACATGCGCGCTTACATCAAAGCCAACCCGCGTATAGATCTATAAATATTCAATCATGACTTGCAGCGATTTCAAACTTAAGTTAAACCCAGTTTAGTTCATTACATGCGCTAGTATACAGATCTAGAATAAGCATAATCAACCATATAGAGATAGTTCATTTCAAACCATTTGATCCCGATCTATCTTTAGATCTTGTTCTCCATCAACCGGTGATCTATCTAATGATCTTCTTCTCCTTTTATAGTCGTAGGCCTTGCTCAATAATATGGTCCAAAACCATAACAAGCCAATATCAAGGACCCAATACTTAGGATCAACACATCTGACGAGATACTATGGTCCAAAACCATAGGTTCAAATACCAAGGACTAACTACCATGGACCAAAAGTAAGTTCTCTAACATATACACACTTTTCCTTGCATGAAAGTGCGTGTATACGCATACGCGCCTTTGTAACGTATAACCTGCGTGTATACGAGGCTCGGTCACGATGAACCTGCATATATATATATATATTTTTTTTTTCTTTCATTTTTGTAGCCTAATCATCAAATCCTTGTTGCTAACCTGCTGCACTATGATCTGTCATATGTGTGATTTGCCATCAAGGACAACACTTGTCTCATAATGCCAACAATCTCCCCCTTTGGACTTGATGGCAACAACACACTCTCCCCCTTTGACATCAAGGGCAAAGGGCGGACCAAGATATTCACTTTCTGTGATAAACATCCTGCTGACCATACTCCCCCTGAGTACCTGTTGAAATCTTCAAATGAGATCCCCCTTTGTATATGCCAAGGTGTACCAATCTGACCATGCTCCCTCTGAGTACATGCTAAAGCTCTGCTCTTGCTGAATTGTGTTGTTCATGCTCCCCCTGACTATAAGCAAGGTCTGCAAAAAGATGTTCTACAAGAAAGAACATGACTCTATACATCATAAGTGACCTTCCTAGCACCAAAGACTCATACATCCATCTCCCAACAAAGTGGGGATATATCAAAAGTTTACACATGATAAAGAAAGAACATTACATCATCCATCCCAGGCATAGTGGGGAAATCAATATAGGCCGTTACATGACCTTGATAATAAAAGAAATACATGACATAGAGACCAAATATCAAGCGCAAGACTAATATCAACAGCATCTATCAATCATCAGCAATCATGTTCTCCTTCAGCCAATCTACTTGTGCCAGATGGTTTCTGTCAGACCCATATCAGACCCTTCTTACTGATTTCCTTCAAACCAACATATACGCGACTGTATCCACAGAAACAGGCGTATATACGTGGATATTACTCATAGAACTCACGTACAACCACTTCCAAATCAACAACCTGTAAATGTCCTGTAGAGTATAAGTCATCAACCTATAACAAGGTATGTCTGCATCAATTCATCCCTTTGAACATAATTCTGCATATGTCATACAGAGTCATTCACATTATATCATGTGCGAAACCACCATAACCATTTCATCAACATCAAGATCTACATGATCCAAGTATCATTACTTGGGAACATCTGTATCAGTCAACATATGTAAGTATCATATAGATAAGAAGTCATCATCGTGTCTCCAACAAAGCAACTTTGAGTAGTCATCCATGTGTCAGCACTATGTATCTTGCGCTCAAGCTCATTTGACAAACTTTTTGATATCATCAACAACAACAATCCTTATCCACATGAGTGCCTGCATCATAACTGTATTATATGATCTTTATGTATATGACCATAGTAGCATATGAGTGGCCCATTACCAAGTACTTTGTACTTCTCCTTATCCTTATGAATATCACCATGTAAGCATCATATATGCACCATCTAAGAATCAATCCACAAATAAGATCTGAACATCAACTATGTAATCCCAAGGATCATATGAGATTTTATCATGGACAACTCATAACCACAACATAGCAAGATATATCATGTAGCCATGTAAGCATCATCACCAAGGACTATTAACATAATGCCGACAATGCATTATTAAAGGCATATGCTCCCCCCTCAACCTGTGCCATTTGTTAGATCTAATCATGCATATATCAACAATAAGCATCAAGACATCATTAGGATCAAAACACTTCTAAACATCTTACAAGTATCAAAACATTTCCACACATCCTCAGCAGACTGTAACTATTAACCAATAGAGAAAATAATGGACTGAATCATATCAGACTCTTTTTCTGAGCCTGTCCCCACTGCTTTTCCTCAGACTGACATATACATGACTTTGCAGTGTCTAACTCGCGTATATACGTGACTTCCCTTTAAGAGACTTGCGTATGAGATTGAGGACACTGAAGATTTACACTTTCAGCTCCCCCTGAGTCTGTTATGTCTGTGCTATGCTGTGTCTAATTATATTGTGTTGTGGCACATATTTCTAACTGTAGTTCCTCCTTCTTCCATATCTTCAAGCGTGATGATAATATTTTCTCCTTTTGGTATGGTGCCCATACTATTTTCCTGCATTCCTTAGCTATATGTCCAATCTTGTTACATGTGTAACATCTTACATGTCTCATATAGCAATCAACAGCTCTGTGACCAACCATATTGCAAGTAAACCAATATCCATTAAAGTACCTTGAATGTGATGATCTTTCTGCATGATGGTCTTGAACCCTTCTTCTTCTACATCTAGCTGCAACATGTCCAAGATTATGACATACATAACATTCAACATTATTCATAGGAGGAGTAAAAGATTTTCTTTGAAGAATTTCTTTCCCTGGTTGATGATGAGATTGACCTTTCATCTCCTTATTGAGCATTTCATATTTTGCAGTAGATTCACTTGTCTTACATTGTGAACTAGATTCACCTTCGATAGATTCATGAAAACCAATACCAGTTTTGATAGCAGGGGACCTTTGACTATTAAGAATATCATCCAAGACTTTAGTACTATCTTGAAATCCTAAAAGCTTATCCTTTTCTTCTAATTTACCTTTCAAGATATTTACCTCAACTTGAAGTTGCTCTTCCTTTTCAAGATACTGCTTCTTCACGTTTTCTTCAGCATTTCTTTCTTCTTCCAACTGATGTCTTAGTTGAAGAACTTCATTTTCATGAGCTTGGAGTAGTTCTTTATTTTGCTTCTTTGATTCTTCAAGATCTTCTTTTAGCGAGCGGATCGTGGCTTCAAGACTTTCATAGTAACTAGATCTATCTCTGAGTTTCTTGATGGTTGTGCTTCTTTCATTGACTTCATCTCTTAGTGATGTTACTTCATCCTGCAAATTTTGATATTTGTCCTTGAATAACTTCCTTACCTTGTTTCCTTCCTCTAGTTGAGCTTTTAGTTTGGCAGCTTCTTCTTTGAAGACACGTTCCCTTTTGTTCAATAGATCTTGTTGATCTCTAATTTTTTCTGTAAGCCTTTTAAACTCTAGATCTATTTGATATCTTTCTTGCTCACCCATAAAAGAAAATTCAGTCGTTTCGCTATCACTTTCATCTTTTCCAAATGGATAGATAGCTGGAACATCAGAGGATAACAAATTCTTACCTGATATTTCATCTTCATTCTGAAATGATTCTGAATCTGAAGTTCTTCTTCCACATAATCCCCAATTGATTCTCCCACTATCATAGTTCTTCTAATATGTCTTCTTCTACTTAGGCGCTTTCTTCTTAAGCTTCTTTCCCATTGTTCCACGGATCTCCTTTAAGCGATCAAGCTTCTACCAAAGGACCTGCTCTGATACCAATTTTTGGAAATAATACTTGGGGGGGGGGGGGGGTGAATCAGTATTATCAGATCAATACAACTTTTTCATTTACTTAGATACATATACGCTACTTCATTCAAGGGAACCCGCGTGTATACACAACTGTGTCTCATGCAACTAGCGTATATCCAAAATACTTATGATTCAGTTAATCCATTAAATGTTGATCTTTATTTAGTGCATCAAAACTTCATTAACCATATGAACAGTAAGTAGGTGCAGTGAAATAGAATAGATCATCACACACAAGAAGCACACATGAACACCATGATATAAGGTGGAAACCCAATGTGGGTGAAAACCACCTACTGCAAGTCGTCTCTATCTTCTTTCAATAAGATACTTCATTTTACAATATTTTGTACTGGTGCAGTCCTTTACCGGTACGCAGGCTTCTACCTGCAGAGGGCTACAACCCTCTCTCATTTTCCAGACTCTCCTGGATGGGAGCTACAACCCCCTTAGCTCTTGTACTAGCTGATCCATTTACTAGTACATAGGTGCCTGCCTACTGAATGCTCCAATCTTCACTCGATCTCCAGCTGATACTGGAAGGGAGCTACCACCCCCTTTGCTCTTGTACTAGCTGATGTACTAGTACGTAGGCATCAGCCTACAATCTCTTTTCATCCTCCAGGGACCACATTTCATACATTTTTATACTGGATACTCCTGAAACACAACACTATAATATGAAGGCCACGTTTCATCAAATTTTCATACTGGACCATAAATATCATTGAAGCACAAAACAATCAATACTAGCATCATCAATCTCTGAATCACTGAAACCCTGTCAACAACACAGTCACCTAAACATAGAGCAGACAACAGAACTCTGCAACAACAATTAGAACCAACTGTACCATCAAAATCATGCATCAAAGTGCATACGCTACTTGGAAGTGCCGAACCAGTGTGTATACGCAACTTCACCAAAGAGAACCAACGTATATGTCATTAATTACTTATTCATATCTTTGCTGCACTTCCTAACTTTAGACATACCCACATCATTACATATGCCAGGATAATATATGTGTTAGCACCTAGATCTAGTCCATCAGATCACGTAAATATGAGTCATTATGATCCTGATCCAATATTAGTTCTCATCCTTCAATACTGAAGCTAGACACAATCAACCAATCTGAATATGCAGAATACTGACACCATAAACTGTCATCAACAATCAGAATTCATCAAACCTTGAAATGTTGAAGGTGCATTGGTAAGGCCAAAAGGCATGACCAAAAATTCATAATGACCCTCATGAGTTCTAAATGTTGTTTTCAGAATGTCTTCAATCTTCATTCTGATTTGATGATATCCCGAACGAAGATCCAACTTGGTGAAGTAAATTGATCCATGCAATTCATCCAGTAATTCATCAATGACAGGAATGGGGAACTTATCTTTAATAGTGAGCTTGTTGAGCTCCCTATAATCTGGACACATGCGCCATGATCCATCCTTCTTGTGCACCAATACTATTGGAGCTGAGAAAGAACTTTGACTCGGTTGAATTATACCAGCCTCTAGCATTTCTGCAACCATACGTTCAATTTCACTTTTTTGGACATAGGGATATCTGTACGGCCTGATGTTTGGAGGAACACTTCCTGGAATCAGATGAATAGCATGATCATGATCACGCATAGGTGGGAGACCTTTGGGAGTCTCAAATACCTTGGAATGATTGTCCAAGACTTCTTGGAGATCTGGAGAAATAGATGATTCCAATGTGGAAACATCTAGCGAACATAATTGTGCAATTACACCTCTTTGCTCCTTTTTTAGAAGCTTTGTCATGCCATTAGAGCTGATTATCTTTCCTGGTTTCCCTGCAATACCCCTTAATTCAACTTCCTTTCCTTCCACAGAAAATTTCATGAAAAGTTCTTGAAAATTAAAAGCTATTGTACCCAAGGATTGTAGCCATTGGACTCCTAGTACAACATCAGCACCTCCCATTGGAATGGAAAGCATTGGGCTAGTCAATACATATTCTCCCATGGATAGCTTGATATTATGCAACTTTCCAGAACAATTTATTGTTCCTCCATTTGCAATCATCACTTGACACTCTGGTGCTGGAAATAGGAAGCAATTCAATTCTTTTGCTACCCTACAATGAATAAAATTGTGGGTGCTTCCTGAATCAATCAACACTATTACCTTTTTCTTCTTGATTTGTGCTTCTATCTTGATGGTTTGAGGAGTGGTAATTCCAGCCAATGCATTACAAGATATGGTCGGACTTATTTGTTCTTCATCTAGGCTTTGTTCCTGGAATATATCCTCTTCTTTTGACCTTTCTTGCTCCTTTTCTTCTTCCTCTTCACAATCTATGTAGAATAATTTCTTCTCAGCACACTTATGACCTTTTGTGTATTTGCTATCACAATTGTAACAAAGCCCTTTTGCTCTTTTTTCTTCCAATTTTTGTGGTGTCAACCTTGTAGGTTGTGGAAGACTATGGGCAACAACACTTCCGTCTTTATAGTTGTGAATGGTATGCTTCCTAGTTGCCATAATTTTGCTTTCCATTTTTCTTGCTAACCTGAATGCCTTCTCTAATGAATCAGGTTCCCAAAGGTGCACATCATGTTGGATATTATCCTTTAAAGACCCTATGAACACATCAATCCTATGCTCCTCTGGAATATCTTTTACCCTTATGTTCAATTTTTGGAACTCCTCAATGTTCTCCATTATTGAACCCTTTTGTTTAAGACTTATCAATTGGCTAAAAAAAGTGTTGCTTTTTGTATCCTCATAATGTGCTATCAATTCTTCCGTAAAAATTGCCCAAGTGATAAATTGTTTACGAGAACAAAGCCATTGATACCATACAAACTGATTTGGTTCCAAATATAAAGTTGCCATACGTACCTTTTGTGTGTTTTGCACATTATTGAGATCGAAGAATTGCTCCATCTGTAATATCCATGTGGCGGGATCCTTGCCATCAAACTTCCTCATATCGATTTTTGGAACATGGTGAGTCTTCGATCCAACATTAGAGTCTATGGAATCGTGATTAACATTTCTTTTGTTCTCATCATGAGTTTCCTTTAGTACTCTTTCACCCTTAGTGACCATTTCTTGTAGCAACTTATTCATATTTATCTTCAATTCTTCCATCTTATCATCCATGCCATCAATTTTAGCATCCATGCCATTCACCTTAGCTTCCATGCCATCCATCTTAGCTTCTACGCCCTTCTTTAAACAGTCCATCTTAGCTTCTACATCTTTCTTTAAACCATCCATCTTAGCTTCTACATCTTTCTTTAAACCATCCATCTTAGATTCTGTTCCTTTTTGTGCAAGGGACAGTTGTTGCACTTGGTCTTGTAATTTTGATATATCATGTTGCATTTCTTCCTCTTCTTCATGAGTCATGCTAGAGCTTTCAGGTTCCTTACTAGGTGTTTGTATTTTCTTTCCTCGGGGCATCAGTTACCGATAATAATGCTCTACTATGCCCTTTGAATTCCTTCAAAATAAATTTTCAAACCAAGCTTAAGCAAAAATTTAAAAAAATCTACACACCGTTTTTCACTTTGTAGGAGCTTGATATTGCCTTTGATGTATCTCTGTACTTTCCAATCATCTAGTTATGAAATTGTGACCTATAGTATCTCTCTGTGTCCTCTTTCCAATGCCACCAGTCTGATCCAAATTGGATTCTCCAAGAAAGAGTTATGCACAATCTCCCAAGATGACCTGATTATAGACCTTTCATAAGAGTGAACTTGTATGAAGTGCCACGTGTACAATTTTCGACACTTGGTTCTGAAACAGATATACAAGAAACTAAAGTCCGTCCTCTTTCTGTACCTTCTTACGAAATTTCAATCCGATCCCTAGAGAGAAAGTTATGACGATTTTCTCTAGGTCACCTGTTTTGAATGTAATTAAGGAGTCTGCCAAAAGACCAACTTCCTCAGAGCATATCTCCGCAAATATCGCGCAAAAAGATCTGAAATTCGGAACCAAGGTTTAGCGCGATTTCTTCTCAAATGGGTTTTTTTGCGACTTCTGAAACGTCACAGAAAAAATGTTATAGCGAAAATGCCACGATAACCTGTTTGGAGCAGCGAAACCCTAGAATCCAGAGCTCTGATACCAAATGTTATGAAACCAGCTCAAGAAAAGATAGAAAAGAAAGATCAACGCCTTAGAATTCAGCCTCTTCGAGGGGGCAACCTCCTTTACATTACATAAATGAACAATTCTTGGATGATACAAATGACAAAACCTCCTTTCTATATATAGGAGTCTAAGGAGTCACAATATAATGTAGCCGACCTAACAATAATAATATAAAGCCACAAAAATAACAATAGAGGGATTCTATGGGGCACAGAAATGACAATATGGGGGTAATAGGGGCACAACAATATAAATGAGGGGTATAACTAAAATAGTAATGGGGTAATCACTAGTATTATAGGGACCCAACACTCTCCTCCTTCCTCTTCTCTTGATGGGGCTGGTAAGGCCAAAAGTCAACTACCTAAGGAGAAGAAGGAAAAGAAGAAGAAAGAGAAGAATAAGAAGGAGCCAAAAGCGAATGGTGGAAAATGAGTGTCGTCTAGCGAAAATCCACACACTGCACCGACCAGGCCTAAATCGCCATGTGTCATTTGCAAAGGAGACCACTATCACAGAGATTGTCCTTGCATCCCTCGGATCTTAAGGGACTCGTCTCCTCGTTTGCACAACTCGGTGTCATCAACCTCTGATGATCATGTTGAAAACACACCGTCGACTAGTGAAAGTGAAACCCCAAGACAAAAAGGAAAATATAGATTTCCTTGTAAACTGTGCAAAGGCGATCATGTCGTCCACCGTTGTCCCTTCTTAGACGAAGCTAAAAGAGTTTTGGATGATCGTCTGGTTTCACCGTTACGACTCGCTCCTGGATATAAAAAACTCTTGCCGAGTCCGTCACTAGTTGAAAATCTGGCTGGCCCGCTCAGGTGGTCGGCCGAAGCATCTATCATTGAAGATAAACCATCTGAATCTATACCAGACGAAAGTCAAAAGGTCGAGGTGGCAGTTGGCCCGGTCTTGCCTTCAGAGGTTCCATCTTCAGATGATACAATCACTGAAGAGAACAAGGATGACACCGTCCAAATTCTTTTCATAAGCACAGACTCCAACGAACATGGGGGCAATTTACCCATTCCTTTACTGCAAGAAGGAAGTTCGTCAGAGTCATACCCGGCCGTCTATTCGGTCCCACCTCCAAGCAACCTAGTTGTCTCCTTCGACTGGAATCAACTAGGCAAACCCCGTTTACCAGCTAGTGTACCATTCTGAATCATTGTTCAAATATATAGAATGGTTATGGCCGGTACCATCATAGATGAGGGGGCTTCTGTGAGTATCCTTTCCTCAACTGCTTGGAAAGCGCTTGGTTCGCCATCGCTTTTGCCTGAGATGAGAAATCTAACAGGTTTTGATAAAGGAACCAGTCGACCATTATGGATCCTTCCCAATGTGCCCATAACATTGAGAGGGAAAACCATTCACATAAATGTAATGGTAGTCCAAGGACCCCTGGATTACAATCTACTCCTTGGACGAGACTATATTTATTGCATAGGAGCAATTGTCTCCTCACTCTTTAGAGTAATGTGTTTTCCGCACGAAGGAAGAGTGGTCAAGCTCGTAGACCAGCTTTCATTTCCCGGATCATACAGAGCAAATAGTCATATACCATCCCTGAATGGTCTTTTCACGCAAGAAATGTCTCAATCTCCAGTCCGTCCTCCTGATGAGCGCGAGTGATTCGGGGGGACATGACTGAAACCCAGGGGGCATGCACCCTGGTCTACTTCGGCAGGAAAACTTCGGGTATAGGGTAGGTTTCCGCGAGAGAATATGACTAGTCTGTACCCCCGTCCATGATTGGAAGAGGGGGTTATTCTAGAACAAGATTCTCTTGTCAAAGTTATGTGAGTGGAGTAGCCTCCTTCACTCACCTTTGTCTATTTCGGTAGACATCGCCGAAGAAGTGTTTTGTTTGCACTGTAAATGGAACAATCTTTGGTAACCTGTAAGAGGTAGGCCTCTCTCGGTAAAACAAATGTTTTAAAGGAATAAAGAAGGGGTAACCTTGAAACTCTGTTTTATACCTAGGGGCATGCAAGCCTTTTGGTGTGCAAGCGAAGAACGACTATTTATTTTTTAAATTTATAGGACCTCTAACCCTTTAAACTCGTAGGATTGGTCGTCTCCTAACTTGCATAAAGAAAGGATGTGGGGAAAAACTCTAAAATTTGCCGTTTTATATGAGACATTCTTATCACACGACTGGATTAATCGAGCAGTGTTACCGCAAGGTTCAAGCTCGTTAAAAAATAAACCCGCATCGAGCAGTTTTAGCACATAGTTCAAGCTCGTTAAAAAATAAACATAAGCCATGAGCAAATGTTTCCCCCCGCGTTTAAGCTCGTTAAAAAATGAACTATTCCTCGGTAAATAACCATCGTGAATGTAGTACTTCAGCCATTAAAGCCTTGGTCGTGTTTGCACCGTCACCTCCACTTTTTCATTGGCCGATCATTCACCCCCATTTGATTGTTTACCCATTTTGAGGAACAACTGCAAAGAGTGATTTCACTAGCCATCCTTGTAACACTGCCGTGATTGGAAAATTCCAAACCTTACCTGGAATCAACTGATACCCATTTTATCACTCGTTCCTCAAAAGACGAGTCTCCTTTAAGCTCTTTTCAACTGACTCGTAAAATATGAAAAGATTGCTGAGCCATTGGCCTCTCCAGCTCGTTAAAGGGATAGGAAGTACTATCCCTCCTCTAAATTTTAATCTTTTTGGACCTGAGGGATTATCACACAAAAAGATCGAGCGCTTGTTTTGTTCGGCTCGTTAAAAGTATCGAAAATTCATCCCTTTTGTATTGTTTTATACTTTTTCGGACTTAAGGGATTAGATGATGAAAAAGGAATTTTGGAGCTACCTTTACATTCCTTTTCAGATTCTCTAAAATTGAAAAGGACCGAGTTATCTTTGTCGTTAAACTCGTTAAAAGTGTAATAGCGACAAACTTGTTATAGACGAGAACAAGTTTCACTATCGCTAGGCTCGTTAAAACATAGCGATGGGTTTGCCCGAAGGGCAAATTATAGAACAAGCATATGTTATCCTCCTCAAGCTTGACAAAAATAAAGAGGTACTGGTCAGCAATGACTGCGGAAAATTGGGAAGAAAACTTGAAGAAACTTTGTTGGTAGCAAGTCGCTCTTGAACATGACACTTCCACTCCGTGTCCGAGTCGGGTTGGGTTGTTTCATTCACCGGTCACATCACCATGGTCACACCATACCATCCACATTTGGGGTTAATGCTACCAATCCATCACATCAGTGTCGCCGATATGTTCAAGAGAAGTCATTCAGAGAATACACCTGTGTCTCACCCACTACCATACATTTATGCTCCATTCTTTCATGATCGCCACCCTGAACCTTATATCACCAGATCGTTTTCACCTCCATTAAAATCATTTGCTCCGTTCCGTGTCATTGATGTGGGATTCATTAAGGCCCTCCTGTGGCTGATCACTTCTTGTCGACATTAGCTCATTATCCAAGAAGTTGATCTAGGAACGCCCCATTCAGTACTTTGAAGCTTGCATGCCTCAATGGCAAGTTTCTCACTTCCGGCGACAGGTTTACATCAATGGCCTTCGACCGAAATATTTTGCATGGTGTTCGACGCCAAGTCCTTTATTCACACCACATGATTTGTACTGCAGTACCTTGAGGTTCATTATCATTATCGGTGATTCCTCTCGCGCTTGTTAACAGTTTACATCATTGGCTGGTAATCAAGTGATGTCTTTCCATGTTCGACTTCAGAACATTTCTCACATGGATCGACTTGTACTTCGAGTGAAGATTGGACGAGATTGAAGACCCTGGATCTAGTTTCATCCGTCCGAGCTGCGATATATATTCAGGGAAATAAAGTCATTAAATGTACATCATCGCTGCACAGATAATCATCCACTCAAAAGGATGATGACTCTATTAGAATCATCAGTCTACACTCAGACGATTGTCTGTCCTATGTACATGAAAATGAATTTATAAAGCTGAGCATGGGAATGCCCGCCTCAGCTAGATCATGAAAATATTATGAAGATAATGTATTGTATTGTATCTTATTACAGGTCTCCTCCCAGCATTGAAAGAACTTCAGATCCTCATAATAAAGCATTTCACCCGACATCAAAAGATTAACAGCCTCATGCTTTAGGGGGCAACTGTTATAGACATTTTTGGGCCCTACAACCCCAAGCATAAAATGTCCATAAACCAAGGGCTCCTAAGTCCCTAAAAGTGTTGTTCTAACCCCTAAAGGAACAAGGTCAACAGATTACAGCTTCTCCCAGAAGTTCTCCATGAGAAACTGCTTAGAATTGGTCAAAACAGGATCATTGCAGCTGCTCCACTGGCTAAGTGCGTTGCATCCCACCTAAATACACTGTGTGGGTGCGTTGCATTTCAAAAATCCCTTCTGTGGGGTGTGATGGGCAAGAAATGACAAATGGCAGTGTCATTCCGCGAGGTGGAGAGGCAATGGAAGCTTCCAGAATCTTCTCCTGTGACACTTGCCTCACTGAATTCGACCAAGGATGAGTAAGAGACCATCAATCTCCAAGTGGAAGCAAGAACTATCAGAAGGAGGACACTAATCAAATCACAAGCTGACTCATCCCCTCTACAGATATCTATATATGGATCCCTCATCCCAGAGATCCAAAGACTGGAATTTTGCATATTGTAAGGAATTGATGTTGGTTTCTTGAGACAAACATCAGATTGTTGGGTGATCTAAGCTTTGTTTGAGGTGAAGAGGGGCTTCTTTGTTGGGAGGTTGATGCTGGGTCAGAACAACTGGTTGTAACTCCTCTTGGCTCTTTTCTTGTTTATCAATAAAAGCTATTTGAGTTTTCCTCCATGCTTTTGTGTCATTGATGCTTGCTACATTTGTATGGTCAATTTACATCTGATCCTAGATTGTTTATGATTATAGATCCATGTCTTTGTATAGTGCTATGCTTTTGTGATCTTACAGGTACTTTGCGAAGCTGGGCGTGCAAGGGAGCAGGTAGCTGAGGACTATCAAAGAAGAGAGGGATCAAATCAGGAGATTAGCGCAAGACAGAGGTTGGTCTTTCTGTTCCTCTCTATCTATAATTCATAAAGGAAAAATGAAAGTAGCTTTTCTCTGTTTGTTTCTAAGGCAGCTGTCACACCTTAGTGGGATAGAGCAGTTCTATATAGACACTTTTCACTGTAACATATGGGGAAGAGGAAGAACCCATATCATCTACCCAAATGATGACTGAAAACTAGAAGAATGAGATATCCCTTATCAGAGAAAATAATGGAGAGGTTAGAATGAAGAATATAACCTCTTCCTCCCTTCCACACTTCCATGGCCTAACCTATGAGGATCCTGACACCTTCATGTTTTAGTTTGTTGTTGTTTATAGGACCTATGATTATGCCTCTGATGAGCAGAAGCTGGAGTTATTTCCTTATACCCTCAAAGATGTAACCTTGCATTGGTCTATGAGTCTACCTAGAGGGAGCATCACTACCTAGCTCCAAATGCAACAAACCTTCACTGGTAAATACAAGTATTATTCTATGTCCAAAGAAGCAAAGGAGGAAATATTTAGGATGAACCTTGGCCCTGATGAATATTTTGACGACTGTGAGGAAAGTTTTCAACTCAATTATAAGAGGGATGACTGTACCCTTGATGCTAATTCACTCAAGATAGTTCTTCTCTAAGGGATTAGGGAAGATCCAATGGAAACCATCAACATGCTATCTAGAGGAGATATCTACCAACTTCCTTATGATGACATCAAAAATATGTTCAAGAATTACTCTAGGGTTGTTAGGAAGAAGAGTAGGTCTAGCCAAAAATTGGTCAGTTCCTCTCCCTCCACAACATCCAACAAGCATGAAATAGGGAATATGTTGGAGGAATTGAAGAGTGAAATGTTTCACACCTTTTCCCTGCAAATGGATACTATGTAAATCAAAAGGAAACAAGAGGAATAATAAATGGAATTATCTATTTTATGCCCTAGTTGTACTAAAAGACATCCTAGGAATGATTTCCATTGAATGTCATAGAATTCTACCTAGTATGTGAAGAGAATCATGCAATAGAGAAATGTCCCTCTCTGTTAGACCTAAAGGATGTATACTAGGAAGGAGTAGAGAGTGGGTTAGAACAACTGTGCTTCATTAACTAAAGGATACCCCCAAAACCTCATCCATATCAAGGTGCACATTATCCTCACTAAAACCCAAATTAGAATGAACCTTTTCAGCCTTGGTACCCTTCCACTCATCCATCATGGTCCACAGCTCCTCCTTGTCCTTCTAGTCCTATATATCCTCCTCATCCTATCAACCATCCTTTTCAGCCTTATCCACTCAATATTCCCAATGGGATAACCCATCACACAAGTCAAGGCTTCAAACAAACCAACCTCTTTCTTTACTTCCTCTACGCCAAACTCAACCACAACTAGCTCATCATAACCCATCTAAGCAACCTCGAATCCTTTCTCAACCCAATCCAAACATGAACAATAAGTAGGAGCAATAAGAATATAGTGGGGAAACATCCTATCCTACTTATGCTATTAAAATCCAAGAAATAAACCTCTGGTCTAGGAGGGTGCTCTGAGATAATCACCCACCTTCTCCACATAAAAATCTTGAAGAAGAGAAGGAAGAGAGTTCCCATCAAGTCAATTGACCTCCCTATCCTGAAATGTTGGTCCACCTTAACCAGCACACCCCGGAAGAGGTTGAAATTATGGGAGAATTGAAGAATGTGTGTGTCAAGATACCCCTTCTCTGTCGATTAAAGATGTTCCCATCTACAATAAGCTTATTAAAGAAAAATGTTTCAAAAGGCCTGGGAGAAGAAGAAGAGATACCCCCACCATCAATGTTGTTGGGAAACTATCTGATCTATTAATGCTTGGGAGGGTGATCTACCCAAAATACCTTGACCTTGGTAGGCCAATAGTAGATGTGCACATTGATGGCATTATTCTCCATAATACCGTAATTGATCGATGTGATGAATAGGGAAACCATGTTGAAGCTCAATCTCCAAGGGGCTTTGAGGAAGACCATGACAGTGTTGCAAATTGTAGATAGATCCATAGTAACTCTTAAGGGAATTATTGAGTATGTCATGGTCCCCATTGACTCCTGGGAGTACCCTACTGATTTCTTGGTCCTCCAACCCAAAACCAAGTTTAATGGTTATCCTCTCATCTTAGGAAGAACTTGGTTGGGCACTGCTGATGCCTACATTAGTTGTAGGGTTGGGAACATGACTATTAAGAATGGACATATATCAAAAGAACTTGTTTTGTATCCTCCTTTTCAATCCTCTATTGAACATGACTTACCCTTTTGGGTAGAGGATTAGGAAGAGGATGAATTGCACCACAGAACCCCTACCTAGTCTACACTCTATATACTATTATGGGAAGGGGGGAACCTGATGAGGATGACCTCATTGACCATATTTTATAGAACCAAACTCCCACTGTCATACCAATTGATTAGATGATGAAAGAATTTGGGAGTAGTCCTTGGACTAACTCATTCTCTATTGACTCAAGCCCATAACATGTCAAGATTGTATAGTTTGGCCCATCCATAACTTTACCGATTAACCCCTCTCTCGGCCAAACAAGAAGAACAATTGTGCAATGTACTAAGGCAACACATGGACACATTTTCTTGGGATTATAAGGAAATGAAAGGTGTGCATCCCTCAATTTGTACTCACCATATTTACATCAAAGAGGCATGAAATCCTATGTGTTAACCATAAAAAAGGATGAACCTATATCTTAAGGACATTGTGAAAGAAAAATTATAAAACCCCCTGGATGCAGGGTTGATATACCCCATTTCAGATAGTGAATAGGTGTCACCTCTTGTTTTAATTCCCAAGAAGAATGGGAAGTGGAAAATCTGTGTTGATTATTAGGAACTTAACTGTAACAACCCTCGTCAAAAATCCGTGTAAAATTTAAGAAAGGAAAAATAAGACCTTAGACATGGGACACATATTCCAAGTTGAATGTTGGGCAGAAACATAGTGATGGGGATCACTTGTGATTAATTTATGGCTATGGAAATTGGTAAAGGAAACGACTAAGGCTTTGGAAAGGAAAATGGAATTTATTTATGAAAGTAATGGAAATTAGGAAAAAAGGAAGGTGAAAGGTAACAGGTTTCATGCGAGGAGGAAAATGGAGGAAAATAATGGAAAATTGAAGAAAATACAGGCCTCAATAATAAAAAGGCTCCTCAGGATCAATTCAGTTTTGGAGCTCTCAATTCTCTCTCTCTCTCTCTCATACTCTTAGATGCTTAGAGTTTTATTGGAGCACTCTTAGAGGAGTGTGGCATACTTTGGATTTGGAGCAAGAAGGAAAGGGAAAAGATGGAAAGTGCAAGAGGACATCGGGATCAATAAGTACACCAAATTTTTCTTGCAGGTACCGAGTTGCATGTACGATTTCCTTGGTATACTTGTCATGCATGGAATATGCATGTGGTTATTTGGTTATGATCTATCATTGACATGGAGGATTTCCTAGTTTGACTGTGGTTTCCCTAGCCTTTCCATTTCCTAGATAGCCATGGTGTTGTGGGTTTTACTTTTGTTTTCTGGTTGGTTTCCTTGTGCCTTTGGCTATTAATTGAGTTATTAGGTCCTGGAAACCTTGGTTGGAAAAACATTATGGAAGCCCTATAACAACTTGGGGTTGAGTTACTAGTCCTAGAAGCCTTGGTTGGACAAATTGTCTGGAAGTCCTTGGTGGGTTGAGTTACTAGACCTGGAAGCCCTGGTTGGACGAACTCTTTTGAAGCCCGACAACAACTATGGGTTGAGTTACTAGTATTAGAATCCATGGTTGTAACAAATGCTCTGGAGCCTTGAACAACTTCGGTGGAGACCAATATGGTGTTGGTTAGTGATGTCCGACCGTGTGGTGGAATCACTAGTTAAGGGTGCAGGTGGTTTGGCCTCTGGAAGCCCTGGATGGTTTTGATTTATTTGTTTTATGAGATCCCATATTCATGCTTGGAATATGGCATGGTGGTGTCTCGCTGAAAGAAATATTTAGTTCATCCTAGTCTATGGTCATGTTGTTCGTGGAGGTCCCAAACCTGGTCAGCTTATGTTATGAAACCAGCTCAATAAAAGATAGAAAAGATAGATCAACGCCTTAGAATTCAGCCTCTTCGAGGGGGCAACCTCCTTTACATTACATAAATGAACAATTCTTGGATGATACAAATGACAAAACCTCCTTTCTATATATAGGAGTCTAAGGAGTCACAATATAATCCAGCCGACCTAACCATAATAATATAAAGCCACAAAAATAACAATAGAGGGATTCTATGGGGCACAAAAATAACAATATGGGGGTAATAGGGGCACAACAATATAAATAAGGGGTATAACTACAATAGTAATGGGGTAATCACTAGTATTATAGGGACCCAACATGCCCCTCTCCTTCAAAAAAGTGTTGTCCTCAACGCTTGAGTAGTTCTGGATACTTCTGCATAAAATTCTCATCCTCCCATGTGGAATCTTCAGCGGATAAGTTCTTCCACTTGATAAGATACTCTGAAATTGATCGATTTCGTAGCTGTCGAGTTCTTGTTTCTGTGACTGCTTCCGGTTCCAATATAATTTTTCCTTCCTCGTCAAGTTCTGGCAATATTGTTTGAATTGGGAGCTTGTCACCTATAACCTTCTTTAAACATGAAACATGGAAAACTGGGTGCAATCGAGAAGCTGCAGGAAGCTCCAATTTGTATGCCATAGTACCAATCTTTTGCAACACCTTGTACGGACCATAATACTTTGGTGATAATTTATTATCCTTCTTAGCTTGCTTTAGGGACATTTGCTTATATGGTTGTAGCCGTAGGAATACCCAATCACCTACATCAAAACTTCTTTCACTGCGATGTTGATCTGCCTGTTGTTTCATTCTATTTTGTGCCAACACGAGGTTATCCTTTAAGAGTTGGAGGACTTGTTGTTGATGTTCGATGTGATGTTCCACTGCCTGAACCTTAGAATTTTCTCTTAAATATGATGTGATGGATGGTGGTTGATACCCATAAAGTGCCATAAATGGGGTCATTTTTGTTGCTGTATGGAAGGAAGTGTTATACCACCATTCAGCCAGAGGCAACCATTTGACCCATTGTGTCTGTTTATCAGATACAAAGCAACGAAGATATCCTTCCAAACATTTGTTTACTATCTCAGTTTGCCCATCAGATTGAGGATGATAAGATGAGCTATGAGCTAACTGAGTACCAAGACAAGAAAATAATTCTGTCCAAAAATTTCCAGTGAAAATGGGATCTCTGTCACTTACAATAATCTTTGGGTTTCCATGTAGCTTTTGAATTGTTTCCATAAATGCAGTAGAAACTGTACTGGCTTTAAATGGATGTGATAATGCACAAAAGTGTGCATACTTGGTAAGTCTGTCAACTACCACCATGATGACACTCTTTCCCTCAGACTTGGGTAAACCTGTGATAAAATCCATTGAAACCTCCTCCCAACGTTGGCTTGGAATGGATAAAGGTTGTAATAGACCCGGTGTCTTAATTGTTTCAACTTTATTTTGCTGGCAAACCAAACATTCCGCCACAAACTTTTGAATATCTGATTTAAGGCCATCCCAAAAAAATTCCTTCTTAACCCTGTGGTAAGTTTTTAAAAATCCTGAGTGCCCTCCTAAGGGAGAAGTGTGCAATTCCATAAGAATCTTTTGTTTTAGCTGGGAATTCTTACAGAGGTATAAGCGATCTTTGTACCATAACGAATCATTTTGCCAGCTAAATGTATCAGAAGTACTGGAATCTTGTTGTAGCTTTCGAATAAGTGCCCACACTTCTTCGTCATTCTTCCATTCCTCCCTTGCTTCATTTATCCAATCTGGTTGGATAATAGAAATGGCACACAACAATGCTTCCACATCCTCATCCTTTCTTGAGAGTGCATCTGCCACCACATTTTGCTTCCCTTTTTTGTAGATGATTTCAAAGTCATAACCCAACATCTTTGTGACCCACTTTTGTTGCTCTTCAGAGGATAATCTTTGTTCTAAAAAGTATTTAAGGCTATCATGATCCGTTTTTACCTTGAAGTGTCTTCCCATTAGGTAGGGTCGCCATTTCTTAAGTGCATGGAGTATTGCCAACATTTCCTTCTCATAAATAGCTTTGCTTAAAAACTTTCCCTTGATTGGACGACTTTCAAAAGCAATGGGTCTTTCATCTTGCATTAGAACAGCACCAATTCCATTTCCTGAAGCATCACATTCCACAATAAAGGTTTTTGTGAAGTCCGGTGTAGCTAAGACCGGTGCTTGGCACATTGCCTCTTTAAGATGTTCAAAGGCCTTTGTTGCTTCCGGAGTCCATGAAAATGAATCTTTCTTCAATAATGTTGTTAGAGGTGCTGCTATTCTCCCATAATTCTTAACAAACTTGCGATAATACCCTGTCAACCCAAGAAATCCTCGCAGATGCTTTATGGATGTGGGGATTTTCCATTCCTTAATGGCTTTAATTTTGCTAGGGTCTACCTTAACTCCTTCATGAGATACAATATGACCCAAATATTCCACCTCCTGGACTCCAAAGAAACATTTGGATCTTTTTGCATATAATTGTTTCTCCTCCAATAGTTGTAGCACCCTGTCAACATGTTCAACATGATCCTTCCAAGACTTGTTGTAGATTAGTATATCATCAAAAAATACTAACACAAATTTTCTAAGGAATGGTTTGAAAATTGAATTCATCAAACCTTGAAATGTTGAAGGTGCATTGGTAAGGCCAAAAGGCATGACCAAAAATTCATAATGACCCTCATGAGTTCTAAATGCCGTTTTCGGAATGTCTTCAATCTTCATTCTGATTTGATGATATCCCGAACGAAGATCCAACTTGGTGAAGTAAATTGATCCATGCAATTCATCCAGTAATTCATCAATAACAGGAATGGGGAACTTATCTTTAATAGTGAGCTTGTTGAGCTCCCTATAATCCGGACACATGCGCCATGATCCATCCTTCTTGTGCACCAATACTACTGGAGCTGAGAAAGAACTTTGACTCGGTTGAATTATACCAGCCTCTAGCATTTCTGCAACCATACGTTCAATTTCACTTTTTTGGACATAGGGATATCTGTACGGCCTGATGTTTGGAGGAACACTTCCTGGAATCAGATGAATAGCATGATCATGATCACGCATAGGTGGGAGACCTTTTGGAGTCTCAAATACCTTGGAATGATTGTCCAGGACTTTTTGGAGATCTGGAGAAATAGATGATTCCAATGTGGAAACATCTAGCGAACATAATTGTGCAATTACACCTCTTTGCTCCTTTTTTAGAAGCTTTGTCATGCCATTAGAGCTGATTATCTTTCCTGGTTTCCCTGCAATACCCCTTAATTCAACTTCCTTTCCTTCCACCAAAAATTTCATGAAAAGTTCTTGAAAATTAAAAGCTATTGTACCCAAGGATTGTAGCCATTGGACTCCTAGTACAACATCAGCACCTCCCATTGGAATGGAAAGCATTGGGCTAGTCAATACATATTCTCCCATGGATAGCTTGATATTATGGCACTTTCCAGAGAAATTTTTTTTCCTCCATTTGCAATCATCACTTGACACTCTGGTGCTGGATATAGGAAGCAATTCAATTCTTTTGCTACCCTACAATGAATAAAATTGTGGGTGCTTCCTGAATCAATCAACACTATTACCTTTTTCTTCTTGATTTGTCCTTCTATCTTGATGGTTTGAGGAGTGGTAATTCCCGCCAATGCATTACAAGATATGGTCGGATTTATTTTTTCTTCATCTAGGCTTTGTTCCTGGAGTATATCTTCTTCTTTTGACCTTTCTTGCTCCTTTTCTTCTTCCTCTTCACAATCTATGTAGAATAATTTCTTCTCAGCACACTTATGACCTTTAGTGTATTTGCTATCACAACTGTAACAAAGCCCTTTTGCTCTTTTTTCTTCCAATTGTTGTGGTGTCAACCTTATAGGTTGTGGAAGACTAGGGGCAACAACACTTCCATCTTTATAGTTGTGAGTGGTATGCTTCCTGGTTGCCATAATTTTGCTTTCCATTTTTCTTGCTAACCTGAATGCCTTCTCTAATGAATCAGGTTCCCAAAGGCGAACATCATGTTGGATATTATCCTTTAAAGACCCTATGAACACATCAATCCTATGCTCCTCTGAAATATCTTTTACCCTTATGTTCAATTTTTGGAACTCCTCAATGTGCTCCATTACTGAACCCTTTTGTTTGAGACTTATCAATTGGCTAAAAAAAGTGTTGCTTTTTGTATCTTCATAATGTGCTATCAATTCTTTCGTAAAAATTGCCCAAGTGATAAATTTTTTACGAGAGCAAAGCCATTGATACCATACAAACTGATTTGGTTCCAAATATACAGTTGCCATACGTACCTTTTGTGCGTTTTGCACATTATTGAGATCGAAGAATTGCTCCATCTGTAATATCCATGTGGCGGGATCCTTGCCATCAAACTTCCTCATATCGATTTTTGGAATATGGTGATTCTTCGATCCAACATTAGCGTCTATGGAATCATGATTAACATTTCTTTTGTTCTCATCATGAGTTTCCTTTACTACCTTTTCACCATTAGTGACCCTTTCTTGTAGCAACTTCTTCAATTCTTCCATATTTGTCTTCAAATCTATCTTCAAATCTGCCATGTCTCTCTTCAAATCTTTCTTTGAATCATCCATCTTAGCTTCCATTCCCTTTATCTTAGATTCCATGCCACTTATCTTAGCTTCTGTTAGCTTTTGTGAGCGTGACATTTGTTGCACTTGTTCTTGTAATTTTGATATATCATGTAGCATTTCTTCCTCTTCTTCATGAGTCATGCTAGAGCTTTCAGGTTCCTTACTAGGTGTTTGCATTTTCTTTCTTCGGGGCATCAGTTACCGATAATAATGCTTTACTATGCCCTTTGAATTCCGTTAAACCAAGCTTACACAAAAATTAAAAAAAAAAAAAACTACACACCTTTTTTTGCTTTATAGAAGCCTGATATTGAATTTGATGTATCTCTGTAATTTTAGATCGTCCAGTTCTGAAATTGCTATCTGTAGTATCCTTCTGCATCCTCTTTCCAATGCCACAAGTCTGAGCCAAATTGGATTCTCCAAGGAAGAGTTGTGTGAAATCTCCCACAGTGACTTGATTTTAGACTGGTTCAGTAGAGCGAACTTGTACGACGTGCCGCGAGTCACTGTTTCAACCTTTGAATCTGAAACACACATACATGAAACTAAAATCCCTCCTCTTTTTGTACCTTCTTACGAAATTTCAATCCGATCCACGGAGAGAAAGTTATGACGATTTTCCCCAGGTCACCTGTTTTGAATATAATTCAGGAGTCTGCAAAAAGACCAACTTCCTCAGATCATATCTCCGCAAATATCGCGCGAAAAGCTCTGAAATTCAGACCCAAGATTTAGCGTGATTTCTTCTCAAATGGGTTTTTCGTGTGACTTCTGAAACGTCACAGAAAAAACGTTATAGCGAAAATGCCACGATGACCTGTTTGGAGCAGCGAAACCCTAAAATCCAAAGTTCTGATACCAAATGTTATGAAACCAGCTCAAGAAAAGATAGAAAAGATAGATCAACGCCTTAGAATTCATCCTCTTTGAGGGGGAAACCTCCTTTACATTACATAAATGAACAATTCTTGGATGATACAAATGACAAAACCTCCTTTCTATATATAGGAGTCTAAGGAGTCACAATATAATCCAGCCGACCTAACCATAATAATATAAAGCCACAAAAATAACAATAGAGGGATTCTATGGGGCACAAAAATAGCAATATGGGGGTAATAGGGGCACAGCAATATAAATAAGGGGTATAACTACAATAGTAATGGGGTAATCACTAGTATTATAGGGACCCAACAGCTTATGCAATAATTGATAAAATATTTCTTCTTCCTTGGTATTCTATGGGTAAATATTTGTTTGTGGCTTATATGGTTGTTATATCCTTGATATTTATGTTGATTATATGCTGGTTATGAGTGAGTGAAAATGTGAGTGAAAGTGTATGGCTCTCATCATGTTTTGGTTAATCACTGAATATACAATGAATATATGGCTTAATAGATGGTAATACAGTTATTGTGATGGGGAAATAATGATTCTTAGTGATTCTTAGATATGTGTGAGGCCCTTTTGCTCAAATCTATTGTTTAAACCTGTAGAATGCATATTTATGACATGTTTGACAAAATTCTTGTCATGGTTATTAGGGGTCCATTCAAGTACTAGTTCAAATATTTACATTTGTATCATTGTTTTCATGTTACTTTTAATTTCTAAAAGTTTCATGGTGTTCGAGGCAGTGGATTGAGTCCTCAACCTAAAAGCGTGGCACATAATCTAGAGTCACTGGCGAAGAACTACCTAGAAAAGTACCTCTTTGTAGGCATGCCTGGTTATGGGAGTGGATGGAGGTTCTTAGTCGCATGTATGCCAATGTGAAGCAAAAGAATACGGATTTAATGCAACAAAATGTTAGTTTGTCTCACGGTATAGTCACCTGGATGGGATGGATGGCTCTTAGGGGTTCTGTTGTAGTTATAGAAAGTTAGTGTTACACCCTCCTCACACATTTGCCCAAGTAACTATCCAACCAGGGTAAACATGAGACGAGAGGCCACTATGATTGGATTTTGCCTCCTATGTGACCTTAAGGAAGTGGAATCAATAGAAACATCACACACAATTATCCAACATCAACTTCAGAATCCTTAAGAGACATGTCAGCCAATCAGATAGCCTGTCCCTCTGTCCCACTGATGTTATGAAAATATTAGGTCTCAGTCACTCTCATGCTATAGGTAAGAGAGTGACCAGAAACCCAAAGTCACTCTCACAAGCTTGCCTGCCAGTGATGAGTGAATTTTTTTTCAAATTATGTGTCAGCAACCCTGAGATTTAAGCCACTTTTTTAGGCCTAGAGCCTAGGTCACTACCCAGAATGGAGTGATAGCTTAAAATCAGTGAAAGTACATCGAAAAAATGATGCAAAAGTAATAAGTTGAACAAGACCTTAACCAAACCCCTACTAGCCATGAGAGGAATTTCGTCAAACATATCATCAACACGTAACCTATAGGTGTAAACAATAGAATTAAGTGTAGGGATCTCATACTTATATGAGAATCTCCATGAACCATTGTTCCCTCATGCCATTTGATGCATTATCATCTATTAGGCCATAGATACATTATCCATTCATTTACAAGTAAAAACATGCTGAAAGCCATACATTGCTCCAGTCATGAAACACACATATAACCATCATAATAGGAACATAAATATCATAAACATATCAGCCATAAAATCCACATATACATCAATACATTTACACATTTACACATGAAAATCAAAAGAATGGATTTCTCATTAATGAATGCAATAGAAAAATCGGAGATGGGACTACCACGTTCCACCCGACCATAGATTAGCTGACCCAAGTCTCTTTTCAGCCAATCACCCCCACACCATATCTCAAGAATGAATGTGGGAGTCATAGAACACACAAAAAACACCAATAACCATGGATGCCACTAGAGTTCTCCACCTACACTGTGAGGAATTTGAGTGCCTCCTAGTCTCTCAGGCTTTACCGTAATCCACAGTTTGATCCAGGGGTCACTAGGCCCTACTCTGAGACATACTCTCTAGGCTTTAACATACATCCCATCCCAGTATTACTAGGCTCATCTGAGAGAAAATCCACCTCTTGGCTTTACTGTATATCCCTCCATTCACCGAAAAGGATTCCTAGGCCCACCGAGAACACAATATGGCTTTACCGAAACCCAGAGTCTGGTTCAGAGGTTATTAGGCCAGTGGTTTTACCATGATCCATAGTCTGGTTCAGGGATAACTAGGCCATGTGTTTTTCAATTCAGAGATCCACCCAACTTAGCTTTGAATCTAATTGACAATCCCACATTAACCGAATATGAGAACTAATCTCATAAAATCTATCAAGAAATGGAAAGGATAGGCTGAAGAACATTGTCACACCTGGAAAAATCCATGCCATGATAGAAAAGAACCACATGCAATCCGATGCATGCCAAATAAAGAAAGGAAAATAAAAATGCAATTCGATACCTCCAACAAAGCCTAATATAGTTGTTTGATCCTGCATCTCCTTGCTTGATCTTTGCTTCCTCTTGCCTTTCTTGCTCCAATGCTAAAGTATTCCAAGAAAAATATAAGTGTCCAAGAGTGAGAGGGGGAGAGAGAATAATGAGAGAGCTCCAAATCTAAACTGACAAAATGTTTACCAGCTAGTCCTTAGAAGCTATTTTATGAATGAGGGCTCTATTTTCTTCATTTTCCTCCTCACATGAAACCTGTGACCTTTCACCTCCTTTTCTCCTAATTTCCATTATTTTCATAAATAACTGTACCAAAAATGCCACTTTTCCTTTCCAAAGCCTTAGGCATTACCTTCACTAATTTCCTTTTCCATTTCCTTTACCAATTTCCTTAGCCATAAACAACCAAATTAGCACCCCCTAGGATGTCTTGCCCAACATTCAACTTGGAATAAGTGTCCCATCAACTGTGGTTATTGTTTTTAACCTTTATTACATGAAATTTTACCAGGGCTATTACAGAACCCTCTCCTCTGGGGGACACCGTCCTTAGTGTTCAATCACACATATACCTCAACAACCTGCTGAAGGAAGGAATACTTCTCATGGAGCTTTATAATATAGCACGATGCAGTGTTTACAATGAATGACCTAATCAAAACAAAACATCATGAGAATATACCACATACTGGAGCATTATAACATAGCTCATTATGGTATTTATAATGATCTTCCTGCGAAGTTCCAACCCACATGGCATCATAACATCATGATAACATAACAACATGATAGCATAGAAACATGACAACATAGTCATAATGACATGACACCCATACCACTCAGTGGAGCTTTATAACATATCTTGTGGGGGTATTTACATCCATATGCAATGTGCATATGTACATATAGCAACATCACCAAAATATATATCAAAAACATGTACTAGAACATATACCATAACACCATATCAAAGCATATACCAAAACACCATATCAAAGCATATACCAAACACCATATCAAAACATATACCAAAACACCATGTCAACCAACAAACAAGGAAGGATACATAGTCTGCATCTGATCTGCCATCTCCAATGTAGCTTCATTGGGCCCAAAATTCTTCCATTTCACTTTAACTTGCTCAATTTCTCGATTATGGAACATGAGCACCTTTTTCTACAATATACAGTGAGGCTCTGGTTGGAATTGTCCATCTAGTTCTACTTGCAATACAAACTAGTCAATCACTTGATCAACATCCTTAACATACTTCTTAAGTAAAGATACATGGAAAACATCACGGAATTTTACTGTGAGAGGCAATGCAATTCGGTAGGCTACTGGCCCAATCCTCTCAATGATATTGAAGGGTCCACAAAACAGTGGTTCCAACTTGGCACATGATCCAATTCGTAAGGAGATCTTCTTCAGTTTGATGTATAAGTACATATGTTCCCCAACCTGGAACTCCTTAAACAACCTATTCCTATATGCATAACTCTTATGTCTGCCCTATGCTGCATTTATATTCTTCTTGATCACCTGCATTTCTTGTTCCATGTCTGCCAACATATCTATTCCAATCAATACCCTACTAACTATATCAATCCAACTGATAGGACTATTGCAACTCTACCGATAAAATGCCTCAAAAGGACTCATCCTCAATGAATCCTGAGAACTGTTTTTGTATGCAAACTCTACCAAAGGGAGATACTCTTCCCACTTCTACTGTTGATGCATCACATACATCCTCAACATGTCCTCCAATATCTTGTTGACCATCTCTATCTTTCCATCTATTTGCCGATGATAAGTTGTGCTAAAGGCCAATTTTATGTCCAAACCTGCAAATAACTCCTTACAAAACTTGGAAGTGAACTTCACATCCCTGTCTAACACAATATTCTTTGGCATACCATGCAATCTAACCACACCTCTGATGAATACGTGTGCCACATCGCTAGCTGAGAATGTATACTTCACAAGGATGAAGTGTGAAACTTTTGTTAACCTGTCCATAATGACCATGATGGAATCAAGATGCTTCAATAGCTTAGGAAACCCTGTGATGAAATCAATGGAAATAACCTCCCATTTCCATTCTGGAATCACAATCAGTGGTAGCAGTAGACCTAGATGTTTACACTCTACTTTCACTCTCTGAAAGTCGAAGCACCTCGCCACAAACTCTGCTACGTCCCTCTTCAAATTCAGGCAATAGTAGAATGTATTCACTGTTGTCAGTTTCTTCTGATAACTTGGGTGACTTGAATAAGGTTTCACATGAAAATCCCTCAATATGACCTTCTTGAGATCATTGTTATCCGATACATATATCCCTTCTCGAAACCTAACCAATCCATCTGTAGTAAGACAATAATCCATACCCTGTGCACCTGCACCTATACCTGTACCTGTACTTGTACTTATACCTGTACCTTCACCTGTATCTGCACCTATACCTGTATAAGTACCCCGTTTGCAACTTGTGCACAATCTCCATATACCTAACATCCTACTGACTTGCCTACAGGTTCCTATCCATTAAGTCTTCTCAATGGGGCTCATAACTGCCAAATGATGTACCTGTACCTGCCTACTAAGAGAATTTGCCACCCTTTTCTCTTTACCTTTGATGTACCTAATCTCAAAATCAAACTTGCTAATCATGTCCAATCTCCTAGCCTACCTCACGTTCAGATTCAACTGGTCAAACAAATACCTCAACCTAAGGTGATCAATTATAAGTACAAACCTCCTACCAAGAAGATAGTGTCTCCACATATTCAATCCATGTATGATCACTGCTAACTCAAGATCATGTGTTGGGTAGTTATGCTCATGCTCATTTACTTTCTGGGATTCATAACATACCACCTGTCCATACTGCATAAGGACTCCACCAAGCCCTCTCTTGAAAGAATTTGTGCATACCACAAACTCTTTGTTCAGATATGCAATATGCAACATTGCTAGATGTGTCAATAACTAATGTTTCTCAAATCTAGCCTTAGAATCCTCTGTCCATTCAAACTTCTTACCTTTCCTTTGTAATTATGTGATAGGATAAGAAATCTACGAGAAGTTCCTGATGCAATTCTTATAATATCCTACTAGACCCATGAATGATATCACCTCATCCACACTCTTAGGAGCTGCCCACTCCATGATGGCCCTTATCTTCTCTGGATCTACTGTAGTGCCCTCCTTGGAGAAAACATGTCCCAAGTAGTGTACCTCACTCTGAAAGAAACTAAACTTGATGAGATTAGCGTACACCTCGGATACTCCCTCAACACTACAGCTAAATGATCACCATGCTCTTCCTCATTTTTAGAATATACCAGTATATCATCAATGGACACAAGAACAAACTTATCTAAATATGGACATAACACACTATTCATCAAGCACATGAATGTAGCTGGAGCATTAGTTAAGCCAAATGGAACAACGACAAACTCATAATGCACATAGCTGGTCCTGAACACAACCTAGTAAATATCCTCAACCTTGATGCATACCTGATGGTATTCAAATTTCAAGTCAATCTAAACACTACTGCTCCCTTCAGCTGATCAAACAAGAATCCTCAGCAAAGGGTACTTGTTCTTGATAGTCGCTTTGTTCAACTACTTGTAATAAACACACAGTCTGAGAGTACCATCTTTATTCTTCACGAGTAATAATGGTGCGCCCCAAGGGGATACAATTGGCCTAATGTATCCCTTGTCCAACATTTCCTTCAACTGCAACTTTAACTCAACCAATTGAGGTGTGCTCATCCTGTAAGGTTCTTTGGATGCTGGAGCTGCCCTTGGAACTAACTCAATAGAAAATTCTACGTCCTTGTGTGGTGGCAACTCTATAATTTCCTTAGAAAATACATCCTGAAACTACTGCAAAACTAGGTACCTATTCAACACATATGCATCCTCAGCCTCCTTATCCTTATCACTAGAATGAAAATAGCATACACCCTTTCCCACAGCTACGATTTTCTTACATAGTTGTCACCATCCTATCTAATGTGACTTTCTTCTTACCCTACAATATTCTTGATTCCTCATTGTCATCAACACACTCAATAGCTTTGTCATAGCAGTCTACCTTGGTTCTATTAAGATATAACCAATCCATGCCCAACAACATATTGTATGATCCCAACGGTAATAGATTTAACTGTGATGTGGTAGGCATACCATTCAAATGAAATGCACAAGCTCTTACCCAATGATGAACTCACTTCTTTGTACCTGTAGCCAACTGCACAAACCAAGATTCTCCATGGAATTCCTTACTCAAACCACACTTATCCACCATGTCAGGACTAACATAGCTATAATTTGATCTAGGGTCTATAAAAATTAAAATAACTTGATCATAAATCTTACCATCCATCTCAATGATAGATGCCTGGTGTTTTGCATATCTATTTTCCACTATTGCATAGATACGTGGAATACTCTGACCAACATCCCCAACAATCTATGTCTCCTGTGTATTGCATATCTTAGGCCTACCACCCCGATGTTGTGGAAAATGTCTCCTAAGGTGTTCACCACATGTCCAACACTCCAACCAACCAATGCCCTCACCTTTGTGCTACTACTGCTATGAGCCATGTCCCTTTCTAGCTACATTAAACTTCTTTTGCGGTGCCATGTTTTCTTTCCCATATGCATTTTGAGGCCTTGTTCTCTTAGTCTACCATTTACCTCTACCTTTCTCTTTTTCCTTCCATCCATGCTGATATTCACTCTTAAGCTTTGACTATTCATAACAATGCTTCAATTTCCCAATGAATTCCTCAAGTGACCTAGGCTCATCAAACTCAATCTAATCTTTAAATGCTAATGGAAAACCACTGAAAAATCTCTAAACTTTAGCCTTCTCATCAGTAGGATATGGTACATACCTTAATAGCTCTAGAAACTTGGTCATGTACTCCTTGTCTATCCTTGATCCCATACTTAGCTCATAGAATTATTTGGCCTTACTGTCGTAGTACCTCTTTGACAATATTTCTTCCTAAAAATCCTCTTGAACTCCCACCAACTCAAGTCATCTGTCCTGATGTCTCTAACTTGCTTAACATCTTCCCACCAAATGTATGCTTTACCTTTCAAGATGAATATAGCTATTCTAGCCTTCATGTTAACTTTGTACTCATGAAACTCAAAGAATTTGTTCATCCCAAGTAACCAAGCCTCTGCATCTTCCGACTTCTTAACATCTCCATCAAAAATAGGTGGTTTTATTTCTTAAATTCATTTGGAAAGTATCCCCTATTATTCATCCTATAAGGATGATAGTGATGATGATCATGATGTCTATCAGAACCAAAACTAGAATATTACCTATACTCATCGCCCTTCCTATCTGGAGTGTCCAACAACCTACCATCTCTCACTGTATCAGATATATCTGAGCTGCGTCTACCAGGAGACCTACTTCCATATGCCCCATTAGTTCTATCCCCATGTGCATCGATGATCTGAAGTGTCCCTTGTCACAGCAAGTCTAAAAATATCTAAATAAGTATAACATTAACCTCTGCTTGCTTCTCTTATGCTTGTATGATCCGGTTATTATCTTCCTTACAACTCCTTATCTCTAACTTTAAACTTCTCAATGTAACTCTCAAATCGCAAGAGTTCCCAACACCATACTACTCTTAGGATTCGTAGGGAGAGTCTTTGTAGTCAACGATATTGCTAGCCATTTGATCTCTTTCCTGTAATGCATAAATGTCAGATGAACCAAATCACAATAAATTAACATACCTTAGTATAGCTCGGGGAGGATACCTTTTCTGCAAGATTGCCAAATTAGCATGATACATGTATAACATGTACATAATATCCTATAGACATATGACAAGTAAGTGCATCAACACATAAACATGATTCTAGCTATGGTCTAGTAATCAATGCAAGGCCATATCAACAATGCATGCTATGACCGCATGCATGACAACAACCATTACTCCATTGTACACATTACCACATGCAACAAATAACATGCATAAGAAATTCCTAATCAACTACACATATGCATAAACACATGTAGTCAAGTATAAGTGATCAATTATTATAATCAACCTGTAAGATTGATACATGTAATCAAATATTCAAGAATACAACCTAACATACAAGGATGTAAGTAGGTGACATAAAATAAACATGTAAGCAACATATAACCATATACAACTAGTCATATACTCGTGACAAATGCATTCCACAAAATCGATATCCAATTTTCAATGGCAACATTACTACAACCATAATCAATCATCAAGAAAATCCAACAAGCACATGAAATGCAAGTGTAAGAGAAACACATCCAACTAACATGCATGCATGACCAACACACACCAACCATCTAGTCTGAGAGTTGCACCATGCTCTGATAACACTCTGTAACACCCTCCTCCCACATCTACCCAAGTAACTAGCCAACTGGGATAAACGTGAGACCATAGGCCACTATGATTGGATTCAACCTCTTATTTGACCTTAAGGAAGTGGAATCAATGACAACAACACACACAATGATCCAAAATCAGCTTAAGAACCCTCATCAGACATTTCAACCACTCAGACATCCTATCCCTGGATCCCACTGATGTTCTGGGCATCTTAGGCCTCAGTCGCTCGCATGCTATAGGAAAGGGGCTGACTAGAAACCAAAAATCCCCCACACAGGCTTGCCTGTGATCTACTAGAGACCAAAATTGCCGTTTCTGTGCTAGTGACCCCAAGATTTAAGCCACTTTTTTAGGCCAGAGCCCAGGTCACTGCCCAGAATGGAGTGATAGCTTAAAATCAGTAAGAGTACAAGGAACAATGATGCAAAAACAATAAGTTGAACAAGACCTTAACCAGACCCCTACTAGCGATGACATGCATTTCATCAAACATATCATCAACATGTAACCTACAAGTGTAAACAACATAATTAAGTGTAGGGATCTCATACTTATCCGAGAATCGCTATAAACCATTATTCCCTCATGTAATTTTTTGCATTATCATCTATTAGGCCATATATACATTATCCATTAATTTACAAGTAAAACACATGTTGAGAGCCATACATAGTTGCTGTCATAAAACATACATATAACCAACATAATAGGAACAAAAATATCATAAACATATCAGCCATAAAATCCACATATACATCAGTACATTTACACATGAAAATAAAGCGAATGGATTTATCATTAATGAATGCAATAAACCAACGAAGTTGGGACTACCACATTCCACCCAACCACAGATTGGCTGAGCCAAGTCTCTCTTTAGCCAATCACCCACATGCCATATTCCAAGCATGAATGTAGGACTCATAAAAAACACCAAAAACACCAACAAGCATGGATGCAACTGGAGTTCTCCGCCTACACTGTGAGGAATTTGAGTGTCTCCTAGTATCTTAGGCTTTACCGCAATCCACGGTTCGATCCAAGGATCACTAGGCCCTAGATCATGACATACTCTAGAGGCTTTAACGTATAGCCCATCCCAGGACTACTAGGCCCAATGTAGAGAAGATCCACCTCTTGTCTTTACCATATATCCCAACATTCACCGGTAAGGATTCCTAGACCCACCGAGGCACATAATATGGCTTTACGCAACCTATAGTATGATTCAGGGGTTATGAGATCAATGGATTTACCATGATCCACAGTCTAGTTTAAGGACCACTAGGCCATGTGTTCGCCAATTTGGATTAAGTGCTAATCACCATTAACCTTAGTTAATATGCACTTATATTTAATTAACTGCAGTTTAGTTTGGTAGAGAAGTTAGCGGGTCTGATAAATTCGGATATTCCTCCAGCTTTAGTGGAGTTTTTCTAGGAGAAACAATTTTTGCCATAACTTTTGCAAAATTCGACCAAATTGGGATCAGGAAAAGGTGTTCCTAGATGATTTTGATGTTCTGAGCACATTGAAGTAGGTTTCAGGAGCAATAGAGGATTCTAAACAACATTTTTTCCATTACTGAGCTAATACAAAGGCCCAAGCCATGGAAGTTGGACCAAGGAGATGTAGCCCAGGACGGGTGAAATCCTTCATCGAAAAACTATGTTAAGTGTTCATTTTTATGGTTTGTTGTACATTTAATTATTGCTATTCAACACTTGATTTTCATGTTATTTTTCTGATGAGCTTAACATAAAACTTGACAAAATTTACTTGTTTTCATTCACAAATAGCATAAGGGAACCTATGCACATGAAGCAAAAGATAAGCATTTGTTTTTAAATTTGAAGTCGAAATTAGCACAGAAAAACTAACATTTAACAATAGATCAAGTTGGTATCATACAAAAGGTTATTTTCTTGATTTCTTGAGTTTTTTGCAAGTATGGTTTTAATGGGTGCAAATTTTTGATGCTTACAAGGTTAAAGTTGCAGAGATTGTTGGCATTATGGTACAGGTATTGTCATTGATGACAACCTACTAAGATAACAAATCACATTTCAGTCTCACAGAATGAAGAAAAAGAGATATATGCAGGTTCCCCTTGGTAAAGCTGCGTATACATGCAACTTAGACGACCAAAAGGTGCGTATATGTATACATGCGCTTTCATGCAAGGAAAGGCGCGTAAATTTGGTTTTGGTCCATGGTATTTGGACCATGGTATTGTGATCCATGGTATTGGTCCAAGGTATCTTGTCTGACGTATTGGCTCCAGGTATTTGGTCTAAGGTACTTGTTCTAAGTGGTTTGGATCATGGAATTGAGTAAGGCCTTAGACTATAAAGGGAGGAGAAGATCATTAGGCAATGGCACTGAAAAGGTATTTAATATATGATGAAGTGGGAAATCCAGTATGCAGGCTATGGGTTCTTGATGCATCACTTGATCTGAGCCAAGGAGGAATCTCAGTGGTTGATGGAGGACAAGTTCTAACGATGGAGCGGGATCTTATGGCTTGGAATGAATAATCTCTATATGGTTTGATCATGCTTATTCTAGATATATAATCTGACGCATGTAGTGTTCTATAAATATTATACAGGTATAACTCAAGTTTGAAAAGATGCAAATCATGAATGAATATTTACAGATGTATATGCTAGTTGACTATGATAAAAGCACGTACATACGTAGGTTAGATACATCCAAATAGTGTATACCATATAAACTATGATGTTTGAAGTTATAGGTTCTTCTGGTTGTTGATGCAAAGTTCTAAGTTTTGGTGATTGTTTACTGGTGTGAGTATTCTACATATTCAGATTGGTTGATTGTGTTTAGCTTCAGGGTTGATGGATGAGATCTAATCATAATGAATTATCTTTATGTAATCTGATGGATTAGATCTGGTTGCTAACACACGTATTATCCTGGTATATGTAATGATCTAGGTATGTCTGAAGTCAGGAAGTGTAGCAAAGTTATAAGTAAGTATTTGATGACATATATGCTGGTTCGCTTTTGTGAAGTTGCGTATATATGCTGGTTCTTATCTTCCAAGTAGGATATGCACAATGATGCATGATTTTGATGATACAGTTGGATCTGGATACTGCTACAGAGTTTTATGTTTTGCTCTGTGTTCTGGTGACTGCATTTTGTTGACAGGGTTCAATGATTCAGTATTGGGTGATTCAGAGATTGATTATGCAAGTGGTTATACTTCAATGATATTAATAGGTCCAGTATGAAAATTGGATGAAACGTGGCCTTCAGATTATGATGTTGAGTTCCATGAGTATCCAGTATGCAAATTTATGAAGCGTGGTACCTGGAGGAAGAAAGAGAAGGTTGTATCCTTTTGTAGGTCAGCACCTACATACTAGTACATTATCTAGTACAGGAGCTAAGGGGGTTGTATCTCCCTTCCAGGAGAAGCTGGAAAATGAGAGAAGGTTGTAGCCTTCTGTAGGTCAGCACCTACATATTAGTACATCAGCTAGTACAAGAGCTAAGGGGGTTGTAGCTCCCTTCCAGGAGAAGCTGGAGAATGAGAGAAGGTTGTAGCCTTCTACATGTAGAAGCCTGCATACTGGTATAAGACTGCTCTAGTACAAAAATATTGTAAAACGAAGTTTCTTATTAATAGAAGATAGAGACGAATTGCAGCAGGTGGTTTTCACCCACATTCGGTTTCCACCTTACATCATGGTGTTCATGTGTGCTTCTTGTGTGTGATGATCTGTCCCGTTGTATTACACATGTTTACTGTTGATATGGTTAATGAAGTTCTAATGCACTAATTAAATATCAACATTTATTGGATTAACTGAATCATAAGTTTACTGGATATACGCTAGTTGCATTAGACACAGTTGCGTGTACACATGGGTTCCCTTAACTGAAGTAGCGTATATGAATCTAAGTATGAAAATGAAAAAGTTATCGATTTGATAATACTGATTCACCCCCCCCTCTCAGTATAATTTCCAACAATTGGAATCAGAGCAGGTACTTTGGTAGAAGCTTAATGGCTTGAAGGAGATCCGTAGAACAGTGGGAAAGAAGCTTAAGAAGAAAGTGCCTAAGAAGAAGAAGACATCTTAGAGGAACTATCACAGTGGGAGAATTGATTGGGGGATATGTGGAAGAAACACTTCATATTCAGAATCACCTCAAAATGAAGATGAACAAGCAAAAGAACTATCAGGTATGATTCTATTATCATCTGGTGATACATTTCTCCATCCATTTGAAGATGATGAAAGTGATAGCGAAACAACTGAATTTGCTCTTATGGGTGAAAAATAAAGATATCAAATAAAGGTAGAATTTAAAAGGCTTACTGAAACAATTAGAGATCAACAAGATCTATTGGACAAAAGGGAATGTATCTCCAAAGAAGAAGTTACCAAGCTAAAGGCTCAACTAGAGGAAGGAAACAAGGTAAGGAAGCTATTCAAGGAAAAGGAAGATCAATATCAAAAGTTGCAGGATGAAGTGACATCATTAAGAAATAAAGTAAATGAACGAACCACAACAATCAAGAATCTTAGACATAGATCCAGTTACTATGAAAGCCTTGAAGCTAAGATCCTCTTGCTAAAAGAAGATCTTTGAAGAATCAAATAAACAGAACAAAGAACTACTCCAAGCTCTTGAAAAACAAGAAAATGAAGTTCTTGAATTAAGAAATCAGTTGGAAGAGGAAAGAAAAGCTAAAGGAAACATGAAGAAGTAGTATCTTGAAAAGGAAGAGCAATATCAGGTTGAGGTAAATATTCTAAAAGATAAATTAGAAGAAAAGGATAAGTTCTTATGATTTCAAGATAGTACTAAGATCTTGGATGATATTCTTAGTAGTCAAAGGTCTCCTGCTATCAAAACTGGTCTTGGATTTCATGAATCTATTGAAGGTGAATCTAGTTCACACAGTAAGAAAAGGAACTCTAAAGAAATGCTCAACAAGGAGATGCGAGGTCAATCCCATCAACAACCAAGGAAAGAAATTCTTCGAAGTTTTTTTTTTTAATCCAAACTATGGAAGTGATAGTCGGTCAATTCCTCAAATGAATAATGTTAAATGTTATGAATGTCATAATTTTGGACATGTTGCAACCAGATGCAAAATGAGGAATGGTTCAAGACCATCACACTAAAAGATCATCACGTTCCAGGTACTTTAAGGGATATTGTTTCTCTTGCAATATGTTTGGTCACAAAGTTGTTGACTGCTACAGAAGGAATATGAAACATGTAAGATGTTATGCATGTAACAAATTAGGACATATAGCAAAGGAATGCAGGAACAAAGTACGAGCACCATACCAAAAGGAGAAAACATCATCACACTTGAAAATATGGAAGAAGAAGGAAGTATTGTCAGAAAGATGTGCCACAACACAATTTACAGACATAACTGACTCAGAGGGAGCTGAAAGTGTAAAATTTCAGTGTCCTAAATCTCATATGCAAGTTTCATGAAGAAACTTAGCATATATATGCGAGTTAGACATTGCATAGTCACG
Organism: Pinus tabuliformis; assembly: GCA_031772625.1. Classification (NCBI taxonomy): domain Eukaryota; kingdom Viridiplantae; phylum Streptophyta; class Pinopsida; order Pinales; family Pinaceae; genus Pinus; species Pinus tabuliformis. The sequence goes on along the minus strand of CM062819.1, from coordinate 456,724,582 downwards.
TATATGTTAGTTTGAGGAAAAGCAGTGGGACAGGCTCAGGAAAAAGGGTCTAATATGACTCAGTCCATTATTTGCTCTGTTCGATAATGGTTACAATCTGCTGATAATGTGTGGAAATGTCTTGATACTTGTCAGATGTTTAGAAGTGTTTTGATCCTAACTTGATGATGATGATGCCTTGATACTTCTTGCTGATATATGCATGATTAGATCTGGCAGTAAACAAGATGGCACAGGTTTAGGGGGAGCTTATGCTTTGAATAATGCATTGTTGGCATTATGGTTATAAGTCCTTGGTGATGATGCATATATGTTGCTTACATGGTGATCTTCATATGGATAAGGATAAGTACAAACTTTGAATACACATCTTGATAAGGATCATATAATACAACTATGATGCAGGATTCCTGTAGTTCTTGGCACTCACATAGAATAAGGATCATTGATGTTGATGATATCAAGAAGTCTTGAGCTCAAGATACATAGTGTTGTATACAGTATTCTAGATACATGGATGATTATTCAAAGTTGCATTGTTGGAGACATGATGATGATGAGTTCTTACCTATATGATGATAGGTTGATGCTTACATATGATTGATTGATGCAGATGAGGTATGTTCCCAAGTGATGATACATGGATGGTATATAAGATAATGCAGATCTTGATGATGATATGACTATGGTGTTTTTCACATATGATATAATGGGAATGATTTTGTATGACATATGCAGAATTGATTCATGGAAGGTTATGATGATGCTCAAAACCAAGAGGATGAATTTATATCTATATGCAGACATACCTTGTCATAGGTTGATGTTATCTACACTAATGGACAGATATACATTACTGATCTGGATGTTGTTGATGGATAGTTATGGAGCATATCATACACTGTGTATGATAGTTGATGATGACTATCATGGCCTTGTTTATATATTTGGTCTCTGTTATAAATGTCATGTATATCGTTCAATGAGAAGGTCATATCAAGACCCACGATGTAATAGTTTTCTCTGTCTATTATAGTTCCTTGATGAATCCCTTTTGGTCATATGATGTAATTCATACCCCCACTACACATGGGAAGGATGATGTAATATTTTAGTCATGTATAAACAATTGGTATCTGGTTTATCCCCACTTGGTTGGCTGAATGAATGTATGTATAACTCATTGGTGATAGGAAGGTCAAACTCACATAATTGAGTTATGGAGTCTTCTTGGAAATATTTACAGACTCAGCATGTGCTCAGGGGGAGTATGGACGATACAGTACATCTCAGCATGAACAAAAGGGGAGTTCTATTGGAAATAATTGTTGGAAATAATACTGAGAGGGGGAGGGGGGGGGGGGCCTGAATCAGTATTATCAAATCAAACACTTTTTCATTTTCATACTCAGATTCATATACGCTACTTAAGTGAAGGGAACCTCCGTGTACACGCAACGGTGTCTAATGCAACTAGTGTATATCCAGTAAATTGATGATTTAGTTACTCCATTAATTGTTGATCTTTATTTAGTGCATCAGAACTTTTATTAACCATATGAACAATAAACAGGTGCAATAAAACAGAATAGATCATCACACACAAGAAGAACACATGAACACCATGATGTAAGGTGGAAAGCCAATGTGGGTGAAAACCACCTGCTACAAGTCATCTCTATCTTCTTTTAATAAGAAGATTCTTTTTACAATATTTTTGTACTGGTGTAGTCTTATACCAGTACACATGCTTCTACCTACAGAAGGCTATAACCTTCTCTCGTTCTCGAGCTTCTCCTGGAAGGGAGCTGCAACCTCCTTAGCTCTTGTACTAGCCGATTCTTTTACTAGTACGTAGGTGTCGGCCTACTGAATGCTCCAACCTTCACTCATTTTCCAGTTGCTACTAGAAGGGAGCTACCACCCCCTTAGCTCTTGTACTAGCTGATGTACTAGTACGTAGGTGCTGACCTATAAAAGGGTACATCCTTCCCTTTCTTCCTCCAGGTACCACATTTCATAAATTTTCAGACTGGATACTCATGCAACATATCATCATAATCTGAAGGCCACATTTCATCCAATTTTCATACTGGACCCATCAATATCATTGAAGCACAAAATCAATCAACACTAGCATCATTAATCTTTGAATCACCCAATACTGAATTACTGAAACCTAGTCAACAAACTGCAATCACCAGAACACAGAGCAGAACACATAACACTGCAGCAATGTCCAGATATAACTGTATCATCAAAAATCATGTATCAAATTGCATACAATACCTGGAATAGCCGAACCAGCATGTATACGTAACTTCACCAAAGCGAACCAATGTATATGTGATTAATTACTTAATTATAACTTCGCTACACTTCCTGACGCCAGACAAACCCAGATCATTACATATACAAGGATAATACGTATGTTAGCAACCAGATCTAGTCCATCAGATCACATAAAGATAAGTCATTATGATCCTGATGCATTATAGATCTCCTCCATCAACACTAAAGCTAAACACAATCAACCAAACTAAATATATAGAACACTAACACCAGTAAACAGTCATCAGAACTCATCAACAGCCAGAACCACCTATAACTTCAAACATCATAGTTCATATGGTATACGCTACTTAAATGTATCTAACCTGCGTATGTACATGCTTTTATCATAGTCAACCAACGTATACATCTATAAATATTCATTCATGATTTGCAGCTATTCCAAAACTTGAGTTACACCTAGATCATAATATTTACAGAACATTACATGCGTGAGTATACAGATCTAGAATAAGCATGATCAAACCGTATAGAGATGATTCATTCCAAGCCATTAGATCCTAATCTATCCTTAGATCTTGTTCTCCATTAGCCGCTGAGATTCCTCCTTAGCAAAGTGTTATGAACCCATAACTTGCATACTAGATCTCATACTTCATCAGATATTCAAGACTTTATAAATGCCTTTGCCTAATGATCTTCTTCTCCTCTTATAGTCTTAGGCCTTACTCAATACCATGGTCCAAAACCATTTAGAACCAATACTGGGGACCCAATACCTGGGTTCAATACTTAGGACGCAATACTAAGGTCCAAAACCATAGGTACAAATACCACAGACCCAAAACTTAGTTTTTCGACATGTACGCTCCTTTCCTTGACTGAAAGTGCATGTGTATGAAATATGTGCCTTTGTATATAGTGAAAATGCATGTACACACTACTTGGTATATAGCGAACTTGTGTATATACATGACTTGGTATATAGTGAAACTGCGTGTGTAAACGACTTGGTATAGGGTGAGCCTGCGTATGTACACTACTTGGTATATCGTGAACCTGCATATATACTTTTGTTTCTTCATTCTTTGTAGTCCAATAATCAATTCTTCGCCATTGACCTGCTGCACTATGATCTGTCATTTGTGTGAATTGCCATCAAGGACAACACTTGTATCATAATGCCAACAATCTCCCCCTTTGGACTTGATGGCAAAGCTAACTTGCCATACTGAGAACTTTCATCTTAATGAGTTTTCATTGTTCATTACATCTGAACTGATTCCTTTGAGCTATCCTGCATGCCATGTATTCTGTCACATTGGATATCTTTTCTGTAGATTCATCTAGTTATATATAAGTGAGTTGTTCTTTTACAAGGGGTTGCCATTAAGTACAACACATGCATCATAATGCCAACAATCTCCCCCTTTGGACTTGATGGCAACAATCATACCAAGTCACTCTCCCCCTTTGACATCAAGGGCAAAGGGCAGAACAAGATATTCTCTTCCTTGATATAAATTCCACTATTCATACTCCCCCTGAGTACCTATTGAAATCTCTGATTGAGCTCCCCCTTTGTATATACCAAGGTGTACCAATCTGTCGATGCTCCCTCTGAATACATGCTGAAATCTCTTCTCTGCTGAAGTGTGTTGTTCATGCTTCCCCTGACTATAAGCAAAGTCTGCAAAAAGATGTTCTACAAAAAGAACAAGACTCTATACATCCTAAATGACCTTCCTATCACCAAAGACTCATACATACATCCATCTCCCAACCAAGTGGGGATATACCAATATTGAGTCATCCACCCAACCAAGTGGGGATATACCAGATACCAATTGTTTATACATGACTGAGATATTACATCATTCTTCGCATGCATAGTGGGGGTACAATTTACATCATATGACCAAAAGGGATTCATCAAATGACTACAATAGATAAAGACAAACTATTACATCATGAGTCTTGATATGACCTTTACCTTGAATGATATACATGGCATTTATAACAGAGACCAAACATCTAAATAAGACCATGATAGTCATCAACAACTATCATACACAGTGTATGATCTACTCCATAAGCATCTATCAACAACATCTAGACCAGCAACCTGTATATGTCCATTAGTGTAGACAGCATCAACCTATGACAAGATATGTCTGCATATAGATATCAATTCATCCTCTTGATCTTGAGAATTATAAAATCATTCACATTATATCATATGCAAAAGACACCATAGCCATCTCATCAACATCAAGATCTGCATGATCTTATATATCATCCATGTATCATCACTCGGGGACATCCCTCATCTGTATCAATCAACATATGTAAGTATCAACCTGTCATCATATGGGTAAGAACTCATCATCATCATGTCTCCAACAATGCAACTTTGAGTAATCATCCATGTATCCAGCATACTGTATATAGCACTATGTATCTTGAGCTCAAGATATTTTGTCAAGACTTCTTGATATCATCAACAACAACAATCCTCATCCATGTGAACGCCAAGAACTATAGGAATCCTGCATCATAATTGTATTATATGTTGACAACAGCATATGAGTGACTCATCATCAAGTAATGAAATTGTGTATTCAAGCTTTGTACTTCTCCTTATCCTTATGAAGATCACCATGTAAGCACCATATATTCATCATCAGAGAATCAATCACAAATCTGATCTGAACACCAACTATGTAACCCCAAGAATCATATGAGATTTTATCATGGAAAACTCATAACCATGTCATAGCAAGATGTATCATTTAGCCATATAAGCATCATCACCAAGGACTACTAACCATAATGCCAACAATGCATTATTAAAAGTATATGCTCCCCCTGAACTTGTGCCATCTTGTTTACTGTCAGATCTAATCATGCATATATCAGCAAGAAGTATCAAGGCATCATCATCAACAAGTTAGGATCAAAACACTTCTACACATCTTACAAGTATCAAGACATTTCCAAACATCATCAATAGATTATAACCATTATCAAACAGAGCAAGTAATGGACTAAATCATATCAGATCCTTTTCCTCAGCTTGTCCCATTGCTTTTCTCAAACTGACGTATATGAAACTATGCACTGTCTAACTCACACATATACGCGACTTCTCTTTATGAAACTCGCATATGAGATTGAGAATACTGAAGTTTTACACTTTCAGCTTCCTCTGAGTTTGTTATGTCTGTACATTGTGTTGTGCCACATCTTTTTTACAGTACTTCCTTCTTCTTCCATATCTTCAAGTGTGATGATGTTGAAGAGGGTAATATTATGACAAAATATAAGGTCAAAAATAGACAATATGGGGTCCTAACACACACATCATCAATAGATTATAACCATTATCAAACAGAGCAAGTAATGGACTAAATCATATCAGATCCTTTTCCTGAGCCTGTCCCATTGCTTTTCTCAAACAGATGTATACGCGACTATGCACTGTCTAACTCACACATATACGCGACTTCTCTTTATGAAACTTGCATATGAGATTGGGAATACTGAACTTTTACACTTTCAACTTCCTCTGAGTTTGTTATGTCTGTACATTGTGTTGTGCCACATCTTTTTTACAGTACTTCCTTCTTCTTCCATATCTTCAAGTGTGATGATGTTGAAGAGGGTAATATTATGACAAAATATAAGGTCAAAAATAGACAATATGGTGTCCTAACACACACATCATCAATAGCTTATAACCATTATCAAACAGAGCAAGTAATGGAATAAATCATATCAGACCCTTTTCTTGAGCCTGTCCCATTGCTTTTCTGAAACTGACGTATACGCGACTATGCACTGTCTAACTCACACATATGCGTGACTTCTCTTTATGAAACTTGCATATGAGATTGAGAATACTAAAGTTTTACACTTTCAGCTTCCTCTGAGTTTGTTATGTCTGTACATTGTGTTGTGCCACATCTTTTTTACATTACTTCCTTTTTCTTCCATATCTTCAAGTGTGATGATGTTGCAGAGGGTAATATTATGACAAAATATGAGGTCAAAAATAGACAATATGGAGTCCTAACACAAACATCATCAATAGATTATAACCATTATCAAATAGAGCAAGTAATGGACTAAATCATATCAGATCCTTTTCCTGAGCTTGTCTCATTGCTTTTCTCAAACTGACGTATATGCGACTATGAATTTTCTAACTCACACATACACACGACTTCTCTTTATGAAACTTGCATATGAGATTTATAATACTGAAGTTTTACACTTTCAGCTTCCTCTGAGTTTGTTATGTCTGTACATTGTGTTGTGCCACATATTTTTTACAGTACTTCCTTGTTCTTCCATATCTTCAAGTGCGATGATGTTGAAGAGGGTAACATTATGACAAAATATAAGGTCAAAAATAGACAATATGGGGTCCTAACACACACATCATCAATAGATTATAACCATTATCAAACAGAGCAAGTAATGGACTAAATCATATCAGATCCTTTTCCTGAGCCTATCCCATTGCTTTTCTCAAACTGACATATACGCGACTATGCACTGTCTAACTCACACATATACGCGACTTCTCTTTATGAAACTTGCATATGAGATTGAGAATACTGAAGTTTTACACTTTCAGTTTCCTCTGAGTTTGTTATGTCTGTACATTGTGTTGTGCCACATCCTTTTTACAGTACTTCCTTTAGTATTCTCAATCTCATACGAAAGTTTCATAGAGAGAAGTCGCGTATATGTGTGAGTTAGATAGTTCATAGTCACGTATACGTTAGTTTGAGAAAAGTAATGGGACAAGCTCAGGAAAAGGATATGATATGATTTAGTCCATTACTTGCTCTGTTTGATAATGGTTTTAATCTATTGATGATGTGTGTGTTAGGACCCCATATTGTCTATTTTTGACCTTATATTTTGTCATAATATTACCCTCTTCAACATCATCACACTTGAAGATATGGAAGAAGAAGGAAGTACTGTAAAAAAGATGTGGCACAACACAACGTACAAACATAACAAATGCAGAGGAAGCTAAAATTGTAAAACTTCAGTATTCTCAGTCTCATATGCAAGTTTCATAAAGAGAAGTCGCGTATATGTGGGAGTTAAATAGTGCATAGTTGCGTATATGTCAATTTGAGAAAAGCAATGGGACAAGCTCAGGAAAAGGATCTGATATGATTTAGTCCATTACTTGCTCTGTTTGATAATGGTTATAATCTATTGATGATGTGTGTGTTAGGACCCCATATTGTCTATTTTTGACCTTATATTTTGTCATAATATTACCCTCTTCAACATCATCACACTTGAAGATATGGAAGAAGAAGGAGGTACTGTAAAAAAGATGTGGCACAACACAATGTATAGACATAACAAACTCAGAGGAAGTTGAAAGTGTAAAACTTCAGTATTCTCAATCTCATATGCAACGACGCCAAAATGTTGGTCACTTTAATTGTTTATTAATTAAACAGTCGAGTGCCACATAAATTGTCAACCCGGGAAAGTCTGATTATTTCAAAGGTGACTATGTACTGTGTGTACTCGATTTTAATAGCATTAAAAGTTGTAGTATAAACAATTAATACTCTGTTAAACCCTTACTCTGTGTTACAACAGTTATAGTCTATTGCAGGAATGGAATAAGAACAGATAATTAATTAAAGAGAATAAATCTGCAAAAGGAAGCAATGGCTATCCTGTAACAAAGGATCAGGACCCTATCCTCAGAGTAGGAACATTCAGCACCTGCCTCTGTTATCCAGTTCACCAATACACTCTGTAAATCCTAGTCACTGGTGAGGCACTCATATATAGCATCAATCGATTAAAAGAAAAACAGAGTCTTAGCAAAAGTAAAATATCATCAGAAGCAATACTCGTGAATAAGGTATGAACAGAAATCACACACAACACACAACAGAAAGAAGATGGGTGAGTCTTTTGATGAAGGTGGGCCCTGTCCTTCTCACAAGATTCCCCAGGACACAGAAACTAAGATGAAATACTCAGAATAGAACTTTATTCATCTGTCAATATACCATATTACAAAAAAGATTCAATCTTGTCCTTCCACTACAATTCCTGTGTTACAGCTTGTTCATCCTCTCTATCCCCCCCTCTAATGTAGATGTCTCCTCTTTATAGAGGAGACATCTATTACAAAAGATTTTCATTATACATTCTAGTTCAACCCTTTGTACAAAAATAGGGAAATCAGTTCCTGATAACAGAATGTTGTTACAGTAATTTGGATCATGAACGTTACGACCAATGTAACTGTTTATTCAATAACCGATTAGATTCCTTTGCTGTTGCAGATCTGATACGCAAATCTCAACTGTCTCCTCGAGGTTCGCATGCTGTCCTTGCTATTTCAGCTTCGAGGTTCATGCTGTTTCTGTTGTTTCAGCAACTGTAAAATATGGTCCTGACAGCTTTAGGTAGTTTCAACAATTGTTCAGCAACTTAGTCAACTTGAAGGATCAATTATAAATATAGCATGATTATGTGTTGAATAATTAAACATATAGCAATGAGAAGAGTTATTGTATACCTTTGGAATGGTTAAGTCAAAACAATAGCAAAGGCTTTCAACTATGGGTTGAAGAGGGTAATATTATGACAAAATATAAGGTCAAAAATAGACAATATGGGGTCCTAACACACACATCATCAATAGATTATAACCATTATCAAACAGAGTAAGTAATGGAATAAATCATATCAGATCCTTTTCCTAAGCATGTCCCATTGCTTTTCTCAAACTAACGTATATGCAACTATGCACTGTCTAACTCACACATATACGCGACTTCTCTTTATGAAACTTGCATATGAGATTGATAATACTGAAGTTTTACACTTTCAGCTTCCTCTGAGTTTGTTATGTCTGTACATTGTGTTGTGCCACATCTTTTTTACAGTACTTCCTTCTTCTTCCATATCTTCAAGTGTGATGATGTTTTCTCCTTTTGGTATGGTGCCCATACTTTGTTCTTGCATTCCTTTGCTATATGTCCAAGCTTGTTACATGCATAACATCTTACATGTTTCATATTCCTTCTATAGCAATCAACAACTTTGTGACCAAACATATTGCAAGGAAAACAATATCCCTTAAAGTACCTAGAATGTGATGATCTTTCTGTGTGATGGTCTTGAACCATTCTACCTCTGCATCTGGATGCAACATGTCCAAGATTATGAAATACATAACATTCAACATTATTCATCAGAGAAGTAAAAGATTTTCTTTGAAGAATTTCTTTCCTTGGTGGTTGATGGGATTGACCTCTCATCTCCTTGTTGAGTATTTCAGATTATGCATTAGAGTTCTGTGTGTTATTTTGTGAACTAGATTCACCTTCAACAGATTCATGAAAACCAAGAACGGTTTTGATAGCGGGAGACCTTCGACTACTAAGAATATCATCCAAGATCTTAGTACTCTGTTGAAATCATAAGAGCTTATCCTTTTCTTCTAAGTTATCTTTTAGAATATTTACCTCAACTTGATGTTTCTCTTCCTTTTCATGATACTGCTTCTTCATGTTTTCTTCAGCTTTTCCTCCTTCTTCCAACTGATGTCTTAATTCAAGAACTTTGTTTTCTTATTTTTCAAGAGCTTGGATTAGTTCTTTATTCTGCTTATTTGATTCTTCAAAATCTTCTTTTAGCGAGAGAATCGTAGCTTCAAGACTTTCATAGTAACTGGATTTTTCTCTGATTTTCTTGATTGTTGTGCTCCTTTCATTTACATCACTTCTTAATGATGTCACTTCATCCTGCAACTTTTGACAATGATCTTCCTTTTCCTTGAATAGCTTCCTTACCTTGCTTCCTTCCTCTATTTGAGCTTTTAGTTTGGTAACTTCTTCTTTGGAGATACATTTCCTTTTGTGCGATAGATCTTGTTGATCTCTAATTTTGCCTGTAAGCCTTTTAAATTCTGCCTCTATTTTATATCTTTCTTTCTCACTCATAAGAGAAAATTCATTTGTTTCACTATCACTTTCATCGTCTTCAAATGGATGGAGAAATTTATCACCAGAGGATAACAAATTCATACCTGCTAGCTATTTTGCTTGTTCATGTTCATTTTGATGTGATTCTAAATCTAAAGTGCTTCTTCCACATATTCCCCAATCGATTCTCCCACTATCATAGTTCTTCTAGGATGTCTTCTTTTTCTTAGACGCTTTCTTCTTAAGCTTCTTTCCCATTGTTCTACAGATCACCTTCAAGAGATCAAGATTCTACCAAAGGACCTACTCTGATACCAATTGTTTGAAATAATATTAAGAGGGGGGGGGGGGGTGAATCAGTATTATCAAATCAAACACTTTTTCATTTTCATACTCAGATTCATATACGCTACTTAAGTGGAGGGAACCTGTGTGTACATGCAACTATGTCTGATGCAACTTGCGTATATCTAATAAACTTATGATTCAGTTAATCCATTAATTGTTGTACTTTAGTTAGTGCATCAGAACTTTTATTAACCATATGAATAGTAAACAGGTGTAGTAAAATAGAATAGATCATCACACACAAGAAGCACACATGAACACCATGATGTAAGGTGGAAACCCAATGTGGGTGAAAACCACCTACTGCAAGTTGTCTCTATCTTCTTTTAATAAGAAACTTCTTTTTACAATATTTTTGTATTGGTGTAATATTATACCAGTACACAGGCTTCTACCTGCAGAAGGCTACAACCTTCTCTCATTCTCCACCTTCTCCTGGAAGGGAGATACAACCCCCTTAGCTCTTGTACTAGCTGATCCTTTTACTAGTACATAGGTGCCGGCCTACTAAATGCTCCAACCTTCACTTGTTTTCCAGCTGCTACTGGAAGGGAGCTACCACCCCCTTAGCTCTTGTACTAGCTGATGTACTAGTACGTAGGTGCCGACCTATAGAAGGCTACAAGGCTTAGACTGGATAATCATGGAACACATCATCATAATCTGAAGGCCATGTTTCATCCAATTTTCATATCAATATCATTGAAGCACACAATCAATCAACACTAGCATAATCAATCTCTGAATCAACCAATATTGAATCACTGAAACCTAGTCAACAAACTGCAATCACAAAAACATAGAACTCTACAACAATGTTTAGATCGAATTGTATCATCAAAAATCATGTATCAGAGTGCATACGCTACTTGTAAGAGCCGAACCAGCGTGTATACACAACTTCATCAAAGCGAACCAGCGTATATGTCATTAATTACTTATAACTTCACTACACTTCCTAACTCCAGACAAACCTAGATCATTACATATACAAGGATAATACGTATGTTAGCAAGCATATCTAGTCCATCAGATCACATAAAGATAAGTGATTATGATCCTGATCCATTATAGATCTCCTCCATCAACACTAAAGCTAAACACAATCAACCAAACTGAATATGCAGAATACTGACACCAGTAAACAGTCATTAGAATTCATCAACAACCAGAACCACCTGTAACTTCAAACATCATAGTTCATATGGTATATGCTACTTAGATATATCTAACATGTGTATGTACACACTTTTATCATAGTCAACCAGTGTATACATCTGTAAACATTCATTCGTGATTTGCAGCTATTCCAAAACTTGAGTTATACCTAGGTCATAATATTTACAGAACATTACATGCGTCAATATACAGATCTAGAATAAGTGTGATCAAACCGTATAGAGATGATTCATTCTAAGCCATTAGATCCCAATCTATCCTTAGATATTGTTCTCCGTCAGCCGCTGAGATTCCTCCTTAGCAAAGCATTATGAACCCATAACCCGCATACTAGATCTCATACTTCATCAGATATTCAAGACTTTCTAAATGCCTTTCCCTAATGATCTTCTTCTCCTTTTATAGTCTTAGGCCTTACTCAATACCATGGTCCAAAACCATTTAAAACCAATACTAGGGACCCAATACCTGGGTTCAATACTTCGGACGCAATACCAAGGTCCAAAACCATAGGTCCAAATACCACAGACCCAAAACTTAGTTTTCTGACATGTACGCACCTTTCCTTGAGTGAAAGTTTTTGTGTATGAAATACGCGCCTTTGTATATATTGAAATTGTGTATATACATGAATTGGTATATAGTGAACCTGCATGTGTACATGACTTGGTATATAGTGAACCTGTGTATGTACGTGACTTGGTATATAGTGAACCTGCGTATATACTTTTCTTTCTTCATTCTTTGTAGTTTGATAATCAATTCTTTGCTACTGACCTACTGCACTATGATCTGTCATCTGTGTGAGTTTCCATCAAGGACAACACTTATATCATAATGCCAGCAAGTTCAATCAAAGATTTCAACATGTGCCTAAGGGGACTATGATTAATATTTAGCTATTTAGATATGAAAGTCTTCTGCTCTTAGGGGGAGAAGATCTTGGTTCACCCTTTGCCCTTGATGTCAAAGGGGGAGAGTGACTTGGTGTTGTTGTTGCCATCAAGTCCAAAGGGGGAGATTGTTGGCATTTTGATGAATGTGTTGTACTTGATGGAAACCCTCTTGTAGCAGAACAACTCTCTTATACATGATAACTAGATGAATCTTCAGAAGAGATATCAGATGTGACAGGATACATGGGAAGCAGCGCAGATCAAAGGAATCAATTTAGATGTAATGTAGAATGACAACTCCTTAAGATGACAGTTCTCGGTATGACAAGTTAGCTTTGCCATCAAGTCCAAAGGGGGAGATTTTTGGCATTATGGTACAGGTATTGTGCTTGATGGCAACCTACTAAGGTAACAAATCACAGTTCAGTCTCATAGAATGAAGAAAAAGAGATATATGCGGGTTCCCCTTGGTAAAGCCGCGTATACACACAGGTTAGATGACCAAAAGGTGCGTATACGTATACACGCACTTTCATGCAAGGAAAGGCACGTACATTTGGTCTTGGTCCGTGGTATTTGGACCATGGTATTGTGATCCATGGTATTGGTCCAAGGCATCTTGTTCAATGTATTGGCTCCAGGTATTTGGTCCCAGGTATTGGTTCTAAGTGGTTTTGGAGTATGGTATTGAGTAAGGCCTTAGACTATAAAAGGAGGAGAAGATCATTAGGCAATGACATTGAAAAAGCCTTGAATATCTGATGAAGTAGGAAATCCGGTATGCAGGTTATGGGTTCCTGATGTATTTCTTGATCTGAGCCAAGGAGGAATCTCAGCGGTTGATGGAGGACAAGTTCTAATGATGGAGCGGGATCTTATGACTTGGAATGAATCATCTCTATATGGTTTGATCATGCTTATTCTAGATCTATAATCTAAGGCACGTAGTGTTCTGTAGATATTATACATGTATAACTCACGTTTGAAAAGCTGTAAATCATGAATGAATATTTACAGATGTATACGTTGGTTGACTATGATGAAAGCGCGTACATAAGCAGGTTAGATACATCCAAATAGCGTATACCATATAAACTATGATGTCTGAAGTTGCAGGTGCTTCTGGTTGTTGATGCAAAGTTCTGAGTTCTGGTGACTGTTCACTGGTGTCAATATTCTGAATATTTAGATTGGTTGATTGTGTTTAGCTTCAGGGTTGATGGATGAGATCTAATCATAATGAATTATCTTTATGTAACCTGATGGATTACATCTGGTTGCTAACACACGTATTATCCTTATATATTTAATGATCTGGGTATGTCTAAAGTCAGGAAGTGCAGCGAAGTTATAAGTAAGTATTTGATGACATATACGCTGGTTCGCTTTTGTGAAGTTGTGTATATACACTGGTTCTACTCTTCCAAGTAGTGTATGCACTTTGACGCATGATTTTGATCATACAGTTGGATCTGGACATTTTTGTAGAGTTCTGTGTTCTTCTTTGTGTTCTGGTGACTACATTTTGTTGACAGTGTTCAGTGATTCAGTATTGGGTGATTCAGAGATTGATGATGCAAGTGGTTGTAATTCAATGATATTAATAGGTCTAGTATGAAAATTGGATGAAACTTGGCCTTCAGATTATGATGTTGAGTTCCATGAGTATCCAGTCTGAAAATTTATGAAACGTGGTACCTGGAGGAGGAAAGAGAAGGTTGTAGCCTTCTATAGGTTAGCACAGACATACTAGTACATTAGCTAGTACAAGACTTAAGGGGGTTGTAGCTCCCTTCTAGGAGAAGCTGGAAAACGAGAGAAGGTTGTAGCCTTCTGTAGGTCAGCACCTACGTATTAGTACATCAACTAGTACAAGAGCTAAGGGGGTTGTAGCTCCCTTCTAGGAGAAGCTGGAGAATGAGAGAAGGTTGTAGCCTTCTGCACGTAGAAGCCTGCGTACTGGTATAAGACTGCTCCAGTACATAAATATTGTAAAAGGAAGTTTCTTATTAAAAGAAGATAGAGACGAATTGCAGCAGGTGGTTTTCACCCACATTGGGTTTCCACCTTACATCATGGTGTTCATGTGTGCTTCTTGTGTGTGATGATCTGTTCTGTTTTACTGCACCTGTTTACTGTTCATATGGTTAATGAAGTTCTAATGCACTAATTAAAGATCAACATTTAATGGATTAACTGAATCATAAGTTTACTAGATATACGCTAGTTGCATTAGACACAATTGCGTGTACACACAGGTTCCCTTAACTGAAGTAGCATATATGAATCTGAGTATGAAAATGAAAAATTTATTGATTTGATAATACTGATTCAGCCCCCCCCCCTCTCAGTATAATTTCCAACAGAGATGAGAAGGGAAACAATTGGTTACAACTCCTGAGGTAAAACCCAAAAGAAGGAGAGCCATACGGCCACAATATCCACCAAAAGTTCCAATCCCAACTGCACTTGAAACACGTCAAGTTTTACCTTCAATTGAGATTTAGGAGGTGCAAGCAGTACCAATAGCTGAGATTGAATCCAAAGCCATCATGTCCGGAGCAGGAGAGATTGGAGTTCTTTCAGAAGAGGAAGCATTCGAGAAATATTTCTATGACATAACTAACATGGCTAGAGTCCTCTATGAAGAGAGGAATACCAGAATGGTTGGAGAGAGCTCTAAGTGCCCACATGGAGAGGGAAGCCGAGGAGATAAAAAATATGAAAAGAAGGATTCAAAGGGTAATGGAGGAAAGCCTCCTCCATCTCCACCATATTCATTTTCCTCATCATCTTCATCATCCTCAACATCTCAAAGACCATCATCTTCCACTTCCACCACAAAAACTATTCATACTCATTCAAAAACCTCAACGGAAAAAAATACCTTACTCAAATTGGACATTAAGTTTAATATTCCCATGTACAACGATGGATGTATAAAAGTTAGACAATTGGAGGTTTATTTCAGAATTCAGAACCTTCAAGAAGATGGCATAAAAATCTAGTTGGCTTCATTGAGGCTAGAAGGAGCAACACTAGTCTGCTGGGAAGCAAAGACTCAAGAGGAAATGCGAATTCATAGTAAGATATCCATTTCTTGGGTTGAATTTGTTTCTGCAATTAAAAGACAATTTTATGCTTTAGCCTATATGAAAAAAGCCATTATGAGTTGGAAAAATTTTATGCAACTCAAGGGCCAAAGAGTTGAAGACTCTACCTATTATTTTTGGAAGAGGGCTTTTTTGTTAGGAGTAAACTTGAATTCCCAAGATACACTATTGAAATATATTGGGGGTTTACATTGCTACTTAAAACATATTATCCTTATGTTCAATCCAAGAAATTTGGATGAGGTATATGTGCAAGCCACACACCTTGAAGGAAGAGCAAAGAACATTCAGGAAGAGGGTAGTAGGAAGAATCCATTCAAGGGAAAGGAGAAAGAGAAGGGTGGAAAATGGAAGGGAAAGAAGAATGCAAGTGTGAAGAAAGAAGGGGAGAAAAATATATGCCAACATTGTTAAAAAGAAGTCATGATGAAATCCATTACTGGAAATTACATCCTGAACTAAGACCTAAGAAACCAAACAATAAGGGAAAAAAAAGACAACCGCTACCACACAACATGATCTTATATCAGATTCGGGTGATGAGACCAAGATTTCAGCCATGGTTAAAAAAGGGAAAGAAGTTGTTGCAAGCACTAGTTCCTCACATAGTCACAACAACACTCCAAGTGAATAATCAAGGATAGAGTTGTTCCATGTAAGGGTAATTTCAAATCATACAAAGATTGATGCATTTTTTGGTAGTGGGTCACAATACAACTTAATTTTAGAAGACTTGGTCAAAAATCTTAACCTTGAAACTGTACCTCATCATAAGCCATATCCATTGGGTTGGATAGTCAATAATGCAAATTTATAGGTTACAAGGAAATGATTATTTAGGTTTGACATTACTGAAAAATTCACTGATGAGGTTGAGTTAGATGTAGCTCCACTTGAAATCACGAGAATCATTTTGGGAAGCCCATATTTGTATGATAGGAAAGCATTATTTTATGACCATGAGAACAAATACCTATTTCTCAAGGATGGGTTGGAGTATATTGTGATATCCCATCGCAAAAACTTAAACATTTCTTTGGTTAATGACGGGCAGATGAAGAGACTAGTAAATGCAAGTAAACATTTTGTGCTTCTCATGATCAAGAAAAATAATGATATTGATTATGAATCTTTTGAAGTTTGTGATGATAAATTAAAATCTGTTTGTTTGATTTGGTAAGCAAGCATGGCGAGATGTTTTAGTAACCAAAGGGGTTACCTCCCAAGAGGGGAACTCAGCATGAGATACAGCTATAACAAGATGTTCCACTTTCAAACATTGGCATGTAGCACATGTCGATCATGGAGAGTATGGAAACCAAGAAGAAAATTCAAGAATTGCTGAAAAAAGGTATCATACACCCATCTACTTCGCCATGTGGTTCACTAATTGTCTTGGTACCAAAGAAGGATGGGACTTGGCGCATGTGTGTGGATTTCCATCCACTAAACAAAATAATGGTAAATAATCATTAGCCACTCCCAAGAACTGATTATTTTCTTCATCAATTGAGGTATGAAAAGTATTTCACTAAGCTAGACCTAGAAGTGGTTATCATCAAGTTAGAATAGCTAAGTAGGACATTTGGAGAACTTCATTTAAAACTAAACAAGGATTGTTTGAGTGGCTTATTATGCCTTTCGGTCTCACAAATGCTCCAACTACTTTCATGGGAGTTATTAACAATGTATTGAGACCATTTCTTGGTGACTTCGTCATTGTTTACATAGATGATATTCTCATATTCAAGAAATCTAGAGATGAACATGTCATGCATGTGAACAAAGTACTTGATGTCTTGAGAAAACAACTATTGTTTTTAAACATGTCAAAGTGTGAATTTGGCAAGACTTATTTAGTGTATTTGGGACACATTGTTGGAGGAGGTGAGCTGAAGATAGACCCCTCTAAGGTTGAGGTCATTTTGAATTGGCCCAATCCCAATACAGTTATAGAGGTAAGAAGATTTCTAGGGGCAACACAATATTGGAGGAAAATATTTGCTAATTTTTCTTCCATTGCAACACCACTACATGCATTGACTAGTGTCAAGAAAGTCTTCCATTGGGGAGATGTACATCAGAAAGAATTTGATGCTTTAAAACAAAATATCAGTTCAACACTGGTATTAGCTCTTCCAGATCTTAGACAACCATTTGAGATTCAATTAGATGCTAGTGATTACGCAATGGGAGCAGTTCTTATACTAAATGGTAAGCCCATTTCATTTCATTTTGAAATTTTTAATGGAGCTGTGACTAACTATCCAACTTATGACAAAGAACATCACACATTGGTACAAAGTGTAAAAAAATGGAAACACTACTTGATGGGGAAGGAGACCATTATCCATATCGACCATCAACCATTGCAGCACTTACAGTCACGGTCAAAGTTGCAGCAAGCAAAACACTTCAGATGGTTGGTTTTCTACACTAGTTTCATTAGGTTATCAAGTACAAAAAGTGAATCTACAATAAGGTAGATGATATGCTTTCTAGGCCTATTGTAAATTAATCTATTATACTCAAGCACAATTCTATTTTACATGAAAGTTACATTGAGCAATATGCATATGATAATGACTTTCAAGATGTGTATGCAATATTGAGGGAAGGAAACCAAATTGAAGAGTTATATTACCATGTACATAACAGTTTGTTGTATCACTTGGGCAAGTTATGTATTCCACAAGGACAAAGAAATAGTATCATAAGGGAGGGGCACACTTCATTGATTGCTGAACGCTTTGGTGTAGGCAAGAGAATAGCGAATCTCCAAAGGTATTGTTATTGGCCACACATGTTTGATAATGTATCTCGTTTCATTAGATGATGTTTTTTTTGTGCAACAAGTAAGCCTAGCAATAGGAAACTAGGATGGTACAGTCTACTTCCGATACCTTCACGTCCATGGGAGAGTATCTCAATGGATTTTATAGGAGGTCTTTCATTGTCAAGGAAAGGTAATTATTACTTGTATGTAGTTGTAGACAGGTTCAACAAGATGTGTATTCTAACACCATGTAAAAATAAAATTACAGTTAAAGAAACAACTCATCTTTTCTTTCAAAATATTTGGGTTCATTTTGGTCTTCCTACTTCCATTGTAAGTGATCGAGATTCTCGATTTGGTTGGAATTTTTGGTCCAATTTGTGGGAAATTCTGGACACTAAGTTGAAGAAGCGTACAAAATTTCATTTTCAAATAGAAGGAAAAACCGAGGTGGTCAACAGGATAGTAATTCATCTTCTTAAAGGATATTGCAACAAACATCGCAAGTTGTGGGATGAGAATTTTCATTACATACAACATGCATACAATAGGGCAAATCATTCTTCCGCAAACACATCACCATTTAAGGCATGTTTTGGGTACTTGAAAAGATTGCCATTGGACTTCATATTTGAGAAATATGTCACCATCGATGGTCACAACGACATCGATAATGAAAGGGATTTCATTGAACAAAATTTGTTGATACATCATAGAGTGCAAGAAAAACTTGAAAAGAGTGAGAGTAGCTACAAGGCAAGGCATGACAAACACCGTGTCGATCATAAATTTCAAGTTAGAGATGAATTTTGGTTATATATTAGCAAAGAGAGACTTACAAGGGAAGGTAAAAAGCTGAAGCCAATCTGTTATGGTCCTTATAAAATTTTGGAAAAGATTAGTCACAATGCATTTAAGCTAGATTTGCCTCCTTATATGCAAATATACCCTGTTGTTAATGTTGAGAATTTGAGATTGTTTGAGCCTCTTCTGATTGATGATCAAGGAGAGAATGTTCAACTACCATCAATAGATGATTTCTCGCGAGAATATGTTGATGAACTTCAGCAAGATCTCATACTTGATAGAAGAACTAGAACTTCAAAGAAAGGGAATGTCGAATACGTTTGATTGGGATTGAAGGGACAAAATCCTTCTAAAGCCAAATGGTTGTAGATCGAGAAGGTGAGGGAGTTGTACCCTCACCTGCTAAACAATTTATAGTGCCTTTTGGGGGTCCAAAATGCTTCAAGTGGGGAGGAATGATTAGGTTCTTAATATTTAGCTCAAAAATAAAAATTCTCAGAATTGCTCAAAACCTAAATGACTGCATCTACCTTAACGATATGATCCCAACACAAACTGTTTAACTTTAAATTGAGCTCGTGTGAGGAATATATCATGTTCTGTTCACTTTGCCAAACAACGGAATTTTGTAAAAAAAATGTACAGTCATTACATAGTCAGCATTCTGTACTGCTGACTGTGGTAGGTGACAGGGCAGAGTCAACGGTGGTCAACAACCTATCTTATTTTAACAAGTGGAATACTGTGGTTGGTATTCAAGTTGGTGAGGTGGCTTGTTTCTATTGGTTAAAGGTGGACCAATGAGGAGGGGACAAGCGGCAGGCCTGGAGGCCGCCACGTGTCCCTCCTCAAAGGTCGAGTTATTAGTGCACTGCAACAAAATATTATGGTAGGACCAGGAGTCGAACCTGAGACCTATGCTATAAAAACTCCACATAATACCAATACACGACCATGTTGGTTCTTATAATACAATGGATGTGACATATATTTGTTATCTAACAATTTGTGGGTTGGGGGGAGGAGGAAGCCAACCTGCGGGCCAACCCCCTCCCTTGTGATCACTACACATAACCACCAAGCCAATGGTCATCATAACCACATTGATATTGTGCTAACTATCATTTAACCTGACAAACAAATTACCATGTTTCCACTATTGCAGAGACCGCTAGACTAACATCTAATGACTTATCCATTAAACGTGTCGAATTACGTGATAATCACCATTAACCTTAATTAATCCACACTTATCATTAATTAACTACAATTTAGTTTGGTGGAGAATTTAGCGAGTTCAATAAATTCGGATATTCCTCCAATTTTAGTGGATTTAACTAGAGTTCCACCAGTTTTAGTGGATTTTTACTAGGAGAAATAGTTTTTGCCATAACTTTTGCAGAATTTGACCAAATTGGGATCAGGAAAAAGTGTTCCTAGATGATTTTTATGTTCTGTGCACATTGAAGAAGGTTTCATGATTAGTAGAGGATTTCAAACACCACTTTTACATTATTTATATAATACAGAGGCCCAAGCCATGGAAGTTGGACCAAGGAAATGTAGCCTAAGAGGGGTGAACTCCTTCATAAAAACACTGTGTTAAGTGTTCTTTTTGATGGTTTGCTATATATTTAATTGCTGCTATTAAGCACTTGATTTTTATGTTATTTTTCTCATGAACTTAACATTTACTTGTTTTCATTCACAAACACCATAAGGGAACCTATGCACATGAAGCAAAAAATAAGCATTTGTTTTTAAATCTTAAGTTTAAATTAGCACAAAAAAACTAACATTCAACAACATATCACCAATTCCTCATGATCATAACCCTACATTCATTCCTCTCATCACTTTCCTTCGACCTGGCATGCAAAATGGAGACCTGAAGAGAGGATTAACTAACTACTACAGGAAGGACATTCCTCTGGTAGCAACCTGTACAGACACAACAAGAACTCCTTGAATTTTTTCATCCAAAGATGACATCATGTAACCAATTATGCAATAGAGAGAGGCACATAATCCTTAGAAAGGAATCCATCTACTCCACTAGCAGCATCTTGGCCAGATGGAAGGAACCTACACACACATTTAAGTTATTAGTCAGAAAATCATCAACTATGAAGACATGAACAAAAAAATAAAAAGAAATAAACTCCCTCAAGCTCATGATGTTATAAGGCCTAGCTCTGACATGCAATAAAATCTAGCAATTCATTCCATATGTAGGCTCAAGTATGACAACCCTCACCTCTTCCCTATGCATAAAATGCCAAAATGTGTTAACAGTCGAGGAAGGAATTTTAATAGGTTGGAGGTGGCTAGTGAACTTGGCCACCCTCGACTAGTAAACTGAAGTCCATCTTAGTCACCCATGTAATATGGAAATGTGAACTCAACTGAGTGGTGCTTACAAGAATTAGAGTGATAATCACGAGGAGGAGGGTAATGATTGCAAGGAGTGGGGACAACAGTTCAAAAAAGGAAACTCGTGTATGTGCCATGTCACCAAAGCACTCCAAGCTCTTACCACAAAGGGAATATTATGTACTAGGCTCGATTTTATTTGCACCATCACTCATTTCAAAAAAATAGTTGGAGCAAGGACAAGGTAGTGTTATTAGATTGCTTAGGGTGCCACCGAAGTGTTTCAAATTCTATTTGGAGGTGTTCTAGAAGGAAGCTACAGGGAGGTATAAATTGCTACTAGATGGGAAGGAATAAGATATAGGAGGAATTTAATGATGAGAGAAGGCCATAGTGACCCAAAATTGTCTTCAAACCCTCATGCATATATAAATCTAATTTTAAAAAGGAGTAAGTGGTTTTCTTCCTCATTTCCATAGAATTGCATGAGAACTTATGCCTAAAGGTTGTAGCCTATAATAGAAAATTAAGAAGTAGGTCTTGCATGAAATTACTGTGTGTAAAGGTAAGGTAGGGGTAGATAAAATGAATTTGTTTTGATATAAATTCTAGCATCCGTCTCCCTCACTAATAAGAAGGAGGTTTAAAACTACTTTTAGCACTGAGATTGCTCTGAAGAAAATTGAATTCCACACCTAACTAATACCAGTAAGGGGTAGTAGAAGAAATGGGGGGAGGATTTAATAAAAGAGAACCCAAATATACCAAGAAAATTCGCCAACGCCCTCTTGTAGTGAACATTTTATGAAGGCATTAATGGTTGGTTTTCTTTGAACTGTTAAAAGAGTATGGTGATGATATCATCTATGGTTTTTCCATGAAACTAAATCCTCAAGGAGAATATAGTGCCACTACTGTCATCACAGGATTTGCCATCTTCTTAAGTCTTGAAACCATAAGTAGAGAGACCACCCTATCCTTGGGGTTTCGATGGAGAAAGGAGGATAAGGAAATAAGTGTTACAACCAAGAAGAACCCCTTCATTCAGAGAGAGATTCCCATAAAAGATAAGAATGAAGTAATAAGAGAAATCCTACCTTACCCCTAGGATGAGGTGGCTTATCACATCGTCAAATATATATCTTGTGAAGGGAGATTGATTACGATATATGGCTATTATTTTAGGTTACTTCATGAGTTAAGATTCAAAGCAGAATTTCTGATTCCTCAAAGACTTAGTGTTCCCCATTTCCTCCTGCACTAAATCATTGAAATGAACTAGAAGGCGAGGGAAGGAAAGAATCAACACATAGCCCACCATGGCCTCGTCAAGTTAACTTTTATGGATGATTTTAGCCACTTAAGGAACCCTGTCCTCTGGAAAAATTTTGTGGCCATGGAAAGGGAGGTCTTCATTGAAACCCAATCCATCACACTTGGGGAAATACCATCCTCTAGCATTAGAGATAGGGGAGGAAAAATAAAGGAAGAAGATGAAGGAAGAAAAAAGGAAGAAGAAGTAATAGAGCTTAAGGAAGAAGAAGAATAGAAACAAGAAATAGAAAACGAAATCCTTGATAAGACTTCTAAACCTCAAGGAAGAGAGAAGCAAGGACATCAAACAAGTCTTTCTCCGGGGAATACAGAGCAAGAAGTGGTTGCCACACTAGCCACATTAAGAACACCTATTAAGCCCATAAGGAGGCAACCGAGGCAAGGTCACATATATTTAAAAACAAGGAAGATCACCAGGATCAGGAAAGGGAAACAAAAACCTCCTTCAGAGGTCCCTATCACTATTGAGGAGTCATTCAGTAAAAAGGGAGAAGTGGGTCCCAGTGAAGGAAAAATTCAGGAGATTACCTCTCCTTATGGAAAAAGAAAACCACCTGTGACATATGAGAGAAGGCCCACCACTAGGGAAATGACCTTCAAGAGACCCAAGACACAAGCTCCCCTTGTGATCCGGAGCTTAAAACATGCTCAAAATTCAAATTTTTTAGATTGATGTGGAACTTGAATGACCATGTAGTTCATGTCATCTTGAATCCGGCACAATTCATTTCACATGAAATGGACTCTGTATGCTCCCAGAAACATGTCCTTTTTATTTTCCTAAACAAGCGAAATAAAAAGATAAATATTTAGGCAGCCCAGTCAATATTTCGTACAACTGGCATGGTGCTAACCGGGCATGCCTATGTAGCAGGGTGACTATGAATATGATTGTTTTCCTCGGGTGAATTAGATGGTGCCAACTGACATGATTTTATTGGCGTTGAATAGGGTGATTTTGATTAGTTGGTTGGTGGCCAACCATAGGCTACTATTCAGATATTACCATAAATTTTGGTGGCCATCGGGCTGCCATGTGGCAGCCCGAAGGCCACCAAAATTTATCGTAATGTCTGAACAATGGCAGATGGGGTCAAACCCAAGGTCTCATGGAAAACAACCAAACAACTTCACCAAACTAACTACGCAATGTTTCTTATTATATTATGGTTTTCACATGCTTTTTTTATAATATGGTTTCAACATTGGGAATGGTGGCTCAGGTCTAGCCCCAGCCCTGGTCACCACACCCCAGGGGCTAGGGATGGAACCACGGGCAGGAGGCTAGCCCATGCCCCCCCACTAACCTTAACCATGATTATAACCATTTCCATGTGACAAATATGCCTTGCAACATTAATCACTAGCATAAACCATTCCTGCCAGATGAAACCACCATGTTAATCGTGCTTGTGAACACGCTCCCGACCATGAATACTAGGCTTGGAAACCATCAACAAATTAGCCTTTGACCTTAACCACCCATGTGACCAGGTTCATTGGGGTCAGTCCAATGGTTACTGGAATGGGTGGTGGTGGTAGTTTAGAGCTTGATCCCTGGTCCCATGTGTTCTTATGTGGCCACAAAATTGGGAGTTAAGGCGTTGGTGGCTAAATTGTTAGAAAATTCTATATTACGGAGCAACAGGACACATAAAATATTGCAGAAATATAAACACAGAAAATGCATAAAACAAGAGAGACACAGATATATGTGGTTCACCCAGTTTGGGATATGTCTACAGAGAAACAGCCAGTCCTTATTTTATTATATATTATCCATCAAATTGAGGAGATAGAACCTACAACAGATCCATTGTAACACCCTCTTCACTCTCAATCTCCTCTCTCTTCTTCAATCAGAATATAGATCTACATAGACGCAATACAATTCCCTCTTATATAGTGAGGGCTTGCCTTCTAGGGCAAAAAACCCTAAATTAAACATAACTTCTACAGTCAGACCTCTACCTAATGAATGACCCATATTGAATAGAAATTACTATACTTTTACAAGGTAATTTTACATCTATTCTTAGCTTCGGGGGCATTGCCCCCGAAACCCCCTGCCAAGGGGGGCTCCCCAAAGGTTGTAGCTGCCCCCCTTGGACCTCCCCTGCAACGAATATTTTATGGGTGGCATTGCTGCCCCATTTCAGACTAGGGTCCAATGCGGCAAAACCTTTGAATACAGAAGATAATCAGGCTCCACACCCAACGTAAATTAATGCTCCAAAAATTTTTCCCGACGTTTGGAAAAATGGGCGCTCTATTAGTGGATTTTGGGGTGAAATTATAGGATCGGTGCCAGATTTGGGGGAATTTGTAGAGAGAATAGTGCAAGAGCTAGGGAAGCACATAACTTCTTTAATTTTGATCCAACTGAGCAGAAGGAATAGGATATATAGGTACTTTTGGGTCTTATAAAACCAATGGAACATGTTTAAGAGCCATTAGAGAATTTCTGAAGAGGATTTTTATAGGTTGAAATGTATGGGTGTTAGGATCAACCAGGGGGTTGAATCAATTTTTCAAGGCTTTTGGGAAGGGAGAGGACCTTGTAGGGGTTTTCTAGACTTCATATGTTTTCTGCACCAACTGAGACATCTATGGTGTAACTTATATTTCTCTTTTCTCATTGTGTCTTTGAGGAAAGCTCTCTTTTATTACTTCAAGTGAATTGTTGTGCTTGTTATGCTCATTGTGAGATGGAGTATGTGGTCTTCATTTGAGAACCCTTTTCTTGCTGATTGGTTCATGATTAACTATAGGTTTTCATGTTTTTAGAGTGAAATTTATTTACATGAGAATGTTCTCTTGAAGGGGAAACTAGCCAATCTTTTTATCAACACACTTTATGTACTCTTTATCGCTGAAGTATTTTGAGAATAATGAGATTGGATCAAGCCATTGGAAGTTGGACCAAGGAGATGTAGCCCAAGAGGGGTGAAATCCTTTATCAATTTCTGAGTGTATTACTGTTATGATGTTGTTGAATTTTTTATTATTCATAATTTAAGCACATGAATTACATTTAAAGACATAAAAACTTATGTAAAACTTGCATTTTACCACATAATCCTCAAGAACTTTGTTTAGTATTATGAATTGGAATTTAGCACAACAAACACTAATTTTCCCATTCAAATCAAGTTGGTATTAGAGCTCTTGGTTTTCTTTGTGCAAGGAGGATTTAATTGTTTGCAAGTTAATGTGAAGCTTACAAGAGTGAAGCTCAAGAGACGAGAAGGTTTGAGTAGGAGAGAAAGAGTGCCACAATCTACACCATTGGTTCTACCTCAAATTGTAGTTGAAGATTCAGTAAGCATGTGCATGAGTTCAAAGCATGATAGTATCCATGATTCAAAGGAAATTTTTGCATTTCTACAACAAGAGAAAATGTAGCTCAAAAGACTACTTGAAGCTACTCAGGAGCAGAAGCAAAAGATGCGCCTCATGTTGCAAAATGTTGTGGAGGAACAAACTGATGAAAGTTGTTCTACTAAAGTAGCAATGAGTCCATCCAATAATAAGAAAGCTTGTGGGCATGGAAATAATGCAATCTATGGCTCTTTTGAAATGGAGGATGCCTCCTATGTACTAGGGACACAAGGAGGTTTCCTTGATGCATCGTCCACCACTTGATCTAGAGAAGAGAAGGAGGAATTTTTGGATCAGTACCCACAAGAGGCTAGTGCAGAAAAGTTTGTAGAGTCTCCAAAATATATTCAAAATATCATCCAATTTCACCTTTATCACCACCATTTCACTCACATGTCATAACTCCATAACCATATAACTTTTCATTAGCCTCCATTTTTATAATTATATGGGTTCCATTTGTGTTTTCTAAAAGTTAATGATTTATAGCATTATAAGTGAATTAAATGGTTAAAATTTAGAAAAAATGCATATACTTGCTAATACTTAAAAGTGGCTTGAGTTTCATGACATGTGTAGGTCATTTGGAAGCTTCCAAGGCACCCTTATGTGGCCTGCAATGCTCAAATTCGAATTTCCTTCAAGATATGGAAGAAGATTTGAATAAAGATAAAAAAGGATATGTGTCTCATCATTACCTATTTGAGTTGTAACTCTATGAGATTTTCTAGGGATCTAGGGAGAGAATAATGGACCTCCATTAATGAGGTAGCTTCTTATGTTTTTGTATAAATATGAGAGCCTCATCCTTTCAAAGGCATGTGAAAAGTTGGAGATACTCAAGTGTCCAAGTTAAGATTATTCATGAATGGAATTTAGATTTAGCACCATGCTCATTAGTGATATTCACCTCTTTTTGGTAATGCTTGCATTGGGAGCCTCTCAACTTGCCATATCTCATACTTTTGGATTGGCTACCTATAATGTGTGAGATTTACTATTTTTCATAAGTTAAGATTTATTGTTTTTCATAGATTAAGATTTATTTCTTTCATAGTAAAAAAATTCTTTCTTTCATATCTTTTCCTATGTGAGAGGTTAAGAGTGATTGTTTTATTTTCTTTCATATCTAGAGGTTAGGAATGATTATTTTTGCTTTCATTTCTTATCATGTGGTTTTGGTTATTCATTTCATAGTATCCTGATTTGATAATGCACACATGATCCCTTAGAGTAGATTTAATTTCATGCAACTTCAATTCCTACAAGTGTGGTAGATTAAGACTTCAATTCTTGCCAGTGTGAAAGATTAAGATTTCATTTCCATGCACTATACCATAGTTGTACTATAATTTCTTTTGAATCGATTGTTGAATTAGAATAAGTGAATTTGGTTTGTCGTTATTTGGTTTCGTAGTTAGATTGATCTAAATTGGAAGTTAATTTCTAGCATATACAGTGCACGCATGCTTCAAAATTTTTACAAAACCCCTCGGTTGACAATTAAATGATAGGTAATTAATTTGCCTCAACATTTTGGCACCATTGTCAGGGAAGTGTGCATAGGAATTAGATTTCAGTCTATAGTTCATTTTTTTTTTAGTTCTTTTTTTTCTAGATACATGATTAAAACACTTAGATGCATAAATAATTTAGCTGCATATCATATATATATATATATATATATATATATATATATATATATATATATATATATATATATATATATATATATATATAACTTCAATCACCTACCACCCCCACTATATCATGTGGTGCAGTAAGAGCCACACATCCACACCATAAATTCTTATTTTTGTAGGTAGATTAGATGAGAATGGAGGATGAAGAAATGGATGGATATGATGACAATGAGGAAGATCCTTTTGGATTTCCCATTCAAGAAACTGATGTCAATGTTCAAATGAAGAAAATCCCTCAATCCGTACTTTCTAACTTCAAAGGTATGAGATTAGAAGACCTAGAAACTTTTCTTTTTGAATTTGAAATGATTTGTAGATCTTATGGCTACTCATTATACATTCAAAAATTGAATTTGTTTCCAACAACATTGAAGGATAAAGCTCTTAGAAGGTTCATGACTTTAGGAACAAATTCTATAAGGACATGGGATGATATGAAAAGAGTATTTTTGGAAAAATATAATAATCATTACAAACACCATGACCTTAGAAATGCAGCCCTTAGGATGAATCAAAAAGAGGATGAAAATATAGAAGACCTAGTGGAGAGATTTACCTATAATATCAAGTGATCTAAAATGCATAATTTAGGATCATACATATTAAAAACTCTCTTACTAAGTGCTATAAAGGATGAATGGATTGATCTTCTTAACCTGGTCGGAAAAGGAGATGTTTATCGATTGTCATTTCAAGAGATTTGTGAATTGTGTAAGAACATATCAAGAGGAAAAGCAAAGTATGAAAGATCCCCTCAGGATCTTGTTATGGAAAGAGTAGGTAAGTCAACATAAGTATTGGTAAGTCAAATTGAACTTAACAGTTTGCTAGACATTTTTGGTAATTTAAAAGAACAAATTGAAATGCTAAGAATGGAAAACAAGCAAATAGTAGAGAATTTTGCTTCATTTATGTTTTGCCCTAAATGAAAAAAGAAACGTGCTTTGCATGAATGTCCACTTGATAACATTAAAATGTATGAAATTTGTGCAGGACCACATATTACTAAATATTGTTCACCATTACCGGGGTTAAAGGCAATTTACCAAGGAGCAAATCAAATGCTGGAACAATCTTGTTATGAGGCTCTAAGAACATCATGGCAACCTCATCAAGCTAGTATGATGCAAGATCTTACTTCTGAATTTCAAGGTTACGAACAACAATCTCAAAGTAATTGACAAACACCCTTGCCTTGGAAATCTTGGCCATCTCAATCCCAACCTCAAAACCAATCTTGAAAACAAGGTTGGCAAGGGCCTTACAGAATAAATCCACTGTATCCTCAATATTTTCCTATCTATCCTCAATGCCAAGCTCAATTCTATTCATACTATTCACCTCCACCACAACATCCATTTCATGCTAAATTGACCTCAATTCAACCATTACCATCTGCACAAGTACCCCAAAGATCCATTTCCACTCCACTACCTACACAACCATTTGGAATCTCCAACAATAAAACACCTCAATCAAATCATAATGTTGAGGTACTACAAAATAAAGCACCAATTGCCATTGAAGAAAAAAAATTAGAAGAGGAAAAATATTTAGGTCTATCACTCACTTCTATGAATGAAGATCACATCTTTGAAGACTCGGATGACATGATAGAAGGAAGCCAAGGAAGACAAGATTATATTGAAACTTGGTTCAAGACAGTCATTGGATCCCAATATTCCATTCTTCAGTATCTTCTGACATCATCTAAATCATGATAATTGGTTTCTCATACACTCGTATGTATCAAAGAATATATTTCGAACCTACATATGAGTATCCCTCTCATTTTTTTACAAGCATGGCTCCATTGGAAAAATTCCTATACTTAAAAATTAAAAAAAATTATGTAGATAAATTAGGAAAAATAAAATCAAGCTTGACTGAATTTTTTAAAACTTGATTGCATTTTTTTTCTTAATTGCATTTTTTTTAGAATTTTAAATTTTTAAATTATATTTATTTTCTTGCATTTTCATTAATTTGAAACACATATATAATAAAAAAATCAATAAAGTGTTTCTTTTTAAATTTATATATGTATATATTAATAAATAAATAAAACATATAAAAAAAATTAGATATCTTTATTTAAACAAATTATATATATATTTGTTTATTTAAACAAATTTGAAAAAAAGAAAATTTAAAATAAAAATCATAAAACAAAATTGGAACTTGTAGTTTCATGATCTGCGATGTTTGCTTAACCATATTTCATGATTGGCATGTAATTTTATTTCATTTGACATCTATAATAACAAAATAACTCATATTAAGCCATTTGGTCTGAACTCTGGTTCAGAAAGATCGAAAATTGCTGCTGTAAATGACTGGAAATTCCATTGTTATTGATCATGAATTTGTAAAATAGTGCTCCATTTCTTTCAGTAGATTTTATTTTGTGCATGGATTGTAAAGCTTGTGAACTATCTGGATCATGAACACTGTTCTAGCAATTCAATTCTGGACTGTAGACAATACAAAAAATGAATTCCACCCAGCAGTTACATGATCAGAGACCAAATACACAGAGGTTAAAAACATCATATTTAAAATGAATTTTGTCACTAATGAAAATGAATCTCAAAAAGATAAAACATGGGTTTTTCTCAGAATGGGGTAAATTATGTTTATCATGAGTGTTTTCCTCAAAACTCATAACCGTTTGAGATGTTTTAAGGGTTTTAGGGAGCCTTCTTTGTGAGGTTGCATGAGAAAAAAAAATTTCAATTAAAGCAGAGACAGTTGCGGCCATGATGGAAGGAGAAAATTTGGTTTTATCCTACAACAAATTCGCCAAAAATCTGATTGCCCTGATCTATAGGAGGGAGAGCTGCCATGGAGATGGGTATCAAATCTCATTTTTATTGATCCTACTACAACACTTACCTGGGAACAAAAACATGTAATGTGAAAAAAAAGTTCCAAACATTTTTATTCAAATCAAAATCTATTGGGAAGATCTGTTTTTCAAGTAAAGAAAATGATTTCAAGTTGAAATAAATCATTGCGTATGGCTTACAATAAGCAACATCTGTTTGCAACCTGTTTATCGATTCGAAGAAAGACAGAGATCTCACAGTCCATTTGTTGATTAGATTTTGGATAAATTAACATCGCCACTTTATATCACATGTGAAACCTTTGCATAATGGTAATGTCTTGAGTTTGAAAGAGGTGAGTTAAGAGTTGAAATCAGGTTGAGCAACTTAGTTTTTCATTCAACATTTTGACAGCCATACACTAATCTTTCGGAAAAATGGTTGGATTAGTTAAAATTATTGCCGAAAATCCAAGAATGCAACTTGCTAGTTTAAATGAGTTTTGATATTTATAGTCGTGTGAAATAATTCTTATGTTTTCAAGTATCATGTAGGAAGAGGAACTATGAGAGCACTTGATTTAATAAATTTTATTTTAGCTACAGAAACTGTAGAATTCTGCAACTGAACAACAATTCTACAGTTGAACAACAATTCTGTAGCTATATATTTAATTCAATGATTTATTCTGTGACAATGCATTATAATCAAAATTCATGAGAAGCATGCCATCTAATTTTCCTACTTCATCCTTCACATAAACATCATGTTCCCATGCCACACTTAAGCATGACAATTTTCACTGTTTCACAAACAATTCAAACAAGCATAACTTTCTCATATGACATTTTTTTCGATAATCAAAACATCATCGGAAAGATCTCAACGAGATCTAAAAAATGAGAAAGATTTCAATAGAATTTGAAATGTTGAAAGAAAAAAGAAATTTCTGGTAAGACATGACATGTAACCTGAGGCACTAGTTTCAGAACAGGTAAAATTCATATGTTTTTCTTTCATGAATTTGTTTTATTAGTTTTCTGTGTAAATGTCATAAATAGAGAGATTGACTACCTCTCTCTTTTGATAATATTACATTTCATTACAGAAAAAGTACTAAGTTTTTGCAAGTTCCGGGATGATAAACAAATGGAAACAAATAAATAGTGTCTCTCAAAGTCCACATTTCTTTCAAAAGGACATGATGAGAGCAACATCAAAGATGAAATATCCAAGCATTAACACATGACTTTGGATAAAGAATGTTGAAGCAGATCCATCACACCATTTCAAAACCTTTTAGATATCAGTCTTACCATTGCATTCCTACTTATTCAGTCAATAAAATCTTCATCTCATTTTCCTTCACAATCATTTTCCTGCCTTGCTTTCACTAACCTTTATCCCAGCAAGAAAATCAGTCAACTCCCCTACAAAGCTGATTCATTCCATTTTCCTTTTCCATTTGTCAAATAAACCTTGATCCACTGCAAAATTTTTCATCCATAGTCCTTCAAAATTATTGTTTTATGCTCATGTTAGATGATGGAGGATTCATTAAGGCCTCCCTTTTAACAAGTCTTGGCCTCTCGACATCAACACATTATCTAGGTTCAAGGCTAGAGTGCTTATTATTACCATGAGGCTTGTATGCATCAATGACAAGTTCTCTCACTGACAATCATGGGAATACACCATTGTCCCTTGATTGCTAGATCTTGCAAGTGGCTCTACATCAGCTCATCTATTCACACTTTGCAAGATGCACTTAGGTACCTTTGCACTCGTTGACATTTATGGTGAATTTTCCTTGCATTGGTTAATGACATTCATCAATGGCCAGTAATCCAATGACTTCTCTTCATGCTCGACAAAAACACATTTATTCGTATGACTAGAATTGTACCATCAGGTTTTGTAGTAGCTGAAGACTATATCATTTCAACATTTTGCAGCAGATACAAGAGATTTAGCAGCAGAAATAAAAAATCCACTTTCACCACCTCATCCACCATTTATGCAACTAAGAAGCAAATGAAATTCTACATTCTCTTCCATGATCCAACAGTAGCTACAACTTCTCTACCTATGAACACTTTGTCCACTTCTTAGGTAAGTAAAGGTATGTTCTTTTCTAGATTTTAATCATAGAATTCCTTCATACTGAAATTATAATTTTTGGAAAATACTTCGCCATTTTTCGTTTCTCGTTTGAAAAAAAAATGTAAACACCTTAGTTGGGGGAAAGGGACATCCATTTATTATCAAATTCATATCACTTCATTCCATTTCACTTCATTTCATCATAACATACTTGTCCTAATCAATTATGACTGCATTACGGTTCAAAAGTTATGTGATTTGAAAATAAATGCTTAAATGTTGAGCATATTATATGGTTGATTTAAAGATGAATCCTTAAATATGTTCAATGAATCTTGCTAGAACAAAATGAAACAAGGTATTGAAACACAAGAACCAATACCAATTAAGATTTGGTTGTCACATAAGAAACAACCAAACATGTTGCATTTCAATGTATGACAAGGAATACTTTGCAAAATAAATGGAATTGCCAAATGCAATGTTTAAGGACAATTGATATAAGCCAAGCTCATTCAAAATAAAATCATTATTAAGCAATGCAGTAGATTGCATGAGTACATGCAATAATGTCAGTTGGGGTGAATGTAGAGTCTCGAAAATGTATTCAAAATATCATCCACTTTCACCTTTATCACCACCATTTCACTTACATGTCGCAACTCTATGACCATATAACCTTTCATTAGCCTCCATTTTTATAATTATATGGGTTCCATTTGTGTTTTCCAAAAGCTAATGATTTCTAGTAGTATAAGTGAATTAAATGGTTAAAACTTAGAAAAAAAGGCATATACTTGTTAATACTTAAAAGTGGTTTGAGTTTCATGACATTTGTAGGTCATTTGGAAGCTTCCAAGGCACCCTTATGTCGCCTCCAATAATTAAATTCGAATTTCCTTCAAGATATGGAAGAAGAGAGACTCCTCCTTTCAAAGGCATGTGAAAAGTTGGACATACTGAGGTGTCCACGTTAATATTATTCATGAATGGAATTTATATTTAGCACCATGCTCATGAGTGATGTTCACCTCTTTCTGGTAATGCTTGAATCAACAGCCTCTCAACTTGCCATCTCTCATACTTTTCGACTGGCCACCTATAAGGCGTGAGATTTATTGTTTTTGATAGATTAAGATTTATTTCTCTCATACATTAAGATTTATTTCTTTCATATCTTTTCCTGTGTGAGACCTTAAGACCGATTGTTTTTATTTGCTTTCATATCTAGAGGTTAAGAATGATAGTTTTTTCTTTCATTTCATATCATGTGGTTTTGATTATTCATTTCACAGGATGCTGATTTGATAATGCACACATGATCCCTTAGAGTAGATTTCATTTCATGCAACTTCAATTCCTGCAAGTGTGGTAGATTAAGATTTCAATTCCTGCAAGTGTGGTAGATAAAGACTTTAACTCCTGCAACTGTGAAAGATTAAGATTTCATTTCCATGCTTTGTACTATAATTCTACTATAATTTATTTGGAATCGATAAGTGGATTTGGTTTGTCGTTATTTGGTTTCGTAGTTAGATTGATCTAAATTGGTAGTTAATTTCTGGCATATACAGTGCACACACACTTCAATTTTTTTACGAAACCCTCAGGTTGACAATTAAATGATAGGTAATTAATTTTCCTCAACAAAGTCCCTCAGAGAAGTAAGATGGCCAAATATGCACCTTTTGTCCACATGACATTGAGGTTGAGCTTCTATCAGTGCCAAAGTCTAAGGAGCTGAAAGAATAAAGACCAAGAGTCCAAGAAGGCACCTAAAGAATTAGGAAAGAGTTTAAGAGCATATTTGTCTCTCAGTTGAAAGATGAGGAAAATGGTAAGCATTTACATGTAGTTTCTTTACATGAAAATGTTGATTTAAGATGTTTTGTAGCCTTTGAGAAGCATAGCAAAGGCATAAGAACAACTCTCTTATCCAAGATTGGTTACAAGGGGGGAGGTCTTTAAGTGAACAATAAGGGAATTATCCATCCAATTGAGGAAAAGGAGAGATGTCGATATGAAGGTTTGGGCTATGTTGAAAAGGAAGAATGGCCTTCTAGTTATAAATCTTGGGTATCTTATTCTTTTTGTCATAAGAGAGGACATGTAGAAAACAATTGTTGGGATTTTCATCCAGAATTGGTACAAGCTTGGTTTCTGAAGCAAAAGAAGGATGTGAAATGCAAGACTTCTCCAAAGAGAGATAAGGAATTTCAAGAAGAGACTAAGACAAGCTCTTCTCTCCATTCAAGTTCTCCTCACCAGGCTCATAAGCCAAATGACAACCATAAGAGGTATAAGCATCTTTATTATTCAAAGGCTTTTTTATGATTACAAACAACATGATGTTTTGAATAACATGTCGTGGAATGTTTTTCCGTGCACTTTTTTTCATGCACCTAATCATTGTGTAGCTAGGCGCCAGAAAAGGAAAGCATTAGTAAATAAGATAAGTACGTGAATTGCAATTGAGACTAAGAAGGGAAATTCTCATCCAAGTTTAAATATTATTGTGCCAAGAAAAGCTCACAATTTTTTTTTTCACTCATTGCAACATAAGTGGGCATTGGATTGAAAAGTGTTGGAAATTGCATCCACATATTCATTCAAAGAAGGAAAAATAGGTAATGGAATAGCCTAAGAAGGAGAAGGTAGATGAATGCACAACACACGCCATAACCATTCTAGAGGCAGTTTTAGAAGGAAGTGAAGTGCAGAAAGGAAATTTCTTGGTATGGTTGGGTAAGAAATGGTTGGACTACTTGTCTAATTAAAGACTACATTTATTTTGTATTTCACTTGTTGCATGTCCCCATAGTTGGGAATTTGTAAAAATGATGTTTTTGAATGAATCACTTATACACAACAGTGTTTTATCTGGCATTGTTATGCTATTTTGGCGTCATGATGAGTCAATTTGTATGGAATTTGGAAGTCAAATTTATTCCATATTGTAAGATGCATTTCCATTTGTGGATATTTTAGTAAGCATCCAAAACTTTGGGATGAGTAGTTGCAACACATTCAGTATGTTACAAATATGTCAAGCACTCATTTATACAAGTATTTCCATGTAAATCTTGTTTGGGTTATTTACCAAAGACTTTTTAAATTTTATCCTTGGTAAGGATTTTGCAGAAGATCACCATTGGATTTCATTGTTGGGAGGGATGTTGCTATTGATGGCCATAGCAACATAGATAAAGCAAATAAGTTCATTGAGAAAATCCAATTGGCACACCAAACAATTCAATATCAGCTTGAAAAGTTCCACGGTCAAATGGATCAAGTTTGGAAAGGTGAGGGAACTATACGCTCAACTATTGAAAAGCTGAAAGTTAGTTTTTGTGGTCCAAAAGCTTCCAGTGGGGAAGAGTGATATGAAGCTCAAAATTTTCTCAAAATTAAAAGTTGTTAGATTAGTGCAGAACCTGAACCATCGCATAGTTCTCCATGTCTTGAATTTGGCACAACTCTTTCACGCAAAATAGACTTTGTATGGTCCCAGAAACATTTTCTGTTCATTTTTCTAAACACATGAATTAAAAAAATAAAATATGCAGGTAGCCCAGTCAATAGTCTATACCACTGACGTGGCACTAACTGGGCATGCCTATGTGGCAGGGTGACAATGCATATGACTATTTTCCTCCAACAAATTAGATGGTGTCAAGTCGCATGATTTTATTGGTGCTCATTTGGGTGATTTCGATTGGTTGGTTGATGGCGAACCACAAGCTACCACGTGGATGAGCTAGGGGTGACCACGTGGTAGCTCAAGGGCCATCAAAATTTCTAGAAATGTTTGAACAATGGTGGGTGGGGTCAAACCCGTGAGCTCACGACAGACACCCAAATGACTTCACCAAACTGACTATGCAATGTTTCTTATTATACTATGGTTTTCACATGGTTTTTTTGTAATATGGTTTTAGCATTGGGGATGGGAGTCGGGGTCTAGTCCCAGTGCTGGTCACCAAACCCTAGGGGCTAGGGATGAGACCACGGGTAGGAAGCTAACCTCCCCACTAACTTTAACCGTTATTATAACTATTTCCATGTGACAACTACACCCCGAAGCATTAACCGCCAGTGCAAACCATTCCTACCAACTAAAACTACCACATTAACCATGCTTGTGAACATGCTCTTGACCGTGACCACTGGGATTGGAAACCATCAATGTCTTAACCTTTGACATTAATCACCCATGTGACGAGGTTCACATCGACTAGTCCATCAATTAGCGAAATGGGTGGGGGTGTGAGTTAAGAGCTCGACCATCGGTCCCATGCATGCCCATGTGGCCACAAAATTAGGAGTTAAGGCCTTGGTGGCTAAATTAACACTCTCACAATTTCACCTGGAGTTTGGCGAATGCGGTGCTCTGTTAGCAGATTTTAGGGAGAAATTGTAGGACCGGGGCCAGATTTGGGGGAATTTATAGAGCGAATAGTGCAAGAGCTAGGGAAGCACATAACTTCTTCAGTTTTGATCTAATTGAGGAGATGGAAGAGGATAGATGGACATTTTTGGGTGTCTTGAAGCCAATAGAACATGTTCCAGAGCCATTGGAGAGTTTTTGAAGAGAATTTTTGCAGGTTGAAATGTATGGGTTGTTGGGTTGTGTTATATTCTTTCCACATAGTTAATCGTGGGGTTAGAGGGGGGTCACAGGGGGTTTGAGGGTTACCCGTAACCCCACTTTATCGGGTCTGGGGCAGTACCCTGGAAAATTTTGGTTTTGTACCCTATGTTAGGTTCGACAAACCCACCTATGGTTTTGTGCATGATTTTCACACATGTTTTTTGGACGCGATGGTTTTCGGTCCATGGTTTTTGATGCAATGGTTTTCGGTCCATGGTATTGGATGATTTGGCATGTATAAATATGTATTGTAACATTGAAAGGAACATAATGAAAAATCAAGCTGGTAGTCCCGGTTTTGGGATCCAGGGGAAAATCTCTGTGTATATGTGTTTTATGTGTTATGCTATCGCATTGTTTATTTTTTGTGTTTTAGAATTTGTATGCAGGTAATTTCTGTACGGGGTTAAAACCTACATTTGATATCAGAGTTGTTTTGGCTTCAAGGGGACGCCTTTGTTGCTGAGGATTTTTGCTCAGGCCTGTGGTAAACCATGTTCAGTGGGAGATATGCGAGATCGATTCTGGTGGTGAAAGAAGATGGTGAGTAGTGGAAAGATAGAGATTGAGAAATTTAATGGTCAGAGTTTTGAGTTGTGGAAACTCAAAATGGAAGATCTGTTGGTGGATAAAGATCAGTGGATCGTGGTAGATTCGAGTACTAAACCAACAGGAGTGTCCAATGAAGAATGGAATAATTTGGATCTGAAGGCAAAGAGCACAATACGATTGTGTGTCTCAGATTCAGTATTGCTGAATGTATCAGGGGAAGCTACGATGAAGGATTTGTGGGACAAGTTAGGGACTTTGTACCAATCTATGTCTCTGGTGAATAAATTGTTCCTGTGGAAAAAGCTATATAACATGAGGATAAGAGATGGAGACTCAATGAAATAGCATCTGAACGCATTTAATACTATGGTAAGTCAGTTAGCATCCACTGATATTAAAATTTCGGATGAAGATAAGTGCATCAGTTTGTTGTGTTCTCTACCAGATTCGTGGGATAGTCTAGTTATTGTAATAGGTAGCAATGCAACTGCCTTGCAGTTTGATGAAATAGTCTCAACCTTGCTGAGGGAGGAGATGAGATGGAGAAATATGGAGAGCTAGAATGTTGATGCCTTCTCTATACAAGGATGGTCCCAGAACATAAAGAAAAATAATTCATTGAGAGGGAGATCTAAATCTCCAAGAAAACCTATAAAGGTGGTGTGCTGGAAATGCGGAAAAGAAGGGCACTACAAAAGGGACTGTAAATCTAAAGCTCCTGACAAAGGAAAGGGATATGATGATGCTCCTTCTGCAGAGGCAAAAACCACCTCAGATGAAGGTGGGGATGTGTACTTGGCTTCTTCAAGTACACATGTAGATCATGAGGCACGGTTGATTGACACAGGTGCATCCTTGCACTTCACTCGCCATAGAGAATTGTTTTTTGAGTATGAGAAATACGATGGTGGTGATGTCTTCTTAGGGGATGATAGGAAGGTGAGAGTCGTTGGTCGCGGAAAAGTAATGTTGAAGTTGCAATGTGGAAGGGTTAGGACACTTCTGGGTGTTCTACATATTCTTGCATTGGTTAGAAATATGATTTTTGTAAGCAAGCTGGATGATGCAGGTGTAAAACCAGTGTTTGAGAAGGATACCTATAAGATGGTTTGGGGA
Organism: Pinus tabuliformis; assembly: GCA_031772625.1. NCBI lineage: Eukaryota > Viridiplantae > Streptophyta > Pinopsida > Pinales > Pinaceae > Pinus > Pinus tabuliformis. The sequence goes on along the minus strand of CM062819.1, from coordinate 456,685,141 downwards.
GCACTGGTATTGATGTGAGGAGTTTGGATTGGAACTCTGTACAAACTACAAGGTAGCATGGTTGTTGATGGGTGTAACAATTTTGTGGTTCCTGAAAGTGGAGCAGAAAATCTAGTGGTCTCTGGGGAGAAGACCATGCTGTGGCATCAAAGGCTTGGACATAATGGAGAGAAGGGCCTTCGAATACTTCATGGTAAGGTATGGTAGAAGGTATGAGTATTAGTTCTCTGGATTTTGATTTCAATGAAAATTGTGTATATGTGAAGCAGAATCGGTCGAGTTTCCCCTCTGGTAGTAAGAGGGCGAGACATATATTAGAGCTTGTGCATAGTGATGTGTTTGGACCCGTGAAGGTTCCATCACTGGGTAAGTCTGTGTACTATGTATCATTTATAGATGACTTCTCAAGGAATACATGGATATATTTCCTTAAGAAGAAATTTGAAGTCTTTGACAGGTCTAAAGAATTCAAGGCTTTGGGGGAAAACCAGACAAAGAAGAAGGTAAAGGTGCCGAGGATAGATAACAGTGGAGAGATTTGTAGTAAGGAATTTGAAGAATTTTGTAATAAGTGTGGTATAGCACGATAGAAGACTACTCCATATACACCTCAGCAAAATGGAGTTTCAGAAAGAATAAACAAGATGTTGATGGAAAGGGCAGGAATCATGCTCAATGGTGCTGGATTAGGATAGGAATTCTGGGCAGATGCAGTGGAGACAACATGTTACCTGGTCAATAGATCACCTTCATCAGCGCTGGAGGATAAAACTCCACAAGAGGTATGGATTGGTAAGAAACCCTCTCTTTCACATCTGAGGGTATTTGGATGTGATGCATATGTACATGTTCCAAAGGAGAAAAGAACCAAGTTAGATAGTAAATATGAAAAGTGCATCTTTATTCGGTATAAGGATGGTTTAAAGGGTTATAAGCTTTGGAACCCAGTAACAAGGAAGGTTGTGTACAACCGAGATGTGGTGTCCAGAGAAGTGAAAGATGTTATTAAACATGAAGTCCAAGCAAAGGAACCTGAGAAGATGGAGTTTGAGCTAAAGGAGGAAGAATCAAAATCTACATCAGAGGAGGAATCAAAAGATGAAGAGCCACAAACTCCAACTGTGAGAAGATCAGTTTGAGAAAGAAGGCAGCCAAAAAGGTACAGTCCATCTACTTTCTATTCAAAACTTTGGAAAGCGGAAGTAGTGGATTCAGAGGATGGAAAACTTTGGAAAGCGGCCATGGTTGATGAAATGGCATCTTTACACAAAAATAAGGCTTGGGATCTGGTGGAGTTGTCGGCTAGAAGGAAACCCATTGGCAGCAAATGGGTGTTCAAAAAGAAGACAAATGCATAAGGAAAAGTGGAGAAATACAAAGCTCGGTTGGTTGCAAAAGTTTATTCCCAGGTGCCGGGAATTGATTTTGGTGACATTTTTTCTCCTGTTGCCAAGGTAACTTCTATTAGATTACTTTTATTTGTTGTTGCTGCTTTTGATTTTGAGGTAGAATAGATGGATGTGAAGACAACATTTTTTCACGGGGATCTGGAAGAGGAAATCTACATGAAGCAACCTGAAGGCTTTCCGGTGAAGGGTAAGAAAGAACCGGTATGTAAGTTAAAGACGTCTTTGTATGGGTTAAAACAATCACCAAGGATGTGGTATCAGAAATTTTATACATTTATACGGGGACTTGGCTTCACTAGAAGCAAAGAAGATCATTGTGTGTATTTTAAATTAATTGGTGACTGTGTTATTTATCTAGTCTTCTATGTGGATGATATGTTGTTGTTTGGAAATGACAAAGAACTTATTTAGGATTTGGAGACTCATTTGTCCTCCAAATTCGACATGAAAGATCTTGGTGCTGCAAACTATATTTTGGGCATGGAAATTAAAAGAGATTGGGCAAAGAGGAAGCTTTGGTTAAACCAGAGGAAGTATGTCGAGACAATATTGTAGAGGTTTAATATGAAGGATAGTAAATCGGTGAAGGTTCATGTTGCTATAGGTGTGAGGTTATTTGCTGAACTGTGTCCCAAGACACAAGAAGAGGAAGAGGACATGTCCCATGTTCCATATGTAAGTGCAGTCAATAGCGTGATGTATGCAATGTTTTGTACTAGACCAGACATTGCACATGCAGTGGGAGTATTGAGCAGGTTTATGTCAAAACCAGGGAAGGAGCATTAGACAACAGTGAAGCAGGTTTTTAGGTATTTGCGTGGCACTAGTGATTATGGTTTGTGCTACCAAGGAAGACCAGGATTGGACAGAGTGTTGGATATTTGTGGCTTTGTTGATGTAGACTGGGCTGGAGATCTGGATCAGAGAAGATCTACAAGTGGGTATGTGTTTAACCTATTTGGAGGTGCAATTTGTTGGATGAATAAGAAACAATCTGTAGTGGCACTATCAACTACAGAGGTAGAATACATGGCAGCCACTCATGCAAGCAAGGAAGCAGTTTGGTTGCAGAGATTGTGTTCAAGTATGGGGTTAGTACATGAAACTATAAGGATAGACTGTGACAGCCAAAGTGCAATTTTCTTGGCAAAGAACCCTGCATATCATTCAAATACAAAGCACATTGATGTTTGGTATCACTTTGTGAGGGATATGATAGAAGACAAAAAGGTGTTGCTGGTAAAGGTGGACACTTTGAAGAATACTACAGATGCATTGACAAAATCTGTGAGCTCTGAGAAGTTCTCTTGGTCTAGAGAAACAATGGGCATTGCAGGGCTGGATAAATGACTAAGCTCTCTTGTGCCCCCCTATGGAAAGAAAACAATGAGTGGGAGAATGTTGGGTTGTGTTATATTCTTTCCACATAGTTAACTAGGAGGTTAGGGGGGGGTCACAGGGGGTTTGAGGGGTACCCGTAACCCCACTTTATGGGGTCCGGGGTAGTGCCCCAGAAAATTTTGGTTTTGTACCCTATGTTAGGTTGGGTGGACCCACCTATGATTTTTTGCATGATTTTCGCACATGGTTTTTGGACGCGATGGTTTTCGGTCCATGGTTTTAGATGCGATGGTTTTCGGTCCATGGTATTGGATGCTTTGATATGTATAAATATGTATTGTAACATTGAAAGGAACATAATGAAAAATCAAGCTAGTAATTTTGGTTTTGGGATCCAGGGAAAAATCTTTGTGTATATGTGTTTTATGTGTTATGCTCTCGCATTGTTTATTTTCTTTGTTTTAGAATTCGTATGCATGTAATTTCTATACTGGGTTAAAACCTACATGGGTGCTAGGATCAACTAGGGGGTTGAATCAACTTTCGAAGGCTTTTGAGAAGGGAGAGCACCTTGTAGGGGCTTTCCAACCTTCATACATTTTTTGCACCAACAGAGACATCTATGGTGTAGCTCATATTTCTCTTTTCTCATTGTGTCTTTGAGAAAAGCTCTCTTTTAGTACTTCAAGTGAATTGTTGTACTTGTTATGCTCATTGTGAGATGGAGTAAGGGGTCTTGATTTGAGAACCATTTTTTTGCTAATTGTTTCATGATTAACTATATTTTTTCATGTTTTTAGCATGATATTTCTTTGCAGGAGAATGTTTCCTTGAAGGGGAAACTAGCCACTCTTTTGGCCAACACACTTTATGTACTCTTTATCACTGATGTATTTTGAGCATAATGAGATTGGGTCAAGCCATTGAAAGCTCGACCATGGAGATGTAGACCAGGAGGTGTGAACTCCTTTATCAATTACTGAGTGTATTACTATTATGGTGTTGTTTAGTGTTTTTTTTTAATTCATGTTTTAAGCTCATGAATTACATATAAAGACATAAAAACTCAGGTAAAACTTGAAATTTACCTCATAATCCTCAAGAACTTTTTTTACTATTATGTATTTGAATTTAGCACAACAAACAATAATTTTCCCATTCAGATCACCTTGAGTAAGCAAAAAAAGAGGAAGTTATAGGAGAAACAGGGGCAACGACATGATTAACAAGAAATGCTACAGGAGAAGAAACATGAGCTATATGAAGGAGAAGCCACCTTAAAACAAGATGAAAAGATTCATGCAAGAGCTTAAAGAACTTGATCCACATCCCAACTTAGGTCCCTATTACAATTTTTTGGAGGAAGGAAGGATCATACCTAGAAATTTTGCAGTCCCACTCCATTTTTAGTTAGAGATAGGGAGAGGCAGAACACATAGGTGGATGAAAATTGCCAAATCCAAGAATTTAGAAGTTATGGCTCTCATAGAGGAGAATTTAAATGAAATGGACAAGGAGTTGAGTTATTTGAGACTAAGAAAGTCAATTATTAGGGAGCAGGTATAGACATAAAACACAAGGTTGAGAGAGCAGATGCAAGAGAAAGAGACACAACTTGCCACTATGGTAGGTCTCTCTACGGAAGCCATACAGTGTAGGAAAACACCAAAATCCTATGCTCTTTTCCTCAAGGAACAATGGATGTAATTCTAGATTAAGACACGAGATCAATATGGATCTTTTCCTTTTCAAGACTACAGGAAGTTTGTTGAGTTTTCCAAACAAGCTGGTATGGAAGATAGGGAAAAGGTAGTCGAATTCTATATCCTCAATTTCATTCTAACAAATATGAATTTATGGGATCCCAATTCAATATTAGGAGATATTAAACTAATGGCATTAGCATAATGGTTGACTCATGAAGATGAAAGGGCTAAGGAAGTAAAAAAGGAAATGAGAAAAGAAGAAAAGGAAACCTTGTATATCAAAGCAGAGCTAGTAAGCCCGAAGGCTGTCATCAGCAATCATAAGCTTATTGCCTCTGATCCCTGTTTAGCACCTAGATACATATCAACCCAAGAGAAAGCCATTCTACATTTTTAGGAAACTTTTAGGATGTCAGGAACATAGAGTATACAAGCTTGTCAGAGAAGGTGGCATGCCTTACCCCACAATCTACAAATTAGAGAGTATCATTCTCCTGAAAGGCTAAGGAATGCCTTGGAAAGAACCCCATTGTACAAAAGAATGAGCTTAGGTAAATACTTCTCTAAGATAGATATGTGCTCGGGGTACCACCATATTTGCATGAGGGATTAGTATGTTCTGAAAACTACATTTCATTGCCATTATGGACACTTTGAGTTCTTAGTGATGCCCTTTGGGCTAACCAACGCTCCGACCACATTCCAGTCTTGTATGAATCACATGTTCCATAGGTGGCTGAGATGCTTTGTCCTAGTTTTCTTTGATGACATACTCATTTATAGTAGAACATTGGAAGAGCATCTTCAACATTTGGAGAAGGTGCTTCACGTACTTGAGGAGCAAATATTTTATGCGACGTTGTCCAAATGTCAGTTTGGGCTAACGAAGATGTTATACCTAGGGCATGTGATTGGGGTGGATGGACTGAAGGTGCATCAGGAGCAGATTTAGACAATTCTAGATTGGCTCACACCCAGGAACATGACAGAGCTGAGGGGTTTCCTGGGAATTTGTACGTATTATAGGAGATTTGTGAGGGGGTTCTCACAGCCTGTAGCACCTCTTATGGATTTGACAAAGAGGGGAGACTTTGTATGGACCTAGGTGGCATACGAGTCCTTCATGCCCCTCAAGAGGGTCATGAGCCGCTATCCAGTGTTAGCCTTTCCAGATTTCATGTGGCCATTTTTGCTCGAGTGAGATGCATCCAGTGAAGGGATTGGGGTTGTTTTGACACATGGGGGGCATCCTATTGCGTTTGAGAGTAGAAAATTGTAGACTCAGGAATGGTTGTAGCCTATATACAACAAGGAGATGTTGGTAGTGATGCATGCACTAGCCAAATTCATACAATATTTAATGGGCAACTGATTCAAAGTGAAGACGAATCACAATAGTATTTGCTTCCTCCTTGAGTAGCAGTCCTTAGAGGAGAGGCAACATAAATGGGTGAGCAAGATCCAAGCTTATGACTTTGAGATAGAGTATTCGAAGGGAAAACACAATGTGATAGTAGGTGCCCTCTTTAGGAGACCCACAATGCTGTCTTTGATGGATGTCTCACAGGATTGGAAGGCTCAACTATTAGTTGCGTACTCCAAGGATAGGAAGGCTTGCAACATTTTGGATGGCATGCACAGAGATGACTAATTCTGGGTGATGGGCGATGTGATCTACTATAAGGACTAGATCTATTTAGTGCTAGGATCTCAGCTGAAGGAGAAGATCATGAAGGAAGCCCATGGTTCTCCACTAGCAGGGCACCGAGGTTCCCTCAAAACATATTGTTGTATTAGGGAGAGGTTCTCTTGGTAGGGACTTAAAGGGGATGTGTTGAAACATGTGAGGGAGTGCATGGATTACCTGAGAAACAAGGTGGATTTTGGTCACCCAACCGGTTTGCTACAACTGCTCTCCATTCCGAAGAGGAAGTGGGAGATCATATCCATGGATTTCATCACAAGACTTACAAAAACATAGGGATGACACTGCATCTATGTTTTGGTCGATAGACTGACCAAGTTTGCCCACTTCTTTGCTATGTCATTGAGATATTCAGCATCCCAGGTGGCTAAGTTATTCTTTCGAGAGGCTTTTCAGTTGCATGGTCTCCCGAAGACCATTGTGAGTGACAAATACATCAGATTTACTGGGGCTTTTTAGCAGGATTTGTTCTAGTTAGTGGGTACACAACTTACACCTAGCACTAGCTATCATCCCCAAACTGATGGGTAGACAAAGATTGTGAACAAGTGGCTCGAAGGTTACCTATGCAACTACATGACTAGACACCAGAGAGCGTGGGTCAAGTGGCTACACCTTGGGGAGTTCTCCTACAACATGACTTATCACATGTCCATTGGTATGACTCCTTTCCAAGAACTTTATGTGTATGATGCACTTTCTTTTTCTGACATGGTGTTTGGAGATAGCATGTCCCCAGGGGCAAAGGATTGGGTTCAAGTGAGCCAAGTGATTCTCTGATCTCTCAAGAACAACTTATAGGTGTCCCATAATCAACAAAAGGTTTATGTTGATAAACCCAATGTGGAGAGACACTTTGACGAAAGGGACATAGTCTATCTACGCTTGCAGCCATACAGGAAATCCTCGCTCAAGCAGAAGGGAGCAGAGAAGCTTTGCCCACAATTTTATGGGCCATATAAGGTGGTCCAGAAGGTGGGAGAGGTGGCCTACGAATTAGGGCCACCTAAGTAGAGACAGACTCATAATGTGGTCGATGTTTCATACCTGAAAAAGGAATTGCGAAAGCATATTAGAGAACTAGTTGAGTTTCCTCCCTTGGATGATGAGGGGCACTTAGCTTTGAAACTTGAGATCATATTGGACACCCAAGAGAGGAAGTTTAGAAACACAGTGATCAGGGAGTACCTATTCAAATGGAAGGATCTTCCAGGAGAGGATGCCATATGGGAGAGTGAAAAAATCTTGTAGCATCCAATTTTGCAGTTGCTTCAGGACAAGAAACATCCTAGAGGAGAGCACTGTAATGTCCCTTTCTCATTATTTTTCCAAGGTGAGGAGAAGCAAATTTTGGAAATTTTGTTATTTTTGGGTTAATGCAATTTTGATGGGACACACATGGGGCCCAAGGGATAAAGCATATATAGAAGGAATTGAGCACCATTTGGGGCCTGTTCATGATTTTAGAATTCATTGTTATTTTGGCTATTTAGCTAAGCTACAATTGATGTTCAACATAAGATATTTCCAAGGATTGAAGCTCATCCCTCTCTTCGATGGACTTCGATTTCCACCCTAGGAGGGATTTCTTTTCCATTGGATACAAGGAGAATATAGCCCAGAAGAGGAGTACGCTACCTTGGCCAACAAGGAAGTTGTTCTGGGAGCAGCAGGTATGAAGTAGGAGAGACTGTGTGTTGAGTGGAGCAGTAGAGAGAGGCAATTCATATGTGAAGGTTGTTCTAGGTATTCTCATCAAGCTTCCACTTTGGAAAGGAGAAATTACAGCAAGAAGGTAAGAGAAATACTCCGTTGTAGCTATTGGTCAAAGGGTTTGCGTCATCCCCACCCAGGACTACAGAGTCACTAGTGGGCGTCACTTGGAAGGAAGCTTAACTAGAGGATTGGGGAGCTGGGTTGTGGGAAAATTGTTGGGAGGCTAATTTGGGGAAGGTTTCCTGACATTGTGGCAAATATTTAAAAATTTTCTAGTTATAGGCATTTATTTTTAGTACTGGAATAGGGCCAATCCCAATGGGATCAAATTTTGCAGGTCAAAACCAGGGAAAACCTTTCTAGGTTTTTCTGGGTTTTTGCAGAGGAGTACATCCCCAAAGCTGCAAAAATTTATGGGTTTTTTTGAGGGGGTAAATCAGAGCTTGAAGTCAACTAGCATTGTAGATTTTAGGGGACAGTGGAGTTCTCTAGGGAGCAGCGTATTCATAGTAGCTCAACACTTATGTACTGATCACCTAAGGCTTGTAGGTTTGCTTGTGCAAGCCCAAGTGCAATTAATCCATCTTCCATTGTACTCCAACATATTTGTTTAATGAAAAATGAGCCAGTGGGGTGTTTGATGAGAAATTTGTGTTCATGTGTTCATTACTGAATAAAATTTTGTTGTGAATTTTATTACTTGTCTCTATTGTCACTACAAATCTTCCATTAAGAATATTACATAGAGAGTATGTATGTTTCATGGGTGAGAAGGAGAGACAAGGGAAAGAGATAGAGAGGGATATATATATATATATATATATATATATATATATATATATATATATATATATAGAGAGAGAGAGAGAGAGAGAGAGAGAGAGAGAGATGTTTAGGGGGATGACATAGAGAGAAACATGAGGGATGTAGGGAGGTATAAATATAGATGGCAAGGGGTGTTATAGACATTTTTGGGCACTATAACCCCAAGCATGAAATGTCCATAAACCAAGGGCTCCTAAGTCCCTAAAAGTGTTGCTCTAACCCCTAAAGGAACAAGGTCAACATATTATAGCTTCTCCCAAGAGTTCTCCATGAAAAACTACTCAGAATTGGTCAAAACAGGATCATTTCAGCTGCTCCACTGGCCAAGTGCGTTGCATCTCACCTAAGTACACTGTGTGGGTGCGTTGCATTTCAAAAATCCCTTCTATGGGGTGCGATGGATGAGAAATGACAAATGGCAGTGTCATTCCGTGAGGTGGAGAGGCAATGGAAGCTTCCAGAAACTTCTCTTGTGACACTTGCTTCTCTGAATTCGACCAAGGATGAGTAAGAGATCATCAATCTCCAAGTGGAAGCAAGAACTATCAGAGGGAAGACACTAATCAAATCATAAGCTGATTCATCTCCATTACAGATATCTATATATGGATCCCTCATCCCAGAGATCCAGAGGCTGGAATGTTGCATATTGTAAGGAATTCCTGTTGGTTTCTTGAGACAAACATCAGATTGTTGGGTGATCTAAGCTTTGTATGAGGTGAAGAGGGGCTTCCTTGCTGAGAGGTTGATGCTGGGTTAGAACAACTGGTTGTAACTCCTCTTGGCTCTTTCTTGTTTATCAATAAAAGCTATTCAAGTTTTCCTCCATACTCTTGTGTCATTGATGTTTGCTGCATTTGTATGGTCAATTTACATCTGATCCTAGATTGTTTATAATTATAGATCCATGTCTTTGTATAGTTCTATGCTACTGTGATCTTACAGGTACTTTGTGAAGCTGGGCGTGCAAGAGAATAAGTAGTGAAAGATTATCAAGGAAGAGAGGAATCAAATCAGGAGATTAGCGCAAGACAGAGGTTGGTATTTTTGTTCCTCTCTATCTATAATTCATAAAGGAAAAACGAAAGTAGCTTTACTCTGTTTGTTTCTAAGGCAGCTGTCACACCTTAGTGGGATAAGCAGTTCAGAGTAGACACTTTTCCTTGTAACAAAATGGCGACTCCGCTGGGGACGAATTAGTTTGTTTTCTTATCTTCCTTATTGTCTATTTCATAAACTTACAGGTAGCATTCGAACTGCATTTTCCATAGCAAATGCAAAGTAGATAAATGCTACTTCAGTCCACCTACAGGATCTGTTTATGATTTAAACAATTGATTCACAAACTCTCTGATTGCCCTTGTGATAGCTCTTAGATCCTCCTTAGATCTACCCCTGATTGTTGCATTATTGATTACCTTTTGCTTGGCTAAAATCCATGAACTGAACTGCAAACTGTGACTCGGAACCCAAGCAAAGTCTATTTCTGGCCCAGCACAGGTACTGTTCTAAGAATCTAAACTTCAACGCACTTCCCGAGTGGAGAAGGTGCACTGAATTTCAAATTCCCTGTGTTACAGGTGTGTTGATCAGACTAGGCTTTGAGCAGTGTTGGTTTCTGTGATTCATTCTTTCCAGTTCTATTCCTGAATTTTGCTGCCTGTGATCAGTATATGTCTATTTGAAACCCCTTTTCCTTGCTGTTATTCTGCCTCCTTTGTACAAAAGAACTGTAAATGTTTTTGTGTGTTTGTTGAGTCATTTTCAGTTCTCCTTTGCAAAAGTAGCGTAATCGTACTGTCGTCCTTTGATTTGAAACTGTCACAAGTGTCGATTTCAATCATAGGAAAGAGTTTGATTGCTGTTGATGGTCGATTATCCTATTACTATTTTTTTTGGTATGAATTTGTAATTTTTCTAGTGTCGAAAACAAGTAATCATTTCAAAATCGTAAGGTGTTGTGATCGTCTCCATTTTTGATTTCGAAAAGAAACTTGTTGATATTTGTCGCTTGAAAAGAAATTCAGATTTGTGCATCAACTTTCTTCTTATCATTCATATACTAAGAAAGTCGAAAACAAATACATGCATGTGCATTTGCATATAGACAGCCTGATTGGTTTGATTTAGGAAAGTGCATTTAGAGTGTGCTCTTTGCTCTTTGTGAAAAGATTCTGTCTTTCTTTCCTTAGTAGCTAGGATTTTCATTGCACAAAGAAGATAAAAAGATTGTTTATCATCTTAGATTGCATTTTAGGAATTACATCTACATCTCCCGGTGAACCTGAAAGGCAAACTTCATAAACAAGATCAACTATAAAATAAATTCAATGAATCTAACAAGGCTTTGGAACTTAACGCACAACATTTAGAATTCTAGGCTAGAGACGTATTCCGACGTCGTAAAGCCTGGTAACTATTGTTCTCACTGATGGTTGGGTGATTCCTCCACTTTGAGATGATAAGTGCTAGTACGGACTTGTGCTCCCATGTACCGTCGAGTATATTTTGGGAGACCCCAATAGGCTTAATCCTTTATCCATAGGAAGCCGTGTCTGCCGCCCTATCGATCGCAATGCACTGAACACAGCATTCGGGAAGATTGACTGACGTACCGTAGAAAGTATTCTGCAGTTTTGCGATTGGTTTGGTAATCCCTCTACCTAGATTTCTAGAGCAGTCCCTTTTGTTCCTTTTCAGACTCTTTAACAGAAAAGGTCGATCTGAGCACTTGTCACTTCAGGCTCATTAAAAATCGAAGGAGACTAGAGTCATCTTTTGTTTTTTCTTGACTCTTAAAAATTGAAAAAACAAGTTGTGTCACAGCGTCTAAAATTTATTTTAAACAGAATATTCATTACCCTTTCCTACGTTGATCTTGGGTTGAGAAAATGGAATCCACCAACCAAGGAATTCCCCTTGGAGGAAATCCTAGTCCCTTCTCCTCTTGAGGAGATGTTGGTGCACCCCATATGGCCACATTGTTGCTTCCAGGACTGACAATCGGCTTGCCTATATGGCTCTTCTCAACCTCTGTCGTTCAGAACACCGCAATTCCTGAACAATCGAATCAGCAATTAGACGAGTCCAGAGTTACCCACCAACCTTCTACTTCCTCTAATTCTTCCTCTCCTCCTTCCTCTTCACTTGATGGGGTTGGTAAAGCCAGAAGTCAAGTACCTGAGAAGAAGAAGGAAAAGAAGAATAAAGAGAAGAAGAAAGAGAAGAAGAAGAAGGAGCCAAAAGCGAATGGGGGCAAACGAGTGTCGTCTAGCGAAAATCCACAAACTGCATCGACCAGGCCTAAATTGCCATGTGTCATTTGCAAAGGAGACCACTATCATAGAGATTGTCCTTGCATCCCTCGGATCTTAAGGGACTGGTCTCCTCGTTTGCACAACCCGGTGTCGTCAACCTCTGGTGATCATGTTGAAAACACACCATCGACTAGTGAAAGTGAAGCCCCAGGATAAAAAGGAGAATATAGATTTCCTTGTACACTGTACGAAGGCGATCATGCCGTCCATCGTTGTTCCTTCTTAGACGAGGCTAAAAGAGTTTTGGACGATCGTCCGGTTTCACCGTTACGACTTCCTCCTGGATATAAAAAACTCTTGACGAGTCCGTCACTAGTTGAAAATCTGGCCGGCCCGCTCAGGTGGTCAGCTGAAGCATCTATCATTGAAGACAAACCATCTGAACCCATACCAGACGAAAGTCAAAAGGTCGAGGCAGTAGTTGACCTGGTCTTGCCTTCAGAGGTTCCATCTTTAGATGATACAGTCACCGAAGAGAACAAGGATGACACCGTCCAAATTCTTTCCATAAGCACAGACTCCAATGAACATGGGGGCAATTTACCCATTCCTTTACCGCAGGAAGGAAGTTCATCAGAGTCATACCCGGCCGTCTATTCGGTCCAACCTCCAAGCAACCTAGTTGTCTCCTTTGATTGGAATCAACTAGGTAGACCCCATTTACTAGCTATTATACCATTCTGAATCATTGTTCAAATATATAGAATGGTTATGGCTGGTACCATCATAGATGAAGGGGCTTATGTGAGTATCCTTTCCTCGACTGCTTGGAAAGCGCTTGGTTCGCCATTTCTTTTGCCTGAGATGAGAAATCTAACAGGCTTTGACAAAGGAACCAGTCGACCATTAGGGATCCTTCCCAATGTGCCCAGAACATTGAAAGGGAAAACCATTCAAATGAACGTAATGGTAGTTCAAGGACCCCTGGATTATAATCTACTCCTTGGACGAGACTATATTTATTGCATGGGAGTGATTGTCTCCTCACTCTTTAGAGTAATGTGTTTTCCGCACGAAGGAAGAGTGGTCAAGCTCGTAGACCAGCTTTCATTCCCCGGTTCACGCATAGCAAATAGTCATATACCATCCCTGAATGGTCTTTTCACGCAAGAAATGTCTCAATCTCCAGTCTACCCACTTGATGAGCGCGAGTGATTCAGGGGACATGACTAAAACCCATGGGGCATGCACCCTGGTCTGCTTCGACAGGAAAACTTCGGGTATAGGGTAGGTTTCTGCGAGAGAATATGACTAGTCTGTACTCCTGTCCGTGATTGGAAGAGGGGGTTATTCTGGAACAAGATTCTCTTGTCAAAGTTGTTAGGACTCCAAATTGACCACTTTTTACCTTGTATTTTTGCTATAATATTACCCTCTTCAGTCCATAAGTTGAAAGCTTTTGATTATATAATGACCTAATCATTCCAAGGTATGAAGCAACTCTCGTCATTACTATATGTTTAATCATTCATTACATATTGATGTTATATTTATAATTAATCTTTGGAGAAGTTAACCAAGTTGTGAAGTAACCGTTGAACTGTCTAAAGTCTGCAGAAATTATAGTTCGTAGTTGCTGCAACACCAGAAACAGCAACTACACAGTTGCTGCAACACCAGCAACAACAACTATCTAAAGTAGGGAAAACGTTATTTTGCAACAACTGGAATATCGGAAATGACAAACAGCAACTATCAGAAGATCGGTAGAGTTCCACGCTGACACAACACGATCAGCAACTATCCAGAAAGGGTAAAACACAGTTACAGTTGCCGAAACACTAGGAACAGCATGAGTTTACTAAATAAGCAACAATGGTGAAGTGGAAAAGGATAGTACGAGGATTCCAAGAAGACGGTTGAGGTTTGTTTACCAGCTGTGTAACAGTAAGAGACCCAAGAAAGAATACACCGTCACACTGTTGTAATGACATCCTGTAACAAGGATGGATTACTTATTTTTGACAAAAAGGTTAAATTGAATGAACCATGACGGTCTATTGTAATAGATGTCTCCTCTATAAAGAGGATACATCTACATTAGAAGGAGGGGGAGGAGAAAACAAGTTGTAAGGGAAATTTTGAAAAACAAAAGCAAGTCTGAATCTTCATTGTAACTGGACATTTTGGAAGATGAATAAAAGGTTGTTCTGAGCATCTAATCCGGCGTCTGTGTTCTGGAGAATCTTGTGAGAGGGACAGGGCCCACCTTCTTCACAAGATTCACCCATTTATTTTCTGTTAGTGTGTGAGTGTGTTTGAATTCTATAGCATTATCTCTGATAATTTCCTTTTGCTGGTACTCTGTTTGGATTCTGTAGCATTACCTCTGATAATTTCCTTTTGCTGATACTCTATTTTGTTAATACTTCATTGGTGATTAGAAATTGCAGTGTGTGTTGGAAATTTGGTTACAAGGGCAGGTGCTGAACATCCTTACCCTGAGGATAGGGTCCTGATCCTTTGCTAACAGAGCAGCCATTATTTTTCTTTGCAGATTTGTATTCTTAGTTAACTGCTTTCATTTCATCTCTGCAATACATTTTAACTGCTATAACATAGAGTAAGGAGTTTGACAGAAGATAGAATTGTGTATACTACAGCTTTTAATGCTTTTAGAATTAAGTACATACAGTACGAGGTCACCTTTGAAATAAAAGGACTTTCCCGGGTTGACAAATTAATGTGGTACTCGACTGTTTAATCAATAAACAATTCAAGTAGCCAACATTTTGGCGTCGTTTCCGGGGAAGGCGACTAAAGATTTTAAAAGAATTAATGATTTCTTTTTAAGAATAACAGATACATGAGAGGACGCAGGAAACCTAATTTCACAGGCGGAAAAGGCCGGGGAGGAAGAAAGACCTTCATTGATGAAATTATTTCAAAGGCCAAGAGATCATAGAGGACGAGTTCCCGGAGACCTCAGATCCAGTATTCCTCACAAACAGATCGACAGACGGAGAAAGTACTAGGACCTGAAAGGAAGCTGGAAGTACCAGAGCACACTGAGGAACCAGTAGAAGAACCTGAAGAGATAGAAGATACTGAAGATAGAGCGAGCAATTCAGGAAAAAGACCAATTGAGGATAACAAAGCAGAAGGAAGGGGGGAAAACTCACTCTCTACCATGGAGTTCCCTATTGGGGAGCTCCCGAGAGGGGCAACCCCTATGAAGAGCATTCCACTTTCAGCATTACCCAACTTTCATGGGTTATCCTCTAAAGACCCGGATGAATTCCTCTTTGAATTTGATATACTATGTAGGAGTTATGATTATGTGAGCCCTAATCAGAAACTAAAACTGTTTCCAGCAACACTGAAAGGGAATGCGTTAAGGTGGTTTATGAGCTTAGGAGCTCAGGCAATCACTACCTGGGATCAGATGAAAGAAAGTTTTCTGGTCAAATATCAGGATTACTGCCGAACAAGAGAGAGGAACGAAGACTTGTTTAAAATGGTTCAGAAGGAGGACGAGAATCTGGAGGACTTTGTGGAAAGACTGCAGTATAATCTGCAGCGGTCTAACCACCCTACCATGAGTAAAGATATTCTGAAAACAATACTGTTGAAAGGGGTACGAGATGACTACTTGGACATGTTGAATATGCTTGGAAAAGGGGACATTTCCAAGGAACCATTTGATGAAATTATCAACCTCTGTATGAGATGTTCAAGAGGAGTAGTAAGCAGACCAAAAAGCAGGGACAGCGTATATTCAAGAGTCCAGAAGTCAGCAAGTGGAGGAGCAACAAGGGCTGAAATAGGTAATTTGTTGGAAGAATTTAAAACTAAAATGTTAAGCTCTTTTGCTTCACAAATTGATGCTCTGCAGGCAAAAAAGAAACAGGCAGAAGCAGAAGCTGCCCTAGCTATTTTTTGTTCTAAATGCAGAGAAAAACACCCACTCAGGGAATGCCCACTAGATAAGGTACCAATCTACACGATCTGTGAAAAGGACCATGAGACCCAGCAATGCCCCTCTTTGCTGGGAATAAAAGCAGCACTACAGTCAACTGAAGAAGAGGCTGAAGCAGTGTACCTGATGACACAGAGGAGGCAATGGCCACAAAGACAAGGTATGAATTCTAACACAGCATTTAGTCGTTGGAATAATCATTCTCCTTTTCAAACGAATTACCCACCCATGAACCAAATGCAGTACCCACCCTTTAATACGATGAATTTTCTACCCATGCAGCAACCAAGTCTTCCTTTTCCTGATCCTACCATGTGGAATCCTTGGGCTCCCCAGCAATCGTATTTTAATCAATGGAATCCGAACTAGGCAGCCCAGCAGATGCCATTTCCTCAGCATCAACAATCTCTTTCCTTACCATCCAACACTCCTCCGAATAACCAAGCAATTAGACCACAGCTGCCTGTGCAACCTAACCCCAATCCAAATAATAATAAAGCTCTGCAAGTAATTGATGTTCAAAATCAGCCTGTTCAATGTAACGATATCCATCTCCGTTCAAGGAGAATTGTTGAACCCATCATTGATGACATTACTAACACTGATAAAGAGGAAGTTGGAAAAGAAAAACCAGCTAACAATAATGCTGAAACAGTTGAATCAACATCTAGCAACAATGCTCAAACAGCAGATCCGCCATTCCCTGAACGTCTGGCTCTCACCAAAACGCTTGAGCAACCTGGTTTTAACCTTTTAGGTGAACTACAGAATTTATATGTTAAAATTCCATTGTTGCAAGCGCTAAGAGATGTTCCCATTTATGCTAGGACCGTTAGAGATATCTGTATAAAAAAACCTGGAAGAAAAGCTAAGGACCCCCTCACAGTTCATGTGATGGGAGAACTGACTGCTTTAATGACAGAAAAAGATCCTCCTGTGAAATATGGTGACCCTGGTCACCCTACAGTAACAGTTCAGGTTGGAAAAACCTTTGTCTCTAAAGTTCTAGTAGATTTGGGTGCTGCAATAAACATTATGACGCTTGAAACAGCACAATTACTGCAGTTAAAAAACTTTATTAGGGAAACTCCAACCATTCTAGAGCTGGCTGATCGCTCTACAATTAAACCTGAAGGAGTCATTGAAGACCTAATAATTTCTGTAGAATCCTGGAATTACCCAGCTGATTTTGTGGTGTTACAAACTAAAACAAAGTTGGGGGGTCATCCACTGATTCTAGGAAGACCTTGGCTAGCTACAACAGATGCTTTTATCAGCTGTAGATCAGGATCAATGACCATCTCTAATGGGCAGGAAACCAAACAGCTTACCCTTTATCCTCATGCTACACCCATGATTAATAATGACAATTCTGTATGGGTAGATTATGAGGATGAAGAAACCCAACCTATCTTGACTATCGGACAAGCTTTAACTTTCAAAGATTCTACCAAAGATGAGTTAATCAGTAGCTTCATTTCTGAACCTTCTTCGGTCAGCCCAGAAATGTATAATCACTTCACTGCAATATTGGAATCTGAATCTCAGTAGAACCTGAAAGCTAAAAATTTATCTCAGACAATAGTAGGCAGCTTCTCCAAAAGTACAACAATAGAAATTGAGCCTAGCAAAACATTAAATATAAATCCTAACTTAACTGATAATGAAAAACAGCAGTTAATAAAGTTACTCCGGGAGAATAAAGAAGCATTTGCATGGGATTATACAGACATGAAGGGGATTTCTCCTGAGCTATGCACCCACCGCATTTATGTTAAAGAAGGATCCCACCCTGTCTATCAACCCCAGCGACGGATGAATCCCAATTTAAGGGAAATTGTGAAGGAAGAACTTCAAAAACTGTTGAATGCAGGATTTATATATCCTATATCTGACAGTGAGTGGGTTTCCCCACTTGTAATTGTACCCAAGAAGAATGGCAAATGGAGAGTATGTGTGGATTACAGAGCCTTAAATAAAGCCACCCAGAAAGACCATTTCCCTTTACCATTCATTACTGAGGTATTAGATAATTTGGCAGGTAAGAAATTCTTTTCATTTTTGGATGGATTTAGTGGATACAATCAGATTAAGATTGCACCCCAAGACCAGGACAAGACCACGTTTACTAGCCCATGGGGGACCTTTTCTTACAGGGTTCTTCCATTCGGGCTATGTAATGCTCCAGCAACATTTCAAGGAGCAGTGATAGGGATTTTTTCTGATATGCTAAATGATTCCTTAGAAATATTTATGGATGACTTTACTCCTTATGGAGTGACTTTTGAGGATGCACTGCAAAACCTTGAAAAAGTACTTAAGCGATGTATAGAAGCACACCTTGCCTTAAGCACTGAAAAATGTCATATGATGATGAATCAAGGTATTGTATTGGGTCACTTCATTTCATTCCTAGGAATTCAAGTCGATCCAGCCAAAATACAGGTAATTCAGGCCCTCCCTATCCCCAAAACACAAAATGATGTAAGACGTTTTTTAGGACATGCTGGATACTATAGAAGATTTATCAAGAATTTTTCCAAAATAGCTTCTCCTCTATTTGTGTTATTAACAAAAAATGTTGAATTTAAGTGGACTGATGATTGTGAAAAAGCATCTAATGAACTTAAACATCAGTTGTCTACAGCTCCCATTTTGAGAGGACCTGATTGGAAACTACCCTTTCATATATCCTCTGATGCCTCAGATACTGCAATTGGAGCTGTCTTGGGCCAAGAAGAAAATAGTCTTCCCTATGCTATTTATTTTATCAGTAAGAATATGACACCAGCTAAACTGAATTATACAGTCACTGAGAAGGAATTCTTAGCAGTCATTTATGCTATCAATAAGTTTCGACATTATATTACTGGCTATATTACTTTTGTGCATACTGATCACTCGGCCATTAAATATCTAATGAATAAATCAGTTACAAATGCTTGAGTTACCAGATGGTTATTATTATTACAAGAATTTGACATCACAATTGTAGATAGGCCATGAAAAGAAAATGTAGTTGCAGATTTCCTTTCTCGATTAAAAATTGATGAAAATATTCCAGTAGATGATTCTTTTCCTAATGAATATTTATTTGCAGTATCTGCTCACTCACCTTGGTATGCAGACATTGCCAACTATTTAGTTGCAGGAAAATTACCATCGCACCTATCACAAAGGGAAAAAAGAAAGATCATTCAGCAAAGTGGTAGGTACAACTGGATAAGCGGGTGTCTTTTCCACACAAGACTCGATCAAGAAATCCGGAGATGCATTGGTGAAGATGAAATTTATGATGTGTTAAAAGCTTGTCACGATGGCCCTTGTGGAGGGCATTTTGCAGATAAAAGAATAGCACACAAGGTACTCAGAATGGGTTATTATTGGCCCTCACTCTTCAAAGATGCAAAGAAATATGTGAAGGCCCGTGATAGCTGTCAAAGAATTGGCCAGCCTAATCACAGGGATGAATTGCCACTCAAACCCCAGGTAATTCTCGAACCTTTTGAGAGATGGGCATTAGATTTTATAGGTCCCATTAATCCCCCATCCAATCAAAGAGTGTACATATTAGTGTGCACAGATTATATGACTAAATGGGTAGAAGCTAAGGCACTCCTTAAATCTAATGAAGAATCAGTACTAACATTTTTATTTGAAGAGATCTTTGTTAGGTTTGGATTGCCTAGAGAACTAGTCACGGATGGAGGACCTCCTTTTAACTCTCATGGCTTCAAGGATACAATTCAGAAATATCATATTAAGCACAAAATGACTACACCTTATCACCCCCAGGCAAATGGGCAGGTAGAAAGCACCAATAAAGTCATAGAAGCCATATTGACAAAAACAATAAAGGAGAACAGAAGGGACTGGTTTCAAAGGTTGCCTGAGGCATTATGGGCCTATAGAACTACGTGGAGGAATACTACGGGCTTTTCACCTTATGAATTAGTTTTTGGAAAAAATGTTGTTTTCCCTGTAGAGATTGAAATCAAAACTTTAAGAACTGCTTTAGCTGTTAACCTTGACTTGAATGATGCACAAACAGCCAGGTTGCAACAGCTTCAAGAATTGGACGAGAAGAGACTTGATGCCATCCATCAAACAACCATGATACAACAACAAAGAAGTAGGTGGCATGACAGAACCATCAAGCAAAAGCAGTTCCAGAAAGGTAATTGCGCTCTACTCTATGACTCCCGTTTTGAGAATTTCCAAGGTAAGTTAAGAACAAGGTGGTTAGGGCCTTATGAAGTAGATGCTGTTTTTCCAAATGGGACAGTCAGACTTTTAACGATTGATGATAGCAGAACACCACTACTAGTGAATGGGTATCGACTCCGTTTGTATTAGCGGTCTGTTTCTAAAGAAGATTTTAAAGCTACTTGCATGGCAGATATACACTATGCTTTCCTGGGGGAACTTGCTATCCCTCAAAGCACTTAAATTTCTGTTCATTCGTGTATTTTTTTTTTTGTAAGATTAGATATTTTTTTCAACTAATAATCCCTGCCAAGGGTTGCCATATTACAATTCATTATTTTGCAGATCTTAGTTTTGGAAAATGGTGGAGAACAAAAACTTCAAAAGAATCACTTTGCGGACTTGGGAATGTTTTTTGGACCATAAATCAGTCTTTCATCATTTTCCGTTGCTGTAACACCAACTCCCGTTGCTGCAACACAATTTCCTGTTGTTGCAACCCAACTCCCCGTTGCTGCAACACCAACTCCCCATGCTGCAACACCAACTCCCGTTGCTGCAACACCAACTCCCGTTGTTGCAACACCAACTCCCGTTGCTGCAACACCACTTTCCAATGCCATAATACCTTTTTCAATATTTCTCTCATTTATACTAAAAATAGAACCAGTTTCTCCACTTCAGTCCCCAAGAAATGAATTATTATATGCATAAAATATACCATTTCCTACCAAAAGAACCAGCCATACACTATGATGATTACAATCCTCCACTATTACTTCCCGTCAGTAATAAAAACCGCCGGTATTCTCATACTTTTAGACCCGCTTTAATCATTATTAATCCAGCAAAAGACAAGACAAGACTTTTCGACGCAGCAACTAAAAAGGTAAAATATAAAGATACACATGATTATGCATGGATATTAAATAATAGTTAATGTGGAGACGTTGATAGGACTACCGAATAATTGTACTTCCAATCATATCACTTAGTCGTAGCTTTTGGGGGGGGGATTACCAAAGCGCTGTCATAATTGTATAGCACGCCAACTGTCGCCGCCCTTAAATCTCCCGATAATATGTAAAAGTCACCTCATCGTGTCATGTTACCATTTGCAACGGTTTACTCTGGACTGAACTCGGAAACTCGGCTCTGTACTGAGAATTATCACTAAAACAACAACTATGGGAGGAAATCTCATCACATATGAACCCCGCACAATAGCACTTCATGAGCTCTATCCCGAGGCCTACCAAATCTTCCTACAAGCGGGATGGCTAGATTATTTTAGGAGACTTCCAGATTTCGACGCACAACAAGTCCTTGAGTTTGCATGCAATTTAACAGAGGGGTTTTCCGTCGTTCAGGGAGTACAAATTCCAGTCACAGAGGAAGTCATAGCCCAAGCTACCGGGCTACCATCTAATGGCACGCGCTGGTTCAGTAGGAAGCACCTGATCCTCAACGCACAACAGGATTTTCTTCAACCAAGCGAGCAGGTGGAACCCAAGGGTAGAGGCGTACCACTTCAATCACTGCCTCAACCATGGCCAAAAGTTGGTGAGTTTGTAAAGCAATACCTGACGTGCGAAGGCCGGTACCAGGTAATTTACCATCACGATTTCGTCTTGTTGAATCACTTGAGGCATGGTCAGTTGATAAATATGCCATACTATCTATTGGGATGTCTTCAAAATATGTCACGTTATACTGTCAACGCAAAGCATCCGCTCCATTCCTTGAAACACCACCGTCTAGCTCAATTATTGATAAATAAAGGCCTTGCCTTAAATAAACCCCCTCCCCTGATTAATCCCCACCAAGAGGAAGAAATCCCTCAGCCAGAGCAGGAAATTCCTCATCAGGAAGAGGAAATCCCTCATCAAGTTGAGGACATACCTCAAGAGGATGAAGAAATTCCTCAGCAAACAGAGTATACTTCAGAGCAAATACCCCAAGAAATTCCCCAGCAAACTGAAAAAACTCCCCCACAAGTTGCTGAAAATGTACAATCAGCAGTAGAAATACCCATGCAAACACCCCATCCCCCAATAAAACCGACCCATCCACTCCCATACTTGGTATTTCTATCGACGACTCTGATGATAACATCCCTATTACCCTTCTCAAACGAAAGAAGCAACAAGAAATGGAGAAGAAGACATAAAATCACCCCGGCATACCCTAACTGTTATGGAACAAGAAGAAGAAGCATTGGCTGTTACACAGGAATCAACAGGAAATGGAGAAGAAGACATAAAATCACCCCGGCATACCCTAACTGTTATGGAACAAGAAGAAGAAGCATTGGCTGTTACACAGGAATCAGGAGGAAATGGAGAAGAAGACATCGAACCACCCCGGCCTACTCCAATTATCACAGAACAAAAAATTCTTGTTGATGCCTTTACACAAACTAAATCTCCCTCCGTCAGTGATGCATGCATAGAGACCACTAGTTTCTAGGAATTAAAGGGAATATGGTGGAAAGAATATGAGTTGTCACAAGGGAAAGCATTCCAACAGCAAAAGGGAATCTGGTTCAATTATGCATATAAGAATTGGGAAGCACTTGAGCAGTCTAGAGCTCAGTATAAAGAAATTAAGGAACTAAAAGCCAGACTGTCCCAGATCTTTGATTTGGTTCAAAGAATACTTGCTACAAGAAAACCTTCCTTCAACTATGCAGCATTTTTGAGGGAACGACTAACATTCTTACAGATAAAGGCAGTTAGAGATGGAAATCCTCATCAGGTGATTACATCAGAACAATTCATTGAAACCTTTGCAGAAGCACCCAAGAATGATCAGAATTTGTTGTGTGAGCTTTATCTCCACAACGAAGCTATGTCCGAAGATATAAAAATGAATATACTCCCTCTTGTTGGCAACATACAACTCAAAGCTTTCATTTCCTTTCTAGCCAACCAACTCACTTGGCAAAACGCTTTCATCTCAGCACAACACAATGAACAGAATTGCCTCCTTTGGATTGGGGCTGAACCCCAAAATGCAGCTACTTTCATTACACAGCACCAAAGAATGTTAAGTGAACCTAGAATGACTGATCACATTAGGCAACTACAAGCAGTGGTCTTGCGAGATTGCCAACACTATGTGAAAACAAAGGCACCTTTAGCTATTAAAGCCAACAATCTATTCTGGGAAAACTATCCCAAGGAAAGACAGGAGTATCATCCCTACAATCCCCCTAATCTACATGCAACAATTTCTTACTATGTTAGATGTATGGAACAATGTGCTGAGAAATGGATTGGCTACAGATTTAAATTTCCCCTCTTATGGTTATCTGGTCAGCAATACAAGGGTCAGTTTAGATCATCCAAAAAGGAAGAGGTGGTAGCATGGACGCAACTAGAGACTGTCTGTGGGTTCAGAGACAGGTTTGATAACACTTTCCATAGCTACTGTATCAGTAATTTACACTGTTCATCCCAGTACTCCGACTCAGATTCAGAGTAAGCATTGCATGAGGACATGCAACCCTTTCAGTTGGGGGGGATGTTAGGACTCCAAATTGACCACTTTTGACCTTGTATTTTTGCTATAATATTACCCTCTTCAGTCCATAAGTTGAAAGCTTTTGATTATATAATGACCTAATCATTCCAAGGTATGAAGCAACTCTCCTCATTACTATATGTTTAATCATTCATTACATATTCATGTTATCTTTATAATTAATCTTTGGAGAAGTTAACCAAGTTGCTAAGTAACCGTTGAACTGTCTAAAGTCTGCAGAAATTATAGTTCGTAGTTGCTGCAACACCAGAAACAGCAACTACGCAGTTGCTGCAACACCAGCAACAGCAACTATCTAAAGCAGGGAAAACGTTATTTTGCAACAACTGGAATACTGGAAATGACAAACAACAACTATCAGAAGATCGACAGAGTTCCACGCTGACACAAAACGATCAGCAACTGTCCAGGAAGGGTAAAACACAGTTACAATTGCCGATACACCAGGAACAGCATGAGTTTACTAAATCAGCAACAATGGTGAAGCGGCAAAGGGTAGTACGAGGATTCCAAGAAGACAGTTGAGGTTTGTTTACCCGCTGTGTAACAGTAAGAGACCCAAGAAAGAATACACCATCACACTATTGTAACGACATCTTGTAACAAGGATGGATTTCTTATTTTTGACAAAAAGGTTAAACTGAATGAACCATGATGGTCTATTGTAATAGATGTCTCCTCTATAAAGAGGAGATATCTACATTAGAACGAGGGGGAGGAGAAAACAAGTTGTAAGGGAAATTTTGAAAAACAAAAGCAAGTCTGAATCTTCATTGTAACTGGACAATTTGGCAGATGAATAAAAGGTTATTCTGAGCATCTAATCCGGCGTCTGTGTTCTGGGGAATCTTGTGAGAGGGACAGGGCCCACCTTCTTCACAAGATTCACCCATTTATTTTCTGTTAGTGTGTGAGTGTCTTTGAATTCTTTAGCATTATCTCTGATAATTTCCTTTTGCTGGTACTCTGTTTGGATTCTGTAGCATTACCTCTGATAATTTCCTTTTGCTGATACTCTGTTTTGTTAATACTTCACCGGTGATTAGAAATTGCAGTGTGTGTTGGCAATTTGGTTACAGGGGCAGGTGCTCAACATCCTTACCTTGAGGATAGGGTCCTGATCCTCTGCTAACAGAGCAGCCATTATTTTTCTTTGTAGATTTGTATTCTTAGTTAACTGCTTTCATTTCATCTCCGCAATACATTTTAACTGCTATAACATAGAGTAAGGAGTTTGATAGAAGATAGAATTGTGTATACTACAGCTTTTAATGCTTTTAGAATTAAGTACATATAGTACGAGGTCACCTTTGAAATAAAAGGACTTTCTCGGGTTGACAAATTAATGTGGTACTCGACTGTTTAATCAATAAACAATTCAAGTAGCCAACATTTTGGCGTCGTTGTCGGGGAAGGCGACTAAATATTTTAAAAGCATTAATGATTTCGTTTTAAGAATAACAGGTGCATGAGAGGATGCAGGAAACCTAATTTCACAGGCGGCAAAGGCGGGGGAGGAAGAAAGACCTTCATTGACGAAATTATTTCAAAGGCCGAGACATCATAGAGGACGAGTTCCCGGAGACCTCAGATCCAGTATTCCTAACAAACAGATCGACAGACGGAGGAAGTACTAGGACCTGAAAGGAAGCTGGAAGTACCAGAGCACACTGAGGAACCAGTAGAAGAACCTGAAGAGACAGAAGATATTGAAGATAGAGCGAGCGATTCAGGAAAAAGACCAATGGAGGATAACAGAGCAGAAGGAAGGGGGGAAACTCACTCTCTACCCTGGAGTTCCCTATTGGGGAGCTCCCGAGAGGGGCAACCCCTATGAAGAACATTCCACTTTCAACATTACCCAACTTTCATGGGTTATCCTCTGAAGACCCGGATGAATTCCTCTTTGAATTTGATATACTATGTAGGAGTTATGATTATGTGAGCCCTAATCAGAAACTAAAACTGTTTCCAGCAACACTGAAAGGGAATGCGTTGAGGTGGTTTATGAGCTTAGGAGCTCAGGCAATCACTACCTGGGATCAGATGAAAGAAAGTTTTCTGGCCAAATATCAAGATTACTGCCGAACAAGAGAGAGGAAGGAAGAGTTGTTTAAAATGGTTCAGAAGGAGGACGAGAATCTGGAGGACTTTGTGGAAAGACTGCAGTATAATATGTAGCGGTCTGACCACCCTACCATGAGTAAAGATATTCTGAAAACAATACTCTTGAAAGGGGTACGAGATGATTGCTTGGACATGTTGAATATGCTTGGAAAAGGGGACATTTCCAAGGAACCATTTGATGAAATTATCAACCTCTGTATGAGATGTTCAAGAGGAGCAGTAAGCAGACCAAAAAGCAGGGACAGCGTATATTTAAGAGTCCAGAAGTCAACAAGTGGAGGAGCAACAAGGGCTGAAATAGGTAATTTGTTGGAAGAATTTAAAACTGAAATGTTAAGCTCTTTTGCTTCACAAATTGATTCTCTGCAGGTAAAAAAGAAACAGGCAGAAGCAGAAGCTGCCCTAGCTATTTTTTGTTCTAAATGCAGAGAAAAACACCCACTCAGGGAATGACCACTAGATAAGGTACCAGTCTGCACGATCTGTGAAAAGGACCATGAGACCCATCAATGCCCCTCTCTGCCGGGAATAAAAGCAGCACTGCAGTCAACTGAAGAAGAGGCTGAAGCAGTGTACCTGATGACATAGAGGAGGCAATGGCCACAAGGATAAGGTATGAATTCTAACACAGCATTTAGTCGTTGGAATAATCATTCTCCTTTTCAAACAAATTACCCACCCATGAACCAAATGCAGTACCCACCCTTTAATACGATGAATTTTCTACCCATGCGGCAACGAAGTCTTCCTTTTCCTGATCCTACCATGTGGAATCCTTGGGCTCCCCAGCAATCGTATTTTAATCAATGGAATCCGAACTGGGCAGCCCAACAGATGCCATTTCCTCAGCATCAACAATCTCTTTCCTTACCATCAAACACTCCTCCGAATAACCAAGCAATTAGACCACAGCTGCCTGTGCAACCTAACCCCAATCCAAATAATAATAAAGCTCTGCAAGTAATTGATGTTCAAAATCAGCCTGTGCAATGTAACGATATCCATCTCCGTTCAGGGAGAATTGTTGAACCCATCATTGATGACATTACTGACTCTGATAAAGAGGAAGTTGGAAAAGAAAAACCAGCTAACAATAATGATGAAACACTTGAATCGGCATCTAACAATAATGCTCAAACAGCAGATTCGCCATTCCCTAAACGTCTGGCTCTCACCAAAACGCTTGAGCAACCTGCTTTTAACCTTTTAGGCGAACTGCAGAATTTATATGTTAAAATTCCATTGTTGCAAGCGCTAAGAGATGTTCCCATTTATGCTAGGACTATTAGAGATATCTATATAAAAAAACTAGAAGAAAAGCTAAGGACCCCCTCACAGTTCATGTGATGGGAGAACTGACTGCTTTAATGACAGAAAAAGATCCTCCTGTGAAATATGGTGACCCTGGTCACCCTACAGTAACAGTTCAGGTTGGAGAAACCTTTGTCTCTAAAGTTCTAGTAGATTTGGGTGCTGCAATAAACATTATGACGCTTGAAACAACACAATTACTGTAGTTAAAAAACTTTATTAGGGAAACTCCAACCATTCTAGAACTGGCTGATCGCTCTACAATTAAACCTGAAGGAGTCATTGAAGACCTAATAATTTCTGTAGAATCCTGGAATTACCCAGCTAATTTTGTGGTGTTACAAACTAAAACAAAGTTGGGGGGTCATCCACTGATTCTAGGAAGACCTTGGCTAGCTACAGCAGATGCTTTTATCAGCTGTAGATCAGGATCAATGACCATCTCTAATGGGCAGGAAACCCAACAGCTTACCCTTTATCCTCATGCTACACCCATGATTAATAATGACAATTTTGTATGGGTAGATTATGAGGATGAAGAAACCCAACCTATCTTGACTATTGGAGAAGCTTTAACTTTCAAAGATTCTACCGAAGATGAATTAATCAGTAGCTTCATTTCTGAACCTTCTTCGGTCAGCAGAACCTGTAAACTAAAAATTTATCTCAGACAATAGTAGGCAGCTCCTCCAAAAGTACAACAATAGAAATTGAGCCTGGCAAAACACTGAATATAAATCCTAACTTAACTGATAATGAAAAACAACAGTTAATAAAGTTACTCTGGGAGAATAAAGAAGCATTTGGATGGGATTATACAGACATGAAGGGGATTTCTCCTCAGCTATGTACCCATCGCATTTATATTAAAGAAGGATCCCGCCCTGTCTGTCAACCCCAGCGACGGATGAGTCCCAATTTAAGGGAAATTGTGAAGGAAGAACTTCAAAAACTGTTGAATGCAGGATTTATATATCCTATATCTGACAGTGAGTGGGTTTCCCCACTTGTAATTGTACCCAAGAAGAATGGCAAATGGAGAGTATGTGTGGATTACAGAGCCTTAAATAAAGCCACCCAGAAAGACCATTTCCCTTTACCATTCATTGATCAGGTATTAGATAATTTGGCAGGTAAGAAATTATTTTCATTTTTGGACGGATTTAGTGGATACAATCAGATTAAGATTGCACCCCAAGACAAGGACAGGACCACGTTTACTAGCCCATGGGGGACCTTTGCTTGCAGGGTTCTTCCATTTGGGCTATGTAATGCTCCAGCAACATTTCAAAGAGCAGTGATAGGGATTTTTTCTGATATGCTAAATGATTCCTTAGAAATATTTATGGATGACTTTACTCCTTATGGAGTGACTTTTGAGGATGCACTGCAGAACCTTGAAAAAGTACTTAAGCGATGTATAGAAGCACACCTTGCCTTAAGCACTAAAAAATGTCATATGATGATGAATCAAGGTATTGTATTGGGTCACTTCATCTCATTCCTAGGAATTCAAGTCGATACAGCCAAAATACAGATAATTCAGACCCTCCCTATCCCCAAAACACAAACTGATGTAAGAAGATTTTTAGGACATGCTGGATACTATAGAAGATTTATCAATAATTTTTCCAAAATAGCTTCTCCTCTATTTGTGTTATTAACAAAAAATGATGAATTTAAGTGGACTGATGATTGTGAAAAAGCATTTAATGAACTTAACCATCAGTTGACTACAACTCCAATTTTGAGAGGACCTGATTGGACACTACCCTTTCATATATCCTCTGATGCCTCAGATACTGCAATTGGAGCTGTCTTGGTTCAAGAAGAAAATAGTCTTCCCTATGTTATTTATTTTATCAGTAAGAATATGACACCAGCTGAACTGAATTATACAGTCACTGAGAAGGAATTCTTAGCAGTCATTTATGCTATCAATAAGTTTTGACATTATATTACTGGCTATATTACTTTTGTGCATACTGATCACTCGGCCATTAAATATCTAATGAATAAAGCAGTTACAAATGCTCGAGTTACCAGATGGTTATTATTATTACAAGAATTTGACATCACAATTGTAGATAGGCCAGGAAAAGAAAATGTAGTTGCTGATTTCCTTTCTCGATTAAAAACTGATGAAAATATTCCAGTAGATGATTCTTTTCCTGATGAATATTTATTTGCAGTATCTGCTCACTCACCTTGGTATGCAGACATTGCCAACTATTTAGTTGCAGGAAAATTACCATCGCACCTATCACACAAGGAAAAAAGAAAGATCATTCAACAAAGTGCTAGGTATAGCTGGATAAGCGGGTGTCTTTTCCACATAGGACTCGATCAAGAAATCCGGAGATGCATTGGTGAAGATGAAATTTCTGATGTGTTAAAAGCTTGTCACGATGGCCCTTGTGGAGGGCATTTTGCAGATAAAAGAACAGCACACAAGGTACTCAGAATGGGTTATTATTGGCCCTCACTCTTCAAAGATGCAAAGAAATATGTGAAGGCCTGTGATAGCTGTCAAAGAATGGGCCAGCCTAATCACAGGGATGAAATGCCACTCAAACCCCAGGTAATTCTCGAACCTTTTGAGAGATGGGCATTAGATTTTATAGGTCTCATTAATCCCCCATCCAATCAAAGAGTGTACATATTAGTGTGCACAGATTATATGACAAAATGGGTAGAAGCTAAGGCACTCTTTAAAGCTAATGAAGAATCAGTACTAACATTTTTATTTGAAGAGATCTTTGTTAGGTTCGGATTGCCTAGAGAACTAGTCACCGATGGAGGACCTCCTTTTAACTCTCATGGCTTCAAGGATACACTTCAGAAATATCATATTAAGAACAAATGACTACACCTTATCATCCCCAGGCAAATGGGCAGGTAGAAAGCACCAATAAAGTCATAGAAGCCATCTTGACAAAAACAATAAAGGAGAATAGAAGGGACTGGTTTCAAAGGTTGCTTGAGGCATTATGGGCCTATAGAACTACGTGGAGGAATACTACGGGCTTTTCACCTTATGAATTAGTTTTTGGAAAAAATGTTGTTTTCCCTGTAAAGTTTGAAATCAAAACTTTAAGAAATGCTTTAGCTGTTAACCTTGACTTGACTGATGCATAGACAGCCAGGTTGCAGCAGCTTCAAGAATTGGACGAGAAGAGACTGGATGCCATCCATCAAACAACCATGATACAACAACAAAGAAGTAGGTGGCATGACAGAACCATCAAGCAAAAGCAGTTCTAGAAAGGTAACTGGGCTCTACTCTATGACTCCCGTTTTGAGAATTTCCAAGGTAAGTTAAGAACAAGGTGGTTAGGGCCTTATGAAGTATATGATGTTTTTCCAAATGGGACAGTCAGACTTTTAACGATTGATGATAGCAGAACACCACTACTAGTGAATGGGTATCGACTTTGTTTGTATTAGCGGCCTGTTTCTAAAGAAGATTTTAAAGCTACTTGCATGGCAGATATACACTATGCTTTCCTGGGGGAACTTGCTGTCCCTCAAAGCACTTAAATTTCTGTTCATTCATGTATTTTTTTTTTTTTTTTAAGATTACATATTTTTTTTCAACTAATAATCCCTGCCAAGGATTGCCATATTACAATTCATTATTTTGCAGATCTTAGTTTTGGAAAATGGTGGAGAACAAAAACTTCAAAAGAATCACTTTGCAGACTCGGGAACGTTTTTTGGACCATAAATCAGTCTTTCATCATTTTCCGTTGTTGCAACACCAACTCCCGTTGCTGCAACACCATTTCCTGTTGTTGCAACCCAACTCCCCGTTGCTGCAACACCAACTCCCGTTGCTGCAACACCAACTCCCGTTGCTGCAACACAAACTCCCATTGCTGCAACACTAAATCCCGTTGCTGCAACACCACTTTCCGATGCCGTAATACCTTTTTCAATATTTCTCTCATTTATACTAAAAAAAAGCACTAGTTTCTCCAGTTCAGTCCCCAAGAAATGAATTATTATTTGCATAAAATATACCATTTCCTACCAAAAGAACCAGCCATACACTATGATGATTACAATCCTCCACTATTACTTCCCGTCAGTAATAAAAACCGCCGGTATTCTCATACTTTTAGACCCGCCTTAATAATTATTAATCCAACAAAAGACAAGACAAGACTTTTCGACGCAGCAACTAAAAAGGTAAAATATAAAGGTACGCATGATTATGCATGGATATTAAATAATAGTTAATGTGGAGACGTTGATAGGACTACCGAATAATTGTACTTCCAATCATATCACTTAGTCGTAGCTTTTGGGGGGGGGGGATTACCAAAGTGCTGTCATAATTGTATAGCACGCCAACTGCCGCCGCCCTTAAATCTCCCGGTAATATGTAAAAGTCACCTTATCGTGTCATGTTACCATTTGCAATGGTTTACTCTGGACTGAACTCGGAAACTCGGCTCTGTACTAAGAATTCTCACTGAAACAACAGCTATGGGAGGAAATCTCATCACATACGAACCTGGCACAACAGCACTTCTTGAGCTCTACCCCAAGGCCTACCAAATCTTCCTGTAAGCAGGATTGCTAAATTATTTTAGGAGACTTCCAGATTTCGACGCACAACAAGTCCTTGAGTTTGCATGCAATTTAACAGAGGGGTTTTCCATTGTTCAGGGAGTACAAATTCCAGTCACAGAGGAAGTCATAGCCCAAGCTACCGGGCTACCAGCTAATGGCACGCGCTGGTTCAGTAGGAAGCACCTGATCCTCAACGCGTAGCAGGATTTTCTTCAACCAGGCGAGCAGGTGGAACCCAAGGGCATAGGTGTAGCACTTCAATCACTGCCTCAACCATGGCCGAAAGTTGATGAGTTTGTAAAGCAATACCTGACGTGCGAAGGGCGGTACAAGGTAATTTACCAGCACGATTTCGTCTTGTTGAATCACTTGAGGCATGGTCAGTTGATAAATATGCCATACTATCTATTGGGATGTCTTAAAAATATGTCACGTTATACTGTCAACGCAAAGCATCCGCTCCATTCCTTGAAACACCACCGTCTAGCTCAATTATTGATAAATAAAGGCCTTGCCTTAAATAACCCCCCTCCCCTCATTAATCCCCACCAAGAGGAAGAAATCCCTCAGCCAGAGCAGGAAATTCCTCATCAGGAAGAGGAAATCCCTCATCAAGTTGAGGACATACCTCAGC
Source organism: Pinus tabuliformis (assembly GCA_031772625.1). Classification (NCBI taxonomy): domain Eukaryota; kingdom Viridiplantae; phylum Streptophyta; class Pinopsida; order Pinales; family Pinaceae; genus Pinus; species Pinus tabuliformis. Next base: position 456,652,801 of record CM062819.1, on the reverse strand, counting down.
AGGATGAAGAAATTCCTCAGCAAACAGAGGATACTTCAGAGCAAATACCCCAAGAAATTCCCCAGCAAACTGAAAAAACTCCCCCACAAGTTGCTGAAAATGTACAATCAGCAGTAGAAATACCCATGCAAACAACCCCATCCCCCAATAAAACCGACCCATCCACTCCCATACTTGGTATTTCTACCGACGACTCTGATGATAACATCCCTATTGCCCTTCTCAAATGAAAGAAGTAGCAGGAAATGGAGTAGAAGACATAAAATCACCCCGGCATACCCTAACTGTTATGGAACAAGAAGAAGAAGCATTGGCTGTTACACAAGAATCAGCAGGAAATGGAGAAGAAGACATAAAATCACCCCGGTATACCCTAACTGTTATGGAACAAGAAGAAGAAGCATTGGCTGTTACATAGAATCAGCAGGAAATGGAGAAGAAGACATCGAACCACCCCAGCCTACTCCAATTATCACAGAACAGAAAATTCTTGTTGATGCCTTTACACAAACTGAATCTCCCTCCGTCAGTGATGCATGTATAGAGACCACTAGTTTTCAGGAATTGAAGGGAATATGGTGGAAAGAATATGAGCTGTCACAAGGGAAAGCATTCCAACAGCAAAAAGGAATCTGGTTCAATTATGCATATAAGAATTGGGAAGCACTTGAGCAGTCTAGAGTTCAGTACAAAGAAAGTAAGGAACTAAAAGCCAGACTGTCCCAGATCTTTGATTTGGTTCAAAGAATACTTGCTACAAGAAAACCTTCCTTCAACTATGCAGCATTTTTGAGGGAACGACTAACATTCTTACAGATAAAGGCAGTTAGAGATGGCAGACCTCATCAGGTGATTACATCAGAACAATTTATTGAAACCTTTGCAGAAGCACCCAAGAATGATCAAAATTTGTTGTGTGAGCTTTATCTCCACAACGAAGCTATGTCTGAGGACAGAAAAATGAATATACTCCCTCTTGTTGGCGACATACATCTCAGAGCTTTCATTTCCATTCTAGCCAACCAACTCACTTGGCAAAACGCTTTCATCTCAGAACAACACAATGAACGGAACTGCCTCCTTTGGATTGGGGCTGAACCCCAAAATGCAGCTACTTTCATTACACAGCACCAGAGAATGTTAAGTGAACCTGGAATGACTGATCACATTAGGCAACTACAAGCAGTGGTCTTGCGAGATTGCCAACACTATGTGAAAACAAAGGAACCTTTGGCTATTAAAGCCAACAACCTATTCTGGGTAAACTGTCCCAAGGAAAGACAGGAGTATCATCCCTACAATCCCCCTAATCTATAGGCAGCAATTTCAAGGGTAGCTTACTATGTTAGATGTATGGAACAATGTGCTGAGAAATGGATTGGCTACAGATTTAAATTTCCCCTCTTATGGTTATCTGGTCAGAAATACAAGGGTCAGTTTAGATCATCCAAAAAGGAAGAGGTGGTAGCATGGACGCAACTAAAGACTGTTTGTGGGTTCAGAGATAGGTTTGATAACACTTTCCATAGCTACTGTATCAGTAATTTACACTGTTCATCCCAGTACTCCGACTCAGATTCAGAGTAAGCATTGCATGAGGACATGCAACCCTTTCAGTTGGGGGGGATGTTAGGACTCCAAATTGACCACTTTTGACCTTGTATTTTTGCTATAATATTACCCTCTTCAGTCCATAAGTTGAAAGCTTTTGATTATATAATGACCTAATCATTCCAAGCTATGAAGCAACTCTCCTCATTACTATATGTTTAATCATTCATTACATATTCATGTTATCTTTATAATTAATCTTTGGAGAAGTTAACCAAGTTGCTAAGTAACCGTTGAGCTGTCTAAAGTCTGCAGAAATTATAGTTCGTAGTTGCTGCAACACCAGAAACAGCAACTACGCAGTTGCTGCAACACCAGTAATAGCAACTATCTAAAGCAGGGAAAACGTTATTTTGCAACAACTAGAATATCGGAAATGACAAACATCAACTATCAGAAGATCGACAGAGTTCCATGCTGACACAGCATGATCAGCAACTGTTCAGAAAGGGTAAAACACAGTTACAGTTGCCGAAACACCAGGAACAGCATGATTTTACTAAATCAGCAACAATGGTGAAGCGGCAAAGGATAATATTAGGATTCCAAGAAGACGGTTGAGGTTTGTTTACCAGCTGTGTAACAGTAAGAGACCCAAGAAAGAATACACCATCACACTATTGTAACGACATCCTGTAACAAGGATGGATTTCTTATTTTTGACAAAAAGGTTAAACTGAATGAACCATGACGGTCTATTGTAATAGATGTCTCTTCTATAAAGAGGAGACATCTACATTAGAAGGAGGAGGAGGAGAAAACAAGTTGTAAGGAAAATTTTGAAAAACAAAAGCAAGTCTGAATCTTCATTATAACTGGACATTTTGGCAGATGAATAAAAGGTTGTTCTGAGCATCTAATCCGGCGTCTGTGTTCTGGGGAATCTTGTGAGAGGGACAGGGCCCACCTTCTTCACAAGATTCACCCATTTATTTTCTGTTAGAGTGTGCGTGTGTTTGAATTTCGTAGCATTATCTCTGATAATTTCCTTTTGCTGATACTCTGTTTGGATTCTGTAGCATTACCTCTGATAATTTCCTTTTGCTGATACTCTGTTTTGTTAATACTTCACTGGTGATTAGAGATTGCAGTGTGTGTTGGCAATTTGGTTACAGGGGCAGGTGTTGAACATCCTTACCCTGAGGATAGGGTCCTGATCCTCTACTAACAGAGCAGCCATTATTTTTCTTTGCAGATTTGTATTCTTAGCTAATTGCTTTCATTTCATCTCTGCAATACATTTTAACTGTTATAACATAGAGTAAGGTGTTTGACAGAAGATAGAATTGTGTATACTACAGCTTTTAATGCTTTTAGAATTAAGTACATACAATACGAGGTCACCTTTGAAATAAAAGGACTTTCCCGGGTTGACAAATTAATGTGGTACTCGACTGTTTAATCAATAAACAATTCAAGTAGCCAACAAAAGTTACGTGAGTGAAGTAGCCTCCTCCACTCACCTTTGTCTATTTCGGTAGACATCGCCGAAGAAGTGTTTTGTTTACGCCGTGAATAGAACAATATTTGGTAACCTATAAGAGGTAGACCTCTCTCGGTAAAACAAATGTTTTAATGGAAAGAAGAAGGGGTAACCTTGAAATTCTGTTTTATACTTGGGGGCATGCCATCCTTTTGGCGTGCAAGCGAAGAGCGACTATTTATTTTTTAAATTTGTAGGTCCTCTAACTCTTTAAACTCGTAGGATTGGTCGTTTCCTAACTTGCATAAAGAAAGGATGTGGGGCAAAACTCTAAAAATTGCCATTTTTATATATGAGACATTCTTATCACACGACTGGATTAATCGGGCAGTTTCACCGCATAGTTCAAGCTCGTTAAAAAATAAACATAAGCCATGAGCAAATGTTTCCCCCCGCATTTAAGCTCATTAAAAAATGAACTATTCCCAGGTAAATAACCGTCGTGAATGTATTACTTCAGCCGTTAAAGCCTTGGTCGTGTCTGCACCGTCACCTCCACTTTTGCATTGGCCGATCATTCACCTCCATTTGATTGTTTACCCATTTTGAGGAACAGTTGCAAAGAGTGATCTCACTAGCCATCCTTGTAACACTGTCTTGATTGGAAAATTCCAAACCTTACCTGGAATCAGTTGCTACCCATTTTATCACTCGTTCCTCAAAAGACGAGTCTCCTTTAAGCTCTTTTCAACTGACTCGTAAAATATGAAAAGATTGCCGAACGATTGGCCTCTCCATCTCGTTAAAGGGACCGGAAGTGCTATCCCTCCTTTAAATTTTAATCTTTTTGGACCTAAGGGATTATTACACAAAAAGATCGAGCACTTGTTTTGTTCAACTCATTAAAAGTATCAAAAATTCATCCCTTCTGTATTGTTTTATACTTTTTCGGACTTAAGGGATTAGAAGACGAAAAAGGAATTTTGGAGTTTCCTTTACGTTCTTTTTCAGACTCTCTAAAATTGAAAAGGACCAAGTTATCTTTGTTGTTAAACTCGTTAAAATTTTAATAGCAACAAACTTGTCTATAGATGAGAACGAGTTTCATTATCGCTAGGCTCGTTAAAACATAGCGATGGGTTTGCCCGAAGCGAAAATTATAGAACAAGCATATGTTATCCTCCTCAAGCTTGATAAAAATAAAGAGGTACTGGTCAGCAATGACTGGGGAAAAATTGGGAAGAAAACTTGAAGAAACTTTGTTGGTAGCAAGTTGCTCTTGAACATGACACTTTCACTCCGCATCCAAGTCGGGTTGGGTTGTTTCATTCACCGGTCACATCACCATGGTCCCATCATACCATCCACATTTGGGGTTAATGCTACCAATCCATCACGTTAGTGTCGCCGATATGTTCAAGAGAAGTCATTCAGAGAATTCACCTGTGTCTCACCCACTACAATACATTTATACTCCATTCTTTCATGACCGCCACCCTGAACCTTATGTCACCAGATCGTTTTCACCTCCATTAAAATCATTTGCTCCGTTCCGTGTCATTGATGTGGGATTCATTAAGGCCCTTCTATGATGGATCACTTCTTGTTGACATCAACTCATTATCCAAGAAGTTGATCTAGGAACACCCCATTCAGTACTTTGAAGCTTGCATGCCTCAATGGCAAGTTTCTCACTTCCAGCGATAGGTTTACATCAATGACCTTCGACCGAAAGATTTTGCATGGTGTTCGACGCCAAGTCCTTTATTCACACCACGTGAATTGTACTGCAGTACCTTGAGGGTCATTATCATTATCTGTGATTCCTCTCGTGCTTGTTAACAACTTATATCATTGGTTGGTAATCAAGCGATGGCTTTCCATGTTCGACTTCAGAACATTTCTCACATGGATATACTTGTACTTCGAGTGAAGATCGAACGAGATTGAAGACCCCGGATCTAGTTTCATCCATCCAGGCTTCGATATACATTCAAGAAAATAAAAACATCAAATGTACATCATTGCTGCACAGATAATCATCCAATCAAAGGGATGATGGCTCTATCAGAATCATCAGTCTACACTCAGACGATTGTCTGTCCTATGTACATGAAAATGAATTTATAAAGCCGAGCATGGGAATGCCCGCCTCAGCTAGATCATGAAAATATTATGAAGATAATGTATTGTATTGTATCTTATTACAGGTCTCCTCCTAGCTTGAAAGAACTTTGGATCCTCATAATAAAGCATTTCACCTGACATCAAAAGATTAACGACCTCATGCTTTAGGGGGCAACTGTTATAGACATTTTTGGGCACTACAACCCCAAGCATGAAATGTCCATAAACCAAGGGCTCCTAAGTCCCTAAAAGTGTTGTTCTAACCCCTAAAGGAACAAGGTCAATAGATTACAGCTTCTCCCAGAAGTTCTCCATGAAAAACTGCTCAGAATTGGTCAAAACAGGATCTTTTCAGCTGCTCCACTGGCCAAGTGCATTGCATATCACCTAAGTACACTATGTGGGTGCGCTGCATTTCAAAAATCCCTTCTATGGGGTGCGATGGACGAGAAATGACAAATGGCAGTGTCATTCTGCGAGGTGGAGAGGCAATGGAATCTTCCAGAAACTTCTCCTATGACACTTGCCTCTCTGAATTCGACCAAGGATGAGTAAGAGATCATCAATCTCCAAGTGGAAGCAAGAACTATCAGAGGGAAGACACTAATCAAATCATAAGCTAACTCATCTCCATTACAGATATCTATATATGGATCCCTCATCCCAGAGATCCAGAGGCTGGAATTTTGTATATTGTAAGGAATTGCTGTTGGTTTCTTGAGACAAACATCAGATTTTTGGGTGATCTACACTTTTTATGAGGTGAAGAGGGGCTTCCTTGCTGAGAGGTTGATGCTGGGTCAGAACAACTAGTTGTAACTCCTCTTGGCTCTTTCTTGTTTATCAATAAAAGCTATTCAAGTTTTCCTCCATACTCTTGTGTCATTGATGTTTGCTGCATTTTTATGGTAAATTTACATCTAATCCTAGATTGTTTATGATTATAGATCGATGTCTTTGTATAGTGCTATGCTACTGTGATCTTACAGGTACTTTGTGAAGCTGGGCGTGCAAGGGAATAAGTAGCGAAAGACTATCAAGGAAGAGAGGAATCAAATCAGGAGATTAGCGCAAGACAGAGGTTGGTCTTTTTGTTCCTCTCTATCTATAATTCATAAAGGAAAAATGAAAGTAGCTTTACTCTGTTTGTTTCTAAGGAAGCTGTCACACCTTAGTGGGATAAGCAGTTCTGAGTAAACACTTTTCCCTGTAACAAGGGGAGAGAGGGAAGAAGAGAAATATAGAGAAAGGTAGGGAGAGGGCGAGAGAGAGATTGGGGAGAGAGAGAGGGAGAGAGAGGAGATACGGAGGGAGATAAACACAAAATAAAAGGTGAAGAGAGAGGGAAGAAGAAAGAGACACACAAAGACAAATACATACATATAATTTAGATCTAGAAATTCATGCATATTTTGGTTTTTCCCTAAAATACGTGTATTTATTTCAATGTAGCTGTTGATTTCTAATCATATTCAATTGATTGCATTAGATGAATTTATTTTAGTGTAAATGTTGATTTCTAACCATATTTAATACCTTGCACTAGATGCATTGCTTTCAGTGTCAGTATTGATTTCTAATCCTATTTGATCATTTGTACTATATGCATTGATTACAATGTATATGTCAATTTCCAATCATATTTAATACTTTACACTAGATGCATTGATTTCGGTGTAGATGTTTATTTCTACTCCTATTTGATTACTTCCACTTGATGCATTGGTTTGAGTGTAGATATTGATTTCTAATTCTATAACAACACTGGTGAAAATTCTATGTAATAATGTAAATAATGGAAAAAAATAAGCCCGCAGGTAAGGGAAACATATTCCAAGTTGAATGTTGGGCAATGATATCCTAGTGGGCATCATTGGATGTGTGTTTTTGGCTAAGGAAATTGGCAAAGGCGAAGGCTGTAAAAGGAAAAAAGGAATTTTTGGCACATTTATTTATGAAAATAAAGGAAATTAGGAGAAAAGGAAGGTGAAAGGTGACATGATGTATGTGAGGAGGAAATTCAAGGAAAAAAATGGAAAATGAAATAAATAGAGGCCTAATTAATAAAAGGCTTATGAGGATAAGCTGGCAGGCTCTTAGTTAGTGTAAACTCTTGGCTCAAGCTTAGTTAGTGTTAAGCTCTTGATTAGCTCAAGTTTGGAGCTCTGTCACTATTCTCTCTCTCTCTCACTCTTGGTCACTTAGAGTTTTCTTGGAGCACTATAGTTTTGGATCAAGGAAGGAAAATAAAGGAAGGAAAGGAAAGGAAAGGAAAGCAAGGATTAAGGAAGGAAAAGTAGGATCAAGCTATGTGAGTAGGAATACTTACAGGTAACCTTTTTGATGTATGATTTCCTAGCTGGTTTAGGCACGCATGGATTTTCATGTTGGTGTATGGTTCTCTTGTTGTCGGTGGAATGGTTTTGCTGGGTTGTGGCATTGGTTTTTAGCCTAGCCTTACCCTTTTCCAGATGCCATGGTGTTGGGATGTTTATTTTTGTTTTTGTGATTTGGTTTACCAGATGGATTTTAGAATCCAAGGTGGAGGTGGTCTCAAGTTTCATTCCCAAAGGTCTAGGAATCCCTTGACTGGTTTTGGTGGGATACATGGTAAAGCCTGAGGGAGAAGTCTTAGTTTAGGGCCTAGTGATTTGGTTTTGGATTGCAGTAAAGCCTGAGAGACTGGTCTTAGTTTAGGGCCTAGTGATTTGGTTTTGGATTGCAGTAAAGCCTGAGAGACTGGTCTTAGTTTAGGGCCTAGTGATCCGGGATTAGATTACGATAAAACCTGAGAGAAAAGGAGATGAGAAATTCCTCAAGGATAGTGATGGATTATAGATGGAAATCCAAGTTCAGTTCAGTTGTGATTGGAGAATCAGTTTTGGTGTGATCACAGTTTGGTGATGGTGGAGGTGGTTTTACCTATGAATTCCCTTGGTTGTTCTTGGATTGGTAATTCTATGAGATCCCACATTCATGCTTGGAATATGGCACACAGGTGACTAGCTAAAAGAGAGATTTGGTTCAGCCATGTCTATGGTCGGGTGGTAAAGGGAAGTACTGAACCTCGTCATTTTCCTATGATTAATAAAATCTAAGTTCTCTTAATTTTTCACTTGTTTATATGTGGATTTAATGGCTTTCATATCTCAGATATTTATACAGTTTTATGCTAGTTATAAGCATGGTTGTATGACTAGTTCATGTCATGGTTATTTAAAGTATTTACTTGTAATTGTTAAATGGATTGATGCAAGACCTAATTGATGATATAACAGTTCAATGGAGAAGGTGGTGATCCTTCTGGTTATGTTTCATAAATCATTCTAGTCATTTATGTCGTATTGTATCCTAAACCTGTAGGTTGCATTGATGCCAAGTGTTTCACAAAAGATCAGTCTCGGTTGGGGATGCTTAGGCCTATTCCTGAGTTTGATTTTTATTTTTTATATTTTCATCATGTCTTTGAAGGATTTAGGAGGTTGTAACAAGTTCTGGGTTGAGGTCCGGATTCTAGGCAAGAAAAGTGGCTCAAATATATGGGATGCTAGCACAGGTCTTCTGAAAAGAGTCAAAGGACACTATCACAAAGGCTTGTGAGAGATAATTTGGCTTCTGGACGATGTCTTGCCTATAGCATGAGAGCGACCAGGGGTTAAAAGACTTAAAACACCAGTGGGACTAATGGACAATATATCTGAGTGGTTGACATGTCTCCTAAGCATTTTATTACTGATGTAGATGGGTTTTCTTGATATGTTCCATCGATTCCATTTCCTTAAGGTCACCAAGGAAGTTGAATCCCTTATACTTACCTCTCTCTTCGCATGTTTACCCCAGCTGGTCGGTTGCTCGGGTGGACCTGGGAGGAGGGGGTGTTACAGAGTGGTATCATAGCGTGGTTGCACTCTCCTTGGGTGAAGGTGCTTGGTCAAGCATGCACGTGTGTCTCTTACACTTACATTCCATGTGCTTGTTGCATTGCATCACGTTGATCATGGTTGTAGTAAGTTTATCCCTAGGAGCTTGATGTAGATTTTGTGGAATGTATTGTCAGAACTATATGAATGGTTACATGATTATATGTAGTTTGATGACATCCTTGTATGTTAGGTTGCATTCTTGTATGTTAGATTACATGTATTAGTCTTTTAGGTTGGTCACAAGAATTGATCTCTTATGCTCAACCACATGTGTTCATGCATATGTGTATTTGATTAGGCATTTCTTATGCATGTTGATGATTTCATGTGGTAATGTGTACAATCGAGTAATGGTTGTTGTTATGCATGAGGTCATGGTTTGGGAAGATGATACAGTCATGCATTAATGACTAGACACTAGCTATAATGATGTGTTTATGGTTTGGTACTCGTGAGTTATATGTCTATATGCAGTTGCTATGAATGTATGGTCTTGGTTACAATTATGCATGAATAGTAGGTCAAACATGCCTTGTGAAGTCCTAGTATGAAGTTTAGGTCATCACAATGATATCAGTATGTTATGATGCTATTATGTTGACTGTTATGAAACCAGCTCAAGAAAAGATAGAAAAGATAGATCAACGCCTTAGAATTCAGCCTCTTCGAGGGGGAAACCTCCTTTACATTACATAAATGAACAATTCTTGGATGATACAAATGACAAAACCTCCTTTCTATATATAGGAGTCTAAGGAGTCACAATATAATCCAGCCGACCTAACAATAATAATATAAAGCCACAAAAATAACAATAGAGGTATTCTATGGGGCACAGTAATAACAATATGGGGGCAATAGGGGCACAACAATATTAATAAGGGGTATAACTACAATAGTAATGGGGTAATCACTAGTATTATAGGGACCCAACATGCCCCTCTCCTTCAAAAAGTGTTTTCCTCAACGCTTGAGTAGTTCTGGATACCTCTGCATAAAATTTTCATCCTCCCATGTGGAATCTTCAGCGGATAAGTTATTCCACTTGATAAGATACTCTGAAATTGAACGATTTCGTAGCTGTCAAGTTCTTGTTTCTATGACTGCTTCTGGTTCCAATATAATTTTTCCTTCCTCGTCAAGTTCTGGCAATATTGTTTGAACTGGGAGCTTGTCGCCTATAACCTTATTTAAACATGAAACATGGAAAACTGGGTGCAATCGAGAAGCTGCAGGAAGCTCCAATTTGTATGCCATAGTACCAATCTTTTGCAACACCTTGTACGTACCATAATACTTTGGTGATAATTTATTATCCTACTTAGCTTGCTTGAGGGACATTTGCTTATATGGTTGTAGCCGTAGGAATACCCAATCACCTACATCAAAACTTCTTTCACTGCGATGTTGATCTGCCTGTTGTTTCATTCTATTCTGTGCCAACACGAGGTTATCCTTTAAGAGTTGGAGGACTTGTTGTTGATGTTCGATGTGATGTTCCACTGCCTGAACCTTAGAATTTTCTCTTAAATATGATGTGATGGATGGTGGTTGATACCCATAAAGTGCCATAAATGGGGTCATTTTTGTTGTTGTATGGAAGGAAGTGTTATGCCACCATTCAGCCAGAGGCAACCATTTGACCCATTGTGTCTATTTATCAGATACAAAGCAACGAAGATATCCTTCCAAACATTTGTTTACTATCTCAGTTTGCCCATCAGATTGAGGATGATAAGATGAGCTATGAGCTAACTAAGTACCAAGACAAGAAAATAATTCTGTCCAAAAATTTCCAGTGAAAATGGGATCTCTGTCACTTACAATAATCTTTGGGTTTCCATGTAGCTTTTGAATTGTTTCCATAAATGCAGTAGAAACTGTACTGGCTTTAAATGAATGTGATAATGCACAAAAGTGTGCATACTTGGTAAGTCTGTCAACTACCACCATGATGACACTTTTTCCCTCAGACTTGGGTAAACCTGTGATAAAATCCATTGAAACCTCCTCCCAACGTTGGCTTGGAATGGATAAAGGTTGTAATAGACCCGTTGTCTTAATTGTTTCAACTTTATTTTGTTGGCAAACCAAACATTCAGCCACAAACTTTTGAATATTTGATTTAAGGCCATCCCAAAAAAATTCCTTCTTAACCCTGTGGTAAGTTTTTAAAAATCCTGAGTGCCCTCCTAAGGGAGAAGTGTGCAATTCCATAAGAATCTTTTGTTTTAGCTGGGAATTCTTACAGAGGTATAAGCGATCTTTGTACCATAACGAATCATTTTGCCAGCTAAATGTACCAGGCGTACTGGAATCTTGTTGTAACTTTCGAATAAGTGCCCACACTTCTTCGTCATTCTTCCATTCCTCCCTTTCTTTGTTTATCCAATCTGGTTGGATAATAGAAATGGCGCACAACAATGCTTCCACATCCTCATCGTTTCTTGAGAGTGCATCTGCCACCACATTTTTCTTCCCTTTTTTGTAGATAATTTCAAAGTCATAACCCAACATCTTTTTGACCCACTTTTGTTGCTCTTCAGAGGATAATCTTTGTTGTAAAAAGTATTTAAGGCTATCATGATCCGTTCTTACCTTGAAGTGTCTACCCATTAGGTAGGGTTGCCATTTCTTAAGTGCATGGAGTATTTCCAACATTCCCTTTTCATAAATAGCTTTTCTTAAAAACTTTCCCTTGATTGGATGACTTTCAAAAGCAATGGGTATTTCATCTTGCATTAGAACAACACCAATTCCATTTCCTGAAGCATCACATTCCACAATAAACGTTTTTGTGAAGTCTGGTGTAGCTAAGACCGGTGCTTGGCACATTGCCTCTTTATGATATTCAAAGGCCTTTGTTGCTTCCGGAGTCCATGAAAATGCATCTTTCTTCAATAATCTTGTTAGAGGTGCTGCTATTCTCCCATAATTCTTAACAAACTTGCGATAATACCCTGTCAACCCGAGAAATCCTCGCAGATACTTTATGGATGTGGGGATTTTCCATTACTTAATGGCTTTAATTTTGCTAGGGCCTACCTTAACTCCTTCATGAGATACAATATGACCCAAATATTCCACCTCCTGGACTCCAAAGAAACATTTGGATCTTTTTGCATATAATTGTTTCTCCTTCAATAGTTGTAGCACCTTGTCAACATGTTCAACATGATCCTTCCAAGACTTGCTGTAGATTAGTATATCATCAAAAAATACTAACACAAATTTTCTGAGGAATGGTTTGAAAAATGAATTCATCAAACCTTGAAATGTTGAAGGTGCATTGGTAAGGCCAAAAGGCATGACCAAAAATTCATAATGACCCTCATGAGTTCTAAATGCTGTTTTCGGAACGTCTTCAGTCTTCATTCTGATTTGATGATATCCTGAACGAAGATCCAACTTGGTGAAGTAAATTGATCCATGCAATTCATCCAGTAATTCATCAATGACAGGAATGGGGAACTTATCTTTAATAGTGAGCTTGTTGAGCTCCCTATAATCCGGACACATGCGCCATGATCCATCCTTCTTGTGCACCAATACTACTGGAGCAGAGAAAGAACTTTGACTCGGTTGCATTATACCAGCCTCTAGCATTTCTGCAACCATACGCTCAATTTCACTCTTTTGGACATAGGGATATCTGTACGGCTTGATGTTTGGAGGAACACTTCCTGGAATCAGATGAATAGCATGATCATGATCACGCATAGGTGGGAGACCTTTGGGAATCTCAAATACCTTGGAATGATTGTCCAAGACTTTTTGGAGATCTGGAGAAATAGATGATTCCGATGTGGAAACATCTAGCGAGCATAATTGTGCAATTACACCTCTTTGCTCCTTTTTTAGAAGCTTTGTCATACTATTAGATCTTATTATCTTTCTTGGTTTCCCTACAATAACCCTTAATTCAACTTCCTTTGCTTCTGTAGAAAATTTGATGAAAAGTTCTTGAAAATTAAAAGCTATTGTACCCAAGGATTGTAGCCATTGGACTCCTAGTACAACATCAGCACCTCCCATTGGAATGGAAAGCATTGGGCTAGTAAATACATATTCTCCCATGGAAAGCTTGATATTGTGGCACTTTCCAGAGCAATTTATTGTTCCTCCATTTGCAATCATCACTTGACACTCTGGTGCTGGATATAGGAAGCAATTTAATTCTTTTGCTACCTTACAATGAATAAAATTGTGGGTGCTTCCTGAATCAATCAACACTATTACCTTTTTCTTCTTGATTTGTCCTTCTATCTTGATGGTTTGAGGAGTGGTAATTCCCGCCAATGCATTACAAGATATGGTCGGATTTATTTGTTCCTCATCTAGGCTTTGTTCCTGGAGTATATCCTCTTCTTTTGACCTTTCTTTCTCTTTTTCTTCTTCCTCTTGACAATCTATGTAGAATAATTTCTTCTCACCACACTTATGACCTTTAGTTTATTTGCTGTCACAACTGTAACAAAGCCCTTTTGCACTTTTTTCTTCCAATTGTTGTGGTGTCAACCTTATAGGTTGTGGAAGACTAGGGGCAACAACACTTCCGTCTTTATAGCTATGAGTGGTATGCTTCCTGGTTGCCATAATTTTGCTTTCCATTTTTCTTGCTATCCTGAATGCCTTCTCTAATGAATCAGGTTCCCAAAGGCGAACATCATGTTGGATATTATCCTTTAAAGACCCTATCAACACATCAATCCTATGCTCCTCTGGAATATCTTTTACCCTTATGTTCAATTTCTGGAACTCCTCAATGTGCTCCATTATTGAACCCTTTTGTTTGAGACTTATCAATTGGCTAAAAAAAGTGTTGCTTTTTGTATCCTCATAATGTGCTATCAATTCTTCCGTAAAAATTGCCCAAGTGATAAATGGTTTACGAGAGCAAAGCCATTGATACCATACAAACTGATTTGGTTCCAAATATAAAGTTGCCATACATACCTTTTGTGGGTTTTGCACATTATTGAGATCGAAGAATTGCTCCATCTGTAATATCCATGTGGCAAGATCCTTGCCATCAAACTTCCTCATATCGATTTTTGGAATATGGTGAGTCTTCGATCCAACATTAGCATCTATGGAATCATGATTAACATTTCTTTTTATTCTCATCATGAGTTTCCTTTAGTACCCTTTCACCCTTAGGGACCATTTCTTGTAGCAACTTATTCATATTTATTTTCAATTCGTCCATGTCTGTCTTCAAATCTATCTTCAAATCATCCATCTTAGCTTCCACGTCAATCATCTTAGCTTCTACGCCTTTCTTTAAACAGTCCATCTTAGCTTCTACACCTTTCTTTAAACCATCCATATAGCTTCTACATCTTTCTTTAAACCATCCATCTTAGATTCTGTTCCTTTTTGTGCAAGGGACAGTTGTTGCACTTGGTCTTGTAATTTTGATATATCATGTTGCATTTCTTCCTCTTCTTCATGAGTCATGCTAGAGCTTTCAGGTTCCTTACTAGGTGTTTGCATTTTCTTTCCTCGAGGCATAAGTTACCGATAATAATGCTCTATTATGCCCTTTGAATTCCTTCAAAAGCAATTTTCAAACCAAGCTTAAGCAAAAATTTAAGAAAATCTACACATCTTTTTTCACTTTGTAGGAGCTCGATATTGCCTCTGATGTATCTCTGTACTTTCCAATCATCTAGTTCTGAATTTGTGAGCTGTAGTAGCCCTCTGTGTCCTCTTTCCAATGCCACAAGTCTGACCCAAATTGGATTCTCCAAGGAAGAGTTATGTGAAATCTCCCACAGTGACTTGCGTATAGACTAATTCAGTAGAGCGAACTTGTACGACGTGCCACAAGTCACTCTTTCGACCTTTGGATCTGAAACATGCATACAAGAAACTACAATTCGTTCTCTTTCTGCACCTTCTTACAAAAATTCAATCCAATCCCCAGAGAGAAAGTTATGACTATTTTCCCCAGGTCACCTGTTTTGAATGTAATTCAGGAGTCTACAAAAAGACCAACTTCCTCAGATCATATCTCTGCAAATATCACATAAAAAGATCTGAAATTCATACCCAAGGTTTAGCGCGATTTCTTCTCAAATGGGTTTTTTTTGTGATTTCTGAAACATCACAGAAAAAAAGGTATAGCGAAAATTCCACGATGACCTGTTTGGAGCAGCGAAACCCTAGAATCCAAAGCTCTGATACCAATTGTTATGAAACCAGCTCAAGAAAAGATAGAAAAGATAGATCAACGCCTTAGAATTCAGCCTCTTCGAGGGGGCAACCTCCTTTAAATTACATAAATGAACAATTCTTGGATGATACAAATGACAAAACCTCCTTTCTATATATAGGAGTCTAAGGAGTCACAATATAATCCAGCTGACCTAACAATAATAATATAAAGCCACAAAAATAACAATAGAGGGATTCTATGGGGCACAGTAATAACAATATGGGGGAAATAGGGGCACAACAATATTAATAAGGGGTATAACTACAATAGTGATGGGGTAATCACTAGTATTATAGGGACCCAACATTGAGAAAGATAGAGAATGATATGGAGATCATCATAATGGGGTTACAACATTGGACTTTGGGGTAAGAGAATATCATCATACATGTATTGTGTGTTTGGCATTCAGATATGTATGTGAAGGATTGTTACATGCATTAGGTTTATATACATTAGGTTTATGTACATGTCTTTTGATGCTATGATTACATTCATTATAGATGTTAGTTGATTAGTGTAGTTATATGCACATGTGTCATATAGTCAAGAATGATAGTAATCTGTAGTTGTATGCATTGATATTGTTGTTTTATATTATAGAACCTGGTGATTATGTTATATGTTGTTGATGAGTATGCTATCTATTAACTCGTTGTAGTTATATGATAATTACCTTGATTATTAGGTACATGTTATTGATAAACATGATATATAGATTATTGTTGTTATATGATAGTGACTTGATGATTAGGTTATTTCATTTATATTTTGATGTTATATGTACCACACTAAGTTGGATTGGCCTATGTAGATGGTTATGGTTACGATATTTAGATATGAGACAACATATGTTTGAATGATAATTATGTATGATTTATGATGTAAACATGTTAGGTAGTGACTATTTTGGATATCATGATCTTATTTACATTTGGGTTAATGTATTGTGAAGATATATCATGCAAATATGGATTGATTATGCAGAAAAATTTGCCTCCCCTAAGATACATTAAGGTATGAAATTGGTTATGTTATCTACTTTGTGCTTGAATTTTTGATTATGTCATCTATTTGTGGTTGAGTGTTTGATTAATCGCATGATATGAGTATGAGACTATAGGATTGCATGAATAATTGATATTGTTTTAAGATGATTGTACTAACACATATGTTTTGAGACAGTTGATACATGTAATTTAGCATAGTACGTGATAGTTGTAGCACTGTGTCTAAGGACTATGAGTTGATTATGGATTATGACATGATTGTTAGGCTTAGTAAAGGTTGATTTCAAATTGTTAGATATGATTAGTTTTATCTTTAGAAAGTGAGACTGACATGTGTGAGCAAGTTGTAGGGAAACATGCTTTTTATTAACATGACAAGGTAACAATTGATGTGCTTATATAACTAACAATTGGGTGATGTGATAGTACTAGTAAGCCTTGATTGCAACAAGGTAAAAAGGTAAAATAAAGGAATTGGAAAAGGATTTCTTTGGTTATGTTTGGAAAATCATATTTCGAAAAAAAACAAGTACTTTGCATAGAGGAAGTCTTCTTAACCTTGATTTTGTTTGGAATTATGTGGATATGTGCTAGATTTGTGAACATGTAGTTGACAAGTATATTAGCTAGTCTATAGTTACAGGTTCATATGTAAAGATGATTCGAGTCCCTTGAGACATGGCAAAAATTTGATCAGATACAAGGCAGTGCGCTTGACATAACAAGATAAGGTTACTAGTGTATGGTTATGTTTATTTATGCACTGACTGTTATGAAACCAACTCAGGAAAAAGATAGAAAAGATAGATCAACGCCTTAGAATTCAGCCTTTTCGAGGGGGAAACCTCCTTTACATTACATAAATGAACAATTCTTCGATGATTCAAATGAAAAAACCTCGTTTCTATATATAGGAGTCTAAGGAGTCACAATATAACCCATCCGACCTAACAATAATAATATAAAGCCACAAAAATAACAATAGAAGGATTCTATGGGGCACAGTAATAACAATATGGGGACAATAGGGGCACAAAAATATTAATAAGGGATACAACTACAATAGTAATGGGGTAATCACTAGTATTATAGGGACCCAACATGCCCCTCTCCTTCAAAAAAGTGTTGTCCTCAACGCTTGAGTAGTTCTGGATGCTTCTGTTTAAAATTCTCATCCTCCCATGTGGAATCTTTAGCAGATAAGTTCTTCCACTTGATAAGATACTTTGAAATTGATTGATTTTGTAACTGTCAAGTTCTTATTTCTGTGACTGCTTCTGGTTCCAATATGATTTTTCCTTCCTCGTCAAGTTCTGGCAATATTGTTTGAACTGGGAGCTTGTCACCTATAAATTTCTTTAAACATGAAACATGGAAAACTAGGTTCAATTGAGAAGCTGCAGGAATCTCCAATTTGTATGCCATAGTACCAATCTTTTGCAACACCTTGCACAGACCATAATACTTTGGTGATAATTTATTATCCTTCTTAGCTTGCTTGAGGGACATTTTCTTATATGTTTGTAGCCGTAGGAATACCCAATCACCTACATCAAAACTTCTTTCACTGCGATGTTGATTTGCCTGTTGTTTCATTCTATTCTGTTCCAACATGAGGTTATCCTTTAAGAGTTGGAGAACTTGTTGTTGATGTTCGATGTGATGTTCCATTGCTTGAACCTTATAATTTTCTCTTAAATATGATGTGATGGATGGTGGATGATATCCATAAAGTGCCATAAATGGGGTCATTTTTGTTGTTGTATAGAAGGAAGTGTTATACCACTGTTTAGCTAGAGGCAACCATTTGACCCATTGTGTCTGTTTATCAGATACAAAGCAATGAAGATATCCTTCCAAACATTTGTTTACTATCTCAGTTTGCCCATCAAATTGAGGATGATAATATGAACTATGAGCTAACTGAGTACCAAGAAAAGAAAATAATTATGTCCAAAAATTTCCAGTGAAAATGGGATCTCTGTCACTTACAATAAGCTTTGGGTTTCCATGTAGCTTTTGAATTATCTCCATAAATGTAGTAGAAACTGTACTGGCTTTAAATGGATGTGATAATGCACAAAAGTGTGAATACTTGGTAAGTCTGTCAACTACCACCATGATGACACTCTTTCCCTCAGACTTGGGTAATACCTGTGATAAAATCCATTGAAACCTCCTCCCAACGTTGGCTTGGAATGGATAAAGGTTGTAATAGACCCGGTGTCTTAATTGTTTCAACTTTATTTTGTTGGCAAATCAAAAATTTCGCCACAAAATTTTGAATATCTAATTTAAGGCCCTCCCAAAAAAATTCCTTCTTAACCCTGTGGTAAGTTTTCAAAAATCCTGAGTGCCCTCCTAAGGGAGAAGTGTGAAATTCCATAGGAATCTTTTGTTTTAGCTGGGAATTCTTACAAAGGTATAAGAGATCTTTGTACCATAATGAATCATTTTGCCAGCTAAATGTATCATACGTACTGGAATATTGTTGTAACTTTCAAATAAGTGCCCACACTTCTTCGTCACTCTCCCATTCCTCCCTTGCTTCGTTTATCCAATCTGGTTGGATAATAGAAATGGAGCACAACAATGCTTCCACATCCTCATCCTTTCATGAGAGTGCATCTTCCACCACATTATGCTTCCCTTTTTGTAGATGATTTCAAAGTCATAACCCAACATTTTTGTGACCCACTTTTGTTGCTCTTTAGAGGATAATCTTTGTTCTAAAAGGTATTTAAGGCTATCATGATTTGTTTTTACCTTGAAGTGCCTTCCCATTAGGTAGGGTCGCCATTTCTTAAGTGCATGGAGTATTGCCAACATTTTCTTCTCATAAATAGCTTTGTGTAAAAACTTTCCCTTGGTTGGATGACTTTCAAGAGCAATGGGTCTTTCATATTGCATTAAAATGGCACCAATTCCATTTCCTGAAGCATCACATTCCACAATAAAGGTTTTTGTGAAGTCTAGTGTAGCTAAGACGGGTGCTTGGCACATTGCCTCTTTAAGATGCTCGAAGGCCTTTGTTGCTTCTGGAGTCCATGAAAATACATCGTTCTTCAATAATGTTGTTAGAGGTGTTGCTATTCTCCCATAATTCTTAACAAACTTGTGATAATACCCTATCAACCCGAGAAATCCTCGTAGATGCTTTATGGATGTGGGGATTTTCCATTCCTTAATGGCTTTACTTTTGCTAGGGTCTACCTTAACTCCTTCATGAGATACAATATGACCCAGATATTCCACCTCTTGTACTCCAAAGAAACATTTGGATCTTTTTTCATATAATTGTTTCTCCTCCAATAGTTGTAGCACCTTGTCAACATGTTCAACATGATCCTTCCAAGACTTGCTATAGATTAGTACATCATTAGAAAATACTAACACAAATTTTCTAAGGAATGGTTTGAAAATGGAATTCATCAAACCTTGAAATGTTGAAGGTGCATTGGTAAGGCCAAAAGGGATGAACAAAAATTCATAATGACCCTCATGAGTTCTAAATTTTGTTTTCAGAATGTCTTCAGTCTTCATTGTGATTTGATGATATCCTGAATGAATATCCAACTTGGTGAAGGAAATTGACCCATGCAATTCATCCAATAATTCATCAATGACAAGAATGGGAAACTTATCTTTAATACTGCGCTTGTTCAGCTCCCTATAATCCAAACACATGCGCCATGATCCATCCTTCTTGTGCACCAATACTACTGGAGCAGAGAAAGAATTTTGACTCGGTTGAATTATACTAGCCTCTAGCATTTCTGCAACCTCACGTTCAATTTCACTCTTTTGGGCATAGGGATTTCTGTATGGCCTAATGTTTGGAGGAACACCTCCTGGAATCAAATGAATAGCATGATCATGATCACGAATAGGTGGGAGACCTTTGGGAGTCTCAAATACCTTGGAATGATTGTCCAAGACTTTTTGGAGATCTGTAGAAATAAATGATTCCAATGTGGAAACATCTAGCGAACATAATTGTGCAATTACACCTCTTTGTTCCCTTTTCAGAAGCTTTGTCATACCGTTAGAGCTAATTATCTTTCCAGGTTTCCCTACAATACCCCTTAATTCAACTTCCTTTCCTTCCATAGAAAATTTCATGAAATGTTCTTGAAAATTAAAAGCTATTGTACCCAAGGATTGTTGCCATTAGACTCCTAGTACAACATCAACACCTCCCATTGGAATGGAAAGCATTGGGCTAGTCAATACATACTCTCCCATGGATAGCTTGATATTATGGCACTTTCCAGAGCAATTTATTATTCCTCCATTTGCAACCATCACTTGACACTCTGGTGCTGGATATAAGAAGCAATTCAATTCTTTTGCTACCTTACAATGAATAAAATTGTGGGTACTTCCTGAATCAATCAACACTATTACTTTTTTCTTCTTGGTTTGTCCTTCTATCTTGATGGTTTGAGGAGTGGTAATTCCTACCAATGCATTACAATATATGGTTGGATTCATTTCTTCTTTATCTAAGCTTTGTTCTTGGAGTATATCCTCTTCTTGTGACATTTCTTGCTCCTTTTCTTCTTCCTCTTCAAAATCTATGTAGAATAATTTCTTCTCAGCACACTTATGACCTTTAGTGTATTTGCTATCACAACTGTAACAAAGCCCTTTTTCTCTTTTTTCTTCCAATTGTTGTGGAGTCAACCTTATAGGTTGTGGAAGACTAGGGGCAACAATACTTCCATCTTTATAGTTTTGAGTGGTATGCTTCCTGGTTTCCATAATTTTGCTTTCCATTTTTCTTGCTAGAATGCCTTCTCTAATGAATCAGGTTCCCAAAGGTGAAAATCATGTTGGATATTATCCTTTAAATTCCCTATGAACACATCAATCCTATGCTCCTCTGGAATATTTTTTACCCTTATGTTCAATTTTTGGAACTCCTCAATGTGCTCCATTATTGAACCCTTTTGTTTGATACTTATCAATTGGCTAAAAAAAGTGTTGCTTTTTGTATCCTCATAATGTGCTGTCAATTCTTCCATAAAAATTGCCCAAGTGATAATTTGTTTATGATAGCAAAGCCATTGATACCATACAAATTGATTTGGTTCCAAATATAAATTTGCAATACGTACCTTTTGTGTGTTTTTCAGATTATTGAGATCGAAAAATTGCTCCATCTATAATATCCATGTTGCGGGATCCTTGCCATCAAACTTCCTCATATCAATTTTTGGAATATGGCGGGTCTTAGATCCCGAATTAGAGTCTATGAAATCATGATTAACATTTCTTTTGTTTGCATCATGAGTTTCCTTTACTACCTTTTCACCATTAGTAAGTATTTCTTGTAGAAAATTTGTCAAATCTGTCTTCAAATCTGTCTCCAAATTTATCTTCAAATCATCTATCTTAGCTTCCATGCCCTTTATCTTAGCTTGTATTAGCTTTTGTGAGAGTGACATTTGTTGCACTTGGTCTTGTAATTTTGATATATCATGTAGTATGCTCTACTATGCCCTTTGAATTCTTTCAAAATAAATTTTCAGACCAAGCTTAAGCAAAAATTTAAAAAAATCTACACACATTTGTTCACTTTGTAGGAGCTCGATATTGCCTCTGATGTATCTATGTGCTTTCGGATCATCCAGTTCTGAAATTGTGATCCACAGTAGTCCCTTATGTCCTCTTTCTAATGCCACTAGTGTGATCCAAATTGGATTCTCCAAGGAAGAGTTATGCAAAATCTCCCACAGTGACTTGATTATAGACTAGTTTAGTAGAGTGAACTGGTACGATGTGCTGCGAGTCACTATTTCCACCTTTGGCTTTGAAAACTATATATAAGAAACTACAGTCCCTCCTCTTTTTGTACCTTCTTATGAAATTTCAATCCAATTCTCAGAGATAAAGTTATGACAATTTTCCCCAGGTCATCTGTTTGGAATGTAATTCAGAAGTCTGCAAAAAGACCAACTTCCTCATATCATATCTCCACCAAATATAGCGCAAAAAGCTCTGAAATTCATACCTGAGATTCAATGAAATTTCTTCTCAAATGGGTTTTTCGTTTAGCTTCTAAAACATCGTAAAAAAAGAGTTATAGCGAAAATACCATGATGACCTGTTTGGAGTAGCGAAACCCTAGAATCCAAAGCTTTGATACCAAATGTTATGAAACCAGCTCAAGAAAAAGATAGAAAAGATAGATCAACGCCTTAGAATTCAGCCTCTTTGAGGGGGAAACCTCCTTTACATTACATAAATGAACAATTCTTCGATGATTCAAATGACAAAACCTCCTTTCTATATATAGGAGTCTAAGGAGTCACAATATAACCCAGCCGACCTAACAATAATAATATAAAGCCACACAAATAATAATAGATGGATTCTATGGGGCACAAAAATATTAATAAGTGATACAACTATAATAGTAATGGGGTAATCACTAGTATTATAGGGACCAAACACTGACATTATGTGCTTATGGCAGTGTAATGCAGGGAGTTACGTGGTAAGGGATATTGCCAGGAATATTGGAGAAGGCTTAGGTTGAGCCTTCATTTGGAACCATGGGGATTGAGTCATGGAGTTTGTGGTTAGCCTTGTGAATTTTATCTTTTGTGATATTTGTGCTTGATTTGAGATTTTTCATGTGTTTGGTTAGCTAAGCCACTTTGTTCATAGTGTCGTATTGTTTTCCATGGTTTTATTCTTGTTGTTTCTTGGGTTTCCTTTTATGTTTTGAGTGTTGGGAGTTGGTTGGGAAAGAGGAAAGTTGATGGAGCTTGGGGAGAGATGTGTGGTACCCAACGAGAAATGTAAGACATGGATGAAGCTTGGTTCATGAGTAAGCATAGCAGAAGGTAAGCCTATGGCAACCAGTTAGACTAGTTGGGTCCATTGGTCTAAATGAACAATGGCAGTATAGTCATGAGAAAGGTAACCAAAAAGGTAAAGTAAATGGAGCTAAGGTGCCGAATCCTTTGGTTAAGTTTGGAATTGTGGTTCTCAATGTTGTGCATGTTGTACACAGATAAAGGAATTTCTCTCAACCTATACCTTATGTTATCTGGTAATTATTTTATGACCATGATTATGTTGATGTTTATATGTGTATACATGTATGTATTTATGTCATTGTCTAATAGGATGATGATTATTTTATGCTAATGATTATATATCTATATATCTATGTATCTATGTCACTGTTTGATAGGGTTGTCAGGGATCATTCTTGTGGTTGAATTATTTCTTATGCATGTGAATGAGATGAAGAGATTCTTGGTTCATGAGGAATCAAGTGGGAAATGTAACCTGACAAATATATAAGATCAATATCATATGGTTATGATTTGATATTATGTGATTATATTATGTCTATGTTATGGACATGTTATACATAGGGATAGAAAAACGAAATGAAAGCAGCATGGTCTTCGACATGCTGGGACAAGCATGGATAAGGCATTGAAAACAAGGTTTCTTGGTAAAGATAGTGTGGTTTTGGATGTGTAGTACTATTTTTGTGCACATGCTGCATATATGATGTAATGTGCATGTAGTGTTGTGTGGATATTGCATATGTAGTGCTATATATATATTTACTATGAGCATGATGTATATGTGGTGTTGTGTGCATATGGTGCTCTATGCATGTTGGATATTAGGTGCTATGTACAAATGATGCTATGTAGAAGCTTGTTATGCAGTGCTATGTATATGTCGTGTTGCATGCATGTTGTACATGTGGTGCTATGTATGTATGGTGTTGTGTACATGTCATGCATGTCACACTGTGTACATATGGTATTGTGTACATGTCGTGCGTGTGGTACTGTGTAAATGTGATATTGTGTACACATTATATAGTGGTGCAATGTACATGTTGCATTATGTACACTTTATGAAGGTGGTGTCATGTACATGTGATGATGTTGCTAAGTAACCAACTCACAAAAAGATAGAAAAGATAGATCAATGACTTTGGAATCAACCTCTTCGAGGGGGAAGCCTACTTTACATTACAAAAATGAAAAATTCTTGGATGATACAAATGAAAAAACCTCCTTTCTATATATAGGAGTCTAAGGTGTCACAATATAATCAAAGTTGACATAACAATAATAATATAAGCGCACAACAATAACAATAGTGGGCTTCTATGGGGCACAATAGTAACAATATGGGGACAAGAGGGGCACAACAATAACAATAAGGGCTACAATGACAATAGTAATGGGGGAATCACTAGTATTATAGGGACCTAACATTCCCCTCTCCTTCAAAAAAGTGTTGCCCTCAACGCTTGAGTAGTTTTGAATGCTTCTGTATAAAATTATCATCCTCCAATGTGGAACCTTCAGTAGGTAAGTTCTTCCACTTGACGAGGTACTCTGAAACTGATCGATTTCATAGCTTTCGGGTTCTTGTTTGTGTGACTGCTTCAGGTTCCAATATGATTTTTCCTTCCTCATCAAGTTCTAGAAATATTATTTGAATTGGGAGCTTGTCACGAATAACTTTCTTTAAGCATGAAACATGGAAAACTGGGTGCACTTGGGAAGTTGCAGGAAGCTCCAATTTGTATGACATAGTACCAATATTTTGCAACACATTGTACAGACCATAATAATTTGGTGATAATTTATTATCCTTCTTATCTTGCTTGAGGGAAATTTATTTATATGTCCGTAGCTGTGGAAATACCCAGTCAACTACATCAAAACTTCTTTCACTGTGATGTTGATCTGCTTGTTATTTCATTCTATTATGTGCCAAAGTTAGGTTATCCTTTAAGAGTTGGAGAACTTATTTTTGATGCTTGATCTAATCTTCCACTACTTGAATCTTAGAATTTTCTCTTAAATATGATGTGATGTATGGTGGGTGATATCCATAATGTGCTATAAATGGGGTCATTTTTGCTGTAGTATGGAAGGAAGTGTTATACCACCATTTAGCTAGAGGCAACCATTTGACCGATTGTGTCTATTTATCAGATACAAAGCAACGAAGATATCATTCGAAACATTTGTTACTATCTCATTTTTACTATTAGATTGAGGATGATAAGATGAGCTATGAGCTAACTAAGTACCAATATAAGAAAATAATTATGTCCAAAAATTTCCAGTAAAAATGGATCTCTGTCTCTTACAATAATCTTTGGGTTTCCATGTAGATTTTGAATTATTTCCATAAATGTAGTAGAAACTATACTCACTTTAAATGGATGAGATAATGCACAAAAAGTGTGCATACTTGGTAAGTCTATAAACTACTACCATGATGACAATCTTTCCTTCGGACTTGGGTAAACCTGTGATAAAATCCATCGAAACCTCCTCCCAACACTGACTTGGAATGGATAAATGTTGTAATAGACCCGGGGTCCTAATTGTTTCAAATTTATTTTCTTGTCAAATCAAACATTCCGCCACAAACTTTTGAATGTCAGATTTAAGGTCATACCAAAAACAATTATTCTTAACCTTATGGTAAGTTCTTAAAAATCCCGAGTGCCCTCCTGAGGGGGAGACATCGAATTCCATAAGAATATTTTGTTTTAGTTGGGAATTCTAACATAGGTATAAGCGATCTTTGTACCATAATGAATCATTTTTCGAGCTAAATGTATCAAATGTACTAGGAACTTGTTGAAACGTTTGAACGAGTTCCCACACTTCTTCGTCATTCTTCCATTCATCCCTTGCTTCGTTCATCCAATCTGGTTGGATAATAGAAATGGCACAAAGCAATGCTTACACATCCTCATCCTTTCTTGAGAGTGAATATACCACAACATTTTGCTTCCCTTTTCTGTAGATGATTTCAAAGTCATAACCCAGCGTCTTTGTGACCCATTTCCTTTTCTCTTCCAAAGATAATATTTGTTCTAAAAAGTATTTAAGACTATCATGATCTATTTTTACCTTTAAGTGTCTTCCCATTAGGTAGTGTTTCCATTTCTTAAGTGCATGTAGTATTGCCAACATTTACTTCTCATAAATAGCTTTGTGTAAATACTTTCCTTTCATTGGACGACTTTCAAAAGAAATGGGTATTTCTTATTGCATTAAAACAATACCAATTCCATTTCCTAAGGCATGTCATTCGACAATAAAGGTTTCAGTGAAGTCTGGCATAGCAAAGATCGGTGCTTGGCATATTTCCTCTTTAAGATATTCAAAGGCCTTCGTTGCTACTGGAGTCCATAAAAATGCTTATTTCTTAAATAATGTTTTTAGAGGTGATGCTGTTCTCCCATATTTCTTAAAAAACTCATGATAATACCCTGTCAACTTGAGAGATCCTCACAAATGCTTTATGGATGTGGGAATTTTCCATTCCTTAATGGATTTAATTTTGGTAGGGTCTACCTTAACACCTTCATGAGATACAATATGACCCAGATATTCCACCTCTTGTACTCCAAATAAACATTTGGTTATTTTTGCATATAATTGTTTCTCCTCCAATAGTTTGAGCACAATGTCGACATGTTGAACATGATCCTTCCAAGATTTGCTATATATTAGTATATCATCAAAAAATAATAACACAAATTTTCTAAGGATGGGTTTTAAAATGGAATTCATCAAACCTTGAAATGTAGAAGGTGCATTGGTAAGGCCAAAAGGCATGACAAAAAATTTATAATGACCCCCATGAGTTCTAAATTCTATTTTCGGAATGTCTTCAGTATTCATTTTGATTTAAGTATATCCTAAATGAAGATCCAACTTGGTGAAGTAAATTGATCCACACAATTCATCCAATAGTTTATCAATGATAGGAATGGGAAATTTGTCTATAATAATGAACTGGGTAAGATCCCTATAATCCAAACACATGTTCCATGATGCATCCTTCTTGTGCACTAATACTACTAGAGTAGAGAAAGAACTTTGACTATGTTGAATTATACTGGTCTCTAGCATTTCTGCAACCATGCATTCAATTTCACTCTTTTGGGAATAGGGATATCTATAAGGCCTGATGTTTAGAGGAACACTTCCTGGAATCAAATGAATAGCATGATCATGATCACAAATAGGTGGGATACCTTTGGGAGTCTCAAATACCTTGGAATGATTGTCCAAGACTTTTTGGAGATCTAGAGAAATAGATGATTTCGATGTGGGAACATCTAGCAAACATAATTGTGCAATTACTCCTCATTTTTCTTTATTTAGAAGCTTTGTCAGTCCATTATAGATGATTATCTTTCCTGGTTTCCCTACGATACCTCTTAATTCAACTTCCTTTCCTTATGAAGAAAATTTCATGAAAAGTTCTTGAAAATTAAAAGCTATTGTACCCAAGGACTATAGCCGTTGGACTCCTAGTACAACATCAACACCACCCATTGGAATGGAAAACATTGAGCTATTCAATACATGCTCCCATAGATAGCTTTATATTATTGCACTTTCTAGAGAAATTTATGTTTCCTCCACTTACAACCATCACTTTACACTCTGGTTCTGGATATAGGAGGCAATTCAATTCCTTGGCTATCTTACAATGAACAAAGTTATGGGTATTGCCTGAATCAATCAACAATATTACCTTTTTCTTCTAGATATGTCCTTCTATCTTGATAGTTTGAGGAGTGGTAATTTCGATCAATGCATTACAAGATATGGTCGGATTCATTTCTTCTTTCTCTAGGGTTTTTTCCTGGTGTATATCCTCTTCTTTTGATGTTTCTTGTTCCTTTTCTTCCTCCTCTTGACAAAAAAACGTGTTGCTTTTTGTATCCTCATAATGTGCTATCATTTATTCCATAAAAATTGCCCAAGTGACAATTTTTTTACGAGAGAAAAGCCATTAATACTATACAAATTGATTTGGTTCCAAATATAATGTTGCAATGCATACCTTTTGTGTGTTTTGCACATTATGGAGATTGAAATATTGCTCCATCTATAGTATCCATGTTACACGATCCCTGCCATCAAGCATCCCCATATCGATCTTTGGAACATGGTGGGTCTTAAATTTAATGTTAGAGTCCATGAAATCATGATTACAATTTCTTTTGTTCTCGTCATGAGTTTCCTTTACTACCATTTCACCATTAGTAAGCATTTCTTAGAGAAAATTAGTCAAATATATCTTCAAATCTTCCATGTCGCCTTTCAGCTTTTCTTCTATACCATACATCTTAGCATCCATGCCATCCATCTTAGCTTCCACGCCATCCATAATAATTTCCACACCATTCATCTTAGCTTCCATGCCATTTATCTTAGCTTCCATGCCTTTCCGTAAACCATCAACCTTAGCTTCTATTACCTTTTTTGAGTGTGAAATTTGTTGCACTTGGTCTCGTAATTTTGATATGTCATGTTGCATTTCTTCCTCTTCTTCCTCAGTCATGTTAGAGATTTCAAGTTTCTTACTAGATGTTTCCATTTTATTTCTTTGGGGCATCAATTAAAGATAATTATACTTCACTATGCCCTTTGAACTTCAAACTAAATTTTCTACCCAAACTTATGCAAACTTTTAAAATGACTACACACCTTTTTTCGATTTGTAGAAGCTCTATATTGAATATATTGTATCATTGTAATGGAAGATCTCCATGGTCTAAAATTTCTTCTTATGGTAGCCCTCTAAGTCCCCTTTCCAATTCCACCAGCCTAATCAAAATTGGGTTCTCCAAAAAATAATTATTTCCAATCTCCCAAGATGACTTGATTATATGATTTTTCAGTAGAGTAGATTTGTACGACGTCCCATGTGTCATTTTTTTTACCTTCTAATATAAAAATGATACACAGAAAACTACAGTCTGTCCTCTTTCTGGAACTTCTTACGAAATTACAATCTGATGCTCAAAGAGAAAGTTATGACTATTTTCCCAAGGTCACCTGTATGGAATGTAATTCGGGAGTTTGCAAAAATGGTAACTTCCCCAGACCATATCTCTGAAATTATAGTGAGACAAGATCTGGAATTTAGACCCGAGGTTTAGAAAATTTTTCTCTCAAATGGAATTTTTCTTAGCTTTTGAAACTTTCATAGAAAAAAATGTATAGCAAAAATGCCACAATGACCTAGTTGAAGCCTTGCTAAAATGCCTCCTTGGGACACCAGCGTAGGCTTGGTCAGGGGTAACTATGCTGCAAAGTAGGAAAGCCCATTCTGGCCTACACTTTAGTGCACTTAGGCCCTCTTTGACTTGCGTTGGGTGAGATTGAGTGAAATTTGCATAGGGTTTTGGGAATATTCCTATACCTATACCTGTATCCAGTCAGACACTCTCATGCTATGGGCAAGGGAGGGACCAGAAAACCAAATTCTCTCTCACAGGCCTACCTGCCAGTGACTATGGACCAAAATTGCTTTTTTCGTGCGAGCGATGCTAGGATTTAAGCCACGTTTCTAGCCCAAAATCCTAGCCTTTGCCCAAAACTTGTTGTAACATCCAAAATTCATTAAAAAAATGATAACAATTTTCATAAATAAAAAAACACCCTTAGGAATAGGCTTGAACATCCCCAACCGGGACTAACATTTTGTCAAACACTTGGGATCAATGCAACCTACAAGTCTAGGATACAAGACATAGCATAAACGACTTAAACAACTTACGAAACATAACCAAAAGGATCACCTATTTCTCCATTGAACAACTACATCATCAATTAGGTCTTGCACCCATCCATTTAACAATTACAAGTAAAAATATGAAATAACCATGACATGAACCAGTCATTTAACCATGCTTATAACTAGCACAACCATGTAAAAATCAGAGATACGACAACCATTAAATACATGTATAAAACAGTGAAAAATTAATAGAGCTTAACCTTTATTATTATAGGAAAATCCAACCAGGTTTGGAACTTCCACGTACCACCCGACCATAGAAATGGCTGAACCAAATCCTTCTTTCAGCTAGTCACCCCCATGCCATATTCCAAGCATGAATGTGGGATCTCATAGAACACCCAATCCAAGAACACCCAAGGGAATTCATACTTTAAACCACCTCCACCCTCATCAAACCATGGTCACACCAAAACCAATGCTTCAATCACAACTAAACAGAACTTGGAATATCATCTGGAATCCATTACTATCCTTGAGAAATTTTCTGTCTTCTTGTCTCTTAGGCTTTACCGAGATCCAAACCCGGATCACTAGGCTCTAAACTGAGACTTATCCTTTAGGCTTTACTATGTATCCCACCAAAATGGGTCAAGGGATTCCTAGGCCTTTGGGAATGAACCTGGAGACCACTTCCACCCTAGATTCCGAAATCCATACGATAATTCCAAATCTCAAAAACTGAAATAACATCCCAACATATGATAGCATCAGGAAAAAGGCTAGGCTATGCTAAAATCCATTGTCATAACCTAGAAAACCCATGACACCAACAATAAGAGATCCATACACCAACATGCAAAGCCATGCATGTACAAACTAGCTAGGAAATGACACATGCAAAAGGCTACCTGCAAATGTTCGTGCTAAATTTGTTTCAGTCCTTATTTCCTTTCATTGATCCTTGCTTGCTTTTCCTTTCCTTTCCTTTCTTTCCCCTTGCTTTTCTCCAAACTAGAGTGCTCCAAGAAAATTTTAAGTGACCAAGAGTGAGAGAGAGAGAGAGAGAGAATAATTAGAGAGCTCCAAACTTGAACTGATAAAAGGTTACACTAACTGAGCTTTAGCCAAGAGCTTGCCAACTGATCCTCATAAGCCTTTTTATGAAGGAGGCCTATATTTTTCACATTTTCCATTATTTTCCTTCAATTTCCTCCTCACACGCAACCTGTTACCTTTCACCCTATTTCTTTCCTAATTTCCTTTATTTTCATAAATAAATGTGCCAAAAATTCCTTTTTACCTTTTAATTCCTTTGTCTTGGACTTTACCAATTTCCATAGCCAAAATACGCATCTAATGATGACCACTAGGATATATCTGCCGACTGTTCAACTTGAAATACATGTCCCTTAGCCCTGGTCTTATTTTTTGTTTATTTACATTATTACATAAAATTTTCACCAAGGCCGTTATAGAACCCTCCCCCTTGGGGGAACACCATCCTTGGTGTTAACCACACCAAGACCTCAACAAAACTGTTGAAAAGAAAACATACTTCCCATGGAGCTTTATATCTTAGCTCGTTGCATGATTTGTAATGAATGACCTACTTAAAAGAAAAACATCATAACACCATGACGATATAATAACCATACCACATACTGGAGCTTTATAGCACAACTTGTTACAGTATTTACAATAATCACATATACACATACACACATTTTCTAAACCAACAAATAAGGGATATGATGCCCATATCAATCAACAAGGAATCTAGAGGCTCATGCCTCCACCCTCTAAATAATACTAAGATTCACCTCCTTCCCAAGAAGTCCAAAATCCACTATCACAGTCGAATTGGATCCAATGTCCAATTCTATAATCATACGCTACTTGTCCTCTCAGTAAATGGTTACTGAATCATTGTTCTAGTGTGCACGCCCAATGTGCATCTGATTCCATCTAGAAATGTTAATTACCAAACCAATATATCTGTAACATTCCCTTCTGTGCTACATATTCCCTCGAGAAATATGATCACCCACTTTTGTGCAGTCACTCACCTTCCAAGTTACCCGAAATCGCCTAACCCAAGCGAGTCATCCCTTAGTAAGGCTTCTTCGCATCGGAAGATACAAAGCCAAGGCATATACTAGCCTCAAAACCATCATACCTATCATATCATGCTCATGACAATCAATGGACACTATTGGGTACCAGTGTCCCACAATGGTCGTTCTCCTGAAGTGTTTAACCGACATATTGCTACATGTTCCAATTTATTTATCTGTTGCTACCAATTCTTGTATTTGATTTCAACCATCTAATCGGGCATGTTCATGCATTCCTATTCCAAGCACATAATTTGCATTAGATTCAAATAAATTGAAATAAACTCAAAGCATACCTCATTGGTAGCTTGTCAATAAGGTACACTTGCAATTATGTTCACTTCTTGTCAAAACAAGTCACACTAACTATTTGATCAAAACATATTGTATAAACATATCACATCTGGTTAGCTCAAAACACAACCATCATAAATCACCTGTAACCATCATAAACCAGAATCATAGATCACATATAATCATCATATACCATAGTCATAAGTCACATGTGTAATAAAACATAAATAAAATCCTGATACTTATCCTTTCATCAATCCTTAGCTTCTATCTTTGTATTTATTCCGTACACACTCTGGATTGGTAGCCACAATAGACAAACACCTAGTGCCTTCTCTTCAACCATGTGCACATACACATAGTGTGCATCACACACGCCATACAACACCATGCAATACATGCATACACACCATCACCATATGTACCACATGTACATAGCACCACCTTTACACTGCAACCACCTGCACAACGTGTGCACAACATCAAATTTAAATGACACCACCTGCAGGACGTGTACACAATGCCACATGTACATTGCACCATAGTACAACATGTACACAATACCAAATGTACATAAAATCACATGCAGGAGATGTGCATGACACCACATGTACATAACATCACATGCAGGACATGTACACAACACCACATGTACAACATGTACATGATACCACATGCTCACAACACCACTTATACAATCATGCACACAACACCATATGTACATAACACCATATGTACAACATGCATTGAACACTGTTTGTACATAACATTGCATATACAACATGTACATAACATCATTTGTACATGGCAATGCATATCCAACATGTGTACAACACCATATGCACACAACACTACATATCCATCATGTGCATAGCATCATGTATACCCAACATTGCATATGCAATATTCACACAACACTATGTATACCATCTTGTACATAACATTGCATAAACAACATGTACACATGCTATGTATACACAACACTGCATGCACACAACATCATAGATGAAACATGTACTACATATACAACATATGCACAACAATAGTACTTCATATCCAAAAGCACACTGTCTCTACCAAGAAACCTTGCTCCCAGTGTCTTATATATGTTTGTCCTAACATGTTGCAAACTACATTGATTTCATTTCATTGATGTATCCTTCCACATTACCTGTCATAAACATAGGAATAATAAAATTATACAATATAAATTCATATCCACGTGATACTGAACTTGTATAATTGTCATGACTACTCTTCCCACTTGATTCCTCACAAGGCCAAGAAGCTCTTTATTCCATTCACTTGCATAAGAAATCATTCCTCCACAAGAATGATCCTTGACAACCCTGTCAGATAGTGACTTAGATACATGGATCCATACATACATATATAAATGTAAACATAAAAAAATCATGATCTTGTCAGGAAATGACATACATACATACATAAATGCATATATAAACATCATCATAATCATGATCATGACATAATTACCAGATAACATAAGGCCTAGGTTAAGAAAACTTCCTTTATCAGTGTACAACATGTACAACGTTGAGAACAATCATTCCCAACATAGCCAAGGCATCTGACAGATCAGATCCATTTAATTTACCTTTTCTAATTACCTTTCACATGTTTGTACTACCACCATCCACTTACCACTATGGGCCAACTAGTCCAAAGGACTGTCATAATCTTACCTTCCACTGTGCTTACTCATGCGCATAGCTTAATCTTAGTCTTACCTTACCTGTTGGGTATGACAGGAATCCTAAATTTTCTCCTTTCCCAACCAATTCACAAGACTCAAAACATAAAAGGAAATACCAAGAAACAAACAAGAAGCAAGACCATGAAAACCAATAACAACACGACACTGCACCAAAGTGACATAGCTATGCACCAAACGCAATCAAAATTGTAAATCAAGTGCAACAATCACAAAAAACAAAAATCACAAGACTAGAAACAAATTCCACGATCCAATCCCCATGGTTCTCAGTGCTTCCAAAGGAAATCCCAACCTGAGCCTTTTCCAAGATTTCATGGTATTCTCTTGTCCCATGCTACTCCCTACATCATTCAACCATAAAAACATAATTGTCAGTTTATAAATAAACATAACGATACATTAGTTACCTTATCTTGTTATGCTAAGCATGTTTCCTTGTAGTTGAACACATTTGTGCCATATCTTAAGGGACTACAATTCCCTTGATAGATCCACCTGTAACTAGAGACTAGTTGATATACTTGTCAAATACATGTTTATGAACATAGGACATATCCATATAATGTCAGAAAAAATACAAGTTAAGAATACGTCTTGTAGGCAAAGCACTCATTCGTTTGGCATTAGGGTTTCCAAACATATCCAAAGGAATTCTCGCCCAATTCCTTTCTTTGACCTTTTCCTTGCTGCAATTGAGTGTTACTATGCACTATCACGTAACCCAACTATTAGTGATATAAACCCATCAGCTATTACCTCGCCATTCTAATACGACGCATGTTTCCTGCAACTTCTCACACATGTCAATGACATGTTCCAAATACCAAAAAAATCATATTTATGAATTTGAAATCAATATTTATCAAGACTAATAATCATTTCATAATCCATAGTCAACTCCTAGTCATTGGAAATAATGCTACAATTGTCACCTACTACACCCAAGTACATATCAACTCTCTCAACATCTTTGTGTTAGTATAATCAAATTAGAAGAATATCATTTCTTCATGCAATCCTATAGAATCATACTTATATCATGCAATTCATCAAACGTTCAACCAACATGCAAACATACTAGGTTATCTAAATTAAGTAGATGACCTAATCAAACAGTAAAGCATGACATATATGAAATAAGAAAACTTGTACCTTAATGTATATAGGCTAGTACAAAGCCATATCAGAATTATGTCGGCTCATACCTAAATGTCGTAACCCTAACCATCTGCATCGACCAATCCAATTTTGCATGATACATATGATGTCAAGATCGTAATGAAATAACCCTAATCCTCAAGTTACTAGCTTACAACAACCATAAGCTATATATCATGCTCATCAACAACATATAACCTAATAGTCAAGATAACTATCATTTAACACAACAAGTTAACCTATAAGATACTTCCTCAATAACATATAACATAATCATCAGGTTATCTCATATAAAATGAAAATAGCAATGCATACAACTACATGTTACTATCATTCTTGACTATCTGACACATGTGCATATAACTACACTAATCAACTAACATCTATCATGAATGCAACCATAACATCAAAATACATGTATATAAACCTAATTTATATAAACCTAATGCATATAACAATCGTTGACTTACAAACCTACATGGCAAACATATAATGCCTCTATGATGATATGAGTTTAGCCCAAAGTCCAATGTTGCAACCTCATTATGATTCTCTACATCCCCTGCTCTATCTCAGCCAACACATTAGCATCATAACATACCAATATAACCCTGATGACATAAATTGCATACCATGAATTCACAATGCCTGTTTGACCTACTATTCATGCATAACTATAACCAAGACAATACATGCATGACCACAACCATTATGCCATTGTACACATCAATATTTCAGGGAACTCTCTCTTGCCATGCAACTCCCTACAGCATTCTAACATAAACACATAATTGCTAGTGTATAAATAAACATAGAAATATATTATTTACCTTATCTTGTTATGCCAAGCATGTTTCCTTGTAGCTAAACACATATGTGCCATGCCTCAAGAGACTCTAATTCCCTTGACAGATCCACCTCTAACTAGAGACTAGCTGATATACATGT
This sequence comes from Pinus tabuliformis, assembly GCA_031772625.1. Taxonomy (NCBI): domain Eukaryota; kingdom Viridiplantae; phylum Streptophyta; class Pinopsida; order Pinales; family Pinaceae; genus Pinus; species Pinus tabuliformis. The sequence goes on along the minus strand of CM062819.1, from coordinate 456,616,675 downwards.
CAAATACATGTCTATGAACATAGCACATATCCATATAATGTCAGAAAAAAGCGAGGTTAAGAATACTTCCTGTAGGAAAAGTACTCATTCATTTGGAATTAAGGTTTCCAAACACAGCCAAAGGATTTCTTGCCCAATTCCTTTCATTGACATTTTCCTTGCTACAATTGAGTGTTACTATGCCCTGTCACATCACCTGACTATTAGTGATATAAACACATCAACTATTACCTTGTCACACTAATACCGAGCATGTTTCTTGCAACTGCTCACACATGTCAACCACATGTTCCAAATACCAAGAAAATCATATTTATCAATTTGAAATCAAAATTTATCAAAACAATCATGTCATAATCAATAGTGAACTCCTAGTCATTAGACATAACACTACAACTGTCACCTACTACACTCAAGTACATATCAACTGTCTCAACATATATGTGTTAGTGTAATCAACTTAAAACAATATAATTTCTTCATGCAATACTATAGACTCATACTCATATCATGAAAGTGATCAAACATTCAACCAAATTGAAAACATACCAGGTTAACTAAATTAACTATATGACCTAATCAAACAATCAAGCACCACATACATGAAATAATCAAACTTGTACCTTAATCTATCTCAAGGGAGGAAATCTTGTATGCACAATCAATCTATATTAGAATGATATATCTTCACAATATATTAACCCAAAAACAAATAAGATCATGATATCCAAATAGTCACTAGCTAACATGTTTACATCATAACTCATACACAATTATCATTCACACATATGCAAAGTCAATCTAGACTAGTACAACACCATATAACAAATATGTTGGCTCATACCTGAATGTCGTAACCCTAACCATTTTCATTGGCCAATCCAATTTAGCATGGTATATATGATGTCAAGATCATAATGAAATAACCCTAGTCATCAAGTTACTAGCATATAACAACCATAATCTATATATCATGCTCATCAACAACATATAACCTAATCGTCAAGATAACTATCATTTAACAGAACAAGTTAACCTATGAAATACTTCCTCAATTACATATAACATAATCATCAGGTTATTTAATATAAAACGACAATAGAAATGCATACAACTACAAGTTACTATCATTCTTGACTATCTGACACATGTGCATATAACTACACTAATCAACTAACATCTATCATGAATGCAACCATAACATCAAAAGACATGTACATAAACCTAATGTATATAAACCTAATGCATATAAAAATCCCTTACATACATATATGCCAAACATATGATACCTATATGACAATATGCTTTTACCCCAAAGTACATTGCTGCAACCTCATTATGATTCTCTACATCTCTTGCTCTATCTCTGGCAACACATTAGCATCATAGCATACCAATATCACCCCAATGACCTCAATTTCATACCATGACTTCCCAAGGCATGTTTGACCTACTATTCATTCATAACTATAACCAAGACCATACATGCATGACCACAACCATTACTCCCCCATACACATTGCCTCATGCAACTATCAACCTGCATAAGAAATTCTTAATCAACTACACATACACATAACCGCATGTAGTCGAACATACACAATCAATTCTTGTAATCAACCTACAAGACTGATGCATGTAAACAAATAACCAAAAATTCAACCCAATATACAAGGATGTACTCAAGATGAATATAATCATGTAACCAGTCATATACTCCTGATAACGCATTCCATAAAATCAACATCAAGTTCCTCATGATAACCTTACTACCATCATGACCAATCATTATGTAATGCAAAAAGCACATGGAATGCAACTGTAAGAGACACACATGAAACTGACATGCATGCATGAACAAAAATTCCTCCGAAGGAGAGCACAACCATTCTCCGATACCACTATGTGGTAACATATATGACCAAAAGAGAGCACAATCTGCTTTGATACCACTCCGTGGTATCAGATATGACCCAAAGAGTGCGCAACATGCTTTGATATTAATCTGCAATACCCCCTCCTAGTTCCACCCAAAGTAACCATGCTAATAGGCATAAACATGAGGAGACATTCTACTATGATCATATTCAACCTGCTATGTCACCTTAAGGAAGTGGAGTCAACATAACATCACATAAAGTCATCCCACATCATCAAGATAACCCTCAGGAGATAGATCAGCCACTCAGACAACCTGTCCCTATGTCCCATTATTATTCTACAATTCTTAGGCCATACTCACTCTCACAAGGAACATGAAGTCGCTCTCACAAGCTTTCCTACCAGCGACTATGGACCAAAGTTGCTAGTTCTGTGCTAGTGACCCCGGGATTTAAGCCACCTTTCTAGCCGAGAATCCTGGCCTCTTCCTAAAACTTGTTGTAACTTCTAGAATTCATTAAAAACATGATAACAATGTTGATCAAACAAAAATCACCCTCAAGACTAGGCCTGAGCATCCCCAACCGGGACTGACATTATGTCAAACACTTGGCATCAATGCAACCTAAAGGTCTAGGATATAGGACAAAGCATAAATGACTGAAACGACTTATGAAAAATAACCTCAAGGCATGATAAGAATGTTGATCAATCAGAAATCACCCTCGAGACTAGGCCTAAGCATCGCCAACCAGGACTGACATTATGTCAAAAACTTGGCATCAATTCAACCTACAGGTCTAAGATACAAGACAAAGCATAAATGACTAAATCAACTTATGAAAAGTAACCTCAAGGATCACCTCCTTCTCCATTTAACTACTACATCATCAGTTATGTCTTGCATCCATTCATTTAACAGCTACAAGTAAATACATGAAATAACCATGACATGAACCAATCATTTAACCATTATTATAACTATCATAAAACCATGTAAATATGAAAGATAAGACAACCATTAAATCCACGTATAAACCAATGAAAAAGTAAGAAATCTTAGCTTTTATTATTCATAGGAAATTCCAAGAAGGTTCAAGACTTTCACGTACCACCCAACCATAGACATGGCTGAACCAAATCTCTCTTTTAGCCTGTCATCCTCGTGCCATATTCCAAGCATGAATGTATGATCTCAAAGAACAACCAATCCTAGAACAACCAACGGAATACAGAGGTTAAACCACCTCCACCGTCATCAAACCATGATCACACCAAAACCAATGTTCTGATCACAACCAAAGAGAACTTGGAATGCCATCCGAAATCCATTACTACCCTTGAGGAATTTTATGTCTCCTTGTCTCTCAAGCTTTACCACAATTGAAATCCTGATCACCAGGCCCTAGACGGAGACTTCTCCCTCAGGCTTTACTATGTATCCCACCAAAACCAGTCAAAGGATTCCTATGTGTTACATGTCTATTTGGGCACATCACTCCCGACATTGAGATCAGTACAATTAGGGCTCATAAAACCCTAATTCAGTTGTTACATGCCCTAGACAAGTCATTACATTGAATGCTTCCTTCTATGAAAGTTTCTTGGCCTGAAGCCTTTCTAAAATGACTCCTTGGGAAACCAACACAACATTGGTCAGGGGTAACTGCACTGCAGAGTAGGTAGGCCCATTCAGGCCTGCACTACAATGCACTTAAGCCCTCTTTGACCTGCACTGGGTGAGATTGAGCAAACGTTTCATAGGGTTTTGGGAATATTCCTTGATTCTAGATGATTCTAGAAGGATCCCATCTCTTATCTCCTCCTATAAGCTCAATATTGGATAGGCTAAGGATCCATTAACCTCCTACCCTCTCATCCATTTCTCCATGGAAACTAACTCCAAGTTTGGAAGGCCATTCAATACCCTCATTTATGAAAAAACCACCTCCATTTCCTATAAATTGAGCACTCATCATAGTGATCAGGGGGCTAGAATTTGAAGTTTGTAAGGAAATTTTGTTGGTTTGAGAATTGAGTTCATGTCAACCAATGTTATGTTGATGGATTAGTGTTCTTTTGATGTTGCGAGGGTTGGACTAAAGATGGAGGAGTGGCACAGGATCAAACTGTATTAGGTTATACTCTTCCTTCTACATTAATAAAGAGTTTATTCCTTTTCTCATATTCTTGTTCATATCTATGATGGTTATGTGTTTCAATGTCTTCAATTCCATTGGTTTATAGTAGATAGATCATGTATGCTTTGACCATTTCTTGTTTTTGTTTCTATTGACACAGGTACCTTTTGAGTGGATTTAATTCAAGTGGAAGCGACGGGAGTGATTCAAAAGAGACCAAGGAAGCGAAATACTACAAGTAGGTTCCTTTGTCTCATCTATATACCATAGGAAAATGTTAAACTACTTTCTTTCTATTGTTCTAGGTGTAGCTACCCACCTAAGGAAAATGTGTTTATCCCTAGATGCAAATTCCATATAACAAATAGGCAATCATATTGGGGAACGACTATCATTCCTGGTGGCTTACCCTCATCACTTTACACCCTAGTAGACTTTTCTTGACTTTATTGATCTTATTTCAGTCTTTTTGGAGTGTTTTTAGTAAGAAATTGTGCTTGAATGTCTCTTGATTTGACTCTTTGGCACTGACGTAGTGTTGGTCTTGACACAGTGCATTGCAAAGCAGTCCTAGGTTAGAGATAGTGCACTGCAACACATTGTCTCCCACTCTGGCCTACGCTGATCCCTCTTCGGCTAAAATATCCACCTTTGGTTTGATTTTTCCAAAGTTACTTCTGTTTTTGTTTGTTGAAAGATCAATGGTTCTTTTGGTTCTAAAATCAAATTGTATTTCTCCTCCTAGCCCTACTTTGGCCTTGATTGTTTAGTGTTTCTTAAATGATTTCTTTATTATTATCAATTCATTGTCAAAGTTAGCTTATAGTAGATTATTTTTTTCTAAAAAGGAAGTGTCGTAAAGTCTTTGTTTCTTTCCAAAAGGAACTGTCGTAAAGTCTTTCTTTCTTGCGAAAAGTATTGATTGATTGTATGTGCATTTAGTTTCCTTTTGTTCATCTAAACATTAAGGGAAATGAAAAGAAAAACTTGCATTATGCATTTAGAGGTTTGTGTGTGCTTGCAGGAATAGTATAGGGAAAATTACATTAGATTTTCTCTATGCTCTTTGATTAAACATTTTGATTGCTCTATCACTTGTAGTTAGGGTTTTCATTATTCAAATAAAATGAAAAGAATGTTTATCATAATAGTCTCATTCTAGGAATTTCAAAGACATCACACAGTCAACCTGAAAGACAAAATCATAAACAATATCAACTTAAAAGTTATCCCAATTGACCTAATGGAGCATTGTCACCTAACGAATAACATTTAGAGGTTCTAGGCTAGAGACGTGTTCTGGCATCGTAAAAAATAGTAGATGTCATTAATTCCATATGATACATTCTGAGTTTCATACCTCATTCCATGTACGTAAGTATATCGTAGCTCGTCCATGTACCTTCGGGTATATAGGGTGGTGTTATACTACAAAAAATATAAAGGAATGCTCTCACTGTGCAGTTTCACATTAGACAATGCTAACACGGATTGGGCCTCCACATACTTTTAGGTATATATGGGAGGATTACATTAGGTTGCTATCCATCCTTAGGTAACCAAGTCGGCCACCTTGTACACTATGATACATCGAACACAACATTCAGGGAGATTACCTGCACGTTCGTTAAGTCTTTGGTTTACTTAGGCAATATATTGTAGTTCATAGTTACTTGGTAATCCTTTTGCGTAGATTAGCCCTATTTTGTTTTATTATGTTATTTTGATTAAAATAAAATTAATTGACCGCAGATAGCATCCTCCACGTCACTCCTTAGTTGATCTTAGGTTGAGACATATAGCAACAACTTCGGAGTCCACCGATCAAGGAATTCATTTTGATGGGAATCCTAGTCCTTTTCCTCCTTTTAGAAATATTTGTGCCCCATATATGGCTACATTATCCCTTCCAGGATTTACCATTGGCTTGCTAGTATGGTTGTCTTCAACCTCCTTGGTTCAAAATGTCATGATTTCTCTGTAAACAAGTACTCCTCCACACGAACAAAATCAACCTCCAGTTGATCCTAAAGTTGACCCCTTACCTTCTTTGTCAGTTGTTTCTTCCTCCCCTTCTTCCTCTTCACCTGGTGAAAGTATTGACACTATTAACTAGGTGGATAAGAAGAAGAAGAAAGGGAAGAAGAATAAGAAGAAGAGAATTGAACAGGGGGGTAACCAAGAAACCATTACTTTGAATGCAACTTTTGATGAGAACCCATCTGATAAGCCTCACAAACTTCGATATCTCTGCAAACTTTGTACGGGAGACCATCTTCTTTGAATTTTTTTTTGGCATTCCTCAGATATTAGAAGAATAGTATTCTCGTTCACATCATCCTGTGTCATCAACTTCTAGAGATCATGTTGGTGACACACGATCAACAAGTGGTAGTAAAGTTCATGGAAATAGGGTAAAGTTAAGTTTCCCTATAGGTTATGTGAAGGGAATCACGGCATTCACCTTTGTCCCTATCTAGATGAAGCCTAAAAAGTGTTGGATAACCATCCTGCTTCTCTGCAAAGACTTCCATCTGGTTACAGGAGACTCTCCCTTAATCCTTCACTAGTTGATGAAGTGACTGACCCAAATCAACTGTCGGTCAAACCCACTCTCTCTAAATGTAAATCCCATGAGTCTATACCTGACCAATCACAGACGAGGAAACAATTGTACTTTTCGTGTAGAGAGTGAGTATGATACCACTCAGGTTCTTTTCATTTCTTCAAATTCAAATGATCTTGGAGGCAACCCTCCTATTCCATCAAGACATGAGGAAAATACTCCCATTATCATAACTCAAGTGGGTAATTCTCCCATTCTTATGGCATCCCCTCCAAGTAGTCTGGTCACTTCCTTTGATTGGAATTGACTGGCAGGATGCCATCTTCCTTCTTATGTGCCTTTCGAGATCATAGTACAGGTTTATAATATGATTGTATCTAGCACTATTATAGATGAAGGTGCATCTGTGAGTATCCTTTCCTCCGTTGCTTGGAAAGCACTCGGTTCACCGCCACTTGTGCCTATTACCCAGAGTCTATTGGCTTTTAAGAGAGGAACTAGTCAACCATTAAGGATCCTTCCTCAGTTGCCTATTACTTTGGGAGGAAAAATTGTTTATCTCAATGTGATGGTAGTCCCAGGCCCTTTAGATTACAATTTACTTCTTGGGCGTGACTATGTTTATAACATGGGAGCTATTGCTTCAACACTCTTTCGAGTGATGTGTTTCCTGCATGAAGGCAGAATTACCACCATTAACTAGCTTTCATTTCCTGGTCCAAATATGGCTTCCAGTCAACCATCTTTCCAAAATGGTCCTTTTGTCTGAATGGTATCTTCCATGCCACGGGTCAATTATGTGGCAACCCATTCCATGCCTACATCAACTGGCAATAAATTTTGTGATGTTGCACATTATGTACCGGAGGCATTAGAACCAGATCTCTCTAATGGATTCCTTGCTATGTATCCCTTCTAGAGCATTATTCTCCCATCTGATGAGAACCTCTTGGAAGTCATGACCTCTTATGGGTCTTGATCAAGGAACATGAGGATAGTTATTTTACTGTGTCAACCTCATTAAAAAATGAAACACATCCAAGAGCATAGTTCCTTGTCTTGTGTCAAGCTCGTTAAAAAATGAAACAAGGAATCTAAGCAGAGTTCCTTGTCTTCTGTCAAGCTCATTAAAAAATGAAACAAGGTCCCTTGGAGCAAAGTTCCAATTGAATTCTTTGATTAGATCTCATAAAATCCCAGTTGAGTCTTTCACTTGATCTTGTAAATGAATCTTCATTCCATGTGCCTGATAGCCACGAGTAGTCTACTTAGGTGAATGAAATGAGGCTTGGGGGGGCATGCACCTAGAATCGAGACACCATGCTGAGAGCATGTAAAAAAATCACAAGCATAGTTTTTCATTTCAAGCCTGTGTTAAAATGAAACTGAATCCAAGCATCGTTTTTCATTTCAAGCTTGTGTAAACATGAAACTGAATCCAAGCAAGGTTTTTTCGTTTCAAGATTTTGTAAACATGAAACTGAATCCAAGCATAGTTTTTCATTTCGAGCTTGTGTAAACATGAAACTGAATCCAAGCATAGTTCCCTATGGTTCAAGCTTGTGTAAAAATGAACCCATATCCATTTTAACCCTTGTGATTGCCATTCTATCATCCTCTTCTATCAGATGAGACTTGTTTTTTTTCCTTCCAGCGTCACTATCTGCTTGGTCCATCATACACTTTCACTTGGTTTTTTTTTCTTTTCCTGAGGTACCGCAATGATGAGTGGTTTTATTAGCCAAATTCTTGACTATTACATGTTTTGAGATGTTCCTCCATTGCCAGAACTAGTTGCTACCCTTTATATGACTCATTCCTCTAGGACGAATCACCTTTAAGCTCTTTTCCGACTCGTAAAAAAATGAAAACATCACCGAGTGTTTTCCTTTTTTGACTCATTAAAAGAAAATAAAAATAGGGGGTCTGCTTTCAAGCTCTTTTCCAACTCTTTAAACACCAAAATATTTCCGAGCTCTTGTCCTTTTTAGCTCGTAAACAGAGAGGAAACTAGATAGATTACTTACAAAAAAGGAATACATTGATCGAACACAGTCAATAGGTTCTCTCTTTGTATTATTTTATGTCTTTTTCAGACTTGAGAGACAAACATACGAAAAATGACTTGTGGAGTTTTCTTTTTTTCCCTTTTCAAACTCTCTAAACATGAAAATGACCAACTTCTCATTGTTGTTACAGTCATTAAAACATCAAATAGTGACAAACTTGTCCATCATGACAAGGAAAAGTTTCACCTTCGCTAGGCTTGTTAAAACATCACATAGCGATGGATTCACCCAAAGGGTGGAATTATACTACAATCATATGTTATCCTCCTCAAGCTTAAAAAATCAAGAGGTACTAGTTAGCAATTACCGGGGAAAATGGGAAAAGAGATATATCACTTTATGGTAGCAAGTCGCTCTTGAACATGACACTTCGACTTCATCTCTGTGACTATTTGGATTGGGTTATCTGCTTGATGGTTATCATACCTATGGTGTATCAAACCATCCATCACTTTGCTTTTGGGTCAATTCTTCCAATTCATTCAATGTCACCGACATGTTCAAGAGAAGTCACTCAGTAAACTTCATCCTTTGCAATACTCATAAACCTTCATTTTCATGACTACCATTCTTGAACCTTTTGTCATTGGTCAAATTGTGTCTCCAAAATCATTACACTCATTTCGTGTCGTTGATGGGGATACATCAATTCCCTCCTGCGATGAGTCACTTCTTGTTGTCATCAACACATTATCCAAGAAGTTGACTTAAAAACACCCTTCTAGTACCTTGAAGCTTGCATACATCAATGGAAAGTTTCTTGCTTCCGGTGACACGTTGACCTCATTGGCCTTTGAACGAAAGACTTTGTATGGCATTCGACATTAAAGCACTTATTCACACCATGCAAAATGTAATGTAGTACCTTGAGAATCATTATCCTTATCAGTGATCTCTCTCCCATCTATTAACGGCTTACATCATTGGGTGGTAATCAGATGGTGTCTTCCCATGTTCGACTTTAGATCACATATTCACATGGTTAGACTTGTACTTGAGTGAACGATTGGATGAGATAGAATACCCCAGATCTAGTTTCATCCCGGTCTACGATTTCAAGAGAGTACTAAATTATCTATACGATGGCTTTGCATGGATGGTCATCCTATCATGGGTCTATATTTGTAGATGACTATCTATGTACGTGTATTGAAAATTTTATATGCTGAGTATGGGTATGCCTTCCCTCAGCCATTCATGAAAAAATTCAAAATATCATGATGTTATGTATTGTAATTGATGCAGGTCACCCTCCGCTTAAAATCCTCTCTATCACATCATAAAGCATATCACTCGACATTATCATTTTTGACTTCATGCTTTAGGGGGAAAATGTTATAGGTTTATTTGGCCACATCACTCTCGATATTTACATTAGTACAATTAGGGCTCATCAAACCCTAATTCAGTTGTTGCATGCCCTAGACAATTCATTACATTGAATTCTCACTTCTATGAAAGTTTCCTCGCCTGAAGCCTTGCTGAAATGCCTCCTTGGGACACCAGCGTAGGCTTGGTTAGGGGTAACTGTGTTGCAGAGTAGGAAAGCCCATTCTGGCCTATACTTCAGTGCACTTAAGCCCTTTGGCTTGCTTTGGGCGAGATTGAGTGAAATTGGCATAGGGTTCTGGGAATATTCCTTGATTCTAGATTATTAGAGAATGATCCCATCTCATATCTCCTCCTATGAGCTCGAAATTGGATAGGCTAAGGATCCATTAACCTCATATCCTCTCATCCCTTTCTCCATTGAAACTAACTCCATGTTTGGAAGGCCTTTCAATACCCTCATTTATAACAAAACCACCTCCATTTCCTATAAATTGATCACTCGTCATAATGATCAGTGGGCTAGAATCTGAAGATTGTAAGGAAATTGGTTTTAGAATTGAGTTAATGTCAAGAAATTTTATGCTACTAGATTGGTGTGATTTTGATGTGGTTAGGGTCAGACTGAAACTAGAGGAGTGGCACAAGATCAAACTATACTGGGTGATACTTTTCCTTCTACATTAATAAAGAGTTTATTCCTTTTCTCATATTCTTGTTCATATCTATGATGATTATGTCTTTCAATGTATTCAATTCCATTGGTTTATAGTAGATAGATCATGTATTCTTTGATCATTTCTTGTTTCTATTTCTGTTGACACAGGTACCTTTTGAGTGGATTTAGTTCAAGTGGAAGCGATGGGAGAAATTCAAAAGAGATCAAGGAAGCGAAAGACTACAAGTAAGTTCCTTCATCTCATCTATATACCATCGGAAAAGGTTAAACTACCTTCTTTCTATTATTCTAGGTGTAGCTACCCACCTAAGGAAAATGTGTTTATCCGTAGATGCAAATTCCATATAACACTAGGCCTTTGGGAATGAACCTTGAGACCACCTCCACCCTAGACTATGAATTCCATCTGGCAATTCCAAAGCTGAAAAACTGAAATAATATCCCAGCATACCATGGCATCTAGAAAAATACTAGGCTAAGCTGAAATCCATTGTCATAACCTAACAAAAGCATTCCAACAACAGCAAGAGATCCATACACCAACATGCAAAGTTGTGCATGTCCAAACTAGCTAAGAAATCATACATGTAGAAGGCTACCTACAAGTATTCCTGCTGAAGCTGCTTGAGTCCTAATTTCCTTTCATTGATCCTTGTTTGATTTTCCTTTCCTTTCCTTTCCTTGCTTTCTCTTTCCTTTTCTCGAAACTAGAGTGATCCAAGAAAACTTTAAGTGACCAAGAGTGAGAGAGAGAGAATAATGAGAGAGCTCCAAACTTGAACTGACAAAAGGTTACATTGACTAAGGTTGAGCCAAGAGCTTGCCAACTAATTCTCAGAAGCCTTTTAATGAATTAGGCCTCTATTTTCTTCATTTTCCATTATTTTCATTCAATTTCCTCCTCACATGCAACCTATGACCTTTCACCTTACTTTTCTCCTAATTTCCTTTATTTTCATAAATAAATGTGCCAAAAATGCTTGTTTCCCTTTTAATTCCTTTTCCTTATCCTTTTCCAATTTCCTTAGCAAAAATACACATCCAGTGATGCAAACTAGGATATATTTTCCCAAAATTCAACTTGGAATACATGTCCCTTACCCCTGGTCTTATTTATCCATTATTTACTCCATTACATGAAAATTTCACTAGGGTTGTTACATATTGCATGGTGTTGTATGCAGTGTGTGATTGTATGTGTGTGATGCACACTATGTGTTTGTGCACATGGTTGAGGAGAGGGCACTGGGTGTTTTTTATGTATGGAAACTGATCAAGAGTGTGTACAAAATAAGGACAAAGGTGGAAGCTAAGAATTGATTAAAGGATAAGTATCAATATTTTATTTCAATTTTATTATGCATGTGATTTATGACTATGGTATATGATGATTATATGTGATCTATGATTCTAGTTTATAATGGTTACATGTGGTTTATGATGTTGATCTATGATGGTTTTGTTTTGAGTTAACGAGATGTGATATGTTTATACATGATGTTTTGATCAAACAGGTAGTTTGACTTGTTGTGACAAGAAGCAAACAAGATTTCAAGTGTAACTTATTGACGAAATACCAATGAGGTACGATTTGAGGTTATTTCAATTTATTTGAATCTAATGGAAATTATGTGCTTGGAATAGGAATGCATGAACATTCCCATTTGGGGGGTTGAAATCAACTGCAATCTTTGGCAACAACAACAAAAAAAATTGGAACATGCAACAACATATTGGTAGAGTACTTGTATGATTTAACCCTGTACAGAAATTACTTGCGTACAAATTATAAAAATAGAAAATAAATAGTGATGAGGGCATAAAACATAAAAATTGATATACACACAGATTTTTCCCCTAGATCCCAAAATCAGGACTACTAGATTGATTTTTCATTATATTCCTTTCAATGTTACAATACATATATATACATGATGAAGCATCCACAAACCCCAATCCATTAATCTTAGATTAGAACATAACCGTAGTTCCCCTGATCGGGTCTACAAAATACCATGGGCAGAAAATCATCTTGCCCAAAACCATCTGTGGAAACGATGGACGAAACCATAAGTATGTTCTCCCACCTAATATAGGGTCCAAAAAAATAAAATTCCCTGGGGTGCTACCCCAAAGCTCATATAGGGGGGCTACTACACCCCCTCAAACCTCCTAATAGGGGGGTATTCCCCCCCTCCCCCCCTTGTGACCCCCCTGTTGCGTCCAATGCAATGAAAGGGTGTATGGTTGCCCCCCCTTCTAATCCCCTAGCTTCACTACTGGGGATAGACACACCCAACATTCTCCCACTTGTTGTTTTCTTTCAGCAGGGGGCCACATGAGAGCTTAATCATTGTTCCAACCCTACAAAGGCCATTTTTTTTCTACACCAAGAGAACCTCTCATTCCTAACAAACTTTTTCAATGCATCCACAATATTCTTCAAAGTGTCCACCTTTACCAACAACACCTTTTTGTCCTCAACCATATCCCTTACAAAGTGATACTGTACATAAATGTGCTTTGTCATTCAATGATAAGTGGGGTTCTTTGCTAATAAATTTGCACTTTGGCTATCACATTCTATCCTTATATCTCATTGTACTAACCCCATGCTTGAACAAAATCTCTACAACGAAACGAATTCCTTGCATTCATGAGTGGCTTCCATGTATACTGGATCTGTAGTTGAAAATTCCATTATAGTTTTTCTCTTACTCATCCAACTAACTGCAACTCTAAATAGGTTAAACACATACCCACTTGTAGATTTTCTCTGATCCAGATCTGTAGCCCAGTCTGCATCGACAAAGCCATGGATGTCCAAAACTCTATCCAATCCTAGTCTCCCTTGGTAGCACAAACCATAATCATTAGTGCCATGCAAATATAAGAAAACCCACTTCACTGTTATCTAATGCTCCTTCCTTGGTTTTGACATAAACCTGCTTAATATTCCCATTACATGTGTAATGTATTGTCTAGTATAGACCATTACATACATCAGGCTACATGGAACATGTCGTCTTCTTCTTCTTGTGTCTTGGGACATTGTTCAGTAGATAACTTTACACCTACAGGAATAGAAACCTTCACTGATTTCCTATTGTGCATATTAAAACTCTGCATTATTGTCTCGGCATACTTCCTCTTGTTTAACTAGAGCTTCCTCTTTGTCAAATCTCATTTAATTTCCATGCCCAAAATATAGTTTTGGGCACTAAGATATTTCATGTCGAATTTGGAGGACAATTGGGTCTTCAATTCCTAGATAATTTCTTTGTTATTTCCAATCAACAACATATCATCCATATACAAGACCAAACAAATAGCACAGTCACCTATTAATTTAAAATACACAAAATGATCTTCTTTACTTCTGGTGAAGCCAAAGTCCCTGTATATATGTATCAAATTTTTCATACCACATCCTTGATGATTGTTTTAACCCATACAAATACTTTTTAACCTACCTACCACTTCTTTCTTATGCTTCACCACAAAGCCTTTAGGTTGTTTCATGTAGATCTCTTCTTCTAGATCCCTGTGAAGAAATTTTGTCTTCAAATCCATCTGTTTTATCTCAAAATAGAAAGCAATAACAATAGATAAAAGTAATCTAATAGAAGCTACCTTGGCAATAGGAGAAAAAATATCACCAAATCAATTCCCAACACTTGGGAATAATCTTTTTCTACAAACCAAGATTTGTATTTCTCCCCCTTTCCTTATGCATTCATCTTCTTCAACACCCATTTTCTACTAATGGATTTCCTTCCAGCCGAAAACCTCACCAGATCCCAAGCCTAATTTTTATGCAAAGATGCCATTTCATCAACCATTCCCTCTTTCCATAGTTTTCCATCCTCTGAATCCACTGCTTCCCTGATAGTTCTCGGATCATCATCAGTAATAAATAAAGAACACTTCGAATAGAACATTGTTGGACTATACCTTTCCAGCTGCCTTCTTTCTTGAATTGACCTTCTAATTCCTCTTCTGTTGTACAGTCTGATTCCTCCTCCTTTAGCTCAAACTCTATCTTCTCATATTCCATTGGTAGGAATTCATGTATAATAACATCTTTCACCTCTCTAAACACCACATCATGGCTATACACAACCTTCCTTGTCTTTTAGTTCCAGATCTTATAACATTTTAAACCATCCTTATACCCAATAAAGATGCACCTTTCATATTTACTATCCAACTTGGTTCTTTTCTCCTTCCGAACATTTACATATGCATCACATCCAAATACCCTCGGATGTGAAAAAGGGGGTTTCTTATGAGTCCATACCTCTTGTGGAGTCCTATCGTCCAATGCTGATGAAGGTGATATGTTGACCATGTAACATGCAGTCTCCACCGCCTTTGCCCAGAATTCCTATCCTAACCCAACACCACTGATCATGCTTCTTTCCTTTTCCATCAAAGTCCTATTCATTCTTTATGAAAATCCATTTTTTTTAGGTGTGTATGAAGTAGTCTTCTACCATGCAATACCACACTTCCTACAAAACTCTTCAAATTCATTCTGCAAAACTCTCCACCATTATTTTTCCTTAGCACCTTTATCTTCTTCTCTGTTTAGTTTTCCACGAGAGCCTTAAATTCTTTAAATCTATCAAAGACTTCAAATTTTTTCCTGAGGAAATATATCCATGTATTCCTTGAGAATTCATAATAAAGATTACATAGTAAATAGACTTACCCAGTGATGGAACCGACACAGTTCCAAACATATCACTATGCACAAGCTCTAATATATGTTTCACCCTCTTAGCACCAGAGGGGAAACTGACCTGATCCTGCATCCCATATACATAATTTTCACAAAAATAAAAATCTAGAGAGAAATTAGACATACCTTCTACCAAAACATTACCATGAATTATTCGAAGGTCCTTCTCTCCAACATATCTAATTATTGATGCCATAGCAAGGTATTTTCTCCAGAGACCACTAGATTTTCTGCTCGACTTTCAAGAACCACAAAACTATTGCACACATAAAAAATAGTGCTACCCTAAAGCTTGTACAGATTTGCAATCTGAAATCCCCACATCAATACTAGTTCTCCCTGAACCATCATGCAAGTATCTTTCTCGAACACTATTTTTACACCTACATCATCCAAATTGGTTATATAAATCAAATTTATGGCCAATGCAAGAATATGCGGAACACCCAGAAGTGTTCCAATCCTTCCACCATGCAACTTCAACTTGATTTTTATATGACCAAAGATTCTAGACTTCTTATCATCCCATAAGAAGACGTCGCCACCATAATATTTATCATACTCGTAGAACCACTCCCTGTGGGGAGTGAAGTGAAAGGATACACCTAAGTCAATCAACCATGCCTCATGATCTACATGTGTATTTGAAGAAGAAGCCAAGTACACATCCCCACCTTCATCTGAGGTGGTTTTCACCTATGCAGAAGAAGCATCATCATATCCCTTTCATTTCTTATGAGATTTATATCTACAGTCCCTTTTCAAGTTCCCTTCCTTTCCGCATTTCCAACATGCCTTTATAGGTTTTCCTGGAGATTTAGATCTCCCTCTCAAGGATTAATTTTTGTTTCTGTTATGGGACATTCCTCATACAAATAAGGCATCACCATTTTGGCCCTCCATATTTTTCCGTCTCATCTCCTCCAATCACAAGGATGAGACTACTTCATCAGACTGCAACAACCTAACTATCCCACGAATCTGGGAGAGAACACAACGAAATAATGCACTTATCTTCATCTGAAATTTTTATATCAACATATAAAAATTGTCTTACCAAAGTATTAAAGGTGTTCAAATGCTTTGTCACTGAGTCACCATCGTTCATCCTCAGGTTATACATATTTTTCCATAGGAACAGTTTATTCACTAGAAAATTAGATTGGTACAAAGTCCCTAACTTGTCCCACAAAGCCTTTGCTAAAGCTTTCCCTAATAAATTCAACAATATTGAATCTAAGATACACAACCATATTGCTTTATTTTCCTTTTGATCCAACTTCGCCCAGTATTCAACTAACATTGCCATTGGTTTAGTACCCCAATCTACCATGATCGACTGATCTTTATCTCCTAGTAGATCCTCCATATTGAGTTTCCACAACTCAAAACTTTGACCATTAAATTTCTCGATTTCTATCTTTCCACTTCTCGCCATCTTCTCTCACCATAAGAATCGATCTCGTAGATCCACCACTAAATAGAGTTTACCACAGGCCTAAGAAAAGACGCTCAATAGCAAAGGCATCCCCTTGAAGCCAAAACAACTGTGATACCAAAGGTAGGTTTTAACCTTGATAGAAATTACCTACATACGAATTCTAAGAACTGAAAATAAACAATGGTGAGAGCACAAAACATAAAACATATATACACAAATATCTTTCCCCTGGATCCCTAAACTAAGACTACTAGATTAACTTTTCATTATATTCCTTTCAATGTTACAATACATATATACATACCGAAGCATCCATAAATACCAATCCATTAACCCTGGATTAGAACATAATCATAGTTCCTATGATGGGATCTACAAAATATCATGGGAATAAAACCACCTTGCCCAAAACCATTTGGGAAAACCATGCAAAAAACCATTGGTATGTCCACCCACCTAATATAGTGTCCATTCTTTTTTTCCCTTGGGCGCTGCTCCGGACCCCGTAGAAGGGGGCTACCATGCCCTTCAAACCCCCTATAAGGTTGGCTTCTACCCCCCCTGTGACTTGCCCGCTGCACTCAATGCAATGATAGGGGGGTTGGTTCCCCCCTCTAACCCCATGACTTCATTACTAGGGCTAGTCATAGAAATAATATAAGACACACCCAACAGTACTTTAGGTGTAGGGACATTGCGGGACATTGGTACCCAATAGTGTCCATTGGTTGTCATGAGCATGCTATGACTGGTATGATGATTTTGCAGGAAGGATATGCCTTGTTTTTAATTTTCCAATGTGAGGAATCCTTGCCAAGGGATGGATCACCTAAGTTAGGGGATTTCGAGGAACTTGGAGGATGAGTGACTACATTGAAGGGGGTGACCATATTTCCTAAGGGACTGTGTAGCATAGAAGGGAGGGTTGCGGATATATTTATTTTTGTCATAATCAATGCCAAATGGAATCAGATGCACATTGGGAGTGCACCGTGGAAAGATGAGCCGGTAACTGTTTGTTGAGGGGACAAGTGGTGCACGCTTATAGCGTTGGAAATTGGATGCAACTTTAATGGTGACATTGGATTCTAGACTTCCTGGGAAGGAGGTGAATGTTGGTATTACTTTAAAGGTGGAGGTGTTATCCTATGGACTCCCCTGTTGATTAATATGAGCATCATATCCTTTATTTGCTGGTTTAGCAAATGTGCATATTTGTATATGTGTTTATTGTAAATACCATAAAGAGTTGTGCTATAAATATCTAGTATTCGATATGATTGTTATCTAGTCATGTCGTCGTGATGTTTTTCTTTTAAGCATGCCTTTCATTGTAAATACTGCCACGAGCTATGTTATAAAGCTCCATGGGCAGTATGTTTTCTTTTTAATGGTTTTTGCTGAGGTCTTTGTGTGGTTTAACATTGAGGACGGTGTTTGGGAAGGGTTCTGTAACAGCCCTGGTGAAAATTCTATGTAATAATGTAAATAAAGGCAAAACAAGAGGACCAATAAGGGACACGTATTCCAACATGAATGTTGGGCAAAGATATCCTAGTGGGCATCATTGGATGTGTGTTTGTGGCTAAGGAAATTGCCAAAGGAAAAGGCAGTAAAAGGAAAAAAGGTATTTTTGGCACATTTATTTCTAAAAATAAAGGAATGTAGGAGAAAAAGAAGGTAAAAGGTGACACGTTGCATGTGAGGAGGAAATTGAAGGAAAATAATGGAAAATGAAGAAAATAGAGGCCTCATTAATAAAAATACTTATGAGTATCAGTTGGCAGGCTCTTAGTCAGTATAAGCTCTTGGCTCAAGCTTAGTTAGTGTTAAGCTCTTGATTAGTTCAAGTATGGAGCTCTCTCATTATTCTCTCTCTCTCTCTCTCTCTCTCACACTCTTGGTCACTTAGAGTTTTCATGGAGCACTCTAGCTTCATATTGAGGAAGGAAACAAAAGGAAACAAAAGGAAAGGAAAGCAAGGAACAAGGAAGGAAAAGCAGGGTCAAGCAACTTCATCAAGAATACTTGTATGTAACCTTTTGCATGTCTGATTTCCTAGCTAGTTTGGACATGCATGGCTTTGCATGTTAGTGTATGGTTCTCTTACTGTTAGTGGCATGGTTTTGCCCCATTATGATAGTGGTTTCTAACCTAGCCGTACCTTCTTCCATATGCCATTGTGTTGAGATGTTTATTTTTGTTTGTGAGATTTGGTTTGTTGGATGGATCTCAGAATCTAGGGTAGATGTGGTCTCAAGTTTCATTCCCAAAGGCCTAGGAATCCCTTGACTGTTTTTGGTGGGATACACAATAAATCCTATGTGAGAAGTATTGCTTTAGAGCCTACAGATCTGGGTTTGCATTGCAGTAAAGCCTGAGAGGCTAGTCTCAGTTTAGAGCCTAGTGATCCGATATTAGGTTGTGGTAAATCATAAGAGACAAGGAGACAGAGAATTTGTTAAGGATAGTGATGGATTCTAGATGGAATTCCAAGTTCACTTCAGTTGTGATTGGAGCACCATTTTTGGTGTGATCATGATTTGGTCATGCTGGAGGTGGTTAGACCTTTGGATTCCCTTGGTTGTTCTTAGATTGGATGTTCTATGAGGCCCCACATTCATTCTTGGAATATGACACGGGGGTGATTGGCTGAAAGAGAGATTTGGTTGAACCATGTCTATGGTCGTGTGGTATGTAGAAGTTTTGAACCTCATCGGATTTGCCTGTCATTAATAAAAGGTAAATTCTCTTAATTTTGCACTTGTTTATATGTGGATTTAATTTCTTTTATATATCTGATATTTATATGGTTTTATGTTGGTTATAAGTATGGTTATATGACTGGTTCATGTCATGGTTATTTTGTGTATTTTCTTGTAATTTCTAAATGGATGGATGCAAGACCTAATTGACGATATAATAGTTCAATGGAGAAGGTGGTGATCGTTCTGGTTATGTTTCATAAGTTCTTTCAGTGAATTATTCCATGTCTTTTATCCTAGACATGTAGGTTGCATTGATGCCAAGTGTTTGACAGAAGGTCAGTCCTGGTTGGGGATGCTCATGCCTAGTCCTAAGGTTGATTTTTTATTTGGTTATATTATCATCATGTCTTTGATGGATTCTAGACGTTGTAATAAGTTCTGTGCAGAGGTCGAGATTATGGGTTAGAAAAGTGGCTCAAAGCTTGGGGCCATTGGGACAGGTCTACTGAAAAGAGTCTAGGGACACTGGAATGTAGGCTTGTGAAGGTGACTTTGGCTTCCAGACACTGTCTTGCTTATGGAATGAGAGAAACTAGGGGTTAAAAGGCTTAAAACATTAGTGGGACTGAAGGAAAGGATGTATGAGTGGCTGGCATGTCTTCCGAGGGTGTTGTTGCTAATGTGAATGGGTTTGTTTGATGTGTTTCATTGCTTCCATTTCCTTAAGGTCACCAACAACATTTAATCCCCTGTAGTGACTTCTCTCGTCACATTCTTACCCCAACTAGTCAGTTGCTTGGGTGGAATTGCGAGGAGGGGGTGTTACAGATTGATATTAGAGCAGGTTGTGCTCTCCTTGGGTCATATCTAATACCACATATTCGTATCAGAGCCTGGTTTCACTCTTCTTAGGTGAATGTTTTGGTCATGCATGCATTGGTTGCATGTGTGTCTCTTACACTTTCATTCCATGCGCTTGTTGCATTGCATCATGTTGATCATGGTTATAGTATGGTTGTCATGAGGAACTTGATGTTGATTTTGTGGAATGCATCATCAAAAGCATATGACTAGTTATATGATTATATGCAGCTTGATTATAACATTATATGTTATGTTTCATTCTTTGTTGTTTTATTACATGTATCCATCTTTTTAGTTTGGTTACAAGAATTGATCGCTTATGCCCAACTACATGTGATCATGTGTACGTGTAGTTGATTAGGCATTACTTAGGCATGTTGATGGTTCCATGTTATGAAACCAGTTCAAGAAAAAGATATAAAAGATAGATCAACGCCTTAAAATTTAGCCTCTTCGAGGGGGCAACCTCCTTTACATTACATAAATGAAAAATTCTTGGATGATTCAAATGACAAAACCTCCTTTATATATATAGGAGTCTAAGGAGTCACAAAATAATCCAGCCAACCTAACAATAATAATATAAAGCCACAAAAATAACAATAGAGGGATTCTATGGGGCACAGTAATAACAATATGGGGGTAATAGGGGCACAACAATATTAATAAGGGGTATAACTACAATAGTAATGGGGTAATCACTAGTATTATAGGGACCCAACATGCCCCTCGCCTTCAAAAAAGTGTTGTCCTCAACGCTTGAGTAGTTTTGGATACTTCTGCATAAAATTCTCATCCTCCCATGTGGAATCTTCAGCAAATAAGTTCTTCCACTTGATAAGATACTCTGAAATTGATCGATTTCGTAGCTGTTGAGTTCTTGTTTCTATGACTGCTTCCGGTTCCAATATAATTTTTCCTTCCTCGTCAAGTTTTGGCAATATTGTTTGAACTGGGAGCTTGTCGCCTATAACCTTCTTTAAACATGAAACATGGAAAACTGGGTGCAATCGAGAGGCTACAGGAAGCTCCAATTTGTATGCCATAGTACCAACCTTTTGCAACACCTTGTACGGACCATAATACGTTGGTGATAATTTATTATCCTTCTTAGCTTGCTTGAGGGACATTTTCTTATATGGTTGTAGCCGTAGGAATACCCAATCACCTACATCAAAACTTCTTTCATTGTGATGTTGATCTGCCTATTGTTTCATTCTATTCTGTGCCAACATGAGGTTATCCTTTAAGAGTTGGAGGACATGTTGTTGATGTTCGATGTGATGTTCCACTGCCTGAACCTTAGAATTTTCTCTTAAATATGATGTGATGGATGGTGGTTGATACCCATAAAGTTCCATAAATGGGATCATTTTTGTTACTGTATGGAAGGAAGTGTTATACCACCATTCAGCCAGAGGCGACCATTTGACCCATTGTGTCTGTTTATCAGATACAAAGAAACGAAGACATCCTTCCAAACATTTGTTTACTATCTCAGTTTGCCCATCAGATTGGGGATGATAAGATGAGCTATGAGCTAACTGAGTACCAAGACAAGAAAATAATTCTGTCCAAAAATTTCCAGTGAAAATGGGATCTCTGCCACTTACAATAATCTTTGGGTTTCCATGTAGCTTTTGAATTGTTTCCATAAATGAAGTAGAAACTGTACTGGCTTTAAATGGATGTGATAATGCACAAAAGTGTGCATACTTGGTAAGTCTGTCAACTACCACCATGATGACACTTTTTCCCTCATACTTGGGTAAACCTGTGATAAAATCCATTGAAACCTCCTCCCAACGTTAGCTTGGAATGGATAAAGGTTGTAATAGACCCGGTGTCTTAATTGTTTCCCCTTTATTTTGTTGGCAAACCAAACATTCCGACACAAACTTTTGAATATTTGATTTAAGGCCATCCCAAAAAAATTCCTTCTTAACCCTGTGGTAAGTTTTTAGAAATCCCGAGTGACCTCCTAAGGGAGAAGTGTGCAATTCCATAAGAATCTTTTGTTTTAGCTGGGAATCCTTACAGAGGTATAAGCGATCTTTGTACCATAACGAATCATTTTGCCAGCTAAATGTACCAGACGTACTGGAATCTTGTTGTAGCTTTCGAATAAGTGCCCACACTCTTTCGTCATCCTTCCATTCCTCCCTTGCTTCGTTTATCCAATCTGGTTGGATAATAGAAATGGCGCACATCAATGCTTCCACATCCTCATCTTTTCTTGAGAGTGCATCTGCCACCACATTTTGCTTCCCTTTTTTGTAGATGATTTCAAAGTCATAACCCAACATCTTTGTGACCCAGTTTTGTTGCTCTTCAGAGGATAATCTTTGTTCTAAAAAGTATTTAAGGCTATCATGATCTGTTTTTACCTTGAAGTGTCTTCCCATTAGGTAGGGTTGCCATTTCTTAAGTGCATGGAGTATTGCCAACATTTCCTTCTCATAAATAGCTTTTCTTAAAAACATTCCCTTGATTGGACGACTTTCAAAAGCAGTGGGTATTTCATATTGCAGTAGAACAGCACCAATTCCATTTCTTGAAGCATCACATTCCACAATAAAGGTTTTTGTGAAGTCCGGTGTAGCTAAGACCGGTGCTTGGCACATTGCCTCGTTAAGATGTTCAAAGGCCTTTGTTGCTTCCAAAGTCCATGAAAATGCATCTTTCTTCAATAATGTTGTTAGAGGTGCTGCTATTCTCCCATAATTCTTAACAAACTTGCGATAATACCTTGTCAACCCAAGAAATCCTCGCAGATGCTTTATGGATGTGGGGATTTTCCATTCCTTAATGGCTTTAATTTTGCTAGGGTCTACCTTAACTCCTTCATGAGATAAAATATGACCCAAATATTCCACCTCTTGGACTCCAAAGAAACATTTGGATCTTTTTGCATATAATTGTTTCTCCTCCAATAGTTGTAGCACCCTGTCAACATGTTCAACATGATCCTTCCAAGACTTGCTGTAGATTAGTATATCATCAAAAAATACCAACACAAATTTTCTAAGGAATGGTTTCAAAATTGAATTCATCAAACCTTGAAATGTTGAAGGTGCATTGGTAAGGCCAAAAGGCATGACCAAAAATTCATAATGATCCTCATGAGTTCTAAATGTTGTTTTCAGAATGTCTTCAATCTTCATTCTGATTTGATGATATCCTGAACGAAGATCCAACTTGGTGAAGTAAATTGATCCGTGCAATTCATCCAGTAATTCATCAATGATAGGAATGGGGAACTTATCTTTAATAGTGAGCTTGTTGAGCTCCCTATAATCCGGACACATGTGCCATGATCCATCCTTCTTGTGCACCAATACTATTGGAGCAGAGAAAAAAATTTGACTCGGTTGAATTATACCAGCCTCTAGCATTTCTGCAATCATACGTTCAATTTCACTCTTTTGGACATAGGGATATCTGTACGGCCTGATGTTTGGAGGAACACTTCCTGGAATCAGATGAATAGCATGATCGTGATCAAACATAGGTGGGAGACCTTTGGGAGTCTCAAATAGCTTGGAATGATTGTCTAGGACTTTTTGGAGATTTGGAGAAATAGATGATTCTGATGTGGAAACATCTAGCGAACATAATTGTGCAATTACACCTCTTTGCTCCTTTTTTAGAAGCTTTGTCATACCATTAGAGCTAATTATATTTCCTGGTTTCCCTGCAATTCCCCTTAATTCAACTTCCTTTCCTTCTGCAAAAAATTTGATGAAAAGTTCTTGAAAATTAAAAGCTATTGTACCCAAGGATTGTAGCCATTGGACTCCTAATACAACATCAACACCTCCCATTGGAATGGAAAGCATTGGGCTACTCAATACATATTCTCCCATGGATAGCTTGATATTATGGCACTTTCCAGAGCAATTTATTGTTCCTCCATTTGCAATCATCACTTGACACTCTGGTGTTGGGTATAGGAAGCAATTCTATTCTTTTTCTACCCTACAATGAATAAAATTGTGGGTGCTCCCTGAATCAATCAACACTATTACCGTTTTCTTCTTGATTTGTCCTTCTATCTTGATGGTTTGAGGAGTGGTAATTCCTGCCAATGCATTACAAGATATGGTCGGATTTATTTGTTCTTCATCTAGGCTTTGTTCCTGGAATATATCCTCTTCCTTTGACCTTTCTTGCTCCTTTTCTTCTTCCTCTTCACAATCTATGTAGAATAATTTCTTCTCAGCACACTTATGACCTTTAGTGTATTTTCTATCACAACTGTAACAAAGCCCTTTTGCCCTTTTTTCTTCCAATTGTTGTGGTGTCAACCTTATAGGTTGTGGAAGACTAGGGGCAACAACACTTCCGTCTTTATGGTTGTGAGTGGTATGCTTCCTAGTTGCCATAATTTTTCTTTCCATTTTTCTTGCTAACCTGAATGCCTTCTCTAATGAATCAGGTTCCCAAAGGCGAACATCATGTTGGATATTATCCTCTAAAGACCCTATGAACACGTCAATCCTATGCTCCTCTGGAATATCTTTTACCCTTATGTTCAATTTTTGGAACTCCTCAATGTGCTCCATTATTGAACCCTTTTGTTTGAGACTTATCAATTGGCTAAAAAAAGTGTTGCTTTTCGTATCCTCATAATGTGCTATCAATTCTTCCGTAAAAATTGCCCAAGTGATAAATTGTTTACGAGAGCAAAGCCATTGATACCATACAAACTGATTTGGTTCCAAATATAAAGTTGCCATACGTACCTTTTGTGTGTTTTGCACATTATTGAGATCGAAAAATTGCTCCATCTATAATATCCATGTTGCGGGATCCTTGCCATCAAACTTTATCAAATCAATTTTAAAATTTCTTTTGTTCGCATCATGAGTTTCCTTTACTACCTTTTCACCATTAGTAAGTATTTCTTGTAGAAAATTTGTCAAATCTGTCTTCATATCTGTCATGCCTGTCTTCAAGTTTTTGTTCAAATCTATATTCAATTCTTCCATATCTATCTTCAAATCTATATTCCAATCATCCATCTTAGCTTCCATGCCCTTTATCTTAGATTCCATGTCATTTATCTTAGCTTCTGTTAGCTTTTGTGAGCGTGACATTTGTTGCACTTGTTCTTGTAATTTTGATATATCATGTAGCATTTCTTCCTCTTCTTCATGAGTCATGCTAGAGCTTTCAGGTTCCTTACTAGGCGTTTGCATTTTCTTTCCTCGGGGTATCAGTTACCGATAATAATTCTTTACTATGCCCTTTTAATTCCTTGAAACCCAGCTTACGCAAAAATTTAAAAAAAAACTACACACCTTTCTTCACTTTGTAGAAGCCTGATATTGAATCTGATGTATCTCTGTAATTCCAGATCCTCCAATTCTAAAATTGTGATCTGTAGTACCCTTCTGCGTCCTCTTTCCAATGCCACAAGTCTGACCCAATTTGGATTCTCCAAGGAAGCGTTATGTGAAATCTCCCACAGTGACTTGATTATAGACTAGTTCAGTAGAGCAAACTTGTATGACGTGCCACGCGTCATTGTTTCTACCATTGGATCTGAAAAATTCACACAAGAAACTACAATCCGTCCTATTTCTGTACCTTCTTACGAAATTGTAATCCGATCCCCAGAGAGAAAGTTATGACTATTTTCTCCAGGTCACCTGTTTTGAATGTAATTCAAGAGTCTTCAAAAAGACCAACTTCCTCAGATCATATCTCCGCACATATCGCATGAAAAGCTCTGAAATTCAAACCCAAGGTTCACCGCAATTTCGTCTCAAATGGGTTTTTTTTGTGACTTCTGAAACGTCATAGAAAAAAAGTTATAGTGAAAATTCCACGATGACCTGTTTGGAGCAGTGAAACCCTAGAATCCAAAGCTCCAATACCAAATGTTATGAAACCAGCTCAAGAAAAAGATAGAAAAGATAGATCAACGCCTTAAAATTCAGCCTCTTCAAGGGAGAAACCTCCTTTACATTACATAAATGAACAATTCTTGGATGATTCAAATGACAAAACCTCCTTTCTATATATAGGAGTCTAAGGAGTCACAAAATAATCCAGCCGACCTAACAATAATAATATAAAGCCACAAAAATAACAATAGAGGGATTCTACGGGGCATAGTAATAACAATATGGGGGTAATAGGGGCACAACAATATTAATAAGGGGTATAACTACAATAGTAATGGGGTAATCACTAGTATTATAGGGACCCAACATTCCATGTGGAAATGTGTACAATGGAGAAATGGTTGTTTTCATGCATAAGTTCATGGTTTGGGAAGTTGATATGGTCATGCATTGATAACTGGACTCTAGCTAGAATGATGTGTATATGGATTGGTACTCATGAGTTATATTTGTATATGCAGTTGTTATGCATGCATGGTATTGCTTACAATTATGCGTGAATGGTGGGTCAAACATTCCTTTTGAAGTGATGGTATGAAATTTAGGTCATCAGGGTGATATTGGTATGTTACGATGCTAATGTGTTAGATGAGATAGAGCAATAGATGTACATCATCATGAGGTTATGGCATTGGAATTGAGGGTGAGAGTAGATTGTCATACAAGTATTATATGTTTGGAATGCAGGTATGTTTGCTTAGTGGGTCTTGACACAGGTTCAGAGTTAATTTTAGCCAAACAAATCCCTACACTAATGGCCCTTTTGGCATCAATCCACGAAGCACAGATTGAAGTCTCACCCGAAGCAGTATGGGGGGATGTTGGAACCAATTTTGCACAACCAGAGATGGTACTGATGTCATTTTATGCCCTAAATCTGACTTCAGGCAGATCGATAAGCCTTTTAGGGCTTATCAATATACTTCTCTTGATAAACCTTTAGACCTTCACGAAGGTCTATGATTGTCTTTCGCGGACCCTCAACATGTGAATCAACTACTTATGCAATTTTTTGATTGCTTCTACTTTTGTATCTACCAAGATCAGCTCAAGTATCCGATAACTTTAACAAGCATTAAGATATTCTTTTCGTAAACAGATATTATGACTTGAGTTTATATAACAAAGTAGAACATGCATATTCATGCATCAATACAACATTAAATGATAAACCCATTATTTATCATAACATAATCGCATTCATTCATACAGAAGGAAATAAATGAAACATAGGTATTTCCAGGATAGTCTTCTTTATTAATGCTTCAGATCCTCTTACAAAATCAAAATACCCTACGCACTCAGCTACAAGGGTCTATGCACTCAGCTGCAAACTCTACTCTAGGCCTCTACGCACTCAGCTGTAGCGCCTCTCTTCTACTCTAAGACTCTTCGCTCTTAGATCTCACTGACCCATTACATTCGTCTTCAAACTTACTTAACTGTCTTAGACTCTCTAAGACTCTCCTTTTTATACAATCCCATGGTCTGCGGACCATGGATAGATCTTATAAAGCCAACAAAATTTACATAAACAAAGGGTAAAATCCTTTTATGACACTTTACATCTACACGCTCTGCGACCACAATTTGTAGAGACTTTACACTTTACACATAAAACTTGGGCTTTTAGCCCCAAAATTGACCCTAGGGGACCCTATCCCAACAGGCCCCGAACACAAATATGGTGACTCGCCCCCATTTCACTCTGCTGGCATGGAGATCTTACTATGAAGACCTCCCAACTCTACTTGCACCACTGCAACTTTAGTTGTGCATTGTGTAACTGCCTTTTTGACTTGCTCCACCAGCTGCTCCATTGCTGGTCCTACGCTATTTTCTTGGATCTTTTGCTGTGTTGTCTACAAGGTTGGCCAACATCTCCCTAGTGGTGGTGGAGATAACATAGGCCTCCTCTAACCAAGGGCCTAATCTAGGCTTGAGGACCACCTCTTTCCACTGCACTTCTTCCACCTGTTCATCCAATTTCTTTTGCCTCCTGTAGCTTTGGCAACCTTTGCATTATAGAAATAGTGCGCACCTTCGCCTTTGCTTCATCATAGTGCTGCTACAATTCCTGGGCCTTTGTGTTCAACCTTTGTAGGTTAAGATCTTCTTGTAGACTCATGATTATCTCCATTGATTTCTCGAAGAGCGCATTGCATTCGGTCCCAGCGACATCTACTGCAGAAACTCCATCTTTGATAGCGGCTTTACACTGTTCTCTAACCTATGGTGGAGTTGAAGGTTGGGCCCTCAACTCGAGCTTTATAATCTTGAGGTTTAGCTCAAACTAAACATTGGAAATTTCCATTTTTGTGTTGCGCACACCTGTAGCTAGTTTCCAGATCTTAGTACCCAATGGCACTTCTTTTGGTATTGGTAGTTTTGGAACTGTCCTGCATGATTAGGCTATCATAGCTGCAGTGTGCTCATTCTACTCCTGAACCTTTGTATATGTTGTTATGGCTGCTGTTTTCTCCACGAATATTTGCTCATTGTTAACTTTCTTCTCGTTGATTAAGCTCAGTGCACGCTGCTGATAGGCCCTGAGCTCTGCAATCACACCTACTTGAACAGTGTGGAGGAATTCGTTAGGGAGCATGGCCAAGTTTATTCTAACATTACTTAAATCACTAACTATAGCCTTAACAGCATCTGCCTCCATGCTAAGAGCTCCATCGGGCAATGCGACTTCACAGATATCCAAAGAGTGAACCAACTCTACTACTTCAGTTGTCCCTGATGCTAAACTGGTTGATACTGTGCTACTCTACCTTGCACCTGTCTATAGTCTAGTGGCTTGGATTTGCAGCTCACGTAGACCCGTTTGAGTGGCACTTAATGCCTGCTTATACTGGTGCTCAAATTGTTGCAGCAGTTGTATTGTCGTATCCAATACCTTATCCCTAATGTCATCAAAATCACCGTATGTCAAGGTGATCAGGTCTAGCAATGACTTAGTGGCATTGGTCATTTTGCACAGTACTTCCTTCTCCTGCTCCCTATTTTTCTTCACTCCAAGGAAGTGCTTTCTAGATCTCCACCACCCTATTATGATTGCTCCTCTTCCTCTGTCTGTGGTGAATGAGATTTATGACTTCTGTCAGAGTCGCTCTCTTCCTCCTATTCCTTTGTGGCATGCTCTGCTTCTGCTTGGGCCCTGTCCTCAATCTCGTTCTTCCACTTTTCAGCCAATTGCTGAACCTTCAATCGGGCCACTTACTTTCTTTGCTTTTCCGTGGAATTACTAGATCTGGGAGACAAATTTGATGCTATGTGCCAATCTATTGGCTAAGGATTGAGGACCACTGCAATGGCATCATCCATCGTGAGATATGGTAAATCATACCACTTTAGTTCTAGGTCCTTTCTCGTCTAGATGGAGATAAAATGGAAGTCTGCTTTGAACTCCGTGTACCCAGACAGTCGCTTGAAGACGGTTGGTGACAACCATGACTTTGAGTTTATGTACATACTAATGCTCATCTCCATCAATACCAAAAACACCTTGCTCTCGTTGACCCGCTCAACATCTTTTGTGGCCCATAGCGAAGGAAACTTCTCTTCTTTTGGAAAATCTGGTGCGATCGGAGGAAATTGGTTGTCCTCCGGCAACTCCCATGCGACCAACAAAATTGAAAGTAAGAGCCATGAGTAGTGAAATGTCTTGCTGCAGTCACATACTTCTCTGAAGTTCATGAGGACCTCACTGCATAGGTTGCATGCCCAGTTGAATTGTACGCCCTTCACGGACCGAGCTGCTAGTGAAACCACTAGTGTTGACACCTCGTCTGCGCGACACTTTCTCATTATTTTTCCAGCCGAGATCTGGATGTCCACATTCACCATGGGGCCATTTATGCTTGAAATAGAATACCCACATGGCTTTTTGACAAGCTTAAACTTGTCCTTCATCCTCTCTATGAGGTCACGCTCGCCCATATTTCCACCAAATGCCTTGGCCAGATTTAGTCCTAAATGTGGTAGTAAGGTCATCCTATGGATAAGCATGTTGGTTATAGGGATCGACTCTCCCAACCATAGGCACCCATTGTGCACTAGGCACAACAACTGTTTGATAACAATCAAATCTATCGAGGCATGGTGGTAATGCGGCACCCATAGTAGATTCAGCAATCCTACCTTTTCCACCCCACAAATCCACTTCACTGGCTCCATCACCGTGACACTAGACTCCTCGTAGAACACGTGCTTTATAAAAGTATCGGTAGCCAGGTGGGGGAACTGCTCAGTGTCCCCCAAGTCCCAATCTTGAAGCTTCATATGTGGGACACGTGTGGAGCGTGGACCTTCAAACATGATATTCTCTGGTAGCAGGGGTGTATGAAGGAGAAACTTTCCATCATCTCGGTCCTTTAGGACCTTCTCCTTACCTTGGATTGGAGGGATGTACTCGAGAAGCTTCGAAATAGGGTCTACTCTTGCAATATCAATATCCTTTGTGCCCTCCTCAGCGTCTAGGTCTACTACTTTACTTTTATCCTACGTGGTGGACTTTTCGTTTCTCTAATGTTTCCTTGGTGACTCACGTATCGGCAATGTCTTCTTTTGTTTATCTTTCTTCATCTTGGGAACCTTTCTTACAAACGTGGGGTTCGGCCTAGGTGACCTCGGCAATTTAGGCACCACTGTGGGAACCTGCATACTCACGACCTCAAGGGAAACTCCCTTAAAGGCAATAGACCCTCCAGCACTTGCAGTTTCCATGGGTGCAGACATGACGCTAGTAATGAGGTGCTGGGTCTCCTCAGGTAACCTTTCAAACACAAAACTAGCCATCAAGTCATGAAAGAACTCACAGTTCATGCGCAATAGATGGTGCAACTCAAAAAATCTCATAATTCAAATTGTTTCCCACTAGACAACCACTTGTAATTTATAGGAAAATTCAAATTCAAATACAACCATTCCCCCCAAAATCTGGTCATAAATGCTAGATTGGTGGCAGATTTTCAAAGATCTCACTCTTAAATTCAACCATAAAAGTTGCCTCCCCCCCCGCCTGCTCTTAGCTATTTTCTCACTGTCAAATCATGAACAGTGATAGTAACGGTCACTTTCTAGCCACGATGTGCGGTCTCTCCTGCTATAGCACAACTTCCTTTGTGTTTCTGTCGAGACTGTGACACTCTTCCATTCTGCGTAGACCTCTTGTCGCGTAGCTCTACAACCCAGGGAGTGTAATTTATAGTCCCGCGCCTCCTTGCAGCTACTTGGAGTGCTAAGATTGTGCTTCCATTATATAGTCATTTGGTTGGAACCCAGATGTATGGCTTTAATCAGCTTCCATTTACCTTCCCCAGAAAAATGGATCTTCATTCAATTTCACAAGCTAAACTGCTCCAACATCGGTAATTTCTTTGACATATGGCCCCAGCTAATGCATTCGGAATTTTCCTGGAAATTTATTGAACTTGTTTTCATATAATAAAACTAAATCATTTACCTTGAAGGTGTGCAGTTTGATGTGCTGATTGTACAATGCCTTTGCGCACTCCTTCTGAACTTGTTGATGGAATCTTGCCAAAAATCTATCTTCTTCGAGCTCTATCAGCTGTGCGAGCCTCTCTTCCAGGGCTCCACGGTCTACCATTCTTGTGAACACTACTATGCATAGACTAGGCACAATGTACTCCATCATCACCACAACTTCTATGCCATATGCCACCCCGAAAGGCGTCTGTCCAGTAAGTTTCTTACAAGTAGTTTTATAAGCCAATAGCACTGCTAGTACGTGCATGTCCCAATCATTCCTTTGTGCATTGTAAACATTTGTTACCATGCCCTCCAATATCTTATTAAATGCTTCAACCATCCCATTGGCCTAAGAGTTATATGGTGTGCTCCTCTGATGATAAACTTGGAATTCTTTTGTCGGCGCGCTCATCGTTTCATTAAGGAAATGTGTACTGTGATCGCTCATTAAAATTTTTGGGAAACCGAACCTAGTAAGCACATATTCAAATAGGAACTTCACTATTATTTCCCCTGTATAATATTTCATGGGATGTGTCTCTTTCCATATGGTCAAATACTCTGCCGCGGTGATCATATATCGCGCACCCATCTTCTTTCCTGGAGGTTGAATCAGACCTACAAAATCAATCACCCATTTTTCAAATGGTTGCAATGACATCTGTGGATTCAGAGGTAGCCCATTCCTCCATAATGACCTAATAGTTCTCTGACATGCATTGTATGCCCTACAATAAAATTTGGAATCCTTATGCAGTTTCGGCCACCACAACCCAACGTGTAAAATCTTCTATGCTATTACTTTTCTTGCATAATGGCTTCCCACAAATCCTCCATGAGCTTCAGTGAGGATACTACTTCATTCAAAATCAGGTAGATAGCATCACAATATTTCATCCAATCCCATTTTATACAGATGTCTATTGCAGGAAAGTCTGCTGCGTGCACCACCAATTCCTTCTTTTGTTGGCTAGTATATCATTTTGGAGCCACTCCTCTAGTCAGGAACTGTATAATGTCTACAAATTGATTGTCTCTAATGTGCACCACAAAGACTTGCATGTCAGGTAGTCCTTCCTCCAAATTAGTAGGCTCCTCTCTTGTTTCAATGCGTGACAGATGATCTGGACCTACATTCAATTGTCCTGGCTTCACAATTACTTTGAAATCATACTCCTAAAACAACAACAACCATCTGAATATTGCCCCCCCCCTCGCCCCAACACAGCCTTGTTGACCAAGTACTTTAATGTAGAATGGTTTGTATACATCTTAAAGTGTTCACTTAGAAAGTAGTGTCTAAACTTCTGGAGCGCGTACACCATATCCAAACCTTCATGCTCTTTTGTCGAATAATTATTCTCAACCTTAGACAACTTCCTACTTGCAAACACTATAGAGTGATCCAATTCTTCCTCACCGGCCTATGTTAGTAATGCTCCCAACAAAATACATGACACATCCACATGCACAAGGAATTCCTTATTCCAATCCAAGAATACTAGGATTGGCGTGGTGACCATTTTCTCCTTTAAAATATTCAGGCTTCGCTAACATTCTTCATTCAAATAGAATGTAGCATGCTTTTTCAATAGTTTTTCCATCGGTGCGGTAATCTGGCCATAACTCTTGATGAACTTTCGGTAATAACTAGTATGACCCAGTGTTGCGCTTAGCTGTTTCACAGTTCTTGGCACCTCCAGATTGATAATAACCTCCATCTTAGCAGGGTCCACCATTAATCCTTGTCTAGATACCACATGACCCAACAAGATTCCAAACGGGATGCAAAATAAACACTTCTTCAAGTTTAGCGCAATCTGATACCTTCGGCATGTATCCAGCATTAGGCACAAACTAGCCACATGGTGCTTTACCAGTCCAAACACCATCGAGTCAACAAAGTATACCTCAAAAACTTGTGAATGAATTCCTTGAACGTCATAATGACTACATGCGAAAATATCATTGGTGCATTCTTCAGTCCAAAAGGCATTACAATATACTGAAAGCATGCCCATTCAATCGCGAAGGTCATCTTACTTCTATCTTCAGGCGCGATCTTGATCCGATGGTACCAAGAGAACCCTTCCTTGAATGAATATGCTTCCTATATGCCAATATTATCCATCACTTCACCGATGAATGGAGTTGGAAAGGGTTCATGCACACAGGCATCATTCAACTTCTTGAGATCTACACATATCCTTATTTCATCCTTCTGCTTCTTTTTCCTGAACTACCATTGGTTTTACCCAATCAGATTCCTCCACCGGTTCAATAATACCCACTGCAAGCATCTTATCCAGCTCTAAGCGGACCTTTTCCTTATACTTTGGATTGAGGCGATAAGGCCTTTGCTTCATCCACTTTGCATTCGGCTTTAAAGTAATATTCATAACTCCCAGGTCCCCTATTATCCCTTTTAAGTCTGTAAACATCGTAGGAAACAAGTCCTGATATTCGTGGAGCAACTCAGTGACCTTATCTACTGCGACATCATCCAAGTAGTCTCCAATCTTTGCAAATTTCGACTCCACATCTATGCCAATGTTCACTTTTCTAGTCTTCAGTGGCGCGGTGATATCTAGATTCTGTATCTGTGGTCGCTCAACTTTGCAGTGACCTTCTATGTCTTGGATATTAATGTTACTCAGATCCTTGTCTTTTTCTTAGGTGGCCACATTGTAGCACTCTAACGCGTGGTGTAGCTGGGTGGTCCAATCTGGTTGAATTAAATCCAAGGGAGCTTGTGGTATTCTGAAGATCATTGCCTTGAACTCCTACAATGCCTCATCAATACATTCAAATCCATCCTCAAAGCTAAATTTCATTAATAATCCTTGTTGCAAAACATCCCATTCTTCAGTGCCATGGCAGAGCTCTATTTCCAAGTACCAATTCATTGGTATTACATCCAGAGTATGAAAAAACAAATGCACCTACTCATGTTGTAGCTCCGCTCTATAAACTTTAGTCCATTTTGCTAAGTGATTGCGTGGATCATTCATTCCATCATATGTTTCTGTTAATCAAACTTTTGGGCGACCAAACTGCAATCTCATCATTTTTCTGTACATGCGCCATTCATCAAAATTGTCTTTCTGCATACCCAACCATCTTGCGGTGTAGCGTACAATGCCAAATCCAAGGTATAGAAGAGATGCTTTTATGGCACTTCGCTTTCAAACCCATTGAAAAATTTATCAACATTAGTTAAACCATCATAATAAGGTAGACTTCTTACCTACGACAATACACAACACAACGATTTAGTCATTATATTATAGTGCAGTGTAGACACTTCATGCAATCGATTCTACATGTGTTCCAACTTCTCATCTATATCTGATGTGCAGGAACTTTTGCGGTCCCATGAAATATGTCCATCAGCTATCAAATTCACCCAATCTTCATCTTGGCATGTTATCTTATACATATGGTCCAATTCATTGCCACTTTCATAATCGCGGACCAGTTTAGTATAGAGTGGTCCTTCTGCAGGGTCCAAGGGTACTACTACGCGAAGCGATTTCCTTTCAGATGATGTCTCTCGCTTCTTCAAATTGATCACCTCACTCATGTCAATTGGCCAGTCAATCCCAAGGAGCAGATGGTAGGGATAGTTTTCATCCACAATCTCTATCACTTCAAAATCGGCCAATGCGTTCACGCCTTCAATATCCATTGTTACACCTTGTAATCTTCCCATGGGGATAATATTTTGTTAATTCACCATCCTCAATTGAATCAGAGACCAATGTAGGGTAGCTCTCCCCATTCTCTCCCACATTTTTTTAGGAAAAACATTTGCATCTAACCCTAGATCCAGAATGACTTGATCCATCTTTTATTCTCCTGTCTACGTAATGAGCCTCATCTCATGCCATATCTTTGCTTTATGCCTGGCAATTTTCCTGACTACGCATGGTCCTTCAGGAGCATTTTATTTTCTGACATACTTATTTATCAGCTTCTGTAATCCCTTATAACCTTTCCATCATGCAACAGCTTCATATAGATCTCCAAGAAAGTAGTCAGCATAAAGGGGTCCATTTCTTCAGATAGCTTATCCTGACTTCCTAAGGTAGAAGCCTCAGTGAAGCTTTTCTTTTCTTCCAATGTTTAATGCGCACACTCTAGATCAAACCCAACCTCCTTTTATGGAGCTTTGCAGACCAACTCACTTTCTTCAGGATTCTTTGTGTTATCTTCACCAGTCATCATTTCACTTCGTAGCACAATATTCACATTAGGATCCTCTTCGTGAGGCTTATCCCTCATCATTTGGAGGTTCTGGGCAGGCTGCTGAGGTTGCGATCCCTTTTCCGACATCTCAGTTATTAATATAGGGCAGTCTTCTATTACATGATGAAACTGAGTGCAGTACATGCACGGTAGGCACATCAGATTCATACATTCTTACGTGTAGTGTCCTGGCACTCCACAATTGTAGCAAATAATCTATCCCCAACCTCTACCAGGTCCCCCTCCCCTTCGACCTCATCCGCGCCCCTGATATCCTCCTCACGCTTGCCCAGCACCTTGGTCCAGAGGTCGCATTTCTGCCTACACTCTATAGGCAAGCGTTTTATCCATCATTAGCTCATAGCTACAACAATTTTGATCCTCATGACCCACCAATTTACAGAAGTAGCAGAAGAGTTGTTGCGGTGTCTATACAAATTTCTTCAGTAAATGGCAATTGTTTGTTACATGTTTTCCAGTTACCTGACATATAGAAAACCATAGGGTAGACCATGTACCTAGTCCTGCTTAAGCTTCCGACCTCAGAGGCATCAGTTCTCCTCCTACAACATAATTTGTGAAGACTGGACAGTGGTCTTTGTCATGTCCCTGACATTTTCATTTCATGCACCAAACTTCTTCGCACACCTTTGACCGTACTGCTCTATCCCTCTTCAAACTTTAAAACTATATGCAAAGCTTCTACAACTTCGCATGAATCTATTGAACTCCAAAAGTAGCATATTGAATCAACAACTCATGCAATCTCATTGCAATCTCCAGGGATTCCACCTAGGTCCCAATCTTTTGCTGCAATAATGCAACCCTTAGATGAGGCAAGAGCGAAGCTACAAACCATTTGTAGTGCTTCCCGTCCATAAGATTCATGTTAGCTTCAAAGATCTTGCATTTCAATCTTTGATCTAGCTCCCACGGTCTGTCACCAAGCCTTATCATGATTTCCTTGAATCCAACGATTGATTGCACTTCAGACTTGGGCCTACTGAATTCCTAATTCAATGTAGTATAAATATCTGCCAATGCAATTGTCAGGTTATCAGTGTAGTACTTAATGTACTATATTAGCGTGTATTCCTATAAAGTAGTAACCAATGTTGCCTTCTTCATCTAATCATCTGTAATACCTCGAGCTTCCCATACAGCCCTCGTGACAAACCAAAACTAGTTTGGATACTGATTTCCCAAACACTTGAAAAGGGACAACTTCACTATATTTTCCATATTGAACTGCTACGGAGGTGGTGGCGGTGTGGGCAAAGGTGTATGTTGTGGAGGCGAAGACAGAGGTGGTGTGATTAGATGGGTATTCGTAGGAACCCTTGCCTTGTTAACTAGATGGCACTCTACAGTGATTCCTGTGCTGCTTCCACGTCATCGCTCAGAGGAGGTCCAATCATCGGGCTATATTCAGGGTCTATTCTACCTCTATACCTGAAGATCTTTCCACTTCGCGTAGCTACAAACATCTAGGTAATTGCATAACCATTTTCCACACAAGAGCTTCTTAATCCAAGTATTTAAAGACCTTAAGTACTTACCTTGCAGTCCCTTGAAGAGGCAACACTCTACTTCATTGTAACTGACCAAAGTTTCAACCGCGAACTTTGTCACAAATCCTCCTATGATACAATCAAGCTAGTGATTGATAGTGCGTGTGATCTTGTCTTCACAGGCTTCCAATATGTGCACTAACTCCTAGGTCCACACTATCAGACTGTCAAGCCTTGTCCTTCCTTGGTCGTCTTCTAATTTGGCGATCCATTCGTATAGCTCGATTGGGAAGGAACATAGGCAAATCTCGTGTATCTCTGTGTATAGATACCTATTCAACAATTGTTGTTTCATTAATCATGGATTTATGTTTTCTTGTGCTGCGAATTCATGGATGTTTCTATCCAACCAATCCTTAATTTCCTTCTTAGTTGGATTCTAGTGATGCGACATCGCACATCTCTTTATGCAGATCCTAGTCCCAACAATGGAACCATTTGTTGGCTTAGTGGGTCCTGACCTAGGTTTAGAGTTAATCTTAGCCAAAAAAATCCCTACACTACTAGAACTTTTGGCATCAATTTGTAGAGTGTGGACTAAAGTCTCACCCGAAGTAGTATGGGGGGATGCTAGAACCAAGTTTCCACACCTAGAGATGATAGTGATGTCGTTTTATGCCCTAACTCTGTCTTTGTGTAGATTGATAAGTCTTTTAGGGCTTACCGATATAATTCTCTTGATCAACCTTCAGACCTTAACGAAGGTCTACGACTACCTTTTGCAGAACCTCAACAAGTGAATCAACTACTTACATGATTCCGTGATTGCCTCTACTTCTGTATTTACTGAGATCAGCTCAAGTATCCGATAACTTTATATCGCATTAAGATATTCTTTGTGTGAATAGATATTATGACTTGTGTTTGTATAACAAAGTAAAACATGCATATTCGTGCATCAATATAGTGTTAAATAATAAACCCATTATTTATCATAACATAATTGCATTCATTCATAAGAAACTAAATAGACCAAAGACAAGTATTTCCAGATAATCTTCTTTATTAATGCTTCAAATATTCTTACAGACTCAAAGTACCCTACGCACTCAGCTGTAGGGGTCCGCACAGTCAACTGCAGGCTCTACTCTTGGCCTATGCGCACTTAGCTGCAGAGCCTCTCTTCTACTGTAAGACTCTTCGCTCTTAGCTCTCATTGACCCAGTACATTCGTCTTCAAACTTAATTGTCTTAGACTCTCTAAGACTATTCTTTTTATACAATGCCATGGTTTTGGACCATGGGTATATCTTCTAAAGCCGACACAATTTACATAAACGAAGGATACAACCCTTTTACGACACTTTACATCTATGGACTCCGTGACCACAATTTGCAGAGACTTTACACTTTACACACAAAAACTTGGGATTTTTGTGCCAAAATTTGGGCTTTTAGCCCCAAAATTGACCCTAGGGGACCATGTCCCAACAAGGTATGTAAGTTAAGGATTGTTATATGCATTAGGTTTATATACATTAGGTTTATGTACATGTCTTTTCATGCTATGGTTACATTCATGATAGATGTCAGTTGATTAGTGTAGTTATATGAACGTGTCAAATAGTCAAGAATGATAGTAACATGTAGTTGTATGCATTGCTATTGTTGTTTTATATTAGATAACATGGTGATTATGCTATATGTTATTTATGAGTATGTTATATGTTAACGTTTTGTAGTTATATGAAAGTTAGATTGATGATTAGGTTATATGTTGTTGATAAGCATGATATATAGCTTATTGTTTTTATATGCTAGTAACTTGATGATTAGGGTTATTTCATTTATATCTTGATGTTATATGTATCACACTAAGTTGGATTGGCCTATGAAAATGGTTATGATTACGATATTCAGGTATGAGCCGACATATTTGTGGTATGGTTTTTTACTAATCTAGATTGACTTTCCATATGTGTGAATGATAATTGCATATGCATTATGATGTAAACATCTTAGCTAGTGACTATTTTGGATATCATAATCTTTTTTGTGTTTGGGTTAATATATTGTGAATATATATCATGCTAATATGGATTGATTGTGCAAAGAAGATTGGCTCCCCTAAGATACATTAAGGTATGAACTTTCTTATGTCTTAAACTTTGTGCTTGAATGTTTGACTAGGTCATCTATTTTTGGTTGAATGTTTAGTTAATTGCATGATATGAGTATGAGCCTATATGATTGCATGAATAAATGATATTGTTTTAAGATGATTGTTATGAAACCAGCTCAAGAAAAAGATAGAAAAGATAGATCGACGACTTAGAATTCAGCCTCTTCGAGGGGGAAACCTCCTTTACATTACATAAATGAACAATTCTTGGATAATACAAATGAAAAGACCTCCTTTCTATATATAGGAGTCTAAGGGGTCATAACATAATCAGAGCCGACATAACAATAATAATGTAAGGGCACAATAATAACAATAGTGGGCTTCCATGGGGCACAATAGTAACAATATGGGCACTACATGGATACATCAATATAATCAGTGGGTTGTACTAATAACAATAAGGGGTTACACTAGTAGTATAGGGGCCTAACATGCCCCTCTCCTTCAAAAACCGTTGTCCTCAACAATTGAGTAGTTCTTGATGCTTCTGTATAAAATTCTTGTCCTCCCATGTGGAATATTCAGCGAGTAAGTTCTTCCACTTGATGAGATACTCTGAAATTGATCGATTTCGTAGCTGTCGGGTTCTTGTTTCTGTGACTGCTCCAGGTTCCAATATGATTTTTCCTTCCTCTTCAATTTCTGACAATATTCTTTGAATTGGGATCTTTTGCAACTTTTGAATAAGTGGCCATACTTCTTCGTCCTTCTTCTATTCATCCCTTGCTTCGTTTATCCAATCTGGTTGGATAATAGAAATAGCACAAAAGAATGCTTCCACATCCTCATTCGGTAAGGTTGCCATTTTTTAAGTGCATGTAGTATTGCCAACATTTCCTTCTCATAAATAGCTTGCTTGAGATGTAGCAGTAAAAATACCCAATCACCTACATCAAAACATTTTTCACTACGATGTTGATCTACCTGTTGTTTTGTTTGATTTTGCACCGAAGTGGCGTTATCCTTTAAAAGTTGGAGAACTTGTTGTTGATGCTCGATGTGATCTTTCATTGATTGAACCTTTTTCTTCTTGATATGTCCTTCTATCTCTAGAGTTTTAGGAGTGGTAATTTCTTCCAATCCTTTACAAGATATGGTCAGATTCATTTCTTGATGCTCGATGTGATCTTTCACTTCTTGAACATTTTCTTCTTGATATGTCCTTCTATCTTGATAGTTTGAGGAGTGGTAATTTCGACCAATGAGTTACAGGATATGGTTGGATTCATTTCTTCTTTCTCGATGTGATCTTTCACTTGCACCTTTTTCTTCTTGATATGTCCTTCTACCTTGAGAGTTTGAGGAGTGGTAATTCTTGCCAATGCTTTACAAGACATGGTCTGATTCATTTCTTCTTTCTCTGGGGTGGGGTCCTAGCATATATCTTATTATTTTCATGTTTCTTGATCCTTTTCTTCCTCCTTTTCATATTCTATGTAAAATAATTTCTTCTCAACACACTTATGACCTTTAGTGCATTTGCTATCACAATTGTAACAAAGCCCTTTTTCTCTATTTTCTTCTAATTGTTGTAGTGTAACCCTTGTAGGTTGTGGAAGGCTAGGAGAAACAACACTTCCATTTTTATAGTTGTGAGGGGTATGCTTCCTGGTTTCCATGATTTTTCTTTCCACTATGTTTGAAAGCCCTTTTACTTTTTCCAATTTTTGTGGTGTTGCTCTAAAGAAGGTGTTGCTCTTTGTATCCTCATAATGTGCTATCATTTCCTCCGTGAAAATTAACCACATAACAAGTTGTTTACGAGAACAAAGCCCTTCATTCCATAAAAATTGATCCGGTTCTAAATATGAAGATGCAATACATACCTTTTGTAATAGTGGTACACCATGTAGATCAAAATATTGCTCCATCTGAAGTATCCAATTTACTGAATCCTTGCCATCAAACTTCCTCATCTTGCTTTTTCTTGATTTTAGGAGCTTGATCTTGAAACAACTGTAACTCTGTACTTTCAGATCTTTTAGTTCTAAATTTGCAACCTATAGTATCCCTTTGTTTCCTCTTTCCAATGCCACCAGTCTGATCAAAATTGGATTCTCCACAAAAGAGTTATGCACAATCTCCCAAGATTACCTGATTATAGACCTTTCCAGAAGAGCAAACTTTTATGAAGTGCCACGTGTCACTGTTTTGACCTTTGGCACTGAAAAATATATAAAATAAACTACAGTTCGTCCTCTTTCTGTACTTTCTTACGAAATTTCAATCTCATGCCTAGAGAGGAAGTTATGACGATTTTCGCCAGGTCACCTATTTAGAATGTAATTCAGGAGTCTGCAAAAAGACCTACTTCCTCAGATCATATCTCCGCAAATATAGTGCAAAAGGCTCTGAAATTCGGACCCTAGATTTAGCACAATTTCTTCTCAAATGGGTTTTTTCTTTTAGCTTCTGAAACGTTGCAGAAAAAAATTTATAGTGAAAATTCGACGATGACCTGTTTGGAGCAGCAAAACCCTAGAATCCAAGGCTCTAATAGCAAATGTTATGAAACCAGCTCAAGAAAAAGATAGAAAATATAGATCAACGCCTTAGAATTCAGCCTCTTCGAGGGGGCAACCTCCTTTACATTACATAAATGAACAATTCTTGGATAATACAAATGAAAAGACCTCCTTTCTATATATAGGAGTCTAAGGGGTCATAACATAATCAGAGCTGACATAACAATAATAATGGAAGGGCACAATAATAACAATAGTGGGCTTCTATGGGGCACAATAGTAACAATATTGGCACTACATGGGTACATCAATATAATCAATGGGTTTTACTAATAACAATAAGGGGTTACACTAGTAGTATAGGGGCCTAACAATGATTGTACTACCACATATGTGTTGAGACAATTGATATTTCTTATGTATAGTAGGTGATAGTTGTAGCATTGTGCCTAACGACTATGAGTTGACTATGGATTATGACATGATTGTTAGTCTTCATAAAGGTTGATTTCAAATTGTTAGATATGATTGTTTTGATATGTAGAATGTGAGACTGAAATATGTGGGAAAGTTGTAGGGAAACATGCTTGTTATTAGCGTGACAAGGTACCAATTGATGTGCTTATATTACTAACAATTGGGTGATGTGATAGTACTAGTAAGCCTAAATTGCAACGACGTAAAAAGGTAAGGGAAAGGAATTGGACAAGAATTACTTTGGCTATGTTTGGAAAACCCTAATTCTAAATAAATGAGTTCTTTGCATATAGTAAGTCTTATAAACCTTGATTTTGTTTGACATTATGTGGATATGTGCTAGATTCATGAACATGTACTTGATAGGTATATTAGCTAGTCTATAGTTACAAGTGGATCTGTCAAGATAATTCGAGTCCCTTTAGACATGGCACAGATGTGATCAGATACAAGGTAACTAGTGTATGGTTGTTATAGACATATTTGGGCACTACAACCCCAATCACATATGTCAATAAACCAAGCGCTCTCAAACGCCTAAAAGTGTTGTTTCATACCCTAAAGGATCAAGGTCAACTGATTACATCATTTCCCAGAAGTTCTCCCTGAAAAACTACTAAGAACTAGTCAAAACTGGACCATACAAATTACTCCATGCTGAAGGTGTGATGCATCTCACCTCTAACACACAAGGTGTGCGATACATACTAAAAATCCATTCTGTAGGGTGCGATGAGCGAGAGCAGCCAGATGGAAGAGGTAGTTTGCTAGGTGGAAACCCAGAGAATCTTCTAGAAACTGCTCATATGACACTTGCCTCTTTGAATTCGCCCAGGGATGAGTAAGAGATCATGAAATCTCCAAGTGGAACCAAGACTATTAGTGAAATGACACTAATCAAAATCCCAGAAGCTGACTGACCCCCCTACAAATATCTATATATGGATCCCTCATCCTAGAGATCTAGAGGATAGAATTTTGTATTTTGTAAGGAAGTTCTATTAGTTTCTCTGTGAGGCATTGTATTGTTGGGTGATCTAGCTTTTCATGAGGTGAAGAGGGCTTTCGTGCTGGGAGGATGGTGCTAGATCAGACATCTGGGTTGTAATCCTCTCTTCTACTACTTCTATCAATAAAGTTATTTGAGTTTTCCTCCATATAATTATATATTTCTGAATCTTGTATTTGTGTATGCATTTGTATGGCTAATGTACATCTGATTCTACATTGCTTATGGTTATAGATCTCTATGCTTTGATGGTATTTTTTTGCTTTGCCTCTACAGGTGTTCTTTGAAGTGGGACAAGTGAGAAAGGAGTGGCGAAGATCTATCAAAGGAGAGAGGAAACAAGCAAGGAGCCAAGTGAAAGACTGAGGTTGGTGCTCTCTGCTTCTCTCTCATCTATCTCTCATAAAGGAAAACACAAGTTACTTTGAATTGTTTGTTTCTAAGATAGCTACCCATCTTAGTGGGACTAGCAGATCTAAATAGACACTAGTTTTCCCAGAGAAAAAATGGTGACTCCACTAGGGAGTGAATAGTTTGCTTGTTTGTTATTGTTGTTTTCCTTATAAACTACAGACAGAGCCTGAAGTTAAGCCAACTAGCCTTCAAACTGCTTTTTCTATGCAACTGCAAAGTAGATCAACGCCGCTTTAGTCAATCTCTGGGTTGGTTTATGAACTGAACATCTGACTTGCAAACATCCTAAGTGCCCTGGTGGTAGCTCAATAAACTCATTAGGTCATACCTTTATACTTTTTGTTTACTCTCTATCATAAGCTCAACCTAAATCCCTGAACTTATCTACAAACTGTGGGTGAAAACCAAGCTCAGTCTCGTCCCTGGACCATTGCACTATCTCTCACTGGCAGTGTGGATGCATCACACCTCCCGTGTGCTGCAAGTGAGATGCATCCCTATTTCCCTTAAGGATAGGTGCGATGCTTGAATGAGACTATTTCTCTCTTCAGATTTTGGTTTTTTCTTCATTGTTTTTAGCTCTATTCAGTAGTTTTGCTGCCTATGATCAGTATATCATTGTTGAAGCCTTCTTCCTTTACATTATTTAGCCTCCATTGA
This sequence comes from Pinus tabuliformis, assembly GCA_031772625.1. Classification (NCBI taxonomy): domain Eukaryota; kingdom Viridiplantae; phylum Streptophyta; class Pinopsida; order Pinales; family Pinaceae; genus Pinus; species Pinus tabuliformis. The sequence goes on along the minus strand of CM062819.1, from coordinate 456,571,873 downwards.
TAAGGAATTGCGAATGTTTTTATGTATTTTCCATCATTTACAGTCCTCCTTTTCAAATAGTAGCTTAATCGAATTGTCGTCTTTTGATTCGAAAGTGTCGCAACTATCCTTTTCAATCAAGAAACGAGTGTCGTAAAGTCTTCCTCTTTTAGATAGTCGATTATACTTTTGCCATTGTATTTGATTTTCATTTTCAATTATTTTAAGTGTCAAAAATAGTTTTCCATTCGAAAGTGAAAGTGTCGTCTTAGTCTTCCTTTCGTTTTTGAAAAGAAATTGCTAAAGTGTCACTTTCAGGAAAAGTAGTTCAGATCTGTACTTAGTTTTCTTTTTGCCATTCTCACATTAAGGAAATGGAGAAACAAATACATGCATGTGCATTTGCATTTAGACTGCATGAAAAAATTGATTTAGGAAATGTGCATTTAGTGTGTGTTCTCTGCTCTCTATTGAAAGAATCTTACTCTTCTTTCCATAGTAGCTAGGATATTCATTGCTAAAAGAAAATAATGACTTTTTATCATTTTAGGTTGCATATTTAGGAATTGTACATCTACATCATGTGGTGAACCTTGAAAGGAAAACTTCTTAAGAAATATCAACTATAAAATAAACCTCAATGAACATAAAAATGCTTTGGAACCTAACACACAACATCGAGAAGTCTAGGCTAGAGAAGTATTTCGGCGTCGTAAAGCCTGGTAACTATCATTTTCATCGTAGGTTCGGTAATTCCTCCTCTTTGATACGAAAAGTGCCAGTACGGACATGTGCTCCCATGTACCGTCGAGTATATATTGGGAGACCACAATAGGCTGATATCTTTATCCTTAGGAAGTCGTGTCTACCACCCTATCGATCGCAATGCACTAAACACAACATTCAGGAAGACTGACTCCCGTACGTAAAGTCCTTGGTAATTTCTCTATAATTTACCACCGAGTTTTATATTGCAGTTTTGCGATTGGTTTGGTAATCCCTCTGTCTAGATTTCCAGAGTAGTCACTTTCGTTCGTTTTCGACTCCTTAAAAGAAAAGGTCCATCTGAGCACTTGTCACTTCAGGCTCATTAAAAATCGAAGGCGACTAGAGTCGTCTTTATATTTTTCTCAACTCTTAAAAATTGAAAAAGAAAGTTGTGTCAAAGCGTCATAAAATTCATTTAATTCAAAATGACATCACTGTTCCCTCGTTGGTCTTAGGTTGAGATAATGGAGTCGACCAATCAAGGATTTCCCCTTGGGGGGAATGCTATTCCTTTCTCTTCTCGGGGAGATGTCGGTGCTCCACACATGGCTACATTGTCACTTCCAGGACTCACAATTGGCCTGCCAGTATGGCTATTCTCGACCTGTGCAAAATGAAGATCTAAATTTCCTTATAGGTTGTGTGTAGGCGATCATGCCCTACACCCTAATCACATATGTCGATAAACCAAGGGCACTACAACCCCAATCACATATGTCGATAAACCAAGGGCTCTCAAACCCCTAAAAGTGTTGTTTCATACCCTACAGGATCAAGGTCAACTGATTACATCATTTCCCAGAAGTTCTCTCTGAAAAACTACTCAGAACTGGTCAAACCTGGACCATATAGACTGCTCCATGCTGAGGGTGCGATGCATCTCACCTGTTACACACAAGGGGTGTGATGCATACTGAAAAGCCATTCTATAGGGTGCGATGAGTGAGAGCAGACAAATGGAAAAGCCAGTTTGCTAGGTGGAAACCCAGAGAATCTTCTAGAAACTACTCATATGACACTTGCTCTGAATTCACCTAGGGATGAGTAAGAGATCATGAAATCTCCAGGTGGAAGCAAGAACTATCAGCGAAATGATACTAATCACAATCCCAGAAGCTGACTCACCCCGATGCAAATATCTATATATGGATCCCTCATCCTAGAGATCCAGAGGCTGGAATTTTGTATTTTGTAAGGAAGTGCTGTTGGTTTCTCTATGAGACATTGTATTGTTGGGTGATCTAGATTTTCATGAGGTGAAGAGGGCTTTCATGCTAGGAGGATGGCACTGGATCAGATAGATGGGTTGTAATCTTCTCTTCTACTACTTTTATCAATAAATTTATCTGAGTTTTCCTCCATATACTTGTATATTTCTGAATCTTGTATTTGTGTATGCATTTGTATGGTTAATGTACATATGATTCTACATTACTTATGGTTATAGATCTCTATGCTTTGATGCTATTTTGTTGCTTTGCCTCTATAGGTGTTCTTTGAAGTGGGACAAGTGAGAAAGGAGTGGCGAAGCTCTATTAAAGGAGAGAGGAAACAAGCAAGGAGCCAAGCGAAAGACTAAGGTTGGTGCTCTCTGCTTCTCTCTCATCTATCTCTCATAAAGGAAAATTCAAGTTACTTTGAATTGTTTGTTTCTAAGATAGCTACCTGTCTTTGTGGGACTAGCAGATCTAAATAGACACTAGTTTTCCCGGAAACACTGGTTATGTTTATTTAAGTACTAAAATTATGTTCATATGGTAGTATAATGCAGGGAGTTGCATGGAAAGAGATATTTCCATGAATCTTGAAGAAGGCTCAGGTTGAGATTTCCTTAGGAACCATGGGGATTGAGTCATGGTGTCTGTGATTAGTCTTTTTATTTCAATATTCTGTGATTGTTTCCCTTGATTTGTGATTTTACATGTTTCTAGTGCATAGCTATGCCACTTTGTTCACAATGTCGTATTGTTTGCCATGGTTTTCTTCTTGTTATTTCTTGGGCATGCTTTTATGTTTTGAGTGTTGGGAATTGGTTGGGAAAGAGGAAAGTTGATGGAGCTTGGGGAGAGTTGTGTGGTATCCAACAGGTAATGTAAGACATGGATGAATCTCGGTGCATGAGAAAGTGTAGCAGAAGGTAAGCCTATGAAAGCCAATTGGACTAGTTGCATCCATTGGTATAAATGGATGACGGAAGTACAACCATGAGAAAGGTAACTATAAAAGTTAAATTCAATGGAGCTGAGGTTCCAGATGCCTTGGCTCAGTTGGGAATTGTGGTTCTCAATGTTGTGCATGCTATACACAAATAAAGGAAGTTCTCTTAACCTAGACCATATGTTATCTAATAATTATTTTATGATCATGATTATGCTGGTGTTTATATATGTATACATGTATGTATGTATGTCGTTGTCTGAGATGATGATGATTGTTTTGTGCTAATGATTAAATATGTATGTATTTATGTATCTATTTCACTATCTTAAAGGGTTTTCAGGGATCGTTCTTGCGGAGGAATGATTTTTTATGTAGGTGAATGGCATGAAGAAATTACTGGTTCATGAGGAATCAAGTGGGAAGAGTATCCTTAAAAATATACAAGGTCAGTACCCTATGGTTATGATTTGATTTTATGTGATTATATTATGTATATGTTATGGATAGATTATACTGAGGGATACAACAACAAAATGAAAGCAATGTGGTCTGCAACATCCTGTGATAAGAACAACAAGACATTGTAAGCAAGGTTGCTTGGTAAAGACAATGTGGTTTTTGATGCATGGTACTATTGTTGTGCACATGTTACATATGGGATGCTATGTGCATGTAGTGTTGTGTGGATATTGCATATGTAGTGCCATGTATATATTGTACTCTGCACATGGTGTATATGAGACGATGTGTGCATATGGTGCTCTGTGCATGTTGGATATGTGGTGATGTGTATAGATGATGCTATACAGGTTGGATATGTAGTTCTATGTACATGTCATGCTATGTATGTATGGTGTTGTGTGAATGATTGTAAAAGTGGTTCGTTGTGCATATGATACTATTTACATGGTGTACAAGTGGTGATGTGTGTAGGTGGTTTTGTGTACATGTTGTGCATGTGGCGCTATGTACATATGATGTCGTGTACATGTCTTGTGTGTGGTAATATGTACATGTGGTATTTTTTACATGTTGTATAATGGTGCAATGTACATGTGGTGTTGTGTACATGTTGTGCAGGTGGCGCCGTGTACATGTGATGATGTGTATGTAGGTTTTAACCCCTTACAAAAATTACCTGCATACGAATTGTAAAACATAGAAAATAAACAATAGCAAGAGCATAACACATAAAACAAATATACATAGAGATTTTCATTTGCCCCTAGATCCCAAAACTAGGACTACCAGATTGATTTTTCATTATGTTGCTTTCAATGTTACAATACATATATATACATGCCGAAGCATCCAATGCCATGGATCGAAAACCATCGTGCCCAAACCATGTGCGAAATATGCATAAAAGCATAGGTAGGTCCGCCCATGTAATATATGTGAAAAAAAACTACCTAGGATGTTGTCCTGGACTCTGTAGAGTGTGGTTAACTGCCCCCCCTAAAACCCCACATACAGAGGGGCCTACTCTCCCCCATGACCCCCTAACTGCATAGTCGATGAAACGAAGGGGGGGCTCCACATATCATAACACAACCCAACATTGCACATGTTGTGTAGGTGGTTGCACTATACAGGTGATATTATGTACATGTAGTACATATGGTACTAGTGTAGGTGCATGTATTGCATGGTGTTATATGTAGTGTGTGATGCACACTATGTGTATGTGCACATGGTTGAGGAGAAGGCACTGAATGTTTGTCGAGTGTGTCAATTGATCCAGAGAGCGTACGAAATAACGAAAAAGGTATAAGCTAAGGATTGATTAAAGGATAAGTACCAGTATTTTATTTCAGTTTTATTATGCATGTGATTTATGACTATGGTATATGATGATTACATGTGATCTATGATTCTAGTTTATGATGGTTAAATTTTATTTATGATGTTGATATATGATGGTTGTGTTTTGAGCTAACTAGATGTGATGTGTTTACACATGATTTTTGATCAAACAATTAGTTTGACTTGTTGTCATAGGAAGCGAATAGTATTTCAAGTGTACCATCTTGATGAACTACCAATGAGGTATGATTTGGGGTGATTTCAATTTATTTGAATGTAATGGAAATTATTTTTTTGGAAAATGAATGCATGAACATGATCAGTTGGGTGGTTTAAATCAACTCCAAGAATTGGAAAAAACAAAAGATAAATGGAACATGAAATAGTATGCGGGTAGAGTACTTCAGGAGAAGGGCCATTGTGGGACACTAGTAGCTAATAGGGTCCATTGATTTGCATGAGCATGCTATGACTCATATGATGGTTTTGATGCTATGATATGCCTTGGTTTTGTATCTTGATATGCGAGGAAGCCTCGCCAAGTGATGGATCACCGGAGTTAGGGGATTGTGAGGAACATGGAAGGTGATTGACCGCATGGAAGGGGGTGACCAAATTTCTTGAGCGACTGTGTAACAAAGAAGTGAAGGTCACAGATATATTTGTTTTGGTCATTAGAATTGTCAAATGGGATCATATGCACATTGGGAGTGCACCCTGGAACAATGATATGGTAATTGTTCGCTGAGGAGACAAGTGGCACATGATTATAGTGTTGGACGTTGGATGTAGCTTTGTAGGTGATAATGGATTCTAGAATTCTTGGGAAGGAGGTGAATCTTGGTATTACTTTGAGGGCAGAGGTGTGATCCTCTAAAATCCCTTGTTTATTGATACATGCATCGTATCATTTATTTGTTTGTTTAGAAAATGTGCATATGTGTATATGTGGTTATTATAAATACCATAATGAGTTGTGTTATAAAGCTCCAATATGCAGTATGCTTTTATCTAGTCATGTTTTCATTATGTTTTCCTTTTGAGAATTTCATTCATTGTAAATACTGCAACGAGCTGAGTTATAAAGCTCCAAGGGAAGAATGTTTGATTTTCAATGGTTTTTGCTGAGGTCTTGGTGTGGTTTAATACTGAGGATGGTGTTTCCCAAGGGGGGGGGTTCTGTTGTAGCCACGGTGAAAATTCTATGTAATAACATAAATAAAGGAAAAAAATAAGACCACGAGTAAGGGACATGTATTCTAAGTTGAATTTTGGGCAAATATATCCTAGTGGATATCACTAGATGCGTGTTTTTGGCTGAGGAAATTAGCAAAGGAAAATGTAAAGGTAGTAAAGGGAAAAAATGCATTTTTGGCACATTTATTTATGAAAATAAAGGAAATTAGGAGAAAAGGAAGGTAAAAGGTCACAAGTTGCATGTGAGGGGGGAATTGAAGGAAAATAATGGAAAATGAGGAAACTAGAGGTCTCATTAATAAAAAGGCTTCTGAGGATTAGTTGGGAGGTACTTAGTCGGTGCAATCTCTTGGCTCCACCTTAGTTAGTGTTATGCTCTTGGTTAGTTCAATTTTGGAGCTCTCTCATTATTCTCTCTCTCACTCTTGGTCACTTATAGTTTTCTTGGGGCACTCTAGTTTTGGATCAAGGAAGTGAAAGAAAGGAAAGGAAAGGAAAGCAAAGCAAAGTAAGCATCAAGGAAGGAAAAGTAGGATCAAGAAACTTCAACAGGAATACCTGCAGATAACCTTTTGCATGTGTTATTTACTAGATAGTTCATACATGCATGGATTTGCATGTTGGTGTATGATTCTCTTGTTGTTGGTGGCATGATTTTGCCAGGTTATGAGAGTGGTTTTCAGCCTAAACTTACCTTTTTCTGGATGTCATAGTGTTGGGATGTTTATTTTAGTTTTTGAGATTTTGTTTATCAAATGGATTTCAAAATCCAAGGTAGAGGTGGTCTCAAGTTTCATTCCTAAAGGCCTGGGAATCCCTTAACTAGTTTTGTCAGGAGACATGGTAAATCTTGAGGGAGAAGTCTCGGTTAAGGGCCTAGTGATGCAGGCTTGGATTGTGGTAAAGCCTAAGAGACTAGCCTCGATTTAGGGCCTAATAATTTGGTATTAGATTGTGGTAAAGCTCGAGAGACAAGGAGATAGAAAATATTTCAAGGATAGTGATGGATTCAAAATGAAATTCCAATTGCGGTTCAGTTGCGATCAGAGCACTAGTTTTGGTGTGATCACGGTTTGGTTAGGGTGGGCATGGTTTAACCTCTGGATTTTCTTGGTTGTTATTAGATTGGTTGTTCTATGAGATCCCATATTCATGCTTGGAATATGGCACGTGGTTGATTGTCCGAAAGAGAGATTTGGCTTATCAATGTCTATAGTCGGGTGGTACATGGAAGTCCCGAACCTGGTCATATTTGCCTATGCTAAATAAAAGCTAAGTTCTCTTACATTTTCACTTGTTTGTATGTGGATTGAATGGTTGTCATAGCTATGATATTTATATGGTTTTATGCTAGTTATAATCATGGTTATATGATTAGTTCATGTCATGGTTATTTGATGTATTTACTTGTAATTGTTAAATGGATGAATGCAAGACCTAATTGATGATTTAGTAGTTCAATGGAGAAGGTGGTGATCCTTCTAGTTATGTTTCATAAGTTCTTTTAGTCATTTATGCCATGTCTTGTATCCTAGACCTGTAGAATGCATTGATGCCAAGTGTTTAACAAAAGGTCAGTCCCAGTTGGGGATGCTCATGCCTAGTCTTGAGGTTGATTTTTTATTTTTTTATATTTTCATCATGTCTTTAATGTATTATGGAGGTTGTAACAAGATTTGGGCAGAGGTCAGGATTCTAGGTTTAAAAAGTGGCTCAAATATTGGGTACGCTAGCACAGATCTGTTGAAAAGAGTCTAGGGACACTAACACATAGGCCTATGAGAAAAAAAATTGGCTTATGGATTCTTTCTTGCCTATAGCATGAGAGCAAACATGGGTTAAAAGGCCTAACAAATCAGTGGGACTTAGGGAAAGGATGTTTGAGTGGCTCACATCTCTCGTGAGAGTTTTTTTGCTAATTTGGATGGGTTTGTTTGATATGTTCCATTGATTCCATTTCCCTTAAGGTCACCAAGGAGGTTGAATCCCTTATAGTTACCTCTCTCGTCGCATCTTTACCCTGGTTGGTTAGTTCCTTTGGTGGACATGGGAGGAGGGGCTATTAAAAATCCTACTTAATTGCTTGCAATAGATGCATTGATTTCAGTGTAGTTGATGACTTCTAATCCTATTTGATTGTTTTCACTATATGCATTGATTTTATTATAGATGTTGATTTCTAATTTGATGCAACTAGATGTATGATGTACATTAATTTGAAAATAATTAGATTAATAATATGTATTGATTTCAGTGTAAGCACATCTCTGCCCCATCCATCTATATCTCTATCTCCCATTACCTCTCATGTTTTACCTCTGTGTCTGACCCGCCAAACATACGCACACTCTCTCGATACCTATCTATCTTTATTTTTCTCTCTCTTTCCCTCCCTTTTACCCTCCCCCTTCTCTCTCTTCCCCTTCTCTCTCCATATCTATATCTCTTCCCCGCTCATTATCTTTGCCTCTCTCTTCTTCCCTCTCTCCCCCCCGTCATCTATATCTCTATCTCCCCTTGTATCTTCCTTTCATCCCCCCAACATACACACTCTCTCTCAATGCCAGCACATAAAAATTATTCATGGAATGCATTGACTTTTCTGTTACAGTAATTCAACCATAAATACAATACTTGAATTCTCATCTTAAATAAAATGTTCACTTACCCGAAATGTTTGCTTCCTGAAACTGCAAGCTATTTGTAATTGGATAAATTCTTATTATTCCCATTTTCCATCATTCCACAATGTTAATCACTTTGCATTCAAACACGGTATTAGAAATCAACTACCATTGAAAATGATTTAGGGTTTAACACTCCATAAGTCACAATGATTGACTTTGGAGAAAACTACTATTAATATTGGAGACCAACATAGATAGGGTATGATGCTTATTACAATAACTCAGGTTAGGTATTTGAATGGTCTATGATTTCAACTGCCCTTTTCATATGATGGATATGAGAAAATGGAAAAACTAATAGTTGTGACAATATGAAAAGTAGAAGAAAATAGTTTTAGATTGAACACAATGATGATTGCTTGTAATTGACTATATCCTTATTATTCACATTTTCTATCATTCAACATTGTTACATTATCACTTTGCACTAAATTTTTTTATTTCATCGTTCAAGTTACTCACACTCTCTCTCATCTCAACAAACTAAGGTAACTAAGAAAAATTAAAAATAAATTGACCAAATTAATCTTACACAGATTTAGCATATTTAAAATGATCAAAATAATTAGATGTTCAACAAATTTTATATGACTACACACGACTGAAATTGACCTAGATCCATCTTAGCCCTGGATCTATCAAGCGCCAAGAGGGATTAAATCTCTCGATGTGTAAATCTCTCGATGTGTAAACCTTTACTCACGTTTTCTACTAAAAAACAAGGTTTTCACCCCGAGAGATTTGATCCCTCTTGACGCTTGATAAATCCGATGTTCAGAGGAATCTAAAGTAGTTTTTATAGTAGTTGTGGTCTTTTGTCATGTCATATTAAAAACAAATTTTATATCTAATGAAAAATAAATTATAAATTATTATCTTTAATAATTATAAATTATTATTTTTAAAATTATGAAATTAGTTCATTATATCTCAACAAAATTTATTGACATAAATTTATTTATGTATAATTATAGTTGATATTTATATTCAAATTAATTATACCATGTTGTAATTAACTAGTTAAAATAAAAGTCATAGAAAATTCTTTTTTTAAGTTATTATATTATCACTTATAAAAGTTACTGTAATAGGGATAGTATTATCATAAATTCCATTTAGATGTTAAAATAGGTTAAATTTTAATATATATATATATGATTATATCAATATTTGAAATGAGAAAATATGATATTATCCTTAATCGATTTTCGGAAAAATGAAAATATAAGGCACAGAATATATAACTATTGCCCGCGAGCAGGTCAGCAGACTGAAAGGAGCGGTGATGACATGAAACAGTAACAACGAATATTATAAAATAGTAACGACGAATAGTGTATTTAATGTAACATTTTTTAATATTTATAACCTAGGGGTTTTTATAAATATATTGTTGTTTTGAAATGTTAATTAGCACTGTATAGAATGGGCGATTACGTGAGTTAATTTGAGTCAGTTGAGTTGATAAATTCAAATATAATATTCTTTGTAAATCAATAATAGTAAGATATTAATTTAATTAACTATGTTCATATGTATGGCCAATTTCACCTACGGATGTCGTATTGATTTGCCTGATTAGTGGACATAGGTATGCATATAAAAAAAATTCGTTATGCCATTCTCGTTATGGATAACTTTTGTTTTGGAACCATGAAAGTACAAGGCACACCAGAATCTATGGCTCGTTAGGCATCGCGTGCATCTCCGGGTGCATTTAATACTTGATATATGGCTCGTTAGGCGTTGTCGTGCTCTTTTCGCCCCTGCTGACGTCTTCTTGCGGGGCATAGCTATAGATTCTGGCAGCGCCTAACGAGCCATATATCAAGTATTAAATGCACCCGGAGATGCACGCGATATAGCTCGTTAACACGCAAAATGCCTTTTTTTATTTAGTGACGAGTTTTGCATTTTGCGTGTTAACGAGCTATATCGCGTGCATCTCCGGGTGTATTTAATACTTGATATATGGCTCGTTAGGCGCTGCCAAAGAGCACTGGTCCGATAAAATTAGTAAGGAAGTGGATGTAACTAATGTTAAAACATCTAACTAAATATTATGTATTCTACATTCTATATATTGTAATTAATTTAATATTTTTAAATATTTAATGATTATGGTTTTATTATAAATATTTTTGTTGATTTAGATTTTTGGATTCATATTAAATGTCTGTATTATTAACACAGTCAATGCCAAAAGTTCACTCGTTTAAATTTGCCACGAGTTAGCGTTTAATTTGAAGGCTAAAGAAAAAGACTATGGAGGAAACATCAAAACCAATTTTGAGTTTAGGATCTAGCTCTCTTAAACTCAGAGAGGGATCTCTCTGTGAGATTGAGGTTTGTTTACTGAGAATTTCATGCTAGTTGTTGGGCTAAGAGTTTGATTTTGAAAATAGTTTGGTTGGAATATCAAGAGGAATCCATTGGGCAATGGAATCAAATAAAGGTGGATGATTTAAAAGACTAATCATACAGCAAGCTAGTTACATTTACTGGATCTTTAAATTGATTTATGGAATGGAGAAAATATGTGTTTCACTAGTGTTTGAAAAGCATTTAAGAATTTCTCAATTGGCCTTTAGAAGAAAAAAATACAGATTGTAAAAACAGTCCAAATAAGGAGTTCAAAAGAAAACATACAGATTGTAGAAACAGTCCAAATAAGGTGTTCAGTAACATATCTTATTTTTCAAATTTCTTGTTTTACAATTAGATTTCAGATGATAAACATACATAGAATAACAGTGGAAACAACAAATACAACAAGGGAAACATCACGAATAAATCACAACACAAACATCCTGTGAAAAGTCCTTTTATTATTGATCACTCCATTTGAGCTCAACGAACAACTTTACATTGGACAATAGATGTCTTCATACAAACCCCAACTCTTTCTTACTTCAAATGATGAAGTATTTATACAAATTCTAAACTAAAATATCTTGATAAAAATTTGAAAATCTTTTTACAAATATCCTAAACTTTTTTACACAAATAGAAATGAAATGTAGGACATTCAAAACTAATGTATCCACTTGGCACTATCATTATGGATTTCTATTAACAAAAAATAAAAAATTGAATTTGATTGCAACTCTTAGTTCATGAGGTGGCTAACTCTCTTTGAGAATTTTCCTCCTGAAATTCTACAAACTAGGGTCTAGGCATTCCTTTGTATATCTCACTACGAGATAGCTCTGTAACAAGTGAGAGAGAAAATTGTAGATAAATATGTTATTGAGATAAAAATCTCTCAGTTTCCAAAAATTAAACTCCAGTTATTCCAAATATTATATGTAAAAAGATGTCTAAAACAAGACTTTTCAGAGTCCGAAACATAAGTTGTAAATATGTAAACGTATATCTCATTCTGAAATAGATGTGTAAAATGTGAAGTAGGTTATTGTACTTTGGCATCTTAGGAACACAAACCTCCTCAAGTTTCACAAAAGTCATCTCTGATTGGCCACAATATGTTCTGTAAAAGTATGACTAAACAAGAAACTTTGGGAAAATATGTCTGCACAACTTGATATGTATATATTGAACTATAATAGTTGTTATAGAACTAAAAGAAGTTTTTATGTTAGAGTATTTGACAAACACAAACCTTCTTCCGTTTCCCAAGATTCAACTCTAATTATCCACAATAGTTTCTATAAAAAGGTGATTGAAATGGGAAATTTCTTGAAAATATGCCTTCAAAGAATCATTAGCATCTCCCAAACAAAAATAAATGTTAGAAAAGTGAAAGGTTTTTGTACAAGAGGATGTTATAAAAAAAATCTTTCAATTTCTAAATATTCGTCCTCATTGGGTTGGAAACCATGTTTGAAATCAATGTGGCATGTAGGAAAAAGCATAGTTTCAACTGATCATGAGACAGATGAATGTTGTGGATGCGGAAGGTGAGATGGCAGTCAGAGAATGGAGGGTAACATAACAAGAAGTGTGTGGGAAAGATGGTGGGAAAGGAGAGTGGTAAGAAAGAAGGTGGTAAGTAGTTTTCAAACGCAGGTCAGAGTGGTAGGTGGTATCGTGAGGGTGGGGTAAGAAATGGAGAGGGGAAGACACGTAGTGTGGGACCGATGGGTTAAAACCGCCTTTCCGTACCATCCCACACCATCCCCCCCGTCCCCCCCATTGGTGGTAAAGCTAGGATGGATAAGGGTGACATAAAAGGATTGTGATCCGTCAATCTATAGAGTGAGAGGATCAAGGAGCAGGAAAGCTGCAATTGTTTAACCCCATGTGACAAAATCCCTTTTTGTCATTTTCAACATTACAATAAAATCAAACTATAGTACCAAGGCCTTTATTACAACTTTAATTAATCACATTTTAATGATGTGATTAATTTAATATAAAGGTAATTAATTATCCTCTAATGTTGCATTTCATCTTGCAAGCATATTTTTGTATTTTTCTTAGGCTTTTGACATTTTTTGGAAGTAATTTACAATATGGAATATTATTTACAATATCTAAAATATAATAATCACCATCAAGTGACCCTATAATAATTATATGACCCTAACAGTGGCTCTAGCCAGGGATGGAAGTTACTGGTGAAGTGTCAAGAACACCATAGACTAGTAGCTTGATCCATTGGGTTGATCCGAATCTGCAAGATGCTCCACCATATAATCTCCGTGACTAAAAATCTCAAACTGAAATCAAACCTTTTCTGCAAACTGAAATCTGAAACACGCTGAACTGAAACTGAAACTAGAAAGAATTCTTGGAAAATGCTCCAAGTACTGAGCTTATTTGCACACTACTACCTACCCTATAGTGCTGAAAATCATGCTGACTCAAATAATACAAAAATGCCAAAGAATCCAGTCAAATAGTCGCTGAAATAAGTGGACTGCTTGACTTCCTATTAGCAAAAACAGATGGATAGCTTGACTTTTTGTCCCCAAAATCATGGTCGTAATATGTAATGGCAAGTGCAAATGGATCTTGTCATTATAATGAAAACATGGTTGAACACTTAAGCTAAAAGGAACCTCCATGTAGTTTGCTACAAGATCAATAAAGGCATGATTGACTAGTTTACCTTGCAGGCCTTCAATGACCAGTAGATCATGGATGATCTCATTTTTTGTATCCTAAAAATTAAACTCTAATTCCAACTCTCCAGTTTTAGTCTCGTATTCTAAAAAAAAAGATTGATCAATCTGCAAATCAAAAGGCAATAGAATCTCATCCTGTTTTGGAGAAGGAATATTTTCCAAGAATTTTTTAGGATCTTGGAAACTATAGAACTGAATCTGAAGATCCAAAAGTTCAATATCCTTCTCAAATCTTTTAGCAACTAACTCAAGAAAACTAAATTTACTTTCAAAAGGATATTTGATCGATTTCAAATGATGAAACACAACTGTTAAAAAAGCTTCATCAATTTGAAATTTGGCTAAGTCATTCCTTTTAAAACTTCACAAGATAGAAGATTTGCCACATACCCTGTCATCTTGTTTATCCATAAATTTTATCAACGTGTAGAGGAGTTGCCATGAATGCTCTAAAATCAGGATTCTCTGATAGTGGAGTCACCCTGAAAACTTTGAAGCTCTAGATACTTTGAACATGGAATCTCCAGGTGAATAATTCAACCTTCTTGTGTCTGATTAGTGTTCACCATCAGCAATCATATCTCGAACTTGATACTCTTTTATGAGGAAGATAAAATGTCCTTCCCCAGTCTGGTCACCACTATGTTAGCGTTCCGTAATTTCAAGGGTGAAGAAAAAGACTACAGAGGCAACATCAAAACCACTTTTGAGTTTAGGATCTAGCCGTCCTAAACTCAAAGAGGGATCTCTTTGTGGGATTTATCTTTGTTTACTAGGAATTTAAAGCCATTTATTGGACTCGGTGTTTGATTTTGAAAATGGTTTGGTTGGAAGATTAAGAGGAATCAATTGGAAAATGGAGTCAAATAAAGTTGGATTCTGCATCAAAAGTATAAAAGAGTAATCACAGCGCAAGCTAGTTACATTTACTCGATCTTTAAATTTATTTATGGAATGGAGAAAGGGTGTGTTCCAGTAGTGATTGAAAAGCATTTAAGAATTTCTCAATCAGAGTTCAGAAGAAAACATACAGATTGTAAAAACAGTTCAAATAAGGTGTTCAATAACATATCTTATTTTTCACATCCTATTTTACAATTAGATTTCATATGATAAACATACATAGAAAAGCAATGGAAACAACAATTAGAACAAGAAAAACATCACAAGTAAATCGCAACACAAGAATCTTGTGAAAAGTCTTTGTATTATTGATCAGTTCATTTGGGCTAAATGAACAACCTTACATTGGACAATAGATTTCTTCATACAAACCCCAACCCTTTCTTACTTCAAATGATGAAGTATTTATACAAATTCTAAACTAAAATATGTTGATAAAAATCCGAAGTTCTTTTTACAAATATCCTAAACTGTTTTACACAAATAGAAATTAAATGTAAGACATTCAAAACTAATGTATCTACTTGGCACTATCACTATGGATTTCTATTGAGAAACAAGAGAAATTCAAATTTGATTGAAAATCTTAGTTGATGAGGTGGCTAACTCTCTTTGAGAATTTTCCTCCCGAATTTCTGCAAAATAGGGTCCATGCATTCATTTGTATATCTCAATCCGAGATAGATCTGTAACAAGTGAGATAGGTTATTGTAGATAAATATGTTCTTGAGATAAACCTTTGTTAGTTTTCAAAAATTAAGCTCCAGTTGTTCCCGATGTTCTCTCGAAAAATATGTCTAAAATAGGACTTTGCACAATCCGAAAAATAGGCTGTAAATATGTAAATGTATCTCTCATTCGGAAAATATATGTGTAAAATTTGAAGAAGGTTATTGTACTTTGGCATATTAGGAACAAAAGCCTCATCAAGTTTGGCAAAAGTCATCTCTTATTGGCAACAATATGTTCTGTAAAATTATGATTTAAGTGGAAAATTTGGGAAAATATGTCTACAAAGATTCATCTGTATATCCCAAACCATAATAGATGTTAAAGAACTAAGAGAGGTTTTTATAGTCTAGTATGTTAGGAACATAAAACTTCTCCACTTTCCCAAGATTCATCTCTGATTACCCATAATAGTTTCTACAAAAAGGTGACTGAAATAGGAAATTTCTTCAAAATATCCCTTCAACGAGTCATTAGCATCTCCCAAACAAAGATTGTAGTTAGAAAACTGAGAGAGGTTTTTGTACAAGAGGACGTCAGAAAAAAAAAATCTTTCAATTTCTAAATATTCATCCTTATTGGTTTGGAAACCATGTTTGAAATCAATGTGGCCTATAGGAAAAAGTATAGTTTCAACTAATCATGAGAGAGATGAATGATGTGGATGCAGAAGGTGAGATGGTAGTTGGGGAATGGAGGGTAACATAACCAGGAGTGTGCGAGAAGGATGGTGGGAAAGGAGAGTGGTAAGAAGGAAGGTGGTAAGCATTTTTCGGAGGGTGGTCAGACTGGTAGCAGTATCGTGAGGGGGAGGGTGTGAAACGCAGAGGGGAAGATAGGTAGCGTGGGACCGGTGAGTTAGAACTACCTTTCTGGACCCCCCCTACGGTAGAGCTAGGATGGAGAAGTGGGGGCAAAAATGATTGCAATCCGTCGATCTATAGAGCGAGCGGATCAAGGAGCGGGAAAGTTGCCACTATTTAACCCCATGTGACAAAATCCCTTTTTGTCATTTTCAACCTTACAATAAAATCAAACTATAGTACCAAGGCCTTTATTATCATTTTATTTAATCAAATTTAAATGATGTGATCAATTTAATCTAAACATACTTAATTATCCTCTAATGCCGCGTTTCGTCTTGCAAGCATATTTTTTGATTTTCCTAAGGTTTTGACCTTTTTTGGAAATAATTTACAATATGGAATATTATTTACAATATGGAATATTAATTTCAATATCTGAAATATTATAATTACCATCAAGTGACCCTATAATAATTATATGACCCTATCAGTGGCTCCAACTAGGGATGACAGTTACTGGTGAAGTGTCAAGAGCACCGTAGACTAGTAGCCTAATCCATTGGGTTGATCCTGAATCTGCAAGATGCTCTGCCATAAAATATCTGTGATTGAAAATCTCATACCAAAATCAAATATTTTCTGGAAACTAAAACCTGAAACACATTGAATTGAAATTAAAACTGGAAAGAATGCTTCGAAAATGGTCTAAGTACTGAGATTATTTGCACACTGCTACCTACCCTACACTGCTGAAAATCATGCTGACTCAAATAATACAAAAATGCCAAAGAATCTCATCAAGTAGTTGTTGAAACAAGTGGACTGCTTGACTTCCTGTTAGCAAAATAAAAATGGATAGCTTGACTTTTTGTCCCCAAAATCAATGTTGTAATATGTAATGGCAAGTGCAGAAGGATATTGTCCTTATAATGAAAACATGGTTGAACACTTAAGCTGAGAAGAACCTCCATGCAGTCTGCTACAAGATCAACAAAGGCACGATTAACTAGTTTACCTTGCAGGCCTTCAATGACTAGTAGGTCATGGATGATGTCATCCATTGTATCCTCAATATTAAACCATGATTCCCACTCTTCAGTTTCAATCCCATATTCTAAAAAAAAAAATGGTCAATCTGCAAATCAAAAGGTAATAAAATATCCTCCTTTTTTGGAGAAGGAAGATTTTCCAAGAGTTTTTGAGGATCTTGGAAATTATAGGATTGGATATAAACATAGTTGATTATATTTTAATGCTGCATTTCATCTTGCAAGCATATTCTTTTTATTTTTCTTAAGGTTTTGACCTTTTTTTGAAATAATTTACAATATGGAATATTATTTACAATATCTGAAATATAATAATCACCATCAATTGACCCTATAATAATTATATGACCCTAATAGTGGCTCCAAATAGGGATGGAACTTCCTGGTGAAGTGTCAAGAACATCGTAGACTAGTAGCCTGATCCATTGGGTTGATCCCAAATCTGCAATATGCTCTACCATAAAATCTCTATGACTGAAAATCTCAAACTGAAACCAAACCTTCCCTGCAAACTGAAATCTCAAACGCACTGAACTGAAACTGAAACTAGAAAGAATACTTGGAAAATGATCTAAGTACCTAGCTTATTTGCACACTGCTACCTACCCTACACTACTGAAAAATCATGCTGACTCAAATCATACAAAAATTCCAATGAAGTCAGTCAAGTAGCTGCTGAAACAAGTGGACTGCTTAACTGCCTGTTAGCAAAAACAAATGGATAGCTTGAATTTTTTCCCCAAAATCAAGGCTGTAATATGTAATGTCAAGTGCACATGGATCTTTTCCTTATAATGAAAACATGGTTGAACTCTTAAGCTGAAAAGAACCTCCATGTAGTATGCTACAGGACCAATAAAGGCATGGTTAGCTAGTTTACCTTGTAGGCCTCCAATGACCAGTAGATCATGGATGATCTCATCCGTTGTATCCTCAAGGTTAAACCCTAATTCCAACTCTTGAGTTTCAGTCCCATATTCTAAAACAAAATTTTGATCAATCTGCAAATCAAAAGGCAATAGAATCACCTCTTGTTTTGGAGAAGGAAGATTTTCCAAGAGTTTTTGAGGATCTTGAAAACAATAGGACTAAATGTGGAGATCCAAAAGTTCAATATCATTCACAAATCTTTTAGCAACTAACTCAAGAAAACAAATTTTACTTTCAAAAGGATATTTGTTCGATTTCAAACTATGAAACATGGTCGTTAAAAATGATTAATCAATTTGAAATTCTTCTAACTCATTCCTAATTCCTTTTAAGACTTCGCAAGATAGAAGATTTGCCACATACCCTGTCATCTCTAATTGGCCACAATATGTTCTATATAAGTATGAAAAAATAGGAAAATTTGGTAAAATATGTCTAAAAAGCTTCATCTGTATATCCAAAATCATAATAGTTGTTAGAAAACTAAGACAGGTTTTTGTAGTTGAGTATTTGAGGAACAAAAAAAATCTCCAGTTTCCCAAGATTCATCTTTGATTATCCACAATAGTGTCTGCAAAAAGGTGACTGAAACATGAAATTTCTTGAAACTAACCCTTCAAAGAATCATTAACATCTCCCAAACAGAAATAACTGTTAGAAAACTAAGAGAGGTTTTTGTACAAGAGGATGTTAGAAAAGAAATCTTCTAGTTTATGAAAATTCATCCTCATTGGTTTGGAAACCATGTTTGAAATCAATGTGGTGTGTAGGAAAAAGCATAGTTTCAACTGATCATGAGACAGATCATTCATGTGGATGTGGAAGGTGAGATGGTAGTCGAGGAATGGAGTGTAACATAACCAGGTGTGCACGGGAAAGATGGTGGGAAAGGAGAGTGGTAAGAAGGAAGGTGGTAAGCAATTTTTGAATGGGGATTAGAGGGGTAGGCGATATCATGGGGGGGGGGCGGGGGGTTTGAAACGCATAGGGGAAGACACGTAGCATGGGACCGGCAGGGTAAAACCGCCTTTTTGGACCCCCCTTGGCGATAAAGCTAGGATGGAGAAAGGGGCCTGAAAATGATTGTGAGTCTTCGATCTATAGAGTGAGAGGATCGAGGAATGGGAAAGATGCAATTGTTTAACCCCATTTGACAATTTTTTTTTTTGTCATTTTCAACCTTACATTCAAATCAAACTATAGTACCAAGGCCTTTATTATAGTTTTATTTAATCACATTTAAATGATGTGATTAATTTAATCTAAACATAATTAATTATCCTCTAATGCTACATTTCATCTTGCAAGAATATTTTTTTATTTTTTTGAAGGTTTCAACCTTTTATGGAAATAATTTACAATACGGAATGTTATTTACAATATTTGAAATATAATAATCACCATCAAGTGACCCTATGATAATTATATGACCCTAACAGTGGCTCCATCTAAGGATGACACTTCCTAGTGAAGTATCAAGAACATCATAGTCTAGTAGCCTAATCCATTGAGATGATCTTGAATCTGCAAGATGTTGTACCATAAAATCTCTATCACTGAAAATATCAAACTAAAATCAAACATTTTCTGCAAACTAAAATTTGAAACACACTGAAATGAAACTGAAACTGGAAATAATTCTTGGAAAATGCTCTAAACACTGAGATTTTTTGCACACTGTTACCTACCCTACACTACTAAAAATCATGCTGACTCAAATAATACAAAAATTCCAATGAAACCGATCAAGTAGTTGCTGAAACAAGTGGATTGCTTCACTGATTGTTATCAAAAACAAATTGATAGCTTGACTTTTTATCCCAAAAATCAAGGTTGTAATATGTAATGGAAAGTGCAGATGTATCTTTTCCTTATAATGAAAACATGTTTGAATACTTAAGTTGAAAATAACTAGCATGTAGTCTGCTACAAGATCAATAAAGCCATGATTAACTAGTTTACCTTGCAGGCCTTCAATGACCAGTAGATCATGGATGATCTCATCGTTGTATCATGAAGGTTAAAACTTGATTCAAACTCTTCAGTTTCAGTCTCGTATTCTAAAACAAAATTTTGATCGATCTCCAAATCAAAAGGTAATAGAATCTCCTCTTGTTTTCGAGAAGGAATATTTTCCAAGAATTTCTTAGGATCTTGGAAACCATAGGTCTGAACCTAAAGATTCAAAAGCTGAATATCATTATCAAATGTTTCAACAACTAACTCAAGAAAGAAAATTTTACTTTCAGAAGGATATTTGCTCGATTTCAAATGACGAAACACGACTGTTAAAATAGCTTCATCAATTTGAAATTTTGTTAACTCATTCCTGATTCCAATTAAAAATTCACAAGATAGAAGATTTGTGACATACCCTTTCATCTTGTTTAGCCAAAAATCTTATCGACATGTAGTGGAGTGGCCATGAATGATCTAAAATCTGTATTGTTTGATAGTTGAGTCACCCTATGAACTTTGAAGCTCTGGATACTTTGAACATGGAGTTGCCAGGTGAGTAATTCAACCTTCTTGTGTCTAACCATTGTTCACCATCAATAATCAAATCTGAAACTTGATACACTTTTATGAGGAAGATAAAATGTCCTTCCCCAGTATGGTCGCCACTATGTTAGCATTCCGTAATTTGAAGGCTAAAGAAAACAACTACAGAGGTAACATCAAAACCACTTTTGATTTTAGGATCTAGCCCTCCTAAACACATAGAGGGATCTCTCTGTGAGATTTAGCTTTGTTTACTGGGAATTTCAGGCTAGTTGTTGGGCTCAGAGTTTGTTTTTTAAAACGGTTTGGTTGGAAGATCAAGAGAAATCCATTGAGAAATGGAATCAAATAAAGTTGGATGCCGCATCAAAAGTTTAAAAGAGTAAACACAGGAAAGCTAGTTACATTTACTGGATCTTTAAATTGATTTATGGGATGGAGAAAAGGTGTGTTTCAGTAGTGAGTGAAAGAATTTA
Organism: Pinus tabuliformis; assembly: GCA_031772625.1. Lineage (NCBI taxonomy): Eukaryota > Viridiplantae > Streptophyta > Pinopsida > Pinales > Pinaceae > Pinus > Pinus tabuliformis. The sequence goes on along the minus strand of CM062819.1, from coordinate 456,550,791 downwards.
AGAATTTATCAATCAGACTTCAAAAGAAAACATGCAGATTTTAAAAACAGTCCAAATAATCTGTTCAATAACATATCTTATTTTTCACATCTCCTATTTTACAAATAGATTTCAGATGATAAACATAGATAGAACAATAATGGAAACGACAAGTACAACAAGAAATACATCACCAGTAAATCACAACACAAGAATCCTGTGAAAATTATTTATATTATTGATTAATCCATTTGAGCTCAATGGACAACTTTACATTGGACAATAGATATCTTCATACAAACCCCAACCCTTTCTTACTTCAAATGATGAAGTATTTATAAAAGTCCTAAACTAAGATATCTTGATAAAAATCTCAAGATCTTTTTACAAATATCCTAAACTGCTTTACACAAATAGAAATAAAATGTAGGACATTCAAAAATAATGTATCTACTTGGAACTATCATTATGGATTTTTGTTGACAAGAAGAGAAATTGGAATTTGATTGCAACTCTTAGTTGATGAGGTGCCTCACTATCTTTGAGAATTTTCCTCTCAAAATTCTGCTAAATAGGGTTCAACTATTCATTTTTATATATTAATCTAAGATAGCTTTGTAAAATGTGAGAGAGTTTATTGTAGATAAATATGTTCTTGAGATAAACTTCTCCCAGATTCCCAAAATTCAGCTCCAGTTGTTCTCAATATTCTCTGCAAAAAGATGTCTAAAATAAGATTTTTCACAATTCGAAAAATAGGCTTTAAATATGTAGATGTATCTCTAATTCTTTAATAACTATATAAAATGTGAAGTAGGTTACTATACTTTTGAATCTTAGGAACACAATTCTCCTCAAGTTTCTCAACAATCATCTCTGGTTGGCCACAATATGTTCTGCAAAAGTATCACTCAATAGGAAAATTTGGCAAAATATGTCTGCAAAGCTTCATCTGTACATCCAAAACCATACTAGCTGTTAGACAACGAAGATATATTTTTGTAGTTGAGTATCTGAGGAACAAAAACCTTCTCCAGTTTCCCAAAATTCATCTCTGATTATCAAGAATAGTTTCTACAAAAAGGTGACTGAAACAGACATTTTCTTGAAAATACTCCTTCAAAGAAGCATTAGCATCTCCCAAACAAAAATTGTTGTTGGAAAAGTGAGAGATGTCTGTGTACAAGAGGATGTTAGCAACAAAAACCTCTTTCAGTTTCTGAAAATGCGTCCTCGTTGGTTTGGAAACCATGTTTGAAATAAATGTGGCATGTAGGAAAAATCATAGTTTCAACTGATCATGAGACAGATGAATAACATGGATGTGGAAGGTGACATGGCAGTGAGGGAATGGAGGGTAACATAACTAGGAGTGCATGGAAAAGATGGTGGCAAAGGAGAGTGGTAAGAAGCAAGGTAGTAAGAAGTTTTTAGAGGGGGGTCAAAGTGGTAGTTAGTATTGTGAGGGGGGGTGCAAAATGCAGACGGGAAGACACGTAGCATGGGACCGCTGGGGTAAAACTACCTTTTTGGACCCCCCTCTGGTAGTAAAGCTAGGATGGAGAATGGGGGTTGAAAAGGATTGTGAGTCGTCAATCTATATAGCTAGACAATCGAGGAGTAGGAAAATTGCAACCGTTTAACTGCATGTGACAAAATCCTTTTTTTTTTTTTTTCAACCTTACAGTAAAATCAAACTATAGTACCAAGGCCTTTATTACAGTTTTATTTGATCACATTTAAATGTTATGATTAATGTAATCTAAACATATTTAGTTATCCTCTAATGCTACAGTTCATCTTGCAAGCATATATTTTTATTTTTCCTAAGGTTTTGACATTTTTTAGAAATAACTTACAATATAAAATATTATTTACCATATTTGAAATATAACAATCACCATCAAAAGACCCTATAATAATTATATGACCTAACATGTAACTTAATTTGAGTTGATAAATTCAAATATAATATTATTTGAACATCAATAATAGTATGATATTAATTTAATTAACTATGTTGATAGGTATGGCCAAATTCACCTACGCATGTCATATTGATTACTCTGAATTGTGGACATAGGTATGCATATAAAAAAAATCGTTATGCCATTCTCATTATGAATAAATTTTGTTTTGTTTTATTTTGTTTTGAAAAAATGAAAGTACAAGGCACACCAGAATCTATAACTATGGCCCACAAGAAGACGTCAGCTGGGGCGAAAAGAGTTTTGGCATTACGATTCTGGTATGGCTCTATGTTGCCGGTGTTGTACTTGATGGCAACTCTCTTAAGTGGCAATGCTCTGTTCAGGCTCTCAAAATGTTGAAAATAAGAAGTACGCAGGTACACTGTACAAAAGCTGCGGACCCGCAGGAATAGCATAGAATAAGTGCGTACATACCCGCAGGTTACCCGTTCATAAGGTGCGGACCCCCAGTTCACTCACTTCAAGGCAGAGAAGCACGCTCATGTGGGGTTTCTTATGTTTGCCCATGGTATTTAGCCCGCCGTTCTTGATTCTATGGTTTTGGCCCGTGGTATAGGATCTATTTTAGCCCCGGTTTGGGTCCCCTGTATTGGTTTTTGATGGTTTTGCCCCATGGTGTGAATAAGGGCTTGACTATAAATAGGGAAGGAGATCACTTGGCTAATGTATCTTTTGCAAATTGTATATCTTAAGATCTGAAATATTGGGTTATCGGTTTAAAAGCTTGATCTATATAAAAGTGAAGTTGAAAGTGAATCTATGAAGTATGATCTCTCGGGCGCATGATCAGATCTGGGCATCTGATTATCTGTGGCACACTGGTGGACTGTCAATTCGGCCCTAATCAGAGGTATGCAGGTGATTAACGGTGCAAGTGCGGGGGTACGCAGAGTAGAAGAAGGCGCAGTGCATGGGTACGCACAGCAGAAGAAGGCGCAGTGCGTGGGTACGCAGCGCGACAGAGGTTCAGGTGCGGAGGCACAGTGAAAGTACGCGACGCTACAGAAGCCGCAGGTGCGTAGATACGCAGCGCGATAGCATTTGAGAGTGCGTGGCCACAGTAGTAGTACACGGCACGATAGAAGCAGTGGGTGCGTAGGCACAGTGAAGGTACGCGACGCGTTTAAAGGAATAGTGCGTGGATACGCAGTGCAGTTGAAGGCTCTCTGTGGGGATACGCAGAGGTGCAGAAGGTGAAGTGCGTAGCAACGCATGCCAGATAAAGAAAAACTGCGGATCTGTATTAAGGCATTTATTTGACTGACTTTTCTCTGTTGATAAGGTGTTCTGGGTTTAGTTTACTATTACTATTGATCTGGTTACTGCAGTTGACTGGGTGATTTACTTGTACTTGATAATCACTTGATGTTTATGGATCCAGTTTGAAAATTTATGAAAAGTGGTCCTTGAAAGAAAAGAAGTAGGGGGTTGTAGCTCCATTCCAGGAGAGACTGGAAAACGAGAGAGAGTCGTAGCTCTCTGCAGGTTGCAGCCTGCGCACTGGTAAAGGACTGCACCAGTACAAAATCATTGTAAAATGAGTTTCTAATTGAAAGAAGATAGAGACATATTGCAGCAGGTGGTTTTCACCCACATTGGGTTTCCACCTTACATCTGGTGTTCTTTGGTGTGACTATCTGTTTTTCTTGTTCATGCTCATTATTTTATGGTACTGACATACAAAAATAATTCAAAGTATAAATAAGGAAGATTTATTAAAAGAACTTGATAATACTGATTCACCCCCCCTTTCAGTATTATTTCCAACAATTGGTATCAGAGCAGGTCCTTCAGAGAAGCTTGATCGCTTGAAGGAAGATCATTCATCATGAGCAATTACGAGAGGGAAGCATCAATCAGGCCACCAATTTTTGATGGGACAAACTTCAGTTATTGGAAGGTAAGAGTTACTGCCTATCTTCAATCTCTTGGTACAGAAGTTTGGGATATCATAGATACAGGCTACACTTTTCCTTTAGCTACTCCTACAGATTCGGCCGAGAAGAAGAAATATGAAACAAATGCTAAAGCTGTCAATACTCTACTGGGATGCTTATCTCAAACAGAATTCGTGAAGGTTATGCAATATAAATCTGCAAAGGAATTATGGGACAAGATTGTCTTGAGCTACGAAGGAGATGAATAGGTAAAGCGCGCTAAACTTCAAACCCTCAGGATCCAGTATGAGAATCTCAGAATGTATAATGATGAAAGTGTGGCTAACTATTTCCTTCGGGTAGACGAAATTGTTAATTGCATGAAAAACTTGGGTGAAGAAATAAAAGAGGCTATTGTGGTTGAAAAAGTTTTAAGATCATTGTCCCCCAAGTTTGAATCCAAAGTGTCTGCAATAGAAGAAAAGGAAAATCTACGAACTCTTACTATGTCTCAGCTACACGGAATTCTAACTGCTTATGAAATGAGAAAAGGAGGTCCATCAGACAGGAGAGAAGCTGCTTTCAAGGCTTCAGGCAAAGGAGACTACTATGAAGCAAGTCATGCACCAGAAGAAGAAGAAGAATCAAATTTTGTCAGAAATCTTCAACGGGGTACTGGAAGGTTCGGAGGTAAGTTACCTTTTAAATGTTTTGCTTGTGGAAGAGTAGGTCATTATGCTGCAAAATGTCATCATAAGGATAAGATTGACAAAGGAAAGGAACTTGCTAGATGGAACAAGAAACAGAAAGCAAAAAGCTACTACACTCATGAAGATAGTGATGGTTTATCAAATGGTGATGAAGATGAACGAGGTAATGACTATAAACTTTTAATGGCATTTGAAGATGATGATTACATGGATGCTATAGATGTGGATAGCCTTTATGAAGAAATTTCTAGACTCAAGAGATGTACAGAAGAAAAGAATATGATCATTGATACTCTACAATTTCAAATTGATGAAAAGGAAAAATATCTTGAAAAATTAGAACGTGAAATTGTTGGTCTTAGAAAAGAAATTGAGAAAACAAAGGCTATTAATCTTAAGTTTTTCAAAGGATCTGAAACTCTGGATGAGATCATCAATGTACAGCGTTCTCCACTAAACAAGATAGGTCTGGGGTATAATGGAGAAACTTCTCAAGCATCCACCTCAAAGAGTTATCTTGATGCAGCAAGAAGGAATGAGCAAAAGCACAATGGAGATCACTAGGTAAAGCAGGGACGAATTACATCAAGAACAAACAAAGACTATCAGGTAAACCAGGGGAAATCCATCCTAAGGATGAACAAAAGCTACAACCAGCCACAGGTAAAATCCTCTCAATTTGCTTCAAGAATGGATGACAATAGAAATTACAATCATTTGGCCAGAAGATTTGATAACCGCAGAAGTTTCTTCAATGGAAAATGCTTCTCTTGCCATAACTTTGGTCACAAAGTAGCTCAATGTGTTGCATATAAAACAATCATGACTAGAGAAGCTCAAAAACGAAGAAGTATGACCGGGATTACAAAAAGGACCTATAACAACTTTTCGGCTCTTGAAAATGAAGTTGAATGTTCTATTTGCAATAACTTTGGTCATGAAGATTCTGAATGCAAGAGCAGGTTTCAGCAGACAAAGGAACAAGCCTCAAGCACCAAAACATGGAGAATAAAGGAACCACAAACAGAAAGATGTGGGATAGAATTTTATGCAGAGGGACAAGAAAATCTATGGTACATTGACAGTGGATGTTCGAAGCATATGACAGGTGATAAAGAAAAACTTGAATCATATTCTGCTTTAGAAAAGGGAAAGAAAGTTTCTTTTGGAAATGATACTCCTGCAGCTATAAAAGGAAAAGGCACTGCTCAGTTAAAAGAAAAGGTCAAAGCTGGAAATGTTTTGTATGTTGATGGATTGAAGCATAATCTTCTGAGTGTCAGCCAGATGTGTGATCAAGGAACCGAGGTGATATTTAGATCAAATGGATGTCTTGTTCGTGATCTTGATATAGGTAAAACAGTGATCAAAGGTGAAAGAACTCCAAATAATCTATACATATTTGAAAAAGGACAACAACAATGCTATCTAAGCAAGGATGATGAACACTGGTTATGGCACCGGAGGTTGGGGCATCTAAGCTTTTCACAAATAAGGAAAGCATGAAAATATCAGGCAGTTCGCGGTCTTCCAGATATCAAAATTCCAGACAACACCATATGCAAATCATGTCAGTTTGGAAAGCAAACCAGAACTAACTTTCCGGAGAAGGAAGGATCAGCTAGCATGCCTCTTGAGCTAGTACATACAGATGTATGTGGTCCATTCAGGAAAAGGACACCTCGAGGAGAAGAATACTTGATATTATTCATTGACGATTTCTCCAGGTTTGTCTGGTTAGGGCTTATGAAGCACAAAGATGAAGCATTCAGAAAATTCAAATCCTTTAAAGCCTTGGCTAAAAATGAATCAGGAGACAAAATTAAGTGTCTCAGATCCGACAGAGGTGGGGAGTTTACCTCAAATGAATTTTTCGATTTCTGTGAAGAACATGGGATAAGAAGAGAATTCTCCACAGCTAGAACTCCTCAGCAAAATGGAGTGGTGGAAAGAATGAACAGAACAGTCCAACAAATGGCTCGTGCTATGCTTGATGAGTCTGGAACTCCCGCAACTTTCTGGGGTGAAGCTGCATATGCTGCGGTTGTTATTCTCAACAAAACAAATGTCTGGGTGAACAGCACTCAAACCCCTCATGAGCTATGGTATGGTGAGACTCCTTCGGTAAAGCACTTCAAAATCTTTGGGAGCAAATGCTATATTAAGAACACTGATGAGCAACTTGGAAAACTTGAACCTAGAGCAGATGAAGGCATTCCTCTTGGTTATTTTCCACACAGCAAAGCATACAAGTGCTACAATAAAAGACTTGGAAGAATTGTTGACAGCATTGATCTAGTGGTTGATGAGAAGGGATACATTCCTAGGCAAGTAAATCATGAAGATATCGAAGAAGATGAAGACTACCCTCAAAGAGAGAATGATGAAGAAGAAGAACCTCAAGAAGAACTAGAGGAGCAGATAAGGATAGAAGAGAAGACTCCATCCAGATATGTTCAGAAGAATCATCCAGAATCTCAGATTTTGGGGCAGAAAGAAGCACGTGTACAAACAAGAAGAACAATTGCAGAAGCTTCAAGCTATTTGCCATTACTCTCTTCCACTGAACCACAAAATGTGAAAGAGGCATGAAAAGATGAATGTTGGGTCAAAGCAATGGATGAAGAAATTGAGCAGATCGAAAAGAACAACACTTGGGAGTTGGTTCCTAGACCAAAGGATAAGAATGTTATAGGGACAAAATGGGTCTTCAAAAATAAATTGAATGAAAATGGAGAAGTAATTAGAAACAAGGCCAGACTTTTTTGTAAAGGGTATGCGCAGCAAGAAGGAATAGATTTTGAAGAAACTTTTTCTCTTGTTGCAAGACTTGAGGCCATCCGAATGTTCCTTGCTCTCTCAAGCTTTCAAAACTTCAAAGTATTTCAAATGGACGTGAAATCAGCCTTTCTGAATGGAGACTTGGAAGAAGAAGTATACATTGAGCAGCCAGATGGTTTCATTCTTGGAAATGATCCAAATCTTGTATGCAGATTGAAAAAGGCTCTCTATGGTCTCAAACAAGCTCCAAGGGCTTGGTACTATCGTTTGGACAAATATCTTCATCAACAAGGTTTTTCAAAAGGATCAGCAGATAGCAATCTTTATATAAAAGTTGAAAACGACAAATTGCTAATACTTGTTGTGTATGTAGATGACATTATTTTTAGCAGCAATGAAGAAGCTATGAGTCAAAGCTTTGCCTTGGTAATGCAGAAAGAATTTGAAATGTCCTTGCTGGGAGAACTGACATATTTTCTTGGTTTGCAAATCCAACAAAAAGAAGGAGGCATCTTTTTGTCTCAAACAAAGTATCTCAAGCAGATTTTGAAGAAATATGGCATGGAAGATGCAAAACCAGTATGTACACCCATGGTCACAGGATGTAGCCTCAGTGAAAATGATGAATCAGCAGCAGTGCATCAACCAACCCACAGATCTATGATTGGAAGCCTACTTTATTTGACAGGTAGCCGACCAGACATAATGCATGCAGTAGGAATAGTTGCAAGATTTCAGGAAAATCCAAAGGAAACTCATCTTCAGGCAGTAAAGAGAATCTTCAAATATCTTCAAGGAACTCAAAACTATGGCTTATGGTATCCTAGAGATACAGATCTCACACTTCATGCTTATACAGATCCAGATTGGGCCAAAAGCATGGATGACAGGAAGAGCACAAGTGGTGGTGCATTCTTTATGGGTTCCAGATTAGTATCTTGGTTCAGCAAGAAACAGAGTTCGATTGCCTTGTCTACAGCTGAAGCGGAATATGTTGCTGCTGCATCTTGCTGCACTCAACTCCTTTGGATGATGCAGAACTTACAGGATTTTCAAATCACTTGTATACCACCCATCTCCATCTTATGTGATAATACAAGTGCAATCAGCATTTCAGAGAACCCAGTCATGCATTCAAAGACCAAGCACATACCGATCAAGTATCATTTTCTCCGGGAACAAGTACTTGAACAAAAGGTCAAATTGGAGTATGTTCCTTCTAAGGAACAAGTTGCTGATATACTCACCAAACCATTGCCCAGGGAGACCTTTGAATACCTCAGGAAAAAGCTGGGGGTTGTTGATGCATCATCTTGTTGTTGAATCTCTTCTGGTTGGTTGTATGCAAGGCTCATCTAGGGTATATGCGTACATGTGCTGGGTTGCGGATTAGTCGAAGATCGAATGGCACAGGTTCAGGGGGAGGATATAATGCATTGTTGGTATTATGGAGGAAGTACAGAAGGAGATCATGGATGCTGGTCTGAATATTGCTACAATATGTCTCTATCTCTTTCATGGTCATTTATGGTGTTTGGTGGATTATGGTTCTTCTTTGCAGATCTAGTTTATAGTCAGGGGAGCATGTTCTTAGGGGGAGCATAACCCTTTGCCCTTGATGTCAAAGGGGGAGAATGACGCTGAAGATCTTGAGGTTGCCATCAAGTCCAAAGGGGGAGATTGTTGGCATTATGATTCTGGTATGGCTCTATGTTGCCGGTGTTGTACTTGATGGCAACTCTCTTAAGTAGCAATGCTCTGTTCAGGCTCTCAAAATGTTGAAAATAAGAAGTACGCAGGTACACCGTACAAAAGCTACGGACCCGCAGGAATAGCATAGAATAAGTGCGTACATACCCACAGGTTACCCGTTCATAAGGTGCGGACCCCCAGTTCACTCACTTCAAGGCAGAGAAGCGCGCTCACGTGGGGTTTCTTATGTTTGGCCCGTGGTATTTAGCCCGCCGTTCTTGATTCTATGGTTTTGGCCCGTGGTATAGGATCTATTTTAGCCCCGGTTTGGGTCCCTTGTATTGGTTATTGATGGTTTTGCCCCATGGTGTGAATAAGGGCTTGACTATAAATAGGGAAGGAGATCACTTGGCTAATGTATCTTTTGCAAATTGTATATCTTAAGATCTGAAATATTGGGTTATCGGTTTAAAAGCTTGATCTATATAAAAGTGAAGTTGAAAGTGAATCTATGAAGTAAGATCTCTCGGGCGCATGATCAGATTTGGGCATCTGATTATCTGTGGCACACTGGTGGACTGTCAATTCGGCCCTAATTAGAGGTACGTAGGTGATTAATGGTGCAAGTGTGGGGGTACGCAGAGTAGAAGAAGGCGCAGTGCGTGGGTACGCACAGTAGAAGAAGGCGCAGTGCGTGGGTACGCAGCGCAACAGAGGTTCAAGTGCAGAGGCACAGTGAAAGTACGCTGCGCTACAGAAGCCGCAGGTGCGTAGATACGCGGTGCGATAGCATTTGAGAGTGCGTGGCCCCAGTAGTAGTACGCGGCGCGATAGAAGCAGTGGGTGCGTAGGCACAGTGAAGGTACGCAGCGCGTTTAAAGGAACAGTGCGTGGATATGCAGTGCAGTTCAAGGCTCTCTGCGGGGATACGCAGAGGTGTAGAAGGTGAAGTGTGTAGCAACACATGCCAGATAAAGAAAAACTGCGGATCTGTATTAAGGCATTTATTTGACTGATTTTTCTCTGTTGATAAGGTGTTCTGGGTTTAGTTTACTGTTACTATTGATCTGGTTACTACAGTTGACTAGGTGATTTACTTGTACTTGATAATCACTTGATGTTTATGGATCCAGTTTGAAAATTTATGAAAAGTGGTCCTTGAAAGAAAAGAAGTAGGGGTTTGTAGCTCCCTTCCAAGAGAGACTGGAAAACGAGAGAGAGTCATAGCTCTCTGCAGGTTGTAGCCTGCGTACTGGTAAAGGACTGCACCAGTACAAAATCATTGTAAAAGGAGTTTCTAATTGAAAGAAGATAGAGACATATTGCAGCAGGTGGTTTTCACCCACATTGGGTTTCCAACTTACATCTGGTGTTCTTTGGTGTGACTATCTGTTTTTCTTGTTCATGCTCATTATTTTATGGTACTGACATACAAAAATAATTCAAAGTATAAATAAGGAAGATTTATTAAAATAACTTGATAATACTGATTCACCCCCCTCTCAGTATTATTTCCAACAAAGAGCACTAGTCTGATAAAATTACGAAGTAAGCAAGTGGATGTTACTAATGTGAAAACATCTAACTAAATATTACGTATTTTACATTCTGTATATTGTAATTAATTTAATATTTTTAAATATTTAATGATTATGGTTTTACTATAAATATTTTGTTGATTTAGAGTTTTGGATTGATATTAAATGTGTGTATTATTAACACACTCAATGCCAAAAGTTCACTTATTAGTCCCTGCCATCTGGCAATGGCCAGGGACTATAGTAATTGGTTAGAGATGTTGTTACATTAGTTTATCTGTTTGCTATTAGTCGCTGCCACTTATAAACCAAAGTTTGCAGAGGTATATGGTTTTACTATTTTATGTAATACAAAGTTTCCAGAGGAATGTAGTTTTGCCATCTTATTTGGCCTCTTCCCGAGGCAGAGAGGCGCGGAGAGGCAAAAACCATATGTTATGTGTACATATTTCCAAAATTTGAACTAATGAAAATATAATGCTAACTAATGCTAGCATTACTTACTTTCATAGTTTAACATTACTTACTTTCATAGTTTAACATATATTAAATCCTAACCAATTTCCCATGTTATAACTGCTCTTCTGCATTGACCTTGCCATGTGGTGCAACAGCTGCCAGTTTTTGCCCTGCCAGCTTTGACAATTCGACAACAAGACTGGTCATGCATGCAGGGGAAATTCGAATATTTAATAACAATACTGCTTCACACATGCTGGAAGTTGATGGTTGGCCTCTTCCCCCATGCCTGGAAGTGGAAGTTGATTTTCTGTCTATTTTCCTTTCACTGCATCCACCATGCCTGGAACTATTTCTTCTTTCTGAAATCCTGAAGTAGCTTGTTTCTGAAGTAGCTTGTTTCTAAAATCCTAGAGGAGCGTCTCGTTCAGAACTATTGACAGACACAACACTATAGGCTGAATAAACTTGCATCACAATATGCTAGCTTTGCATCACAATATGCTAGCTTTACAAATAATAAGCTTCTATTTCAAATGATATTCTTTATTTCAAATGATATTCTTTGTTTCAAATGATATTCTTTGTTTCAAATGCTGATTTATATATGAAAAAATTCTAATTAAGACTTCATAATACGATTTACAGAAATATCGTTACTGCTACTTTCTATTTCAAATGATATTCTTTACTTCAAATGATATTCTTTGTTTCTTTGTTTCAGAAGCTGATTTATATATGAAAAAATTCTAATTAAGACTTCATAATACGATTTACAGAAATATCGTTACTGTTACTTACGATTTTTGTAGACTATGCAAGGCCAAACTGGATGCCTCCGGCCAGAAAGTGGAGATTGCAGGGTCCTCATGACTCGCAAGCCCAAGGGATCAGGGAAAAACCTGATTTCTGTTGTGCCCATCTGAGAATCGATTCAGTTAAGGTTTTGGGTCTTACACCATCCAAGACACACACAGAGCACAGCAGATTAATGATTGAAGCTACGGCGTACTAGCTCGCTCGCTAAGGTACAGAGTCTCAACTTGTTTGGTTTTCTATGGAAATTTGTTACAATAATTTTTTGATAATCCCAAGTAACCTAAATTCTATTGAAAACAATACAGAGACGTGCTCACAACATAACACAGTACCTACCGAAGCTTTATCAAGAGAATATTCAGAGAGATAGAAACATGGAGGGCGCCTTGAATAACTCATCTATTTCAATTTCAGCAGGTACATAGAAATGCTTTTTCGTTGCTAAAGCTTATAGAATATTTTCGCAACTTCAGCTCTACTCACGAACCTGACTGAAAGATTTTGGTTTCCAAAGCAGATCAGCTCGACTACCGCTATAACTAGACTGGCGGAAAGCAAGCTTAACTGGCTTAAAAAGAGAGAGGAAAGAAATTACCTACCGAAGCTTTATCAGGAGGATCTATAGAGTGATAGAAACATGGAGGATGAAACTTGCGATGCCCCTGTTCTTCTCTGTTCATTTGCTTCTGGTGGGGATTATGGGACTGCATTTAAGCACTTGCTAAATGAGAGTTTGGTGTAGCCATGTTATGCTGCCAGATATGGATTGGCATGTCTAGCAGGTGGCTGTCACTCGCCCGCCCCTCTGGGCGCTTCTAACAAAAGGATCTAGTCTTGTAACACGAGCTGCTTCTGGTTTCATTGCTTCAAAATGGTCCTGCATCTTAGAGCTATTCTGAGTGCTTTCTCAGAATAACACTTGACATTGCATGTCCACCATATCCCAGAGTGCCACAGCTTCCTTTCCTAATTCCAATCGCGACATTGGTAACCCCACATCTGAGATAACCTAGTCTGATTCACGTGGCAAAGGGCATTCCTTGTCCCCTTCTTATACTAGTGATTCATTTCCTACAAAACCTTCCACCAGCAGCCAATTCCTCCTGCTTTAAAGCATAGGAAGTAGCATCAGAGGCCAAGGCGGAAGAGAAAGAAGCAACCATAGTCAAGACATAGACAGAGGCAATAAAGGTAATGAGGTTCGATTTGGACGAAACGAAACGAAAGCAGCACAAAATACCTTGGCTTCCTGACACCTGCAATGCAAAAGACAGCTGTCATTCATGCAAAAACCGCATGTAAGGGACTTCGTAATCAAAGAGTCTGCATGGCTATTATTATGCCTATGTTTCTCATGTACTGCTCAAACTTTCGAAATGAAATACAATCCAAAAAACCCTTTTGAAAAAAAAAATCAATGTAAAAGTTAAACCTATAATTTCAATCGATTAAAAAAACCAAAAAACAGTTTAGTTTACTAAGTTACACCGTAGAATTAAATGACACGGCCTGTCAATTGCAAGCCCAGCCTTTACAGTCTTACCATAAATATCGTCGGCCTTTAAATATCGTATCAAATATTTATGCTCATTATAGTGCATGGCGACCACGTGCCTTTCTGCACATTCATACATGTATGTCATCCACTTTGATATTGCCTTGGCTTTGTCTTACCGGAAGTCTCGAAACTATAAACACAATCCTCCAGCACCAATCTTTTTCTCTCACTCGTCCTGGGAAATTCTTTTTCAGGTCAGCTACCCTAAGAAAACATGCTGGCATTAACCAGGGTCGTGTTTATCACCGCCTTTAACAGATGGCTCTGCCTGATCTTCAGAGATCCTCTGGACGAAGAAAGCGATGAAACACAGAGCTCCAGATAAAGATGTCCTTGTCCCCTTCTTATACTAGTGATTCATTTCCTGCAAAACCTTCCACCAGGAGCCGATTCCTATTGCTTTTTGGGGCATCTATATAATATATGTATCTTCCCTCTATCCATCAATCCTCTTCTCTGCCCTTTTTTATACTATGCGTGGCATGCCTCCTGCTCGTATCTTAACTTTGCAACCTTCTCTTGCAAACAATCCCTTCGTTGCTAACACCAGTGAAACTATATCTGGTTGACTCAGTAGTGGAGGTAGATACATAGGCATAGGTCGCGGAGACAGAACTAATTGCAATGAACTTTGTTTACCTGCAAGCAGTAGATTCCGCAGCAGAGGCAGAGCCAAAGCCAGTGCACTTTGTTTACCGTGAGGAAGCAGGGAAAGCATAGGAAGTAGCATCAGAGGCCAAGGCGGAAGAGAAAGAAGCAACGGTAGTCAAGACATAGACAGAGGCAATAAAGGTAATGAGGTTCGATTTGGACGAAATGAAACGAAAGCAACCGAAAATACCTTTGCTGTTTGACACCTGCAATGTAGAGGACACCTATCATTCATGCAAAAACCACATGTAAGGGACTTCGTAATCAAGGAGTTTGCATGGCTATTATTATACTGTTTTAACCGCCAGCAGGGACTTGCTGGTTCGCAGCGGTTCTTGTTTAAATTTGCCACGAGTGTTTGTCTAAGAAAAATAAGTATTTTGCACTTAAGAAAAGGTTTCTTACGCAATTTCTGTTGATGAAGGCAAATATAATATTCTTTATATTAATATGATATTGGTTTAATTAATTAGGTTTATAGTTGGGTACATAAGATATATTATCAAATGTATTTTGTGAAACATTAATGTTTTGTAAATAAAATAGGTTTCATAGGTTTGGTATTCAAGATTTTACAAATGTTTACAATAACGCTTCAAAAGAGAAACTCTTGATAGAAATTTCTATATCGACATAGAAATAGAAAATTAGTCTATTTTCATGGTTTATATAGATGACACCACATTTGGATGTAGTATGAGCAAAATGAGGCAAGAGTTTGCAATGAAAATGCATAACTAATTTTAGATCTCCATGTTTAGTAAATTGTAATCCTTTCTTGGAAACAAATTTTTCAATCTTACACAGGGATATTTATTTCCCAAACTAAGTATACATGGAAATGTTGAAGAGGTTAAGATTGCAGTATTTTCCACCATGAAGCACATTCATGATCACATGTGTTAAATTAAAAAAAAATTGATTAATCTATAGAAGAAAATCAAGTGTTGTATATGTTAATGATTAGAAACATACTATGTGCGGCAACATCAAGGCTAAATATTACACAAGCACTGGGATTAGTTGCACAATTCCAAGCTACAATAAGAAACTCATGTGCAAGTAATGAAAATAATATTCAGATATCTAAAGGTCACCTTGAATTTTGGCTTTTGGTACTCAAAAGGTGAAAAATTTACTCTAATACACATATTCAAATGTGGATTGGGCAGGAAATGTTGATGATAGGAAAAGTAAATGTATAGGAGAATTCTTTTCAGGAAAAAATCTAGTGTCTTAGTTGAGCAAGAAACAATATTCAATTTCTCTATCTATAATAGTGCACAAAATTTCTTTAGATTAAGCAAACTAAGAGATATTAAGGTAGAATATGATCATCCAATATCAATATGTTGTAATAACACAAGTGTAATACATATTTCAAAGAATCATGTTCTTGACTTGAAAACAAAACCCATTCCAATAAAGTATCGCTTCTTAGGAGAACAAGTAGAAAAACAAAATGTCAAGTTAGAATATATTTCCACCAAAGAATAGATTGTAAATATTTTCACAAAACCCTTCACAAAGAGACATTTGAATATATCAAACAATAATTTGGAGTAATATCCAATTCATCTAGCCACTAAGCACTTAAGGAGAAACACAAGTTTAGGGTGAGAATTCCTTTTCCATTGATGTAAAAGGGGAGAGTTGTATATAAGGAGAGTATTACAACAAGGGGAACAATTCCTTCTATTCTTGGCAGATCATGTGTTTCATTGTAGGAATTCCATCAATGATAAAGCAGGGTATTTTTAAATATAGTTCCATTGATGTCAAAGGAGATATATGATAGTTGTAAGTGATATATAATTTTTTCGAAGTATAATAAAAAGGGAGAGTGAAAAATTAAAAGTGATAATATATAATAAAAGGAAGTTCACAAGAAAATGTATAATAAAGAAAGGGATGCATCTATAAGAGTAAAAATTTAATTTTACTATTATCTTTAAAAGTGCATGTCACGAAATCATAGAAATATTTTACAATTGGTTTTAACATTAGTGGTTTCAATCCCATGGTTTTGGAAGTCCAGGGTATTTGCAAAGTTGTAATAAAAACAAATTAATTATTTAATTATCAGTGGACACGTTTCTTTAAATCAATACATATCTTCATGAAGAGTCACAATGATGTATAAAAGGATAATAATTGAAGGGAAAATAAAATGAGAAAAAAAACAATGTCATCCTATATAAAGAGGAACATCTCAAGAAGAAATAGATATGTGAAGAAGATATGGAAAAAATTGTGAATGAAATATAAATGAATATTCAAAAAATTCATATTCAAGGGAGGGAGAGTTGTAATTGAGGATTGGTTCCTGTAAAATTAAGAGGCTAGTGTCTCTTTCTATGTAGGTTCTTAGTAGTGGGGATTGACATCTCCATTACATTAGTGCTTATGAAAATATGTAGTAGTAGGTTGGTATCTACAAGGATTTGTATCGATAGGTATTGGTACATCTAGCAGGTTCGTGCATATGAATTGTTGTAATAATAGGTTGGTGCTTACAACTTTTGTAACAATAGGTTGGTGACTATGATTATTTATAAAGAGA
This sequence comes from Pinus tabuliformis, assembly GCA_031772625.1. Taxonomy (NCBI): domain Eukaryota; kingdom Viridiplantae; phylum Streptophyta; class Pinopsida; order Pinales; family Pinaceae; genus Pinus; species Pinus tabuliformis. The sequence goes on along the minus strand of CM062819.1, from coordinate 456,534,173 downwards.
AGTTGAAATTTTGTGATTTTCGCTTAAAAGGTTTTCCATGTAAACTTTTTGTTCCATGTTATGTAATTAATATATTTTATGTGTGATTTCTTTAATGCGGTGATTGAATTTAAATAAATCAAATATTGTCTTATATTGATTTGCCTTCCCCCTACTCCCCCTTTAATATCATAAGTGTGTGTTTATTAAATAGTTAAATTGCATTGGGACATTCATTAAGGGTTGTGTTTCCTAGCAACATTCCTAAAGGGTTGTGTTACAACATGCTATTATGAAATGGTTAAGACAGATTAATATATTTATCTTGGTAAACTTATATTGAATGCCTATAGTCCTCAATTTGCATTTCAACATTCATTGAAGGTAATATTAATAATATGACGTTCCTTAATGGAAATGTTACATCGTGATGTTCATGTTGGTGAAGTTATGTCAATGTGGAATGTTATTGAAGGGTTATGTCATATTGTAGTGTTCACGAGTGATATTTATCTTGGTTGACTTATTTCCAATTTCCATGTTTCTGAAGGATTATCTTCTAATGTTAAATTTCCTCAAACGATGTTTTCATGGTTTACTAAGGTTGATAATCCCACTACTATAGATGACTATTGTTGAGAATGTTTTGTTATTATTATCTTTAATGACAATGATTAATTAGGGTCGAATTTAGCCTATAATTGTTGGATATGGTTAACTATGGATGGCTATAGATAACCAATTTTTAAAAGGTTTGACTTTGGCTTACTAAAACTGACCATGTTTGAGTTCGGTTGTATATGATTCACTTTGGTTAACCATCATTGGAAGTGATTAGCCATAATTTACCATGTTGGTTATATTTAACATTGACAATATTGATTATGCTTTAACCATAGTTGACTATGGTAATGACAAATTGCAACATTTATCTTAGTTGATTTATGTATATTTGCCATGTTTATGAATGGTTCTCATATTTTTCTGTGTCCATCCAATGTTGTGCCATAGTGACATTCAAGAAGGGTTATGTCATATTATGGTATTCCATAGTGTTTATTATCAGATTGCAATGTTCATTAAATGTTGTGACACTTCACACCATAGGTTGTATGATTCCCTTTGCTTGACCATGGTAGGTAATGGTTAGCCATAGCTTGCCATGTCAATTTTTTAGTCATAGTTGACTATAATAATGTCACATTGTAACACTAATATTGGTTAAATTGTGTTGATTTTATATGGTCCTCAGTAATTATATCACATTTTTTTATGCCCATCAAAAGTTACGTCATGTTGCGATGTTTAGGGAGGGTTACAACATATTATGATATTTCAAAATGTTTATTTTCACATATTGCGACATTGATTAATTTTTATATTACTTTTTCAACATTCCATAATTCATTACGGATTATGCCACCTTGAAACATTCCTTAGTGGTTATTTTCAGTGTAAAGTTGATTTAGAGTTATGTCACCTTGCAACATTCTTTAAGGAAATGTCACGTTGTGACACTTGTCAAGGGTTATGTTGGATTGTGATGTTCTCTAATAATTATGTTCATTGTGATGTTCATATTCATTGTGTTATGTTGAACTACTACACCCATAAATAATTAGATTATAATGCAACATTCATTTAGGGTTCTTTCACCTTTCAACATTAACATAGTGTTATGTTACCTTTCAATATTAATATAGGGTTTTGTTTTTGTTATATTTTCTTGAATGGCCATGATGCATTGAGATATCCATCTTAGACACAACTTATAAGGAATTGATATGTTCTTCGATGAGTATGTCAAGCTGAAACATTAAGGAAGAGTTATATCATAATTGTGATATTCCTTAATGGTTATGTTGTATTTTGACCTTCACATTAGTTATGTTGCATTGCAACATCATCATGGTTGTTTGATGACTATGGATAAATTTAATTAACTATAATTACCTACAAATCTTAAAAGCCACTAATAATTGACCATAAGTTATTTATTTGAAAAAAAAAAATCCAAAATTATAGACTATTGTATATGGTTCAAGTGATGAGTAATATAATAACCAATTGACTTGTTGTACACATGAAGCAATTTTTTTGACTTCTCTATAATTATAATACAAATTATTTTTAAGACCATAAACCTTTAACTTCAATAAATATTTGTAAGATTATATTACTATTATTGAACCATTGTGATGATTTTTTTTTAATCTGAACATCCACCTTCATCGAGAAGAACCAAAAATCATGACATTAATAACAAAATTTTACCATAAATTTTATAATTTTCAAAGCTACATTTGAAACGCGAGTATTATCAAGTGTGGATAGCAAAGGGGGATGAGAGGAAGACCAAGATTTTGACGAGGAATGGGAGTTTTGAGTTCCTTGTCATGCCATTTAGGTTTTGCAACTCTCCTACTACGTTTTTCACATTGATGAATGATGTTTTGCATCCATATTTGGATTGTTTCGTGGTTGTATACTTGTACGACATCGTCATATTCAGTGATAACATGGAGGATCATAAGAAGCACTTGGATTTTGTATTTCATTCACTAGGGAAGAATCAATTTTTATTGAAGAAGTCAAAGTGTTTGTTTGCCAAGATCGAGATTTCGTTCCTTGAACACATAGTGGGTGAAAGTTCACATAGGCATGGAGCCGAGAAGGGTGCAGGCGATTGAGGATTGGGGCCGAGCTGAAGAATGTCCATGATATGAGAGTTGTCTTGGGATGAAAAATATTAGCGGAATTTTGTGGAGGGGTACTCCAAGGTGATTGCATTAGTGACAAACCTTTTGAAGAAGGACAAGTGTTGGAATTGGATGGAGAAGTGTCGAGCAACATTTGAGGATTTGAAGAGGAGGATGGTTACAACACCGATACTGAAGTTACCTGAATTCAAGAGTCCATTTTAGGTGCACACAAATTCTTTTGATCTTGTGATTGAGGGAGTACTCATGTAGGATGGGAATATAGTTGCCTGTGAGAGTAGGAAGTTGCAGTATAGAGAGTGACGATATCCAGTTCATGAGAAGGAGATGATTGTGATAATCCATTGTTTATAGGTATGGAGACATTACTGGATTAGGAGGCGTTTTGTTGTTAAGAATGATCTGATATTGAGATCTATGAAAAATAATAAGGTATTACAGACTAATGTGCATGGGTTTTCCTATGTTATTTTATGCAATGGATCGATCAAATTGCGATATACACAGACAATGAAGCAGTAAACAAAACATAACAGACAACACATAAAAATAGAGCAAGTTTAATAAGGAGTTCACCCAATACTCCTGGTCCAGCCTTCAGTGGTGGCCTCTCTATTATGTCTTCAAGCAGAGCTTTTACAATAGTATGAGCTCAATTTGAGACTCAATACATAACAGATATAACGGTAAGAGTTTGCTTGAACCTCTCAAGCTTTCTCTAAGACTACACAGACTCTTTGAATCACTCTCTATCTCTGTCTTAGCTCTGTCTCAACATTTCTTACTATGTCTCCTGTTTGTTATGGCTTTAAAGCCAAAACTGCACTGCCTGTTCATTTCAGCTTCTCAGCTTTCAGTCTCCCTAGCCTCTATTCGTTCGAATCCGTCTTCTAGTGTTACACAATCATTGCATAATGCCTAAAGTGGAGGTCACCACCTATTCTACAACGTAAGAGTGCCTCGGGCCCTGAAATCCTTCGAAATCCCAAACACGGTCGTTTTTTTCTAACATAGGAAAATGCATTCACAACTGTGAAATTCCGCCAAAACACAGTTTATTTCAGACTTCAAAAGTCCTTAAATATGGTATATTCCTCTATCGGGTCTGTCCTCCATCACTATCATAAGTCACTTCGACCTTTCTCCAAGGTTCCCCTTTGTATTTTAGATATACGTTAATACTGCGAAAATGTATTAAAAAAATGGCTTATGGTGGACCTGAAATAATATATAATAGCCTTAAGGAACCCTTTCAAGTCTGGCTTATTGCATCACCGCTTCACCCCTTATATTTCATTAAATGGATGAAATCTGCAAAATATATTAAAAATTCCTTTTCTGCAGATATCAAAGCTTATGAAATAATATTTATAAAACCATTGGGTCCATTCATTAGATCACACATATGTATGTGTATACTCCCTGCCCTATAAGGTTTCTCCGATTGCGATATCACGATGGGATTAGTCGCAATCACATATCGCTCATGCCCCAGACTGTTGCAAGCAATATTTGTAATATCTGATAGCAATCCTGTGATGTAACATAGTCCGTCGATCTATGCACCTGATGGATGGTCCTAGTTGACTCCGCTAGTCGTCGTCGCAATTGTTATGTAGTTTGCACCAATATCTGTTGATTGCCACTGCCGATTACGATTCGCCAATCAAATCTAGACCCTTGATCGGCTAGATCTAACGACTATTGTGCATTCATTTGTTCATACCTCTGATACTCTGTTTTTCTCTGTTTTCTCGTGTTTTTGGCCTCCTGATAGTGTTTTTCCACCATTATAAGGGTTTGTCATGTGCGATTGTTTTGATCTTTGCCATGATTTAAAGAGGTTTCAAGACTTAGAGAGTGTTCTTGGATCCATTTGGGACATGCCTTCCCCTGAAAAAGGCTTTTGGATGACCAAAAGTTGGTTTTCAAGCATCGCTCGAGTGAGGATACAGCTGCCTCACTTCTCTAATCTCTATCCATTTTGCACTACTGGGTTTTTAACATGTGAGTCTGATCCAAAGGTACTCCATGTCGCCTCTATGTGTAGTCCTCACCTTCCTATCCAGAACTGTATCTTCCTGCAGCTCATTGAATTATTCAGGCAACAGATCATCAATGGAAGGCAATTGACTTTGCTCTACGGGATCTTCAATTAATGAAGGTTCAAACAGTCTTAGGTTTTCTGCATTTACCACTGAACAGATGTTCATGTAAGCTGGAAAATCAAGGAGGAAATAATTCTCACCAATTTTCTCAAGTACCTTAAAAGGCCCGTACCTTATTGGCTTTAGGTTCTTTCCTTCGCCTTCCATTCTCTCCTTTCTAATATACAACTAGACTTGATCACCAACTTGGAAGTTGTGCTCCACTCGATGCTTATCATGCCTTGCCTTGTATTTGGCTTGGCTCTTTTCCAGTTGTTACTCCACGACCTGGTGAATTTCTTGGATCTGTTCAATGAACTTGGTTTCCTTGTCCACATCATTGTGTCCAACAACTGCTATGTATTTTACAAAGAAAAAATCCAAGGGAGACCTTGGTATAAAACCAAAACAGGTCTCAAAAGGAGATCTCTGTGTAGAAGAATGTTTAGCATGGTTGTAAGCATGTTGCACATAACATAAATGTTCATCCCAAAGCTTGGGATGCTTGCTACAATAACCCCTGAGCAACTGGATCATTGTCCTATTGACTACCTCTGCTTGGCCTTCTATTTGTGGATGACAGGCTATGATTTTCTTTAGTTTGGTGTCCATCAACTCCCATAGACTTGACCAAAAATTCCCAACAAATCGGGAATCTCAATCAAATACTATGGAAGTGGGTAACCCAAAATGCACCCAGACATGTTGAAAGAAAAACTTCGTTGTTTGTTCAGTTGTAATTTGCTTATTACAAGGTATTAAAATACACATTTTGTTGAACCTATCCACAATAACATATAAATAGTCATGTCCCTTTCTAGATTTTGGAAATCCCCCAACAAAGTCCACGGAAACACTTTCCCAAGGACAGGAAGGAATTGGTAGTGGAGTGCATAAGTCTAGTTTTCTATTGTTGGGCTTTCTTTTAGCATACATGCTACACCTTCTTACATATCTAGAAACTGTTTCATGCATTTTTGGCCGATAGCAATATCTTTGCAGCTGTGCAACTGTTTTACTTACCCCAAAATGACCTGATATTAGAGAAGTATGTGCTTCCCTAATTATGTTAACTCTTTAAGTTTGTGGAATGCATAGCTTTCCCAAATGATACAAGAGTTGGTCCTTAACATAATACTCTAATTCTTCTACTTTTTTTCCATGACAAAAAGGTGCATATACATATTTAAAATCTATACCTTGAGCATACTGTTCAATGTAGCTTTCATGCATTACTGAATTATGCTTAAGTATAGTTTTTGCATTGATAATGGGTCTGATGACTAAATGAAATTGTTGTAGGAAACCCATCCACCTATAGTGTCTTGATTGCTGCAATTTAGTTTGTCGGTGCAAATACTGAAGTGGCTGATGATCTGTATGTATAATTGTTTCTTTGCCCACTAAATAATGTTTCCACTCTTTCACCCTCTGGACTAATGCATACAATTCTTTATAATATGTAGGATAATTAACTACTATAGAATTAAAAGTCTCAGAATGGTAGCATATGGGTTTACCATGTTGCATCAACACTGCTCCCATAGCATAGTCATTAGGATCTATTTTGATCTTAAATGGTTGTTGAAGATTTGGCAATGCTAGTACTGGTGTTGTACTAATTTTTTCTTTCAAGGTGGCGAAGGCTTTCTGTTGTTTGCCTCCCCACTGAAACACCTTGTTCAATCCTGTTAAAGCATGTAAGGAAGCTACAATTAGGGAAAGGTTAGCAATAAACTTCCTCCAATATTGTGCTACTCCTAGGAAGCTTCTAACTCATGTAGCAGACTTGAGTTTAGGCCAATTTACAATGACTGCAACCTTAGAGGGATCTATCTTCAATTCACCACCCCCTACAATATGACCCAAATAATTCAATGATGTTTTTCCAAATTCACATTTTCATAATTTAACATAGATATTTTCTTTTTTCAAAACATCCAAAGTTTGCTTTACATGCTTGAAATGTTCTTCCCATGTTTTACTGAATAGAAGAATGTCATCTAGATATACAATTACAAAATCATCAATAAAAGGTCTAAGTACAGCATTCATAACTTTGATGAAAGTGGAAGGAGCATTAGTTAAGCCAAAAGGCATAACTATCCATTCATACAACCCTTGCTTTGTTTTGAAAGCAGTCTTCCATGCATCTTGCTCTGCTACACTGACCTGACGGTAACTAGCATGCAAGTCCAACTTGGAAAAGTAAACAGCTTCCTTCAACTGATCCAATAGATCATCAATGCGAGGATGGGGATAACGATTCTTGATCGTTATTTTATTTGGTGCTCGGTAATCAATGCACATCCACCACGAACCATCTTTCTTCCTCACCAATACGATTGGAGATTTGCATGGTGATGTGATTGGTCTTATGAACCCTTTCTCAAGCAGCTCCTGTACCTACTTATTGATCTCTGCATTCTCTAAAGTAGATAACCTGTACATTTTGATGTTAGGCAATGGAGCATCTTGCTGCAAGTGAATATCATGTACAATTTCCCTTTTTGGTGGCAAACCTTTAGGTTCTTGAAATAAGATATCATATTCTGAAACAACTCTTTCTAAATCAGCTTTTTGTTTAGCAACACAACCCTCAAATACATTGGTTTTATCATGTTTCTTTTCCTTTACAACCATTAGTAAAAATTTCTTGCATGAATTTACAATTCTTTTCATCTTCCTTGAGTTTATGAGAGTATAATTACTCTTGAGTTTATGAGCTCTTACAATATATTCTATTCCATCTTTAACAAGTTGATACTTATTTTCAGCTCTATAGAAAATGAATTTTCTATCATACAATTAAGGACTTCCTAAAACCATTACACATATATCCAAGGGAATTAAATCTATCTCAACCTCATCTACAAATGCCGAGGCAATGGCAAATCTAAGTTTACATTGTCTAGTCACTTCTAGCTTTGCTTTATCACATACCCAACCCAAGGGATATGGCTTCTTGTGAGGTGTGGTTAGTAATCCCAACATCCTTATAATTTCTTCAGAAATTAAGTTTACTTGTGAGCATCTATCAAAAAAGTATCAATCTTTTGATGCTTGGAAATAACTCTAATATGAAAAATCTCATGACTTTTCCTCTCATTTTCATCACTATCAATAGTTTTGGCAAAATTACTAGTAGATGCTTCAGAATTTTTTCCTTGTATACCTGTAGCTATGATTGTTGTTTCATCATTTGAGTCTGACCCCAAATCCTCCTATACAATAGTAGCAACCTTCTTCTTCTTGCCATCGAACTTCTTGGGTTTTAGCTCTGGATGCAAAGACCAGCATGAAGGTTTGGCCTTTTGTACAGCATTTGCCTTCCTCTCTTTCCATTCCTACTTCCTCTTTTGCTCGTTTTTTCTTGCAATGGGTTTTGATGATCCCCCAATCTTTGGGTTCACATTCTTGCCTCTAGAATCTAGATGTGTAGCTTGAACAGATACGTCATCTATGCTAGTAGGGTTGAACATGAGAATGGTGTGCCTCAAATTGCTGTGTAGACCCCCTATATACTTCAGAAAATTTCTAGGTGAGTCTAAATAAATTCCTAGAATTAAAGCTCTTTTTCTAAATTCTTGGGTGTAGCTTTGTACACTTTTCCCCTTTAACTGGAGAAGAGTTTTTCAACTCATCATATCTTGTTGCATATAAGCTAGTGGATAGAATTGTTTTTTTAATTGTAGAAACAAATTCACTCCAGACAGAAAGAATTTTACCATGCTTCTTCCAGTCATCTTGTGTCCTACCTTCCCACCATGCCAAGGCAGTTCCTCCAAGGTGTAGTTTGGCCAGCTGAATTTTACTCCTGTTTGAATCAATGTTTTGACCCTGCAATACACATCAATCTGCCTAACCCAATTATCTAACTTCTCTGCGTTTAACTCTCCATAATATATTGGCAAATCAAATTTAACATCTAATTGAATCAAATATTTTTTCTTCTTTTTATCTTTAGGGCTATCAGGAGGTGTGGATAGACGAGCCTCTTTTCCTTTCCCTTTGCCTTCAGAATGGCCATCTAGAAGAGATTCTTATGTTCCTTTGTCTTTTTTGGAGGTTGAAGAATCTTCACTTGAACCTTTCTTAAATTATCGATACATTTCTTCTACCATGGCTCTCATGGTCATGAAACTATCCATGAAATGAGAGTATGATTCCAAGGGATTTTCTTCTACCATTTTCTTCCTAGGATAGACTCAACCAATTTTAGGGTTAGTTTCATCTAGTCCTCCTTCTCCTACTTTGAGCTTTGACATAGTTATCATTCACCAATCTAGCACAAACTTGTTTAACCTTAGTAAACCAAAAACTTTGATACCACTTGATCTGATATTGAGATCTAAGACAAATAATAAGGTATTACAGACTCATGTGCATGGGTTTCCCTATGTTATCTTATGCAATGGATCGATCAAATTGCAAAATACACAGACAACGAAGCAGTAAACAAAACAAAATAGACAACACATAAAGCCACAACAAGTTTAATAAGGAGCTCACCCAATACTCCTGGGCTACATCTCCTGGTCTAGCCTTCAGTGGTGCCCTCTCTATTGTTTCTTCAAGCAGAGCTTTTACAGCAATATGAGCTCAATTTGAGACTCAATACACAATAGATATAACAGTAATAGTTTTCTTGAACCTCTCAAGCTTTCTCTGAGTACACAGACTCTTTGAATCACTCTTTGTCTCTGTCTTAGCTCTGTCTCAACACTTCTTGATCTGTCTCCTGTTTGCTATGGCTTTAAAGCCAAAACTGCGTTGCCTCTTCATTTGAGCTTCTTGGCTTTTAGTCTCCCCGACCTCTGTCCACTCGAATCCCTCTTCTAGCATTACACAATCATTGCATAATGCCTAAAGGGAAGGTGGCCACCTATTCTGCAATGTGAGAATGCCTCAAGCCCTTGAAATCCTTCAAATTCCAAACGCGGTCATTCTCTACTAACACAGGAAAATGCATTCATGACTGTGAAATTCCACCAAAACAAAGTTCATTTCAGACTTCAAAAGTCCTTAAATATGGCCTATTCCTCTATCGGGTCCATCCTCCATCATTATCGCAAGTCACTTTAGCCTTGCTCCAAGGTTCCACTTTGTATTTTAGAAATACTTTAAAACTGCGAAAATGCATTAAAAAAATTAGCTTATGGCGGATTTGAAATAATATATAATAGCCTTAAGGAACCCTTTCGGGTTCGACTTATCGCATCGACACTTCACCCCTTGTATTTCATTAAGTGAATGAAATATGAAAATACATTAACAATTCCTTTTCTGTAGATCTAAAATCTTATGAAATAATATTTATAAAGCTATCACGTCTGGTTCATCAGATTGCACATATGTATGTGTATAGGGTTCTTCACGTGTGATTTTTTTGATCTTTGGCATGATTTTAAGAGGTTTCAAGACTTAGAGAGCATTCTTGGATCCATTTGGATCAAAGACTGACAACATTGCAACTACTTTTTTTGCATCCCAACTGGATTTGTTAGTGAAGCAGGCTCATTGGAACAACTTCTTAGTAGAGTTCAACATGACTATTGAGTACAAATAAGTTATGCTAAATGTAGTTGCATATGCCCTCAGCAGGAAGGTACTTTTGGCTGCACTTGAGGAGGGAGAGGACCATGCTGAATGTTGTAGGATTCACGTTCATATGATCGATGAGATGCAAAGTAGACTACATGCTCTTGTGGAGACAAATATTCAGGCGAAAAGCATTTTGAAGAAGGTAAAGGATATGAAGAATCAGAAGTTTCTACTACGAGATGGAATTTTGTTCTATCAGAATCAAATCTACATTTCAAAGTGATCTAGACTTAGGAGGCACCTCCTGAAGGAGTGCCACGATTCTCCATGGTATGGCCACCCAGGGTAGCATTGTTCTTTGGCATTATTGGAGAAAGGGTACTTTTGGGAGAAGATGAGGGAAGATGTGGAGGAGTATGTGCTTAAGAGCATCATCTGTCACTAGGAAAAATTGGATAACTAGAGAAAGGGAGAATTATTGCAGTGTTTATCAATCTTTGAGAGACCTTGGATGAGTGTTTTGATGGACTTCATCACTCAGTTACCAACGGTGCAGGGGTATAATAGGATTATGGTCGTTGTTGATAATTTTTGCAAGTATTTTGTCTTTATTCTAAAAAAGATACCATGTGGTGCCAGGAAGACTACTGAGCTATTCTTCAAGAATATTGTGAAGTATTGGGGAGTACCCTTGAGTATCGTTTCTGACCAAGATCCATGTTTTACAGGCAGGTTTTGGACCACATTGTTTAACTTGGTCACGATAGAGTTGTTACAGAGTTTGAGTTATCATCCATAGATAAATGAGCAGACTGAAAAAATTAACACACTAATAGAGGACTACTTGAGACATTATGTGATGGACGATTAAAAAGATTGGCCTGAACTCTTGGTTGTGGCTAAATTTAGCTACAACTTGCAAAAAGTTCCACAACCAGGTATAGTCCATATGAGTCGGTCAATGGACATATGCTAGTTGCTCCACACACTATTCTACCAAGAGGATTTTTTAGGAGGCCACATGCGAAGAGATTCTTGATAGAATGCGAGGAGTCTTTGGAGTTAGCATGGGTGAACTTTCATGATGTTGTGGGGGGAATGAAGAAAAATGGGTAGATAAGGATAGATGGGACACACACTTATATGTTGGCAATATGGTCTTTCTAAGGATCATCAGAGATCATTTTTAACCAACAAAAGGGACTACGATATTTTTGACGAGGAAGTATAAAGGGCCATTCCAGGTGAAGAAGCAAGTTGGTGAAGTTTCTTATGAGTTGAAGCTTCTGAACGACAGGTGTTCGAAACTTCCTGTGTCCTATATGAGTCAGCACAAGAGATGTAAACTTGATGCACATCATCTTGAGAGGGCAGCATCATCGAGGGTACTAACCATGATTAAGGATAAACCGAACTTGGTTTTGGATAAAATCCTAGATCTTAGGACTACGGGTGTCGGGAGTGCTACACAGAGCGAGTCCTTCATTCAATGGAAGGATGCATCAAAGGAGAGTGGTTGGGAAATGAAGGATTCACTGTGGAGATTTAAAAAGGAGATCGCAGAGTTTAGTGAGGGGTTGGCATGATTGAACTTGAAATATATAACTATTTTAGAATAGGGTATTTAATTTTTTATTTAATAATTATAACAAACGAAAAAGATTTAATTCTAATTGAATATTAATAAAATATATAAGTGAATATATTTTCTTATTCTATAATTTAGTTTCTAAAATTGGTTTTAAATCTAATAATTATAGTAGATGAAAGTGATTTAATATTTATTGAATATTCATAAAATATTTACTTCAATACGTTTAATCTTTATTGAATATTAATAAATTATTTACTTGAATATGTTTGTTTATTTTATAATCCAGTCTCCAAAATTGATTTTAAATTTAATAGTTATTGTGGATGAAAGAGATTTAATCTTTTTAATGTTCATAAAATATTTATTTCATTATGTTTGCTTATTTTATAATTTAGTCTCCAATATTTGAATATGTTTATCAATAACTAAAGGTGGATACTAGGAATTTAAACTTTATGAGATATTATAAGATATTCTTAATAGTAGTTAACAATCAAAGATTGAGATTTCTCTTAATATTAATTCTGTCTTGATCATGATCAACCATGGTTGACCATGAACCATGGTCAATCATGGTAACCCATGGTCCAATGTCGCATTGTCGCAAAGATTTTCTCAATATGAAAATATACCATGGTGAACCATGATTCAACGTCTCATTATGACAGAGATTGTATCGATATGAAAAGAAATCATGGTCAAGCATAGGCAACCATTGTCCAACGTCACACTATGAAAAGGATTGTCTCAATATGAAAGTCAACCATGATAAACCATGGTCAACCATGATTATTTTAGCATTTATAATATTTATCTTAGGGTTTATATACCTTGGATTTATAATGTTGATCTATTAGGTTTAATATTATTCCCATGGATTCATAATACCTTGGGGTTTTAGTATTGATCCCTTAGGTTTATTACTCCATTGGGTTTATAATAACAATCATGGTCAACCACGGTACAATGTCACATTGTGACAAAGATTGCGTTGATATGAAAATCAACCATGGTGAATCATGGTCCAACGTCATGTTGTGACAAGGATTGTCTTGATATGAAAATCAGTCATGATCAATCACGATCAACCATGCTCTAACATCACATGTGACAAGGATTGTCTCAATATGAAAATCAACCATGGTAACCATGTGTATTTCAGGGTTTATCATATTTATCTTAGGGTTTGCATACCTTGGGTTTATAATATCAATCTCTTAGGTTTAATACTATTCCCTTGGGTTCATAATCCTTTAGGGTTTTAGTATTAATCCCTTGGGTTTATACCATCAACCATGTTCAACCATCCTCACCCATGTTTTATAGAATGAACATGGTGAACCATGGTCCAACGTCGTATTTTGACAAATATTGTGTCAATATGAAAATTAACCATGGATATTTTGACAAAGATGGTTTTAGTATTAATAACTTGGGTTTATTATTTCGTTAGGCTTATGATATCAATGTGTCGGGTTTATTTTTCCCTTGGATTTATAATATCAATCATGATCAACCATGGTCAATCATAACCAACCATGGTCAATGATGGTCAAAGGTTGCATTATGACAAAGTTTGTCACAGTATGAAAATTAACCCTGGTCAACCATGGTCCAATGTCACATTGTGACAAAGATTCTCTCCATATGAAAATAAATCATGGTCAAGCATTGTCAACTATCGTCAACCATGGTCAAATTTCACATTGTGACAAGGATTGTCTCAAAATAGAAATAAACCATGGTCAACCATGTTTTATAAAATCATTCATGGTCAATAATTTTCCAACGTCGCATTATGAAAATGATTATCTCAATATGAAAATCAACCATGCTCTAATGTTGCATTGGGACAAAGGTTATTTATATGAAAATCAATCATCGTCAGCCATGGTTTAAAGTCACATTATGACAAGAATTGTCTCAATATTAAAATTAACCTTGGCCAACCATGTTTATTTTATAGTTTATAATATTTATCTTCTCGATTATATACCTTAGGTTTATAATATTAATCCATTTGGTTTCATATTATTCACTTGGGTTCGTAATCCCTTGAGGTTTTAGTATTAATCCCTTGGGTTTATAATATGAATACATTGGGTTAATAAAATAACATTTTTGTTAAAATAAAGATTGTCTCAATATGAAAATCAACTATGGTCTTTTTTCGCATTGTGACAAAGATTGTCCCGATATGAAAATCAATTATGGTTAAGAATGGTCCGACGTCGCATTGTGACAAGGATTATATGAATATGGAAATCAACTATTGTTAACCATGCTTATCTTAGGGTTTATATGGCTTTGGTTTATATTTTTTATCCCTTGGGTTTATTATTCCCCTAAGTTTATAATATTAATCACTTGGGTTTACTAATCTAAAGGTTCATATTCCTAGGGTTTAATATTATTCCCTTGGGTTTATAATCACTTGGGATTTTAGTAATAATCCATTAGGTCTATTATTCCCTTGGGTTTATAATATCAATCATGATCAACCATGTTTTTTAAATTCAATCATGGTTTAATATGGTCTAACATCACATCATGACAAGATTGTCTCAATATGAAAATCAATCATTGTTTCAACCATGGTTCAACATCGAATTATGACAAATATTGTCTCAATATGATAATAATGGTCAACCATGGCCTACTATGGTTAATCATGGTCAACGTTGGTTAACCATGGTCAACCATGTTTTATAAAATTAAACATGGTCATCCATGGCCAATCATGGTCAACCATAGTTGAACGTTGCATTGTTACAAATAGTGTCTTAATATGAAAATCAACCATGGTTAAGCATGGTCAACCTTGGTCCAATGTTGCATTGTGATAAGGATCATCTCAATATGAAAATCAACCATGGACAAACACATTCAACCATGTTTATTTCATTATTTATAATATTTATCTTAGGGTTTATATACCTTGGGTTTATAATATTAGTCCCTTGCATTAAATATTATTTTCTTGGATTAATAATCCCTTCAGGTTTTCGTATTAATCCCCTAGGGTTATTATTCCTTTTCCTTTATAATATCAATCATGGTCAACCATGGTAAATCATAGCCAAAGATGGTCAAACATGGTCAAATGTCGCATTGTGACAAAGGTTGTCTCAATATGAAAAACAACGATGGTCAACCATGGTCCAATGTTGCATTGTGACAAAGATTGTCTCGATATGAAAATCAATCATGGTCAAACATGGTGAACCATGGTCCAACGTTGCATTGTGACAAGGATTGCTTCAAAATGGAAATCAACCATATTTATTTTAGGGTTTATAATATTTATCTTAGGGTTTATAATATTAATCCCTTGGGTTTATAATATCAATCTCTTGGGTTTATTAATCTAGGAGTTCAAATTGTTAGGGCATAATATTATTTGCTTAGTTTTATAATCCTAACCAATCATGGCCAACCATGGTTAAATGTCGCCTTGTGACAAATATTTTCTCCGTATGACAATCCACCATCTACCATGGTCCAATGTCACACTGTGACAAATATTCTCTCAATTTGAAAATAAATCATGGTCAACCATGGTTGGACATCACATTGTGACAAGGATTTTCTTAATATGAAAATTAACCATGGTCAACTAGTGCTAACCATGTTTATTTTAGGGTTCATATTCATACAGTTTAATATTATTCCTTTGGGTTTATAAACCCTTTGGTTTTTAGTACCAATAATATCAATAATCTATTGGTTTTATAATATTAATATGAAATCTTTATAATAATTGTCCCTTTGGTTTAATATTCTTCCCTTCCATTTATAATATTACTCCCTAAGGTTTGTAATATAAATCCCTTGGTTTTGATATTTATCAATATATAATAATATATTGATATTTAAATTAATATTTATTAATAAAATATTTTATTAATAAATAAGTATTGTATTAATATTTAATATTAGGGTTTATAATATAGGTTTTATAATTACGACTTTTAATATTTGGTTTGGTATTATGGTTTATAATATTAAGTTTATAATATAGCATATATGAAAATCAACCATGGTATAACATGGTCAACCATGATTATTTTAGGGTTTATAATATCTATCTCTTGGGTTCAATATTACTCCCTTGGGTTTATAGTATTAATCTCTTTTGTTTATTATTCCCTTACGTTTAAAATATTAATCTGTTGGGTTTATTGATGTAAGGGTTCATTTTCCTAGGGTTAATATTATTCCCTTGGGTTTATAATACCTTGGAGTTTTAGAATTAATCCCTTGGGTTTATCAATCTAAAGGTTCACATCCCTTGGATTTATCAATCCCTTATTCAAATGTCACACTATGACAACTATGGTCATCCATTGTCAACTATTGTCCAATGTCACATTGTGAAAAAAATTGTCTCAATATGAAAATCAATGATGGTCAACCATGGCCAACCATTGTCCAATGTGGTATTGTTCCAAAGGTTGTTTCAATATGAAAATCAATCATGGATAACAATAGTCCAATGTGACATTGTGACAAAGACCAGTTCAACATGAGAATTAACCATGGTCATCCATGCTTATTTTATGGTTTATAATATTTAACTTGGGTTTTATATACCTTAGGTTTATATTATTTATCCCCGGGGTTAATATTATTCCCTTGGGTGTTTAGTATTAATCCATTGGGTTTATTATTCCCTTCAGTTTATAATATTGACCTTAGGATTTATATACCTTGGGTTGATATTACTAATCCCCTGGATTTAATATTATTCCATTGGATTTATAATACCTTCGGAATTTAGAATTAATCCTTTGGGTTTATCAATCTAAGGGTTCATATTCCTAGGGTATAATATTAATCCTAGGGTTAAATATAAATCCCTTGGGTTTATAATCATGGACAACCATGGTCCAATTTCATATTGTGATAAAGATTGTCTCAACATGAAAATGAGCGATGGTCAACCATGCACAAATGTCACATTGTGACAAAGATTGTCTCAATATGAAAGTATGTCTTCACACATGTACCTTTTAAAACTAAAAAATGTATTTATTAAAAAAATGTAATACAAAATAAAAACGAATATACCTGGTTGGTTTGTTTAATTAAAATTATTCTAAAATATCAATAATGTCACTTTCATGTTTTGTTGAGTAGTAAGAATATTTCACTCTCTTTCTCAGCTATAAATAAAATATTTCGATGTCCATATAAAACAACATAATCTTATATCAACTTTATTGAAAAATAAAGTAGTCAACACTTAAATTAAAACCTATATATACATTATATAAAATAATTAAAAAAACCTTTCTTTATATATTTAAAACATTTTAAGTACTTTCACTATTTTATGCGTGAATAAATTTTTATCTAGTTTATACATAAAAATAAATAAAATTGTAACATAAATAATGAAGATTTACGAGTGACCTCTATATATATTAAGGGATCAAATATGAATGTAAATATTTTATTTAAATTTTACACTCTTAAAAAAAATTCACTTCAAAAATTTTGGTCCTTCAAAACTGTTACTAGATGTATCGTTAAAATCAATCTATATATTTAAGATGGAATGTTGGTAAATATTCTTGCATAGTATGGGTCGTCCGGCGCTGGACTATTGTATCACAACTAGGATGGTAGGAAAACTCCCCGTTTCCAAACATTTTGAGATCAATTGATGGAATCCCTACAGTTTCTAGTTTTGGCACTTTAAAGGATTCTAGAGGAAACTCCCCATTTTCCTCTTTATCCCTAATCTAAAATGGAAAAATTACTCTGGTGAAGTCCTTCTCAGTTTTTGACAGGTTTCCTTTCCATGTACTTACTTAATACATTTCGGCCATCATGTACCCCTTCTAACCTCATATGTTAGGGGGCATCTATTATAGCTCCAAATCTCACTCTTGATGTTTATGATGCTATACTCATGGCCTAGGGCAACCCCTCCTTCCAGACTTGGTCCAAATAATTAAAAAACAATGTTTTACTCCTTATACGTGGCATTTCCCTGAGCTAAATGCGTGTGTACGCAGATCTGTGTATACCCAACCCACATATATGTCTTAAAACACTTAAAAAAATTAAATCTCCTTAATTTTGGGCAGAGATCACAAGTTTTACCTATTGATTACCTATTAGTGCTTGTGGCCCAACTATTCCCAATGAATTCCAAGATAAAAAACTACTTTGGGAGAAGTATAAAAAGGCTTCAATGGGAAGGCCTAAGGAGGAGAGAAGAGAGAGAAAAATAACTCTATTGAGATTATCCCTAACTAGGTCTGAAGATCCTTGTGCTTCCAGCACTTCCCCCATTACAGGAAACCCTTGTTTCCTTGAGTTATGATGCCTTTCCACTACTTGAGATATCTTGGAGTAAGTCATGGAAGGAGTTTGTTGAAGGCTTGAGACTGGATGAATACGGAGGACGGTTTTGCTGGGAGCCTGCGAAAGGAAGACTCAGGTGAAATCATTCCTTTCTGTACTTTAGTTATCTATAATAAAAGAAACACTTGTCTTGTTCCTGATATAAATCTTCTTCATGTTTATGATATCAATGTTATGATTCACATATCAATGGTTGTTTTAATTGTATAAGTAACTACCTTTCAGTAATGTTAGGAAGATGATTTCTTTATGATGCTTGGTCAATATACTACTGTGCTTTTTGGAATTGATTATTTTGCAGGTTGAAGGATCCAAAGGAACCTTAGGAGGGTTTGGACCCTGGCCGAATCTTCCCAAATGAATGACCCCCGGGTGCACCTTTCTTCATGTAGTTTGTTTATATTAGCATCATGACTGTGTGGAATGCTTGTTTTTCTTTGTAGATAACCCCCGATCTGCTAGAGTAACAACCCAAGACCCTAGGGGAATTTTTCCCTAAACAAACCCCAAAACAAAGTCCATACTAATTACATCCCATGGTTGGTATGGTATTGGCAATGGCTGGTACAATACTGTATTTTGGCTTCTCCCTTTAGCATCCTGACAGATTCTCCAGTTCTCAACACATTTCTTAACATCAATTTGCATCTTTGGCCAATAGTAAAAAGAATTTACTTGAGTAAAGGTTTTTAACTGTCCAAAGTGACTAGATAATCCTCCACTATGTTTCTCCTCGATTATGTTTTCCCTCATAGAACATTTGGGAATGCACAATTTGTTACCTTTAAACTGTAAACCTCCTTGGATAAGATAATCTAACCTCTGAATTCTATTATGAACTATTGGACTTTTTACAACTGCATAAATACCTTTGAATTCTGCATCATCTTTATACATATCAACCATTTCTTTAGATCCTACAACACCAACTCTTAATTCTTATACAATGAAATTTATCCTGCTCAAAGCATCAACGACTTTGTTCAACTTACCACTTGTGTGTTTTACAACAAAAGTAAAACTCTGTAAAAACTCTACCCACTTGGCATGTTTCTAGTTCAATTTTGGCTAGTTGTTTATGAAATGTAATGCACGATTGTCAGAATATAATACAAACTCCTTTGGCAGCAAATAATGTCTCTATTTTTTTAAATCTTGCACAATAGCATAAAATTCTTTATCATAAGAAGAATACTTCTTCTTATCTGCATTTATTTTCTCACTAAAGTAGGATATTGGTCTCTGTTCCTAACTCAGAACTGCTCGAATTGCAACTCCACTATCATCAATTTCAACTTGGAAAACTTTCCCAAAATCAGGTAAAACTAAAATTGGTTTCTTTGTAATTTCCTTCTCCAGCAACTTAAATTTTTTGTCTACTGCTTTTGTCCACTTGAATGGTTGATTAGTCTCTTTGATTGTTTCAATAATTGGTGCACAAATCTGACTTAAACTTCTGATAAATTTTCTATAAGAACTTGCAAGACCATGAAAGCTTCTTATCTCAAATATATTTCTTGGAGTAGGCCAGTTCCAAATTGCTTGGACTTTCTCTGGATCCATTTTCAAACCTTCTTTAGAAACTACAAATCTCAAATAGATTAATTCTTCTTTCATGAAACTACATTTCTTTAGATTTATCGGTAGTTTCTCTTTTTGCAAAGCTCTTAAAACCAACTTAATATGTTCCATATTTTCTTCTTTTCTTCTACTGAAAACTAGAATATCATCAAGATAAACAATGACAAACTTTCCTGCATATTCCTTCAAGACTTCATTCATTAATCTGATGAATGTGTTAGTTGCATTAGTGAGTCTGGAAGTCATCACTAACCATTCATACAACCCACTATTTTTCTTCCATTAATCTCCTTCTATAATCCTTATTTGATGATATCCACTCTTTAGATCTATTTTAGACAAATACTTTGACCCAATTAATCAATCCATCAAATCATCCATGCATGGTAAAGGAAATCTATACCTGATAGTAATCTTATTTATGGCTCTAGAATCTGTACACATATGCCATTCACCACCTTTCTTTGGACTGAGTACTGTTGATACAACACATGGACCAAGACTCTCTCTGATTAATCCCTTATCCATCAGTTCCTGTGCTTGCCTTCCAACTTCTACATTTTCTTAAGGAGTTAACCTGTATGCTTCTTTTTTTGGCAAACTTGCTCTAGGTATTAGATCAATATGATGACTAATACTCCTTATGGGTGGTAATCCATTTGGAAACTAATCCATAATAATATCAGCAAAATCATTCAACAGAGTTAATGTTTTCTCTCTCAGCTTACTCTACCTAACTGAGTTGACAAGGGTTAACCGAATATCGAAAACCCAATTAGAGTAGGTGGTACTAGTTAAAAGTAAAAGTGTTTTGTTTTCACCAAGACTCACATTGAATAGAACATATTTTCCATCATAGTATCATCGATTAAAGAACTAAATATATTCATAAAGAGAGGGGATAATAGATTACCAAATGTTGATAGCTGTACAAGCCATATTATACTTCACCCTGCTTGTCTCAAGATCCAAACACGGTTTCACATGAAGCTAAACCTACGGGTGAAAGATAAAAAAAACAAACAAACAAAGGAAAGGATAGAAGTAAAATGAAAGAAAAACAAGAAAAGAAAAACATGAAAGAAAATCAAACAAGAAAGAAAATACTAGTCCTACTACTAAACTAAACAATGCATGGGCCTACTCACATGAAGTGATATTTCCAATGCAACCATTGATTCATTGGTTGGCCCATGTTGGTGAAGGTGTGGTTAATAAGAAATATGTTCAAGTAAGCCAACATGCAAGAAATATAAAACAATGAAAACCAACATGCTCGAAGTTTGAATGCATTCACAGAAAAGAAAATTGTAAAAGCACAAGACAAACACTCTGCGAGACATACCATGGTGTGACAATGCATTATCCGTAGACGATGAATGTGCACACTCTTTTGATAATTGTAAATGCGGAAACATTGAAAAAGAAGAAAATTTTCACTTTGTAGTATGAATCGCTATGTATGCCTCCTCTAATGTATGAGTGATAGGATTGTGAGATTCCAGTGGAGGAAGTGAGATCTTTGGATCAAAGATATTTTGGATGTGTGCAGGAGAGTGATGAGGAGCCTGAGATGTTTCAAGAGATTTCTAATCTGGAGTGGAACTGACCTCAAGACAGTAAGGACTTGACATAACCATAAGCTCAAGCTAAAGTGCCTCGACAACTTGCAGTATTTCCACTTTGTCAATGGGTAGATCATCAAATACCGATGGCTTGGAAATATCAATAGTAAGTGAATCAACATCATGATCAAATGAAGGAGTAAAGATATCATGATAGCCACGATTAGAAAATTCAAGATGTACATCATCATCCTCATGATCCGACAAATCGTATAGAGGGGTTGACAAGAAACAAAATTTTTCACCCTTTGAATTTTTGAACAAAAAAGATGATAGATTGGGTGGATTCAAAAAAGAATATTTGTCCTGACTATAATCAAATGATGGACTGAAATCTTGTGTATCCTGTGAGTGATCATAAATAGAAACATGGGGGAATGAATTTTCACAAGATAAATCAGAAATGGAAAGATCACAAAAGATGTTAGGATAGAGCAGCTGAGGTGCAGACAGAAAGAGGTCATCCTTCACTATAACTTCTTCTTCAGATTCCCACACATACTCATAAAAAATGATAGTAGAGGTTGACTTCTTAACACCAACTCTGTCAACAACTTGATCATCATGAACATCACATATGGAGTCCAGAATGGATGAACACAAGACGCCAAAATCTAGAGGATCAACAAAATAAGAGGATGGAAGTTGAGAAAATGTGTTGACGTGACAACCAACAAGCTTGCAAACCACATTAGTGCAGATATCCAAAGTAGGCAGGGTGGGAGGAGGTGATAGTTCAACAGATGGTTTCGAGGATTCTCTCACCTCATCTTATGGAGCTACAGCTATTTGATGAGGGGCAGATGATGGGTCAATTGTGACATCAACCTTATCCATCTTGGGTTTGGTAGCTCTAACACCAAGGTATGCTGGGAGGGGTTTGAATGATTCTAACATGTGAGTATTTTCAGATACGTGAAGAAGATACTGAAACCTTTCCCCGAGAAATTTCCAATTGACTTCATCTTCGGGGATTTGAAAAACAAGATTACAAAGGGGATCCCAAAATTTCACAATAGATTCATCAGGTGCTTTCTGTAATTCCTGAATTTTTTTATTAAGTGCTCAATAATCATAATCATAGAAACCATTACCTAACTCTATGATCATGTGATCGAAAGAGTGAATGTAGGCTATGGGAAATTTGTGACACCATTTTTGTACGTGCCTTTAGAAAGTGTAAGAGAAAAACCCATAGGAAATGTTGTTCGAGGGGACTTCATTCCTATGACAAAATACTATGAAGGAAATTGCATGCCTTAGCAGGGATTCTTCGCCTTCACTGTCATACTTAAAATTAACAAGTCATCAAGGAATTCCTTCGGAAAATAAAAATCATCTGGATGAGGAAAACATGCTAGAGGTATGATTGTAATGTAAGTCATGAGTGATGTGCAGAGATTGAGGACATACTTTGAGGACTCATATAGTGGGTAGTATAGTAGTGCCTTGACTACGGTAGCATGGAGAGGTAAGTATAATAATTTTGTCGAAAGCAAGTGTGTGACCTTGTGGCAAGTGAAGTGAGATGCATGGGGGTTCTAACACATAGAGGGGAAAGGAAGTGTGTCCCTTAGAAGATTGTAACAGTACAAAGCCTCAAAGGAACACATGAGTGGAATGACATGATAGGATAGAAGCAGAATAGTCCACAATCCAAAGTGACGGGTTAACACAACAACACATCTTCAACAAGAGTCATACAATCATATACAAAATAGTTCATACAAAAATGTGTAAGTCAAATAACATACATTTCTAAAGTTACGAGAATAGTCGAACTATAATAACAACATATGCATGAAAACATGCTAGCTCAGTTATATTATTAAGTGAAATTTCTATCCATACATACACCATTGACAACCACTAGCCCCAATAGTGGAACATTACATTCAACACCACCTTCTCCTCCAAAGATATGTACTTTCTCTTCGTTGTGGAGAAGCCAAGAACCGTCGCAATACTCTCCAAGCCTTCTCTAAGCGAAGCCTAGCCAAAATCTTGGCTCCCAAAAGCCTGTACTGTGAGTTATGAGGTTCTATATATAAAAAAGGGTGGGGTGACCCTTGGCATTCCCCTTGACTCTTAGACTACACTCATGACTCTTCACATTACATAGTAACTATTCACATTCCACTGGTGACACTAGGAATTTCACTTATAGCATATTTATGATAATACAATTTCCACATATACCCATGTGGGAATAAAATAGACTTGAGTCAGCTTAACAAGACAAAAAACATCACTCAGGGTCTTAGGGACAGACCAACTCAGTAACCTCCACACTATGGTCTTTGGTGACGAATTGATACCAAGCTTGGTATTGTGCTATCGTGTCCCCGTACTTTTTGGTGATTTCTTTATCGAAGCGGACTCTCGGATCCATGGCTTCCAGGTATATGGTTATGAAATCTCTATCCAACTCATCGTGAAGCATGCAAAACAATGTCCTGAGCATGGCTAGACCAATGTACTTTTGCATGTTTTCTACCCTCAGCTGCAAGTCATCACTCATGGCTTCATTCATAAACTTCTCTAGGTACTCGTCGACCTCCAGCATGACTTGGTACTTCCTCGTGGCTTGAGTGAGGGTTCCAATGGAAAGGATCTTGTGTGTCCTCACTATGACATCCAGACTCTTGTACAACTTTGCATAGGAACCCTCAATGTTGCTGATTAGCAGAGGGAGCTTCTCATAGTTTTGGATCAACATCTAAATTCATGCTTTGTCTAGCTCTAACTGCAGCTTCATCATCTTTTGCAAGTAAAGTGGGGATCCCTTGTACCTCATTATCCATTCCTATACATGAAAAATGGTAGCATGGATGTCCTTGAGTGTTTAGGTTCTCTTTGCGCACTGCTGCTGAAAACGATATAAATGGACAACCGCTTTTTTCTTGGTGAGAAATATTCTATACAACTTCTTCATTATCGTATCCAAAGTTGATATCTCCATAGGTATTGCTTTCTTCATTTCTGCCATAGAGGATGTTACGAAATGCTTTGTTTTTTGCATAGCCTCTTCCAAGTCCTTCACCATATGATCATTCTCTGCTATCAAGAAATTGACTGTCAAACTCATGGCTTTTACATAATCTTGAGAAACCTGGGCCATGAAAGTTGGATGTCTTCTAACATCTGATACAATCAACTTTTCTTCTATGTGTGCAGGTGATGTGTGATCATCCGAGAGATTATTTCCTCATGCTTGTACAATCTTGTTATGTGACTTGTCGAATGATAGATTGTCCACATCCATCTCTAGATCATCATCAAGGAGAACAACCTCTCCTTGCTGACTTGGGACCAGTTGTGATTTTGGAGGTGGCGAAGACTGTGGTGTGACCTCAGATACTCTCAGCATGAGATTGGTGTCATGGTCTTGTGCCTCATGTTCCATCTCCATGTATGTGTCCTCAACCATCTGCTCAAAATGTTGAGAAAATTACCGAACCTACACCTACTCACCCTCTTCTTCATCTGTTGGCTGCTCTGTTGTCTCAACCTATATAGGCATAGTTTTCTCTGTCACTACACCTTGCCTTTCCTCCTGTTCCCGTTTCTTCTTTTCTTCCCTTTCTCTCATCCTAAGCTCTTGCTCTAATTATAACTTCTTTTCTATTTCCTGCAACCTCCTCTCTGTAACTTCCAACCTTTTCTTAGCTCTCTTCCTATGTTATAGTTTCCTTTCACATTGTCACCTCTTTCCATCTATCTCCAAAGCTACTCTCTCAATAAGAGGATCTTCGCTGAACTTGTATCTTTTCTCAGCGTTTTCACTCTAGGAAATTTTTCTCTCTCCTTTGTCTTGTGCCAATTTTCTGCTCACTTTTGTTGTCGTTGTTGCTTCCTGTGGTGCTACTTTCCATTCTACAACTATGTTGATTGGTTCATTGAGCCTAGAGGATTTGTAGAAATACCTCCAAGGATCTTCCTATAGCTAATGACATGCCCTATGGATCCATGGCTAATACCCCTTTGCATGGTGGTTCTTGCATATGTAGTGGGAGGCATACAACTTGAAACTCTTAGTGCTAAACCTAAAATTCTTCAAGTCCTCGGTCTCGGCATCCACATTCTTCAAGCTATGGATCTCATACAAGCCAATCCAAAAAGGAAGAGTAGGACATGGTGCCTTCTTCCTCCTGTGAAATCTTCCTAATAACCATGTGGAGATGTGGTATGCAACCTCTTAGATGACCAACTTATCCATGGAAAACCTCGATATGTCATGCATAGGTTTCTTTGTGCCAAACATCTTAATGAAGGTACCACTAGGTGTTGCATACCAATCTCCAATGTTCAACAATGCCTTCATCGCTTCTTAGGACATGCAAGGTGGATCATATTCAAATAAAATCATGTACAGTGGGGCAATGAAGTGGTCAGACAAAATCACCATGACTCCTTTGTAGTTTCACTCAGAGAGAAACTTGCAAAGTATGTTCACAGCATCCTTTGATGGTTTCCATGTCCAACCCATGCTAGGGAGATGTTGATGGGCACATACTGCATCAAGCAGGTATACAGACATAAAGAATCTTGCTTGGTCATCCTTAGGTGGAATTCGGGCATTAGACACATGCAATTTCAACTGAAGAGCCAACATGACAGACTACTTGAATGAACTTCCTTCATTTGCCAACTGCTCCAACATAATCACCCAACTTTGTGAAAAGGTCTCCATGCTCTCTTGGCCATACCAGCGCATGCAAATATGACCAAGAGTTGGTAAGCATTCCTGAGTGACTTCGTCTTGTAGACCTAGTTGGGTGTCACTCTGAAATTCGATAGCTCTCTTATCCAATGCTTCATGAGGTCTGTAGTGTTCACATTATTGTTGGGAGTGTAGAACAGTTCATGTAGTTCACTCAATGTGGCAAGTGATACATCTGATGGTATTTTTCCTTCTGGAAGGTGGAAAGTTATGTTGCATTGGTACTACTCAGTGTCGTCACCTTTGAATCAGTATGTGAGATAATTGAGTGAATGATATCTACGCACGGGAAGGCATAGTACCTGCATGCAACCATGTACAAGCCTGAATTGTGGATTTTGACATAGACCTGTCAGTTTTCTATATCTTCCTTGAAACTTCTTGCAAATATGTCCTTTATTTATTTCCATGTAATCTTCATGTCCTTCTCTATGAACAACTATGTGTCTTCATAGATAGAAAAGTTCATTGGCACTTATTCAACCACGTCTCCGGTGCTTCTCTCTATAGTATCCTTTGATCCATCTCTCTTGGAAACCATGATGCGTGTACTGCTGAGAAGTTTCTCAATAACTGATGTACTTAGAGACAGAGAGTGAATTTTCACGACAAGAAAATGTCAGCTTAAAAACACAAATCATTTTAGGGATCGATCATGAAACAAACTGGGAAACTACTGCGCAAGATTGCTTAGTTGTGAATCTCAGAGGTGAGGGACTAGCAGCTAGATTTGTGCATTACGCAGTCCCAACTACCAATGAGAGGTATTGATGTAGTATACCTAGGGGAATAATATGGGGTACAAGGGGAGGTACCCAATGGAATAATGTAATAATGGATGGGAAATAGTAATAAATAAGGTGGTTAACCCGTATCATGTAAGGGACCACAAGTAGTTAGCAATAATGTAATCAACCCATGGTATTATATAGATCGTATTGAGGGAAACATGGTAATGACCCATGGTATTATATGTATAAGGCCTATATAGAGGCTAGAGACTCCACATTGAGAGATGTGAAGGAATATTGTATGAACAGACATATGGCTTGTGGAGTGTTTTCTTTCCTTAAGGAGTGAATGTATGGTGTTGCCCTACATTAAGGGTTTGATATTAATAAAGTGAAGCATTTCTATCTATTTCTATCTTGTTATTTCTTGGGTTTATTTCTATTATCATATATATTTCAGATCAAAACTCTACAATTGATGACTGGAATTTCACATATCACAATTAAGTATAGCTTGTTGTGGACTACAATTGTGCAATGTACATTTCAGTCTTGCTTGATGTTGGTTGGAACTACGCATTGCACAGTCCCAATGGGAAAGACTGGGGACTATCTCCTGGAACTATGCAAAGTGCAGCTGGCACTGGTGACTGGAAGCCTTTGTGAAATTCTTGGAACTAAGGTAGAGCCTTGAGTTCCAGAAATGTGCAGTGAATGCCTGGAGAAGCTAGACCTGAGCTAAGGTAGCCCAAATCTTCCCCAGGGCAACTTGAAAATGAGTAGATATAAATGCATGAGAAAAGGATGGTGAAAATATGAGTGAATGGTCATGCATGCAATCAAGGTAAGTGCATAAATCAGCCAAATGAATAAACAACGAAGCTTGTGGGGAGAGTCACCGCAACGATGGTCACTAGTGCAAAAACGAGGTTATACATGGTTCACTCAAGAAAGACAATGAAAAACCTGAAAGGAAACTTCTACAAGTTAAAAAAAACTAAAACACTGGAGTTTGCAAAGTAAAAAATGAAAAATAACACTTACACAAGGCAAGGAAACAAAAGCGATGGAAAAAGCAGCAAAATACTTGAAAAGAAAAACTTACTTGGAAAAGTTGTTCTGATCATGCTAAAGGTTTCTAGATGCTTTGGGAATTCTAGAGCTTCAAGGTTGAGTGTGAAAATGAGTTCTAGTGGCATCCGTTAAATAGATTTGATCGATTTAGGGTTTATGACGTGCATGCCAAAGATATAGGAAAAAGCAAAAAGTGGCAGCAATTTTCTAAAATTAGCTTAAGTGTGACTCTCAGTGCTTGAAATAGAACCCTATTTTTTAGGGATATTTTTTTTTAATTTTCAGGAAGGGCTGCCATGCATGCATGGAGAAATTACATAGTTTTGGAGGGAACCAAGAAACCCTTCAGCACATGCATCGGGCAGCAACTGAGGAAATACTTGTAGGCAATTCCTAGATTGAGTGCCTTTGGATGCCTCTCATGCTCTACGTAATTTCGTAGTTGAAGACATGATTTCGGTTAGGTCTACACGCTTCTAGAGCTGAAGCTCACTACTGGGCATATTTGTGCAATTCTTGAGAGAAAGGCTCACTATTGGGCTTCTCTGTGCAATTTCTGAGAGCAAGGTTGGATGCAGTCTAGGACTGTGTTGTTTGCAAAGGCAGTGCAAGAACTGGATCAACCAAGTCATGGGGGGTGAACTTGTGGTCAAATAGAAAAGAAAGTAAGTGAACACAAGTTGTAAAGAGACATATAAACTCAAATGAAAGTGCAAGTACGTGAGCAGTACAAGACAAGCTGCTAATATTTAAGGAGGGAGGCTCCAAAACAAAGTGAAGGAAAAAATTCAGAAGGTGGTTGTAACCACTACAACAAGATGAAATTCCATGGAATGATCACCATCAACTTTGATCATTTCTACCTAGCCATGACAAAATCAAGAATAATTTTTCCAATATGTTTTGACCCGAGATAGTAAATAGTCTAGAATCACCCATTTCAATATTTCAATGTGAATCCGAAAGAAAATTGGGGAATATATCTGCGACCATTTCCATTGAAATCTTAGTTCAAACAGGTATTTTTGAAAATATTCACGTAGGTGCCTCATTCTAAATCAAACAAATTTGAACATATAAGGCCCTATTTCAAGAATTATGTGACATTTTTTTTTGGTCCTATGAGGAAATGCAAGGAATTGAACCAAGCATTATAATACATGAAATGGAGACTTACCTAGATGCTAAGCTTGTCAGAAAATGATTATGTCTGGTGCAACTGAGAAAAGTTGTTGCGATTAAAGATGAGGTTAAGAAACTTCTCAAAGTAGGTTTCATCTACCAAGTTCCCTTAATTGATTCAGTATCCAATATCGTGTCTGTTAACAAGAAACAAGGAATCATTAGAGTATGTGTCAATTATAGGGACATCAGTAAGGCTTGTCGAACATAAAATTATCCTACTCCCCATATCGATCAAATCATAGAAGAATTTTCCAAAAAATGAGATATTTTCATTTATGTACGAATTTTTTGGCTACAATCAATTCAACATACTCTGAGCTGATAAACATAAAATTGCATTGATTTTCCCATGGGGGACTTTTTCCCATCGAGAAACCCCATTCGGTCTAAAGAATGTAGGCATAAATTTTCAACAAGCTATGTCTTATATGCATTTCATGATATCAATCATATTGTGCAGCCACATTTTCATGAATTTCTAGCTCATTCATTGAGATGGGAAGACCATCCAATGCATTTGAGAGAAATTTTCATAAGATGTCACTATTACAATATTCGCTTGAATCCACATAAGTGTGTTTTCTATGTGCAATTTGGTCGATTTTTAGCGTTTCTTGCTTCAAAGGAAGGAATTCTTGTCGATCCATTGAAGGTTAAGGCTATCTTGAATTTACCTCCTCCTTATAATCTACGCCAACTCCAAAGTTCGCAAGGAAAAGAAAACTTTCTACTTCGATTTATCTAGAACTATGACGATTTGACTAAGGGTTTTACTCCACTTTTTTAAAAGGGAATCCCTTTATTTGGGATGAAGTGGCTCAAAAATTCTTCGATGCACTTAAATATGAATTGATCCATACACCACTATTGCATCCTCTCGATTACCATTGAGATTACTTTTTATACTTAGTAGCGTTCGATGCCACCATTGGTATGGTACTAGTTCAGGAAGACAAGTGAAATGAAGAGCATGTGATATATTACTCAAGTCGTAATTTGACAACAATTGAAGAAAAACATGCACATGTGGAGAAATTGGCCTTCATAGCTCTTCAACTTGTCTAATGTTTCCATCATTACATTTTATTGCTCAAAACTACAGTAATTTCTAATTGCAACCCCATGGTTTACATTCTTACTAGAAAATTGTTGGGGGACAAGTATTCCAAGCGGATAGTCATCCTATAGGAATTCAATTTTGGAATTCATTAAATCAAAATCGAAGAAATCATTAGTATTTACTGAGTTATTGTGTGACTTTCAACATACTAAAATTGAAAACGTGGCAAAATATTTTCAACCAGGTCAATCTCTCTTTCTAATTAGTACCTTAGATTCCTGGTACGAAGATATCATCATTTATCTCTAGACCCAAAAATTTCATCGAAAACTGAGTTCCACTAATCATCATTGAATCTAATATCAATCCCAACAATACAATATTGTTTGTGACACACTTTATTGTCGTGGTGTCGATTCTATATTTCGACGGTTTTTAATTCATGGCAGAATCTAAAAAGGATTTGAATGGATACCATTATTAAGCTTGTGGCAGTCATATGTTAGGGTTTTCCATTACTCAAAAGATCTTGCACGTAGGGTATTTATAGCCTTGTATGTTTAAATAATGTATAACTGTGGTCCGGAAATGCCATAAGTATCAAATTTTCTATTGGAAAATGCTTGCACATTCAACTCCTCTTCTCCCAATCATTTTTGTTGTTCCTTTCACTAAATAGGGCATTGAATTTCTTACATGTAACACTCACTCAGCTGGGAGGCATAGGTATATTATCGTTGCGGTAGATTATTTTACAAAATGGGTGGAGGTGATGCCTACATAAAATGATTACAGTGAAACACCATCTATTTTCATGTTCAATCATGTAATTACTCAGTTCAGTGTACCACAAGCTGTTGTCACAAACCATGCTAGCCATTTTCGAAACCATATGATGACCAATCTTACCACCAATTTAGGCATGCGTCATGATATTTCTACCCCATATTACCCATAGACAAATGGCCAAGTGGAAGTCGCTAACAAGGTTTTAACAATCATGATTAAACGAATTATCAGGACTCATAAACGAGAATGGAATCTAATGCTACATCCATCCTTATGGGCATACCACACTACAACAAAACCTTCAGTTGGTTTTACTCCTTTCTAGCTTGTCTACGGAATGGAAGCAATTCTACCAGTTGAATGTGAGATACCATATTTGAAACTAGCAATTGAATTATTACGAGCTACTTCTGGTAAAGAGGAACATTTTATGTACTTATCATGTCTCGGTGAGTCTCATCATGATGTTGCATTAGCTAGCGAGGCCCAAAAGAAACGAGTTAAAGCATAGTATGATCAGAATGTCAAACATCGTTCGTATGCAGAAGGTGATTTATTCTTGGCATATGTGATGAGCCCCAAAAATGGATAATTATATGGGCTCATTCAACCTCCTAATTTGACTTAATCCACCATTCTCATTAGTTTATTGCATGTTTTTGATTATATTTATGCTAATAGAGTGAATTGGGTTAGTCATTATGCCAAAAAGTCTAATGTGTGCTTTGTGTAGTCTTTTTGGTCAATTTGGAGACAAAATCAAAGGTTTTAATGAGCACTTGGCAGCCAAATTCGTGGGAGAACAAGGGAGAGGATTTGTAGGAAGGTGTCCCCTTCATTTATGGGCCCTTACCTCGAATTCTGCACCATCAGCTCGGAGTTCAAGGGCCACCAAATCAATTAAAACAAAGGCAGCCAAGCAAGTCAAGTAGCACTGTTGTTAACTGCAAGCTTTGGGCAGTCGAGTCCCTAAAGTTTAGGAGGACTGTTGGGGTCCTCAATTTGTAGAAATAAGAGGGCTTAGGGCCTCATTTCAACTAGTCATTTTGTATTCATTTTGTAGTCATTTTGTAGTTCGATTTTTAGGCAGTAGATTAGCTTTGCTTTCAGCACATTTTCAAGTTCTCCTTGTGGACAGTTTTTGGAATGTAACATTTCTTTTGATCAATAAAGATGAATCCAGCTTTGCACCAGCTCTAAATCTCTCTTATGAGGCTGTAGCTCTTGGGGTTGGGCCCATCTCAAGCGCCCAGTACCTCCTTTGTTTAATTTCATGTGTCTTTGCTGCATTCTTAGAATACATTCTGCTATTTAGATTTAAATCTTGTTTTGTTATTTAGGTTGTTTTTAATGAGTAAAATATTTTTTCATGCTCCGATTTAGTTGATAGGTTGTTAACAGAAAAAGCTTCAAGAAAAGGGCCATCAAACATATGTGGTTTCACCTCTCCCTCAGTGAGATCAGGAGCTGTGACTAGGATGACTTTGCTGCCCACAAAAACACTGATTTTGCTTTGCCATGCAATCACTAGTGTTTGATTTTCATGTGTAGAAGTTGGTTACAAGTTCAGAATTTTGTTTTCTTAGTTGCATGAGTTAAAATACATGGTTTCATTGCAGGTGACACTTCTGTTCATTCTCTTTACTGGCAGCTAGCATATTAGGTCAACATAACTAGGTCTTTGAACTTACAAGTCTTTGTTGGTTTAGATTGGAAAAACGACTTCCAGAGCAGCTGCACCACTTCTTCATCTTCTTATTCTCCATCAACACCATCCACTACACCCTCTACTTAGAATCCTTGCCTCACGTTTTCCATTTGCTCCGAAAACCCTAATTTTTGTGCAAAATTGCTTGAGTCTTCCTTGAACAAATCCCACCATCCTTGCCACTCCTCAGCTCCATTCCCCATGTCTTGAACTCCCCTATAGCCCTATTTCACCTCCATACTCATTCCTCCACCTTTTTCCCTCCATCCATGCTCCAAAATTCCATTTCTAAACATCCTGTAGAAAAATTACAGAACATCCTGTAGAAATCCCAGAACATCCTGTAGAACCCCTGCAGACTTCCTGTCGAAGCTCGCGAATGAGGTTTCTTGATAGCCAAACTCTGTGGAACTCTCTGGAAGGGTTCTAGGGACCCCTTAGGCCCTCTCTAAACCTTCCCGACCTCCTCCAAGAATTTCCTCTCGCCAATCAAACCCTACACAGTCAAAAGCCAGTTAAAAGCACATGCATGATAATTGTAATAACTTATTCAAAAATACAAAAATATGTTTTCTTCAGATAGAGGTAGTCTAGACACATGTACGTTACCTTCATAGAAGTAATGGCATCTCTTTCAGTAGTTTGCATTCTATTCTTTACATCAGTAGGACTAGCTGGTAGAATTAGGGTTTGCTAGGGTTTGCGTTTTCCTTCAGTTTTTCAATCTCTTTTCGCAAATAGATTAGCTTCCATCGAGTAAGCTTTCATCCATGAATTAAAAATATTTTTCTAAGAGCTCATAGAAGTTGGCTTAAGATCCTAGTGGACTTGTGCTAGCTCACCAAGTGACAGCTGCGGCAAGAGCTACTACTTATGCATACAACACCGTCGCTTCCAAGTTTGTTACGAACTACCGGGTTAATAAAAGTAAAGGAGGGAGTCCTAGGAGTTGTAGCATTATTGCTACAATACTGGGACCCACCATCTTTTTGGCACCGTTTCCGGGGAAGCGTCAGAGTATTGGTGATTGCTGCTTTTCTTCTATTTTCTACTAAAACCTTATGCTAAGTAGTTTATTTCATTTCCATTCTGCAATTTCATTTCCGCAAAAGTAGAGTAGACATTTCCTGCTTTCATAGATTAGCGTTTCAATTACACAATTTCAATTCTGCAAGCATAGATTAGCATTTCAATTCCGCAGTTTTAATTCTGCAGGTGTAGACTAGCATTTCATCCCTGCAATTTCATTTGAGCAAAATAGATTAGTCCTTTCCTGCTTTCATTTCAATTCCGCATTTTCATTTCAGCAAGATAGTTAGTTGCAGTTCAATCTATTTTAGTTTTGTAGGTACAAGTAGAAAAAAAGAAAAAATTAACCAAAAATATTTCCTTTCATGCCTTGTAGGAGTAGAGATAATTCAGAAAAATGATTGCACAACACCCCCACTGCTTCACACAGCCAACCTTCTCTCTTCTTCGATGGCTGTGATTAGAGAACCCTTAGGTGGACAGCAAGACATATTTGAAGAACCTCAAGGGAAGAAGAAGACAAAAACATTCCTCTGGAGCAAATGGCTACAAGCAGAAATGTTGGGAGCAGTACCTTATCCAAAAATGAATTTGCAGATCAGATGGAAGATTTCAAGAGCGAGGTAAGGTAGTTTCTTGCCATGCAACTGGATACCTTGTGGATCCAAAAGAAGCAAGAAGAAGCCAAGAGGGCTTTGGCCATTTTTTGTCCTAGGTGCACTAGAAAGCATCCTAGGAACGAATGTCCATTGTACTCCATAGAAGTGTGTTTTGTTTGTGAAGAATACCATCCTACAGATCAGTGCCCTTCCTTACCCAGAATCAAAGCTGCATATCAGAGAGCCAAAGGAGCCACTGAATCACTCTATTATATGAACCAAAGGAGGCCGCATGGACCTAGATCTTACCAGCAGGAACTGCAAGGGACAACCGAGGCCTATTATGACCCCTATCAAGCCACTTTCATGCCTTCTTGGTGTCCCCCTGCTCATCCTTTCCGGTTCATACCTCCTCCTTATTCCTTCACAGATCCATATTATGACCAACCAGTTGCTCATTCGTTTCACTCTTATTCTCAGCCACAACCTCAGTGGAATGCACCTCATCAGGGGTGGAGGCCCCAATACAACTCTCCTCCCGCTCATTTGTCTCCACCACCTGCCCAACCACAACCCCATCCACATCCATCTCAAATATACACCCCCACTCAACTACCCGTACCACCATTTCCAAACATGCCCATTAGAGCAGCTCAACACAATTGCAAAGCTGAGGCACAACATGTCCAAATGACTCCTCTTGAGCTCAACGATTTTCACCATAGCTCAGGAAGAGTGTTGCAAAGTAGAGATTATATTGACAACATTGAAGGACCAAAGGCAAAAGAAGATTCAAAAGAGGAGATCAAAGAACCATGGGCTGCACTTGATGAAGAGAAGAGATCAGAATCAGAGATCGAGAAAGCTCCCTCATGGTTACCATCAAACCCTCCATGTAGTCAAGAGAAAAGTCAGCAAAAAGAGGAAGATGTGAAGGTCATGATAGAAGAAGATATGGAGAATGATCCAGATCAGCAAAAGGACCAAGGATATCAAAGCTATATTGGGACATGGTTCTAGACAGTCACTAAGTTGCAATAATACTCTCTTCCTCAGCTATGTTTGATCCCTTCAAAGTCAAATCATTTGGTCTCTGAGATCTAGATAGTTGTCAAAGCATGCATTTCAAGCCGCCACATCATTTTATATCTAATCTCAATGTGCACATGGCTCCATTAGAAGTATTCTTATACTTGAAAAGAATTTTGTTTTTCACGTAGGGTAGGGTAGGGAAGAAAAAAAGAGAAAAAAAAAGAAAATGAAAATAATGAAAATAAGATGAAAATAAAAATCTGAGGTGAAAACCTCCTCGGAGGCACCTTAGATTGGTTCATTGATTGAAAACCTCCATGAGGCGGTCAATGGGTTGGAAAGAAGAGAAAATAAAAAGGGAATAAGATCCTTGGGTGAAAACCTCCCTTGGAGGTGCCCAGGGCAGGCAATTAGGGTGAAAACCTCCATGAGGCGCCCTAGTTGTTTTTCAAAAAAAAAAAAGAGAAAAAGAAAAGAAAAATAAAGCTAATTTCCATTGAATAATTTCAGGTTGCAAGAAGGACATTGCAGGTCAGGAGGATCGCTCAAAACAAAGACAAAGGAAGTTATGTGCCTTCTACAGGAAGTTTTGTGTCTTCTACAGGAAGCCTACAAACGAGCCAAAATTGATCTCTGAAGACGACTTGAAGGCTGAGAATCTGTCCATGAGGCCTACAAGCATCCATTTCTCCATCCCTCACCCTTCTCCATCATTTTTTCCATGTCATTGTGCTTCTTTCTTCAAAACTGTGTTTTCTACAGGAAGTTCCTGTAGAAATTACAAGAAGTTAAAAATGGATTGAAAAAAGTAGTTTGGCGAACATGATAGCTTCCGCAAGGGTTCAAAAGTCCTCCTGCAATCTTAAAACTCCTCCTCCATCATCTCCATGCCTGCATCACAGCCCAAGCTCAGCTTTTCTTTCCATGCAAAAACTTGCAGAATGCTTTGAAGAAAAAATACATAGAACAGAATTTGTTTTTGCCCTAACCTGAAAACCATGCATCCATTTGAAAAACCGTTTTACAGGGAATTGTATAGGGATGATGGCAACATGCCCGAGCGGTTTCAGCCCATTCTGATGCACGGTTTCCAAGAAATCCGCCTCCATCACCGTCAACCATTTTTGCATTTTCTCCATATCCATGCTTCCATTTCAAAACCTGTTTCATGGGGAGATGCATATGGGTGATAGTAACCTACCCAAGCAGTTACAGCTGATTCTGATGCATGGTTTCCGAGAAATTGATCTCTGAAATCTTTAGCCATTTTCCATTTTCCTCAAAATCTGTGCATCCATTGATCTCAATTTTGGTATGGGACATGCATCATTATGATAGGAACATGCTCAGCAAGTTTCAGATCGATCTGATCTATGATTCGGGAGCAATGGCGAAAACAAGTTTCGGTCTTGAGAAAATTCAGCAGCCACAGCTTGAGGGTGTAGATCTGAACATGGAAACGAACTCTTGCAACTTAGATCTGGCTAGAGGATACCTGCACAAGAAAAATAACCACACATCAGAGAGCAAAGAGCTTATAGCACAGAGGAGCCATCATGCAACCACCGAAACAGATGCATGCAGTAGCAAAAAGCACTTCACAGCAACCATTTGACTTCAGGTACGTGACTAAAACTTGTTCCTATATTGCATGAATCTAATCTAAGCACTGCATGAATGAATGAGATGGGGGGATTCAACCAGGAAGCTAGCCATATTCGATTGCACTCATCCAGGAAAAAATCACGCAGCTTGCGTGTATAGTCATTCACGTGGAAGTTGGAAAACACAGGCAGTGGTAGACGTGTTGAACTCCACCGCACAGGACATCAAAGGATTAACAGATACAAGAAGACATGTAGTTCATAACATCACTGTAGTTTGAAAAAAGCCAGCGCACATGTTTCTGCCACCTCACCACAAATCACACAGCAATTAAAGACGGCTTAGCTGAAACTCATGAACTGCTGTTCATCTGCACTTTCCACATCCTCAACTGAAGTGTGCACAATCGATTAACCTATCGTCCTCCACTGAGTTTTTCTACCTGTCTTCAAGATTCTGCTGCGTATCAAGCTCGCTTAGAGGCGCAGCGGCACTCTACAGGCATTTCTACAGGAAGCTGTGCTATAGGAAACCCAGCATACAAAGAAGCTTGGACTGTTCACGTCGAGGGTGGCAATTCTCAGCGAGTTTTTATTATCACTAGCACATATCAAGAGATTGCTGGAAGCAAGGATACTATTGGACAGTATGAGAGCCACACGGCTTTCACCCTTCCTGCTCTTTATCATGTGGTTCATGGAATTGATGTTTATGATCCCAAGTTCAACATTGTTTCTCCTGGAGCAGACATGCAGATTTATTCCCCTTATATAGAGAAACAGCATCATCTTACTGCTTTACATGGTTCAATTGAGGAAATCGTGTTCAATCCTAAACAGACAGTTGAACACATGTGTATTTTGAATGACCGTAAAAAGCCCATTATCCTTTCTATGGAAAAACTCGATAGAGTGAAAAACATGACAGGACTATTTGAATGGTTTGCAAAGAAAAAAACACTTGAGGGATACTGTCCCCCACGTTCTGGGGAAGAAACCATATACAGAATTCCCATTCTGATTAGTGTACAAGCTAAATCAGAGCGTGAGGAAGCAAGATAGTGAGGCAGAGAAGAAAACTAAGGGTAAGAAAGCTAAGGGAAAGAAAACATAGGGCAAGCCATCATAGGAAAAGCCACAGGAGAAGCAAGAGGAAAAGCAAGAAGGAAAAGAAGGAAGAAACAGAGAGGGAAAAAACAAGTTTAATCCATGGAAATTGTTGCAGGTTGCAGGAACACAATACGGAAAGGGGGCCTCCCAACACAAGCAGAAGGGTCCCTACCAAGTTCCCAGGCATCCTCACATCCATCCCCTCCATGAACACTCATTTTTTTCAGGGTTTGGACACAATCTAGTCATGATTCAACCTTCTACATGAAGCTACAGGACTTTCTACAGGAAGTTCTGTATTTCTACCAGAAACATCCTGTAGAGGCTTTGGGCGGGCGAGAATCGATTATGGAGAGGGATTTGAAGCTTGAAGTCTGTTGAGGAGGCATGCAACCACTCTTTTCTTCCATCCTCCACTGGTTTCATCTCCTTTCACCACCATTGCCACCATCTGATTGAATATACTTGCACAATCATACCAAAGCTGAGAATTCACTAGGAAAAGGAGCAGGCAGTGGGAAGAAGCAGAGAGAAAAGAATGATTTCATGATCGTGAAGAGGACATCACTTTAGAAGCTTAGCATGCCAGGGAGGCCACCAAGGCCATCAAAGATTAGGAGATAGATCAGTTGCTCAGAGGATGAGCAACACTTTCAGTAGCGGGGTGATGATGAGCCCCAAAAATGGATAATTATATGGGCTCATTCAACCTCCTAATCTGAATTAATCCACCATTCTCATTAGTTTATTGCATGTTTTTTATTATATTTATGCTAATAGAGTGAATTGGGTTAGTCATTATGCCAACAAGTCTAATGTGTGCTTTGTGTAGTCTTTTTGGTCAATTTGGAGACAAAATCAAAGGTTTTAATGAGCACTTGGCAGAAAAATTCGTGGGAGAACAAGGGAGAGGATTTGTAGGAAGGTGTCCCCTTCATTTATGGGCCCTTATCTCAAATTCTCCACCATCAGCTCGGAGTTCAAGGGCCACCAAATCAGTTAACACAAGGGCAGCCAAGCAAGTCAAGTAGGACTGTTGTTAACTGCAAGTTTTGGGCAGCCGAGTCCCTAAAGTTTAGAAGGATTGTTGGGGTCCTCAATTTGTATAAATAAGAGGGCTTATGGCCTCATTTCAGTTAGTCATTTTGTATTCATTTTTTAGTCATTTTGTAGTTCGATTTTTAGGCAGTAGATTAGCTTTGCTTTCAGCACATTTTCAAGTTCTCCTTGTGGACAGTTTTTGGAATGTAACATTTCTTTTGATCAATAAAGATGAATCCAACTTTGAACCAGCTCTAAATCTCTCTTAGGAGGCTGTAGTTCTTGGGGTTGGGCCCATCTCAAGCACCCAGTACCTCCTTTGTTTACTTTCATGTGTCTTTGCTGCATTCTTAGAATACAATCTGCTATTTAGATTTAAATCTTGTTTTGTTATTTAGGTTGTTTTTGATGAGTAAAATAGCTTTTCATGCTCAGATTTAGTTGATAGGTTGTTAACAGAAAAAGCTTCAAGAAAAGGGCCATCAAACATCTATGGTTTCAGCTCTCCCTCAGTGGGATCAGGAGCTGTGACTAGGATGACTTTGCTGCCCACAAAAACACTGATTTTGCTTTGCCATGCAATCACTAGTGTTTGATTTTCATGTGTAGAAGTTGGTTACAAGTTCAGACTTTCATTTTCTTAGTTGCATGAGTTAAAATACATGGTTCCATTGCAGGTCACACTTCTGTTCATTCTCTTTACCGGCAACTAGCATATTAGGTCAACATAACTAGGTCTTTGAACTTACAAGTCTTTGTTGGTTCAGATTGGAAAAACGACTTGCAGAGCACCTGTACCACTTCTTCATCTGCTTATTCTCCATCAGCACCATCCACTCCACCCTCTACTTAGAATCCTTGCCTCACGTTTTCCATTTGCTCCCAAAACCTTCATTTTTGTGCAAAATTGCTTCAGTCTTCCTTGAACAAATCCCACCATCCTTGCCACTCCTCAGCTCCATTCCCCAAGTCTTGAACTCCCCTACACCCCTATTTCACCTCCATACTCATTCCTCCACCTTTTTCCCTCCATCCATGCTCCAAAATTCCATTTCTAAACATCCTGTAGAAAAATTATAGAACATCCTTTAGAAATCCCAGAACATCCTGTAGAGCCCCTACAGACTTCCTGTAGAAGCTCACGAATGAGGTTTCCTGATAGCCAAACTTTGTGGAACTCTCTAGAAGGGTGCTAGGGACCCCTTAGGCCCTCTCTATACCTTCCTGACCTCCTCCAAGCATTTCCTCTCGCCAATCCACCCCTGCACAGTCAAAAGCCAGTTAAAAGCACATGCATGATAATTCTAATAACTTAATCAAAAATACAAAAATATGTTTTCTTCAGATAGAGGTAGTCTAGACACATGTATTTTACCTTCTCAGAAGTAATGGCATCTCTTTCAGTAGTTTTCATTCCCTCCTTTGCATCAGTAGGACTAGCTAGTAGAATTAGGGTTTGCTAGGGTTTGTGTTTTCCTTCAGTTTTTCAATCTCTTTTCGCAAAAAGATTAGCATCCTTCGAGTTAGCTTTCATCCATCAATTAAAAATCTTCTTCTAAGAGCTCATAGAAGTTGGCTTAAGCTCCTAGTGGACTTGTGCCAGTTGACCAAGTGACAACTGTGGCAAGAGCTAGTACTTGTGCATACAGCACCGTCGCTTCCAAGTTTGTTACGAACTACCGTGTTGATAAAAGTAAAGAAGGGAGTCCCAGGAGTTGCAGCATTATTGCAACAATACTGGGGCCCACCGTCTTTTTGGTGCCGTTGCCGGGGAAGCGTCAGAGTATTGGTGATTGCTGCTTCTCTTCTATTTTCTACTACAACCTTCTGCTAAGTAGTTTATTTCATTTCCATTCTACAATTTCATTTCCGCAAAAGTAGTGTAGACATTTCCTGCTTTCATAGATTAGCGTTTCAATTCCGCAATTTCAATTCTGCAAGCGTAGATTAGCATTTCAATTCCGCGGTTTCAATTCTGCAAGCGTAGACTAGCATTTCATTCCTGCAATTTCATTCGAGCAAAATAGATTAGTCCTTTCTTGCTTTCATTTCAATTCTGCATTTTCATTTTAGCAAGATAGTTAGTTGCAGTTCAATCTATTTTATTTTTGTAGGTACAAGTAGAAAAAAAGCAAAAATCAACCAAAAAGATTTCCTTTCATGCCTTGTAGGAGTAGAGATAATTCAGAAAAATGATTGCACAACACCCCCACTGCTTCACACAGCCAACCTTCTCTCTTCTTCGATGGCTGTGATTAAAGAACCCTTAGGTGTACAACAAGACATATTTGAAGAACCTCAAGGGAAGAAGAAGAGGAAAACATTCCTCTGGAGCAAATGGCTACAAGAAGAAATGTTGGGAGCAGTATCTTATTCAAAAATGAATTTTCAGATCAGATGGAAGATTTCAAGAGCGAGGTAAGGCAGTTTCTTGCCATGCAACTGGATACCTTGCGGATCCAAAAGAAGCAAGAAGAAGCCAAGAGGGCTTTCGCCATTTTTTGTCCTAAGTGCACTAGAAAGCATCCTAGTAACAAATGTCCATTGTACTCCATAGAAGTGTGTTTTGTCTGTGAAGAATACCATCCTACATATCAGTGCCCTTCCTTACCCAGAATCAAAGCTGCATATCAGAGAGCCAAAGGAGCCACTGAATCACTCTATTATATTAACCAAAGGAGGCTGCATGGACATAGATCTTCCTAGCAGGAACTGCAAGGGAAAACTGAGACCTATTGTGACCCCTATCAAGCCACTTTCATGCCTTCTTGGGGTCCCCCTGCTTATCCTTTCTAGTTCACACCTCCTCCTTGTTCCTTCACAGATCCATATTATGCCCAACTAGTTGCTCATTCGTTTCACTCTTATGCTCAGCCATATCCTCAGTGGAATGCACCTCATCAGGGGTGGAGGTCCCAATACAACTCTCCTCCCACTCATTTGCCTCCACCACCCACCCAACCACAACCCCATCCACATCCATCTCAAATATACACCCCCACTCAACTACCTGTACCACCATTTCCAAACCTGGCCATTTGAGCAGCTCAACACAATTGCAAAGCTGAGGCACAACATGTCCAAATTATTCCTCTTGAGCTCAACGATATTCACCATAGTTGAGGAAGAGTGTTGCAAAGCAGAGATTATATTGACAACATTGAAGTACCAAAGGAAAAAGAAGATTCAAAAGAGGAGATCAAAGAACCATGGGGTGCACTTGATGAAGAGAAGAGATCAGAATCAGAGAGTGAGAAAGCTCCCTCATGGTTACCATCAAAGCCTCCATGTAGTCAAGAGAAAAGTCAGCAAAAAGAGGAAGATGTGAAGGTCATGATAGAAGAAGATATGGAGAATGATCCAGATCAGAAAAAGGACCAAGGATATCAAAGTTATATTGAGACATGGTTCTAGACAGTCACTAAGTTGCAGTAGTACTCTCTTCCTCAGCTATGTTTGATCCCTTCAAAGTCAAATCATTTGGTCTCTGAGATCTGGATAGCTGTCAAAGCATGCATTTCAAGCCACCAAATCATTTTATCTCTAATCTCGATGTGCACATGGCTCCATTGGAAGTATTCTTATACTTGAAAAGAATTTTGTTTTTCAAGTAGGGTAGGGTAGCAAAAAAAAAAGAGAAAAAAAAGAAAAAGAAAAAAATGAAAATAAGATGAAAATAAAAATCTAAGGTGAAAACCTCCTCGGAGGCACCTTAGATTGGTTCATTGATTGAAAACCTCCATGAGGTATTCAATGGGTTGGAAAGAAGAGAAAATAAAAATGGAATAAGATCCCTGGGTGAAAACCTTCCTTGGAGGCGCCCAGGGCAGGCAATTAGGGTGAAAACCTCCATGAGGCACCCTAGTTGTTTTTCAAAAAAAAAAGAGAAAAAGAAAAGAAAAATAAAGGTAATTTCCATTGAATAATTATAGGTTGTAAGAAGGACATTGCAGGTCAGGAGGATCGCTCAAAACAAAGACAAAGGAAGTTTTGTGCCTTCTACAGGAAGTTCTGTGCCT
This sequence comes from Pinus tabuliformis, assembly GCA_031772625.1. Classification (NCBI taxonomy): domain Eukaryota; kingdom Viridiplantae; phylum Streptophyta; class Pinopsida; order Pinales; family Pinaceae; genus Pinus; species Pinus tabuliformis. The sequence continues at coordinate 456,490,904 of CM062819.1, read as the reverse complement.
TCTACAGGAAGTTTTGTGTCTTCTATAGGAAGCCTACAAACGAGCCAAAATTGATCTCTGAAGAGGACCTGAAGGCTGAGAATCTATCCATGAGGCCTACAAGCATCCATTTTTCCATTCCTCACCCTTCTCCATCATTTTTTCCATGTCATTGTGCTTCTTTCGTCAAAACTATGTTTTCTACAGGAAGTTCCTGTAGAAATTACAAGAATTTAAAAATGGATTGAAAAAATAGTTTGGAGAACATGATAGCTTCCGCAAGGGTTCAGAAGTCCTCCTGCAATCTTAAAACTCCTCCTCCATCATCTCCATTCCTGCATCATAGCCCAAGCTCAGCTTTTATTTCCATGCAAAAACTTGCAGAATGCTTTGAAGAAAAAAATACATAGAACAGAATTTGTTTTTGCCCTAACTTGAAAACCATGCATCCATTTGAAAAACGATTTTACAGGGAATTGTATAGGGATGATGGCAACATGCCCAAGCAGTTTTAGCCCATTCTGATGCACGGTTTCCAAGAAATCTGCCTCCATCACCGTCAGCCATTTTTGTATTTTCTCCATATCCGTGCATCCATTTCAAAACCTGTTTCATGGGAAGATGCATATGGATGATAGTAACCTACCCAAGCAGGTTTAGATGATTCCAATGCATTGTTTTCGAGAAATTGATCTCTAAAATCTTCAGCCATTTTCCATTTTTCTCGAAATCTGTGCATCCATTGATCTCAATTTTGCTATGGGAGGTGCATCATGATGATGGGAACATGCTTAGCAACTTTCAGATCGATCCGATCTATCGTTCGAGAGCAATGGCGAAAACAAGTTTCGGTCTTGAGAAAATTCAGCAGCAGCAGCTTGAGGGTGCAGATCTGAACATGGAAACGAACTCCTGCACCTTAGATCCGGCTAGAGGATACCTACACAAGAAAAATAACCACACATTAGATAGCCTAGAGCTTATAGCACAGAGGAGCCATCATGCAACCACCGAAACAGATGCATGCAGTAGCAAAAAGTACCTCACAGCAACCATTTGACTTCAGGTACGTGACTAAAACTTGTTCCTCTATTGCATGAATCTAATCTTAGCACTGCATGAACGAATGAGATGGGGGGATTCAGCCAGGAAGCTAGCTATATTGGATTGCACTCATCCAGGCAAAAATCACGCAGCTTGCGTGTATAGTCATTCACGTGGAAGTTGAAAAACACAGGCAGTGGTAGACGTGTTGAACTCCAGCGCACAGGACATCAAAGGATTAATAGATAGAAGAAGACATGTATTTCATAACATCACTGCAGTTCGAAAAAAGCCAGCGCACATGTTTCTGCCACCTCACTACAAATCACACAGAAATTAAAGATGGCTTAGCTGAAACTCACGAACTGTTGTTCATCTGCACTTTCCACATCCTCAACTGAAGTGTGCACAATCGGTTAACCTATCATCCTCCACTGAGTTTTTCTACCTGTCTTCGAGATTTTGCTGCATATCAGGCTCGCTTAGAGGCACAGGGGCACTCTACAGGCATTTCTACAGGAATCTGCGCTACAGGAGACCCAACATACAAAGAAGCTTGGACTATTGACGTCGAGGGTGGCAATTCTCAGTGAGTTTTTATTATCACTAGCACATATGAAGAGATTGCTGGAAGCAAGGATACTATTGGACAGTATGAGAGCCACACTACTTTCACCCTTCCTGGTCTTTATCATGTGGTTCATGGAATTGATTTTTTTGATCCCAAGTTCAACATTGTTTCTCCTGGAGCAGACATGTAGATTTATTTCCCTTATATAGAGAAGCAACATCGTCTTACTGCTTTACATGGTTCAAATGAGGAACTCTTTTTCAATCCTAAACAGATAGCTGAACACATGTGTATTTTGAATGACCGTAAAAAGCCCATTATCTTTTCTATGGCAAGACTTGATAGAGTGAACAACATGACAGGACTGGTTGAATGGTTTGCAAAGAAAAAACACTTGAGGGATACTATCCCCCACATTCTGGTCAGTGCACAAGCCAAATCAGAGCGTGAGGAAGCAAGATAGTGAGGCAGAGAAGAAAACTAAGGGTAAGGAAGCTAAGGGAAAGAAAACCTAGGGCAAGCCATCATAGGAAAAGCCACAGGAGAAGCAAGAGGAAAAGAAAGAAAGAAAATAAGGAAGAAACAGAGAGGGAAAAAACAAGTTTAATCCATGGAAATTGTTGCAGGTTGCAGGAACACAATGCAGAAAGGGGGCCTCCAAACACAAGCAGAAGGGTCCCTACCAAGTTCCCAGGCATCCTCACATCCATCCCCTCCATGAACACTCATTTTTTTCAGGGTTCAGACACAATCTAGTCATGATTCAACCTTCTACAGGAAGCTACAGGACTTTCTACAGGAAGTTCTGTATTTCTACCAGAAACATCCTGTAGAGCCTTTGGGCAGGGCAGAATCGATTATGGAGAGGGATTTTAAGCTTGAAGTCTATTGAGGAGGCACGCAACCACTCTTTTATTCCATCATCCACTAGTTTCATCTCCTTTCACCACCATTGCCACCATCTGATTGAATATACTTGCACAATCATACCAAAGCTGAGAATTCTCTAGGAAAAGGAGCAAGTAGTGGGAAGAAGCAGAGAGAAAAGAATGATTTCCGATCAAGAAGAGGACATCACTTCAGAAGCTTAGCATGCCAGGGATGCCACCGGGGCCATCAAAGATGAGGAGATAGACCAGTTGCTCAGAGGATGAGCAACACTTTCAGTAGGGAGGTGATAATGAGCCCCAAAAATGGATAATTATATGGGCTCATTCAACCTCCTAATTTGACTTAATCCACCATTCTCATTAGTCTATTGCATGTTCTTTATTATATTTATGCTAATAGAGTGAATTGGGTTAGTCATTATGCCAACAAGTCTAATGTGTGATTTGTGTAGTCTTTTTGGTCAATTTGGAGACAAAATCAAAGGTTTTAATGAGCACTTGGAAGCCAAATTCGTGGGAGAACAAGGGAGATGATTTGTAGGAAGGTGTCCCCTTCATTTATGGGCCCTTACCTCAAATTCTCCACCATCAGCTCGGAGTTCAAGGGCCAGCAAATCAATTAACACAAGGGCAGCCAAGCAAGTCAAGTAGGACTGTTGTTAACTGCAAGTTTTGGGCAGCCGAGTCCCTAAAGTTTAGAAGGACTGTTGGGGTCCTCAATTTGTATAAATAAGAGGGCTTATGGCCTCATTTCAGTTAGTAATTTTGTATTCATTTTGTAGCCATTTTGTAGTTCGATTTTTAGGCAGTAGATTAGCTTTGCTTTCAGCACATTTTCAAGTTCTCCTTGTGGACAATTTTTGGAATGTAACATTTCTTCTGATCAATAAAGATGAATTCAGCTTTGCACCGGCTCTAAATCTCTCGTAGGAGGCTGTAGCTCTTGGGGTTGGGCCCATCTCAAGCACCCAGTACCTCCTTTGTTTACTTTCACGTGTCTTTGCTGCATTCTTAAAATACAATCTGTTATTTAGATTTAAATCTTGTTTTGTTATTTAGGTTGTTTTTGATGAGTAAAATAGCTTTTCATGCTCATATTTAGTTGATAGGTTGTTAACAGAAAAAAATTCAAGAAAAGGGCCATCAAACATCTGTGGCTTCACCTCTCCCTCAGTGGGATCAGGAGTTGTGACTAGTATGACTTTGCTGCCCACAAAAACACTGATTTTGCTTTGCCATGCAATCACTAGTGTTTGATTTTCATGTGTAGAAGTTGGTTACAAGTTCAGAATTTCATTTTCTTAGTTGCATGAGTTAAAATACATGGTTTCATTGCAGGTCACACTTCTGTTCATTCTCTTTACTGGCAGCTAGCATATTAGGTCAACGTAACTAGGTCTTTGAGCTTACAAGTCTTTGTTGGTTCAGATTGGAAAAACGACTTGCAGAGCACCTGTACCACTTCTTCATCTGCTTATTCTCCATCAGCACCATCCACTCCACCCTCTACTTAGAATCCTTGCCTCACATTTTCCATTTGCTCCCGAAACCCTAATTTTTGTGCAAAATTGCTTCAGTCTTCCTTGAACAAATCCCACCATCCTTGCCACTCCTCAACTCCATTCCCCAAGTCTTGAACTCCCCTACACCCCTATTTCACCTCCATACTCATTCCTCCACCTTTTTCCCTCCATCCATGCTCCAAAATTCCATTTCTAAAAATCTTGTAGAAAAATTACAGAACATCCTATAGAAATCCAGAACATCCTGTAGAACCCTTGCAGACTTCCTGTAGAAGCTCATGAATGAGGTTTCCTGATAGCCAAACTCTGTGGAACTCTCTGGAAGGGTGCTAGGGACCCCTTAGGCCCTCTCTAAACCTTCCCGACCTCCTCCAAGCATTTCCTCTCGCCAATCCACCCCTGCACAGTCAAAAGCCAGTTAAAAGCACATGCATGATAATTGTAATAACTTATTCAAAAATACAAAAAGATGTTTTCTTCAGATAGAGGTAGTCTAGACACATGTATTTCACCTTCATAGAAGTAATGGCATCTCTTTCAGTAGTTTTCATTCTCTCCTTTGCATCAGTAGGACTAGTTGGTAGAATTAGGGTTTGCTAGGGTTTGCGTTTTCCGTCAGTTTTTCAATCTCTTTTCGCAAATATATTAGCTTCCTTCGAGTTAGCTTTCATCTATCAATTAAAAAGATTCTTTTAAGAGCTCATAGAAGTTGGCTTAAGCTCCTAGTGGACTTTTTCCAGCTGACCAAGTGACAGCTGCGGCAAGAGCTAGTACTTGTGCATACAGCACCATGACTTCCATGTTTGTTACGAACTACTGGGTTGATAAAAGTAAAGAAGGGAGTCCCAAGAGTTGCAGCATTATTGCTACAATACTGGGGCCCACCAATATGATCAAGAGCACGATAAATTATTCGGTAGAAAATTCGAGCCTATGTGGCATGGCCCTTATATTGTAAAACATGCATTGGAAAATGGGGCCTATGAACTAATGGATTATGATGGAATTCCTTTGGGAGAGCCCAGAAATGGTCTTTACCTAAATAAATATTATGCTTAGATTGATTGGTGAAACATTTGTATATTACTGTACCATAATTCTTCATATGACAACTTTTAGTGGTTTTGTACTTTTCAACTACTTCTCCTGCTTATATCATGTTACACCTAATTTACAGATGTTGACATTCCCTTAGACTTACATTGGCTTTGATAATGGCACTAGTCATAATACTCAGAATTCATGTTCCTCAGCTTGGGTAATCTATTCGCACACAGACGAGTTAGTTTCTATTCATGGGATATGTCTTAGTCGAACAATGAACAATGAATGGGATATGTCTATGTCGTGTAGTTGTTCAGCTATTATCTAATTCCATTGCATTTGGAATTCGTTGATTGATCATTAGGTTAGGTTCATAACTTGAGTTATTACATTTAAATGGTTTTTATTCAGTTAGAAGTGCTTGCATGTTAAGGATATTTTTGTGGGTTCGTCTCTTGGAACGAGAATTTGATTATATTGAGTATTAACATATTCCAAGAAATTTAAACACATTAATAGATGCATTAACTAATTATGTGTTAAATTGGCACTTGTAAAACATTTGTAAAGAAATCAATGCGATATTCATTCATATATTGTAAAAGATAATTGGAAATAGAAGTAGTAGGTTTTTCATTAGAGAAAAGTTTGTAAATAAGTGGGACTTTTACAAAAAATATCATCCAATGACATGAGGACTTGTAGCCTTTATTTTTTGAACATGTCGACACATCATAAAAAATAAAAAATGTAGCCCTCAGACTAGTCGCTACGCATGATTGTGATCATGGTAGTATACAATAGAACGTGCTACTTGTCATAGCAAACCAACAATAGGAACAGGAACTCATGTAGTATGCCTCTGGTAGCAGAGTGGTAGATCATCTATAGTGGCATCTAGAATTTCCAGAGTGAACCTCTCAAGGTTGTGCTCTATCTCTGTCAGTGTCTCTTCCGCATCTGGGTTATGTAATATGGGGGAAACTAGCTACTCATCATGTTGGTCATATCTGTGTGATCCAGCTAGTCTCACTAGGGCCACATCTACATGATCATTTAAGATAAATAGTTGGATGCCAAAAATAATAAAAAATGAAAATATTAAAATGAACCAAAAAGTGATGTTTTACCTATAGCATCCCACTACATCATAGGAGGTAGTGACATGTACGAATCTATTGTGTACTCCATCCCTACACATGAAATGCCCTTGATCATGATGATCTAACTTTCTAGCCACAAGAATAAGTCAGCAGTAAAAATCATAGTTGGTCCTTCACCACCTCCATAGTGTGCCATAAGTGTACCCCATTTAGAATGTGAGGGTCACGAGGCCTTCCTCTCTCTAAAGATACCTATGGGTCCAAAAGAGGAATCCACTCTAGAGAAAACAAATAATAAAGGAACCATACCCAAAGCTTTTGATTTTCCTTGTTTTGACCCTCGTTAGTTTCCCCTTCAAGCTGGCAACTATAGCCTTACACTAGTTAAATATGGCACTATTAAAGCAATCCACATAAGTCTGCATCTCAGCCTTAGTTAGAAAATGTAAAGCTACACTACCACACAATTATGCAATAGTAAACCAGATGGATTTTGAAGGAGTCTAATATGTGGTCTTGATATCAATTCGACCCTCTTTGAGAGCATTCCTATCAATGAAATATTGTATCAAATAGGTAGAATTTGTCTCGCCATCGTGCGTATGGCCATACAAGTTGATTTCCTTGCCACAAAGTGGAAGTCCACTTAGGAATTGAATTTCATCAGTACCGATGACAGGTATGTGGTCTCTAACTATAAAACACTCTTCTTGAACATTCTGCTTGCCTACCGTCTATTCAAGCAAGTCTAGTTGGACTCTCATGCCCAGAATGGTGAAAAACCTATATAATCGACCATTTGTCTGGGTTTGAATGGTTGATGGGACATTGAGAGTAAGTATGTCTTGTTCATCATGCTCACGCTCTCTCCATTCCATGCTTATGGATCAAAAGCTTGCAATAAAACATTAAAAATCATTAGAAACAAATATGCAGAGATTTAGCAAAAAATTGGGGCATTTTCATTTGTTTTATCTTTGCCCTCAATGTTGTGTGCATCCAAATTTATTGGAAAGTGTGCATGTTGCAATTTATTTCCTTGAAACTATGCACATAGATTTAAAAATTATGTTAGTGTGCACAAGCTCGATGAAGGGTACCTACACACATCGAGGGAGAAATGCTTTTTACAAAAACCTCCCAAAAAATCCAAAATCCACAAGTGAAAAGCTAAAAAAATTTACATGAAAATGAAGAACTTGGATCGACCATTTACCTGGTGAAAGTAGCTCGTGATTTTGTCCAATGGTTTGCTCGGAACTAGCTTCGGAAGTTTTTGGAAAAAAATGGCTTCTATCTCTCTCAAAAGGGTAAAAATGAAAATGGTGAGAACTTTTTACTTTTTTGGACTTTTTATAACTTTTTAGGGATCATTAGATATGAGTTTGTATCTATTAATTTTTGTAAGTTCGATTTTATAAATGTTTCCATTTTATTGTTGAGTAGAGATAATTATTTTGAGTTTAAGTGTGTAGGTTACGAGATAATTACTAAAATTGTGAAAAAGTGAAACCATGGACTTTTGTTTTCTCCCATTTCAGACCCCTTAAAAATGAAAAGACCGTCAAGTACTTGATTGTTCGAACTCATAAAAGTAAATGAACAATCATTCTTTTAGTATAAGTTTACCCCTTTTACGGAATGAACCAGAAAATTTGCAAAAAAGGTATACATTGACCAATAATGGTCAATAGAGTTCTCTCTTGCATTATTTTATCCTTTTTTGGGCTTGAGGGACTAAATTTACAAAAAATAGAATTGTGGAGTTTACTTACATTTTTCTTCTAACTCTCTAAAACTGAGAAACACACAGCTTTAATTCCTTCGGGCTCGTTAAAATTTTATGGTAAAATGATTGAATGAGTTTTCCTTTCATGTCTTTTCAAACTCTTTAAACATGGAAACAACATCGAGTTACCCCTTTTACTAGACTCATAAAAATTAAATAGTATAGCACTCGTTAAGGATGACGAGACCAAATCACACCTTCTTAGGGTTCGTTAAAAACACTTTGGAGGACTTGACTGAAGGATGAGCTTACAGGACAACCATATGTTATCCTCCTCAATCTTTTAAAAAATAAAGAGTTACTTGCCAGTAATGGTGGGGTAAAAAGTCAGAAAGAAGTTTTCTTTTACATTTGTAAAAGGCAGTATGTCAGTCTTGAAGATGGCACTCCGCCACTGTCGTGTTTGGATTGGGAAATCTATTTTTTACTTCGTTGACCATACCTAATTGAAATTCTTTAGTTGGGTTGTGTTTTACTTTTTGAGTCAATTGTTGCCAAGTCATTATGTTCAAGAGAAGTTCAACCTCAGTCAAAATTACTTTTCTAGTCTTTGCCTTCAGTTGCGTCGATCATCCCTGAGTCTGTCTTCAATTACTCTAAATTGTTGTTCTTCAAAACTTGACATGAGTTTTTTGTTGTAGGCCCTCCTGCAATGGATCACCTCTGTTATAGCTCACTTTGTCACATTCAATCAGTGGGCCTTCTAATGGTATCAATCAACATATTATTCCCCCTAGTGACCATCTTGCATAAATCCCTAAGCATCTACCTTTCATTTCCTAGAGTTTGAGAAGTAAATTGATTCATCTGGCCTAGTTTAAGGACCAACACTCCCTATAAGCCTAATCGGGTGCATTCACCAACAGGTTCCTCCATTTTGGCCTTTGTTGGTCACCAACAAGTTTCTCCCCTTTTCACCTACGTTGGTTCTAGAAATTTGAGAGAATAATCGGGATTCTAGAGGCTTCACCTTACAAAAGTTTCCAGAAGTTGTTATAACTACTTAGCTTGGATAAATATTCAGATCCTATCCATCCCTACATTGGAGTTTTCACCACTTATCATTTGATCCTATCCCTCCATCAGAAGTAGATCTCTTACCCTAGAATGGTAATTGGATAATAACTCTTAACTTACCTTTCTTATTTATATATTTCCATCCTTATATGAGGTTGGGGGTTGGATTTTGGAGAATACTTCTACTCTTATGTTGTTGTAGCGATTGGTCATCATTCCATGCACTAGGGTGATTGGAGGTGCATATTGTGACAAGGAAAGGACAATTCAACAACTTGGAGGAGCTCTTCTACAAGATCAACTGCTACTTATGGTTGTAATCTCCTTCCATTTATAATAATGTAATGAAGTCATTCTTTTCCTATTTGTGATGTTGTTTAACTTATTTGAATACCATGTTGATATATTGATTGAAGTACTTAGATGATATTGCATACAAATGGTATTTTATTTTCTTGTGTTATTTGACTGTACAAGTTCTAATTTTGGCAATAGGAGATGGGATTGGAGCTTCCAAGATGAAGAAGGAGTGAAGCATGCAAAGTATTCCAGGTATGCTTCACTCCATCATCTATTCACTTTGATAAAAAAAATTATGTTCTTTGTCTCTCTATTGTTCTAGGCTAGCCACCGACCTTGGGGACATACTTTTATTCGCAATCGTAAATATCATTTAACAAATTGGAGACTCCACTAGGGAACAAAGCATTCCCTTGGTGGTATCCTTGTCCATTGTGTTTGATTACCTCCTTGATAGATGTTTGTTGTACTATCCAACCAAGAACAGACCTAGGAAGTCGTTTCATTGAACCCTTTTTGCAATTTTTGTGTTGGAACTCTCTTTCCCAAGCATAATGCACCCCATTTGCCTTATATACAGTGTTTCACCTCACCCTATCCCACTCTGCACTAGCATTGCAACATAATGGTGCCTCTTCTACACCAGCGTTGGCCCTTGTTTTTGCATGAATTTTTTCTTCGTTCCTAAACCTCTTTTTGGTCAGCCTACTTCCAACTGAAATTCTCTAAGTATTTAGAGTCTTGTGGTCTCCCTAAATCCTCCATTTGGTTTTCATTTGTGTTGTTTTCCTTTGATAAGAATTGGTTTTGATTTTTATTTTTTCTTGTCACTTGGTGACTTGAAAACTAATTTCGTTTGATTGCTGATCGCTTAGATGAATTTTTGTTCTAGTCGTCATTATGAAAAGTGAAATTGAATTAGTAATTGAACATTTTCATCTTATTTTTCATCATTTTGCATCTAAATTTAGGATTTTGCATGTGCCTTAGGATTGGAATGGTTGCATCATAAAGGAAGCTGCATCTTTCTTCTTGATTGTTACATATATTGTGTTGCATCTTAATTATTTCTTCCCTTAGCTAGATTTTCATTGAAATAGAAAGGATCTCTATTTTCTCATGCTAGATTTTCATTTTAGTATATTTAGGTGACATTATTGGTGATCCCTAAACCTGAAATATAATCTAAGATAAATAGTAAAATTTATTGAATCAACCTAAGGAGAATTTGTAACATTATTACAAAAATTTAGAGGTCTAGGCTAGATATGTATTTTGGCATCATTAAACGTAGGATCTATCGTTGTTTGTGAGCATTGCATCTTAAGGGTGAAATCTCGTTCCACATATGTGAGTGTATAGAACCATACTCCACATACCTTTGGGTATATTGGTGGCGCTCCATGCACATAAAGTCTATAGGAATGCTCTCTTCGAACGATTACACATTAGACAACACTACTACAGACTACACTCCCATGTATCATCTCGTATATTTTGAGAGTCCCCAATAGGTTTCTATCCATCCATAGGTAACCGAGTCTGCTGCCTTGTATACCATGATACACCGAACACAACATTCAGGGAGATTGGTTTCCGTGCATTAAGTCCTTGGTTTGGTAAGGTGTATATTGTAGTTAATGGTTGCTTGGTAATCCTTTATGCCTACATTACCCTAATTTTGATTTATTTATTTTTGTGTTAATAAAATTTATTGCCCAGCGTGGAAGAACAAAATCTCACTCCCCGTCATTCACGTAGAATGTAAAATAAGCCTCCACTTTCTCCATAGGTTGCTCATAATCATGTTCCTAGACATAGCAAAACAAAAACTACCAAATCAGGAACACCAGGAACTACTTCTAGCCCTCCAACCTATATTGATCAGCGAAAAGCATCTATCTCTTTGAGTTCTAAACCCAAGATTACATCCATTCCTGTTGGTGACACTCAAACAATTGAAACAAAATTCCCTAAAACTTTGTTTTCCAAGGTCATTGAATATGATCTCCCTAAGTCAGAAACTTAGTTTCCTAAGGTGATTGAACCTGAGGGGCCTCAACCATCTTTACCTGAGTCTTTGGGAACTTTCTCCTCGCTTCCTTTGTCTCAAACATAATCAATATATATCGGGTCTAGTGATGAACCTCTTCGATATGAACTTGTCAATATGGAAGAGATCCATCAAGAAGAGCCTCATTTTTGTACTCTTGTTCATTAGGAAGGACTTCATTTTTATCAAACCAAGCATCCTTCACCTCCTCAACCTCAGACACAATCTCCTTTACCTAATTCTTTGGGCTTACCCACAGATTTGTAACAACAATGTTCATTGGGATTGGTAAATGTGACTGGAACTCATCCAAACTCCCAGCCTGTGTCCACCACTATGTTTGAGACAACAAGTGATGCATCCTCATCCATGTTTGTAACATCACAAAAATCTCATTTAATGGTGGCACATCCATCCTGCCTAGTTATCAGTCGTTATCTAGTACATTTTCCAGTGTGGCTTCCATTCCTTGGACGTCTCCCATGACATCCAATTTGGAAATAATTTATGGTACCTCCCTTATGAATTCCACACAACTTTCTCCTCTTCATCCATCTACGCCTACATTAGAGTAGCAAGATGGCCCTTATGTTAGTGGGAAAAGCTACCCTCAACAACCCAACCCTCTTTATGTTTGGTACACTCCATCTAGATTACAATTGCCTCCATCATATTGTTGGTATACCTCAATATGGTAATCTCCCTAGTTCCAGTCCTACTCACCCTAGAATGGCTTCTAGTGTTTGAAAACCTAATTTACCAACATAACCTAGTTCATAATGGGATCAACTATTAAATTCTCAAATTGTACCATATGCATAGAAAATTCCTACTGTTGGCATTATGACTTAGGTTTGGCACAGGTGTTGTCCTTGATAGAAACTCTCTCTGGTGACAAATCACAGTTCAGGCTCTCAAAATGATAGAAAATGAGATACCCGCAGGTGCGCCGAACAAAAGTCGTGGGCCCACAGGTTCTCCGAACAAGAGGTACAGACATACCCGCAGGTTCTCCGAACAAAAGGTGCGGACGTCAAATTAACACACTTTCATGCAGTGAAGCGCGCGCACATGAGAAATTTCATGATTGATCCATGGTATTTATTCCAACGTTTTTGATCCTATGGTTTTGGTCCGTGGTTTTGCTTCTAAAGTATTGAACCTAGGTCTTGGGTCCCTTGTATTGGAATTCTATGGTTTTGGACTATGGTTTGAGTAAGGGCTAGTCTATAAAAAGGAAAGGAGATCATTTGGTTGGACACTCTTGCATGTGAAATATCTAAAGAAAATAAAGATCTGAAATTCTGGTGATCGGTTGGAGAGTGATAGCTAAATCAAGGAGAGACCTGAGTGCTAGAAGGAAGATCTACTTTGACGCATGATTGGATCTCTGGATCTGACAGTCTATGGCATATTGGAGGACTGATAATTTGGCTCTATTTGGAGGTCCGCAGGCAAACCACAGCGCAGGTGCGGAGGTGCATGGTTCAGATACAGGTGCAGGTGTGGAGGAGCGCAGTTTAGACATGGGTGAAGGTGAGGAGGTGCGCAGTATAGCGACAACTGCAGGTGTGGAGGTGTGCAGTTTAGCGAAAACTGTAGGTGAGGTACGCAATTTAGCAACAACTGCAGGTGCGGAGGTGCACAATTTAGCAACAACTGTAGGTGCAGAGGTGCATAGTTCAATGACAGGTGCAGGTGCGGAGGTCCGCAGGATCGACACAGACAAAGTGTGGATATCCGCAGGATTATATTGGTGAAGTTGCAAACTTTTCTTGAAACTTATTTTAGCTGCTTTTTTATATTACTCCAGTGTTCTAGGTTTAGAATAGGTGTATGGTTACTGGTATTGTTTTTTGTAGTTTGAGAAGATAGTGGTTGATTCAGCAGTTGATTGTGGAAAGGAGATTGGTTGATACACATGTACTTGATGTTTGTTTGATGTTCATGGATCCAGTCTGAAAATTTATGAAATGTGGTCCCTGGAAGAAAAGTGAAGGTTGAAGCCTTCAGTAGGTGAACACCTACGTACTAGTAGCTCAGCTAGTACAAGAGCCAAGGGGGTTGTAGCTCCCTTCCAGGAGAGTCTACAAAATGAGAGAGGGTTGTAGCTCTTTGCAAGTTGCAGCCTGCGTACTGGGAAAGGACTGCACCAATACAGAATCATTGTAAAAAGAAGTTTCTAATTGAAAGAATATAGAGACATATTGCAGCAGGTGGTTTTCACCCACATTGGGTTTCCACCTTATATCTGGTGTTCTTTTGTGTGACTATCTGTTTTTCTTGTTCTTGTTCATTATTATATGGTACTGACATACAAATTAATGGTCAACATCTGAAGAATAAATTAAATTATAAATCTGGAAGGTATTGTGAAAATAATTTGATAATACTGATTCACCCCCCCCTCTCAGTATTATTTTCAACAATTGGTATCAGAGAAGGTCCTTCAGAAGAAGCTTGATCGCTTGAAGGAAGATCTATCATCATGAGTAACTACGAGAGAGAAGCATCGATCAGGCCACCAATTTTTGATGGGACCAACTTCATCTATTGGAAGGTAAGAATCATAGCCTATCTTCAATCTTTTGGTACAGAAGTCTAGGATATCATAGATACAGGGTACACTTTTCCTTCAGCAACTCCTACAGATCCGGCTGGTAAGAGGCTACATGAAACAAATGCAAAGGCTGTCAATACTCTATTAGGATTTCTATCTCAATCAGAATTCGTCAAGGTTATGCAGTACAAATCCGCAAAAGAAATATGGGATAAGATCGTTTTGAGCTATGAAGGAGATGAACAGGTAAAATGAGCAAAACTTCAAACCCTCATAATTCAGTATGAAAATCTCAGAATGTACAATGATGAAAGTGTGGATAACTATTTCCTACGTATAGATGAGATTGATAATTGTATGAAAAACTTGGGTGAAGAAATAAAAGAGGTTGTTGTGGTTGAAAAGGTCCTAAGATCTTTGTCCTCTAAGTTTGAATCAAAAGTTTCTACAATAGAAGAAAAATAGAATCTACAAAACCTTACCATGTCACGGCTGCACGGAATCCTAACTTCTTACGAAATGAGGAAAGGAGGACCATCAGACAGGAGAGAAGCTGCACTCAAGGCTTCAGGCAAAGGAGATTACTATGAGTCAGGACATCTATTAGAAGAAGAGGAAAAATCAAATTTTGTCAAGAACCTTCAACGGGGTGCTGGAAGATTCAGAGGTAAGTTACCTTTCAAATGCTTTGCTTGTGGAAGAGTCGGTCACTATGCTGCAAAGTGTCCTCATAAAGATAAGCTTGATAAAGGTAAGGAACCTGTTAGATGGAACAAGAAACAGAATGTAAATAAGAAAAGCTATTACACTCATGAAGACAGTGATGGACTTTCAAATAGTGATGAAGATGAACAAACTAATAATTATATACTTTTAATGGATTTTGAAGATGATGATTTCATGGATGCTATAGATGAAGAAGGTCTATATGAAGAAATTTCTAAACTCAAAATTTGTTTAGAAGTGAAAAATATGATTATTGATACTCTGTAATTCAAACTGGCTGAAAGGGAAAAACATCATGAAAAGTTAGAATGTGAAATTGTGGGTCTTAGAAAAGAGATTGAGAAAAAAAAATCTCTTAATCTTAGATTTGTTAAAGGATCTGAAACTCTAGATAAGATTATCAATGTGCAGCGTTCTCCTCTAATCAAGACAGCTCTGGGATATAATGAAGAAGCATCTCAAGTGCAGAAACCATCCACCTCCAAAAGTTATCTTGATGCAGGAAGGAGGAGCAAGCAAAGGCCTAATAGAAATCACCAGGTAAATCAGGGACAGTTTACCTCGAGAATGAACAAAGACTACTAGGTAAATCGGGGGCAATCTACTTTAAGGAAAAACAGAATCTACAACCAGCCTTAGGTAAAACCTTCTCAATTTGCCTCAAGAATGGATGTCAATAGAAACTACAATCATTTGGCTGGTAGATTTGATAATCACAGGAGTTTCTTCAATGGCCAATGTTTCTCTTGTCATAAATTTGGCCACAAAGCAGCTCAATGTGTTGCCTATAAGACAATCATGACTAGAGAAGCTCAAAAACAGAGGAGTATGACTGGGATCCTGAAAAGAACCTACAATAACTTTTATGCTCTTTAAAATCAAATAGAATTCTCTATTTGTAACAACTTCGGTCATGAAGATTCTGAATGCAGGAGCAGGTTTCGGCAGAAAAATCAGAAGGAGCAAGCCTCAAGTGTCAAAACATGCAGAATGAAGGAACCACAACCAGAGAGATGTGGTATAGCTTTATATGCAGAAGGGAAAGAAAATCAATGGTACATCGATAGTGGATGTTCAAAACATATGACGGGTGATAAAGAAAAACTTCAGTCATATAGTGCCTTAGAGAAGGAGAAGAAGGTCTCTTTTGGAAATGACACCCTTGCTCTCATAAAAGGTAAAGTTATTTTCAATTAAAGGAAAAGGTCAAAGCTAGAAATGTCATGTATGTTGATGGCTTAAAGCATAATCTATTGAGTGTCAGTCAGATGTGTGATCAAGGAACTGAGGAAATATTTCGATCAAATGGATGTAGTGTTCATGATCATGATACAGGAAAAACAGTGATCAAAGGCACAAGAACTCCAAATAGTTTATACATATTCAAAGAAGGACAACATCAATGCTATCTAAGCAAGAATGATGAACACTGGCTATGGCACAGAATATTGGGGCATCTAAGCTTCTCACAGATAAGGAAAGCATGCAAATACTAGGCAGTTCATGGTCTTCCGGACATCAAAATTCCAGACAATACAATATGCAAACCATGTCAGTTTGGTAAGCAAACTAGAAATAACTTCCCTGAGACAGAAGGATCAGCTAGCAGGCCACTAGAACTAGTCCATACTGATGTATGTGGTTCATCTAGGAAAAGGTCACCTCGAGGAGAAGAATATTTTATATTATTCATTGACGACTTTTCTAGGATGTGTTGGATAGGACTTATGAAGCACAAAGATGAAGCCTTCGAAAAGATAAAATCTTTTAAAGCCTTGGTTGAAAATGAATCAGATCACAAAATTAAATGCCTCAGGTCTGATAGAGGTGGGGAGTTTACCTCAAATGAATTTTTCAATTTTTGTGAAGAACATGGAATAAGAAGAGAATCCTCTACTGCAAGGACTCCTCAACAAAATGGAGTAGTGGAAAGGATGAATAGAATAGTTCAACAAATGGCTCATGCTATTATGGATGAGTCTGGAACTCACACAAATTTCTGGGGCGAAGTTGCATTTGCCGCAGTTGTTATTCTCAACAAGACAAATGTCCGGGTAAACAACACTCAGACTCCTCACAAACTATGGTATGGTAAGACTCCTTCGGTAAAATACTTCAAAATTTTTGGAAGTAAATGCTACATCAAAAATATTGATGAAAATCTCGGCAAGTTTGAACCTAGAGTAGATGAAGGCATTCTCCTTGGTTACTCTCCCCACAGCAAAGCATACAAGTGTTACAATAAAAGGCTTGGAAAAATTGTTGAAAGGATTGATGTAGTGGTTGATGAAGAAGAAAGCACTCCTAGGTAGGTAAGATCTAAAGATTTTGAAGATGATGAGGACTATCCATCAACATCAAATCAGATTCATGATGAAGAAGAAACCCATGAGGTGCCAGAAGAATAGATAAGGATAGAAGAAAAGACTCCATCCAGGTACGTTCAGAAGAATCATCCAGAATCTCAAATTTTGGGGCAGAAAGAGGCTGGTATACAAACAAGAAGAACAATTGTAGAAGCTTCAAGCTACTTGGCATTACTCTCTTCCACTGAGCCACAAAATGTAAGAGAGACATGCAAAGTTGAATGTTGGGTCAAGGCAATGGATGAAGAACTTGAGCAGATTGAGAAAAATAATGCTTGGGAGTTGGTTCATAGACCAAACGATAAGAATTTCATAGGGAAAAAATGGATATTCAAAAACAAGTTGAATGAAAATGAGGAAGTTATTAGAAATAAAGCGAGGCTGCTTTGTAAAGGGTATGCTCAACAAGAAGGAATTGACTTTGAAGAAATGCTTGCTCCCGTTGCTAGACTTGAGGCCATCAGAATGTTCCCTGCTTTCGACTTAGTTACCGAAGAATCCACAGTAAGAACCATTTTATGCCAACGTTTCAAATCCCAACTGGGATCCATCATCAGGACAACTTGAATGCTTGATAGAAGAAGAGCTTAGCTGAGCGATTAAATAGTAATGAGGAGAGTAAAATGAGATGAAATTCGGCTCTCAATATCTGATCGATGAGAGTCGGCTGTTACAGATTATTTTTTTTTTTTTTTTTTAATTAATAATAATATTTTAATAATTAGTTACTTTTAATATAATATGATAGTTATTGTTAATATTACTTATATTATTAATTATTATTATTAATATAATAAATAATAATAATTAGAATTATAATTTAATAATGATTAGTATTAATGATATTATAATAATCATAGTTAGTGTTAAAAATAATAATCTTTAGAATATTGTATTAATATTTAATTTTTATAATAAATGTTTGATTATTAATATTTATTATTATTTATTACTAAAATTAATTGTAATTATTATTATATTATATAATTAATTATTATTATTAATGATAATTAGAATTAATGATAATAATAATATTAATTATTATTATATTATTATTATTATTATTATTATTATTATTAATTATTATTAATAATAATAATATTGTTTTTTTTTTTTGGAAAAAATCTGTAACCTTTATTTAAAAAATGAAAAGTTACAATTGCAGATGCATAGAGCATTTCCATAAGCTGCCCATTGGGCTCAAGTGCTTCCACACCCTTCACAACGATACACAACGATCGTGCAAAAAAGAAAAAAGAAAAAAAAAAAAAAAGAAGAGTGAAGAAGGGAGAGAGCAAGGAAAACTGAATTTGGATCTTCAGGTTTTCCTTCCCTTTTTCTTTTCGACCTTGCGCCACTCTCCTTGAGTAGGCTCGATCGAGGCTATGACTAACTGTGTTTCTACTCTCTGCGGGCCTACTTCCTTGTCTGAATCTGAGGTATCTGATTGATGAAGTCGTTTAATCCCTCCCATGCTCTGATCTTCATTTGTCTTCTCTGCCTGATTTGGGTAGAACTGTGGAGTCTTGTTTTCTAATGTATTTTCCTTCTGGGTTCCCATTGTTCGGGGTACCTCAACATTCTCTATGGGGGTATCGTCCTCTTCTGCTTCTGATTCTTCATCCTCTGAGATAGGGGGGGAGAATTTCCATCCTTTCCTCTGCTTCCCTTTCTGCTTTCTTTTACTGTTAGCTTTCTTGGCTTCTGGACATGTGCTTTGCAAATGTCCTGTTTGTCTGCACATCCTACATCTGAAGGCGGTATTTTCATAGTCTAGTACTTGCAGCCAATTTTGTTGTTTGTAGATCAGCCTTATGTTGTCTGGCAGCCCTTTACTTAGATCTACTTCCACACAGATGCGTGCAAAAGCGAAAATCCTTTCATCGATCTTTTCCATATCTGTTTTGATGTATTTCCCTATGTTGTTCCCGATTCCTTCCAAAACTCTTTCACTCCAAAAGTGAAGGGGAAGGTTATGTAGACGAACCCAAACCAGCACTTTTGATATAGTCATTTTGTTTGGATCAAAATCTTTAAACCATGGGGTCATGAACAGCCCCGCCGTTCCCCAGAACCAAGGCCCAGCACTGATGATGGTATCTCTGGCCTCCTTGGATATAAATCTGACTATGAAAAACCCTTTGGAGCATAGATGAATGTCGCATTCCATGGTCCAAGTGGTAAAAATCCAATGAAATAGATCTGATGGTTTTGGCCAGAAGTTGTTGAAGCGACATATTAGAGCTTGTGTTTCATAAGACTTAACATAATCATCAAGCCCTGTGGAATCAATATTAAAAGCTGGAGTTTGTCCTAGCTGGTCTACTATGTAAGGCCGAGGTGTGTATCCGCCTTGGTCTGGGGAGGATCCTGATTCTCTGTTGCCTTGGAGAATGTTTTTGTAGGATGAAGCTCCCTTAGGTTTGTGCTGGGGTGTTGTTTTCCCCTTCTCCCCTCCTGAAACGCTTGGCTGTCCCTGAGATGGGGCCCCTCCTCTCAGCCTAAGGTTCAAAACAATAGTTTCTCCTAGACTGATCTCGTAGCTTCCCAGGGTTTTGTTGTCCTGGAGGGACCACCTGCCACTGACTAAGTGTTGGATCTGGCCAGGATAGCCAGTCAAGGCACAAATTTGCTGCTTTAGCTGCGAAACAGAGCTGTCTACACTTACCCATACTAAGAGGGATTTCATCTCAGGGGTTCTAACAAAGATCTGAAATCGATTTTTAATTACCTGGTGTCTGCGTTTTGGCTGAGCTCTGCCTACGTCGTTGTCTTTGCTGGTTGCCAGGTGGTCCAGGTGTGAGCATTCTTCTAGATCTTGCCTCCTGTTGGGTCGATCTGTCTTTTGTATGACGAAGGTTGCATGCCCTCTGCTCAATCGATGCCTATTCCCGCTGATCTGTTGCCTGGGTTCTGTATAATCTTGAAGCTTGCTCCAATCAGTTAGATCTGGCCTAGATCTGAAGGATTTGAGGCTCAGATCGGGTAGATCTGGCCCAGATCTGCAGAGTTTGGGCCATTCAATTATGTGATGGGCTAGATCTGCAACATGCAGGTCCCCATCTTTACATGCAGAAGCCGTGAGAGGAGGGTCAATGTTGGCGTGAACGATCAAGCCAAACCCTAACGATTTTCCGCCTCCGAATTGGGTTCTGAACCCAAAAACAATTATTGTGTGCAGATCTCTGATCTTGTGCATCTTTGCGAGCTTCACTTCCTGATCCGCCTTTGATACGTTTGGCCCATCAAGCAAGTGATGATTTGGGCGAAGGGTATCTGCTATGCCCGGAACGTCAAATATTTTCCAGGCGTTTGGCCGCATATCCAAACCCATGCCGGTAGCTCGAAAGGAGTCATAGCGCTCTAGCCTCACACTCTTGAGGCTGGTCCTGTGGAGGGTAGTGGCTGTGGCCAGCCCTGCAACGCCTCCTCCAACAGCCGTAAAGTTTGTGGTTCCATTACCAAAGGAGGAGAAATTCTCAGCGAAGGCCATCTCTCATTTCCCGAACCTCTCAATAATAATAATATTGTTATTAATAATAATATTCTTATTATTATTATTATAATATTATTATTATTATAATATTTATTATTATTATTATTATTATTATTATTATTATTAATACTATTATTATAGTAATTAATAATTATAAATATTACTTATATTATTAATTATTATTATTAATATAATAAATTATAATAATTATTTATTATATTAATAAATAATACTGACCTTCCTAGCCTTTTACAATGTCAAAATTATAGTGAGCTCGGGAGGCTTCTCTCCAAGCTTTTTGAGCATAGGAATAAAATCTTAAATCAAAATAGATAATTTGTTTCTTTAGGTCTGATAGACCATTATTTGGTCTCAGCGGACGTTAACCATCATCATCATCATCATCAATAATAATAATTAGAATTATAATTTAATAATAATTAGTATTAATGATATTAATGTTAAAAATATTAATCTTAGAATATTGTATTAATATTTAATTTTTATAATAAATGTTTGATCATTAATATTTATTATTAATATTAATTGTAATTATTATTATTATTATCATTATTAATTATTATTATTAATAATTAGAAATAATATTAATAATAATTATTATTATATTATTATTATTATAATAATATTATTATTATTATTATTAATATTAATAATATAATAATATTATTATTATAATAATATTATTATTATAATATTATTTTTATAATAATCTTATTATTATATTATTATTATTATTATTATTATTATTATATTTAAATTAATAAAACGAGTTAGATTTTTCTGATTAGGGGAAGCTAGCTTCCACTAATCTCCATACCATTGTCTCTGTTGAGATTATGCAGGTGCTTGATAATTTCAAGGGCTTCTCTGATCTTTCGTCTATGGTGTTGCTCTTCCCTGGCGATAACCGAGGCGCTCTCCAAGCAGACATGGTGCTTAGTCTTTGAGGAGTGCTCTGCATCAGCTCCATGTTCTTTGAGTCTGGTCTGTAGGGAGTGACCTCTTTCACCAATGTAGCTTTTTCCAAAAAAATTCAAAGTATTTCAAATGGATGTGAAATCAACCTTTCTGAATGGAGACTTAGAAGAAGAAGTGTACATTGAGCAACCAGATGGTTTCATCCTTGGGAATGATCCAAATCTTGTATGCAGACTAAAAAAGGCTCTCTATGGTTTTAAACAGGCTCCAAGGGCTTGGTACTATCGGTTGGACAAATACCTTCATCAACAAGGTTTTTCAAAAGGATCAGCAGATAGCAATCTTTATATAAAATTTGAAAATGACAAATTGCTAATACTTGTTTTGTATGTAGATGATATTATCTTTGGCAACAATGAAGAAGTTATGAGTCAAAACTTTGCCTTGGTAATGTAGAAAGAATTCGAAATGTCATTGCTTGGAGAACTGACATATTTTCTTGGTCTACAAATTCAACAAAATGAAGGTGGTATCTTTTTATCTCAAACCAAGTACCTCAAGCAGATCTTGAATAAATATGGCATGGAAGATTCGAAACCAATATGTACCCTATGGTTACAGGATACAACCTTAGTGCAAATGATGAATCAACAACAGTGCATCAACCAACCTATATATCCATGATTGGAAGTCTTCTTTATTTGACAGGTACCCGACCAGACATCATGCATGCAGTGGGAATAGTTGGAAGATTTCAGGCAAATCCAAAGGAAACTCATCTTCAGGTAGTTAATAGAATCTTCAAGTATCTTCAAGGAACTCAAAACTATGGCTTATGGTATCCTAGAGATACAGATCTCACACTTCATGCTTACACAGATGCAGATTGGGCTAGAAGCGTGGATGACAGAAAAAGCACTAATGGTGGTGCATTCTTTATGGGTTCCAGATTAGTATCTTGGTTCAACAAGCAACAGAGTTCAATAGCATTATCTATAGCTGAAGCAGAGTATGTGGCTGCTGCATCTTGTTGCACACAACTTCTTTGGATGATGCAAACTTTGTAGGGTTTTCAAATCACTTGTACTCCACCTATCTCCATCCTATGTGATAATACAAGTGCAATCAGCATTTCAAAGAACCCAGTCATGCATTCAAAGACCAAGCATATACCCATCAAATATCATTTTCTTTGAGAACAAGTGCTTGAACAAAAGGTCAAGTTGGAGTATGTTCCCTCTAAGGAACAAGTTGTTGATATACTCACCAAAGCACTTCCCAGGGAAACATTTGAATACCTCAGACAAAAGCTGGGAGTAGTTGATGCATCATCTTGCTGTTGAATCTTGTCTATGGTACACGAATTTCATATGGGGTATACACATATTTGGATTGGTTAGAGATCAGTTGGCACAGGTTCAGGGGGAGCATATATTCTTCTAAATATGCATTGTTGGCATTATGGTAGAATATCTTGGAGGAGAAAGTACAGAAGAAGAACATGGATGCTGATCTGAATAATGCTGCTAATGTTTTGTCTCTATGTCTTATATTTCTTCTGTCAAGGTCATGTAATGGCCTATCTTGGTTGCCCCACTATGCCTAGGATGGATAATGTAATGTGCTTATTATGTATTCCCACTTGATTGGGAGTTGTATGTATGAGTCTTAAGTGATAGGAAGGTCTAATATCATATTCTTTCTTGTAGAACATCTTTTTGAAGACCTTGCTTACAGTCAGGGGGAGCACGAACAACACTCTTTAGCAGAGCAGAGATTTTAGCATGAACTCAGAGGGAGCATGGACAGATTGGTACACCTTGGCATATACAAAGAGGGGAGCTCATCCAGAGATTTCAGCAGGTACTCAGGGGGAGTATGTTCAGCGGAATGTTTTTCAAGGAAAGAGAATATCTTGGTCCACCCTTTGCCCTTAATGTCAAAGGGGGAGAGTGATTTGGTGTTGTTGCCATCAAGTCCAAAGGGGGAGATTTTTGGCATTATGACTCAGGTTTGGCACTATGGCATAGGTGTTGTCCTTGATGGAAACTCTCTCTAGTGACAAATCACAGTTCAGGCTCTCAAAATGATAGAAAATGAGATACCCGCAGGTGCACAGAACAAAAGCCGTGGGCCCGCAAGTTCTCCGAACAAGAGGTGCGGACATACCCGCAGGTTCTTTGAACAAAAGGTGTGGACGTCAAATTCACACACTTTCATGCAATGAAGCGTGCGTATGTGGGAAATTTCATGATTGATCCATGGTATTTAGTCCGACATTTTTGATCCTATGGTTTTGGTCTGTGGTTTTGCTTCTAAAGAATTGAACCCAGGTCTTAGGTCCCTTGTATTGGAATTCTATGGTTTTGGACCATGGTTTGAGTAAGGGCTAATCTATGAAAAAGAAAGGAGATCATTTGGCTGGACACGCTCGCATGTGAAATATCTAAAGAAAATAAAGATATGAAATTCGGGTGATCGGTTGAAGAGTGATAGCTAAATCAAGGAGAGACCTGAGCACTAGAAGGAAGATCTACTTTGACGCATGATCAGATCTGTGGATCTGACAGTCTGTGGCATATTGGAGGACTGATAATTTGGCTTTATTCGGAGGTTTGCAGGCGAACCACAGCGTAGGTGCAGAGGTGCATAGTTCAGATACAGGTACAAGTGCAAAGGAGCACAGTCCAGATTCAGGTGAACGTGCGGAGGTGCGTAGTTTAGTGACAACTGCAGGTGCGAAGGTGCATAGTTTAGCAAAAACTGCAGGTGACGTACGCAATTTAGCAACAACTGCAGGTGTGGAGGTGTGCAGTTTAGCAACAACTGCAGGTGCGGAGTTGTGCAGTTCAGCGACAGGTGCAGGTGCGGAGGTCTATAGGATCGACACAGACAAAGTGCGGATATCCGCAGGATTATATTGGTGAAGTTGCAGACTTTTCTTGGAACTTATTTTAGCTACTTTTGTCTATTATTGCAGTGTTCTGGGCTCAAAATAGGTGTCTAGTTACTGGTATTGTTTTCGGCAGTCTGAGAAGATAGTGGTTGATTTAGCAGTTGATTGTGGAAAGGAGATTGGTTGATACACATGTACTTGATGTTTGTTTGATGTTCATGGATCCAGTCTGAAAATTTATGAAACGTGGTCCCTAGAAGAAAAGTGAAGGTTGAAGCCTTCAGTAGGTGAACACTTACGTACTAGTAACTCAGCTAGTACAAGAGCCAAGGGGTTGTAGCTCCCTTCCAGGAGAGTCTGGAAAACGAGAAAGGGTTGTAGCTCTCTACAGGTTACAGCTTGCATACTGGGAAAGGACTACACCAGTACAAAATCATTGTAAAAGGAAGTTTCTAATTGAAAGAAGATAGAGACATATTGCAGCAGGTGGTTTTCACCCACATTGGGTTTCCACCTTATATCTGGTGTTCTTTGGTGTGACTATATGTTTTTCTTGTTCTTGTTCATTATTATATGGTACTGACATACAAATTAATGGTCAACATCTGAAGAATAAATTAAATTATAAATCTGGAAGGCATAGTGAAAAGAATTTGATAATACTGGTTCACCCCCTCTCTCAGTATTATTTTCAACACCTACCTATTCCTTAGCAGCTCAATAATCTTAAATACATGTGAGCCAACCTTTATAGCCTATTCCAATGGTGTTTTGTTCTCCCCGATCCCGATTTTTCAACCTGTACAAGGTCCCTCACCTTCTGAATCATTTGCACAAGGTACTCCTCAAGGTTTGGCCAACCAAATAATTCATAATTTAGCGTAGTCTCAATCGAACCCACACTAGGGGGAAATGGAAACCCCAATCAGGAAACAATATGGATCACAACAAGTGCCTTTTCAAGGCTACAAAGTCCAAATCCAACCATTCTAGAAACTATATCATCATCCTGGGACTGGACAACATACCCACTTGTATGTTGCTTATCAGAACCCTGCATATTCTGGGAATGAGAATCCTCCTTATCTAGGAATCCAAGTGCATGTTTCCTAGCCTATCCCTTCATATCCAGGGCATCCACCTCCATAATTTAATAGGCAGTTGGCTTTTGTTGCTACTCTTGAGTTATTGGATTTAACTCGGCTTACTAACAACCACATTTCTCATTCACCATGGTGGTCAACTATTCCCACTAATTTTCCTTCTGATATCCCAAAATTTAATGGGAATCTTGGAGAAGACCTCTCGATGCATGTAATGACATATCATCTATGGTATGCATCCAATTCACTTAATGATGATTCCATTTGACTTCATATTTTCCAATGAATACCTATGCGTACTGTAGCCAAATGGTATATTGAATTACCTAGAGCATCATTTCACGACTTCAAAACTTTATCCACTACCTTCCTGACACATTTCATGTTGCCCATTATATACAAAACTAGAACAAAATTATTGACTAACTTTAAAAAATCAGACTGTACTTGCATTTTAGATCATATTCATGAGTGGAGACTTTGTCACCAGCGGGTCGTGACTTCTGTTCCCAATTAGTTTTTAGTGGAATGGTTTGTCAAACTGTTAGCCCCCATAATAGAATATGTGGCCAAAGGTGTAGTCGTGACTAAAGAGAAAGTTATTACTCATGCTAAATATTTAGATTTGGTTTTTACCCAATAAAGCACGCTCTATGACAAGATACCAAATGCTTTGAGACCCTTGAATATTGTTCCTCCTCCACGTGGTAAATAATCTCATGTTGTCGATGGAATTATAGGTTATTCTAGCTCATAGTTGGTGAGTAAACCATCTAGTATTTCTCTTACCACTCTTGAACAAAACCCTCCATCTCATCCTCCTGTGTCTTATGATTCCGAGATAAATGGCGTCTCATATGATAAATGCAAGTGTCAACAGAAACCTAGAAGCAAGAAGAAAGGTAAAGGTAAGAAAAAGAAAGACTCCTCACCACAATATAAACAAACAAATTCATCCTCCAATGAGAAACGAAAGCCTTGATACCCATATTTGATTTGTAATGAGAATCACTTTACATGTGATTTACCATGCCATGTTGAAGTGAATTAGTTCCATAAATCATCAACTTCTCTCGTTCTGTTGACCGACCTATTTCCCAACCAGGAGGCCCATATAGCTGCTCAGGATGCCTTTTCCTCTAATAGAGTTTTGATGCTTTCCTTCAGAAAGTTGAAATCTGATGTCATCGTGGCCATTCAAAATAAGGACTATGTAATGTGAATCCAGTGAACAGTCAGGCTATTGATCAACCTTCCAATTCAACACCACCTTCATCTGATCCTATGTACTTCCACTTCATATGAAATTAACTATCAAGCCTCCAAATGGTGTTATCCATAAGTCTACTTTCAACCCTCTTTCAAGAGCCACTCAATATTATAACGTAGTTGAATATTTGGCTCAGTCCCCTTCAGGTATGTCAACTCTTGTGGTGTTCCAAAATTTCCCCACCTAAAAGAAGGCCTTATTACCAACTATCAGATTTTTGGATCCATCGGATTCCAACCTAGTGGCTTTTCTTCATGGAAACGATACCCCTCGACATATGACTCAGTTATATTTTATGATCCAGGTCATTGTCCATGGTAAGAACATCCATCGTTCTATTTTGGATGATGTAGCCTCAACCCGCATCATGTCCTTGTCTTGTTGGAAGGTAATTGGTTCACCCCAACTGAGTTAATCGACCACAAAATTCAAATATTTTGATGGAAGGAAATACAAACCTTGTGGGATTTTGAACTCCCTCCAAGTGGAATTAGGGGGAAAAGTAGTTTCAATTGAATTACAACTTATTGATAGAAGTTTGGATTATAATCTTCTACTGGGATGCACATGGGTTTGTGCTATGACTGCCATGATTTCGAATTACTTCTCTATGACCACCTTTCCTCATAAAGGCAGGATTGTGGCCATAGATCAAATCATCTTTTTCATGTTTGATTCCAATGTTACTAGAAGTTTCCCTCTTATAGGGGAAGTCCTACATTCCTAGCAACATGTTGGAGTTTTTTATTGAAGGATTCGTCACTTCTAGGAACCTTTTCACTCCTTCCCCATTCCCTTCCTAGCTCCTCCACTTCAGTTTCTTATATCAACATGGTATCATCATCTACGATCCTTATAGATCCATGGATTCTCCCTCATGAAACTGACATAAAATGTTTTGGTGACTGGATGTCGCCTAGCCCCGTTGAGAAATATTATGAAGCCATCTTCTCAGCTTTTGGGGCCCATAATTTTTCCTTGATTAATTGGTTAGATCGATCACTAGATTATGGTTCACCCTATGATCCTTTTTCATGTTCACTCTCTACCCACAAAAATGTCATGGAGATCATGATGTTAGATGATGCACCATGGGACGAAAATCATTACCCTTACTCCTTCCCAGATACCATTGAAGATAATCTCAGTGGTGTATGCCTACCTAATTTTTTCTAACATTTTACAAATAATGTTTCCACTCATGAGATTAACTCTGAAAAGAACCTTTTGAATATTGAAGAAACCAGTCCTCTTGATATTTCGATTAAACTAGGAATAGTTTAAATTTTATAGATTCGATCATGTTGTACTTCATCCCAAGTCAAAATTTATCAAGCCCTTTTTCATTAGTTCATAGATGTATTTTCCTTGACATATGAGGAAATGTCAGGTATTGACCCAAACATCATAGTGCATGAAATAAAAACATACATTGATACCAAACCGGTCTAGCAGCACCTCCATCCAATATATCCCAAGAATGCTGCTTGTATAAGAGCTAGAATCAAAAAGCTTCTTTGAGCTGGTTTTATATATCCCATTCCTTTAACTGATTAGGTACCAAATGTTGTCCCTGCCATGAATAAATAGGCCACGATTCCAATATATGTTTATTATTTGCATGTAAATAGAGCTTGTCCAATAGACAACTACGCAACCCTGTTTGTTGACCAAATCATTGATGACTGCACTAGTTGTGAGATTTATTCATTTATGGATGGATTCTCCGGCTACAATCAAATCAAAATTATCCTAGTGGAACAACCTATAACTCCCTTTATTTATTCCTAGGGTACTTTTTCTTATAAAAAACTCCCTTTCTGTTTAAAGAAAGAAGGGGCCACACTTCAACATGTGATGGTCTACGCTTTCAATGCTATCAAGCACATCAAACAACACTATTTAGATTATCTCCCTACTCACTCTAAGCATCAGGTTGAGCGCCCCATGTATTTACGGGCCATATTCCTCCATTGTCAACATTATAATATTTGACTCAATCCGCACAAATGTGTCTTCTGTGTCAGCTGTGGTCGAATCCTTGGTTTCGTAATTTTGAAACAAGGAATTTGTATTGATCCTTTAAAAGTCTAGGTAATCATCGACTTTCATGCACCCTCCACTCTTGTTGAGTTACAAAGACTGCAAGGGAAAGCCAACTTTTCGAGGAGGTTCATCCATAACTACGCTGAACTAACCAAAGGATTTACTTGCTTGCTAAAAAATGAAATTCACTACCATTTGGATGACACTGCGCATAAAGTGTTTTATTCCTTGAAATATGTTGTAGTTTGGGCATCTCTTCTATATCCTCTCAACTATCGACGACCAGGTCGGTGAGAAGCAAGCTAGCAGCCAGCAAGCAAGCGATCACGTAATGCCAGCCAGGTCGTCTATCTCGTCACACCCGTAAGGAATAGGAAGGCCGAATAAGCGAGAAGAGAAAGAAGAAGAAAGGCAGGTTGTTCTACCATATGACTTTGATTTATGAACGCGAGGATGCGCAAGCAGGATCGACCATAAGGAAGAGGATGCGCAAGCAGGCTCAACCATAAGGAAGAGGATGCACAAGCAAGCTCGACCTTAAGGAAGAGGATGCGTAAGCAGGCTCGATCGCTAGCCCCCCCACTCAATAAGTAAATTGAACTTTACCTCCTAAGTTCTAGGTCTAGCAGCAAAGCCAACAACATCACCACAGCCAGCTAGCCCAGTAACCAGCGAGTCACTAGCCAGCCAAGCCATCTAACTAATAAGACAAGTAAAACACCAGGCATACAAATCCAACAAGCCAGCTATATAACTAAGCCATACAGACAAAGCCAGTAATACAGTCATAAAGCTAAGCTATACTACGCCTTCTAGCTATACTACTACGCCTCAAAGAATATGTTCCAACAACACCAACTAGTTCGAACACAACCATTAGTAGCATCAGAAGCAAGGATAGAGGCAATAGTCAAGGTGGAAGCATCTTTTGAAGAACCAGCACCAATGGCAGTTTTTTAGTTTGATCCAGCAAATGATCCAGTAGTAGATCCAGAAGCAGCAGAGCCAGTAGCAGAGATAGAGATAGTGTGAAAATCAGCTTAAGCCACAATTTCAGTAGCACCATACAGTCGCAAAGCCTGTAACATTTCTTCTTGTCCCAGAAGCAAAGGCACCGGTAGTCGATCCGGAACCCATTGACTAAGCACCAACAACAACAGAGCCAGCATCCGGGCCAGCATACCCACTAGTAGTAGTCCTAGCATCCCTTCGCTTGGTTCCTTCTATAGGATCTGCTTCTTGACCAGCGGAAGCACCGGTTGATCCAGTTGAAAAAGCAGTCGATGAAGCAGAGGCCCTAAATAAATTCATAATGTGAGTGACTATATTGGATTGGAAGAATCAAAACTCTTCAGTGGGAAGTATAGAGGTGGAACGGTGTCCCTCTTAAAAGAGTCAATAAGGGGCATAAACTGATAGGGATTCAAGGGGGAGGTTATCCCTTTCTCTACGTTTGCCCAAGCATAGGCTTGCTTGTTAAGTAAGAAATGAGTGGATTATAGTTCGCATGGCACTGTTGGATCTATGCTTCAAATTGAAAGGTCTTTAAATCAAAGAGTCCAGGCCAGAGACAAATCATAGGTAAGAGCTAGCCAAATCAATAAGTGAGTAATAAGAATAGGTAGAAAATAGTGTCGGTAAACCCTGTAGCAGTAAGGTAAGGTCCTGTGCCGGCTAGACTTACGAAAAAGAAGAACCTTGAAAACGGAGTCTATGGAGGGAGTTGTGTCTTCTCTTTATTCACTCTCTAGTTACCGACATGATACATTTCTTCCCCTCAAATAAAGCAAATGCGGCTTGGCTTAAAAGAGATCCGTCATAGAATAAGAGTCTACCTAAAGACTTACTTTCATTTGTTCTATTTAGGTGTTATGTCCCAGTGACTCGCTCGTATCTCTAGTTACCGACATTCCATGTTTTCTTCAATTATATAAAAAATTATTACCAATTACCTATGTTATAGAGATCTAGGAAAGTATGTCTTTTCATGGCCCATAGTTGGTCGCTGGCCGGGCCTTCAATATCCCTCACCATATGAATAGTGAGTGACTCCATCCCTTGCTTTCCAAATTATGGACCTTTAGACTTCATTAAGTTCGTTAGCTAAGTGGGATTGTACTAGTGAAAGCCCATAGATGAAGTACACGGAAGACAGGCCTTGATATGTATCTGTACCAGTGAAAGGCTTAAAGGTAAGCTATGCTTTCCCTTATATTAGGGGAAGTACAGTGGGATGTGAAGTCTCTTTGCTATGATGTTATGAGAAGACAGTGAAAGCCCCTCTCTGGAATATATTTAGTATGATTTAATTAGGGTGATGGATTGAGGTCATACAGTGAACCAGTGAAAGCTAATCTCAATCTATTCGACCCACCCAGTTCTCTCTTAAGGGCCCCAGTGAAAGGGAAACAAGCTTGATATGATGTAAGCATAAAGTGAAGTGGCTTATCTTTACCATAATCTGTGCACATAAGATACAACCATCAAAAGTTTCTGGTTACCATGTCAAGAAGGATTCGGTTTCAAGCCAAACTTCCTATGTTCATCTTGTGCAACTTCACAGGCTGCTAATAAGGCTACTCATATGTGTCTGCACCATTTTATTTCATTTGTATTGAACCTTCTAACTCCTAGAAGGATAGAAGCTGCAACTCTTCCAGATCATCATCTTCTCCTTCATCCTGCCCCACTTTCCTACAACAGAGTGGTTCATCCAACTGTCGTTCCAAATATTTGAAACTAGCCATCTTGCGGTGTTGCGAGCATATCACAGTGAGGAACTAGTACCGCAACTTATCTGCGAACAAAAGTGGTTTTATAACTATTAGTGCTGTTGTAATCTCAAGAGTATTGCTATTATAATAAAAAGAAGCACAAAAGTTGAAGCATACATAGTCTGCTTCCTGGACTCTTCATGAAGATACCAAGCCCTCAGAATAGGCCTTAAGTTATATAGGAATCTGTGCACCCAATATTCACGTTCACGTTGAAGGCCTTCCCGCCCCCACTTCTGTAGAAAGTTTTCTATGTGAATTGTAGGGTGGGTCTCTCTCCCCTTCGTACTGCTCTACCAACTTCATCGATTCCCCATTAGCTAAGGACAAATCCTTGCTCTCCGGAGGGAACAAGCGGCTTCGCAACTTATATTTGAAGTCGAGGGTGGGGGGAATTCACCTGTGTACTATAGCTAGTTGAACTGCGGCCCAAGTGCTTAGAGTCTCCTTATGCATAGCCCACTAGTGGGAAGGGGTATCCTTCAATACCACATCTAATGCAGGTACTCCTTGTTCTTCCAAAACTCTATATTCCATAGTTGAAATCTTCTACATTACCAATCCCATCATAAATAGGAGGGTCTCTAAGCTTAGATCCAATTCAATGAACAAACTTTAGTGAAACACACCGTCGAGTGGAAATGTCATGGTTATGGCCCTGCCAATTGTACATCACTTATTCAAAGTCATCGTCAAAAGAATGGATACTCTGCCAACTAACTAACCCATTTGCAGTAGGGTTTAGATCCTCTTATCACCATCCTGATGTTAGATTGTAGATCTGATTCACAATGGTATCTTTCAAATTGTCTTTGGTAGGTTTGGTGTACCTTGGGCCCTGATAAGGATCTAGAGGTTGTACTATTATGGTACTATCTACCTCTAATACTTTCTTTCTTCAAAGACAGTGTTGTTGTAGAAAGTCCACTCGATCCCTAATAAAGCAAGATAGGGATCCCTCTCATCCACAATCTCGATGACCTCCACACATTATCCTACCACCCAATAGGAAAGATGCGGTACTGGTTGGCCAGACACAATTGAATAGGAGAGTAAACCGGTTTCCCCATCATTTCCTAGGATTTATTTGGCAGAATATTCACATCGGATCCTAGGTCTAGCATCATATCCTAGAGATAATAGCCATCCACTTGTGCCTCTAGTCTGAATTCCTTCTCGGTTCTCATCTTTCTCCTTAGATGGGATGGCAATTCCTTATACGTTGGGAGAATTGTCAGGCGGAAAGAGTCGATAGTGCGGACACAACCAACCTCCCTAGGAGCCTAAGACTCTCTAGTGACAAACAAGACAAACAAGAGCAATCCTTCTCTAAACATGCATTTACCATACAAGAAATCAAGTGTTTAGATCCTACCTGTAGTCCAACGCTGTTGTAGTAGTCTAGCCTCGCCGATCTAGATGAGCTCCTCCTTCACTTCGAAACCTGCATCCACTAACAATCAAACGATTAAATAGCACTTGATAATCTCATAAAATAAAACATATTTAACATACAGACCAAGGAGTACATGAAACAACTCATAAATAACAAGTTATTGAGAAGAATGGACTCATTTGCATTAATAGGAAACAAAAGGAACAATTATAACCTGAGCCTTGGTGTTGTGCAAGTCCCTCCCAGGGTCCATCAAGAGTTCTCCTTTACTTTGACAAAGCTCACCCACTTCCAAATGAAACAAGAAAGGATGGGAATCTCTCCTCACAAGCTTCTAAATGGGAGTCCTAACTCCAGCAGCATCTACCCTTAGAAATGTTTAGCTTTCAACCTCCCCTCCTTCTGGCCCAATGCCTGTATTTATAGTGCTCAAGAGGAAGTTAATCAGGTCCACCATCAATGGGATAATCCCCTCTTTGGATGGGATAGCTCCTCTCTTGATGGGATAAGTTCCTCTTTCATAGGGGTACATGAACCATCTGGAGGCGCTCAATACACGTCGAACAACCTTCTAGAATGCTCTAGAAATGACCACAAGTAACTTTTTAAAGATGAAACTCGCGCCTTTTGACCTTTACAGGGGTACGCACCTGCCCCTTTACATACAGAGCGTACAAGTACGCAGATTTTGTGAACATTAGGTGCGTACACGCAGGTAAGGCCGAGAGAATTTGCGTACCCAGAGATAAACACATTTACAAAGACTTTCTCTCTTTTTGGAGTTTGACATGGAGAGCAGAGGCATAAGACTTGCCCAGGAGGATAGCATGACTGTTGATAGAGCCATACTAACTGTAAATATCCATGGTGACATTTTTTAGTGTAACAGATTGCCCCCTAAAGTGCGAAGCCTGTAGTAGATTAGGGTTTTGTATTATCTAGGAAGGGTGAAGCGCTTTATCATTTCAAGGATTATCTCGTGGAGAGCCTGGTCAGAACCTGCAATTTTCAACACAAAATACATGTATAAGATTATATCATCACTGAGGTAGGCATTCCCATACTCAGATCAAAACTTTAACTAACAGACTAACTACTCTGATATAGGAATGATCTTGCAGTACATCATAATCATAGACTTGCGTAGACACAGTATGGACGCAGCCATCTGTTTATAATTGGTCTACTATATAATGAATACAAAACTCCTCGCAGCCTGGATGGTGGGAACTAGATCCAGGGTCTTCATTTCTACTTCCCGAATTGGTACGATTCTAGCCATGCGAATAAATGAGTTGATGTCGAACATGGTAGAAACCACTTGAGTACCAGTCGATGATGTAAACTGTTAACAAGTGTGAGAGAGACCACCAGTAATGTCAATGGTTCTCAAAGTACCCAGTACAATCCATGAGATGTGAATGAATGAATTGATGTCGAACATTTCACGGAATCCTTCGATCGAAAGTCAATGATGTAAACTGACGTCAAAGGCGAGAAACCTGCCATTGATGCATGCAGACTTCAAGGTACTGACGATTTCTAAGTCATCTCTCTAGATAATGTGCTGATGTCGATAGAAAGCGACCCGTTGCAGGGAAGCCCACAACACGAAATCATAGTCCAAGTTGGAGAAAATGTTGCTGTAAGGACTGACTCAGGGATGGTCAAAATGGATGACAAGTATTTTGCAGATGAAAGTTTTGTTTGCAGACCTCTTGAACACATAACGACACAACAGATGGCTTGGTAACGAATGACTCAAAGTTAATCCCCGGAACCTGGCTGAAGACTTTCAATGTGGTTTGATCAACTGTGAGGCAAAGGATTTCCCAACCCAGGTGAATGAAAAGTGTCGTGTTCAAGAGTGGTAAT
Organism: Pinus tabuliformis; assembly: GCA_031772625.1. Taxonomy (NCBI): domain Eukaryota; kingdom Viridiplantae; phylum Streptophyta; class Pinopsida; order Pinales; family Pinaceae; genus Pinus; species Pinus tabuliformis. Next base: position 456,456,144 of record CM062819.1, on the reverse strand, counting down.
AAGGTTTCTTCTGAGACAAAGGATAACAAATAGGCTCATTCTTCTCTCTTTTCCCCCACCATTTCTGGCAAGTACCTCTTTATTTTTTACAAGCTTGAGGAGGATAACATATGCTTGATTATAAGCTCATCCTTCAGATGAGTCCAACCTAGTTTTGATTCGAACCCTAGGAAGGAGTGGTTCGTTCCTGTTTGTAATTGAACAGGCCCTTTACTGTGAAATTTTAACGAGCCCAGTATAGGAGAAACTCGACGTTTTTCAATTTTAGAGAGTCTGAAAAACTTAAGAAGACTCCAGGTTGAACTTTTTCGTAAATTTGTGTCCCCCAAGCCCGAAAAAGTATAAAATAATACCTGGGAGAACCACTTGATCTTGCGACCAAGGAGTACTTTCATGATTAGTGCCACTGACCTGAAAAGTAAAAAGCGATCAAGGACACGTCGTTTTATTTCCAGTATCGAGTTTGAAACGACAAAAACCCGGCAATCTTTTCCTATTTTTACGGTCAGAAAAGGGCTATAAGGGGACCGTCTTCTAATTCCGTTTTAACGAGTGTAAAAGAAACGCTCGGCAATCTTTTCATATTTTTAGGAGTCAGAAAAGGGCTTAAAAGATGACTCTGATGTTTTGGTTCGTGAGAAATGACAATTTTCCCTCTAAATCCTTTTGTCCTGCACAAAAACAACACATTACTCATACCTGTTTAAGATAGGCAAAAATACATTGAAAAACATCTTTCCATGGTGAAAAATAAACAAACTTAGCATTCATTCATCCAAAAAACCTATAAAAAGACTTTTTACCATGTCATTTTTACCATTTTACTGTTGAGGTTGAGAAAAGGGCTTTTGGCAAGAAACTTCCCGTGGACATTGCGGAGAATCCGAACGTCAGAATCGAGCGCCGTCTCTTTCAGGTATTCCACAACATCCTCCTCTTCAATTTCATCCGTTTAGAATTTCATTTCAAGTTCTAGTTTGATTTTTTAGGGGGTTTTAGGTTTTAGGGTCCGCTTTTCGGGGTACGCAGGTGCCCCATGGGTGACCTGCGTACCCCGACTTTTTCCTATATAGGAAAATGGTCGGAGTACGCAGCCCACCTTCAGAACAGCTGCGTACCGCCACTCTGTATTCTGAACGCGGGGTGCGTACCCCGCGAAAGGTGGATTTTCAAACCCCAAACCCCAAATTTAACCATTCAAATTTTGTTCCATGAATTCTAATCATTGTTTTTTGGTGTGTAGGGCACTCACCATGCTAGATTGGAGAGAAAGAGAACACGAAGACATTGATTTGGCCGCAATTGGTCATCAACCTTCTATTGATGCGTTAAAAGCATGCGGTCTGTACAAATACTGGGCCATACCTGGCGTGAGGGGCCAGGTGCCATTCCTTGAGTGGCTGGTTGAAAGGGAACATTCAGGATCAATTCTTCTACATCGGAGAGAACCAGCTCGAGATAGAGCCCTCCAACATATATTTTCTCACTGGCTTGCCTAACAGGGGCGAGCAACTCTCTCTATTCGGGACTAGGCCGGGTGGCCAATCCCTTACTAGTCTCCGGCTAGAGTGGTGCAACAATCAAAACGAGGAGAAGGGGATAGAAATCAAATACATATCCCGACCTGAACTTATGGTGATAGCCTTTACTGTTACCAGACTTTGCGGCGCGACCGCTTTGCACCATGCCACAGGGTCCCAAATGCGGATGGCGATAGATTGCTACCGAGGCACCATTTTCAACTGGTGCGATGCTGTGTTGGCCAATATGAAGGGCCAACTGACTAGGGCAAAGACTGGATGATTGAAGACCTTTGGATATGGGCCTTTGGTTGTGAGCTTTGCCCTAGAGAGAGTTCCAATGCTGATCCCCCAGCATCTTACTGTTCCAGTTGGGGCTCCTCGGGAGCCTAAGTTGACGAGATGGGTTGCGGTAATGGCCCGACATCCTGATGAGGGCGCGACAGTTGTTCGATTTCATGATGGTTACTTTCACTGGTTGGAGAACCAGGTCTTTGCTATTCAGGATTTTCCCTATGCCGGAATGGATTTTCGGAATGATCCGGACATGGTTATTCCACAGGGAGAACAGTGGGATGACAGAGGTACTTCATTTTTCACAAGTTTTTAATTTATCTTTTTTTTTGTTTTTTTTTTTTATATATCGTCTCAAAACTGACAGTGGCAAATTTCCAAAATGCAGATGTAGGTCCACGGCGTCCGGCCAATCTCCGGGGTTTTGAGAGAAGAGTACCAGCTGTATCAGCACCAGCCCCACAGGATGCGGCCGCAGAGACCTTAGCCGAGTTGGAACAGGATCTAGAGCGTCTGACGGTGGATATACCAGAGACCACTATAGATGACATTCCTATTCGACTTCAGCGCCATGTGGTCGCAGTCCCAGGACCTTTCAGGAGGTTCCTGTGTAGGGTAGCGCGGGCAGTGGTCTCGTATAGAGAGCACCATCAGTGATTGGCTAGTCACTTTTGTAGACACATATGACATTTTTTGTTTTTTGTACTTATCATTTTTGCCGATCATAAGGTGTTTTTCAACCTATGATCGAAGACGATGTATATTTTTGACACACTCCTATCTATATATATATATATATCATTATTACCGGCTTATCTTGTTTAACATATGTGATGAAATGTTTTTAAATTTACTTGCATGATTATCGCAAATGTCTATCCAACATTCGAGAAGCAATTGCATCTGCTAATGTATTTAAAGACCTTGGAATATGCTGATATTCAATGTAATCAAATTCACGTTCCAAGAGACGCACTCTCAAAAACAACCTTAATAACACAGGATTTCTAATGGCATATACTCTATTAAGCTGTAATACAACGAGTTCAGAATCTAACCTCACTATCAAACGTCGAATTCCAAATGAAATAGATTCAGACAATAATTCAACCACTGCATTGTATTCTGCAATGTTGTTCGTTGTTTGACCGAGGCTCACCCCATGCATAGAAACTAACTCGTCAGAGGGCGAATACATAACCCAAGCTGCGGAAGAGATATTCCATGTACTACGACAAGCACCATCGGCAAATCCAATGTACGTTTGGAGAGGCGTCAACATCTGCAATATTAAGAGTAAAACCAAGATAAGCCAGAATAACGATGAAAAACACACTTTCTAAGCTAAGCACACTATCTAAACTAACAAACATACTAGCTAGAAAGAAAACCTAACCTAACTAAAAATTCTCCATACTCATCATCTAAGCATAATACCTCTTAAGGTAAAGTCCATTTCTGGGTTTACCCAAAGAGTCCCCATCAAAATCTACCAACTCATAGGCCCCTTTTGCTAGCTTTCGCTTTACAATGTAGGGTCCATGCCACATAGGAACAAATTTTCCAGCACCTAGCTTATCGTTAGCTTGATCATATAATAGCACTAGGTCTCCCTCCGAAAAACTTCGAGGGGTCACATTTCTATCATACTGAGCTTTCATTCGCTTCACATGAGTCTCGATTGCCAATGCAGCGTCACGTCGAGTCTCATCTAATTGAGTTAAGTATAATAAACGTTTCTCCTCTTCGGAAGTAGCTGGGAGTAATTCGACAGCCATTTGAAGTGATGAGATTTCGCATTCAATGGGTAACACAGCTTCCAAGCCATAAACTAGCTGGAAAGGAGTGAACCCTATTGAAGTTTTCACTGAAGTCCGGTATGCCCATAGCGCTGAAAATAACATGTTGTGCCAATTCGACCGATGAATACCAATGATTCGTCGGATCATGATAACCAGAACTTTGTTGATAGACTCAACAAAACCGTTGGCTTGCGGATAATAAGGAGTAGAGCTATCGTGGCGCAAACCAAGCTGGCTTGTAAGCTCAGTCATCATGATGTTTCGAAAATGGCTCCCATGGTCAGTGATGATCGCTTGCGGGACACCAAACCTAGTTATAATGTGATTGAATACGAAAACTGCAGCTGTTTTGCCGCTTGCGTCCCAAAAGAATTGAGCATTCTGTTTCAACAACCGTGTAAAACCCTTAGTGACCTCGGCGTAGTTTGGAATGAATCAGCGTAAAAAGTTTGCTTTCCCTTGCAAACTTTGGAGTTGGCGCAAACTCGAAGGAGGAGGCAATTTGATGATAGCTTCGACCTTCGAGGGATCGACGTGAATGCCGGCTTTTGAAACAACAAATCCCAGCAATCAACCCGCTTCTATACAGAATACACACTTGTGCGGATTCAACCGAATACGATAATGCCTACACCTCATAAAGATTGCTCGTAAGTGGACAAGGTGATCGGCTCGATGTAAAGAATGAGCAGGAAAATCATCGAGGTACGGTTGCACAATGTGCTTGATGTCATGAAATGCATAAGACATTGCCCGTTGAAAAGTGGCTCCGGCATTCTTAAGCCCAAAAGGTAATTTGCAGTAAGCAAATGTCCCCCATGGACAAATGAATGCCGTTTTTGGTTGATCGGCAGGTAGAATATTGATTTGATTATAGCCCGAAAAACCATCCATAAAGGAAAACATTTCACTTCCGGCACAATCATCAATTATTTGATCGATATAGGGTGTAGGATAGTTGTCTTTTGGACAAGCTCGATTTATATCCCTATAGTCGATACAGATTCTTATTGTTCCTTGTTTCTTGTTAACCGGAACAATATTCGATACCCAATCCGTTAATGGGATTGGATAAATGAAACCTGCTTTCAACAGCTTTTCGACTTCTGCTTTAATCGCAGTTGCTTTTCGAGGGTGAATCTGACGCAACCGTTGCCGGACGGGTTTAGCGTCCGGGTAGGTCTTTATTTCATGAACAACAATGGCAAGATCGATTCCTGGCATTTCCTCGTAAGACCAGGCAAACACATCGCGGAATTCTTGGAATAGGGCCTTGTAATTTTGAATTTCATCTTCTGTACATGAGGCACCTATATGAATGTTTTCCTCAATTCCGGGCTTCATTGAAATGTCAATGGGAATAGTGCGAGAAATATTCCCTAAATTCAACTCTGAATCAGGATGTTTCGTTGGATTCTGAGCGTCTTTGACATATTCAGCGGTAAAAATAGATGAAAAATCATTTTCAAAAGCATCACCCTCAGGTAAAAACGAAGATCTATGATGGAGATCTTCCCATGGTAGATCGTCTACACTTAGGATTTCGCGAAGTCGCTCGTCAGATGACATGACTTCGGGAAACGCTATCCGTTCTGAGGTTGACGTGAAAAGTGATTCCTCACTGACCATATTCGTTTGGTCGATTTGGGTTGAATGCGAGTCGGTAAAAGACACGACGGCTTCATAAGCAATTTCATATGGACTCAAAGGCATAGCATCACCGAATGAGTCTATCTCAGATTCAGATGGGACAATCCAAGGATCGTCGTAAATAATGGTGTCTGATGTAATCATATGAATTGATGCAAATGAAGGGTCTGCGTTGATTGGAGGGAAATGAAAAGTTCTCAGTAAACCGAAATCTTTAACTAAACCTACGCCAACGTCCTTATAAGGGATTGTCGTCTTACCGACATGCTGGATACTCTCTGAAGAGGCTGGGTCGGATGAAAAGTATGTCAGCTGATCAATTGTCACGATCTTGCCGTTATGTGGAAACTTTATTACTCTGAAGACTGATTAAACGACCGCTGTCATAGCATATGACCAACTTCGACCCAAAAGAAGGTTGTAGTCTAGAGGGGCATCAACCACCTCCACATCCAGACTAACGGTTTTACCTTCTACCCCTATAGGAAATTCCTATAGAATACCAAACGGACAGAACCCACGGCCATCAAAGGCCTTAAGGATGGTCGGGGATTGGTTCAGCGGAGGAGAACCAAGCGATCTCCAACACTGAATCGACATAATACACGTGGAAGCTCCCTCATCAATTACAGTCCGATGAATAGGCATGTTTTTGACTATCACTGGAATCTGGAAAGCCATTTGATGGGGTAGGCACGGTGTACTAATTTCTAGATTGAAGATTATCAGATTCGGGTCCTGAACATCAACAGCTCCGATAGCCGACAAAAGTAATTTTCGTTGTGTTGGGCATGATTGCAGCACTTCTAAAGCCGACATTGCTGAGGGTGAAACAACTAAGTCCTCAACAATGTTGTAATTCTGGGCCGCTCTCGCATGTGGATTGAAAGCAGACCTTCGAAGTACACCCTTGGCGGGCGGTTTGATTACTAAGTCCGGGTTAGGTTTTTCGATCTGTAGTGGATCGGAACCAGGAGCTGAGGTTGATGGATTAGAATGAGAAGATTCTGCTTCCTTACCGTCAACAGGATTCTTACTACCATAATCTTGCGACCGAGTCGCAATCCTCACATGAGACATCATCAAAATGGGTTCTTCACTGGCAGTCGAGGAAGAACCTATCATCTTACTCTCCTGCTTTGGAAATGGATCTTTCAACACAGCAGGAGTGGGAGAACCTTTGACTATTTTCACAACCTCGGCCCGATGAGGGTAATCTCTTGTAAAATGATCCTCTTCACAAATAAGACAAGGATATCGAGGTTTGCGCTTTTCGTCATTGGTTTCCAACTTTTCTGTTTTCTCCTTCGGAGCCTTGTCTGCTTTAGCCTTCTTCTTTCCTTTCTTCTTTCCACCGTTTTTTGATTTGGCCGTAGATGACTCTACAGCGTGAATATCGGCGGAAAGTTCAGGAGAAGACTCTCCTGTCGGGGAATCAGGCAAGGTGATTATAGGAGTAGTAGAATTCTTGGAAGACTTTTTTTTGCTCTTTGTGTTCACCGTACCAATCATACCATCAGTGGCATGAGATCCCGAAGGAGCAGCAGCGATTTGATTCGATTTTGGAAGATCTGGGATCTTCTCGTGTAACGTACCCGACTGAGTATAAACTAAGTCAAGGTATTGCGCCTGAGCAATGACTTGCTCCTCAGTAACTACTCCGGCCTTAGCTACATCTTCAGTAATCTTCGGTAATAATGATTTAACAAACCATTCAGCTAAGATTTGATCCGGAATAAAAACTTTCACTAACCTTCTTCGACGTCTCCACTCATGAATGTGATCGGAAATATACGTGGACGTCGATTGTTTTAGTGAAGTTAATAACTCCGTGTCGTTATCGTATCTGACCGGCAACTGAAAGTGAGCTAAGAACGAGGTATCTAACTGGCTAAAATTGTAAAAAGAGGCCCGTGGTAACTCAATGTACCACTTGGCCACGAGACCAATGAGTGTACGCTGGAAAAGACGTAAGCGGATCGAATCATCCGAGATAGAATTTGAAGCACACCAGAGGTGGTAAGTCATCACATGATTCGACGGGTCCTCTCCAGACTTACCTTCAAACTTGGGTATATCACTAGGCAACTTATTTGGCATTGCCGGCCAAAACGGAAGATAATTAATTGGATCGTTCGTTAGGCGCGACAAGTCTGGTAAATCCAAAGTTGCGATAAACGGAAATTGCCGGTTCGGATCCCTAAAACTCTGAGTCATGACACCAGCCCCAGGAGGAGGATATCCAGGATAACTTGGAATAGGCATTGCATTCGGGATATTGTATCCTCCTGGAAAACCAGGATTAACCGGACCGTACTGGGGTTGTTGAGGTTGTTGATAAGTGTACCCAGGATACGGTTGATACTGGTAAACCGGCTGCTGGACAGCTTGCCCGTATTGGTACTGTCCCTGGTACGATTGATGAACAAATTGTGGTTGAGTAGTGACAACCGTACTTATACCAGGCTGACCTATAGGCATCTAAACCGTAGTTTGAATCGTAGATCCAGATAAGGGTAAAGATGTCTGAGGAGTAGTTACAGAGACAGTAGAAATAAGAGCTGTCGATACTCCAGAAGTAAGTGCGGCAGATGTTGCGGTAGTTGCAGCAGCCGTTTGAGATGGAGTACTAGGTGCAATTGGCGGCTGAGTAACTACCGAAGTTATAGAAGTTTGAACATTTGACTGGACAGGTTGCGGTTGCTGGGGTGAACCAGAAACTACGGGTTGTCCGATTTGAGGTAACAACTGTATACTTGGCTGCAACACCTGTTGACCTTGTGATGGATCCCACACTATCGTTCCAGGGTACTGACCCGTAACAGGTTGAGGATACTGGGATCCATAACCGGATTGAGGATAGGATTGATAACTGAAAGGTACAGTTCCCATACCTTGAACATATGACTGACCTTGAGGTGGTTGATAACCTTGACTCGAGTATTGACCTTGAGGTTGATAACCTTGGGGTAAATACTGATACTGGGGTTGACCTTGACCTTGAGGTTGATACCCTTGAGGTTGATACCCTTGAGGTAAATATTGATACTGAGGTTGACCCTGGGGTACATATTGAGGCTAGTGTTGACCTTGAGGCATGTATTGTACCATAGGTACATACTGGCCTTGAGGTTGCCCCCCAGACACAATTTGTGTACATTGAGGTTGCCCCCCAGGCGGTAATTGGCCACCTTGAGGTTGAGAAACGGGAATTGATCCTGACATCATGTAAATGTCCCCTACACCCAACGGTCTATTACCATTGTTTCCAGCTAATAACCCATGATCAATGGGTTGAGGAGATGCCCCCGCAAAGGTACCAGAAAGTGACTGATACCCGGTGGGAACAGAAGGACCGCCGTGTAAGAAAGACTCAGAAGATTGAGTGAACACGGACGACTGACCAGACATATTTACAGGAGTATAAATACCTCCAAGTGGAAAAGGAGTACGAGGTGGAGAAAAACTTAACCCTGAGTTGTCTAAATAGTTAGTTAACGAAAGGTACCAAGTAGTACTTCTAGGAGGACTGTAAAAGATAGATTCACGCTCCCTTAGATCAATAGTAAGTTGATCTTCAAGGTTAGAGACACCTATTTCTTCCTCTGGAGCAAGTTCTTCAATAGCAATCAAACCAGTAGGAAGATTTTCGGTGATAACTCGTTCTACTCTTGGTGAATCTGGAACACTAGAAGTTGGAGTAACAGGCTCAGATATTTCAGGTTCCTCACCTAAATCACTAGTAGATGAAAAACTACCAGCAAGCTCGGAAACCGTAACAGCTTCGAGATTATAACTTGTCTCTAGACTTTGGTAATCTGGATGGACTACCAAGGAAGACTCTCCTTCTTCAGGTGATCCTACTCTACTGCCACTAGGAGGAGTTACAAGGACCTTCAATCCTTCGTACTGACCCGGGACATCTTCAGGAGGTCCACCCCGCGATCTACGGAGTTTCCTCAACAAATCAGTTCCGGTAACAATCTCAGGTGACTTGCCCCGAAGTCTATGGGACTGTCTCGGTAATTCCGCCACAGCTAAAAACTTTTAACTACTACACACGAAAACAAAGTAAAATCTCAAATCAAACCACCTAAAGTCGCTAAAGAACCAAACAAATTTGAATCACAAGCCTAAAGAATCTAGGGCGTCAAACCATGCACAAGCAGTAGCCTTCCGGACCGAAAACACTAGTTGGAGATGAAACCCAACATCGTCGAATTCAGTACAGAAGTGGAGGGTGGAACAGTTACCCCGGCAACCTGCTTAATGAATAGACCGGCATAAGTTCCTCCACTTTAACCGTCTCGAGTGAAGTGAACCCCCCGGAAAATCCATGTGAGTCTAGCCGACATCTGCTCCAGGTACAGTGGGATCTTCCCTCCACCGTCACCTTGGGTAGAATCCTAAGATTATGGCCACTAAGGTTACCAACAACGACAAATACACCTGGGGGAACAGTATAAACTCCGACAGCATGCAAGGGCAGAGTATCAAGCTCAATCCCCTTACCGGCTCCTTGACAACAATCCAATGTTTACCGATAAGTGACCCCTGGCTCCTCGACAATGGTTAATCCGAGGTTTACCGTTTGTAATACGTGCGTGTATGGCGTCGTTCCCAATGAGGGAGGATTGATCCCCTCACTGGTTCGGACACGAGCTCGTGCTTCTCCTTTAAGAGGAGCTTTCCCAGAGTATAAATGCAACAGTTGGATTTATTCTACCACAAGATAAGCTACTTGTTTGGTTTTGCTGTCTTGGAGAGTTAATTACTCTCCTACTCCAAGACACTAGCCTGATCTATATTGGTGCTTCAGAGCCCTAGTAAAAGAAAAAGTTACTATGTTGATTTTACTTTAAGCGTTAATTTTTATGGTTTTCTTTAAAGACAAAAGGTAGCGGAAATGAAACCAATGGTGTGTAGACTCGACTCAAACCACTACAAAGATGCACTTAGGATGATTTACACTACTTTTCTTTTTCAATGAAATTCTTAGCTAAGAAAGTTTAGAAAATGCAAATTTATATAAAAACAACTCTCTTGGCAACGAAAATCAAAGAAATAAAACTCTTTATCTTTCCAAGCATACAAACATGACCACTCATTACGTGCACGAAAAATTCTTTCTCTTTCAAAATACTCCAAAAGCTACTTGAAACAAAACTTTTCAAAGGAGATGTTTTTGTATTTTTTTTTTTATTATTTAATAAAGCATATAAATCTATTTTAACAAAAATCAATCTCAAAATCTATAAAATCTATGAAAAATTGACTCACAAGCAAATCAAAAGGAAATTTACTCTAAAGCAAACCTAACGAGGCAAAAGCCTACAAGGATGATTCTAGGTTGTTTTACTTGACCACAATCAAGCCAAGGACCAGCTAATGTAGAATCAAAAACCAGTCAAAACAAAACTCAAATCTTTTTGTTCTTTTTGTAAAATGGAATTCAATACTCAATCAACAAGCACTTCGAAATTCGCCAAAGAGACAACTCAAAGGTAAGTTGCTCTCACAGGTAGACTTTTATGACAGGTCCGACTCCTAAGAAGGATGACAAAACCAGAGAGATCTAAGGCTTCACAACTTCTACCGCCAAAGTCACTATAGGACCTACTCAAAAATCAAACCCTAGGGCTTAAACTTCTATGAAATCCACTAAAACACTCAATGCTATCAAAACAAGTTCAGGTGAAGATCTTTGACAGGAGACTAATGGATCTGGGCAGTAAAAACTAAGAAAAAGCAAAATCTAAGAGGAAAAATGTAAAAAATGGAAATTTCTAAATTTTAAGCAAGGTACGCAGGCAACCTGTTAAGCCAGGTGCGGGCCCGCTCTGTGCACACAACAACAGTGCGTATAGGTACGCACTGTGCAATACTCAGAGGGTGCGTACTACTGGAAAAACCAAGAAAAACTAAATCTAATTTATTCCTAAGCTAGCCCACCCAAATACAAAGTCACACAGCCAAAAACCAGAAAATAAATGACTTTTCTCAGATCAAAGTTGCATACAAAGGAAAAAACTTTCACATCAATGGAGTCCCCAGTGGAGTCGCCATTTTGTCACGCGGAAAGAGTCGATAGTGCGGACACAACCAACCTCCCTAGGAGCCTAAGACTCTCTAGTGACAAACAAGACAAACAAGAGCAATCCTTCTCTAAACATGCATTTACCATACAAGAAATCAAGTGTTTAGATCCTACCTGTAGTCCAACGCTGTTGTAGTAGTCCAGCCTCGCCGATCCGGATGAGCTCCTCCTTCACTTCGAAACCTGCATCCACTAACAATCAAACGATTAAATAGCACTTGATAATCTCATAAAATAAAACATATTTAACATACAGACCAAGGAGTACATGAAACAACTCATAAATAACAAGTTATTGAGAAGAATGGACTCATTTGCATTAATAGGAAACAAAAGGAACAATTACAACCTGAGCCTTGGTGTTGTGCAAGTCCCTCCCAGGGTCCATCAAGAGTTCTCCTTTACTTTGACAAAGCTCACCCACTTCCAAATGAAACAAGAAAGGATGGGAATCTCTCCTCACAAGCTTCTAAATGGGAGTCCTAATTCCAACAGCATCTACCCTTAGAAATGTTTAGCTTTCAACCTCCCCTCCTTCTGGCCCAATGCTTGTATTTATAGTGCTCAAGAGGAAGTTAATCAGGTCCACCATCAATGGGATAATCCCCTCTTTGGATGGGATAGCTCCTCTCTTGAAGGGATAAGTTCCTCTTTCATAGGGGTACATGAACCATCTGGAGGCGCTCAATACACGTCGAACAACCTTCTAGAATGCTCTAGAAATGATCACAAGTAACTTTTTAAAGATGAAACTCGCACCTTTTGACCTTTACAGGGGTACGCACCTGCCCCTTTACATACAGAGCGTACAAGTACGCAGTTTTTGTGAACATTAGGTGCGTACACGCAGGTAAGGCCGAGAGAATCTGCGTACCCAGAGATAAACACATTTACAAAGACTTTCTCTCTTTTTGGAGTTTGACATGGAGAGCAGAGGCATAAGACTTGCCCAGGAGGATAGCATGACTGTTGATAGAGCCATACTAACTGTAAATAGCCATGGTGACATTTTTTAGTGTAAGAAGAATCTAGCAAAATAAGATGGTGAGAGTATAAGTGTTTTCCTATTCCAAACGTTATTATTCGAATCATACAGCCTTCCTTTTTGTGCCTCCCTTCAGTCGGGTATAAGTACCTATATGTCTGTCTTTCTTAGTCAGTCTATTAGTCTTTCTTTCCTACCTCTAGAACCTAGATAGAAGTATACTAGACTCTATTTCCATACTCTAAGTATTTATTACCCTCTCTAGTTAGGTCGATATCTATTCCAGTAGCTTTCTTAGTACGGTCACTGGATATAAGTATACCAGACTAGTTAGTCCAGTCCCTCTCTTAGTCCAGTCAGATAGTCTGTCTTAGTCCCTACCTCCTTGTCGTCTAACCTTTTGTTGTCCAGCTCTATAAGGACAGAACAACCTCTCTCTCTTAGTCCAATACTAGTACGATAGAAGAGTCTGTCTTGTCCTATCTAAGCTAGTATGGTCTAGAAAGAAAGCTTCTCTTTGTCCTTACCTCCTTGCACTAGGAAGCACAAGCCCCTCTGGGACCTTGCCGTCCAACCTTTTGTCGTCCAGTCTTAGAGTCCAGTCTCTAGTCTAGTCAGAACTAGTTAAGCCTTTATTACTAGTCTTCCTTGCCCCCCGGAGGGAACAAGCGGCTTCGCACCTTACTGTCTATCTAATATGTCTTAATATTCTTTCTTACCTTCCTTTCTAACAGCTAGTAGATGCCCCTTCGGGGTTGTCTTCCCTTACCTTTATTTCTTACTTTCTTATCTAATCCTTGCCCCCTGGAGGGAACAAGCGGCTTCGCACCTTAAGCAAAAGTTCAAAAAGAAGATCTGGATGACCTGGAACTACCGAATCGGTCATCAAGGCAAGGTAGGTTCGAATGCCTGAAACATGGTCGTAGAATTGGTTTGTTATAAACCTGAGAGTGGGTAGAGATGGATGGGACCAACCCTCTGGCTTTCTTTCTGGCAATGCTGGCTAAATGGGCAATGGCTAGCTAGCTGTCTCTCTGGCTTGCTACTGGCTAGCGAGGTGGGGGGGTAGTAACTGGCTGGCTTTGTCTCTGGCTTTGTGATGTGAGTTAGAGAGTTCAACCTTTCTATTCCCTCTATAAGCTTCATGAGAGGGAGAGAGAGGCTTCCCTACCCTACCTTCTCTTCTAAGCTGAATGGATGAGATAGAGTCGGGTGGCTGAATCCGCACATACTATTTTTGTGTCAGGTTGGGTGGGTTCATCTGTCCTTGAGTCTATCCTTAGGTTGGGTGGTGGAATCTGTCTGTCCTATGGAATCTGTCCTTGAGTCTGTCCTATGGAATCTCTCCTTGAGACTGTCCTGTGGAATCTGTCCTTGAGTCTGTTCTTAGGTTGGGTGGTGGAATCTGTGATTTGGGATCAAATAGGAGCAGCTCTATCCCGTCAATATATTCCTGCGAAATTGGGCGGAGCCTGGAAGATAAACCGGAAGACGAACGAAGCCCTAATTCTTTATTCGGAAAGCGAGTTGGAGTAACCGGAGATAGCGAGAAACCATCATTTGTCAGCCAGACGGCGATCCAGCAGCAGAGAAGAGTTGGAATTCGATCGGGTCAAGCGAGGTCGAATCTACTTCTTGCTCTAAGCAACGGCTTGAACATTTCAAGATAGCTAGTTCGGCTCCCCTTGCTCCTGACATTACTAATCGACGGAGAGTATGAAAATGAGATCTTCCGGGCGGCCCCGGGTGAAAGCTGATACAAGATCTACCTTCTATTATTGACCCGAATCCAGAAATGAAGTAAGCTTGGTTTTATGGGACTCTATTCTCTATCACTGGGAATCACACCTTCCCTTCTGTCTTTCCGTAACTAGAAGCGGGATCCACGAAGTGGGAGTTGTGACCCATATATCTCCGCATCCCGTGGGAAACTATGTCAATCCCCCCTTACCGATTAGGAACCCTGGACTCCTTCCTCATCGACCCAACTCGCTTCTTGCTCGCGACGAATGAAATGAATGGGGAAGGATATAGGTGATTCATCAATCAATCAGCCAACTCCTACAGAAAGAATGAAAAAGGGTAGAAAAGACGGGGTATCTACCTACTCGCTTGTCATAATCCCACCTGAAATATATAGAGAGAAGGGTTGAATCTTCCGCCCTACTATAAAGTTCAATTAATCAATCCAGCTATGAAGGGTTACGCTCCTCCCCCCTTCCCAGTCAAATCAATCTATCCTATCCATTAGAGAGTTTCACCCGTTCTATTCTTTCCAGTAGCATAGTTTCACCCATCCCTACAAGCCAGTCCTCCCCAATCCAAATATCTAGGCAAGGGGAAAGCCCTTACAGGCAGGACATAAATTGGAAAGATAGCCCTTACAGTCAGGAAAGAAAGATATGGTAAGGTGCGAAGCCGCTTGTCCCTCCGGGGGGCAAGGATAGCCCGCCCTTAAAGAGAATAAATAATAGAGACCAATTGATTCCCGGAGGCCTTGGTTCGGAGAGCCCCCTTAAAGGGGCGAGCTTCGCAGAACACAGCTAGTCAAGCTCAGCTTTGCCTTCCTCTTTCAGTCCAAGAACTCAACCCATCCATTCACTATCCCTCCTGGCTTTCCCGATCAATGAATCTATCTGGTAGTTTTGGCTACGCCTCCTCTACCAATATCCCTGATCCAATCAATCTATCCTATCCAGTAGAGAGGCTTACACACCTAGGAAGGTAAGGAAACAACTATTCCTACCATTTACCTAAACTACCTTCCCTATCCTTTACCTAAACTACCCTACCCTAACCTACACTATGATATCCTAAAGTACCTTTGGGAACCCTAGATTAGAATACTTGAAACTATCCTATCCTACTCTACCATAGCCTAGTACACTAACCTATCTTCTCCAAGCAAACCCAAAGTCCATACCCTAGCCTACCTATCCTATTATACCCTAACCTATACTAACCTAAACTATGATACCCTACATAGCCTAGGCTTGCCTACCACTAACCTATCCTAGTGTTCATATACTAACCTAGCCTTACCCTAGATTCATGTACCCTATCTAAGATAACCCATATTGACGTAGCCTACCCTCAAATTGATTTCAACTACACTTGACCTAGACTACCATAGCCTAAACTACCCTATCCTACCGTACCATGGCCAATATGAATCTAACCATATCCCAACCTAGACTACCCTAGCATACCCTACATTCACATCTATTATCCTAAACAACCTAGCTTAATCCACCCTACTCTAAACGAAACTACCCTACCTAACCTACCAAGGTCAATATATCGAACTTATACTAGGTTAACATGTAGTCAGCTATAGTAATCCGTAGATCAAAGTAATGGAGATTATAGACATTAGACATGATATGAGAATACTTCATTGCCTGTAAGTTACATAGGTTCGATTCCCGTAATCTAAGTAATGAGAACGAGGTTATATGCTTACTTGTAATCTCATAGTAATTCGTATCTCCACCTATTTCAATTAGTACAATACCAGTAGTGAGCTTCATATTCAATCCTTAGTGATGATTAGGAGAATACCATTAGACATATAGCTTATACGTATTACTGTTCGAACACCATCAATAAGAGTAATCAATAACTATCATAGATAAAACACCATACCATGTACAACACAGGTAATAAGGAGAAGCTTAGCTCTTAGACTTATCTCATGCACTTAGCTCTTATGATCGTGCTTATCTCTTATTCATTAGGGATAATACGTATTAGAATGATAGAAGTAGTATGGCTTGTGATTACTTATACACCTCTTGCTAATCCTTTTATACTAATGAGAGATCTATTCCCTTCCCTTAGTACGAGCAGGAGCAGGGAGTGCTCACCCTACTAATAGATGTGATTTCTGGGTAGTTTCTAGGCAGATGGAAGGAAGGCAAAGCTGTAAATACAAGGAAGACCACATCTTGACTCTCTCTCTTCAACCATCATCAGCAATAAAGCGAGGAAACATATCACCGCAGCCAAGACCTGGGGAAGACCTATAGAAAGAGGGAGGTTATCTCAAAACTGTTATAAAGCAGTTCTTTCTTTCTTGAAGGTGTGAAGCCGCTTGTCCCTCCGGGGGGAAAGGAACATTTTGACCAATCATTCACCTTTTCGAAATAAGCGTGATGGAGACTCATAGCTGGAAGAGAGACCGATTTACCAAGGTCGAGAGGGCTTGCTCTTCTAAGGGCAAGGTAGCCTTGAAAACTTTCAGGTACGAAATTCAGCAGCTCGCCTCCGCCTTCCCCATTTAGTCTTGTTGTGAGAGAAGAAGATGAAGAGATTCACCTTACCTTTTGAAAAGTGGGGCATCTAGCTAGGTCCTACCCGCTACTTGAATTCTCATCTTCTAGCAAACAAACAGGTGGGGCAGCAGCAGAATCTATATTGGCCCAACATTACGGATACCATCATTACATATAACCTAACTATGGTTGGTTATGCAATACCATTACAGATAGCCCAATGATGGTTTGGCAATACCTTTACCTACGGAGAACTCAGACCCATCGAAGAATATGCTAGTGCTGGAGATAAAGACCTCAGAGGACTAGACTTGACCTTGGATCCACCTCCTTCCCCATGCCAATTTCAGAGATTCACTACATTTTCTCTACTCAACTCCAAAAAAACTAGATTGGTTTCTCTTCACTCTCTATCCCTACAATCAGGAAGGATTAGATATAGTTGGAGCGATATCAAAGGAGCTATCCCTACAATTGATTTCGGAGATTCACTACATTTTATCTACTCAACTCCATCGTATATTTGAGTGGTGAAAACCTCCATCCTCCATCTCCATCTCTATCTCTATCCCCATCCTCCATCTCTATCTCTATCCCCAGCTATACCCCACCTCTATCTATCTCTCTATCTACCTACCTACCTACCCAACCCACCTAACCTACCTACCTGCACACCTAACCTGCATACCTAACCTACCTAACCTACCTTTCTTACCTCCCTCTACTAGCTGATTGAGTACTAGACTATTCATATTCAGCTTGATATTGAATTCGATAGATACCAATATTTAGAGTATATCGGTCAGCTATCACTGGTCCACCCTTGAAGGGTGAAAGTGGTGATCAAATGCACGCAAATGCCAATTCAGCAGGTTATCACTCACCTGCACCTGTATGAATGCTTATTAATAGATTCTGAAACTCCTCTAGCTCATTCCATTAGAATCTCTGTCTTAGCCCATCTACGAGCTTGGAAGGTTGGATAGCTTGCCTTCTGATCCATTCTGGCACTTCACCACATAACTCAGACTCAGGATGTGGAGCCTCCCTTCCCTTCCCTCCTCTCCTGCATATAGCTTATTGGTGATTCACAAGAGGTTCATCAAGAATCTCCTCTAGAATCTTCTGTGCTCCCCCCGTTAGCCCTTCCCTTCTCTCCTGCATATAGAGTTTCTAGTGAGTCACTTTAAGTGACCTCGTGATAGGTTTTTGATGACCTGTTCACTATCGCTCTATTAGTTGGCACCTTCAATAAGGCGTGCAGTGTGAGTGAGGGCTTTAAGTCAAAAACGGTATTGCTTAAAGGCTTCTCTTGTCCTATCTCAGCTTGGTTAAGGCTTCGACCCGTATTGTCAGACAAGATACATTGGGGGGGATATCATGAGATATATTATATATGTCATTATGCATTCAGATTAGCACCTACTGACCTTCGCTGAGATCAGTTTCTTCCGTTCCGTTGGAAGGGCAATGAACAGGAATGGAGTCGATCCAGCCAAAGAGAGTCTGCCAACACAACTATCCTTCTGACTAGACCTATAGAGATAAGACTTAGCCCAATCAACCAGACATACACTTACATAGAAGGACTGATAGATACCCTACCCTACAGCTAACTTGGCGGAGGTTTTGATGCGTAATGACATATATAATGAATGAATGCATAATGACATAGACATTGACATTTTAGGAGGCGGAGGTTTTGATATGTAATGACATATATAATGATATTGATTTCTTTGGGGGGGTTTATATATTACTTAAGGCATCCTAGTTACCGAAAGAAAAGGGAGATAGATCGAGTAAGTGAATCGGTCTACATTGAATTATATATGTCGTTATGCATTCATTCATTATATATGTAATGCTGTGACGAAGTTTCCGTCTATGTAAAGAAAGAAAGAAAGAAAGAAAGAAAGATTGAAGCCCTGGTTGATAGAAAGAAAGAGCCTTGCTTCCAAGAAGAGATCGGGGAGGAGTCTTAGGAGCCTGGTCATTGAGCGCTACCAACCCGCCCTTCCTTCCGCTACTGCCCGCATCAACAGGTACGTTAGTGACTCGACTGATAAGGAGAGGTACGTTAGTGACTTTTTTAGTTACTTATTTGATAGGGGCCACCCAATAAGTAAAATGAACGACCAACGGTAACAGATTAGCACCGGTCACTTAGACAGAGGAGTGAGTTACGAAATAAGGTACGAAATATCGACCATCCATCCAACCATACCAGCAAGCCATACCAGCCGTACCACGCTTTCAATGGGGAAATTCATGAAAGATCCATCCAACTCGAGGAACAAACCAGCGTTACCTATTGTCAATGTCAATGACTAAAAGTGATGCACCATATATAATAGACTTCGATCTCACCCCTAGTACGAACACGAATAAATGAACCAATTGTGAGGGTCAGATTGCATTCCTTTTTCTATTTACTGAGTTCATCAAAAGTATAAGAAGAAGTGTTCGTTAAGCAGGCCAGGCAGCATTCTCTTTCTCTCTCTCTTTTACTGAACTAATCAAAAGTGAGACTTCCTTCCTCAAGTACTGTCCCCCTCAATTACGGTCATTTAGATTACATAAGCTGGCGTATAATCTGGTAATTGAAAATACGTAAACCTGGTGTATGGAGCGGTTGGGAGGCAGAGTCCGACGTATGCCGGGGCAAGGTCACACCGGAGTCGTCCGATCATTTCACTAGCCAATCTTTGGACCCCTGGTAAATGCAATGCTTGGGTCACCCTATTGAATGGAGTGTTTTGAGAAAGGTTGGATGCACTCGGTCACCCCGTAAATAAGCCAACTTTCTTAAGCAGTCTACCCAGCTCAGTATTTATAACCCACCCATTTATTGGTAAGACCTTATATAAGATGTGTGCTGCGAGTCACTCCATTTATACAACAAAAGTTAGCCTAGTATAGGTCAAAATCAGTAATGTAGGCCTTTTACTACAAAAAGAAGGTCAATTCCATAGGTATAAAAGCAGCAAACCTATGGAACTTGAGAATTGATGTGATTTGATTTAGTCAGAATTCAGTGAAAATTCATAAGTATTAAGCCCACTACTATGGTGACAGTGGGAAGGTCAGTAGCATAAAGTACAACCATATAGATAGAGAGATGAAAAGATCGTTGTTGTAAGTAAGAGGGGTGAGGTAATTCAGTAAAGTAGAGAATATGGAGAGAGTCAAAGTGAAACGCTATGTCCCCATGTAGCTCTTAGCCTTAGCCTATAGAGAGGTAGTGGACGGTGCCCCCTTTATTGAGATGTGAAGTTGTGCTCCTTGAGCTTCCGTCCCTGGGAGAATGAGGACTATTGCCTCGTTAGCGTCAGTAAGAGAATGTCTTTCTTCAATAGTGGGTTCTTTCCTTGGTTGGATCATTTGGTTTCTATGTCCAAGGTTAGTTAGTTCAATGGGTTACTACTAAGGCCGGTCCGTTCGTTTCTGTGGGACCAGCCTGGAATTTGGATGAAAGCAAATCTAGCTTTTGATATTCTTTGACCTGCCCCCCTCGCTGGTCGTCCTCCTTAAGTGCACCTTAAGTGCATCTGAATATTGCCTAAAAGAGAAACATAAAAAGATTATGAGTCAACACAAGGTCCGGAGGGTCTTGCGCTTCCGAGTGCAAGGTTCAATCTCGAGGAGCTAAAAGCCACTAGATTGACTACGGAAATCGAGGACCCGTAATTCATGGGAAAAACACCAATCGTGACCTTTGCGGAGAAACGTGGAATCCGTTGATAGAACTCGGAATCGAATAATGGGTAACTAACCGATGAGATTGATGTCCGTAGACTATGTAGACCGCTTTCTTCGCTAAGGATCTTGGGGCTCGCCGGTCTGCGGTTGCAGGGAAAGCCAATCATTTCAATAATTCATCCACTCCACATTCACAACTTCTCTTGATGCTAGATGCCTGTACATCTATCTATCTCAATCTTAGCATCCCACTATTGAGTTCGAACGAGTGGCACTGGGGAAGGTTACCGATTCCCAACTCGTGCATCCATTACAATACAATAAAGAATCCATTAGTTCAATCCGTCCCACATACTTGTTCAAGGTATGTCGAACAGTAGTTGAAGTTTAAGGTTGCGAGCTTTGCCTTACTCCCATTCAATCCAGGGTTCAACGAAGGGGACACCTTATCTTGAGTTGGGAGCGGATTAAGGTAGGATAAATTCTTAATGAGATCAATTGGTTCGGCCCGGGACGAACAACTGCAGACAGGGGGTTATGGTTAGGTCTAAGAGACACTTACTGGGGAACGAGACTAGTCCAGCAAGGATCCGATGGGACCGCCTTACCCCGAGTAAACCTTCGCTTCAGCTGCTTTGTACTGAACAGTGCAATTCACTGCCTTTCCCACTGTTACAACCGGTCAATATAAGGTACCTCGGAACCACCTTATACTAACAGCTGTTGAACCTACTAGCGCTCTTCCAATCAATCTCGTCAATATTTGACCGATGCAAGTTGCCTTGTAAACTCTGAAAACTATCCCAACACATTCCATCGACCGACTTGTACTACCGCAAGGCTAGCCCGAACAATCTAACCTTACGTTTGCCCTCGCTTCGGATTTAGTGCATCAATAACTAGTCAAAATCAATGTGTACTAGCGTAGGTCACAAGTATGGTTCTATTAGAGCCCTAGCAACAGAGAAACACAGGCAGTCCATTATGGGAGGCGCTCGGAGCCGCCTCATCCCGCTTACCCATGCCCGATTTTTCAAGCTTAGGCCCCTCCCGCACTCGCTCACGCTTCACACGCTCATTCATTTCAATCACACACCACCAGTAGCAAGCTCCATCATCATCAAGATAAAGAATTCAATAATAGTAGCAGGGGTGAGGAAACGAAGTGAACGAACCTCCCTAATTCTCACCATTAAGATCGAGAAATCCATAATGGTAGTAGGATAAATACATAAATGCATCTGTCAATCCCATCCTATAGGAGCAACGACAGTATGAATAGCAATAGAAATCTCCCCCTCCATGGCGGTCATTAAGGTATTGGCCTGAGAGAGCAAAGTCATAGAATCAATGTACTGATAGCCCATAGGCCCAAGATATCCCTAAGTTATGTGGACTGCGGCTATTGCTTCCTACGCCCGAGTTATACGTACCATTGCCACCTGAGTGATGGCAGCACAGATAGGCAAGACCGTCTATAGAATGTGTGCTGCAAGTAACCCCAACTTCTATGGCAAAAGTGAGTTAAGCGAGGGGTCTGAGCGTGCAGTTACTAAGTCCAAGCTGTAAATGTAAGTTAATGCCTATGTTGGGATATCAATGGCACCCATATCCATGTTTCTTTCATGGGAGAATCAAAGGGGGGTGGATTGTGAAGCAGCAAACCGAGACGAGAATTGAACTAAGTAGTTGAAACAGCAAAGCTAGAGGTGAATATTCAATGTAGTATGTTATGAAAGATGTTTCCAGACTCATACTTTCACGTTTCGGTTGATATTCCTTGCCCCCCGGAGGGACAAGCGGCTTCGCACCTTGGGTCTATCATTCCGAGACTTCAGTAGGAGCTGGGACTACTGGCTGGTTTGGAAAACTCCAATACCATGAGGTGGAGTTACTTTTCTCATTGAGAATCGGATCATCCTGTAGGTGCGTGTCCTGATCTGTTGATATCTCTGGTGGATTTCGCTCTCCACCTGTTCGTTTCACTCCATTGGCTTCTTCCATTAAGTCAGCCTAGAAGGTACATCGTTGCGCTAACGAGTCTTTAGACGGTGCAGTGAGCTGGGAGCTATTTGACGTTGCCCAACCAACCAAGACATCTACGACTGAGACGTTACCTGCAGTCACGGGCTCGAGGGTCGTCCTTCCCCGTTCGCTGCTCACTTGATATCTTCTTGGACCATGAGTGAATGCAGCACCTGGTCCCGATCTTGAGAGCCAACGATCACAATATTGGGAAAGTAAGAAAAGAATAAGGGTTGGGACCTAATATGAGGACTTACCTGGCTGGGGTTCACTTCGTTTCCAGAGATCACTTCATTAGGTTCCCATTTAAGGGACGGAGTCACTCACTATTCATATGGTGAGGTATTTCAAACACTAGGAAAAAACATGTTCGTTAGAACTGAGTGAGGGGAAGGAACAACCTTTACCAAACAGACAGGCATGGAGGGAGAGGTCATCTCTTGCTCGACTAATAGGAGAGGAGGGCCCAAGCTTTAGGTCATTCATGCAACCCGGTCGGATCAGCCTACTGGTAAGACTCATCAATCACTCAATCAATGCTTGGATGGATGATCGATGGATGGCTGGATGGGATAGGCCACTTTTCAGTATTGAAATTCCCAGATATAAAGGCATGGTATAGTTGGTATGTCTGAATGGGGTGGTTGGTCTGGTTGGTCAGGTTCAAAGTTGCCTTATTCCTTTCTATCAGTTCAACAGAGGCTACCTACCAAATTCCTTAGCAGCAGAGAAAGAAGTTTGTTCGGGAAAATAATGCATATATTATATATGTCATTATGCTTTAGCAGAAAATGCATAATGACATATATAATATATGCTCGGAATCTCCCTCGTTCAGAAACCAATATGAGAGATTTCATTACGCTTTGGTTGACCAGCCCTTCCTCGGTTAATCGACCAGCCCACCTCTTCTACCAGCCCTAGTTTTTGACCAGCTTCGAGTGATTTCGTCAAGCCTCGTGTTCAACTAGCAAGCGAGAACAGGCCCTTGGTTCATCGACTAGCTAGCGAGCAGCAAGAGAGAAGCAACTGTGTCCTATCGCTTTTTCACATCCCTAGGTCTGTTTAGCATAAGTAATATCTAAACGGGAAAGCAGCAATTGATAAAGAGCAGGTAGGTTCTCCTGTGTCCTATCAGTTTTCCCATCCCTAGGTCTTCTTTCTTGTTAGCGTAAGTAATATCTAAACGGGAAAGCAGCAATTGAGAAGTGGGTAGGTTCTCCTGCCTGTGGCCTTTCGGTTATTTAGCGTAAGTAATATATCTCTCAACGGGAAAGAATACCTCTCTTGGTAGGTTTCACTAACTGGTGGGCTTTCGATTCACAGTGTCCTATCGGTGGACCCGTGTATGTGCTCCTCCCCATCTGTTGGACCACCTCACCTCCCCACACCTCCATCTAGCCAGAAAGCCATCCATCGCAAGCAAGCGAGAAAAAGCCCTCACCATATGAATAGTGAGTGACCCCTATGAAGAAGTAAGGGCCCTGGTTCATCGCCAGATTGTACCAGAAAGCAGCGGGGTTCCCGCTAAACCTCAAAGCAAATGATTCCATCCCGGCTATCAGAAACGTTGTGAAATGGCATTCTTAACTCAAGAAAACATCACTTTCAAGCTTTTCCTACAAATCTTTCAAATCTCGTTTCCAGCGTGCTCAAATGGGCATAGAATCGGTTTTTCTCTAAATAGCCTAGTCCTCTGCTCTGCGTCACCTTCCTTCTCCACGGCTAGCTCCCAAGCTCCCCATCCAACTCGCTAACAAGCCAGCTCCAAAGCTCCTAAGCTCCCCATCAAGCTCCCAAGCTCTTGACTCCCGCCAGCCCCCGTCTAGCCAGCCCGCCAGCCATCCAGCCAACCGATTCTTATCCCACCCAGTCTAGGTAGAAACAATCAATGGTTTCGTAGCGTTAAGGGTCAGTGGAAGTAGGAACATTTCATGGTTCCATAGCGTGCAGCTGTCATTAGTCCCAGCTGATGAATCATGAATTAATCGAGAAGCAACTATTCATTGTTGCTACCATCTATACTATATCTATAGTGTTGGTCCAAGAAGATGATATGGGGACTAAAAATCCCATTTATTATCTGAGTCAGAACTTTAATGATACTGAGATCCAATATACTCATGTTGAAAAGTTAGCTTTAGCAGTCGTTCAAGCCATCCAGATATTTTTCCATTACATCTTTCTTTTCAAAACTACATTCATTTAAGATTGCAACCCTATGACATACATATTGTCATGTCAATTGCTGGGGGGGAATACTCTAAGTGGATTTTCATTCTCCAAGAGTTTGACTTGGAATTCATCAGGTCCATGTCGAAGAAATCCATAGCTTTTTTCAAGCTTATGTACGATCTCCCTTCCCTTGATGTTGAATTCACATTTGAAGATTCCATCTAAAATGAGTAATTGTTCCTTGATCTCGTCATCTGACCAATGGTATGGAGATTTTTTCATTTATCTCTAGACCCAAAATTTCCATCCTAATACCTCTCACTGAGAGAAGCAACATATCCATTACCAATCCTGAAACCATGTGATTATTGGCAACACTCCTTATCATCATGGTATCGATAGTATTTTATGGAGGTGCCTCACACTTGAGGAGACCGATGAAGTCTTGAATGAATGCCACTCAGGGGCATGTGCTGGAAATTTATCTAGTTATTCTACCGTGCAAAACATCTTATGCACCATTTACTTGGCCCACCATTTTCTGTGACTATGTCCTCGCAGTCCATAAATGTTATGCATGCGATATTTATGATTAAAAATTCCACACTCTGCATACTCCTTTACATCTCATCATCAACGTTGGTCCCTTTGCAAAATGGCTCATCAATTTTATGAAATTTAACCCTCACTCGACTGGGGGGAATGGCTACATTATTTTCTATGTTGTCTACTTTACTAAGTGGGTCGAAGCAATTCCTACATTCAATAATAGTGGTGAAATGATTGTGTAATTTTTCTTTAACCACATGTTTTCTAGGTTTGGTGTTCTGAAAGCAATAGTAATAGATCATGATAAGCATTTTTGAAATCAGATGATGATCAAATTAGTTTCTAAATTGGGAATTTCACATGAAAATTCCACTCCCTATAGTCCTCAGGCTAACAGATAAGATGAGGTGATTAATAAATTTCTTAAGACTATGATTCAATGTATGATAGGGGTACAAAAATTGGATTGGAACATGCTTCTCTTTGCTTCCTTGTGGGAATATCGAACCTCAGTTAGGACTACTATTGGATTCACATGCTTTGAGTTGGTGTATGGTCTCGAAGCAATCCTCCATAACGAATGGGAAATTCCATCGCTAAAACTAACTATCATACTTATTCCTTCTACTTCTGCAGAGGAGGAATGTCTTTTACATCTAACTCATTGGGATGAAACCCGACATGATGCCGAGTTAGCCAACGAAGCTCATAAAATATGCATTAAAGAGTAATATGACAAAAGGGTCAAGCCTAGAATCTTCTCGGAAGGAGATTTGGTTCTCTTATATGACTAGGAGGATGAAAAATTAGGTGGAGGAAATATCTAGCCTATGTGGATGGGCCCATACGTTTTCAAGTGAGTCCTTGCAAAAGGGGCTTATGAGTTATTGGATATCGATGGAATTCCATTGGCGCAACTTAGAAATGGGATGTACCTCAAAAAACACTATGCTTTATCCCATGCATGGTACACTGTGTACATATTGTCTATATGTGTGTTGAGTGTGTTTCTAGTGTGTTTTTCATAGTTTCGCATGGTTAATGTTGATTCTGTTTACTTTTGGATTGCATATGTCAATATCTCTTGAACTGTATGTTGGTTATTCCGATGGTGCTAATCATAGTACTCGAAGCCAGTCCTCTGCAACGTGGCCTATTTTTTCTCTAAATCGAAAGCTAGCGAGTATGCAAGGGATTTGCATTGGTAGGTCAACTAACATCATCATTGAGTATAACACAATGGTTGAGCTAGTTTCTGATGCTATTTCACATGGTATCCTCCGTGTAGTCATCGGGCATGGCTCAAAGCTCATAGTACTACAACTGGTGAACATCTATTGAGTGAGAAACCTCGCCATCCTTCACATGGTTTTGAGAGTGCATATTCTGGAAAGACATTTTGACTTCATACGATATGAACATATTTCTAGAAATCCAAATACATTAGAAGACTCCCTAGCTAATTTTTTTTTAGATCGACACTTGCAAAGAATGTAAATATCTTTCAATTCCCATCACATCATATTGAAAGAAGAATAGGAACTAGGAAACATTGAAAATATAAATATATATAATAAGTTTGATTTTACAAAATGTGTGCCCTGAGACACATATGGCTACATAGTCCATGTAAAAAATACACACAAAACATATAATTAGGAAAATCAGTGGTTCTCATGAAAAATGACACTGCATGAGTTATCTTGCACAATAATCGACCAATACCCATAGGCAGTTTGATTGTGTGTCGCTGAAGTCATAATGGAATTTTTTTGATTACGGTCTTATCAATCCCATGTGTCAGTGCTTCCATATGGCACTCCACCTCTAACTCAATCTCTGCTACATCTGAATCACGTAGTGCATCACGTCCTACCACTACAATCTGTATTGGTCCCATTGCCTCCTCTTGTGGTTGTCTCTCTATGCAATGGAGATATGTACCACTCACTGGTTGAACAGGTCTAATGTCCCCATGAAAACACAAAATAGTTTAGTCTTGGGAACATAAAAAACACAAAAAATCATCAAACTTTCAAAACCTTAATGGTCAAAATATCTTACTTGAAGCATTACATTGCTCACCTTGAGGAAACTCAAACTCAGGATCATCAAAAAAATCCATCCTTGTGTAAGGATAATCATGAATGATGATGAAATATCTGCGTAGCCACCCAAAGGAGGCTGGTGAAAAGTTGATCGCCGATGGGATTTCATGTCTTCTCATATGGTCTATCCACCTCCTCATCTATGGGGTCCTCAGATCGATGGGCTAAAGTACAATTTGTTGAGGCTACAATAGTTGCACCAACTTTAGAGAAAAAGAGGCTAAGATTGATCTATAACCAAAGTTTTTCAACTTCCTCTCATTTTATTTAGTAATTTATTCCTTCAGATTGACCAAGACACCTTTGCTCCAATTGAAGATTGTTAGCTCTTGACATTCTATCCCGTATTGCATGTAATATCTGCTCACTACATGTAATGTTGAGCTTCCTTCCAATCTTGTGATGATGGTCAAGATCATTCTTAGAGGTAATTGGGTTACATCCTTTATGTTGATATTCCCATCTCTAGTAGGAAGGGCTTGAGGCATGTAATAGGTATAGATATAGTCTTTCACCATCTCATCGCCATTCATTCCACCTAAAAGAGAGATGGGGGAACCTTGCTTTGACAATCCTATCAGAAATTAAATATCCTCTACATGTATCTCGCAAATATTCTCCCCAAACCTCAATGTCTGTGCTTGTATATTCCATGAACTGACAAAGTACTTCAACAACTCCTTCTGCTACCTCATATAGAAGCAAAACGAATTTCAATAACCTGTAGTTTTTGAGTGCTTTCATGGTAGATGGGTCATTTTCTACATTCGAATATTTTTCTTCATGTTCTCTTTCTCACCATATGAATGACATTTTGTACTAATGGGTACCTGAAACATCAATAAGGGATTCATTAAGCTCTTTCCCATGAAAAAAACTTGTCAAAATTTTAGGAAAAAATGAGAAACAACTTAGGAAAATAAGCCCAATGTATCCCAACAGTGTCTACCAGAGCATTATACCTTTGCCTACAGTGTACCCTTTCCTAGGTGCAATGTAGTTTTCGACATGGTGGGGGTGCGTTGGTCCCAAAGCATTTTTTATGAACCCTAGGAGCCTTAAAACCCTAAAATATTGCATGAAATCACAAAAAATGGATCATTGACAGATAGATAAAGGTTTTAGCTCCTACCTGGAAGTGATGACACTTGAAATAGTTCCTTGGATTCACTGTAATCAACCACAGAAGATCAAGGTAAAAAAGGCTCCAAATGATTACTGTTGAAGGTAAAATGTGAAATGGTAAAAATTACAAGTAATTTAAAATATTTATGGTCATTTTCTCATTAATTTATTTAGTTTTAGTGTTTTGACGTAGATGTTCTCCATTTTTACTATGAAATAGGTATGTTTAATCCTTCTTGTGGTGTTTTGGGTAGGTTGATAGTTGTTAGCAGGTTTTGATTATGTTTTGAACAAGTTACTTTGACCAAAGAGTATAATTTTATCTCTTTTTCAAGCTCAATAAACCAACGAAAAAGGAACCCCCTTAGAGCCCTCTTTCAACTCTTTTCAAGCTCCAAAAATATGAAAATATTTTCGAGGACTTGTCTTTCTGAACTCGTAAAAGTAAATGAAAAGACATACACTCAGTATACGTTTAACCCTTTTCCGAACTAAGATAGACTAACTACAAAAAATGAACACCTTAGTCAAACATGGCTAAGAGGTTCTCTTGGGTATTTTTTTCTTCCTTTACGGGCCTAAGGGATTGTTCTACGAAAAGGGACATCTAGAGTTTTCTTTCTTGCCTCTTTTTCAAACTCTCTAAACATGAAAAATATGTCGAGTTTTACCTTCACTAGACTCATTAAAACATCAAACAATGATGGGCTTATCTAACGTGACAAGGCCAAACCACTCCTTCTCATGGTTTATTAAATATTCTCAGAGGGATTCATCTGAAGGATGAACTTACAAATCAAGCATATGTTATCCTCATCAATATTGTTAAAAAATAAAGAGGTACTGACCAGTATGGTCGGGGAAATGGGGAAACAGGGATTTCCATTTTGCTAGTGGAAGCGAGTCTCTCTTGAACACAACTCTCTTCCACTTGATCTCCATGGCTATTGGGTTGGGTAATCTTCTTGTCTTTTGTTTATCATACCATATTCGAAGTGTCCATCTAAGTTTTGGGTCAATTATACCAACTCCATTTAGTGTCGCTAGTGTATTCAAGAGAATTCTTTCAGTTGATCTCCACTACAATACTTTTAAGCCTTCATTTCACGTGTCCCTTTCTTGATCCAGTTCCATGTCAGCATCATTCTGATAATTCTATCTCAACCATCATACCCATTTTGTGTCATTGATGGGGGATAAATCAAGGCCCTCTTTTGTTGGGTCGCTAATTGTCAACATCAACACATCATCCCGGAAGTTGACTTAGAAACACCCCTTGGTACCTTGGTGTTTGCATACATAAATGGAAAGTTTCCTCGCTCTCAACAACAAATTTACATCAATGGAATTCGACCAAAATATTCTGTGTGGTGTTTGACATCAACTCATTTATTCACACGATATGGATTGTACTATGGTACCTTGAGAGGCATTAACATCATCAGTGGTTTCTCTCATGTTTGTTAACGACTTACATCATTGGTTGGTAATAAGATGGTGTCCACCATGTTTGACTCCAGCATGTTAATTCACATGCTTAGAATCTTACTTTGATTGGTCATGTGAATGAGATAGAAGATATTGGATCTAGTTTCATCCATCCAGGCTGCAATTTCATGATTATACATAGATCACAATGTATGATGGCTATGATCATTGATAATCATCCAGTCATGGATCGAACAGTTTCATTTTTGGACGTGTCACTTGATCATTGTACATGTTATGTTAGAATTTGAGCTCAATGTGGGTATGCCTCCCTCAACAAACAAATATGTCACGTTGTAAATGTATTTTAACAGATGAAGCTCACCAGTTGTCCTTGATCTCTACTTGTCAGAAGTTAAATCTCTTCATCCATCAATCAACATCTCTAACTTTTTTCTTTAGGGGGAATTTTGTTACAGGCCATTTTGTCACATCCAATCAGTGAGCCTTCTAATGGGATCAATCAACATCATAGTTCCCCTTGTCACCATCTTGTACAAATCCCTCAGCATGTACCTTTCATTTCCTAGAGCTTGAGCCCTAAACTTCTTCATCTAGCCCAGTTTAAGGACCAATGCTCCCTGTAAGCCAACTGGGGTGCATGTTATAGACATTTTTGTGCCTTACAGCATGAAGCATGAAATGTCCATAATCTAAGGGATCCAAAGTCCCTAAACATGTTGTTCCTACCCCTAGAGGAACAAGGTCAGCAAACCACAACACTAAATATCAGTTCTCCACCTGAAAACACTCAAAAACAAGCAAATTCTGGATCATGTCAACTGCTCCACTGAGCATCTGCGCTGAATGTCAAGTGCTCCACTCTGTACCTGCGTTGAATGTCAACTGCAAAGAAGGCCACCTACGCTGAGCGTACTTGGACAAGTGGCACAGTCATTCCTCAAGGTGTCAGCGCCCAGGAAGCTTCCAAAATGACACTTGGATCAAGGAATTCGCCTGGTGATGAGTAAGAGGGTCTAGATCTCCAAGTGGAAGCAAGAACCTCCAAGTGGACTCAAGAACTGAAGAATAACTAAAGTGGGAGAGGACACTAGTCAGCTTCATGCCAGCCTCAAGCTGACTCATCCTTTCTCCAAAACTCCTATATATAGAGCTCTCTCATGAGGTCTAAGGAGGCTGGAATCTTGTGAATGTAAGGAAGTGCTGTTGGTTTGAGTTTAGAGCTATTGGCTGATTTGCTTTGAAGGAGGTGAAGAGGAGATTTCTTTCTGCTGGGAAGGTGATGCTGGATTGGGCCTCTTATGGTTGTATCACTTCCTGAACTTTACTTCTTCCATTAATAAAGCATTTGAGGTTCTTCTATATGCATGTGTCTCAATGATGTATTGTCATACTTGTATATTTGATTTATTCTAATCCTTGAATCAGTTATGAATGTATGCTTCTTGTAGTTTCCCTCTCTTTCCATTTTGCAGGATCTTGGTGTAGCTGGGCCAGTGAAAGAGCAAGGAGCTGGAAGCAAGCAACAAGGAGAGAAGATTGGATCAACCATTAGCGAAAGACATCGGTTAGTGGATCTCTTTCTCCCCTATTTTACTTTCATAAAGAAGAAATCTTAGATAGCTTTGCTTCGATTGTTGCTGAGGTACTATCACCCTTAGAGTGGGAAGGGTCATTCCGTATTGAATACTTTTCCCTGCAACAAATTGGCGACTCCACTGGGGAACGTATCTTGTTGGTTGTTTGTGTTTTTGCTATTCATTTCATAAACACAGGGAGTACCGAATCGAACTGCATTTGGATCTTTCAAATGCAAAGTAGAGGGCAGCTACTCTAGCTCAGTTTCTGGGCATGTTTATGATTTGAAGAGCTGATCCACAAGGACTCTGAACAGCTCTTAGTGATAGCTTTTCATCCTCCTAATTACCCTTTAGTGTGTACTTGATTGATAGCTTTTGATTTGGCCAAAATCTGTGAATTTTTGAGCAATCTGTGACCCGGAAACCAAGAGAAACGAGATTTTCTCTCTTCATTGCAGGCACTGTGAAGGCAGTCTACATTTCATCGCAGGTCCCGAAGGGGCTACCTGTGTTGAATGTCAAACTGACAGTGTACTACCTGCGCTGAACCAGTTTTGCCTTGTGCTACTGGGGTTCCCTGCTGTTCATTGCCCTGTTTTCATCCTTGTTTTTGCAGCCTGTTGTCAGTCAATGTACCTATCTGAAACCACCTTTCCTTGCCACTATTCCGCCTTGGTTGTATAAAGAAACTGTATTTGTTCTTTGTGTATTTCTTATATCATTTGCAGTTTCCCATAACGAAAAGTGAACTAGTCTTGCTGTGGCCTCTTAGATCTAGACCTGTGATAAGTGTCGTATTGATCTTAAGAGTTAGTTTGTTTGCTGTACATAGCTGATTGAGCTTTTGCTTTCGTCATATGGTTTGAATTTATGTATTTCTAGTGTCGAAACAAGTAAATCTTAAGGTGTCTTTTGATTTTGGACAAAGCTTGTTTGCTTTCACTTGAAATTGAATTCAAAATTATACAACAGCTTTCTTTTTTGTAATACATCAACATTAAGAAAGAGAAAAGAAATACCTGCATTGTGCATGTGCATTTTGAAAATTTGTATGTTGATTTAGGGAAAAGTGCATTAGTGTGTGCTCTATGATCTGTGTGAAAAGATGATGTCTTTCTTTTCCCTCAATAGTTAAGATTTTCAAAGTTGAAAGATTGAAAAGCTTGCTTATCATCTTAGACTGCATTTAGGAAGTTGTATTATACATCTCGTGGTGATCCATAAAGGCAAACTGCTAAACAAGATCAACTTAAAATGAATTGAATTTACATAACAACGCTTTGAAACCTAACGCAAACACATAGAGGTCTAAGCTAGAGACGTGTTCCGGCGTCGTTAAACGTGATATCTTAGCATTGAGTGGTTGGGTGATTCCTCCACGGTGAAGCGATAAGTATCAATACGGACTTGTGCTCCCACGTACCGTCACGTATATATTGGGAGACCCCTATAGGAACAAAGCCTTTATCCATAGGAAACCGTGTCAGCCGCCCTACTGATCGCAATGCAGTGAACACAGCATTCACGAAGATCGACCACCCGTACCGTAAAACGTATTCTGTGGTTTTGCGAAAGGTTTGGCACACCCTCTGCCTAGATCTCCAGAGCAGTTTCTTTTGGCATTTTTCAAACTCTATAACTCAAAAAGTCCATCCGAGCATTTGTCACTTCAGGCTCGTTAAAACATCGAAGGAGACTAGAGTTATCTTTAGCTTTTTCTCGACTCTTAAAAAGTGAAAAAGCGAGTTGTGTCTAAAGCGTCGTTATAAAATTTATTTTAAACGGAACATAATCACCTCCTATTCCTGCGTTGATCTGTAGGTTGAGAACATGGAACGCCCCAACCAAGGAATTCCCCATGATGGAAATCCTAGTCCTTTCTCCTCTTGGGGAGAAGTTGGTGCGCCCCACATGGCCACATTGTCGCTTCCAGGACTGACAATTGGCCTGCCAATTTGGCTATTCTCAACCAATGTAGTTCAGAACACCATGGTTCCTGAACAGTCGAGTCAACAGTTAGATCAGTCTAGAGCTGCCCACCAGCCTTCTACTTCCTATAACTCTTCCTCCAATCCTTCATCTTCGCAAGGTAGAGCCGGCAAAATCCAAGCTCCCATGGAGAAGAAGGAGAAGAAGAAGAGAGAGAAGAAGAAGAAGGAGCCTAAGGCGACTGGGGGCAAGCAAAAGACATCTGACAAAAATCCACACACAGCACAGACCGGGCCTAAATCGCCATGTGTCATATGTAGAGGAGACCACTTCCATAGAGATTGTCCCTGTATTCCCCGGATACTAAGGGACTGGTCCCCTCGTTTGCACAATTCGGGAGCATCAACCTCTGATAGCCATGTTGAATGCTTACCGTCAACCAACAAAAGTGAAGGTTCAAGACAAAGAGGGGGAGTAAGATTCCCCTGCAGACTGTGTGAAGGCGATCACGCCATCCACCATTGTCCCTTCTTAGACGAAGCGAAGAGGGTTTTGGAAGATCGTTCGGTTTCACCGTTGAGACTTCCTCCTGGATACAAAAAACTCGTGCCAAGTCCTTCGTTGGTTGAAAATACAGCTGGCCCGCTCAAGTGGTCGGCTGAAGCGTCAGTCACTGAAAATGAACCTACTGAATCCAGACCGGACAAAAGTCCAAAGGTCGAAACGGCAGTTGACCCGGTTCTCCCTTCAGAAGTTTCATCTTCAAATGACACCATCACTGAAGACTCATCTTCAAATGACACCCTCACTGAAGAGAATAAGGATGACACCATCCAGATTCTTTTCATCAACACAGACTCGGATGAGCATCAGAGCAATGCGCCCATTCCTTTATCGCGGGAAGGAACATCGTCAGGGTCATATCCGGCCGTATATTTGGTCCCACCACCAAGCAACCTGGTTGTGTCCTTTGATTGGAACCAACTAGGCAAACCCCGGTTACCAGCCAGTGTACCATTCAGAATTATAGTCCAAATATACAGAATGGTAATGGCTGGCACTATCATTGATGAAGGGGCATCTGTGAGTATCCTTTCCTCTATTGCTTGGAAAGCACTGGGTTCCCCGGCGCTTTTGCCTGAGATAAGAAATCTCTCGGGTTTCGATAAAGGAACCAGTCGACCATTAGGGATCCTCCCCAATGTGCCTATTACATTGAAAGGGAAGACCGTTCAAATGAACGTGATGGTCGTTCAAGGACCCTTGGATTATAACCTACTCCTTGGATGAGACTATATATATTGCATGGGAGCAATAGTCTCCTCACTCTTTAGAGTAATGTGTTTTCCACACGAAGGAAGAATGGTCAAGCTCGTGGACCAACTTTCATTTCCGGGATCACGCATCGCAAATAGTCAAATACCAACCCTGAATGGTCTATTCAATCAAGAAATGTCTCCACCCCCAGTCTTTCTTCCCGATGAGTGCGAGTGATTCGGAAAGATGGGACTGGAACCCAGGGGGCATGCATCCTGGTCTGCTTTGGGCAGAGAAAGCCTTGGGTTTAAGGTAGAATTTCCGTGAGAGAATATGACTAGTCCGTACCCCGTCCGTGGTTGGAAGAGGGGTTGTTCTGGAATAAGATTCTTTTGTCAAAGTTACGTGTTTGACAACAGTCATTCACCCTTGTCTATTTAGTTAAACAGTGCCGAGGAAATGTTTTGTTTGAAAGATTAACGAAACAATCTTTGGGTAACCAGAAAGAGGTAAGCCTCACCCTTTAAAACAAATGTTTTGATGGATAAGTAGGGGCAGCCTTGAAATTGTATTTTATACCTGGGGGCATGCAAACCTTTTGGAGTGCAAGCAAAGAGTGGTTATTTATCTATTTTTTGGATTAGTCGTTTCCGAACTTGCATAAAGAAAGGATATGGAGTAAAGCTTAGTGAAGATGAAACTCCTTAAAAAATAGAGATCTCACAGGAGACATTTCTTATCTTATGACTGGTATATCGAGCAGTTTTAGCATAAAGTTCATGCTCATTAAAAAATAAACGCAAGATCCGAGCAGTTTTAACGCGGTCTTCATGCTCGTTAAAAAATAAATAAAAGCAGTGAGCAATGTTTCCCCCAGAGTTTAAGCTCATTTTTATCTAAAAAATGAACCTATCCCGGTAAATAACCTCTGTGATCGTAAATTTATCAGCCATAAAAGCCTTGGTCGTGTTTGCACCTGTCACCTCCACCGTCATTTGGTCGATCGTTCACCTCCATATGATTGTTTACCCATTTTGAGGAACAGCTGCGAAGAGTGATTTCACCTAGCCATCCTTGTGACACTGCCGTGATTGGAAAATTCCAACCTGTACCTGGAATCAGTTGCTATCCCTGTTTATCACTCGTTCCTCAA
The DNA here is from genome assembly GCA_031772625.1 of Pinus tabuliformis. Lineage (NCBI taxonomy): Eukaryota > Viridiplantae > Streptophyta > Pinopsida > Pinales > Pinaceae > Pinus > Pinus tabuliformis. Next base: position 456,420,470 of record CM062819.1, on the reverse strand, counting down.
AAGACGAGTCTTCTTTGAGCTCTTTTCATCTGACTCATAAAATATGAAAATTTTGCCGAGTTTTGGCCTTCCAGCTCGTTAAAGTGACCGGAAGAGCTATCCCTCCTCTAGATTTTAATCCTTTTGGACCTGAGGGATTATTGCACAAAAAGGTCGAGCGCTTGTTTTATTCGGCTCGTTAAAGTTATTGAAAACTCATCCCTTCTGTATTGTTTTACACTTTTTCGGACTTAAGGGATTAGATGACGAAAAAGGAATTTTGGAGTTAACTTTCTGTACCTTTTCAGACTCTCTAAAAATGAAAAGGACTGAGTTCTCCTTGTCGTTAGACTCGTTAAAATGATTAAATAGCGACAAACTTGTCTTTAGACGAGAACGAGTTTCCCTATCGCTAGGCTCGTTAAAACATAGCGATGGGCTTGCCCGAAGGGCAGGTTATAGAACAAGCATATGTTATCCTCCTCAAGCTTGACAAAAATAAAGAGGTACTGGTCAGAAATGACTGGGGAAAAATTGGGAGAACCTCAAAGCTTTAATGGTAGCAAGTCGCTCTTGAACATGACACTTTTCCTCCGTACCACATCGGGTTGGGTTGTTTCATTCACCGGTCTCATCACCATGGTCTCGCCAAACCATCCAGTTGGGGTAATGCTACCGATCCATCGCATCAGTGTCGTTATATGTTCAAGAGATGTCGTTCAGAAAGAGTCAACCGTGTCCCATCCACTGCCATACATTATCCTTCATCCATCCATGACCGCCTCCCTGAATCATATGTCACAGATTGTTTTCACCTCCACTAAAATCATTAGCTCCGTTCCGTGTCACTGATGTGGGATTCATTAAGGCCCTCCTTTGACGGATCGCTTCTTGTCGACTTCAACTCATCATCCAAGGAGTTGATCTAGGAACAAAACCCCCAGTACTTTGAAGCTTGCATGCCTCAATGGCAAGTTTCTCACTTCCGGCGACAGGTATACATCAATGACCTTCGACCGAAAGATTTTACGTGGTGTTCGACGCCAAGTCCTTTATTCACACCACGTGAATTGTACTGCAGTACCTTGAGGGTCATTATCATTATCGGTGATTCCTCTCGCGGTTGTTAACGGTTTACATCATTGACCGGTAATCAAGCGATGTCTTTCCATGTTCGACTTCAGCGCAATTCTCACATGGATCGACTTGTACTTAGAGTGAAGATCGAACGAGATTGAAGACCCCGGATCTAGTTTCATCCATCCGGGCTGCGATATATATTCAGGAAATATAAAGACATTTGACATGTACATCATTGCAGCAGATGATCATCCTACTCAAAGGATGATAATTTCAGCAGAGAATTATCAGTCTACCATCAGACGATCGTCTGTTCCATGTACCAAAATGAATTTATAAAGCTGAGCATGGGAATGCCCGCCTCAGCTAGGTCATGAAAGCAGAATGAAAAAATAATGTATTGTATTGTATTTTATTTTATTACAGGTCACCTCTCAGCGATTGAATGAACTTCGGATCCTCCTGATAAAGCATTTCACACGATAAACGACCTCATACTTTAGGGGGCAACTGTTATAGACATTTTTGTGCCTTACAGCATGAAGCATGAAATGTCCATAATCTAAGGGATCCAAAGTCCCTAAACATGTTGTTCCTACCCCTAGAGGAACAAGGTCAGCAAACCACAGCACTAAATATCAGTTCTCCACCTGAAAACACTCAAAAACAAGCAAATTCTGGATCATGTCAACTGCTCCACTGAGCATCTGCGCTGAATGTCAAGTGCTGCACTCTGTACCTGCACTGAATGTCAACTACAAAGAAGGCCACCTGCGCTGAGCGTACTTGGACAAGTGGCACAGTCATTCCTCAAGGTGTCAGCGCCCAGGAAGCTTCCAAAATGACACTTGGATCAAGGAATTCGCCTGGTGATGAGTAAGAGGGTCTAGATCTCCAAGTGGAAGCAAGAACCTCCAAGTGGACTCAAGAACTGAAGAATAACTAAAGTGGGAGAGGACACTAGTTAGCTTCATGCCAGCCTCAAGCTGACTCATCCTTTCTCCAAAACTCCTATATATAGAGCTCTCTCATGAGGTCTAAGGAGGCTGGAATCTTGTGAATGTAAGGAAGTGCTGTTGGTTTGAGTTTAGAGCTATTGGGTGATTTGCTTTGAAGGAGGTGAAGAGGAGATTTCTTTATGTTGGGAAGGTGATGCTGGATTGGGCCTCTTATGGTTGTATCACTTCCTGAACTTTACTTCTTCCATTAATAAAGCATTTGAGGTTCTTCTATATGCATGTGTCTCAATGATGTATTGTCATACTTGTATATTTGATTTATTCTAATCCTTGAATCAGTTATGAATGTATGCTTCTTGTAGTTTCCCTCTCTTGCCATTTTGCAGGATCTTGGTGTAGCTGGGCCAGTGAAAGAGCAAGGAGCTGGAAGCAAGCAGCAAGGAGAGAAGATTGGATCAACCATTAGCGAAAGACATCGGTTAGTGGATCTCTTTCTCCCCTATTTTACTTTCATAAAGAAGAAATCTTAGATAGCTTTGCTTTGATTGTTGCTGAGGTACTATCACCCTTAGAGTGGGATAGGGTCATTCCGTATTGGATACTTTTCCCTACAACAGTGCATTCACCAACAAGTTGCTCCACTGTGGCCTGCGTTGGTCACTAGTAGATTTCACCCCTTTGCACATGCGTTGGTTCTAGAAATTGAGGAGAATGATAAGGATTCTAGAAGATTCACCTTCCAAGAGTTTCTAGAAGTTGTTAGAACCAGTTATCCTAGATAAATCATTTAAATCTTATCCATCCCTACATTGGAGTTTTCACCATTTATCCTTTGATCCCATCCCTCCATGAAGGGTGGATCAATTACTGTAGAATGGTAATTGGATAAGAACTCCTAACAGACCTTTCATCTCTATATCCTTCTAGCCTACTAAGGGGTTCGGGGTCAGCTTTTGGAGAATAATTCTTCCCTTATGCAACTATAGTGAGTGGTCATCATTGCATGCATTTAGGGTGATTGGAGGTGCATATTGTGACAAGGAAAGGAGAAGTAAACAACTTATAGGAGCTCTTCTACAAGATCAACTGCTACTTATCATTGTAATCTCCTTCCATTTATAGTAATGCAATGAATTCACTATTTTCCTATCTGTGATGTTGTTTCATTTATTTCAATAGCATGCTGATCTATTGAATGGAGCATTTAGATGATAATGCATACCTCTCGTAGTTTCTTTTCTTGTCTTATCTGATTGTGCAAGTTCTAATTTTGGCAATAATAGATTGGATTGAAGCTTCCAAGCTAAAGAAGGAGAGAAGCATGCGAAGGATTCCAGGTAGGCCTCACTCCATCATCTATTTACTTTAAGGAAAAACATTGTGTTCCTTGTCTCTATGTTGTTCTAGGTTAGCCAATTGATTTCGATTCATTATCTAGGAATATGATCTAGAAATCTTCAGTACCTTGAGCCATGCGTGACTTAACGGTAAGTTTCTCACCTTCGACGATAAGTTCTCATCATTGGCCTTCGATAGAACAATTCAATGAGTGTTTGACATGAAATCATCTATTCGCACTTCATAGATTGTACTGGAAGTACCTTGACAACCATTGCCATTATTGGTGGTTTCTCTTGTGCTTGTTAACGGTTCACATCATTGACCAGTAATCAAGTGGTTTCTACCATGTTCGACTTTGAGACATTCACTTGCATGGCTAGATTCATACTATGGATCGAGAGATGGAGATCAAGACCTTGGATATAGTTTCATCCATCAAGGTTGTGTTGAGGTATTTAATATTCATCATTGTAAACATAGATCCATTAATGGATGCATCCATACTATGTCGTCTCTTGACATGGATCTTCAAATGTATTTCTGTATTGTTCTTTGAGACATTTATGTTCTGACTATGGGAATGCATACCTCAATGATGATATTATATATTGCGTTGTAACATTTTTTTTATTGTTTTAGGTCTCCGACTATAGCCTCTAACCCAAACCTTCGCATGATAAATCACTTTAGTCATCAAAATATGTATTATGACTTTTTGCTTTAGGGGGAAATCTATTACATGTCATTTTTTTGCATTAGGAAAATGAACGTTGGTTTGGATATTTTTCTATCCATCGTTTTCCAGAGCATTACCCTACAGAGCTTGAAAGTAAATCATCCCAAATAAGGTGGAATTTTTAGATCCTATGGTACAAAACCCTGGTTTTGGATATGTTCACAGTTTCCTAGTCAATTCTTGTGTATACGTAGGGAAGACCATTATTATCTATGTATAAGTACGCATTGTATTCCACTACCACCTATGAACATGAATTTAAGTATGCAAAAATAGAAATTAAAGTCTAGACGAATTATTGGTATCATCCATCCCAACCAAAAAGCTTTGAAAATGTGCATATTCAGTCATGATCCCTCCCATCATGGAGTAACTCCCCTTCCTTTGTGGAACCTCTTTCCCACTAATAATGGATCTCATCCCTTGGAGAATGGATCCATAGCTTCTCATCCTTGGCGTGTAAAGCCTTTACAGGTCTGAGGTTTGAGGGAGGATTGTTGGAAGTAGGTTTATTCTATTGAGATTAGGTTGGAAGGCTTGTATTGCAAGGAAGAAGGTTGGAGATTGTAGAAAGGGCTTACTACATCAAGGCTACATGGTTGTAAGAATTTTCTCCAGATTAGTAATATAATAAACTGTCCTCTCCTAGTTACACCTCTATTGATTCGATTTGTAGTAATGCTTGATCACCTACATGAGTTTTGGTTACATAATTGATCAGTTTACATGTATAATTGGTTAATTAGTTCATTATCTCTTTGATTATATGTTGTATGCTTTGATATCTTGTTTGTCTTTGTCTTTGCAGATATCTTTCATAACAATGTGAAGAGGCTGTCGGGAGTGATAAGAGGATATTTTGAGCATCAAAGACTTAGTGATCAAAATATTTTAGGGACTTCATCAATGAGTTTGGTAAACCAGTAAGAGGCTTCTTTCATTCTATTTATGTCAAACTATAATACCTTAGAGAGAGGTAGTAGTTATTGTATGTTTTTTACTAGGGTTCTTAGAATTCTCGGGAGATATCTCTTGTTCACAAGAGCGTTTTGTCCTCATATAACACACACACACACACACACATGCACACACACATATCTATATAAATGTTATTCCTTCCTTTGGTGTTATTTATATTTGGTATCTAAGTGGCTATCCTTTCCAATAATTCTGTATCCAAGATACTTTTCCTTTCTTTCCAAACATTGTTCTCCACAATTTTGACTTTGTTTTCCATTTCAAGGAGGGTCTGGTTATGAAAAAGGTTAGTAGAACAATTAACTTTAGACCAAACACACAAATAAGCTACAACACTACACCCCTCCCCTCATCTATTGTAACAGGTTGGATGATGGGTGGTCTCCATAGAGAGAAGGAGGTAGTGTGTAGAGTTGAAATTCCAAGGGTCCAAGGACCCAAGCGAGTGAAGACAAAAATTACGTTTAGGCCATCAATGCAGGATAATGGGTTAGGAGTTTCAGGTAGGGAGAAAAGGCTCCATACAACAAACATTAGAGAGTGTTGGAGAAATGCTATCAAATTATTTTTCACCCTTAGGGTTGGAAAGATAACTAATATTAACAAAAATTAGTTGAGAGTTAATATACCACTCTCATATCCCTAGATAACTTCACTTCCATGCTTCATCACACCCCATATTTATCAAAATGGAATTATGATCACTCTCCTCCAATTACCAAGTAGTGATGCTTCTCTTCACATCACTATTTATCTTCAACAAAGGAGTTATGAATGATAAAAAATTATATAATTGGTTTTCCAAGTATGATGAGATTAAACTTGGATAAGATGACATAACATAGGGTCAATAATTTAATCCTTTATTGTAGCTTCTCCTTATCCTAGGTGTTGTCGATTCATGTTCCTCGATCGATAGGTAACATATGTAATGAGACACTTCCAACGGGGAGAGGAGATAGAAAAAATACAAGGTATTACCCTTATATTGGTGGACCTTTAAGGAAAACTACATTGTATTGTTGCGATGAGCCTGATCCTGGAAAGTAAGCCAACAATGTTGGCAGTTTGTTGTTTTTTTTGAAGTCAATTTTAGTCAAGTGATGTTAAGCTCAGGGGGATCTTATTGACTATTCATGATACATAGCATTATCACTCAGGTTGTTCTCCAAAAGCAGTGGGAAAATGGAATACGGCCAAGGTAACCACTAACCAATCTTTTGGATGCAGATTCTAGCCAATCTGCAACCAGAGAGGGCTCTCTCTTTATGATTTAACTTTGTTTTGCTGTATGTTAGGCTAGTTATGAAGTGCAGATAGTTGTTTGATGTTTGGATGGTGACATTCAATAGAACATGGTTACAAAGTATGAGAAGTTCAGACCATTGGGTTAATCGAGTCAATGAAAATAAACTTTTGTGTATGGTTTCTTTGGCAAAGGAGGAACTATAGAGCAAGATAATTAAACATGGAACAATCTTCAAGCTGGAATAGGATGAAATGGAGTTAGGGAACGAAAGGCAATTAAGGATCTTGCATTATGCTAACAGGGGGAAAATGAATAAATATTACTAAGGAGCAGTTAATAATTCCTTAATTATATTCAGAGTGTAAGAACTAGGGAGATAGGAGAAATAAAGAATTCTTGCCTATGCTATTCCTGAAGAAAACATAAAAATTGATAGGAATTGAACACAGAGTACAATAAAGTAAATTCTGGGCTATTCTTTTTTCCTGCAATTTAGAACCTGATACTTAGATGATATATAAAACATAGAAACAGTAAAACATGAGTTAGAAAACTTATCGATCCATGAGATAATCCAAGAATTCTGCAACATGGGCTTCTGCCATTAATTCCATAACCAAAGAGTTCATCAGCAAAGCATTCCAACAATCTTTATTCAGAAGAGTTCTCAAAATTTACAGCACAGGTCTAGAATGATATTCACCAACCAACCCCCAACACATCTCTAGGGGAGGTATTTATACAAAAAGAGTTACAAAATATCTCATAGAGAAAATAAGAAGGAATAAATTTATCCATCTACTTCTTCAAAGGAAGTAAATGACATTGAAAACAGAGCGCAATGAATGTAGGAGTAATTTATGTTGTACTAGCTGCCTTAGGTGGTCTGACATATTTGAATTTTTAACTCAACAGGTCAGCTGGTAGTTGTCTCTTTATTTCACGTTCCTGCATTGCTGTCCCGGCCCTTTCATCTGTGCCTGATTCCGCTTTAATGCATTTTGGAATGAATTCCTTCCTCAGTTGTTTTCATTTTTATGATAGGTGGCACGTGCATTGAATTTGATTCAATGCAGATGATCAAAAAGAGAAATAAAACTACATTGGTAAAATCTCTAACATGCTCTGCCACCATTGGCCTGTTGGCAACCGGTGTCTTTGTAGTTTTATCAATATTTCATCAGCTTCAGTATACCTGTAGAAATTGGGCTGGACTTCAAAAAGATGTGTTATTTCTTGCTCAATATAGAATAGATTTTCCAAATTGTCATATAAGCTCTATCCAGAGGGAGGTACTATGTCCTTTGAAGTGCTTGATGATGCTGTGATCGAATTGGTAGCATATGTATTCACCCTGTGAGCATATTGTTCATGTGTCAACAGCCTCTGATTTCTTGTTAACAAACTGGGTAGACCCTTTTGCTACAAGACTATAAACTTTTCTGTAAAAACATTTATTTCTATCTACATTTCTTGACACTTTCTCTCCAGATTTTCTATAAAATTCTTCATAGTCAGCACCTTTTTAATTGTCAAAATGGTAGTTGTTCTATCCCTGATATCTAGAGCTTCTAGTTGTTCTTTGGTATGAGCATTCAAAAAATGAATTAGTTTATTGGCCTGTTCGAGCATGTTTCTCAATAGTGCTCTGGCCTTTTGAATCTCCACTTGGGCTATTTCTATCAATTCAATTTGCTCATGGATAGTTTGTATTGATCTTCATTGATCATTGATGGACTGGCCAATTTTATTCCACAAAATTGTTTTGATTTCTGATAGAGGTTTATGAAGAGTAAGATCTTTCTCCAAGGATTTTACCTTATTTTCCAAGGCCTTTATCTCTCTTGTTTTTTTAGCCACAGTTATTTTAGATTTATCATAGCTTACCTCTAACTTGGCCAACTTTTCTTTGGCTTCCTTTAGCTCTACCATTTGGAGTTCTAATTATTTTATTTCCTTCATCATCTTTTCCATGCTCATGATGGTATCTGGTATTGCTGTTGTTGCTGCTGCTGAAGTATTTGTGACTGATGTACCTGTTGTCGATGCTGGGGCAGTGGGAGGGACTGCTATTGTTGTTGTAGGAGGAACAACTGTAGCTATTGCGGCTATTTGATATGGTTGAGAGGCCAACTCTCACTGTTTTTCTTGAAATTCTTTCTCCAAAGCCTGCTCTGTTTCACTTAGCCTTTGATTCATTTTTATTAACAACTCCATCATGTCTTCTTCTTCTTTTTCTTTCACTATCTCTGTGGTCTATGGATGCATAGTAACTGAAATTTTAACTTCTTCTTGAGGGTAGCTATGTCATCCTCCTTTTTGTTTATTAGTGCTTTTATTGCCTTAGGATTCTTGGGATTATGTCCCAGCTCAATGATGATTTCTTCCAAGGAATTTATCCTGCTTTCATTGGCCAGAGAGGATGCCTTTTCCAACTCTAATTGAGCATATGTATTATTTAGTGAATTCTGCAATTTTTGAGCTTGTATGGCTTTGTCTGCCAAAGTGGAATAGACCATTTCACCGGTTTGCCTGTGCAACTCAACCTGGTCCAAAGGGTGAATTTCCTTGACAAGAGCCTCCAGATTTTTTCTAATATAATTGGGAGCTGACTGTGGATGTTACACTTTGGGCTTGAAATGACTCAAGATCAATTTCCATTCCTTGATATCATATGCATACATCAATCTCTGCTATTTGGCAGGAGTCATTTTGAGGAACTGATCGTAAAGCTGCATTCTTATTGGCTCATTTTGTGCTTTGATGTCCATGAATGGCCTCTTAATATCAGAACTTTGTTTGCTTTGTGGCCGTGCTGATGAAACTTCCATACTAGGCTATTTTCCCAACTGTTGTCCATGAGAACTGGTAGGTGATTCTATCACTGGGGAAGTTAGTGGGCTGGTTGCCCTTTCACTTCTCGGACTTTCAATGAACTCCTCTATAACTTCCTCGTCAGGTAGAGGATCCGCTCTATGTCTCTTTGCTTCTGGCTGCTCTGTTGGCCCACTTATGGGTGTGGCCTCTTCCCGGTCCCTTTTTCTACCCTTCTCCTCATTAAGAGGAGTCTGCAATGCTGGTACCTCTGGTGCATTGGTCTGGGCAGGAGGAATTTGCCCTTGGCCTTGCTGTTATGATGATGTTGACTGATCTGTCATTTCTTATTGCTCTGAATGCATCACTTCTTTGCCTTTGGATATCCCTGCAGGTGTAGTATTTTCTTGGACAGTTTGTTGTGAAGTTGTAGCAGATGATGTGCCCACTCCAATGTGTTGAGGCAATTTGAAAGAGACCTATCCAAAAGAGTCTAGGTCAAGAGTTTTTCCAAGGTTTTTCATTACCTGCTCCATTTTCTCTTCCTAAGTAATCTGTTCTACCAATGTTCCCTCTACCGATTCATCTTGATAAGCATACTGTTCTATATCAAGGATTCTACAATGATCATAGCTTGATAGCCTATATTTTATCTTTCTATCATGGATGAATCCATTTGGGCCGTAGGGTACCCACCAAAAATGCCTTTTTAGTTTGAGATGCTCACCTAATATCTTTTCAGCATCTTTCCACCCTTCCTTTTTGTTAATAATGAGGGGGCCTAGTTGGTTTCTTAGCTTCAGCTGAGCCTTTTTCTTGGCATCATAAAAATGAGTCAAATCTGAGCTAATAAATTGCCTAAAGTATTCAAGGGCAAACAGTCTCATAGGTACATACTTTGGCAGCTTGTAGGGGCACAATTCATAGCCATAAATCCTGATCTCTGTGTGATTTTGGTAAAAGTACTAGTCACCTATTTTATAGCTTTTGGACAGTTGCAAGATTTTCTGCATTTCAGTTGAGAGTCTGGGAGGGGGACTTCTCATCAGCAGAGATGAGACTGGATATATGAATAGATCAATGAACTCACAATAAGTATAAGGAGAATTATGGACTATATGGAAGACTGGGGTCCAAAATATGACAGATCTCCTTTCTCCTTTTGCATCCAATTTCTTGACAGGGAACTGAAAACTATCTGTTTGATAGTATAAGAAAAGATGATATATATATGATGTATACTTGAAAACTCCTTCTCTGTTTAGGCTCATGAATTGTTCATGGATTTTGTTGCTAATGAAGGTAGCAAAGTCAAACTTGATGGCAGGAGGGTGTCCTAGAATAAATATGGACATGAAAGCTAAAATGGTCTCATCCACATACTCACTTGTTCTGAAACCTAGGACATAGGATATCATATCAATAACAATTCTCCCAACTTCATTGAAGTGGACCTGGTGAAAAGGAGGTGTGTCTCTGGGCGGGGAGTCTTGGCTCATGAATAAATTGGCAATTCGACCTATTTCTGCAGAGGATAGTTTGGAGCCTTGGTCCAACAAATACTTCATAGACAGAGGAGCCAGAGGCTGATTAGGCTTGAAATGCAACATCTCATTGCTTGATTCAGGAGTAATATAGAATAGGACAGTGCCATTTGGGGACATGACTGCTCTTTGAGTAGGCTCATAGTTAGCACAACACAAGCGGATTATATCTGGAAATACATTAACTGATGGAAGATAATATATGGGCAGATTGGACTCCCATATGCCATAGAGATCAGTCTTGTTTAGGTAGTTGTTTCTAATTTCACAAAATATTTGCAGATGGTCTTTGATACCCATTAAGTCTTGTATTTGCAAATCCCTATTAGCTAAGGGAAACCATTCCAACTCCTTGTGTGGTGCATTCAAGGGGGCAACATTGAGGGCCACTAGAGCCTCCATATTTCAATCTTTGGTGATTTTTGAATTTGAAATTTGGGTTTCCACAACAATAGTAGGTAAAATAATTCTTTTCGGTTCTTTCTACTAGGAATTGCAGGCCGAAATGAGCTTGAACTTTAGCTAAACATGTAAATTTGTAGAGGGAGTCACTTTCTGAGGAATTTCTCGGGAAAAATGGGCAGAACAGAGGTTAAAATGCAGAGGTTCGGGGGCAGCACTATGTTTTTAGTTATGGAACTTTGGTTTTCTACGAAAAAATGGACAAAACAGGTTGTTTTGTGGAAATAATGTGAAAAACAGGGATAGTTATGGTATATTTCTCAAGAGCTGTCGACTGGATTTGTGCAATTTTTGGTTTTACAGATTTAACTCAGAGAAAAAGCGGAAATACACAGGGTTCGGAAGAAATTGAGTAAGTACCTGCTTTAATGGGCGCTCTGTGCAAAATGCAGGTGGTGGGCTGAGCTTGAAGACTCGTTTGCAGGTTGGATTTAGCTGGGTGGCATACTGTGCAGTCGAACAAATATTTTGGTTGAAAATCGCATGAATACGACGCATAGAACAAATAGACAGAAATGGACAAAAACGACCCTTTCACACCAATTTGACCAAAAATTTTTTTTTGGCGGGTTTTGGCGCGCTTTGGTTCGGTGACATCAGCATGACGTAATGATTTTGTCGTATAGCGGGGGTAAGGAGGTCGACTTGGCAGTGACATGGCGGATGATGTGGAGGGGGGGTGGTGGGTGACATGTCGAATGACGAGAAGATGACGAGAGGACGACATTGGCATGGAGGGGGCATAGGTGGTAAGCGGTTTGGCCCCTGCACTGCTTTTGGGGCATAGGGGTATTGGAGGGGGGGCCAGCAATCACCCCGGGTGCCTGCCGCTTGTCCTCTGTATGATGGAAATACCACCCATCCCCCGGATGCTATCGTTTGGCACATAAGGGGCTGTGATATGTATGTAGGCCATCCGATCTGGGGGATCGGATCCAACGGTTGGCGGCATATAAAATAATAGAGTTCAGGCTTCTGTGATCCATATCAATTTAGAGAGAGATTCTTCAGCGAAAATCACATGGAAAATCATTTGTCGACGCGTTTCGAACCAACAAGTGTGGTTCATCATCAGGACAAGTTGAAGAAACAGATCCAGCTAAGCAAGTTAAATAGGCAGAGTAGAGACTCCTGACCAACGGCTAGTTTGACTCAAGGATCGGGGTCAAAAATATTTTATTAGCTTAGTTAGTAAGAATTAGGACCAAAATATAAATTGAAGGGTAATTTAGTTTACAAATTTTAATAAAAATTAGAAATTAGTTAAATAATGGACCCTAAAAGCAATATATATAAAATAATATTATTTAAAATATTAAAATTATAAAATAATAAAAGATCTAACAAAGGTCAAAAGGGGGAAGGTTAGTTAAAATTATTCAAAATAAAACAAGTAAATAAAAATAAATTAAAAATTAAAAATTATAAAATACTAAGAAGCGTCAAAACGAGGATAGGTTAGAAAAAATAATAAAATAAATAAATGGATAAATGAAAATTAAATTAGAAATGAAAAAAAAAAAAAAAAAAAATTGGTTAAAAAACATAAAAATAATAATAGTAAATAAAATAATAAAGATAAAAATAAAAATAAAAATAAAATAATCAAATCAAAATTAAAAGCCTATAAATATTATTAAAAATTATGGAAAAAAAATTAATGTTAGAAAACCACAGAGGTTAGAAAAATAAGTAACGAATAAATAAGAAAAAAATAAATAGGTTAGTTAGAAAAATTAGTTAAAAAGACTGAATAAATAAATAAAATAAAGACAAAACAAATAAAATATAAGAGGGTAGGTTAGTTAAATAAATAAATAAATTCAGAATAAAAATAATAAAATTAGTTAAAAGGACTCAAAAAGTAAAAATAGAATGAATTAATAAAAGTAAATCCATAAAACAAAAATCAGTTAAAATAATAATAATAATAATAATAATAATAATAATAATAGTAAATAAAATAATAAAGATAAAAATAAAAATAAAATAATCAAATCAAAAGTAAAAGCCTATAAATATTATTAAAAATTATCGAAAAATTAATGGAAGAAAACCACAGAGGTTAGAAAAAATAAGTTAAAAATGGTAACAATGTAATGAAAAATAAAAAGAATAAAACAAATAGGCTAGTTAGAAAAATTAGTAAAAAAGTCGGAATAAATAAATAAACTAAAGACAAAACAAATAAACAAAATATAAGAGGGTAGGTTAGTTAAAAAAGTAATAACCGAACAAATAAAATAAGAATAAAAATAATAAAAATTAGTTAAAGGACTCAAAAAATAAAGGTGATAATAGAATGAATTAATAAAAGTAAATCCATAAAACATAAATCAGTAAAAATAAAAAGGTTAATACTAGATAAATAATAAAAATAATAATAAAAAGTAAATAGATAAAAAGAAGAAATAAACCCTAAAGAAGAGGGCGGAAACCAACTAGGAAGAGAGAGCAGGGACCCAACATCTACTGACTTTCCAGCCATCGTCTCTATTAAGATTGCAAGGTCTTTTTTCAATTTCAAGCGCTTCCCTAAATTTACGATGATGGAAATGCGAAACCCTAGCAATAACACTAGCCTCCTCAATGCAAACATGATGATTGGTTTTCTCAGCATGTTCAGCTAAAGTGGAGGACTTGGCTCTCCTATGCTTAAGGTCCGCAGCGTGCTCACCGTTTTGACCTATCCTCGTTTTGACACTTCTTAGTATTTTATAATTTTTAATTTTTAATTTATTTTTATTTACTTGTTTTATTTTGAATAATTTTAACTAACCTTCCCCCTTTTGACCTTTGTTAGATCTTTTATTATTTTATAATTTTAATATTTTAAATAATATTATTTTATATATATTGCTTTCAGGGTCCATTATTTAACTAATTTCTAATTTTTATTAAAATTTGTAAACTAAATTACCCTTCAATTTATATTTTGGTCCTAATTCTTACTAACTAAGCTAATAAAATATTTTTGACCCCGATCCTTGAGTCAAACTAGCCGTTGGTCAGGAGTCTCTGCTCTGCCTATTTAACTTGCTTAGCTGGATCTGTTTCTTCAACTTGTCCTGATGATGAACCACACTTGTTGGTTCGAAACGCGTCGACAAATGATTTTCCATGTGATTTTTGCTGAAGAATCTCTCTCTAAAAAGGCATATAAAATAGGTGGAAGGCTATGCTACAGGACCCATGCGATATATTTATCGTTTTGTAATGTTCTGCGGGGTTTTTAATGTATTCAAGCTTTGGGTGTATTGTTCGGGTTTGGTTATTTATTTAACCGGATGCTAAATAAACTCCATTGTTATATGTGCGCAGGGAGGAGGGTTGTCAATAAGATTTCGGGTAAACCTTGGACCCCCAAAACATTGACATTTGGCTTTAAGAAGCCTTGGGTGGGATAGTATAAACTTTGGGGTTTTTGTATAAGTTTTATATAGTATGGGAGGGGAAATATATGTAGGAGTTATATAATAGAGTTAGAATGTTAATATGAAAGGTAGATTTACACAAAACACTAAGTTTGAAGGTAAACTTAGGCTTAGAAGATAGAAGGGATCCAAGTCATGAACCTTTAGAGACTTAACACAATGGAAAAAAAAGGATTTTTACACAAGAAATGTGGCTTCTTCTGCCTAAGAAACTACAAATTTTTGCTTAGTTTTTCTCATAAAGTGAAAGGAACTAGGACCATTGAGCAGATCCCAATGTCCTTGACGGGATGTTAGTAAATGTTCTTGGGGAAATGGGAGGGGAATTAGTCATGCTCCAACTACTTTGTAGCCACTTTTCCATAGTACCTGTGATAGCCATGAGATAGGTCACAAAAAAGACAAAACTATTCATGAACTTGCTTCTGCAACATCCAATTGCCTACCCAGCCTAATACACCTAACATTTTTTCTTCTTTTTCTAGGGTGCATTTTAACTCGCAAACCCTTTCTCTTTTGTTTTCTTTTAGCTATCCTCCTATCTAAGTCTGCCCTTATCTCTTCCAGGGGCTCAGATTTAGCTGTTGAGCACCCTTGCTTCTCTACCTAACTACTGATCTGCCAAGCTTAAACTGTTTGAATAGACCTTATTCTCTAATGCTAAAACAAGAAATTTAAAAATGGACTGGCCAATATTGAGCTGTTGGGCCATCCATCAAGTATGATAGAAGTCATTGATTGCATAATTTGAACTTGTTTGCAAAAAATAGGACAGTAGTGGCATTTTGATTAGCACACTTTCCTGGTCTTTTCTTTGGGGTTCATTTTCTTTCTTTCTTGACCAATTCATTCTTTTTTCACTTTGATTTTTCTTTTAGGGCATACCCTCTCTACATTTTTTAAATTTTTTGGTTTTTTGAAAGTATGGAGTCTTTGCAGCATGGAAAGGATGATCATATTTGGCATTTCCACAGTTAATCATGAAATATGACACCTATTGGTATAGGAACCTAACAGTGGCTCCACTTGGCGATGGCTTTTCCAGATGAGAAGCCAAGAACAACAAGTCAGATAGCCTTACATTCAACTCTTGCTGCAATCTGAAATTTCCTTCTGCTGTAAACAAACAAAATTGTATCACTGCAACATATATGTCTTTCCCATAAGCTAGTAGGAACAAAATTACAGCTCTGTCTTTGATAGTTTGTCTAAGTATTTGTCATCATTTTTATAGCTCCCAAGTCTTCTTCTTTAATTCCTCCGATAAGCTCAAAATGTAGTACAAAAAGGTGACATAGATCCTTGTTTTCCCTCAAAATTTGCTGCATCTTATTCCCTATCTTATTGCTGTAATAAACTGCAGAAAATAGACACTATTATGTACAAAATACAGTCCTATCATCTCAATCAAAGTGGATCAAAATAATGCTTGAGCATCCGACCATTGACTGGCCCATCCTCTGCTTCTGTACCATCCAAACTTCTCAAAAAGTAAGTGTTGTTTCCTTGTACAGCCTGAATAGCAAAAGGTCCTTTCCATAGGAAATCAAATTTGCCATGTTTTCCTTTATCTTCCCTTCTGGAATCCCATTTCAGCACTTTGTCTCCTATGAAAAAATCCTCTGCCTTTGTCCTTTTGTCAAAAATCTTCTTCAGTTTCTCTTGTAGGATCTGAGATCTGTGATACACTTCTTCTCTGGTCTGTTGTAAATGAATGGTTTGATTGATTCTTCTCTGAATATCATTGGAATCTGCCTGCATTTCTTGTAGCAATTTTATCATAGGGATTCCCAAGGATGAAGGGAATACTACCTCCATGCCATAAACCAACTCACAGGGGCTTGTTCCAATAGATCTCTTTGTGATCAACCTGTTTGCCCATAGTGCATTAATAAGCTTTTTGTGCCAATTCTTCTTATTTTCCTCCAATACTTTCTTTATGATGTTGATCAAGCTCTTATTGGATGACTCAGTTAGACCATTACCTTGAGGGTAATAGGCTATGGAGTGGCCTAAGGTAATGTGGTACTTGTGACAAAAATTGATCATTCTTTTAGATTTAAAGGTAGCAACATTGTTAGTTATGATCTTTTCCGGACAGCCAAATCTAGAGAGGATATTGGTTTCTAGGAATTGCATGATGATTGAGTCATTGGCTTGCCTACAAGGGATGGCCTCTATCCACTTGGTGAAGTAATCTGTGGCAGTTAAAATCCACTTATGCTGGCCAGAAGAGGGAGGGTGAATTTCTCCAATGAAATCTAAACCCCATTGTTGAAATGGTCTCTCAGTGGAAATGGGTTTTAGAGGTAAAGGTAGAAGTTTTCTCTTGCCTTTAAGGATTTGGCATTTATGGCAAGAAACTACAAATTTCTTTACATCAGCAAACAAGGAAGGCCAATAAAAACCAGCTCTTAGGATTTTATCAGCAGTTGACTTCCAATACAAATGTCCACCACAATCCCCTGCATGAAATTCTTTAAGCACTTTGTCAGTTTCATCCCTTGTTAAGCAATTTAGTAAAATCCCTTCATGGTTTTTCCAAAATAAAACATTGTCTACTATACAAAACGTTGAAGCTTTCATTTTCAAGAATCTCTTTTTAGTTCTGGATAACCCTGGAGGAGCATGCAGGTTTAACAATACATAAATTATATCAGCATACCAAGGTGATTGTAAAAAGGCTTGATTGATCAGTGGAGTCGCCATCTCCTGTTCGTTATCCAATTGATTGATGTCAAGGGCTTGGAAATTCATTTCAGTGATTAATTTAGCTAATCCTTGTCCTTTTATCAGCTTTGTTGGTTTGATTTCAATGTTATATTCCAAAATGTTGGCTATCCATTTGCCTCTTTTGCCTTCAATTCCTTCTTGAGTTAGAATGCCTTTGACCATGATATTTGGGACATAAGCTATTACATGAGAGTATATGATACAAACTTTGAAATCCTTGATATCTTTCACAAGGGCATAAGCTTGTTTCTCCATGATTTGATATTTGAGTGGAGCATCCCTAAGTGCTTTGATGAAAATAGCAATGGGCTTCTCACCTCCTTGATCATCCTTTTGCAATAGCACCATAGCAATAGTATGTTCCAAGGCAAAGGAAAAGATTGTGAAATCCCTATCAAACTTCGAGCTTGTGAGGAATGGTGTTTTGGTTAAAGCCATTTTGATTTCCTCAAAGGCATGTTTAGCTTCTATTGTCCATTTGACTTTACAATCTTTCTTCAGCATGTTATTCAACAATCTTATTAGTTCAGCCAAGTTGGGTATGAATCTTCTTAGGAAATTGATCTTTCCTAGAAAAGCTTGCAATTTTTTGATATTTCTTCGGTGAGGCACTTGGAGAATAGCTTGTATTCTATCTGGGTCAATTCTAATGCCATATTTCGAGATTATGTGACCTAAGAGTTTGCCTTCTTCTAGGCCAAACAATGATTTCTTCGGGTTCAATGATATGCCATATTTTTTGCAAATTAGGAACACCTGTCTGAGATGTTCTAAATGTTCATGATCTGATTTGGAAAAAGCAGTGAGGTCATCCAGATATATGACTAGAAAATCATGAATCTCTTTTGCAAAGGCTATGTCCATTGCTCGTTGAAATGTGGCCCCTGCATTTTTAAGTCCAAAAGGTATTTTTACATATTTGAAAGTTCCCCAAGGTGTTGTAAAGGCATTTTTATCTTGATCATTCGGGTGAGCTAAGATCTAGTTAAATCCCGGGAATCCATCTAGCAGTGAAATCCTAGAAGCTCCCACTACAATTTGTAAAATGTGATCCATCTTGGTTAAGGGGTAATGGTCTTTGAGAGAAAATTTATTCATATTTCTTAAGTCAACACACAGTCTTATCTCTCCCGTTTTCTTCCTACTGGGCACTAGATTTGAAATCCATTCTGAGAATCTAATAGGTGCAATTATTCTAGCTTCGTACATTCTTCTGACTTCCTTTTCAATGAGAGGAAGGAGGATAGGATTAACCCTTCTAAGTTTTTGTTTAAAAGGCTTTTGATTTTCTTTTAAGGGTATTGTATGCTGGATGACTGAAGTATCATAAGACTTGAGGTCTTCATAGCTCCATGCAAAGACATATTGAAATTATTTAAACAGCTCAATATATTTCAGTTTTTGGTCGGGAGGCAAGCCTTTGGAGAATTTTACCATCTTAGGATTTTGTGCAGTTCCTATATTACAGTCCTCAATTTCTGCATTTAACGGCTGCATTTTCGACTTTCTTGGTATATCATTTGAATCAAAAATATCCTCCAAAGGAGTCAAGCCTGTGGGCAAAAAATTATCCTTCAACTCAATTACTTCAGATTCTCCCTCAGCAATTTCATCAAGGTCCATTTGTTTCAGCTCTTGTACATTTTTGCTGGTAAAGATTGTTGGATGCAAAATGTTATTTGTTGTTTCAGCTGATATATTTTTCTCAATTTTGTCTATTTTTTGTTCTTCACAAATGGTGCTTGTGTCTATATTTGTGCTTGAGAATTCCTTTTTCAAAGTCAAGGAATTATTAATTTGTGTGTCATTGTCAAACACCTGCCAATTTTTAACATTGTCTGGAACAATAGGTATGTGTTTAATCTCAACAGTAAAGTGATAGTTGGGCTCGAATGGTAGCTTACAAGTGCTGGTAAATGTTTCCAAACTGTGAGCATGTAAATTGTGGTTTCTTGGAATTTTGGTTAGCTGAGATTCTAAGAAGGTGTTCAGTATTTCAATTGCTGCCCCTCTATAAACCCTTAGCCTGAGATCATTTGTAACAAAGTTTCCCTTCATCTGTTGGATAATCAAATCTGAGTCCCCTAGAATTGAAATCCTAGTTGCCCCTAGACTTTTAATCAGTTTGAGACCTAGCAACAGGGCCTCATATTCGGCCATATTGTTTGTACATCTGAAATTCAGCCTATATGCATGTCCTTCAGCATGATCATTTTGCATATTGTGTATCCAAATCCCTACCCCTGCTCCTAATTTATTCACTGACCCATAAAACTCTAAGTACCATAAGATTTCTTGATTACCACTAGGATGAGGAGTTTTAGAAACTGTCTTAGTGGGAAGATTTGGATTTTGTGACTCATATGGTTTCACTTGTTTGTTTGTTGCATCAATCACTTCAATAACTTTTAGATCTTGAGTAGTAGATTCTTCATTTATGTCTCTTGCTTGTGCTAATTCTAGAAGTTTGTCATCAGTTTTGGGTCACATTTCAGCGTTGTATAAGATAAACAAATCCATATCAGAATGCATGGAATAAATGGGGAAATTTTGGGGTTTCTCTTGACTGCTGACCACATATTTCATCAATGTTTCCCGGTACAATCTCTTTGGCTGGCCAAACGTTGAAAGGGTGGCATAGGACATGTCTAGCTGCAAAGATCCTTGGAGTTTTGCACCCCAAGATCTGGACAAAAGCATTCCATACTTTGGTGGGATATCAGCTACCACTACATCCATTAAAATAGTCTTGGTAGGGTATTGCACTAGAGATACACACAAATCTTTGATTAGGCCTAGACACCTGACTTGGCTGGAATCAAATGAAAACAAGTCTTTTTATGGCCTTGTGATATCTAGGTCCAATCTTTCCATCATAGATTTAGGCATCAGATTATGGGAAGCTCCCGAATCAAACATTGCATTATGTAGCACTTTGTCATGAATGTTTAAGATTACATAGAATGGAGGGACTCCTCCATCTACTATTTTATCATTTACCTCAAGACCAAAAATTAGTTCTGGTTGGTCATCTAAAACATTCACTGCATCTTTATTCTCTGATATTTGAAGTGACCTGCTAATTTGTTCTCTATATACCTCATGTTTAGCCAATTTGGATAGTGGAATGGCTATTTTTAACTTGCCTATTTCTATTTCTAGGTTGAAAGGTTTTTCCACTTGAATTTTTGTATTATGGGCAGCAAGGTTTTCCTTTTCTGCTATGTTTTTAGTGGTTTTTCTTCATCATGAGTGCTGTTATGAACTAAATCTGCTTTGAAATTATTTTCAGGAGCGTTGTTTACATTCTTTTTTGGAGGAAAGGAGGTGGATGGCTGATCACTTGATGGTTGTATGTCTGATATGTCCTCAACCGTGGGTTCTTTTAGTTTGAGGTCTGTTTTAGCAGGGAGTTCTGTCAGGGAAGTTTTATCCTTTTCTTTCTTAGACTGCTTGGTATCTTTCAGCTTGCTAGGTTCAGGCACATCTACTGTTCTGCTTCTCAATTTGTATTGTTTATGAACCTCATAGATAGCTGCATCATATCCTTCTCTGAAATCAAATGATTCTTCGTATTTGGTTTGAAATTGGTTAAAATTATAAGCTTCTTGGTCATCTTGTGTTAAAAATATTTTTTGTTCACTTTTTAGACCCATTAGGTTGATTTGAGTATCCTCTGTTGGCTCACTAGAGGTTGAAGTTCGACATAGTTCTCTTGAAATGGATGTCTGATATTCTGGTCAGGACCAGCCTTCCTAGTGTTAGAATTTTGATTTTTTCTAAAGTTTGGATTTATTGTGGTGTTACTTGGTTGACCTTCCCAAGAAGATTTTTTTTCAATGGTTTCTACTCTATCACCCCATCTATCCATTCCTTTGATAATTGCATCTAGTTTTTGCTCAAATTCAGAAGGCTCTTCTTTGAAGGGAGTCCTTCTTTCAACTCTAGCTCGTGCTCTTTTAGAGATCAAATTGGCCTCTACACTAACATCCATGCTCTGCATGTCTTCTAGACTCGGAGGGGCTCTTTCCCTTAGTTGATGTGCCATGTCAGAGTCAAATCCATTAGGGAATTTGATCAAGGCTAAGTCAGGTGGGGGTCTAAGGTTTTGAGGAATAGCATTGTAGACATTATTGAATCTAGCACAATAGTTTTGGACAATTTCTTGTGGTCCCCTTTTCAAGATTTCATATTTAGACAGGATATGCATTGGGTCCTTCTTCTTTTCCCATCTATTCAAAAAGGTTTGGTACAGGGCATCTGGATCAGCAATTGTGTTTACAGAAAGTGCCCTAAACCAGCTCCTTACATCACCAGTTAAGCTTTGGACAAAAATTTTCATCCTCACATTGTTATCATCAATTTCATAGTTCTCAAAGTAGTCCATCATTTTCTTAGTATGTTGTTGTGCTATGTAGGAGCTAGTACCATCAAAATATGTAATTTTTCTTTGATAATCTTGAGGCATAGCCCCTGGATTTGCAGGCAGCTGCAGAGGATCATATCGGTTTGCCATATTTATAGGTATAAATGGGACAACTGGAAGCACAGGGATAACAGCTGAGATAAACGGAGTGGATGGAGGAGTGGAAGAGGTGCTTTGAAGTGATGATGGTGAACTAGAAGAAGCTACAACAACAGTAGAAAGGACTGTTGCTTTTCCGGGAGGCGATTGGGTAAGGTTTTGCTGGAGTATATCAGGGTTTGAATCAACAGAATTTTCTAGACTTTCTTGTCTTCTAAGGGTTTTAGAGATCAAGTTAGGATTTTCAAAAATAGCTGGAGGATTAGGATCTGGATTTGATCTAGTGTAACGAGTTTTCTCCTTTGGAGCTAGCTTCTAAATCTGTTTTTGGTATTTTCTGAAAGTATCTAAAGAATGATGCTTTTGACAATATCTCTCTAGGAAAATATAAATTGTAAGAGCTTTGAATTTTCCCGAAGATCTTTTGAAAACAAGAGGAAACTGATCAAATTTTTGAGACAGCTGTTTAAAGCCTAAATCTAGACTAGAGATTGACTGAAGCAGCTTTTATTTACTCCTGTAATTGCATAGCAAAGACGGTTTCAAAGGCTACCTGGCTAACTTTAGGCTCCATCTGTAGCTTTAGGAAATAAATAGCAGTAACAAACACAGTCATTCAGTTCCCCAGTGGAGTCGCTAATGATGTTATCACTCAGGTTGTTCCCCAAAAGAAGTGGGAAAAGGGAATATGGCTGAGGTAACCACTAACCAATCTTTTGGATGCAGATTCTAGCCAATCTGCAACCAGAGAGGGCTCTCTCTTTATGATTTAGCTTTGTTTTGCTATATGTTAGGCTAGTTATGAAGTGCAGATAGTTGTTTGATGTTTGGATGGTGACATTCAATAGAACAAGGTTGCAAAGTATGAGAAGTTCAGACCATTGGGTTAATGGAGTCAATGAAAATAAACTTCTGGGTATGGTTTCTTTGGCAAAGGAGGAACTACAGAGCAAGATAATTAAACATGGAACAATCTTCAAGTTGGAATAGGATGAAATGGAGTCAAGGAATGAAAGGAAATTAAGGATCTTTCATTATGCTAACAGAGGGAAAATGAATAAATATTACCAAGGAGCAGTTAAGAATTCCTTAATTATATTCAGAGTGTAAGAACCAGGCATACAGAAGCAATCAAGAATTCGTGCCTATGTTAGTCCTGAAGAAAACATAAAAATTGACAGGAATTGAACACAGAGTACAGTAAAGTAAATTTTGGGCTATTCTTTTTTCCTGCAATTTAGAACCCGATACTTAGATGATATATAAAACATAGAAACAGTAAAACATGGGTTAGAAAACTTATTTATCCACGAGATAATCCAAGAATTCTGCAACATGGGCTTCTGCCATTAATTCCATAACCAGAGAGTTCATCAGCAAAGCATTCCAGCAATCTTTATTCAAAAGAGTTCTCAAAATTTACAGCGCAGGTCCAGAATGATATTCACCAACCAACCCCCAACACATCTCTAGGGGAGGTATTTATACAAAAAGAGTTACAAAATATCTCATAGAGAAAATATCAAGCAATAATTTTATCCATCTACTTCTTCAAAGGAAGTAAATGACATTGAAAATAGAGTGCAATGAATGTAGGAGTAATTTTTGTTGTACTGGTTGCCTTAGGTGGTCTGATATATTTGACTTTTTAACTCAACAAGTTGGCTGGTAGCTTTCTCTTTATTTCACATTCCTGCATTGTTGTCCTGGCCCTTTCATCTGTGCCTGATTCCGCTTTAATGCGTTTTGGCGTGAATTCCTTCCTGTGTTGTTTTCATTTTTATGATAGGTGGCACGTTCATCGAATTTGATTCAATGCAGATGATCAAAAAGAGAACTAAAACTACATTGGTAAAATCTCTAACATGCTCTGCCACCATTGGTCTGTTGGCAACTGGTGTCTTTGTAGTTTTATCAATATTTCATCAGCTTTAGTGTACATGTAGAAATTGGGCTAGACTTCAAAATGATGTGTTATTTCATGCTCAATATAGAACATATTTTCCAACTTGTCATATAAGCTCTGTCCAGAGGGAGGTACTATGTCCTCTAAAGTGCTTGATGATGTTGTGATCTGATTGGTAATGTATGTATTCACACTATGAGCATATTTTTCATGTTTCAACAGCCTTTGATTGCTGGTTAACAAACTGGGTAGACCCTTTTGCTGCAAGACTGTAAACTTTTCTGTAAAAGAATTTATTTCTATTTGCATTTCTTGACACTTTCTCTCTAGATTTTCTATAAAATTCTTCATAGTCAGCACCTTTTTAACTGTCAAAATGGTACCTATTCTGTCCCTGATATCTAGAGCTGCTAGTTGTTCTCTGGTATGAGCATTCAAAAAATTAATTAGTCTATTCGCCTGTTCAGGCATGTTTCTCAATAATTCTCTAGCCTTTTGAATCTCCACTTGGGCTATTTCTATCAATTCAATTTGCTCATGGATAATCTGTATTGATCTCCATTGATTAGTGATGGACTGGCCAAATTTAGTCCACAAAATTGTTTTGATTTATCATAGAGGTTTATGAAGAGTAAGATCTTTCTCTAAGGATTTTACCTTATTTTCCAAGGCCTTTATCTCTCTTGTTTTTTCAGCCATAGTTATTTTAGATTTATCATAGCTTACCTCTAACTTGGCCAGTTTTTCTTTGGCTTCCTTTAGCTCTGCCATTTGGAGTTCTAATTCTTTTATTTCCTTCATCATCTTTTCCATGCTCATGCTGGTATCTGGTACTGTTGTTATTGCTGCTGCTGAAGTATCTATGACTGATGTACCTATTGTCGACACTAGGGTAGTGGGAGGGACTGCTGTTGTTGTTGTAGGAGGAACAGTTGTAGCTATTGGGGTTGTTTGAGATGGCTGAGAGGCCAACTCTCCCTGTTTTTCCTGCAATGATTTCTCCAAAGCCTACTCTGTTTCACTTAGCATTTGATTCATTTTTATTAACAACTCCATCATGTATTCTTATTCTTTTTCTTTCACTATCTCTGTGGTCTACGGATGCATAGTAACTGGCATTTTTAATTGCTTCTTGAGGGAAGCTATGTCATCCTCCTTTTTCTTTATTAGTGCTTTTATTGCCTTACGATCCTTGGGATTATGTCCGAGCTCAATGATGATTTCTTCCAAGGACTTTATCCTATTGTCCTTGGCCAGAGAGGATGCCTTTTCCAACTCTAATTGAGCGGATGTATTGTTTAGTGAATTCTGCAATTGTTGACCTTGTATGACTTTGTCTGCCAAAGTGGAATATATCATTTCACCGGTTTGCCTGTGCAACTCAACCTGGTCCAAAGGGTGAATGTCTTTGGCAAGAGCCTCCAGATTTGTTATAATATAATCGGCAGCTGACTATGGATGTTGCACTTTGGGCTTGAAATGACTCGAGATCGATTTCCCTTCCTTGATATTATATGCAGACATCAATCTCTACTGTTTGGCAGGAGTCATTTTGAGGAACTGATCGTAAAGTTGCATTCTTATTGGCTCATTTTGTGCTTTGATGTCCATGAATGGCCTCTTAATATTAGAACTTTGTTTGCTTTGTGGCCGTGCTGATGAAACTTCCATACTAGGTTGTTTTCCCAACTGCTGTCCATAAGAACTGGTAGGTGATTCTATCACTGGGGAGGTTAGTGGGTTGGCTGGCCTTTCACTTCTCGAACATTCAATGATCTCCTCTATGACTTCCTCCTCGGGTAGAGGATCCACTCTCTGTCTCTTTGCTTCTGGCTGCTCTGTTGGCCCACTTATGTGTGTGGCCTCTTCCTGGTCCCTTTTTCTACCCTTCTCCTCATTGAGAGGAGTCTGCAACGCTGGTATCTCTGGTGCATTGGTCTAAGCAGGAGGAATTTTCCCTTCGCCTTGCTGTTGTGATGATGTTGATTGATCTGTCATTTCTTCTTTCTCTGAATGCAGCACTTCTTTGCCTTTGGATATCCCTATAGGTGTAGTATTTTCTTGGACAGTTTGTTGTGAAGTTGTAGCAGATGATGTGCTCGCTCCAATGTGTTGAGGCAATTTGAAAGAGACCTGTCCAAAAGAGTCCAGGTCAAGAGTTTTTTCAAGGTTTTTCATTGCCTGCTCCATTTTCTCTTCCTTAGTAATTTCTTCTACCAATGTGCCCTCTACCCATTCATCTTGATTAGCATACTATTCTATATCAGGGATTCTACAATGATCATAGCCTGATAGCCTATATTTTATCTTTCTATCATGGATGAATCCATTTGGGTCATAGGGTACCCACCAAAAACTCCTTTTTAGTTTGAGCTGCTCACCTAATATCTTTTCAGCATCTTTCCACCCTTCCTTTTTGTTAATAATGAGGGGGCCTAGTTGGTTTCTTAGCTTCAGCTGAGCCTTTTTCTTGGCATCATAAAAATGAGTCAAATCTGAGCTAATAAATTGCCTAAAGTATTCAAGGGAAAATAGTCTCATAGGTACATACTTTGGCAGCTTGTAGGGGCACAATTCACAGCCATAAATCCTGATCTCTGTGTGATTTTGGTAAAAGTACCAGTCACCTATTTTATAGCTTTTGGACAGCTGCAAGATATTCTGCATTTTAGCTGAGAGTCTGGGATGGGGACTTCTCATCACCAGAGATGAGACTGGATATATGAATAGATCAATGAACTCACAATAAGTATAAGGAGAATTATGGACTATATTGAAGACTGGGGTCCAAAATATGACAGATCTCCTTTCTCCTTTTGCATCCAATTTCTTGACAGGGAACTAAAAACTATCTGTTTGATAATATAAGAACAGATGACATATATATGTTGTATACTTGAAAACTCCTTCTCTGTTTAGTCTCATGAATTGTTCATGGATTTTGTTGCTAATGAAGGTAGCAAAGTCAAACTTGATGGCAGGAGGGTGTCCTGGAATAAATATGGACATCAGAGCTAAAATGGTCTCATCCACATACTCACTTGTTCTAAAACCCAGGACATAGGATATCATATCAATAACAGTTCTCCCAACTTCATTGAAATAGACCTGGTGAAAAGGAGGTGAGTCTCTAGGCTGGGAGTCTGGGCTCATGAATAACTTGACAATTCGGCCTATTTTTGCAGAGGATAGTTTGGAGCCTTGGTCCAGCAAATACTTCATAGACAGAGGAGCCATAGGCTGATTAGGCTTGAAATGCAACATCTCATTGATTGAGTCAGGAGTGATATAGAACAGGACAGTGCCATTTGGGGACATGACTGCTCATTGAGTAGGCTCATAGTTATCACAACACAAGAGAATTATATCTGGAAATACATTAACTGATGGAAGATAATATATGGGAAGATTGGACTCCCATATGCCATAGAGATCAGTCTTGTTTAGGTAGTTATTCCTAATTTCACAAAATATTTGCAGATGGTCTTTGATACCCATTAGGTCTTGTATTTGGAAGTCCCTATCAGCTAAGGGGAACCATTCCAACTCCTTGTGTGGTGCATTCAAGGGGGCAACATTGAGGGCCACTAGAGCCTCCATATTTCAATCTTTAGTGATTTTTGAATTTGAAATTTGGGTTTCCACAGCAATAGTAGGTAACACAGTTCTTTTGGGTTCTTTCTGTCGGAATTGCAGGCCGAAATGAGCTTGAACGTTAGCTAAACGGGTAAATTTGCAAAGGGAGTCACTTTCTAAGGAATTTCTCGGAAAAAATGGGCATAACAGAGGTTAAAATGCAGAGGTTCGGGGGCAGAACTGTGTTTTTAGTTATGGAACTATGGTTTTCTGTGAAAAAATGGATAAAACAGGTTGTTTTGTGGAAGTAATGTGAAAAACAGGGATAGTTATGGTATATTTCTCAAGAGTTGTCGACTGGATTTGTACAATTTTCGGTTTCACAGATTTAACTTAGAGAAAAAGTGGAAATACACAGGGTTCGGAAGCAATTGAGTAAATTCCTGCTTTAATGGGCGCTCTATGCAAAATGTAGGTGATGGGCTGAGCTTGAAGACTGGTTTGCAGGTTGGATTTAGCTGGGTGGCGGGCTATGCAGTCGAACAGCTATTTTGGTTGAAAATCACATGAATACGACGCATAGAACAAACAGAAAGAAATGGACAAAAACGACCCTTTCACGCCAATTTGACAAAAAAATTGGTTTTGGCGCGCTTTGGTTGGGTGACGTCAACATGACGTAATGATTTTGTTGTATAGAGGGGGTACGGAGGCCGACTTTGTAGTGACGTGGCGGACACGACGGATGATGCGGAGGCGGGGTTGTGGGTGACGTGTTGAATGACGAGAGTGTGACGAACGGTGATGTTGGTGCAGAGGGGGCATAGGCGGTAAGGGTTTTGGCCCCCACACTGCTTTTGGGCCATAGTGGTATTTTGGGGGGCCAGCAATCACCCCGGGCGCCTGCTACATGTCCTCTGTACGGACGAAATACCGCCCTTCCCCCAGACACTATCGTTCAGCACATAAGGGGCTGCGATATGTATGTAGGTCGTCCGATCTGGGGGATCTGATTCAACGGTTGGCGGCATATAAAATAGGTGGAAGGCTATGCTACGGGACCCACACGATATATTTATCGTTTTGTAATGTTCTACGGGGTTTTTTAATGTATTCAAGCTTTGGGTGTATTGTTCGGGTTTGGTTATTTATTTAACCGGATGCTAAATAAACTCCAATGTTATATGTGCGCAGGGAGGAGGGTTGTCAACAAGGTTTCAGTTAAACCTTGGACCCCCAAAACATTGACATATGGCTTTAATAAGCCCGGGGCGGGATAGTATAAACTTTGGGGATTTTGTATAAGTTTTATATAGTATGGGAGGGGAAATATATGTAGGAGTTATATAATAGAGTTAGAATGTTAATATGAAAGGTAGATTTACACAAAAATCTAAGTTAGAAGGTAAACTTAGGCTTAGAAGATAGAAGGGATCCAAGTCATGAACCTTTAGAGACTTAACAAAATGGAAAAAAAAGGATTTTTACACAAGAAATGTGGCTTCCTCTGCCTAAGAAACCACAAAGTTTTGCTTAGTTTTTCTCATAAAGTGAAAGGAACTAGGACCACTGAGCAGATCCCAATGTCCTTGAGGGGATGTTAGTAAATGTTCTTGGGGAAATGGGAGGGGAATTAGTCATGCTCCAACTGCTTTGCAGCCACTTTGCCATGGTACCTGTGATAGCCATGAGATAGATCACAAAAAAGACAAAATTGTTCATGAACTTGCTTCTGCAACATCCAACTGCCTACCCAGCCTAATACACCTAACATTTTTTCTTCTTTTTCGAGGGTTCATTTGAACTAGCAAACCCTTTCTCTTTTGTTTTCTTTTAGCTATCCTCTTATCTAAGTCTGCCCTTATCTCTTCTAGGGGCTCAGATTTAGCTATTGAGCACCCTTGCTTCTCTACCTAACTACTAATTTGCCAAGCTTAAACTGTTTGAACAGACCTTATTCTCTAATGCTAAAACAAGAAATTTAAACATGGACTGGCCAAGATTGAGTTGTTGGGCCATCCATCAAGTATGACAGAAGTCACTGATTGCATAATTTGAACTTGTTTGCAAAAAATAGGACAGTAGTGGCATTTTTACTAGCACACTTTCCTGGTCTTTTCTTTGGGGTTCATTTTCTTTCTTTCTTGACCAATTCTTTCTTTTTGCCCTTTGATTTTTCTTTTAGGGCATACCCTCTTTACATTTTTTAAATTTGTTGTTTTTTTGAAAATACGGAATCTTTGCAGCATGGAAAGGATGATCATATTGGGCATTTCCACAGTCAATCATGAAATATGACACCTATTGGTATAGGAACCTAATATGTAGTATACCTAGGGGGGATATTATGGGGTACATGAGAGGTACCCAATGTAATAATGAGATGTAAGGATAAATAAATAACTAGGCCATAGTTAATAAATAAAGTGGATAACTTGCCTCATGTAAGGGACCACAAGTAGTTAGGAATAATGTGAGAAGCCCATTGTATTAGATATATGGTACTGAGATACCCATGGTAATTACCGATGGTATTGTATTTATGAAGCATATATAGAGGCTAGAGAATCCCCATTGGGAGATGTCACGGATTATTGTATTGGCAAGAATATGGCTTTTGGAGTGTTCTCCTTCCTTAAGGAGTGATTGTATGGTGTTACCCTACCTCAAGGGTTTGATATTAATAAATATCTAAAGTTTATCTATTTTTCTCTTATATTGGCTCTTGTTATTTCTGGGAATATTTCTATTTTCTTATATTTACAGGTCAGTTCTATTACAAGTGGTAGATTTGGTCTGCAAATATATGAAAATATAAAATGTACCCAATACTACAATTAAACCCAAGAGCCAATACAAGAGAAAAATAGATAAACTTTAGATCTTTATTAATATCAAACCCTTGAGGTAGGGTAACACCATACAGTCACTCCTTAAGGAAGGAGAACACTCCACATGCCATATGATTTCCAATATAATAATCCTTGACATGTCTAAATGGGGAGTCCCTATCTCTATATAGGCATCATAGATACAATACCATGGATCATTACCATGGGTCTCTCAATACCATATATCTAATACAATGGGCTTATCACATTATCCCTAACTACTTGTGGTCCCTTATATGATGTGGGTTAACCACTTTATTTATTAACTATGGCCCACTTATTTATTATCCTTACATATCATTATTACCTTGGGTACCTCCCATTGTACCCCATAATATCCCCTAGGTATACTACATGGTACTAGTGATGTCATTTTTGTTTAAGGTTTCTAGTGTTATTTATTGTTGAGTATATGTTGCATGTTGTTGGTCTATAGATTGTGAATGTAAACTAGTTGGATAGCCTAACTTGGTAGATATTTTTCCTAAATTTATATTGATTAAAAGAGCATGAAAATTGTTTGGATATATGGCTCTCTCAGAGAAATTTCCATTGATATAATACATTCTCTCAAATTCCTAAGAAATTAGGAGAGAAAGTCTTGCGAGGTAAAGTCAATGTTAGCAACTAGGGGTGGTCTCATTTCATCTAATCATCTAGGGTTTGGGACAATGAAGGAATTATTACTCAATAAAAAGGTTGGATGATTGGATTAGTTGGATTAATCTAGTATTTGATGAAATATGATCTTCTTGAGGCTATCTAGACATCAAGGCTGTTGGAAATTCAACATCGAATAAACAATGAAAATGGCAAGATCCTAGATTTCCTAGTGATAAAGAAGTGTATCCATGACCAACGTGGTATCACACATGGCACTAGATGGTAGAGATAGGTGGCGAGATGATGACATGGAACCCTAAGGGGAGGACACATAAAAATATGCTGACATGGCATATAGGTGGTAGTGATGTGCAATGTAATTCGATGACAAGGTATTAGGATGACAAGACGTGGCATTTACATGGTAGTATAAGAGGCATCCATGTGGCACTAGGTAGGAGTGATGTTGCACAAATCATGATGTGGAAATATGTATTTATGACACATGATAGGTGGATTTGACATTTATGGTGGAAAAGTTTCCCTTTTCTAAGTTATATATGGACATGGTGGGGCAATGAGGTGGCGTGACATGTGGTGGAGAAACAACATAGTGGTAATATGACATGACATGTGGAAATAATATGAAGTGGTTAATGATGTTACAATGACTTTGAAAATGATTTGGAAAGACCTTGATATTCATGCTAGGAGGGAATTTCATAATGCTTCGTAGTGTTAAATATCTCAACATTTTCCCTATGGTTTTAAAGTGAGAAGGAACAAAGTGAATTTAGGAAATCAATGGTTTGGAGGTGCATGGTGTTTTCATCGTCAATGAGTAAACTATATATGGATGTCTTATAAGAAAAATGTTATCTAGATAGGTACAAGGTTTAATAGATCTATTTGGCCATCCTACCTCATGCCAATGTAGGGAAGAGAGACCAACATATATCTTGGATCTAGGACTTGTTAGGGTTTAAAATGATATTTTCCATTAGGCCATTCAGTAGTGTGAGTTGAGTGTGAAAGGGAGAAGGCTATTGATGCTAAATCTCGCAGATCCAAGACTCAATGTGGAGGTGCTATCCACCCATCTACCCATCTCACCATCTAATGGAGGACATGGAACCACTTAAGATTTATCCTTGATTTTCGAAGCCTTAAATACGTTACAAAAGATTAACAACATGATCCCAGTGACGGGTTATGAGGAGCTAAGTACCTGGTACCTAGTACTAAAGGAATGATACGACTATCCCTAGGCTTTAATATGAAGTTATATAGACACATGAGCCAAAACGTTTATTGATATAGTTAAGATGAATTCCCATGGGTAAAACCGTGGATTTATACCAATGGTAAATAAATTACCTCAACTAATAAATACAAAAGGGAGATAACTATGAAACATTGTTGATGGTGCCTTGAAGTAAGAAAATTATTTACACAAAAATTGAATATTAAATAGAAGAGTGAGAAGACAGTACAAGGGTAGTACTATGTTAGTGATTGTGTGAGAAGAGAAGTGTCGGTAATTGATCCAAATGGAAAATGGAATCAACCCATCGTTTCATCCACCCATGGAATTTACCCATGGTATTGTAAGTGACATCCACCCATGGTATTCATTCACCCATGGTATTTGCCCATGGTATTGTGACATCCACCCATGGTATTCATCCACCCAAGGAATTGACCCATGGTATTGTGACATCCACCCATGGTATTCATCCACCGATGGAATTGACCCATGGTATTGTGACATCCACCCATGGTATTCATGCACCCATGGAATTGGCCCATGATATTCTGACATCCACCCATGGTATTCATTCTCCCAAAGAATTGACCCATGGTATTGTAATTGAAAAATACTATAAGTAACAAGTCGCATTTTGTAAAAGGATAGATGGTCCGCCACAATGTAGCATTTATAGTTATTATCAATTTTAATAAAAAGTTTCTTTGTGTTTTTGTTTATTGGGCGTTCTCCTCTTTTTCTTTTGGAAATTCAAGTTTTCAGATCTTGGGGGTCTCTCCCCCCAAGATCCATTTCAATCTGTTAGACCTTGGGGGCCTCCCCCCAAGATTCGGATTAGTGGTGTCAGAGGAGGTTATGAATCCATGCGATTGAGGGTTTCATGTATATTTTAGTTTCAAATTTTTGCAGCACTATTCAACAAACATCAGTCACATGCTACAACCTCCACAGAGCACTTTCTTGGGCCAAGTAGGAAGAATTTTTATTTTTTAATTTCTTTGCAGGAATTTTTTTGGGTGGCAAGTTTCTAGATCAGATTTGAAATATTTGGTACAATATTTACAAAAAAAAAAAAAAAACAGATCTGGGTTCCTTGTGAAAAAATAACAAAATTGAAAAAACAAATCGGCTAAATTGGAGTCTGGACGAGGGAGATATCACTGATTTAAAATTAGCTATGTTGTAGATTTTTTTTTTTTTATGACAACTAGTGGACGACGATCATCCTATCATTTCTTGAATATTTTTTGCAGAATTTCAGAAAAAAGGATTGTAGATCTGAGCTCCTCTTGAAAAATCACCCATTTTTAAAAAAATGGGTCAAATCGGAGTTCGAATCTTGGAGATATCGCTCATTTAAAATCAACTATTTTTTCAAAACTTCTGTGACGGCAGAAAAAAATTGCAGCGTGAGGATTTCCAACACATGAGAAGATGCAAAATGGTCCTTCTGCTTCCAAAAATAGGTTATAATAAATATTCTGGTTTATATTGACCGAGTTATGTCCATTTTAATTCTAGAGAAACATTCGGAGTGGGTTCCCATTGGAGATGTCCCCTCGTAGCCCACTTTAGTAGGCACTTGCTTCACATTCATCAGTTTCAGCATAGCAACATTTGTCTTGGGTTATTTGGAGACATGCCCTCCCACACCAGGCTATGTAGGCACCTGCTACTTCATCAACAACCAACACCATGGTTATGGTTGAATTGCACAAAATCCTTGTCATCGAAGTCCATTTTCTAGGCCGCACACTGTTAGTATGACAGTTGGTCACAAGCATTACAGGGTATCTCTGCTCGGATCTTCATTTTTCATGGTTATGGGTCATCCACAAACCTACACTTCATCGAAGTCCATTTACTAGGCCGCACACTGTCAACATCATAGTTGGTCACAAGCATTACAAGGTATCTCTATCCTCGGATCTTCATCATGGTTATGGGTCATCCACAAACCCACACATCATCGAAGTCCATTTGCTAGGCTGCACAATGTTAGTATCACAGTTGGTCACAAGCATTACCGGGTATCTCTATCCTCCGATCTTCGTTCATCATGGTTATGGGTTAACCACATAAAACCATTCTCTTTAATGGCTCTTCATATTCAACAAAAGCTTCAAAGGATGGAACTTCATGCAATGGGGGCCATTGCTTCTTAAGGAGGGAGGAATGATCCAAGCGGAAAATGGCATCAACCCATGGTATTTGATGAGCCCCAAAAATGGACAATTATTTGGGCTCATTCAACCTCCTAATTTGACTTAATCCACCATTCTCATTAGTTTATTGCATGTTTTTGATTATATTTATGTTAATAGAGTGAATTTGGTTAGTCATTATGCCAACAAGTCTAATGGGTGCTTTGTGTAGCCTTTTTGGTCAACTTGGAGACAAAATTGAAGGTCTTAATGAGCACTTGGCAGCCAAATTCGTGGGAGAACAAGCTAGAGGATTTGTAGGAAGGTGTCCCCTTCATTTATGGGCCCTTACCTCGAATTCTCCACCATCAGCTCGGAGTTCAAGGGCCACCGAATCAATCAGCACAAGGGCAGCCAAGCAAGTCAAGTAGGACTGCTGTTAACTCCAAGTTTTGGGCAGCCGAGTCCCTAAATTTTAGGAGGACTGTTGGGTCCTCAAATTGTATAAATAAGAGGGCTTAAGACCTCATTTCAGTTAGTCAATTTGGTTAGCCAGTGTAAGCCAGTTTTGGCATGATGTTAGACTCATGATTATTCAATAAAGGCAGGCAGCTTTGGATTCAATTCTGAGTTTTTAAGGGAGCTATAGCTCTCAGGTTAGGGCCCAACCTGAGAGAAATAGACCTCCTCTTCCTTGTATGGTTACTTGTTTCCTTGCAAGCACTTTATTTCCTCTGTTTTGACATGCATTTAGAATTTACAGTCTGCTGATTTGATTTCTTTTATGTGATTGAGTAGGATTAGTTTACAGTTCAAGTGCTTTTAGTTGTTTAGATTAGAATAGGAGGATTGTAATTCATTGGAGATTCAAAAAAGGTTGATAGTGCACTCGCTGCCATCTCTGTTTAGAGATTGGGGGTGTGGGCTGTACCAACCACCAAAAAACGCAGTCTTATGCTTTCATGCAAGCTGCCACACAGTCATTTCAATTGTAGATCCATACATGCACTCCGCTCTTGAGCACTACTGCTTCATTCCAACACCATGCACGATTTTTCTCCACACTTTACATTGCTGTTCATTGGTTTAATAACACAGTTAGAATAGGTTGATGGAATTCTCGGTTTTGTGCAAGATATAGAGGATTTGTTTCTTTTACACTGCTTAGCATCACTTTATCGTGTTCTTCTTCTTCTCAACCACGCCTGAAGCCACTTGCTCAACCTCTGTTCAGCTCATTAGCCTTCCAACTCATCTACTTCTCACGTAGCTCCATCTTTTCAACTTGTCCTTGCTTCCAACCTTCTATTCACCAACCAACTGTACCCACTCTTTCCCCATCTCATATCTCTGTCCCTGAGCCACCACAAACTCCACCTTCACCTTACCCATCCACCCATACCACTCCTCCACTACTCCATCACCCAAAACTCCAACCATAGCACATCCTGTAGAAGTTAGCAGACTTCCTGTAGAAATCCCAAGCTTCTTGTAGGATCCCCTGCAGACATCCTGTAGAAGCCTGCAAACTCGGTTGCTGAGCATCTGAACATTGTGGACTCCTGTGGAATGATGTTAGGGATCCCCTGGAACCTCTCCTAGCCCTCTTGACCTTTCCCAAGCTTTCTCTCCCTTCGCACCACCTCTGCACAGCCAAACCCTAATAAGAAACAAAATCATAATCACTCCAACCACTTAAGCAAAAATATAAAAACATGTTCTTTTCAATAGAAGTAGTTTGAGTTCATGCATTTCACATCATTAGAAGTAATGGCATCATTCTTAGACATTTTCACTCCCACCATTGCATCATAGAGATTAAGCTAGTCAGATTAGGGTTTACTAGGGTTTCCATGTTTTGGTTGGTTTTCAGTTCATTTTTGCAAAGTAGATTAATTTCCTTTGAGATAGCCTTCGTCCATCATTTAGAAAGCTTCTTCTGAGAACATATAGAAGTTGGCTTGAGCCCTAGCGGACTTGTGCCAGCTGACCAAGTGACAGCTGTGACAAGAGCTAGTACTTTTGCATACAGCACCGTCGCTTCCAAGTTTGTTACGAACTACCGGGTTGATAAAATTAGAGATAGGAAGCCCCAGGTGTTGTAGCATTATTGCTACAATACTGGAGCCCACCATCTTTTTGGCGCCGTTGCCAGGGAAGCGTCAGAGTATTCGTGATTGTCGCTTTTCTTCTATTTTCCACTACAATCTTCTGCTAAGTAGTTTATTTCATTTCCATTATGCAATTTCGTTTATGCAAAAGTAGATTAGAATTTCCCGCTTTCATAGATTAGCATTTCAATTCCGCAAGCGTAGATTAGCATTTCAATTCCGCAAGCGTAGACTAGCATTTCATTCCTGCAAATTCATTTGAGCAAAATAGATTAGTCCTTTCCTGCTTTCATTTCAATTCCGCATTTTCATTTTAGCAAGATAGTTAGTTGCAGTTCAATCTATTTCAGTTTTGCAAGTAGAAGTAGAAAAAAAACAAAATCAACCAAAAATATTTCGTTTCATGCCTTGTAGGAGTAGAGATAAGTTAGAAAAATGATTGCACAACACCACCACTGCTTCACATAGCCAACGTTCTCTCTTCTTCGATGGCTGTGATTAAAGAACCCCTGGGTGGACATCAAGGCATATTTAAAGAACCTCTAGGGGAGAAGAAGAAGAAAACATTCCTCTAAGCGAATGGCTACAAGAAGAAATGTTGGGAGCAACATCTTGTCCAAAGATGAATTTGAAAATCAGATCAAAGATTTCAAGAGTGATATGAGGCAGTTTCTTGTCATGCAGCTGGATACCTTGCGGATCCATCAGAAGCAAGAGGAAGCCAAGAGGGCTTTGGTCATTTTTTGTCCTAGGTGCACTAGAAAGCATCCTAGGAACGAATGTCCATTGTACTCCATAGAAGTGTGTTTTGTCTGTGAAGAATACCATCCTACAGATCAGTGCCCTTCCTTACCCAGATTCAAAGCTGCATATCAGAGAGCCAAAGGAGCCACTGAACCACTCTATTATATGAACCAAAGGAGGCCACATGAACCTAGATCTTATCAGCAGGAACTGCAAGGGACATCCGAGACCTATTATGACCCCTATCAAGCCACTTTCATGCCTTCTTGGGGTCCCCCTGCTCATCCTTCTTGGTTCACACCTCCTCCTTGTTCCTTCACAGATCCATATTATGCCCAACCAGCTGCTCATTCGTTTCACTCTTATGCTTAGCCACAGCCTTAGTGGAATGCACCTTATCAGGAGTGGAGGCCCCAATACAACACTCCTCCCGCTTATTTTCCTCCACCACCTACTCATCCACAACCATCGCCTCCTCCTCCACCAAGGCAACCCCAAATGCCTACCCAACCACAATGCCATCCATCTCCATCTCAATTTCACACCTCCACTCAACCACCCATACCATTTTCAAAGCCATACATTGGAGCAGCTCAACACAATTGTAATGCTGAAGCACAACATATCCAAATGACTCCTCTTGAGCTCAATGATCTTCACCATAGCTCAGGAAAAGCATTGCAAAAAAGAGATCATCTTGAAAGCATTGAAGGATCACATCCAGCAAAAGAAGATTCAAAAGAGGAGATCAAAGAACCATGGGTTGCACTTGATGAAGAGAAGAGATCAGAATCAGAGATCGAGAGAGTTCCCTCATGGTTACCATCAAATCTTCCATGTATTCAAGAGAAAGATCAACAAAAAGAGGAAGATCAGAAGGTCATGATAGAAGGTGACATGAAGAATGATCCAGATCAGCAAAAGAACCAAGGATATCAAAGCTATATTGAGATATGGTTTCAGAAGGTCACTAAGTTGCATCAGTACTTTCTTCCTCAGCTTTGTTTGATCCCTTCAACGGCAGATCATTTGGTCTCTGAGATCTGGATACTTGTCCAAGCATGCATTTCGAGCCTTCACATCATTTTTTCTCTAATCTCGATGTGCACATGGCTCCATTGGAAGTATTCTTATACTTGAAAATGATTTTGTTTTTCAAGTAGGGTAGGGTAGAAAAAAAAAAGAAGAAAAAAGAGAAAAAATGAAAATAAGAGAAAAATAAAAATCTAAGGTGAAAACCTCCTTGGAGGCGCCTTAGATTGGCTCATTGATTGAAAACCTCCATGAGGCGGTCAATGGGTTGGAAAAAAGAGAAAATAAAAATGGAATAAGATCTTTGGGTGAAAACCTCCATTGGAGGCGCCCAAGGCAGGCAATTAGGGTGAAAACCTCCATGAGGCGCCCTAGTTGTTTTTCAAAAAAAAAAAAAAAGAGAAAAAGAAAATAAAAATAAAACTAATTCCATTGGCTAATTGCAGGTTGCAAGAAGGACGTTTCATGACAGGAGGAGCACTCAAATCAAGATCAAAGGAATTTTTCTTGTGCCTTCTACAGGAAGCTCAGTATTTCTATAGGAAACATCCTGTAGAACCTTTGGACGAGCCAAATCCAATTTCAAAAGTGGATCTAATGGTGGGAATCTGTTGATTAGACCTACAAGCACTTGTGTGTCCATCCATTGCCTTTCTCCATCATTTTTTCCACCTCATTGTGCTTCTCATTGTGCTTCTACAGGAACTTCCTGTAGAAATTGTGGGAAACTAGACATGGATTTCAAAAAGTGGTTTGGCGAACATGGTAGCTTCCTCAAGGATTCAGAAGTCCTCATGCAATCTTCCAACTCCTCCTCCATCATCTCCATACCTGCATCACAACCCAAGCTCAGTTTTTCATACCATGCAACAAAACTGCAAAATGCCTTGAAGCAAAAATACCTAGAACAGAATTTGTTTCTTCCATAACTTGAAAACCATGCATCCATTTGAAAAACCATTTTACAGGGAATTGTACCGGGGTGATGGCAACATGCCTGAGCAGTTTCAGCCAATTCTGGTGCACGGTTTCCAAGAAATCAGCCTCCATCACCATCAGCCATTTTTGCATTTTCTCCATATCCGTGCATCCGTTTCAAAACCTGTTTCATGGGGATATGCATGTGAGTGATGTTAACCTACCCAAGCAGTTTCAGCCGATTCCGATGCACGGTTTCCGAGAAATTGAGCTC
Organism: Pinus tabuliformis; assembly: GCA_031772625.1. Taxonomy (NCBI): domain Eukaryota; kingdom Viridiplantae; phylum Streptophyta; class Pinopsida; order Pinales; family Pinaceae; genus Pinus; species Pinus tabuliformis. The sequence goes on along the minus strand of CM062819.1, from coordinate 456,381,170 downwards.
TGAAATCTTCAGCCATTTTCCATTTTTCTCGAAATCCGTGCATCCATTGATCACGATTTTTCTATGGGAGATGCATAATGGTGATAGAAACATGCTCGCCGAGTTTCAGATCAGTCTGGTTTACCGTTTGAGAGCAATGGTGAAAACAAGTTCTGGTTTTGTGACCATGCAGCAGCAGCAGCTTGAAGGTGCAGATCTGAACATGGAAACAATTGCATGCAGCTCAGATCCGGCTAGAGGACACCTGCACAAGGAAAAGCAATCAAAGATTAGCAGCCAAGCCACATGCAATCAGAAAAACCAATGCATGCAGCAATGACAGGCCACAGCAGCTCACGGCAGCCATTCAACTTCGAGGTATGTGACTGAAACTCATTCCTCTATTGCATAAATTTAATTTAAAAACTGCATGAATTAATGGGATGGTGGGATTAAGCCACGAATTAGCAAGGTTAAGCTGATTGTCTTCTCTAGAAATCAGCTGGAAGTCACGCAGTACACGTGGATAGCTGACTTACGTGAAAATTAAAGCAACAAGGAGTGTTGGTTGTTTAAACTTCAGTTCAATTCACGGCAGTGATTACAGGGGGAAAACACAGAGTTCAGGAAAAAAACTTCTAGTTGCATGTGGCCACGTACACTTGGCCACTTCACTCCCTCACCACAAATCATGCCGTAATTAAAAAAAAAAATGCTCGGCTGACTCTCACCATCCGCTGATTAATTTGCATTTGTGACATTCTTAGCTGAAGTATGCATCCTTTGCTCCCACAATCGGTTAACCTATCAACCTCCATGGAGCTTTGCGGCCTGGTTCGAATTTATCTAGTGTATCAGGCTCACTCAAAGGCAGAATAACATTCTACAGGAAATGGGTGGGGTCTCCTACAGGAAGTATGGCACAGCATTCTGGAACAGAAAAGCCCGGACTTTTCTTCATCGAATTTGGAGTCCCGAGAAAGGTAGGATCGAAAACACTCTTCCATGTATGATATACTCCAAAAGAGTGGTGAATTGAGTTGTTCTGAATTGGAGGGTGACCATGCATGAATTTGCTTGAAAAACACTTGCTAATAGAATCTGTTTTAATGCCTGAAACAAGAGGCATCACAGCAAATGGGTAAAGCAGATCTGAAGTAGTGTGCTCCCTCTACCCAGTCAGCAGGCATTAGAAACAATGGTTAAGAATGCTCCCTTTTATGCTGTAACTAAGGCACATAACAACCCTGGAAAATGTGCCCAGGCTGCTGGTTATAACTCCTATCAGATGTGCCTCATCTCCTGGTGTAGATATTGTGCTTGGTCTTCCAAAAAGCGCCTCATATGCTCCTCTTCAAACAGCACTCAAATACCATATAAATTGGTTAAAGAACTGCACCTAGACATGTGAAATCAGGGGCTACATAGACCAACATAAAAATGCCTTTCATTTTTTTGATCTGGAACTGATGGGAAAACAGCATCCACTTCTCTCAAAACAGTGTGTCTTCAACTTCAAATCTGCCCAATCATACAAGAATAGCACCAATAAAATAAAATGCTCATATTTGTGTTATAATCCACCATGACTGTTGATTTGTTTGCAGGGCTTGCACCATACGTATTGAAATATATGTGTTGGTTTAGACTCTGAATTTGATTCAAAAACAACAAAAAAAAGGAAAAAGAAAAAAGGGTCAAAAGTCTCATGGAAGTGCTCCTCTGTAAGCTAGTATAATTCTGCACCCTGTTCAAAATCTGATTTGAACTTTTTCAAATCTGAAATATCTCCCAGAATCTTCAAGGTGCCTTCCTATGCTGAACAAAATGTCTCAGACATGTGGACTTATAAAAACATTGGATTTATCTTATTGTGTCCATCTGCTACCCGGGAATACTGCTACTTCATTTTCCAATATCACCCTGTATATGAAGTTATTGTGTGCTGGAAATAATGCCTCTACAAAGATCAAAATGCACTGGCACTTAGAGGGGTATTTTATTGCAGCTTGAAGCTATTGACGTTGGAGCTCAGAATGATCATGCGCAGCTAGCCCTACGAAAAGCTAGAGAAACTGAAAAAGGGTATAACACAAATGTTGACAAGCTAGCCATTGAATTAAGCGTAAAACAAAGTAGCATGGCAGAGCTTGAATGGTATAAAGAGAGATGGAAGAAGGTTCAGTTGCATGGCGAACATATCATAGTCCAAGGCCTCAAGTACCAGCCTCTACACCACCACCAATTTGTTTCTCAGCATATCCATCAGGCCTATCAGCATATTGATGAGCCTCGTCATTGAGTTTTTGGGAGAAAATCATGGCAGTTTTGGCTAATTAAGAGCAGGAACTTGAATGAGATAAGGAGGAGAGATCATAGGAGATAGATCCTCCTCATTAAATCCTCACTCATTCAAATATTACTTAATCAAATCGCACTAGCTCAGAGTTGCAAGCAGCCAAGCTGAAAGGAGAATCGCCCACAACCAAGCAGGATACAGTGGTGCTGTCTGTTTCTACAGGAAGACAGAGGACTGTTTCTACAGGAAGCCAACGAACTGTTTCTACAGGAAGTTTGAAAAGAGGGAAGCCAAAGGAGAAAACAGTCGAGATGTTAGCCAAAGAAGCCACCAGGGCCATCAAAGATGAGGAGAGAGATTGGTTGCTCAGAGGATTAGCAACACTTTCAGTAGGGGGGTGATGATGAGCCCCAAAAATGGACAATTATTTGGGCTCATTCAACCTCCTAATTTGACTTAATCCACCATTCTCATTAGTTTATTGCATGTTTTTGATTATATTTATGTTAATAGAGTGAATTTGGTTAGTCATTATGCCAACAAGTCTAATGGGTGCTTTGTGTAGCCTTTTTGGTCAACTTGGAGACAAAATTGAAGGTCTTAATGAGCACTTGGCAGCCAAATTCGTGGGAGAACAAGCTAGAGGATTTGTAGGAAGGTGTCCCTTTCATTTATGGGCCCTTACCTCGAATTCTCCACCATCAGCTCGGAGTTCAAGGGCCACTGAATCAATCAGCACAAGGGCAGCCAAGCAAGTCAAGTAGGACTGCTGTTAACTCCAAGTTTTGGGCAGCCGAGTCCCTAAATTTTAGGAGGATTGTTGGGTCCTCAAATGGTATGAATAATAGGGCTTAAGACCTCATTTCAGTTAGTCAATTTGGTTAGCCAGTGTAAGCTAGTTTTGGCATGATGTTAGACTCATGATTATTCAATAAAGGCAGGCAGCTTTGGATCCAATTCTGAGTTTTTAAGGGAGCTATAGCTCTCAGGTTAGGGCCCAACCTGAGAGCAATAGAGCTCCTCTTCCTTGTATGGTTACTTTTTTCCTTGCAAGCACTTTATTTCCTCTGTTTTGACATGCATTTAGAATTTACAGTCTGCTGATTTGATTTCTTTTATGTGATTGAGTAGGATTAGTTTACAGTTCAAGTGCTTTTAGTTGTTTAGATTAGAATAGGAGGATTGTAATTCATTGGAGATTCAAAAAAGGTTGATAGTGCACTCGCTGCCATCTCTGTTTAGAGATTGGGGGTGTGGGCTGTACCAACCACCAAAAACGCAGTCTTATGCTTTCATGCAAGCTGCCACATAGTCATTTCAATTGTAGATCCATACATGCACTCCGCTCTTGAGCACTACTGCTTCATTCCAACACCATGCACGATTTTTCTCCACACTTTACATTGCTGTTCATTGGTTTAATAACACAGTTAGAATAGGTTGATGGAATTCTCGGTTTTGTGCAAGATATAGAGGATTTGTTTCTTTTACACTGCTTAGCATCACTTTATCGTGTTCTTCTTCTTCTCAACCACGCCTGAAGCCACTTGCTCAACCTCTGTTCAACTCATTAGCCTTCCAACTCATCTACTTCTCACGTAGCTCCATCTTTTCAACTTTTCCTTGCTTCCACCCTTCTATTCACCAACCAACTGTACCCACTCTTTCCTCATCTCATATCTCTGTCCCTGAGCCACCACAAACTCCACCTTCACCTTACCCATCCACCCATACCACTCCTCCACTACTCCATCACCCAAAACTCCAACCATAGCACATCCTGTAGAAGTTAGCAGACTTCCTGTAGAAATCCCAAGCTTCCTGTAGGATCCCCTGTAGACATCCTGTAGAAGCCTGTAAACTCGGTTGCTGAGCATCTGAACGTTGTGGACTCCTGTGGAATGATGTCAGGGATCCCCTGGAACCTCTCCTAGCCCTCTTGACCTTTCCCAAGCTTTCTCTCCCTTTGCACCACCTCTGCACAGCCAAACCCTAATAAGAAACAAAATCATAATCACTCCAACCACTTAAGCAAAAATATAAAAACATGTTCTTTTCAATAGAAGTAGTTTGAGTTCATGCATTTCACATCATTAGAAGTAATGGCATCATTCTTAGACATTTTCACTCCCACCATTTCATCATAGAGACTAAGCTAGTCAGATTAGGGTTTACTAGGGTTTCCATGTTTTGGTTGGTTTTCAGTTCATTTTTGCAAAGTAGATTAATTTCCTTTGAGATAGCCTTCGTCCATCATTTAGAAAGCTTCTTCTGAGAACATATAGAAGTTGGCTTGAGCCCTAGCGGACTTGTGCCAGCTGACCAAGTGACAGCTGCGACAAGAGCTAGTACTTGTGCATACAGCACCGTCGCTTCCAAGTTTGTTACGAACTACCGGGTTGATAAAATTAGAGATAGGAAGCCCCAGGAGTTGTAGCATTATTTCTACAATACTGGAGCCCACCAGTATTCATCTACCCATGTTATTCATCCACCCATGGAATTTACCCATGGTATTGTAAGTGGCATCCACTCATGGTATCTATCCACCCATGGTATTGTAAGTGACATCCACCCATGGTATTCATTCACTCATGGTATTCTAACATCCACACATGGTATTCATTCACCCATGGAATTGACCCGTGGTATTGTGACATCCACCCATGGAATTGACCCGTGGTATTGTGACATCCAACCATGGTATTCATTCACCCATGGAATTGACCCATGGTATTATGACATCCACCCATGGTATTCATTCACCCAAGGAATTGACCTGTGGTATTGTAACTGAAAAATACTACAAGTCACAAGTCGCATTTTGTAAAAGGATATATGGTCCACCACAATGTAGCATTTATAGTTATTATCGATTTTAATAAAAAGTTTCTTTGTGGTTTTTCTTATTGGGAATTCTCCTCTTTTTCTTTTGGCAATTCAATTTTTCAGATCTTGGGGGTCTCCCCCCCAAGATCCATTTCAATATTCTAGATCTTGGGGGCCTGCCCCCAAGATCCGGATCAGTAATATAGACAATGAATTTTCCAGAAATTGCAGATGTTTTTGTGAGTACAAAGTGAAGAAAGGAAAGAGATGAAAAATTAAAAATCACTAATTGGGGATTAATATTCCTTGTAGGCGGGTGCCTACTAAACTTTGGGGATATGTGTCTCTAGTGTTCTATGTGTTAATTTAATTATGTGATGGATTTTTATTTGTTCAATAAATGTATAAGAAATAATATTTGAGGTCATTTTAGTTTTGGCAATAATAATATTGACTCAACACTCCCTCTCAATAGTCGACAATTAATGCGAAAGTAGGCTGTTAAAGACCTCGAGCACTACTAAGAGGGGGCGGTGAATTAGTAGTGTGTATTATTACCATTTTTTATGAATATAAAACTTCTGTTCTAAATCATGCATAAATTAACCAACAACTCATTAACAATATCACATAATAATAAACCATGTAAGAAACTAAATGAAATAACCATGAGAGAAACTGTAAATAGCACATCAAGGCATAATCACATCATCACACTTGAGACATAACATATCTAGTGGAAAACCCCTCTGAGAAAATAAATCACCCTTCCTACTGTTGTGGTGCTATAAATCTCTACTATGTCAAATAAATGGCTTTTACATATATTAGATGACACCCATTAGTCAAGATACTTCATCCCATATGTTGGGTATACGACCAAAGTCCCACATTAACTAGAAGTGGGGAGGATCATGGGTATATAAGGATGGACAAATATCTCCATTGGTGTGAGGCCTTTTGGGGTAAAGCCCAAGAGCAAATCCATGAGGGCTTAGGCCCAAAGTGGACAATATCATACCATTGTGGAGATATGTGGTGTCCAGAGTCGTTACAAGTGGTATCAGAGCCATGCCCCAAAGTTAGCCAAGTGGATGAATCCTCGGAATACCAAACGAAGGTGGTGGGCCCCAGTAATATCACGATGGGATCCGTGGATGAACTCGGTTAGACAGGCGGTGTGCTCTGGATTCTTCATGGACGTGTCCTGGTCCCAACACGGTGAAGAGGAGTTGACCTGGGATAGAGCAAGCTCTCGAGGCAGGTGGTGCTCCATGTAAGGCGTGTGCTTCCAATGCATTGAAGCCAAGAATCCTGGTTGGTAGAGAGTGGACGAATGGATAATCGTTTGAGGGGAGGCTCGATGGTCCTTTGTTTGAGGGGAGGATTGTTGGGTATACCACCAAAGTCCCACATTGACTAGAAGTGGGGAGGATCATGGGTATATAAGGATGGAAAAATATCTCCATTGGTGTGAGTCCTTTTGGGGTAAAGCCCAAGAGCAAATCCATGAGGGCTTAGGCCCAAAGTGGACAATATCATACCATTGTGGAGATATGTGGTGTCCAGATTCGTTACACCATACACAATCAGCTAACACCCATAAGCTAGGAGACTCGATCGCAATCATTAGGGGAATTTTGAGGTCTAAAATGGGCCTCCTCAGAAAAATATAAAACCAAAATAAAATTTATAAGAACCAATAGGATTCAAGATGATAATGTCAACCATGGGGGATGATTCACCATTTTTGGAGTTAAAAAGTGAAAAAATAAAATAAAATAATAAAACTACCTTTTCAACACATATTTTCAACTATCTCCCTAAGGATTTACCCAAATTTAGAGCGGGAGTACTCGTTTGATGAAAAATTTAATTCCTCATCCAAGGAGTACCCATGTTGCATGCTTTCAATGGATTCTGCCACATGAAAAATGAGACATTCATGAAAAAATGTGATTGCAATCACATTTTTCATGTATTTCTCATTTTTATTGTAGTAGGGTCCATATAAAGTATTCAACATGGGTAACCCTTGCATGAGGAATCAAATTATACATCCAATGAGTGTTTATTCTTGAAATTTGAGTAAACCCATAGGGTGATAAGCTGAAAATACGAGTTGAAAATTTAGTTTTTTATTTTTTCCCTCTAAAATTTGATGATGTAATTTAATATTATTTTATAATTTCCTTATGAGGTCCATTCTAGACCTCACAATTCCCCTAATGGATTGGTTAGGAAGACTCTTTTCATGCAACTCTATGGACACCGATCCACTGGAAGCCACCATAATCAATGAGTGTCACCCAGTCACTACTGAATTATTCAACCATCGTTGGATGGAGAAACTACATCCAATATGCTGTCACCACAAAATAACTACTCCGACTAGAAAAAGCCCACTTCTCAAAGGCCACAACTCCTCTACTCTATGCATACCATGATTTCATTCATTTTCAAATTGGAACCAAGATGATATGACCAGCATGATTCATCTGTACAATCCAAATGTCAACAACAAGACACCATCAATAAAATCAAACAAAAGCACCACAAACATATTCTCTCTCCTCAAGCAACAAGTGGCTACAATACAATCAACAAATCACTAACAACAAATCTTCTTGCAGAAAAATAGGTAACATCAAACCCTCAATAAGATACAACGTTGAAAATAGCGCACCATAATTAGTATCTTCCCTAAAAAACAATACGAAAATATATAAGGTTATCAAAAAATCTATCCACATCTATCGTGCATGCACAAATAATTAGCTTGCAATTTCTTCCTCTGCCAACAATTTTATCTACATAATTGATGCTTTGGTTGATAATTTTGCTTCGTGCTACATTTATACTCATTATACTCTCATAGGCACTCATGCACTGAAGTATCTCTGCTCTCAACTAGTTTTGAATCATTATTCCTCTTTTGCAGCCTTCTCACTCACTGTATTAGCCAGTCAACCAGATCTTAGATAAAAAATGGAGTATTTATAAAGTGTTATGAAAAATCCTCTTTTAGACTTAGTCCATCGATGCACAAATTTGAAAATCCATTCATAACCATCACTACTAGTGAATTTAAGGGATTGACACCCATTAGAGGAATTTTCCCACCATTTACAAAGTTATACACTTAATTTCGAAGCTTTTGGGAATTACCATGTTGATTATCTTTTTATGTGTGCGAGGAATGTGGATAATTTCTCTTTCATGATGTATATACGACGTTCCTTCACAAGGCCTACATATACATGGGTTTCCTTCATAGGTCTTGTGTATACCCCTCAAAACTCAAGTTTTTCCTATGCTTAGGATACCACTTGGAACTGATCTATAGGAGTAAACTAAGAAAATCACGAGACACCTCCACACATAATTTAACACCATAACATAAGTACATGGCTCATAAGTGGCCTTTCATGCCAAAAAGATCTACATCAAGTTAGGAACATCAAAGCCTAATTTTTCAACCACCTCAGCATGTATGAATGCCTCTAACACTTGACCATCAAATCTCTGCATCAAACTAATGTCTAGTATATCAACATACAAACAATGAAAGCTACAACATCAAGGCCATCAATTACACCACCAAGAGGTTGACATCATTACATCATATAACATCAAAACGTATCACAAGGTTGACATAAATGCCAACACAACCAGTTGTAATCAATCAAAAATATGCATGAATAAGCATCTACAATACATGCTACCATGCTACATGGTTGACATTAATGGCAACACAATTTTGTTTTAACCATGAACACAAAGCCAACACTAGATAGCTACAACCATAAAAGAAATAATGGCAAGAATATCCCCCTTTGGCATTGATGGAAACCACACATAATCTACAGACCAATATCCTTTATAAATCCCCCTTTGACATCAATAGCAAAGGGTTAACACCATATGACAAGGAAACAAAAATTGAAGCACAAGTATTGGAGCATTTGATCTCTACATAGATGAAGTAATAATGCATATCAATACGCATCCATGCCTCTCACACCAGAAAAAACAAGAAACATAGAAAACTAATCGCCAATAAATCTCCTAAGAGCAGTCTGTCAAACAAATCAACCTCTAGAAACAACAATAATATCCACATGAGGAAACCATAAGCAATATCAAGTTATAACATGATATAGTATGCAATGAATATGCACATGAGGCACTAACCTGTTGATGGTGTTGGACCTACTAACATTTAGGGGATCTCCCCAGTATGAAGTCCCAACTAGACCTCACACCATTTGGTGTAGGAGTCCCATCTGGTATGATGGCTTCTTTCCATTCTCTTAAAGGTTTTCCTTAGCTCTTTCTTCTTAGCACATGAGAGTGGTGTACTTTTTCTTCGAAGAACGAGGTTCGTGTGCGTGGTGGGTGCTAGTGTTACTCGTGTCAAGATTCTTTCACCGTAGAGGGAGAGGGTGGAAGTGAGTCTCCAGTCACACAAGAAGAGTCCCAACTTTGTCAGAGATACACAACACACCATGACATGCATAACTTCAGACAGAGTAGTCCACACAGATGTGGAAGTCACACACACAAGAAGGAATAGCATGTACAACACTCAATGGAGTAGTCCGCGCAAGTGTGATGGTCGTTATAACAAGTTTATAGGAAAGGTTATGTCTGATGTTCATTGAGGTAGCGCATGCGGGAAGGACATTGTTAACAACTTATACAACACATTTTCACAAACATATGTATTAGAACAATCGAAAGAGTTCAAATGTTTTAACACATGTTAAAGAAACATGCATTACAAGTGTTCCAATATTAGTCTTACAAACAATTACAATACATGTGTGAAAATGTGTTGGCCTGTTATCAGGCTTTTAAATTAAGTGAAAGTTCCAAGACACATCGTCGCCGATCAGTACACCATACATCACTAACCCTGTGAGAGGGGTGTTGGATCCACTACTCACTCATCAAATAAAATACTACATAATATTGAGGCTATGTGGGAGGAGCGAAAGTGAAAGGTATGTCACATGTACAAATGAGGGGTATTTATAGCCAAGGGTAAAATTGGCCCTTGTGACTATTCAACTTTCCTCATGACTATTTTACTTTCATGAATTTTTAACTTTAAATGAATCTTCATATTACGTGTGGGTCTCTTGGACCTCTACATTACATTACATTGATTTGAAACAGTATGGCCCATTGTAGTGATGTGGTCGAAATTACTCATGACACGAGTTGACACAACATTGCTAGTATGTTCATGCTGCTACTGGTGTCCATGTCAAGTTGTAGTGCTGCTGAGTGATTGATGTGCTCTTGGTGTATCATAGCTTCATCTCTGTATGGTATGGTGGGAAAATTCTTCAACGGTCTTTCTGTTGGCTTGATGTTATCACATGCATGTTCCTCCTTCGCTTGTACTTTGGCATGCTTCACATGCATCATCCATTCGTGAAAAAATCTCCTCACATGCATTGTCTGTTTGTGAAAAAATATCCCCGAATGTGCTCTCCTTGTTCATCTCGTTCATTTTCATGTCATGTCTCATCCATGTACCTGTATCTACAATCACTCATGACGAGACAAAATCTAATTCATAAATATCGTAGTCTACCATGATGCCTTATCGTTCGCTTTTGGATGTAGGTGATCAGGAGAGAGGACAAGGCTATGAAACTACACAAGGAAAATTTCAAGCTAGGATGTGCTCTCCGTGCACTGCTGGTGAAAATTTCACAAAAGTCACTAAGAGATTGAGATGGACAATCTGGATCGTTGCCGGGATCTAGCTCAGCTGGAGGGTATATCTACGATTTTTTTTTTAGGGAAGAATTGCAGGCAACAGAGGGGCTTGGCAGTAAAAACTATGTAATCCCTCTAGGGAGCTGGCAATGGGCTGCAGGAGGCTTGCTTGGAAAAAATGCACAATGTTTTTAGGGAGCTGGTAGTAGGCTACAAGAGTAATGATGGAAAAAATTACGCAATTGCTAGGAGGCTAGCCTACTAAACATCCCATTGCAGTTTATGAGCTGAGTGGGATGCTGGACAGTTAGGGTGACTACTCATGAAAACTGTGTAGTTTTCTAGGTGAGTAGCAGACTGACTGTCTGGGTGACTCGCTGGAAAAGTTGTACAAATTTTTGAGGGAGTCAGGGACAAACAATGGGTGTCTATCTGACATGTTTGTGCAATTTCTTCAGTCGGCAAAGTAGTTAAGTTATGTAGCTTTTGTACACTTTTTGGGGAGTGATTCCTGGGGTCACTGTCTGATCAAACTCTCCAGTTGACCAGCTGGAGGTTTGGTTGATTCGCTTGTGGGTAGCATAGATTGAGATGGCTTGCTGAGAAACTTCTGCGCTATTCTTTGTGACAGTCAGTTCAATCGATTCCAGGATTGCGCAGTGTTGGCTTCCTAGGAGACATCCTCAAGCTCTATGCAATTTTGGGTAGTAGTACATGTCCACTGAGAGCTAAAGCTGTGCAATGCAGCTCAGTGACGGTCCCACTATTGGAGTGTGATTTGATCTTCAAAACTTCAACAAAATCACTGTGTGCGATTGTGATTGAACTTGTGCATATGTGACCTTGCAAACACACACTCAACATGACTCGATGACAAGACACTTCAAACCATCAAGACAACATACTCAGTGTCACTGACTGATGGTGCAAGTGACAAGCATGAAACTTGTGATATATCCTTGAACAACTGCGATGATGCTTTCACGATAATGCATACAACATTGTGTGTGAGTGCGATAGATGTGTACATGGTGAACACAACTCAAACACAACCTTCAACATCACCAGAAAGTGGTCGCAATCATGACATAGAAATCAACATGCGGAATACGATAGTTGATCAAGTGAAAAATAGGCAAGACATGTAGAAGAAACACATGAGATGAGTTTTTTTATTTGTGCACTTATGTGTTACTGAGGACAGGAAGATATGAAAATGATAAGCAATCCTGCAAACTCAACTAAGAGGTGTACTTCAGAAGATGTTCTTTACTTATCATACTTAAACTGAAGATGATGATGCATCTGAAGGAGTTGGCATGTGGTGCTAATCTTTTCCATTACTTGGTTCCTTGGTCCTTTTCCTCAACTACTTGGAAGCTATTTCAACATGTTACCTTTTCCTGTAGTCACTGAGAGGTAGATTTGTACAATTACAATGGACAGTGACTGCTACTGGAATGAGACCCCAATAGGCTTGTTTGAGCAATTTCTACATGAAAGACTGACAAAACAACTTGGACAACACTATTTTAGGGAAAACTAGTGTCTTGTCGAATGACTAGCCCTCTAGGTTTGGCAACTACGCTAGAAACAACAGCTTAAAGTAATTCAAAAATTTCTTTTATGTGCAACAGATGGGAGAAAGATAAAGGAACCAGCCTGGAACTTCTGCTTAATCCCTTACTTGATCTCTCTCCCTCTTGATAGAGCTTGCAACTCCTCTCTGTACTTAACCGGATTGGAGAGTACTTGCACAAGTACAACAACAAAGACTCGTCAAAGCATCTTGATCTATTACAACATAAACATTATAGGATCAGATATATAATGAACAAATGATAGCATTCGCAAATGATAACATTCACATTTGCACAATCATATGGAAGAAAACTTGAAGAACTTTATTAAATAGAAGGGAGAATTACAACCCAATTGTTTGATCTAGCATCATCCTCCCACCTTCAATCCCTCTTCACCTCATGAAATAGCAAGATCACACCAGCAATACAATGCTCTTTCCTCAATTACAAACTATCAGCACTTCCTTACAATTCACAATATTCCAGCCTCTGGATCTCTTAGATGAGGGATCCATTTATAGATGTGTGCAAGGGTGTGAGTCATCCATGGGGTTTGATTAGTGTCATTCCACTTATTACAATTGGTTCCACTTGGAGATTTCCTGGATCTATTACTCATCCCCGGGCGAATTCAGAGAGGCAAGTGGCATAGGAGAAGTTTCTAGAAGATTCCATGAGCAACCACCTAGCAAACTGTCTCAGAAATTCGCCTAATCAGTATGCATCGCACCCCGATAGTGTACCACTCAATATGCATCGCACCCTACTAGTGGAGCAGTCAGTATGGTTCAGTTTAGGACATTTCTGGATGGTTTCTCTTGTGGAACTTTTGGGGAATGATGTAATCAAATGACTAAGCTCTTTTAGGGTATGAAACAAATCTTTTAGGGGTTGAAGAGCCCTAGTTTATCGACATATAATTTTGGGGTTGATGTGCCCAAATATGTCTATAACAAACACTAAGCAATTTTGAGGTTAAAAGCACTGATGCAGGACAGGGGTCCTGGGAGGAAACCTCTATGCAATTTCTGAGTGCACTGTAGCTCGACTGATCTACACATTTCTGTAGAGCAATGCTGGCTAGGGTATTTACGGGCTGACGAGTTTCAACATGCAAGCGAGGTTCGTGTCTCCACGTACTACGGAGTTTTACTAGGAAAGGGAGGAAGCTTGATGGTTGCAGAAGAAAATCACATAGTTCAGGGAAGTTGGATGAGGCTACGTTTCTCGGGAAAATGGCTAAGTGTGAGATCAATGAAACATATGTAAACATTGATAGGACTTGATTTTGATTGCACACGAACACTTAGTGACACAACATAGACCATCAAGAATGAATAAAACATAATTTTCTTGATGCAACAACCTTCGTGACAACAGTGTGTGAGGTGAGTGTGAAACATGTCTATGTGATGATGACCACTCATATGCACACAATTCCCCTGAAGCAAGACAACATTCCCTTTGCATGATAAACAACAACTTCTATGCCGAAAAATGACACATGCTGCATAAAGAGAGAATGTGGACAACTCTTAGGATCATGCAGGGGAGCTTAAAATCATCATCTTACCGACAAGCGACCAAGGATGATCGATCGAAGGATCCAAAGTAGGGTTCGAAATTTGCATGCGAGCCAAAATTTTGGAGAGTGGTTGTAGGCACTACAACACAACCCATACTCTCCATAGCAGTAAACAACAATGATCATCATATCCTCTCTACTCATATAATGTGGCCAATAATCCTAACACTCAAATCATAAAATGATGCACGCAATGAATGCCTCGATGCAGATGATAATGCCAACAATGGATGGATGATGTAACAAGAGAAAATAAGGTTTCCCCCTAAACTTGTGCCATCACCAACATCATCTCAAAGTTGTACTGAATCACTTCCACTGCAATCAATTCTTCCTTTCTAAGAGGGAAACATAAGGTGGACCATGACTCCATGTGATCATGACTGAATAACATATAAAAATAAAAATGCATGGCTATAGCAACAACATAAATGTCATGCATGACTCTCATATGACCTCATGACTCATGACTAGAAGACCCAATTATAAGAACAATACAAGTACATGGCTTCATGACCATTTACATGGATTTTACAATGAATTACATTACTTTTATGACATATCTTGTGGACCAATGACCCAAAAATATAGCCTATCATGGCTGTTATAACATCATTAGCCATACAATTGGTTGCAAAATAACTCATGAGACTCTTCCTCTATTATTCCTATCAAAATGAAAACTCAAACCACTAATGACTAGACACTCAATAAATATAAAATGATGAAAAAATAACAAATACATGGCTGAAATAATCAACATATAACAAACTACACATGACTGGTCCAAGTCTCAAGTTGCCTCTATGCATGGTTGTAGCAATGATCTCCTTCCATGCATGGTTGTACAACTTTACAACTCATTGTCATGAATACCAAGAGCATGTGTATGGATGAAAAATGTACCCATTTCACTTAGGAAAAAATATGTAACGATGCTACAAATAAACTAGAGAAAGAAATAAGGAAAATATCAAATAACTCAAAAAATGTCATACCATGCATAGCTCCTGCTGAGCTCCATATACCTTAAATAATAAGGTTGATCCTATGGACTTGAATGTGCATGAGGCTCAAATGAATTCATCATATGTTGATGCTATGACTCGTATTCATCAAACTATCATACTTATGTCGTACACTCCCCTAAGGTTATTCACCTCTCATTAACACTGTACTCTAATAAGAATATGAATGATGTAACCATGGACTAGAAAGGGGGATGATCCCACTGCCTCACAAGATGTTGCTGCTTCTTCCTCCACATAGTCTAGCATTCCCTATTTTTTTTCTTTTCTGGTTTTCTACTAGCTCCTCTTTGATTTTACTGTTCTCATCGAATTTGACTTGAATAATGAGTTAGAATGCAGACTCTTTCCATATGTCCAAAACTGTGATATGTATAACACTCTACATGGCCAAGAAATGAAGCAAGAGGATTAAATCTCCAACTACTCATGTCAGATTTATACCATATATCCAATGTGCTTCTCCTTTATTGGTTAGATATGTAGTCATTTGCCTTGTGGTAAAATAGGTTACATGAATAAAAATAACCATAAAAATAAAGATTATAGCTAATGGCCAATCTCCTTGGTTGCTCATGTTGATATAAATGTTGTTTATTAGATCTATACATTATTCTCCTGTAGTTGGCTCCAACATGTCCAAAGTTGTGACAATTATAAAATTCTATCTTATGCATGAAAGGAACAAAGGGACTTTGATTCCTTTGAAATTTTACAAATTTTCCATTATCCTCTCTTGGGGAAAAGGATATTCTAACTATAGGTGGTCCTTAAGGTTTTCTTCTAACTTTTTGTTGGATCTTCTGCTTGTTTCCTTGATTATTGATTTTACTGCTAGTATTATTCGCTACAGGTTCTTTTAGTTCTACTTTATTATTTTTTCTTGCATTGGCACTGAACTCACCCTTTTGAAACCCAATACCATATCTATCCAATGGTGATATTTGGATCTCAGGGAAATTTCGAAGGCTACGTTGTTCTTCTCCATCTTCAATTGCTTCCTCATGGACATCACTTCATCTTCTAATTTCTCACATTCCTCTTCCTTTTCCTTTGACTGTTTTCTCATGCCTTCTTCAAGTCTTTCTAATTTTTCCAACTCAGTCCTCAAGTTGGTTATCTCCTCCTTGAGGTTGGCCTCCTTATCATCACATATCTGCAACAATTTTTCTTGATCCTTGCGTGAAACTATTACTCCACTAATCTTAGCTTTAGGAACCTTAATATCATCCTCATCTTCACTAGGCAATTAAACATGAAAAAAATTTTAACCATCCAAAGTATAACTCAAAATTAAATCACTAATATCTATACCTTTGGATTCATTCTGCTACAATACCTTTAGTTCTTGATCTTCAAACATGGTCTCTAGTATGTCCCACATTTATTTAGTGTATTTCAAACCTGCTAGCTTCTTCAAATAAATGAAGATTATGCTAGATTAGGCATCTCTCTTGAGCATCCTACTACAAAACTTCAGGTGCAAGGGGACCCTTGCCACATCCTTCGCATACCAGTATCCAAATGTTATATTTATAAGACAATAATTGAGATTTAACATTTTTGTGCCATGCCTTGAAATTTGTAATAGTGAGGACAAACACTCCTTGAGGAGTTATTTTGAAAAAAAATCATACTTTTTTCCAACAAACCCTAGATCTACTCTCTAGTGATTAAGTTGCAACTAGGAGCCCCACTATAATACAAATTGTTAGAATCCTTGAGAAGTACTAAGCAGGGGAGTGAACCAGTGGTGTGTCTTATTGCCAATTTTTACTAATATAAAAATTATCTACTAAATCATGCATAAATTAACCAACAACTCATTAACAATATCACATAGACACAAAATATGTAAGTAACTAAATAAAACAACCATGAGAGAAACCATAAACAACACATCAAGGTACAATCACTTTATCACACATGAGACATAAGATATCTGGTGGAAAACCCCTTCAGGACAAAAAACCACCCTCGTTGTTGTTGCATTACTCCAAATCTCTATTAGTCAAACAAATTCCTTTTACATAGATTACTTTACACCCATCATATAGGGGATTTGGACTCATAAAAACTCAGATAACACCCATCAACCATGATACTCCATCCCAATGATCAACTAGGAAGTCTCTTCTCACACAACTCTATGAACACCGATCTGTTGGAAGCCACCACAATTAACCACTGAACTATCCAACAAAAATTGGATGGAGAAACTACTTCCAATTTGTTGACATCATGGAATCACTACTACAACTAGCAAACACACATTTGCCAAAGGGCACTACTCCTCTACTCTATGCAAACCTCAATTTCATTCATTTTCAAACGAGATCCAAGAAACTATGATCAGCAAGATTCACTTCTGAAATCAAAATCTCAACATTAAAACACCATCAATAAAATCACACTGAAACACCACAAACACATGCTCTCTCTTCAAGCAAATAATGGCTATAATACAATGAAAAAATCTTCAACAACACATATTCTAACAAAAAAATAAATAACATCAAACCCTCAATAAGCTACAACCACAAAAACAACACACCATAATCAATCTTTGCCCCAAAAAAACATACAAAAATATATAAGGTTATGTCACATTACCATCCACATCTATCCTTCATGCACAAACAATTAGTTTGCAATTTATTCTTCTTCTAGTGATATGATCTGCATAATTGATTCTCTACTTCATAATTATGCTACATGAATTAGATCTACTCACTATACTGCCATATGCACTCATGCATTGAAGTATCTCTACTCTCAACTAGTTATGAAGTATTTTTCCTTTTCTCCAACCTTCTCACTCACTTTGTCACCCAACCAATCATATCTCAGATCCACAATGGAGTATTTATAAAGCGATGGTTGAAATAATATTTTAGACTGAGTTCATAGGTGCCCAAATTTGATGAAAGTCCATCCATAACCATCACTACTTGTCCATTTAAGGCATTCACACCCATTGGATGACCTTTTGAACCATTTGTGAACTTATCCACTTAATTTTGAAGCTTCTAGGAATGATCCTGTCAAATTTCTTTTGATGTGTGAGGAATGCAATGAATTTCACTTTTATGATGTATATGAAAATTTCCTTCACAAGCCCTATGTATATCTAGGTTTCCTTCAGAAGACCTTTGTATACCCCTCAAAACTAAAGTTTTTCACCTACTTGGGCAGGAGTAAGATACGGACATCATGACACACCTCCACACACATGACACCATTTCGACACGCATAAAGCTCAAAATAAGGAATCAAACTCATAAATACATGGATCATAAGGGGACTTTCATGCCAAATAGATCTACATCAAGTTATGGACATGCAAGCCTAGTTGTCCAACCACTTTAATAAGGATTAGTGCCTCTAACACCTGACCAAAAAATCTCTGCATCAAATCAGTGTCTGGTAGACCAATATATAATCCATGAAAGCTACCTCATCAAGGCCATCAACTACACCACCATGAGGTTGAAATTAATGCCCCATGTAGCATCGCAAGGAATCACAAGGGTCACATCAATGCCAACACAACCAATTTCAATTGATTAGACATATGCATGACTAAACATCTCCAACACATGCTACCATGCTACAAGGTTGACATCAATTGCAACACAAGCTTGCTGCAACCATGAACATAATGCCAACACCAACTAGCTACAACCATAAAAGTCACAATTCCAACATAGGTTCCATCAATAACAAACTAACCATTATAAGGAAGATCATATCGAAAATGTAAATTCAGGATGATGTTTTCTCAAGTAAACCTCCATTATTCACGGGGGGACAAAATTTACCTTTTGAAAAATAAAAATCAAGAATTATCTAATTTCACATGGCATGCACATTTGGAAAATTGTAGCAGATGAGTGTCCAAACCAAGAAACTCCTTCAATTGATGAGACTCGTAAGAAAAGCCATGAAATCTACATTAAGGCTACACATGCAATTTTAGTGGATTTGTACCATCATAAATTTTCAAATTAAAGTAGTATGAGAGAGCCAAGGAAATGTGGGATAAATTTGTAAAACATTATGAAGGGGACAATGCATAACTACAGACCTATAAAACAAAATATGAAATTATCAAAATGAATGAAGATGAAACCATAGGTATTTTCTTTGTAAATGTGGATGAGATTATAAACATAATGAAAAGACTAGGTGTTAAAATTAATAATGTTACAGTAGTCCAAAAGATTTTAAGATAACTTACTCCTAGATTTGCTGCCAAAGTCTCAATAATATAAAAAATCCATGAATTAAATTAGTTGACCATGGAGGAGATTCATGGAGTACTGATAGCCTATGAGACGAGAAAATAAGGATCAAACAAAACTCAGATAATATGCTTATAAAGTATCAATAAAGTCAAAATAATATCAATACCAAGACTGTACATTCACATTTTAGACAAAGACGAAGCAAATTTTGTTAGAATACTACAATGCAGAATTGGAAAATACAATGGTATGTAACCATTCAAATGTTTTCATTATGGAGGAATAGGGAAATTTTCTTAAAAATGTCCTTAGAGAGAAAATAATATTGCTGAAAAGGAATAAAAAGCAATGAAAATATCCAAGAAAATTATCAAGGAGTTTATTAAAATCAAAAACATTTATTCAGAAGAAGACAATTATAGTTCATCAAAAGATGAAGTAGATTATGAATCTAACACGAACCTTGGTGAGAAGTTCCTTATGTCACTTGAAAGGAAAATTTATGGTTTGGAGAAAATTGATTCAAAAGAATGTAGATAAATTATTGACATGGCAAGTGAAATTCTAAGTGCATTAGAGGAAATCAAAAGGATCAAAAGAATGAAAAAAATATAGAAAGAAGAAATCCAAGCTTACAAAGAAAAAGAGAATAATGAAGGTGAGAAAATGATTTTTTTTAAGGGTGTAATTAGAATAAGCCAAATAAGTGGAGCAAGTTTAATGAAACATCTATAGGAAAAGTATAGATCCTCTAATAAATTGGAAGGGAATTTTATTTATTTGAGAAAAGACCTCAAGAATACTAAAACAATTGAATCTAAACTTAAAAATTGTGAAGGCATAAAAAATCTTAGATAAGATTATTAGTTCTCAATGATCTCCATCAACCAAAATCAAAACAAACTTGGGTATAAGGAAACAACTCAATAATTCAAAGGATATTCAAGCCCCAAAGAATCAAAATATAAGGTTTCAAAAATGTATAGTAAAGCTCTTAAGGGAATAAGTATCCAAACCAACAAATCTCAGAGAGGAAGCAATGATCAATAGAAACATAATCAATAGGGTCACACATGTAGAAAATGATTAATGAAGAAAAAAATGGCAGAGATTCATTTGATTTCCAACCAAGGACCAATCCTATGAGGAATATTCTTCACTCCTAGGTAACTAAAAATTATCTATGGTCATTATTTTATTTGTCATAATTTTGGACATAAGGAAAATTTATTGCACAACATAGAAATATATTATGTTTGGAAATGAAAAATATTAAGCATTTTTCATTCAACAATGCAATCTCTCCTCTCATTGATGAAATAGAGTGTTCCATCTGCAACAAATTTGAGCACACAACCAATATATGTAGAAGAAGGTTGATTTATTCTAGCTATCAGGAATATGGAAAGGAAGAATTCATCAAAATTAGGGAAAATAAGGAGCGTATATGCCCATATGAGTGTGGATTTGTCTTATATGCCAGATCAAGGAAATTAGTGGTACATTCATAATGGGTGTCAAGAAAACATTTTTAAATGGTGAGTTAGAGGAGGAAGTATATGGGGAGAAACCAAAAGGTTTTCTAGTCAAAAAGAACAAATATTATATATGTAAACTCAAGAAATCTATATATGGATTAAATCAAGCACCAAGGGCATGTTATTACAGGATACACATGTATTTGTAGTAACAAGGATATAAGAAATGGACAACTGAAAACAATCTCTATATCAAGGTTATAGGTAATAATATGTTGTTAGTTATAGTTGATGTGGATGATATAATTTTTGGTAGAAATATTTAATCAATGATTCAAACTTTTGAAGCAACTATGCATCAAGAATTTGAAATGTCTATGTTTGGATAATTATTCTTCTTTTTTGGACTCCAATTTTAGCAAATAGAAAGAAAAAAAAAAATCTCAAAATAATTTCCTCAATGAAATTCTAAGAAATTTTGGGATGTGTTACACAGTATTTGTTAGACATCCTGCACTTCCCTATGTCATATCCTAAATTTCCCAAAACAGTACCATCATCCAGTGTACTCATCTAGATATGCAGCTCAAATCCTCCCTAAAACACTAATGGAAAAATGCCTTGAGCTTCCCTTGAAAGAAATGGATCTAAAACCCCAATTTTAGCATCATCACTCTCCTGATACTGAAATAGGCGATGATCGCTAGTTGCACTGTACTATCCCCATGATGCTATCACATTTTTGTCTTGGATACCAGAAATGATCCATAAAAGGCAATTTTTCCAAAGAGGACAAGAAGATTTATGATCTAGAGGCTTCCAGAACGATGCACTAGAGGTTGTTTGACGTGGATGAGGTCAAGTTCTATCAACTTTGCCTTTTGGTCTTATGCCTATGAGCTACCTCCTTGATATGAGGGTCTTCTCCTATATTTGGAGAGATCCTAACTCCCTTTCCCTTCCTATATATTCATCCTCTCCCATTCCTAAATGGTTCATGTTTGGATATTTGCACCCTTATGCTGAGATTATGTCTACATGCTACTAGTTTGGCTTGGAGAAGGAGTGCTTGGAGAGCTTGAACTTGGACTTGGACATCCAATCAAGGAGAGATTATTGACATCAAGGCTTGGTTGTATGCTTCCTCCTTTATTCTATTAATATATACAACTCGTGGTGGGTTCATTTTCCATAAATGTGTATGTTAATGCATCATTTATCTTAATGCTCCTTGATCTGTTAAGTAGGTTACTTTTGATTATGCTATATGTACTTGTATGCTTTTTTGTGTCTTAATCCCTTGTGCAGGCATTTAAACACTGTGAGGAGTAGGACTGAGCCCATGGCATAAGTGATTTGAGGTCTTTAACAAAGGATAATATTGTAGCATTAGAATGAGATAGGCCATATTCCTCTTCTTCTATTTCGATTTTAACTTAGGAAAATGTCTAGTAGATTATCACATAGGTTGCTAGTCCCACTAATTGGGTTAGAGGGATCATATCTATCCATCAAGAGGATTTCCTAGACAAAAAAATGGCAACTCCACTGGGGAATGTCTAACCTTTTCCATCCAATCCTTCACCTTGATTCTATGATGAGGTTGATCAACCATCAATTTTTTGACTTGTTTGCTTCTCTCTAGCTATTTGCACTTACTGGTTATTTCTTGAGGAAACTTGGTATATTCTGGTCTTGAAGTTTATATTTTTATTTTCCCTCATTTTTCTCACCCATCATGAGTTTAGTCTTAATACTTGTGATTTCATCATTGATTTTTTAATTAAATTTGCAATGATTACCCTTGCATCACCCTTTTTCCTATAACAGACACGATGATTGAAGAGGATAAGAAAAATTAGGGTTTTTCTTCTTGTTCCTAGTCTTTTTTCCCTCTGTCAATAATTTTCCAGCGTGTCTACAGTGTATTTGTCCTAGTTGTTATGCTTGTATGTCTGCAATTGTCTCTTGATTTTTTTAATCTGTGTTTGAAGCTTCGTTGTGTTCTTGGGTTTCTAGGGCTTCTTGGTCACCCTCCACTCTTTTTTTGGTCTGCTTTTCTAGGATTGGTTTCTCCAGTTCAAGACCCTTCCCAGAATTAGGACATATTTTACAAGTTTCTTTTGGTTCATTGGTGCAAAGTGGTTTTAATTAGTGTCGAGTCACATTGATGCTTTGAAGATTGCTTTAGTTTCATTGTTAATAATATATTACAAATTTTCTACTTTAGTTGAACCAAAAGGAGGTACTTGGCTTTATTCTTATGTTTTAAAAATAAAAAGTAAAATATCTTGTCATTTTAGTATTTTTGAGATTTTTCTTAGATTCAAATCATAAAGTGAAAGAGATTTTCATTTTCATTGAGTTGATTTCATTTGCCTTTCGTCATTGCACAAGTTTTCATTGAGTGAATCAAAGTGAAAGAAAATCAGTACTACATCTCAGTGAAAGGAAAGTGATTTTCTAGGATTACATCTTGACATTGCACTTGTTAGTGAAATGGAAGATTAGATTTCATTTTTATATTTAGCATTGGAAAGAATTTGTTGATGCATTTTTCGTGTTTGATGCATTATTTGGTTGTTTCTCTTCCTTCCTTAGTTTAGCCTTTATCGAATGAAAGTATTCCATTTTCATCATATAGTTGCATTATAGGAACAAGTGACATCATTGATCCATCAAATTGAAACTTAATCCAAGATAAACATTAAATTTACCTCAATTAACCTAAGTAGGATTTGTCACTTAATGCAAATATCTCGAGGTCTAGGCTATAGATGTGTTTCAAAAATTTTAAAGATAGCAACTTTCATTAACTTCCTACAGTGTATCCCGAGGGTGAAATTCTGTCCCAGTATGGAAGCATATAGAAGGTTCTCCAGTACTTTTGGGTATACTTGAGGCACTTCAATATGATAAGTATATAGGGACACTCTCAACAAACCATTCTGCATTGGACAATGCTAACAGAAACTTGTTATTCTCGTACTGTCGCATATATATTGGGAGGCCCCAATAGGTTGTTATCATTTAGCCACAAGTAACCGAGTCATCTGCCTTGTAAACATGATACAAGGATCACACCATTCAGGGAGATTGACTGTCGTACATTAAGTCCTTGGTTTCAGCTAGGGTGTATATTGCAGTTCATAGATACTCGGTAAACCCTCTTGCCTATTTATTACCCATTTTGATTTATTTGTTGTTTCGTGTCAATAAAATTAACTTTCAATGATAACATGTCGAACCCATGTAGTTGCTTCCTGGCGCAATATTGAGTAATTCCTTGTAAATTTTAATTTTAATCACCCCTCAATGACTACCTATTCTTCTTCTACTCTTGAGAGAAAGTCATCATAGCTGAACCATTGAGTTCACCCCAAAGTTCCCCTTTGTTGTTTGATACTAAAGGGTATTCCCAAGGAGTTCATCCAGAACTTGCTCAGCCATTGAAGCTCAAGGCTTTGAACTTGGGATTGTCCCAAGAATCCAACCCCTTCCTTCTTGCCCACCACCTTCAGATTCTTTGTCACCTTAAGGGTGTAATCCATAAACCCCTGAGAGTCCACAAGGTTTGTTTTATATCCTCTGAATCCGTTATTTAATCCTATTGTGATATCTTCTCAACATCCTTACAGTCCTTACGATCAACATGGTTTTCCTTCGGAGTTATGTCCTCGTACATCTCAGATTTCTCGTCACAAGCTATTTCCACCCATGGATTCAAAAGGTGAGATTCCAACCTCTCCTCAAGGTCCTCCGGAAGTTTCCACTACTCATACTCCTCATGTTGATGAAGAGAAAGGATACAATTTTCCTCCAGAAGGATTTACTTTTACGGGAATAGTTTTTTCTCAGATAATACCTGAAACTAGTGAGCCTATGGTTCCATATGATTATACAACCTTAGGTCAATTAGTTTTAGGAACTCCTAGTGATTTAGATTTGTACCAAAATCCTATTTGGTCATCAAATGCCATGCCTACTTCTAGTCCATTTATCCCAAATGTGACCTCTCGAATTCCTTTGAAAAATTCCATCATGTCAATTCCCATTCAACCGATGATTCCCTCACAACCTTTACTATTCTTTCAACCTTCCATTCTGGTACAAATGAGTGTGTCGGTTCATGCATTCATAAGTGTTGGGTTTTGTTATATTCTTTCCATGTAGTTAACAGGGGGTTTGAGGGGAACTCATAACTCCACTTTATGGGGTCCAGGGCAGCGCCCCGAAAAATTTTGGTTTTGGACCCTATGTTAGGTTAGGCGGACCCACCTATGGTTTTGTGCATGATTTTTGCACATGTTTTTAGGACGCAATGGTTTTTGGTCCATGATATTGGATTCTTCGGCATGTATAAATATGTATTATAACATTGAAAGGACCATAATGAAAAATCAAGCTGGTAGTCCCAATTTTGGGATCCAGGGGAAATCTTTATGTATATGTGTTTTATGTGTTCTTCTCTCACATTATTTATTTTCTATGTTTTAGAATTCATATGCAGGTAATTTCTGTATGGGGTTAAAACCTACATTTGGTATTAGAGTAGTTTTGGCTTCAAGGGGACGCCTTTGTTGCTGAGGGGTTTCGCTCGGGCTTGTGGTAGACCCTGTTCAGTGGGAGATCTGCAAGATCGATTCTAGTGGTGAAAGAAGATGGCAAGGAGTGGAAAGAGAGAGTTCGAGAAATTTAATGGTCAAAGTTTTGAGTTGTGGAAACTCAAGATGGAGGATCTGTTGGTGGATAAAGATCAGTGGATTGCGGTAGATCCAGGTACTAAACCAACGAGAGTGTTTGATGAAGAATGGAAGAAGTTGGATTGGAAGGCAAAGAGCGCAATATGATTGTGTGTCTCAAATTAGTATTGCTGAATGTATCAGTGGAAGCTACGGTGAAGGCTTTGCGGGACAAGTTAGGGACTTTGTACTAATCTAAGTCTTAAGGGAATAAACTGTTCTTGCGGAAAACGTTGTATAACCTGAGGATGAAAGATGGAGACTCGGTGACAGAGAATCTGAATGCATTTAATACTGTGGTAAGTTAGTTAGCATCTATTGATATTAAAATTTCAGATGAAGATAAGTGCATCAGCTTGTTGTGTTCTCTACCAAATTCGTGGGATAGTCTAGTTATTGCAATAGGTAGCAATGCAACTGCCTTGCATTTTGATGAAATAGTCTCATCCTTGCCGATGGAGGAGATGAGACAGAAAAATACAGAGAGCCAAAATGGTGATGCGTTATCTGTACGAGGACGGTCCTAGAACAGAAACAAAAATAAGTCATCAAGTGGGAGATCTAAATCTAGAGGGAGATCTAAATCTCCAAGAAAACTTGTAAAGGTGGTGTGCTAGAAATGCGGAAAGGAAGGGCACTACAAAAGCGACTATAAATCTAAAGCTCCTAATAAAGGAACTGGATCTGATGATGCTCATTATGCAGAGGTGAAAACCACTTTAGATGAAGGTATAGATGTGTACTTGGCTTCTTCAAGTACACATGTAGATCATGAGGCATGGTTGATTGACTCAGGTGCATCCTTTAACTTCACTCCCCATACAGAGTGGTTCTACAGGTATGAGAAATATCATGGTGGTGATGCATTCTTAGGGGATAATAGGAAGGCTAGAATCATTGGTCGTGGAAAACTAAAGTTGAATTTGCAAGGTGGAAGGGTTAGAACACTTTCGGGTGTTCTACATATTCTTGCATTGGCCAGAAATCTGATTTCTGTAAGCAAGTTGGATGATGCAGGTGTAAAAACAGTGTTCGAGAAGGATACCCACAAGATGGTTTGGGGAGCACTGGTATTGATGCGGGGAGTTCAGATTGGAACTCTGTACAAGCTGCAAGGTAGCACTGTTATTGATGGGTGCAATAGATCTCTGGTTCCTGAAAGTGGAGTAGAAAATCTAGTGGTCTCTGGACAGAAGACCATGTTGTGGCATCAAAGGCTTGGACATATTGGAGAGAAGGACCTTCGAATACTTCATGCTAAAGGTATGGTAGAAGGTATGAGTAATAGCTCTCCAGATTTTGATTTTTGTGAAAATTGTGTATATGGGAAGCAGAGTCGGGTGAGTTTCCCCTCTAGTAGTAAGAGGGCGAAACAGATATTAGTGCTTGTGCACAATGATGTGTTTGGACCTATGAAGGTTCCGTCACCAGGTAAGTCTGTGTACTATGCATCATTTATAGATGACTTCTCGAGGAATACATGGATATATTTCCTTAAGAAGAAATCTGAAGTCTTTGACAGGTTTAAAGAATTTAAGGCTCTCGTGGAAAATGAGACAGAGAAGAAGATAAAGGTGCTGAGAACAGATAATGGTGGAGAGTTTTGCAGCAAGGAATTTGAAGAATTCTATAAGAAGTGTGGTATATCATAGCAGAAAACTACTACATATACACCTCATCAAAATGGAGTTGCAGAAAGAATGAACAAGACGTTGATGGAAATGGCAAGAAGCATGCTCAGTGGTGTCGGGTTAGGATAGGAATTCTGGGTAGAGGTGGCAGATACTGCATGTTACGTGGTCAACAGGTCACCTTCATTAGCGTTGGAGGATAAGACTCCACAAGAGGTATGGACTAGTAAGAAACGCTCTCTTTCACATCTGAGGGTATTTGGATGTGATGCATATGTACATGTTCCAAAGGAGAAATGAACCAAGTTGGATAGTAAATCTGAAAAGTGCATCTTTATTGGGTATAAGGATGGTTTAAAGGTTTATAAGCTTTGGAACCCAGTCACACAGAAGGTTGTGTATAGCCAAGATGTGGTGTTCAGAGAGGTGAAAGATGTTATTAAACATGAAGTCCAACGAAAGGAACCTGAGAATATAGAGTTTGAGCTAAAGGAGGAAGAATCAGACTCTACAACAAAGGAGGAATCAGAAGATGAAGAGCCACAAACTTTGTCTGTGAGAAGATCAGTTCGAGAAAGAAGGCAACCTGAAAGGTATAGTCCATCTACTTTCTATTCAAAATTTGCTTTATCTATTACTGACGATGATCCCAAAACTGTGAAGGAAGTAATAGATTCAGATGATGGAAAACTCTGGAAAGAGGCCATGGTTGATGAAATGGCATCTTTGCACAAAAATGAGGCTTGGGGTCTAGTGGAGTTGTCGGCTGGAAGGAAACGCATTGGCAGTAAATGGGTGTTCAAAAAGAAAACAAATGCAGAAGGAAAAGTGGATAAATACAAAGTTATGTTGGTAGCAAAAGGTTATTCCCAAGTGTCGGGAATTGATTTTGGTGATATTTTTTCTCTTGTTTCGAAGGTAACTTCTATTAGATTACTTTTATCTATTGTTGCTGCTTTTGGTTTTGATGTAGAACAGATGGATGTGAAGACAACATTTCTTCACGGGGATCTAGAAGACGATATCTACATGAAACAACCGAAAGGCTTTGCAGCGAAGGGTAAGAAAGAACTGGTATGAAAGTTAAAGAAGTCTCTGTATAGGTTAAAATAGTCACCAAGGATGTGGTATCAAAAATTTGATACATTTATACAGGGACTTGGCTTCACCAGAAGCAAAGCAGATCACTGTGTGTATTTTAAATTAATTGGTGGACGTGTTATTTACCTGGTCTTGTATGTGGATGATATGCTGCTGGTTGGAAATGACAAAGAAATTATCCGGGATTTTAAGACCCAATTGTCCTCCAAATTCGACATGAAAGATCTTGGTGCTGCAAACTATATTTTGGGCATGGAAATTAAAGGAGATCGGGCAAAGAGGAAGCTCTGGTTAAACCAGAGGAAGTATGTCAAGATAATACTATGGAGGTTTAGTATGTAGGATAGTAAAATGGTGAAGGTTCCTATTCCTATAGGTGTGAGGTTATATGCTGAACAATGTCCCAAGATACAAGAAGAGGAAAAGGACATGTCCCGTGTTCCATATGCAAGTGCAGTCGGTAGCCTGTTGTATGCAAGGTCTGCACTATACGAGACATTGAACATGCAGTGGGAGTATTGGGCAGGTTTATGTCAAAACTAGGAAAGGAGCATTGGACAGCAGTGAAGCGGGTTTTCAAGTATTTGCATGGCACTAGTGATTATGGTTTGTGCTACCAAGGAAGATCAGGATTGGATAGAATGTTGGATATTCATGACTTTGTTGATGCAGATTGGGCTGGAGATTTGGATTAGAGAATATCTACAATTGGGTATGTGTTTAACCTATTTGGAGGTGCAGTCAGTTGGATGAGTAAGAAACAATCTGTAGTGGCACTATCAACTACAGAGGTAGAATACCTGGCAGCCACTCATGCAAGCAAGGAAGCACTTTGGCTGCAAAGAATGTGTTCAAGTATAGGGTTAGTATGGGGAGCTATAACGATAGACTGTGACAACCAAAGTGCAATTTTCTTGGCAAAGAACCCTGCATATCATATAAAGACAAAGCACATTGATGTTCAGTATTACTTTGTGAGGGATATGCTAGAAGGAAAAAATGTGTTGCTGGTAAAGTTGGACACTTTGAAGAATATTGCAGATGAATTGAAAAAATATCTAAGCTCTAAGAAGTTCTCTTGGTGTAGAGAGACAATGGGCATTTCAGGGCTAGAAAAATGACTAAGCTCTCTTGCGGCCCCCTATGGAAAGAAAACAACAAGTGCGAGAATGTTGGGTTGTGTTATATTCTTTCCACGTAGTTAATAAGGGGTTTGAGGCGCACTCGTAACTCCACTTTATGGGGTCTGGGGCAGCGCCCCATAAAATTTTGGTTTTGGACCCTCTGTTAGGTTGGGAGGACCCACCTATGGTTTTTGTAGATGATTTTTGCACATGTTTTTTGGATGTGATGGTTTTCGGTCCATGGTATTGGACGTGATGGTTTTCGGTCCATGGTATTGGATGCTTCGGCATGTATAAATATGTATTATAACATTGAAAGGAACATAATGAAAAATCAAGCTGGTAGTCCCGGTTTTGGGATCCAGGGAAAATCTCTGTGTATATGTGTTTTATGTGTTCTTCTCTCACATTATTTATTTTCTGTGTTTTAAAATTCGTATGCAGGTAATTTCTGTACGGGGTTAAAACCTACAGTAAGTTCCTCAATCCCTCCATTAACGGACAAAATGTACCACTACCTTATGCAAAAATTTTGAATAATATGACACTTATTCACAGAGATTATCCTGATTATACACTATTGTGGAATGCATGCATAATACATAACCTCCTCTAAAATTGATCATCAATTTACAGTATTCAGAAACAATCACATGCGTACATTGAAGCATCAATCACACATATCAACACATTATATCACGGGGAAAGCATACAGCTGAAAACCCCCTACTATTTGTATATTATATTGATTGAGAACATGTAACAATACATAGTACAATACTCACAGGTACTCAATACTATCTCCACCTGTTACACACAAACTAGCTCAGATCTGAATCAATCACAAGTTCAAATCTCCTTCGCTGCTTTCCTTCCTCCACTGCGCAATCCTGCATGAGAAGGGATGAGAATGGCTGATCCAAACTCGTATTTCCCTTGGCTGAACCACGCAATCCTCATTGGCAATACTCAATCCATTGATTGTGCAAATCTCATGCACAACTATAGTCACAACTGAGAGCTGTCTTGCCCTTTCACTCAACTCTAACACTTGTCTCCACTGAACTATCCATGCATTGAGTTAACTGATGTATTCTTTAGTTTCTTTATGAGTTAATAATTAGTGAATTAATTAATAATTATTCACATCACTCATCACTAGTGTATTTGCAGTTAAACTAAATACAACTAGTTTGACCAAGTCAAACTGAACACAACTCCGTCAACTCCTCAGTCAACTCCACCAAACTCAATCATTTGAGTTCTAACTCAAGTCCATCATGCAATAGCTCAGCTAACCCATAAGAAAAGCATATTTCCTTCTGGCAGTTGCATGTTCCACATACATAGCTGGAACTGAAGTGCTCCAAGAGGATAAGATATGTTTATAATCCAAATATTATTAAGAGCTAATAATATTCGACTGTTCTATTTTTAGCCTGACAGTCTAAAAATAGACTCCGCCCATATGTCTAAAAATAGAAGTCCATCTATTTTTACCAACACGACCAATCATCCACAAATAGCATTCTGCAACTCATAGACCATGATCCATATGTCTAAAAATAGACTTTCGCCAAAAATAGCCTACGGGCATACTTAGTGAAGGTGACTTTTTTTCACTCAGCTCCATCATCTTGTTGCATTTTCAACACTCCCTCTCAACAAGATATGGATTATTTGCAACCCCTATCCTGCAACTCTAGAATGTTCTACACACAACACATTTGCCTGCTCCACTTGCTCCAACAACACTTGGAACAAAATCACTCCCAACTTACCACTCTGTTGGGCTAGGAACCTACTTTGATGCTGAAGCTCTACCTGCTGCTAACAAGTGCTCCCTCTCTGACATCTGCGCTACTGAAACATCTCCATGCATCTCATACCATTGCACACTTCTCTATGCCACCTAGCACTATGCAAAACACTTGTGCCTCTCGCATTGCTACACCCTGCTAGCTATGCACTATCCTGGGATTCCCTACACTGTCACTCTCTCTGCCGCTCCATCCACATCTATCTCTACCCAATCAGTTAGTTCCTTCTACTCCACATTGGGGCTCCCGTAGCAAGGTATCATCCAAGAGGTTAGGTACCTCAAGGATACTGCCCCTCCCCCTTGGTACAATCAATCCACATCACCCCACCTCCTACCTGGAGGTATGGCTGCATGCGATCCCTCTTCCCACCTGGCTCAAAGTTTCCCCCTACTGGAGGTCTCTGCATGAGTAGATGTCTCTACTCGATCTCCTTTCAGCTTCCCTTATTTTGGCTGCTCCACAACCTCCTGAAGCTGCTGCACTAATCATGGCTCCTCCACAATCATCTGAGATCTCTTCTGGCTCTGCATGTTGAGAAGTAATATACGCTCCCTCTCAAGCACCAAGTCTCCATCAGTTGCCTCACTGCTCAAGGCTTTGCATGCATCTTGAACCTCAAGAGCATACATATTCTTGACCTGTGAACCAATCTGCTTCACCTGTCTAGTGATGATGTGTCTAAGGAAAACCTTTCCCTTACTAAAGACTACATCACAGCCTCTGTCTTCGAGCATCGCGATCGACACCAAGTTTCTCTTCAGTTCTAGTACATACTTGACATCGATCAAGTTAAGGCGAGCTCCATGCTCTCTCTAAAAAATAATCGTGCCTACACCTGAGACACTATACTTCTCATCATTACCCATCGCTATGAGTATCTGAAGATCTTTCCCCTCCAAAATACTGAACAGACTCTTGTCACTGGTCATGTGGAAAGAAGCTCCACTGTCAAGAAACCAACCACTTCCCACCATGGATGAAACCATGCATGTGAAGAGTGTGAAATCCAACTCGAATTGTAGAGCAAGTGCCTCACCTTCAGATCCTTCCCCGGATCCCTTCTTGGACTTCTTCTTTGGGAAATTAGTAGAATATTGGCCCAACTCATGACAATGAAAGCATCTCACCTTCGACTTGTCAACCTTCTTCCCATCATTGGAAGAATTGGATTCAAAAATAGAAACCTTCTCCTTCCCCTTCTTTGCTTTGCCAGCCAAAGTGCAATTTTCTTCATCAGATGCCTTTGATGAAGATCCGTTCCTAGTATTCTACCTGATCTCCTCCTGCACAAGACCTAACCAAAGTCTCTCTCATCCTGGCAATTTCTGCCGACCATTGACAGAGTCCTGATACAAATGCCAACTCTTCGGAAGACCAAGGAGATCCAAGCTCACCAAGTCCTCATCATCGACAATCACCCCCACACTTCCCAGCTCATCCCAACATTGCATGAACTTCGTGAGATACCTGGGCATACTGTCTCCATTCTCACACTTAATGTTTCTGAGTTTATCCTTGAGTGCCAACTTCCTCTTGTCACTCTTGCTTTGGAATAGATCTTTCAATGCTTTCCACATCAAGTATTGAGAAGCCTTTCCATGCAGGCTGGACACAATGTGATCCTTCACTCCCTCCAATAGAATCCTTCGACACTTTGACGTCCTCTTTTGCCAAACCTCAACGTGAGTAGCATCAGTAGGCTTTTTGACCTCAGCCTATATGAACTCCTTCAACCCATTGTCATCTAACACCGCCTCCATCCTGTCTTTCCATGCAATATAATTTGTGCTGCGTTCAAGAGCATAATCCAATTGCAATCTGTTGAAAGACATTTCAACTTTGAAACCAAGAAAACAATTCTGCAAATTCGAATTCCACCAGCTCAAAAAAATCAATCGATTTTGATCTAAAATTCATGAGAACAAAGTATTTATCATACAGAGATTGACTGTATGGGCTTTTACCGGATATCTCACCTTCCAAAGGAAGGATGAATCCAGAGGCTACCTGGCTCGATTACAGACCCTGCCTAAAGAAATAAAATGTAATCACTTTCTGAATAATAGATCTGATGATCAACTCTGCTCTGATACCATGTAGAAATTTTGAATAATATGACACTTATTCACATAGATTATCCCGATTATACAATATTGTGCAATGCATGCATAATACATAACCTCCTCTACTATTGATCATCAATTTGCAGTATTCAGAAACAATCGCATGCGCACATTGAAGCATCAATCACACATATCAACACAATATATCACGGGGAAAGCATACAGCTAAAAACCCCCAACTATCTATATATTATATTGATTGAGAACATGTAACAATACATAGTATAATACTCCTCACAAGTACTCAGTACTATCTCCACCTGTTACACACAAACTAGCTCAAATTTGAATTAATCACAGGTTCAAATCTCCTCCGCTGCTTGCCTACCTCCACTATGCAATCCTGCATGAGAATAGATGAGAATGGCTGATCCAAAATTGTATTTCCCTTAGCTAAACCATGCAATCCTCATTGGCAATACTCAATCCATTGATTGCGCAAATCTCTTGCACAACTATAGTCACAACTGACAACTGTCTTTCCCTTTCACTCACCTCTAACACTTGTCTCCACTAAACTGTCCATGCACTAAGTTAACTAATGTATTATTTAGTTGCTTTATGAGTTAATAATTAGTGAATTAATTAATAATTAATTCACATCACTCATCACTAGTGTATTTGCAGTTAAACTAAATACAACTAGTTCAACCAAGTCAAACTGAACACAACTCCATCAACTCCTCAATCAACTCCACCAAACTCAATCACTTGAGTTCTAACTGAAGTCCATCATGCAATAGCTCAACTAACCCATAAGAAAAGCGTATTTCCTTCTGGCAGTTGCATGTGCCACTTCCATAGCTCGAATTGAAGTGCTCCAAGAGGATAAGATAATGTTTATAGTCCAAATATTATTAAGAGCTAATAATATTCGACCGTTCTATTTTTAGCCTGGCAGTCTAAAAATAGACTCTGCCCATATTTCTAAAAATAGAAGTCCATATATTTTTACCAACACGACCAATCATCCACAAATAGCATTCTACAACTCATAGACCATGATCCATATGTCTAAAAATAGACATAGTCTAAAAATAGACTTTGCGCCAAAAATAGCCTGCGGGCATACTTAGTGAAGGCGACTTCTTTTCACTAAGATCCATCATCTTGTTGCATTTTCAACACCTTATTCACAACCTGCGGGGGGAAATCCAAACATTCGTCTTGTGTCAGGTGGAACCCATGTGAGTGGATCACAACCTCACATGATTCGAGTCCATCAACCTTATCCTAATGGTATTCCCAACCCTATTGGTCCATTTTGGTTGGGTAATATCCAGTATCAACAACCTTACATGACCCAGATACCACTCCAAGAAATTTATGTCCCATATGGTTCACAAGCATTGCAAAATCCACCCTATATTCCACAAGTGGGACCTCATGTGAAGCCTAGTGAATCTTATATTCCTGGTGCATATGGTGAAATTCCATTTGGAACTTATTAATATCCACAGGGTATCCCTCAAGGAAATGTCCAACAACTGTTACAACAACAAGGACAACCTTTGCAACAGTAAGGACAACCTTTGAGCAGTATCAACAGCCTTTGGAACAACAAGTGTAGTTTGTTCAACAACCCACTCAACCCTTGTATCCACTAGGCCAACCTTTGTAGTACCACGGTAAACCCCTCTAGCAGTAAGGTCAACCCCTACAACAACAAGCTCAACTTGTATACCAATAAGGTTAAACCTTGTAGACACAAGGTCAACCCTTACAACAACAGGGCCAATGACTTCACATCCAGGGTCAATACATGCAACAACCTGACAATCCATATGCCATATATAATTCTTATCGACGGCCTGTGGTAGGTCAATATCAACCCTACCCTAGGGAGAATCCACTTTATGATCAAGGCACCCCCCAGTGGGCACAAAATCAAGTCCATTATGGTCAAAATCCTCTGTTGTGGGGGCATAATCCTTACCAACAAGGGTGGAACCCATAGTTTGGACCTTCTCAAAGGCCTTACATGCCCTTTAATCTACAATTGCCATTTTTAGGTATATTGGAACCTCTTGATGTCTCGAGGCTCACCAATGATTCTATTCTTCATTCGCTTTACTGGACTCCAATTCCTACTAAAATTCCGAGTGATTTCCCTAAGTTCGAAGGAAAACCTAAAGAGGACCCTCAAGCCCATGTGATGACATATCACTTATGGTGTTCTTCAAATTCTCATGTTGACGATTCTATTCATCTCCGGCTCTTTCAGGGAACCTTGACAGGTGCTACCTCAATATGGTACACTGAGTTGCCTCCTGATACCTATTCTGACTTTAACTCTTTGTCTATGGCCTTTCTCACCCACTTCAAATTTCCAATTCGTTATGAAACTGGTACTTATTTCCTCACATCTCTGAAGCAAGATACAACAACCGATATTTCTGATGATATCCATGAAGGGAGACGTCGATGTTGCCTCATCAAATTCGAAATTCTTGATGAGTTGTTAACTGTATGGCTCACCAAATCATTCCTAAACAAAATTTCTAGAGATATAGCAATGGGTGGATGTGTTACCGAGGATCAAGGTATTTCCCGTGCCCAGTATTTATACTTAGCCTATTCCCAATCTGGCACGATATATGAAAATTTTTTTGATGCTTCGAGACCATCTTCTGATCCAGAATCTTCAAAGTCTCCTAATGTACCACCTGTTGATGGTATAATTGGATGAGTGTCTCATACTTCCACCAAATCTTCTTCAAAGAAAAAATATGCTTCAGATACTGGTTCTAATCATCCTTCGAAAAATCCGTCAAATCCAGCTAGAACCTTTGAGGTCTACACCATCTAGTCTATCATGGTCGATAAAGCCTCGAAAGTTAAGAAAAAGGGTAAATTTAAAGAAAAATCCGATACCCTAAAACATGATCCTCCCAAGTCATCTGCTGATGATACCTCCAAATCAAAGCCTAAATATCCTTTCCTTTTTTGTGAGGAAGACCATTATACCAAGGATTGTCCCTGACATACTGAAGTTAGTCATTTATTGAAAGGGACTTTGGTTATTTTGAAAGAGGCATTTCCATCTTAGCAGACTCAGTTGGTAGACCAATCACAATCCTCTGCCTCCTCTGGTTCTCAAGTTTTCATGATGCAGGGTTAATTGCCCATCTTTGTCGCTACTCAATCAAAAGATTATCAAACCCCTCAAAGGGAGACAGCTGAGAAGGAAGCCATTGATGTACCTTCTACATCTACTCCCCCTAGTTCTAGTCCACTACATATTGAGCGACTTAATAATGAATCCATTCTCCGACCACCTCCTAAAGGTGTGCTTAGTAAATCATCCTATAATCCAAATGCTAGAGCTGCACAACATTACAGTATAGTTGAAGATCTAGCTCAAGCGCCTTCAACTATGTCTTATTTGGAAGTTCTCCAAATATTTCCAATGCAGCGGAAATCATTGTTGTGTGCAATAGGAGATATTGATCCTGCTGATTCTAGTTTGATTAATTTTGATATTGAAAACCATGTTCCTCGTTTTCCTCATCAGATTGTTTTTTTGATTCAAGTTATTATAAAAGGAAAGATAATCCATTGGACTATCATTGATGAAGGTGCTTCCACCTGCATCATCTATGTTTCATGTTGGAAAGTCATTGGCTCTCCACCCTTTAACCTGTCTCTGAACACCTTGGAGGCCTTTGATGTCAGAGGCTCCCATTCGTTTGGTATTCTCACAAGTTTTCCTATCAGTTTGGAAGGGAAGAATGTTGAGCTAGAAGTGGAAGTTGTAGATGTAAATCTCAATTAAAACCTTCTTCCCAGGTGAAGTTGGACCCATGCCATGTTTTGTGTGGTTTCCTCTTTGATCTGGGTGCTCTGTTTTCTTCATGAAGGAAAAATAGTCACCATCGACCAATTTTATTTTTTCTCTTCTGGTGCCTCGAATGTCAACGTTCTATATGTGGGAAATACTGAAATTCCATATGAGAGCGTGGGGGTAGGTCTTTTTAAATATTCTTCTTTAATGGG
Source organism: Pinus tabuliformis (assembly GCA_031772625.1). Classification (NCBI taxonomy): domain Eukaryota; kingdom Viridiplantae; phylum Streptophyta; class Pinopsida; order Pinales; family Pinaceae; genus Pinus; species Pinus tabuliformis. Next base: position 456,343,869 of record CM062819.1, on the reverse strand, counting down.
AACTTTTTCTCTCCACCTCCGAATGTCACCTTGATCAATATGATCTTTGTCTCTACAGATCCTTGGATTATTCCTTCTCCAGATCAGATTGATTTGTTTTTTCATTCCATGCCGCTAAGTCTGTTGGAACAAGCTTATCATGAAATTATCTCAGCTTCAACGACTTCTTCAGAAAGTCATGTTTTTTTTAGTATGAACATGGATACTTATGTGCAATATCATTTTCTTGGTTTTTGGGATTCCCCAAATCCTTTGAAAGAGACATTTCGCACCATCGATAGTATTAAATAATGAACTTATATGAAAAGCATATGATATCCCCTTCAAGCTTGTGATAAAAAATAATTGGGGTACTTGCTAGAAATAGTGGGGAAAAATGAAAGTGAAACATCCTTTGTATAGGCAGCATGTCACTCTTGAACGTGACAGTCTTCTAATTCTCGTGTTAGGTTTTGGATATCCTCACTTAGTCACTTATACTCTCGGGTTTGGGTGATCCATTTTGCCTCTCATATGACTATTCCATTTCATCATGACCCCTGGTTTTATGTTGAGTCAAATACTGCCACACTCACTCTCCTTATACTGAAAACAACGATGGTTTCTAGTTTCACTATACTAGCCCCACAATGCCATCACGCTTTTGGCTTAGATACTAGCAATGATCCCTAAAAGGCAATTTTCCCAAAGTGGAAAATAAGGTTTGTTATCTAGAGGCATCCAGAACGACGAGCTGGAGGTTGTTTGGCATGGATGAGGTTGAGTTCTCTCAACTTGGCGTTTTGGTCTTATGCCTATGAGCTACCTCCTTGAGATAAGGGCCTTCTCCTATATTTGGAGAGATCCTAACTCCCTTTCCATGCCTATATGTTCATCCTCTCCCATTCCAAAATGATTTGTCTTTGGCTATTTTAACCCTTATGCTGAGATTATGCCTACATGCTACTCGTTTGGCTTGGAGAAGGAGTGCTTGGAGAGCTTGAGCTTGGACCTAGACATTCACGTAAGGAGATCTTAGTTACATCGAGGCTTGGTTTTATTATTCCTCATTTATTCTATTAATATATACAATTGCTTGTTCATTTTCCATAAATGTCTATGTTAACGCATCATTTTTCTTAATGCTCCTTGATCTATTAAGTAGGTTACTTTCAATTATGCTATTTGTATTTGCATGGTTCATTGTATCTTGATCTCTTGTGTAGGCATTTAAACACTGTGAGCAGTAGGACCAAGCCTGTGGCACAAGCGATTTGAGGTATTCAACAAAGGAGGATATTGTAGCATCACGACGAGGTAGGCGATCTTCCTCTTCTTCTGTTTTGATTGTAAATTAGGAAAGTTTCTAGTAGATTGTCATGTAGGTTGCTAGTCCCACTCGTTGGGCTAGAGGGATCGTCTCTGTCTGTAGAGAGGATTTCCTAGACAACAGGATGAAATATTGTAAACCTATAGGTACACCCATTTTAATAGGCTATAATCTCAACAAGGATGAAAAATACCTAAAAGCCAATCAATTTTTCTATACATAACCAATTGAGAGTTTATTCTATCTCATAACTACAAGACATAATAATATTCACACAGTGGGATTGGTGGGGAAATTTCAGTGAAATCCTAAATAAACTCATATCAAGGAATACAAGAGGATATTTAAATATCTATAAGGAACTTTGTTTTGTGGTATCCTAAGGATACAAAATTTACTTTACAAGCTTATACATATGTTGATTGGGAAAGTAGTTTTGATGAGAGGAAAATTACCAATGGTGGAGTTTTCTTTCTAGGAAATTGTACTATCTCTTGGCGCAACGTGAAATAGAACTCAATCTCCTTTTCTACATCTAAATCATATCACATTAAAACTACATCAATTTTTATGTAGATGTAACTGATGATGCAAAATCATAAGGAAATTCAGGTATATTGAACTCAACCTATATATATCTTTTTTGATAACAATAGTAGAATTAATATATCAATTAATCATGTGATGTAGTCTAATATAAAGGACATTGTTATTAAATATCATTCTATTAGAGAATAAGTATTGGGTCAAATAGTTATGTTAGAATAGGTACCTACTAAGGAGAAGCTCACAAAGATCTTTAAAATCCTCTTCAAAGGGATCCTGTTGAGTATCTTAAAAAAGGATTGGGAATGCTATCTTTCTCATCTCTTCCATAGATTTCTTATGCAGGAAAGAGGGAAGGTGTACAAATTTGTCAGGCATAGCTTTATGATATAATTATGAGAGAAGGATATGACATCAAATTAGGGGGAGATTCAAGCTAAGTAAATGTAGCTTGTGTTCAGGGGAAGAGATTTGCAGTAAAGATGATGAAATGAAAAATTCAATGTTTATATGACTCATATTATTTATTTCAATTAAAGTAGTAGCATTAGTAGTTGGATATATTGATCCATGATTTTTTTTCTATGGATTCGTTATTAAATTACCTATAACAGAGCACTTAAAAACCATGGAACATAATCATATAAAATGAATATAAAAGACATAATCATGCATGAGAACAAGACACAGAGATTTGATTATAGAGTTCATCCAATTTGGACTATATCCCCAGGGACCTACTCAATAGTGGGGAGGCTTTCATTCATTAAATGGCATGAAAAGAGAAGAAGTACAAGAATATTATACATAAACACCCTTATACCTCCAATCTGGAAGATAGATGACAAATGGAGAGACCAGCTCTAGAAACATACAACACCACCGACTTCCTGGTGAAAAATCATGCAGAATTGCCTATCCAAATGCCCAATTATGATGAAAAGGCTTTCTGCACCTTCTTGAAGCTTTTTGATTTCCGAGGTAAGGTTCCAACCACCTATGATGAGTACGTGCTTCTTCTCTGATTTGTAAATCTATGCTGCTCTCTACTAATCCCCCTCTCCCACTGTGCGGATAGCCCACTTTATATTATGGTGGACAGATTCCTTCATAGACCGAGAAGTTTCAACAAATGACAAGTTTAGTAGGAAAGTTTGTTTCAAACAGAGATTCTCAAATTTGGAACAACAACCTATTAAAGATGGAAAACACACTATCAAAAACATTTCACATACCATTTGACATTAATCTCAAACTTGGGGATGAATTGATGCATACTCATGAACCCGGTAGATAACACAGAGAATCATCACTTTAAACCGGCGAATAGACGCAAATCCTTGGCAATAATAATTCTGCGATAAACGTGGACTCGATGGGCTATCAACTGTAACACTTAAATCTATCTTATCTGATATAATATCACAAATCACAATTGGTCAAAGTAGGGGTGATTCTCCATAAAGGGCCGTTGTGTGATATGTGATGTGCGAACTGGTCGACACGACCAGTTTTAAAAACCACACCCTATACTGTATCGCATCTAGGATTATCAAGGAATCGTAATCGGTGGAACTGGAGGATGGTACTATTATTGGGATGCTGTGTTGTGCGATGTGCAATATCGCAACCGCAACCTAAATCTGTTGGGGTCAATTCCTTAACTGCTTCCCTTTGCAATGTATGATGCGTGATATCACAATCACAACCTAACTCTATTGGGGATGATACCCAAACCGCTTCCATTTGTGATGTACGATGTGTGATATCACAATCACAATCTGACTCTGCTAGGGGTTGATTCCTTAACACCATCCCTTTGCTGCCCGCAATGTGTGATGTGTGGTTATAACATCACAACTCGGTGATTGATGGGACATATTCTTTAGCCACAAAATTCTAACTTAGGTGATCAGCGAACTATGGGGCCAATGGCATCCTTCTACTTAGAGCTTCCCCATTCGCTAAAGACTCTGCCACGTCATTTTCTCTATCACCTATCCAAGTCAAACTTCTACTTTGACTTACTCTAATTTCTTCGTATGAGCTCGGATCTGTGTTTCATTCACACTGATGGAATTAGGGTGACAAGAACTTCGATATGAAGCTAATTTTACTGATATTCTTCCACCTTGAGTTTTGAGCCCTTTTACCATGCCAATGGTAGTTTTTAGAAATCCATCTGGATCCTCGTAGATCAATACTCTTGGATCCTCCTGGATAAATCCTCCTAGATCCTCTTGGATCAATCCTCTTAGATCCTCATGGATCAATCGTCTTTTATCCTCTTGGATCAATCCTCCCCACTAAGAGAAGCTTTTGCTCCTCCAAAAGCATTAAATAAGCTGCAACTTCTTTGTACCTTGTATATACCAAAAGTGTCCTAACCTATCATCCTTCCTCTCCTTCACCATTTCCCTTCAAAGCCATAAGCAATGAGCCAATGCCTACATCCCCTGCAAA